>BRON01000011.1:0-1200000 GCA_024345305.1 Mrakia gelida | reverse complement strand
GAGGGACGCGAGTGAGCGTCGTTGCAGGGGGGAAAGACAGTTTGAGAATTAGTCTACAAGCTCACAAGTTGCGGAGAAGATATCGATGAACTAAGAGAAAAAGACGAGAGCGCTGAAGTGAGAGTCTGAATCTGGCGAGGATAGGGAAAGAGATCTAGGGCGAACCTGAGCGACGGAGAAGAGAGCGAGGAGAAAGTTCTTCCTCAGTCTCGAGAAACGAGGTGCAGCATGTTGATCCCCAGTCTGTGCTTCCGGGTCAGAGGGAGTCCTGTCGATAAGCCGCAGAAATAGGGAATATCAGTAGCTGCGTCGAGAAGACGAAGGGCGAGAGCGGGAAGGGAGAAGGGAGGGGGAGGAGGGCTGAAAACGAACGACAAGGATGCCTGATCTTCCTTCGAAGCTTTGGAGGAGAAGTTGGGGTTTGGTTCAAGGACGGGAGCGGAGAGAGTGAGAGACGACATGTAGCTTGTGGTGTGAAGGTTGGAGTGCGAGAGAAAGCGTGAGAGAGAGATTCGACGGTGAGCTTCGCCCCTCCGATCTTCATGCCCGTGATCTTGCATGATGCCCGATATTGATATCTCAGCGGGCACGATGGGCCGCCCCGACGAGGTGGCTGACAAAAGAGAACGCCGGTGCATCGACAGGAAGCTGAGAAAGAGGAACTTTCGAGCTCCGGCGTCTCAGCAGGGAACGGTTCGCCGCGCGATCGAGTCCAGCAAACTTTCTACTATGATACCGCTTGGCTTCGGAGGGAGGAACTTGGTAGCCGCTCGTTTGAAAGACCGACGAGCGGTCGAGCGTGGTGAGAGAACGAAGAACGAAGACGATGCGATCAGCTCGACGGGTCGTCGCGTCGTCTTTATTCTCCTTCTCCTCGTCCGCCTTTCGCTCGCAGACAACCGTCCTCGATCCGCAAGAGGAACAAGAGATAGCGAGTAGTAGACTCTACATCTCAGATCGTCGATTCCATCTACTGAACTAAGGAGCGAACCTCGAACTCATCAAGAAAGTGTTGACGCGTTTGAGCGTCGACCTCGAAGGATTCGCCCCTGGTCTCGCGTTGAGGATCCAGTGAAGACGAGTGTGGATGCTTGATTTCGATGCCGTTCCTACGATGGGCACGAGCAAATAAAGTGCGAAGGAGGAGAGAGAGTCAGCGCGCGAGTGAGCGAGTGAAGACCGCTGCGTCGAGTCGACGCGTCCGACGAAAGAAGCGAAAACAACAACTCACCTGGATCTCCCTCCCCCCTCAACTTCCCCTCCTCATCAAACAGCAGGTGTAGCATACACACAGCAGCCCCCACACTCGCATCCTTCCCATCCTCGCAAGCGATCACGACTTGCCGTCCAGCTCTCACATGCGGTTCGAGGAACTCGACGATTTGAGCGAGAAGAGGTGAGATTCCGTCTTTGTTGGATCGTTGGACGAGTACAAGGTGGAGTGGGGAGGTCGACGGCGGTGGTGCGAAAGGGTAGAAGTGGATGCTGATGGTTGGGCGGGAGGGTGAAGTGGGTTGAGGGAGAGTGGAGAGGTAGACGAGTTCCGTTGGGAGGATCAAGGTCGCTGGCTTCTCCTCCTCTTCACTACCGTTCCTCTCACCTCCCTTCATTCCACCAGCCTCTCCGTTCCCGTTTCTTCCGTTCCTCCTCTCCCCAACCCTCCTCCCCACCTCCTCCTCCAACGCGTCCCTCCCCACGCTCAACAACTCCTCTCTCCACTCCCACCACTCCGCCGGCCCCAACCCTTTCCCCCAAAGCTCATGATCGTCCCCTGCCCCTTGGTGATACTCCCATCCTCCAGGCCGACGACGTTCCTCCGACGGAGCGAGGTACTGCGAGGCTGAGAGGCAGATGACGGGGTGAAACCCGAGGACGGAGGGAGGTGGGAGGGAGGGGATGGTTGAAGGGTCGGACGGGGAGGGGTTGTAGAGGAAGATGGGTCGTAAGGGGAGGGAGAGGGAGAGGAGGGTGAGGGAGGAGTTCTGTAAAGCGAGACGAGGGAGGGGCGAACGAGACGAGGAGTCAGTACGAGGGACGAGCAACGAACGAGACAGGGAGAGGAGAGAAACGAGAGCCGAAGCCAGGCGAACGGACCAGCAGTTTCTCAGCCCAACCATCCAAGCGAGACTCCATCTGAGCTCTCTCGGAGTCTCCGACCGATCTGCTGGGTACCCAGATCTTCTTCTCCCAGCCATCCTCGACTTCGGACTCGTTCGACGCGTCGTGTTCGCTCGTCGTTTTTGAGCGACCGTGACCGTCGCGAAGGGCTAGAGCTCGGTTGATCGTAGCACACCAAGCAGGGATGGTCTTGGAGAGGGCGTCTGGCAGTCTCTGAGAGTAGAAAGAGGCGAGAGTCAGGATTGGGTTGGGGGATGGGGAGGGAGGAGGAGAGAGAGTGCGTCGGCTCACCTTCCCTCGACGAGTTGAGTCGACTAGGATGATGCTGAGAACGAGGAAGGGAGAGTGAGGAGTCAGATGTAGTATTTGTGAATTCAGAGATGCGTTTAAGACATGCACGGACCCTCCATGCTTCGAGATAACGGAGAGAAGGTGAAGGTTCGACCGACGAAGACTGAACTCCCATTGACCTGCGAAAGAAGAGAGCCCGTGAGCTTTTCGTCGCTTACGAAAAGGAAGCGAGCACTGAGAGCTCACTTTCATGTCCATCCGTGGACTTGAAGTAGGCGGGAGTGTCTGGGTGAGCCTGGCGAAGGGGGGACGAAGACGAGGGAGGGAAGGAGAAAAAGGTGAGCTTCAACGCTTTCCTTCTTCGTCGAGAAAGACGAGCTCGAACTCACCAGGGACGGGTCCACATACCAAGATCCACATCTCAGGTTAGCTAAGAGAGAATAGAGGTCAGTATTTTGGACAAAAAAGGCGACAAAAAGCGCAGATCTGCTCACCAACGAGGGGAAGAGTCGGGTTGGCCTCCTTGACTCTTCGCACGAAAGCGGCGTCCTCGTCGATGGATCTGAGCCTCGAGTAGATATCGTTCGCATCTCTTCTGACAGATTTGACGAGATCCTTGTAGTTGGTTGCTAATCCTTCATCTGAAAAGTCCATCCGAGAAGTTTGTTGGGGTTTGCGGACTCAAAGAAGAGGGAAGATCGTTTTGAGTTTCGAAAGCTCCTTCCCTTCCTCCACCTCAACGACTAGGATGTCCTCCCTCGAAACCCATCTCGCTCGTCTCGAATCCCTCATCTCCTCTCAGAACAAACGGATCGACGATCAGAACGCTTTGATCTACACTCTCTCCCAACGGAACGACCACCAAGCTCAGGAAATCACTCGTCTCTCCTCCTCCGACCGATTCACCACCCGAGCCATCCACCGTCTATCAGAGAAGGTTTTCACAGATGGAGAGTGGGCAGAGAACGGAACCTCCGTCAAGAGATGGGCTGCTGAACAGAGTTGGAAGAAGGGAGACGAGGGAGCTCTTCAGTGGGAGTGGATGGTACGTCCTTCAGTGTTGACCTCTCCTTCTCCTTCCCCCTCCTCCTGCCACCCTCCCTTCATCATACGAGCTGATCCATCCTCCCACTCTTGCCCCCTCCCACAGAGCTACAACAAACGACCCGTTTCCTCTCCCTTCCTCCACCTCCCTGAAGAACTGTCGATGATGATTCTCGAATCGTGCGACCTCCCTTCCCTCGCCGCCCTCTCCTGTGTGTCGTTGCACTTCCTCCGAAGAGCCTCCCCGCTCATATACAAGGAGATCACAATCGACGGAAAGCTCGCCGCTAGGTTGTTCTGCGAGAGGGTGAGTCCATCTCCCTTCTTCTCTCGTTATCGACAAAGCTCCGTCCTCTTGATCGATCCCTTTGTTTCAATCTCGAACGAAAGCTCACCCGACCCGACCTCCTTTTCCCCTCCTTCCTTTGTTGTTCGTTTTTCTTTCGTTAGACCCCCGAGGATCAGTTCAGGAACCGACGGATCCACCCTTTCCTATCCTTCGAGAACACTCGCAAGATCACCCTCGACAACGGAGCTCGAACAGCGTCGAGCCACCGCGCCCTCGTCGTCTCCATCTCTCGATTCTCCTCTCAAACCCTCAACCTAGACTCGGTCGCTCTGAGAGCTGCTCTACCCACTCAAGGTGAGTCTTTTCCTCTTACCTCTTCGACTTCACCTGTTCGAGCTCCAGATACGAACCTCGTCTTTGCCCGAAACGAGCGAACGAGACCGAACTGACCTCTCGCCTCCCTCCTTCCCTCCTCCTCCTCGTCAGACCTCCTCTTCTGGACTCCCCTTCTCTCCATCCTCAACCCCTACCACGTCAAGCTCTACGGCTCCCAATCCGATCAGTTCCGCTACCCCAAAGTCATCCCTCTCCCTCACACCGGAGCTACCTTCCTCGCTTCCTGGACCAGACTCGAATCCGTCACCTCGATGGGAGAAATCGTCTTCACCAACCCCGATGGATCGCTCGCTCTCGTTCCGAACCGTCCAGCTGGGAACCTCGGACCTGGGAGAAGAGCGAGACACGTCGAGTATCAGATCCATCAGGCTCCGCCTAAGGGAGAGGGGACGAAGGTGCGTTTCGATCTCCCTTCCTTTGTTTCGTGAAGGTGGAAGACTCGTTCGGGGAACCCGACGCTGACTTATCGCCCCCATTCTTTCCCTTTCGCATCCACTGCTTTTCTTTGCAGACCATCGAAGTCCTGGATCCAGACAAGGTGCTCGAGATCCTGCGAGATCGCTACGTCCCTCAAGTCGGACTCTGGACCTACCTTCGAGCCGTGATGGTCGAGACGGAACCTGCCATGGTCCCTGAGGCTGAGCTCATGACTACGCCCACTCCGAAGTCGAGGAAGAAGGGGAGGAGAAAGGGAGGAGGAGGGGGAGGGAATGGGAACGGGAGTCAGTCGACGACGGGTTGAGGACGCGACGAGGATGTTTCGTTCGTAGTCTAGCCTTCTTTTCGCCTTGACTCGCGAAGGTTAGTTACGAGGGAGGGGGCTTGGTCGAAGGTGCCATCTTGATACTCGTCTTGTTTTTCATTCTAGTTTAGTTCGCTTTGTTTTGGGTTCGAGCCTTCGCCTTTTCTCCTCCTCGTCACGTCGCATCATGAACTCTCCCCTCTTCACTCACGCGTCTCGTCTCAATCAAGTCCGAAAGGCCATCATCGTACAAACAGCAAAGCGAACAGCAAAGAGAGAGGGAGAACGAGAAAGGGAAACGCAAGAAGGAGACGAGACGAAGCACGGGCGGGCAAAGCAAAAACAGGAGAGAGAGAGAGTCGAGAGTTCAAAGCAAAGGGAAGAGAGGGAGGTGTCCAAAAGGAGGAGGGGGAGGAGAATGGATGAAACCAAAAGAAGGGAGGAGGTAGAGAACGCGACGGACGGAGGGAGTGAAGGGTAGAAATGAAGGAGAAGAGGGGTGGCCATCCGTTGAGAAAAGAAGAAGAGAAGGAAAGGGAGGAAGCAAGACGAGACGAGAGATGCAGCAGTAAGGTTACGGAAAAAGTATATTGTGTGTGTGTGTGTGGGAGTGACGCGAGAAAGAGAGAGAGGGAGAGGGAAACAGAGAGATAGGGAGAGGGAGAGGGAGCACGAGGGTTACGGACAGACAGACAGAGAAAGAGAGGTAGAGAGATATTAAGCTTGGTGGAGAGGTAATCTAACTACCCAATATAGTGTGTGGAGGTAGAGAAAAGAAAACGAAGGAAAAACAGGAGGAGGCGGAGGAGATCGCGTCCAAGAAAAAACGAAGTCGAGTCGCGTCCGAGGAATCACTGAATAACACAGTCCCTACTCCCCTGACTCTTGTGTCCCCTCGTCCCATCGTCGATGCTCGGTCGAAAACTCCTGGCGGTATCCATCGACATCCTCTCGGCTCCGATCCTCGAGAGTGGAAGGTCCGAACCTAACGCCGACGAAAGAGCGAACTCCGAGACCTCCAACGAATCTCTCGACTCCTGGACGTGGGAAGCTCTCCTGGCGGCACTCGAGGTGGATCCGTACGATCCTTCGTTGCTGTTGGAGTGCGAGCTGGATCCGGTCATGCTGAGTCTCGACTGTCGCGAGCGAGGACGGTCGTCGTTTTGCCGACCGGGGATGGAGGGGAACGCCCATCGAGAGTTGGATGGCGAGAGGGGACGGTCTTCGCTTCGTCGACGGACGGTGAAGTCGTTGTAGGGAGTACCGTTGTGGGTAGGGGACTTGCTGCGTTTCCAGTTCCCGAAGAGCTTGTTGGTTCCGTTGGTGGGAGAGGAGGAGAGAGGGGAGTGGAGAGGGAGGTTGGAGTCGATGCTGCTGTTCTTCCTTTGAAGGAGTTCTCGTTGAGCTGAAGGAAATAACGAGGAAGAAGAGAACAAAGGACGTCAGTATCCGGTTTCGCTCGACGAAGCGAAGCAGATCGAGTCGAACGGACCTGTCGACGCGAGCATCTGAGCTCGAAGATCGCAGTTGATGGGAGCGATCTTCGCACATGCGACGTGGCAAAGCAGAGTACATCCTTCGCAGAAGACGGCTGATTTCCTGACGGGATCGGTGCAGATCTTGCAGATGACGGCTGGAAGAACGGAGACGAAACGAGGAGACGCGTCAGTTCTTGTCCTCGAACTCGGACTCGTCGAAGCGAATCGAGCAGGCTCTTCCTCGAACTCACCTTTACTGAACGTGCTCTTGACGAACCGATGCTCCTGAAGAGGACAATCGTACTCGAGATCCTGAACCTCCGACGCTGGTACTGGGATCGGCATCGTAATCGAATGCTGAAGGATGGCTGGTCTCCTCGCCGTTTCCTGCGACTGGCGACCTCCGACGAGGGTGGATTCGCTGGCTCGACTGGGGATCTTGACGGGAGTTGGAAGACCTGACACGGTAGGAGAGCGAGTTGGCGACGCGACGGGAGTTGGGACGGAGTAGCTTCGTTCGAAGGGTCGTTCGGGAGGAGGGAGTGATGCTCGAGAGAGAGCTTCCTTGCCCTTGAGGTTCTCCATATCGGCGCTCACTCGTCGAAGGAAGGGGATGGAGTCCTGAGGACGAAGCTGAGAAGCGAGGAGGGGAGGAAAAGAAGATGTGAGCACGAGGGCGAGAGATCTAAGAGGGATCGAGGAACGAGGGCGACTGACCTTGTTCATAGCGAGGTGAGGTTTGACCCAGTCGTGCTCGAAGAGGACGTCGGCAGAGGGTCGCATCGTAGGATCCTTCTCGAAGCACTGAGAGAGGAACGACTTGAGCTCCGGCGAGGCGTTCTCGGGGAAAGGAGGAGGTCCGCCTTCGACGATTCGGTACATCACTGAGACGCGACGAACGAAAGCTCAAGTCAGCTCAAGAGCTCGGAGGAGAGGTAGAAGAAGAGAACTGAACGAACCAGCCATCCCGTTGTGAATCTCAGCGAAAGGAGGTTTCCCAGTGAGGAGTTCGATGACGGTGCAGCCGAGTGACCAGATGTCCGACGCCGTCGACGCTCCTTCCATCTGAATGACTTCCGGAGCCACTGCGAACAAAAAGGAAGGCGACGAAGAGTCAGTTGAGAGTCCCAAAGCAAGAAAGGAAGAAGAAGGGGCGAGACTAACTCCAGTTCGGCGTTCCCGCAACATCGTTCTCCTTCTTGTGTTCGACGGCGACGAGGTTGAGCGAGACTCCGAAATCCGAGAGCTTGACGTTCCCCGACTTGGTGGTGAGGATGTTGGCAGCCTTGAGATCACAGTGGACGACCTGGAGAAGCGAAGGAGGGGTAGAGCGAGGTCAGAGGGCGAGGAGAAAGGACGCGTCGAACAAGCAAGGAGAAACGAACCCTCTGAGTGTGAAGGTAATGCAATCCCTCAAGGATCTTCATCACGTAGCTCGAAACCAGATGTTCCGTCAGGTCTCCGAAAGACTTGAGCGTCGATCCGAGAGATCCGTTCTCGATGTACCTGCGAAGAACGAAAGCGAAGACGGCGGAGTCAGCGAGGGGAAACGAAGCTCGGACGCGACGACTTCGAACTGAAACGGAAAACGAGACTCACTCCAAGATGATGTTGAGCGTATCGTCATCTCTCATCATCCCCTCGTACTTGACGATGCTGGGATGAGACAGTCTCTTGAGCAACTCCACCTCCTTCATCAGCTGAGTGATGTCGTCCTCCTGCAGTCCCTCGAGTCGAATCCTCTTGATCGCGTGCATCGATCCGTTTCCGAGGTTGAGAGCTCGATAGACGGTTCCGAATTGACCTTTGCCGATGCAGTTCCCGAGGCGCTGCAGAACACGACGACCGAAGAGGGTTAAGCTGGTGTTTAACTGAAGTGGAAACGAGAGGGAAAGAGACGCGACGACTCACGTAAACGACAGACGGCTTCCCTTCCTCTCTGAACGTAATCAACTGCCTCGTCTCACTCCCCTTCATCAAGCTCGTCGTACTCCCATCCCTCGACAGCGGTCCTCCAACAGGCGACGTCGGCGATCCAAACACTCCTCCTCCTCCAGATCCACTCGCTCCTCCCTTCCCGAATCTCCCTTCCTCCGACATGCTCCCTCCCCTCTTCTTCAACGCAGGCCTCCCTCCAGCAGACGACTCCCTTGATCGAGGTCCTCCGTCGACCTCATCAGCGAACTTGGTCGTCCTCGAGGAAGGAGGTCGAGAGTAGTCGGGCGCGCCGTCGGCGAAGCTTGGGGAGGCTGGTCGAGAGGGAGAGGAGGTGAAGGGAGAGGCTGGAACGCTGTTGGATCCGTTTCCGTGTCCGTTGGAGGTCGAGGAAGAGGGAAAGTCGACGGCTGGGAAGGGGACCCGAAGAGGAGGAGGGGACATCTCTCTCTTGACTCGAGCCTGAGTGGTGTTCCTTCGGTGCACCGTTGGGACGACGCGTGGACCGTTCGATCCTGCTGGCGACGAGGGTCTCGATGGAGCGAGCGAGACGGGAGCGAGAAGAGGTGATCCGTTCCTGGAAGGCATCCCATCTGCAGACGATCCATCCTCGGCGAGACCAGGGAGGGAGACGGCCGACGACGACTTCCTCGAGAGGTCGATGCTCGCTCCTCTTTTCGGAACGTGTCGTCGTTGAGGAGCTGGACTTGTCGAGTCGTTTCCGTCTCCTGAGGGTGTGGACGATCGAGCAAGGTTGGAAGGACTGACTCTTCGAACCCCGAGAGGTCGTTGAGGCTGGCCTGAAGGGGAGGAAGGTCGAAGAATCGAAGGCAGAGCTCGAGGTCCGAGACTGGGAGGAGGAGAGGTAGGTTGAGATCCGAGGGAGGAGTTGTGGATGTTGAGTCGAGTAGGTCTGGGCTTAGCGACAGAGGGAGGGAATTCGAAGTCGCCGCTCGAAGGACTAGGGATGGGAGTTTCGCCGACGATCTCGACGACGGGGATCAACCCTCCCAACTGCAGTCCTTCCTCGGGAGTTTGAAGGTTGAAACTCGATCGACTGTCCGTCGACTCCCTTTTCGTCGACGCCTCTCCTCCCGAGACGAGCGAAGGCGTCCTCTCCCGAGCGTGAACCATCTCCATCCTCGTCGTCGAGTCCGTCGCGTCCGAGAGTAGCGAGAACCTTGGGTTCGATCCCGCGTCGGCGTCGCTCGTTCGAATCGACCTTCGATCCTTGACGCTCGGACTGGGTGGTACCGAGCGACTGGAGGGACGTTTCCTCGGGGTTCCTGCTGGTGAAGGGGACGGAGAGGGTGCTGGTGATGATCGACGGATCTGACGAGCTTCCTGCTCCTCGCTCTGACTCCCCTGTCGAAGCGGCGACGGAGGAGTGATCCTCCTTCGATAGTCTTCCGACAACCTCTTCTTCGCCGTCCCATCACTGGGACGCTCCTCCTCTGCCGTAGCGAGACCTTGTCCGACTGGGATGGTAGGAGATCCTGAACGACCTGTGCTTGGCGAGTCGGGAGGAGGAGCGAAGAAGCTGCGTTTCGGCGAGGAGGGAGGGGAGTAGGCGGAGGGAGCGAGGATGCTGCTGGTCGAGGAGGATGCGACTGAGGAAGACGAGTTCCTTCGTCTGGCGACAGTGGATACGAAGGTGGAAGCGGATGGAAGATCGGTAGGGAGACGCGAGACCTCGAGGATGGTGTTGGCGACGCGTTGCAGACCTTCCATGTTCGCTGGTTCCGAGAGGAGATCCGAAACGTAGAAGTGGTTTCGAGGAGGTAGACCGAGGATGGAAAGGGTGGTGATGAAAGTGGTGACGTTGCGATCATAGTGCGTTTCCGACTCCTTGAGGCTGGGTCGAAGAGGAGGTTGAAGCGTAACCGAGAAGAGTCGATTCAAGATGCTGCGAAGACGATCCGCCCCAAACCCAACGAGGTCAGTTCGATGTCGAGAGAAGTACAGAAGAAGATGAAACGAGGTCCATGATGACAACGAGGAGGAGGAATTAGTCAACTCACAAACAAAGCACGACTCCATCCCTAAACGCGCTCTCGAACGCCTTCCTCTCCCGCTCCTCTCCCTGACTTCCTTGATTCCCAACCGTCCCCATCCCCATTCCCGCCCAACTCCTCTCCGACCTCGCCAAGCCTCTCAGCCTGATCTCCACCTCCTCCCATCCCATCGACGGCAGACTCTTCACAGCAGGAGGAAGAGGCCTCGCCATCTCCCTCAACACGAACGAACTCGCTTGTCGAATCGCCTGTCGACTTTCCGAGATGGGGTACGAGATGGTCCTCTTGTGGGTCGTCGTCCAACCTGATGATGATGAGGAAGATGCTGAGGAAGGGGAGCGAGGATGAGGAGTAGATTGGAAGGTGACTGGGGGAAGGGGAGGAGGAGGAGGAGGATTGGAAGGCGCGGACGAGGTCGGTGCTGAGGTCTGACGGCGTCGAGACGATGAGGTGAAGGCTGAGGTGAGGGTAGCCATCGAACCTTGGTTTTGGAGGGAGGATAGTCGTTTTGGAGTTTGAAGAAGAGGTTGAGGAGGAGAGGTTGCTCTTGAGCTCGAGGAGGGAGGAGGAGGAGGGCGAGAAGGGGAGGACGCGGCGGATGCGGGTCGAATCGTCGCTGTTGGATCTGCGAAGGGAGGAGGAGATTTCGTTGCTGATCGATTCCGAGGCGGAGAGATGAGAGCGTCGATGGAGTTGGAAGGGATGAAGCTTCGTTCGACGTGAGCTTCGCTGAGAGGGTTGGAGGAGAGGTGGAGGGCGGGAGAGGAGAGGGAGCCTCGCGAGAGGGATGGAACGAGGTAAGGAGTGTGGTTCGTCGAGGGTCGTGCTGGGCGATTCGGTGCTGAAATCGATCCTGGTTGGACCGATACCGTTCGTTGCCTGATCGTTCCGGAGGGAGGAGGTGCTGGAGGTCGAGGAGGAGGAGGGTTCGAGGAGGAGGAAGTCGCGACCGTCGTCGATTTGGTTCGCTTCCTCTCCTCTCTCGAGGCAGATAACGACGCTCTCGAACCTCCTCCGTCCATCAACGTCCCGAATCGACTCCCAGAAGTATGGCTGCTACTGTCCTTCTCCCTCTCCTTGCCCTTCCCGTTCGACGTTCCAACAGTGCCCGAGGTCATCCCTCGAAAGAACTCTTTGAAGCCCCCTCCCCTCGAACTCGTCCCTCCTCCTGATCCTCCTGCTGCTGCTGATGTTGATTCTGCTGGCGCACTGGTCTGCCTTCCTCGCACGAAGTTTGCTGAAGACCGTTTGGATGACGAAGCTGCTGTAGGAGCGGAGGGTGACATGATCGGATTGCTGGAGGCCATGGGAAGGTCTCAGGAGGAGCGGAGGGAGCGTTCTTCTCGAGCTCAAGCTACGATGAGAAGACGAAGGAGAGGGAGGGGAGAGGGTACGTCGGCCTATCTGAGGGAGTGGAGGGAAGAGGGAAGGAGAGGAGGTCGGTCAGCTTGGGACTCGTACGAACGGAAAACACCTCTCCCTCTCCTCCGTCCCTCTTCACCGAGCCCCCGGCCGTTCCGCGACCTTCGCTGAGACTGCTTCGTCATCTTCTTATCAAGATAGATCGGCAGGGAGACTCACCGGGAGGTTTGGATCGATTTTGGAATGTCCTTCTGACTCGAGAGGGAGAGGAGGAGAGAGGGAGGGAGAGTGGTGGTGGTGTTTTGGAACTGCTTCAATGGCCACGAGGCAAGAGAGAGAGCACACAAAGTTCAGCCCGAGCCGATGCTATGCTGAGGAGCAAGAAGGCAAGACGGAGGGGCGAAGGGGAGAGGGAGGGAGGAGGAGGAGCGAAGGAAGGAGCTAGGGAGCTCACCTGGGAGAGGCGAAGGTCCGGAGAGAGCGCGAGGTCGAACGAAGCGAAGCTCAGATGAAGGACCTGAGCGAAGACCTGGTCGGAGGTGAGGAGGGAGGAGGGAGAGAGAAGCTTCCGAGCCCAAGAAGGATCTCAGAAGGGGCCGGGGAAGCGTATGGGGGAGGAGAGAGGAGAGGAGGGAAGGGAGGAGGGAGGAGGTGAGGTTAAGCTGGATGTGTGCTGAGAAGATGGCGTTGTTGCTGCTGCTCTTCTGCTCGCTCGTCCTGTATTGAAAACCTAATCGACCAGCGGGCGGAGAGCCGTGAAGGGCGAGGGGAGGAAGGAGGAGATCCGATCGGAGGGAGAGAATTTGATGAGGAGGGAGGGAGGACGAGCGTTTGAGGAGGAGGACGAGAGAGGGGAAGGAAGGAGGGAGGGGGGTTGCGTTGAGGGTGAGGTCGTGGAAAGGAGAGGGGCATCTCGGTCAGCTTCACAAGCGGCGGCTCTGCAAGAAAAGTGTTTCCGCGGGCTGATCCTAGTGGGGTTACTCACCTTAGTAGAAGTAGAGAAGATAGGGGAGCTGTACGGGAAAAGGAGGGAGGGTCGAAGGTGAAGGAAGGGGGAGGGAGGAGGCGAGTTCCGACGATCAGTCCCTTCTCGTCCAAACGTTTTCGTTCCTGAAACGAAGGTCGAATTTCCTTGAGCAAGAACCGCCCAATCACACTCGATCTAGCAGAAGGAAGATCTTCGACAGGGGTGTGTGCGTGAACAAGATCCAGAGGGGTTCGTGAAGGTGTGGGGTTCAAGCTCGCGAGGGCAGGAAAGAGAGTAGTTCTCGAGGGCATCAGCTCTCGACGCGCCTCGGCTTTAGGGATGTTGACGAGGCGAGGACTCTCGATGGTCGGTGAAGGACTTCATTGACGAAGGTTTGCTCCTTGGGATGGGGGTCGCGTGAGATCCGAGAGTGTGCGTTGAAGGGAGGAGGGGAAGCTCGAAACTCTCTCGCGTCGAGGAGGAGCCGCCGCCGGTCTTCTCCCTCTCCCCCGCTCACAGAGATCTTCCCTCGGTCAACAAGCAGACCCAGCCTCACGCTTGCTTGCTTGTCTGCTTCCGAAGCACTGATGCTAGAGAAGTAAGGTTTCATGGTCGTTACGGGTCGTTAAACTTCTCGCTCTCTCCCTCCCTCGCTGTTGATCTCCATCGACGACGACGTTGATCCAGACTCGAGAAGCCCTCCGCAGGAGCGAACACCCACCTTCACGCAGTAGGGGCCCCGCCGAGTCTGACGTTGATCAGAGCTTCGCGTCGTTCCCTCGGTACTTTGCGAGCTTGGTTCTTCGGGTAGGACCTTCGTGCTCCACGACGGAGGGACGTGTCTTTGGATCAGAATCCGTCTCGTTGGATCTTGCGTCGAGGTCGACGTAGTCTCGAGCGGCCGCTCCGACGTAGATCTGAAGGTAGGCAAGAAAGAGGATCAGTTTTGGAGTCGAAAACGCGAGAGGGAAAGAGAGAAACGAACCTGTCGAGGTCGCCAGATCTTGAGTCCTCCAGGCTGTCGAACGAAGAGGGGATTGAAGATCAGTCGGTGTGAGTTTGCTAGAAACAGAGCGATAACGGGCTTACCTGGAGCTGCATTTGCCTCCAGTGAGCGAGCCATCCGACGACTAGAAAAGGAGCGACGGAAAAGAGGAAGGGTCAGGTTGGCTTCGAGAAAAGTGGGAGAGGAAGCTCGAACTGACCTCGAGGGACAGCGAACAGAACGGGGAAGAAGTCGGTCGGGAAGCCCATAGCTCTGTAGATCAGGCCTGACCAACTAGAAAAGGAGCGACGGAAAAGAGGAAGGGTCAGGTTGGCTTCGAGAAAAGAAGGAGAGGAAGCTCGAACTGACAAGTCGACGTTGGGATAGAGTCGTCGAGAGATGAAGTAGTCTGGGCAGAAAGAACGAGCAAGGTCAGAACGGAGACGCGACTCGTCTTCGGTTTCGAGCTCGAACTCACCGTCGGCCAAAGCAGCATCGTGAAGAGCGATGGCGATATCGAGGAGTCTGTCTCGGCCGGTAGCAAGAAAGACTTCTTCCGCCGTCTTTCGGATGCTAAAGAAAAGAAGAAGGTCAGAGAAGAGGAAGGTCAGAAAGAAGAGAAGAGGAAGGTCAGGGGAGGTCCGAGTCGACGCGTCTCAGCTTCGACTCGACTTGACTCACATGAACGATCGAGGATCAGACTGTTTCGGCAGACGATAATAAGTCAACGGGAATCTCAGATTCAGAACAGAGGTAGTTCTACTGACAGTTCTGTAGATCCTGTGACCGAAACCGCTGAGGAGAGCCTCCTTGGTCTTGACCTTCGCGATGAATGCGGGGACGTTCTCAACCGACCCGATCTCGATGAGCATTCGAATGACAGCTTCGTTGGCACCTCCATGAGTAGGTCCGTAGAGAGAAGCGCAGGCAGCGCTGTGAGAGCGAGACGAGAGGAGTCAGCACGAGCTCGAAAAAGACGGGTCTCCGAAGGCAGACGTCGAAAGGAGATAAGAGCTCGAACTCACGAGACGACGGAGTAAGGGTCAACTCCAGAAGATCCAACTTGAAGCGCACTGGCAGCTGAAGCGTTCATCTCGTGGTCGGCGTGAAGGATGAAGAGCGTGTCGAGAGCTTTGGCGAGAACAGGAGACGGTTTGTAGGCCTGTGGGACGAGATTGAGTTGAGATCAGCGAGGGATACATGGAAACACAGGGATGTTGTAGCTGACCTCCTCATTGAGGTAGTCGATCTGGTAGAGGAAGCTGAAAGGCGAAGCGAGAGAGCATCAGCCTCGAGGAGACGCGTCTCGAGAAGAAGGACGACGCGACGCGGCTCACCTCTCAGCGTAACCCATTCCAACAGGAGGTCTGTTGAAAGGGCGTCCCTGTCTGATTCGGTAGGCCATGCTGTAGATACCGAGCAAGGGAATATCTCGTCAGTGAAAACAGCCGAGCGACGAACAAAAGACCCAGCTGACTCACGCGGCGAGAGTAGGAGCCTTCCCGAGCAATCGGAAGATCTGCTTGTCCATCGTCCTGAGAGACTCGGCCGATCCAGAAGAGTAGAGCTTGACTCCGTGAAGGGCAGGATTGGATTCGGAGTGGAAGGATCCGAGAGCGGCGAAGGCTGAAAAGAACGCGAAACGAACAGACGGAGTGAGCGAGTTTGAGAGCAGCTACAGTCGTGAAACGTCTTCGTAGATGGAGAACAAACTTACCTGAAGTGAGGATGGCCATAGGATGAGCGTCGCTACATCAATCAAAGCAAAACGAGGTCGCGATCAGCGCGAGCACGACGCGTCGAGTTTCGGACGAACTCACTATCGGAAAGCCTTCATGAAGCCCTCGATATCGACGTGGACGTAGGAGTGATGCAAGACCTCGCTCTCGAAGTACTGCTTCTGACTCGCGTTGGGCTGTCAACAACGAAACCCGAAGAGTGCCGACAAGGTCAGCTCGAAATCACCTTCGTTGGGACGAGTGGACACTGACCAGGTTCCCGTACAGAAGAAGGTAGGCGACCTCGAGATAGCTAGACTTCTCTGCCAGTTTCTCGATGGGATAGCCTCTGTAACGGAGGATCCCGTTCTCGCCGTCTATATATGAGATTGTGCTCCTCAGCACTGCGGTGTTCTGACTCGTTTCCATGGGCGGGACGAAAGAACGAGAAGAAGGAAGATCAGCTCGAGCTCGCGGGGTCGTTCTTCCCTTCCTATCCACGCTCTTCCTCCTAGTCTCTACCCAGACCCTCACTCTTCTCGTCCCCAAGTGGGCCGAGCTAAGATCAACCCCAATGAGGACGAAACCGACGGTTGAGGGTCGCCTCGAGACTCCTCCCTCCCTCCTCCCCCGTCCTCAATCATCGAACTGACCTGGTATCCAGGATCGTACACCCTAATCCCCAGCTTCTCCTCGTCCTCCTCTCTCCCCTTCGCACTCGTCTCGCTGAGCTTCAACTTGGCGAACGCCGTAGCGGGAACCGAGTTGTTCGTGATGCTGTAGAAACGAGAACGAAACGAAGGAAGCACCCCAACCGAATGAGCTCGAGCTCGTTGGATTCGTCCTTCCCCTCTCGTTCTCGAGGGTTGGAGGAGACGACTCACGGAACCTCGATCCTATTCCCCGTCCTGTTATCGATGACTGTGAGTGAGCTGTTGGAAGGGAGGCTGGCGGGGGGAGTGGGTTTGCCCATGCTTGACGAGATGATGGTTGTTGGGAGGAGGGAAGGCGAGCGAGGCGGGGAGCGGGTATGGGAGGGTGTTTGCCGGTGCTGCTGATTTCGGAGAGTTTTTTGTTCCTTTTTTTGGTTGGGGAAGCCGAAAGTGCAAGCTTGTAGGGGAGTGAGAGAAGAGAAGATGAGTCTGGGTTTGGGCGAAAGCAAAAAGATCCAAGAAACGCGGGAGGGAACGGAGGGAGTTCGATTCGATGGCACGAGCTCTTTTCCGACGCGTTCGTTTCGCTTTGTTCCTTGGGAGCAGTTCGATTTTGTTCGGGAAAGGGAAGCAGGAAGATTTAGAGCGTGCTCGACTGTTTCCCTCGGTCATCTTCAAGCGAGGGCAAGGTCAAGTGCAGCAACTCGAACTCGACCCTCGAGCTCTCCGTCCGTCGCACGACTCGCTCGTTACTCCCCCCCTCCTTCTCGTCCTTCCTTTCGGTAGCCACGAAAAGGAGCAGATGTCAGCGACGTCGACGCCACGTTTCTGTACGATCCCAGGCTGAGTCTTCTTTCACCTTGACGCTGAGTTGAGCTAACTTCGAAACGCGTCGCATCAATCCAGCCCTCCCAACATCTACTCATCCTCCTCCTCCTCCTCCTCACCCTCCATCTCGTCCTCATCCTCATCCTCCTCCCCACTCATGCCCTCCTCCTCACTCCCACTCATCCCATCCTCCTCCTCCTCACTCCCCTCCTCGCTCTCCTCACTCTCATCCTCGTCTTCACTGCCCACAATCCCACCCCACTCCTCCTCATCCCCCTCCACATCCTCCTCATCCACACCCTCCACTCCCCTCTCCCCCTCAGCCATCGTCACACACGTCAGCCGAGTCCCCTTCGTGTCGTACTGCCCTTGGGGGAGTTGGATGGGGATGGTGGAGGTGGAAAGGGGAAGAGTGGGAGTAGGAGGCAAGAAGGTAAGGTCGTAGAGGTTTATGAAGCCGTCGGAGGAGATGGAGGTGAGGAGGGGGTAGAGGGGGGAGAGGGATTTGACTCTGTGAGGAAGCGAAGGGAAGAGGAAGGGAAGCGTAAAGGAGGAGGGGGTCAGTTCGACGCGTTTGAGGCGCGCGTGTTTCCCTCGTTTCGACTTCGCTTCGTTCGTTTCGGATCCACCCTCCCCCACCCACACCCAACGCAAGAGAAAGAGGAAAAGAGAGAGTGCCGACTAACCGATTCCCATGACCCCCCAACCTAACCAACTCCGTCCACCCTTCCTCCTTCACTCCCAGATCCCCCATCCTCCCTCCTACTCGCTCCCAAACTCGCGTGAACCCGTCCTCCACGGCCGCAAAGAGCAGCTCCCGAGGCTCGGCGCCCTCAACGGCGGAGGGGATCTCAAGGAAATGGAAGTCGTGGAATCGTTTGGAGTTGGTGAGGGTGAGGATGGGGGACATGTCTTTGGTGTAGAGGTCGATGGTGGTGGTGGAGAGGATGGCGAACGTTTGGCCGCAGGGGGAGAAACGGATGACTTCGCCCTCTGTATTGTGCGGAACATGAACAAAAAGAGGAAGGGGAGGGAAGAGGGAGGGGGAAGGGGAAGGGGAGGGTCAGGACGCGTCGAACGACGAAAGCTTGCTCGCTCGTCTCGAGCCCGGCCTCGTCCCCTCCCCTCCCATCGACACCAAGAGAACGAAAGAAGACGAGCTGCACTAACCCTTCCCAAGCTTCACAGCCCCTCCAGCTTTCCCCCTCATCAAATCCCACATCCTCAACGTCCTGTCCTTCCCCACCGTGAGGGCGAGCTTCCCCGTCGGGTGAACAGCGATGGAGTTGATTCGACCGGTGTGTCCCTTGAAGGATCGAAGCATCGTCCAGTCTCGAGTTCGGAAGAGGGTGAGCGTCGCGTCCTCCGAGGCTGTGAGGAGGTGAGTTCGAGTAGGGAAGAGGAGGGAGGTGATGGATCCTGAGCGGCGCGAAAAACGACGAGCGAGAACAAAGTGAGATGAGGGAGGTCAGTTCGTCCGTCTTCTCGAGGAACTTGGGTGCCTGACGGGCAACAAAGAGAAAAACAAAGCAAAGACGTCTGCGACTCACCCGAATGCTGCACCAACCCACCAACCTCCTTCCTTCTCCTCAAATCCCAAATCTTCACCACCTCGTCCGTGCTTCCCGTAGCCAACCACTTCCCACCCTCGCTGGCCGCCACGGCTTTAACGCAAGCCTGATGAGCGGGGAAGATGAAGATGGGTTTGATGGTGTAGTCGCGTTCCTCGACGGGGGTGGAGGGGAGAGGGAACGATCCAGAGAGTCCGTAGAGGAGCTTCTCGTACGATCCGGTGATGATTTGGAACGTTTTGGGAGGGAGAAGGACTCGAGGGGTGGAGGTCTTCTTTTGAGGTTGGGTAGCAGTGGTGGTGGAGGGAGTAGGGAGGGAGGAAGAGGAGGAGGGGGAGGGGAGGACGAGCTCGTCGGCGAAAGCGAGCTTCTTCGTCGAGGGTTTGGATGAGGTAGTGGTAGATTTGAGAGTCGAAGTCGAAGTGGTAGTAGCGACCTCCTTAGCAGCCCCCCCAAGAGCCTTAGCAGCCTTCTTGTCTGCTGCTTCAGCCTTCAACCTCTCAATCTCCTTCTTCTTCAAAGGTCTTCCGTTCGTCTCTCCAGCCTTGTCTCCCTTCTTCTCAGCCACCTCCTTCGCTCCTCCTCCAGTCGCCTGAGACTTCTTCCCTCCTTTGGTAGGGGCCGACTCCTCGTACTCGACTTCGACCCGAGCCTTCTTGACTGGAGGAGGACGGTACTTGAGCTGCTTGTTGGACAGAGCAGGTCGTTTCGATCCAGCAGGGTGGGAGGGTTTGGCTCCTCCTCCTGAGGGTTTGGGTTTCGAGGAAGAGGAAGAGGAAGAGGGAGGGGCTTTGCGCTTGGGAGCCATGGTGAAGGTGAGAGCAGAGGAAAAAGGGGTGGGGTTGGTGTTGGAGAAGAGGAGAAGGGAGCGAAGGAGAGAGGTGAGCGAACCAAATTCGCTCGACGAACAGCCCTAGCGTTCCGATCTCTCGAGCTCACCTTTCGCTGCTCCTTCCCTTCAAACAACCAGCTTCTCGTATCGGCCTTTTTTCTTGTACCCTCTCCTTCCTATCTATCTATTTATCTAGACAACAACGACTACTCCCCCCCTCCCCCAATCGCTCCCTCTCGCCATGTCCCCGTCCCCCTCCTCCTCCTCCTCCTCTCAACCCATCGTGCTCATCACCGGCGGTCACTCCGGCATAGGTCTCTACGCTTCCATCCACCTCGCTCTCAAAGGTTTCAAAGTCCTCATCGCATCCAGATCAGCCTTCAAAGTTCACCAAGCTATCGACCAGATCGAGAAGGATCATCCAGCCGAGCTCAAGGGCAAAGGAAGGCTGAAACACGTTCAGTTGGATCTCACGGATCTCAAGAGTGTCAGAGGATGTGTGGCTGAGGTGGAGGGTGGGGAGGGGAGGTTGGATGTGCTTAGTGAGTGCGAGAAGAACGCCCAAACGAACCAAAGGGAAGGAAGGAGAGGAAGGGGAGGGCGGGGGAGGGCTGAACGAACCGAGGGAGGGCTGAATCCGAATCGAAGCTCACCTCGTTTCGTTCTCTTCCTTTCTGGCTGAAGTCAACAACGCCTGCCTCCACGGCGGAGGAACACCTTACCTCCTCCTTCCCAACGGGATCGAGCAAATGGTCTGTACCAACTTCGTTGGTCCTGCCCTGCTCACGAAGCTCTTCCTGCCCTTGCTCGACAAGACGGCGAAGAAGGGCGGTGACGTCAGGATCTTGAATGTGAGTGCATGCAAAACTTCCGAGCGTTACTTCATTTTTTTGGTCCCTCAATCTCTCGTTGGGCTCGCTCGTTTCGTCGCGAAAAGAACGCTCAAAACCCGAACTGACTCGCTTGTCTCTCGCGTTCATTCTCCCTTCCCCTCCCTCGCGTTCGTTTCGTTTCGTTCCAAGGTAACGTCCGACCAACACACCGCCGCACCTAAGAACCTCCACTTCACCTCCCTCGAAGATTTTAATCGCCCTTATTCTAAGAACCCTTCGGGCATGGCTGGGTGTCGAGTGAGATATGGTTCGTTCGCGTCGTCTTTCTCCCCTCTGTTCCCTCCCTTTCTCCGCTCTCTTTCCCTTTCTTTCCCTCCCTCTTTTCCTCTCTCGCCCAAACTCACCTCCACAACCCCTCCCCCTTTCGTTCGTTTCGTTCGCGAACAGGAACCACCAAACTCCTCCTCAACCTCCTCACCACCCACCTCACCTCCTCCCTCCTCCCTCCCCTCCCCTCCTCCTCCCCCCCAACCCTTCCTCCCGTCGCCCTGTCCCTCGACCCAGGCTGGACCCTCACCCCCTCTTCCATCTCTACCGTCCCGTCCTTCTTCTCCCCCTTACTCAAACTGTTCCTCGCTCCGCTCGAGAAGGGAGGGGAGGTGTTGGTTTGGGGGGCGACGTCCGAGCTTGTGAGGACGACTGGGGGTGGGAGTGGAAAGGGGATGGCGGGAAGCATGGTTGGAAGGGAGGGGAAGGTGGTTCGAGAGACGGGGATAGGAGGGATTGGGGAGGAGGAGAGGGAGAGGGCGGGGGAGGTTTGGAGGGCGCTTGAGGAAGGGGTTTGGGAGGGACGGTGAGCGGCGAGGAGACCGGGAGGATTGTTTGTCTGTTCGTGTAGTTCGGTATTCATTATGTGTCTGTTGTTGATCAAAACGATAGGGAGTGGAGGAGGAGATGCAGATGGAGAAAGGAGACGACGAGACGAAAGGAGACGCGTCGAGCTTCGTTGCAGCGAGGAGATCTGTTTTCGGTCCTTGTCCTTGAGACGAGCAAATGAGAAACGACGGGGCTCGAATCGGATGTTCGCCCCTCAAGCCCTCTTTGAGACGAGGTTTTGACTTTGTCACATCGATCTCCGCGTGAGTCGAACAGACATCAATGTCAAAACAACGACGCGTCGACCCTCCCGCACCTCCTCGCGCTCCTTCAGATCCCAACTCCTACTCGTTCGATTCCCACGACGGCTTGATGCAGAGCGGCTTGTGTTCCTTCCAATGTGCTTTTTGGTGTTCTGCGAGGGAAGGAAAAGAAGAGAGCGAACGAAAAAAAAAAGCGTAAGTTTCGGCGTCGAGCGTCGAGCGCGCGTCGAGAATGGGAAGAGGGACGAACCTCTCGAGCATTATCGAACGATGTGGCACTGATGTGGAAGAGATGCGAGTCAGTGTCCTCGTTGAACGGAGAGAAGAGGAAGGCAAACGAATTCGAACTCACCCCCCCGCACATCAACATCTCTCCGCCCTTACAATCCACCGGCTCCGTGTAGAGGAACGTCTCACACCCAGTCCAAGGAAGCTGACTTCGTAGCCTCCTGACCAGCCCTATCTGCTGATGTCCTCGAAGCCCTCCTTCCGTCAAAGCAAGACGAAGGTCGATGATGCTGTTGAACGCTCGACGAAGGCCGACCCTGATGGATTCCCTCCGCTCGCCCTCAGAGGCTTGTAGGGACTTGAGAGCGTCGCCGAGACGTTGTTGTCCGGCGAAGAGGGAAGGGAGGAGATGGGCGTCGGAGGAGGAGCTCGTCCAAGGGAAAGGAGGCTGAGGTGTGTTGTTTGGGAAGAGGTGGAAGATGGACGCGCCGCAAATGAGACAGAGATGGCACCAGTGCGCTGCGACCATGTCTCCCTGTGCATTTGTATATTACGAGAGGATATAAAGATTCATCAGCGCAGGGAGAGGAGCTGATACGAGGAAGGAAATGAATACGAACGGCGACAAAGGAAGCCAGAGGGGGAAGCGTCGTCGCGAGCGCTTCGATGAGCTGTCGAAGGAATCGAGGAGCCGCTTCGTGGATCCGAAAGAACGAAGCGAGGATGGAGCTCTTGTGACCTAACTTGGCGATCAGAAACCACCAAGGGCTGAGGGTCTGAGCTGTTGGACAGAGAAGGACGGCTTGGACGACTTGAGGGAGGTGCTTCGCCGCGATGGTCACCTAGGAAAAGAACGAAGCGGATAATCAGTCTCCGAGCCAACCACGAGAAGATGCAGAAGCCTGAACCGTCCCCAGAGAGGAGCGGTCTCTTCGGGAGCTGCTGCCATCTGAAGCGAAGGATGGATGGAAGAGCCGGTCAGATCTCGAATGAGCTCGCTGCGCAGAGTGCGGCTCGGGCGAGCGAGATAGTAGAGAAAACTCACGATGTCTGTGACCAAGTCCAGGCGTTGATGAACCTCGAGTCCTCTTCCGATTGGCTTGAAGGTTCCTTCGACCTTGAGTCGCTCTTCGAGCTTGACGTACTCGGGGACGAGCTCGACGAAGGATCCATCCGTGAGTCCCATCAATCTCACGACTTCTTCAGCTTGTTGAGCAGTCGTCAGGCTGGCGAAAAAGCTCTGGATGTCGCTAGAGCGGCGCGCGCTCGGTTCAGGATGAGAGGGCATCGTCTTTGGGAGAGAAAGGGAAGGAAGGAGGGGATGGCCGTTGAGCTCGACTCGACCCCACCTTCCTCCCTTTGCCTTTCGCTCCCCCTCTCCTCTTCTGAGTCCGCTCGAAAGAAAGAAAAAAAAAACAAGCGTTACGAATACAAAACTGAAGGGATGATAGAGGTGTAGGTGATCCTGCTGTTGCTAATAAAAAAGGAGAAATAGTCCAAGCGAGAGAGCAAAAAGCGAAGCGATAAGGAGCGAGGAGGTGATGGGTGAGCAAAAGCAAGGCGGGGGTGGGTGGGTGGGTGAAATCAAAACGAGACGCGAACTGAGTTCGAATAATGAGATAAGGTAAAGGAGAAGAGAGGAGACGGACGAAGAGAGAGAGAGATGACCAGCATCGTCTAAAGAACCAACCCTCCAGCTCCTGCCAAACCCGCAACGACGACGGCCGACACTCCCCACGAGAGACCTCGACTCATGCCCTCCCATCGAACGACAGCTCCCGAAAGAGACTCGACGGAGGTTTGGGTCCCACTGCTCGAGGTGGTGTTGGTTGCTGAGGTCGTTCCAGCGAGGTAAGGGGCGATGGTGTTGGTGGGAGCGGAGACGCCGTTGAGAGACGCGGCGACGTCGAAGACGGCTCCTGTGCTGGAGGTGTAGAAGTCGACGAGCATGAAGCTGGACAAATCCATGAAAGCGAGGGTCAGCTTGATTCGAGAACAGAGAGAAGGATTGAAACTCACTTGGGGTACCGTCCATGAAGAGCTGAGCAAGTCTGAGCTCCAAGGCCCAACGATCCGGTTCCCGTCTCGCTGTTGGTCTGGACGATGTTCTCCTTGTCGGGGTAGACGATAGATCCGCTACCGGCGACGTCGAGGAAGTGGTTGGTGAGCATGAGTTGAGTAGTGGGGTCGCCCGTGGTTCGGTTCGCGATGCATGGGAACGCGTTCGATACGGTGTTGAACTCGTCTGAACGTCGAAAGGAAACGAGGGAGAGTCAGCTCTGGCTGCATTTCGAGCGGCATGTGTCGAATCACGCCTTGGAAAAGATATTCATGAAACTCACCTTCGAAGACGTTGGAGAACTCTGGAGAGACAGAAAGAAGCAAGCGACGCGTCGGTCAAAATCGTGTCGAACGCGTTCGTTCCCTCGCGACGATACCGAGTGGATAGCTCACCATCGATGATGTAAGGGATGGTGGTGATATCGGCATCGTGATCCATGAAGACGACCACGCGCTTTCCGCTATCGATCATGGTTCCGAGAGTGGGCCAGTCGCTGAGAGCGGTGGTGGACTTCGACGGCGTGTAGGCGATGGTGTCGAGACCGGCAGTCTGTGAGAGCGAACAAGGGTCAGCGAAGTTTCGGAAAGAGACTGGCAAAGACGAGAAGAGAGGCACAGAGACGAGAAGAGAAGGAAACACGGAACGGGACGAACGACGAAGGCAGCTCCGAACGTGGCCGCGTCTACACCGTCCGAGTTGACGATGAGGATCGAGATGACCTCAGTAGGGTTGGCGACGGCCCAGGTGTTGACGCTGGTGAGGTAGGTGGAGAGGAGACCAGCGTCGAGGAGAAGCTGCAGAGGAGAACGCGAAAGGAGGAGACGCGTCGGTCAGCCGTCGCTCGAAGGCGTCTTGGGACGCGCACTCGCTGAGTTCAGGACGTACGCATGACCTGTGAGCGATAAGGCGGGATGGTAAGCAAGGTCAGAAGAAGTTGTCTCACTCCGTGGAGAGGAGAAGAGGGAAGGAGGTCGAACGCACGAATGGCAGAGACGGATTCCAGTCGAAGCGTTGTGAGCTTGAACTTGAAGCATTCGGATACCATCGTTCTGAACGAGAGAAATCGCAAGACGCGAGACGAAGTAATAGCCAATCAAGGAAAGAGAGGAGGAAGAAGAGTCGATTCAGCGACGAGCTTCGCTTCGGAACTGGTGGTAGCGGTGACAACCAGGGAAAAAGCAAAGGAATTCAGAGAGAACGAACGAGCTGCTGCGTCACGTCATGATCCTGGTTGGCTGCGATGTTCGTCGTTCCGACAGCGTCTGGGCAAAAGGTGAAAGGAGGAGAGCGGGTCAGGAGATGAGACGCGGTCGTGAAACACACTCGGCGGCCGGGAAACGAAGCAGCCTTCGACCTCTCCTCGCTTCTTCTCGTGGTCTACCCTAAGAGTCGACGAGTTCCTTGACCTCCAGAGCTCCCAAGGAGCTATGTAAAACACTGAGAAGTGTGTCGAAGAGCTGAAGAGCTGTCCACGAAGGCCTACGCCAATCGAACAAGGACGAGGGACCGTGAATAAGCTCTCGAACTCACAAGAATCGTGAGCGCCGATGAAAGTGACGTTTCCGTACGACTTGTCGCAGAGTTCAGCATGTCCGTTGCAGACTGTTCGGAGAGAGGGAAGGAAGAGAGATGAGCTTCATGGAGGGGAGGAGACCCGCGCCCGAAGCTGGTGACTGGAAGGAAGGACGAACCAGTTGCTCGACGAGAAGGGGACGAGCTCTTTTTGATCATCTTGTGAGAAGAAGAGGAGGAGGAGAAGGCTGAAGAGGGAGAAGGGAGGGCGAGGAGAAGGATTGGGAGGAGGGTAGAGAAGAACATCTTAGGAGGGAGGGAAGGGAAGGCAGGAGGAGCGAGCTCGAGGAGGGAAGGTGAAGGCGAAGAGGTTTGAGCGATGGGCTGAAGAGGCGAGTTTGTGAATCGAGACTGTCAAAGTCTGATGAGGAGGGAGGTGTTGAAGGGGAGGGTGTTGTCCTTTTCTGGCTTTAGAACTGTGTGGAGGGTGGGAGAGAAAGAACGCAGAGGGAAGGACGAAGCTCAGCCCTCCTTTGAGCTCGGCGACGACGCAGCTTCCCCTTCCCAATTCGAGAACCGACTGAACGACTCGTTCTCGTCGAATAGTCAAGATTTTGAGCTCGCTGAATCTCTGCTGGAAGAAGCAGCTAAGAGCAGTAGAACGGACGCGTGAAAATAAATACATTCGAGGAGAGAAGGCCCGAAACGCAAGCGAGGGAGCGACCACCGCAGCGAGACCCTCGAATCATGCTCGATTTTCTGGTGACGCGTTCAGGTGAAGATTTTATCTAGTTGGTCCTTTCCTTCTGTTCTCGAGCTTGTTTGAAGGAAACGAGTTTTTGAAAAGCTGCCCACCCTTCTCTCCCAAGGAAGATCAAGACGCGCGCTCCTCCCTCAGAACAACAAACGCCAACCTCTCTCCCTCCTCCTTCCCTTCCTTCCCTTCCCTCCCGGCCACCTTCCCTCCTCCCTTCCTTCTCACCCCAAAATGATTACTCTGGATCTCGCCCACCTGCTCGCTTCCACGTCCGAGGAGGAGGCTCCCCTTCGAAGGACGTTGACCTCGATCTCGCATACCGTCGCAAAGAGCAAGAAGACCGTCGTCGTTTCAGGAGCCGGGATCAGCTGTAGTTGTGGGATCCCTGTGAGTCTGATCGTCTCCAACCACTGTTAGAGGTCATGAGGCTGTATAGGACGAGTCCCTTGAGCTCGGAGGGGATGGATGGGTCGTGGTTGCGATTGGGGAGGAGGAGGGGAAGGGATCAGGAGGAAGGAGGTCGACGCTCCAACTCGGGACCTTCCCTTCTCCATCGACGCGAATATCTCGTGTTCGACACCTTCACTGCAACGCGAAGACACTTCTGAGTCTATCTGTGCGGGTCGCTTGGAGGGGGGAGGCTCGGTTGGATGGACAGCAAGCGGAACGACCATCGAAGGGAAGAAGGAGACCACCTCGTCCTTCCTTCAAAGATGGCTTGCTCCTTCCTCTCGAGGCTCCTTTCATCTACAGCTTCACTCGTCTCTCTCAGAGTAAATAGATAGATGGATGGATGAATCCTAGAAAATCGGAAGGAGCAGGGAATGCTCAGGGAAGGGACGGTTTCTACCCTTGTCTGACCTCGGGGAGAGCACCGTTCCTCTCCTTCTCCTTCCCCTTCATCACGCGTTCTCTCTTCGTCCTTCGATCAAGAGCACCAAGACTGACCTCTAGTACTCTCTCTTACTTCCGCCCTTCCCATCCCTCAGGACTTCCGATCCTCCGATGGTCTCTACAACCTCGTCAAAGCCAGGTATCCCGACACCTTCGTCACCGGAAAGGACCTCTTCTCCTCCTCGCTCTTCCGCTCCCCAGACTCGACCTCCCTCTTCTACTCCTTCATCGCCGAACTCAAGCTTGCCGTCTCAGCAGCCGAACCTTCCCCTACCCATCGATTCATCAAGAAGCTCGACGACAAGGGCAAGCTCATGAGGAGTTATACTCAAAACATCGACGGCATGGAGAAGCGGCTTGGGATGAGGTGCAGCAGTAGTCCGGACGAGCCTGCCAGGGAGGAGGAGGTCAGCTCGAGAGCTTCGACGCCAGGATTGGTCGCTGGACCTTCATCGTCGCAAGGATCGTCGTTCTCGTCGCAAGCGTCGTCGTCCTCCCAACCGTTCTCGTCTCAAGGATCGACCTCCTCCCAAACCTCGTCGTTCCCTTCCTCGTCTCAAGAGTCCTACGCTCCCATTTCTCGTCGGTCAGCATCGGTGGTCTCGTCGGCATCGTCAGGAGGAGGAGGAGTCACGATGGACAAGAAACTCACCAAGAACATCCAGCTTCACGGAGACATCCATCGAGTCCGGTGCATGGTCTGCTCGGCGAGCTACGAGTTCACGGAGGAGTACGTTGAGATGTTCAGAGAGGGAGAGGCTCCAGAATGCCCTGCTTGTGAGGAGAGGAGTGAGTCTTTCGTTTCTCTCGTAGCTGGCCTGCGACGACTTCGAGTCTTGTTCCCTCGACGCGACGAGATCCTAATCTCCTCTCCATCTTTCCCTCCAGCCCAAGACAGGATCGCGAGATCGAAGCGACCTCTCGCTGCTGGTGTTCTTCGACCTGCTATCGTGCTCTACGACGAGGTTCGTCGCGCTCCTCTCCCGTCCTTGGATCTCAAACCTCGTCGTTACCGTTCTCTCGATCGCTGACCCTCCCTCCCTTCCGTTTCGCTCTCAGAACCATCCCAACGGCGACCTCATCGGATCCATCCAAACCCACGACATCACTCGAACTCCCGACCTCCTTCTCGTCCTCGGAACCTCGCTCAAAGTCCACGGTCTGAAACGACTCGTCAAGGAGCTCGCTCGAGGAGTCCACTCCCTTCCCGTCACCGCTGCTCGACCGAACGGAGGACGAGGACGGGTCGTCTTCGTCAACAAGACTCCTCCGCAGGGTGCCGAGTGGAAGGGAGTATTCGACTACTGGGTCAAGGGAGAGTGCGACGAGTGGGTTGGGAGGGTCGAGGAGGAGTGGAGGAAGGTCAAGAAGAGCGACTGGGAGGTTCAGGCGACGTTGGATGGAGCTCAGGTCGTCAAGGCCGCGCCTGTTGGAGGACCGAAGGTGAAGAAAGTCGCTGGGATCCCAAAGTCGAAGGGTCAGTTTCCTCGTTTCTTTCGGTTCGAGCGAGCGACAATGAAACTGACTTCGTCGTCCTGCCTCTCCGTTTTCCTCTCTCCAGCTGCATCCAAACCCAAAACCAAACTCGCACCCTTACCCTCTTCCGACGAGGTTCCCTTCGACTGGGTCGAAATCCCTCCTTACTGCTTCACCTCTTTCCAAACCACTCCCTCCTCGCCACTCTCCTCCCCTCCTCTTCTCCCCTTCGATCTTCCTCCCTCCTCACCTCCACCAGGGCCTCCTCTCTCCCCTTCAAAACGATCCCACAACTCCTCCTCTCGACCTTCCTCCTCTCAAGCCGGACCTCTCAAGAAACACCGCTCTCTCTCCAACTCGAACTCCGGTGAACGAGGTCTTCTCTTCGGTCAGGAGAACAAGGATCGCGAGGACGAGGCAACGGAGGACGAGGACACGCCGTTCGGTAGTCCGATGAAGGTCGACGTCAAGGGGAAGGGGAAAGCGAAAGCCACCCCGACGACAACGACGGCGAAGGGGAAGAAGGTCGCCGCGTCGAAGAAGACCACCCTTCCTCCTCTCCCTTCGCTCGGAATCAAGCTCGTCGGTGCTGTGAAGGCGACGTCGAAGGCCGGAGCTGCTACGAAGGGGAAGGCTGGAGCCGCAACGGTCGTCGCTCAGAAGAAGGTGACGAGCTCGATGGTCATCGGGAAGCAGGCGGGAGCGGTCTCGAAGGGGAAGAAGAGGTTGGGAGTGGGGAGACCTCCTGTTTCGCCAGAGATGGGAACGTGCAGTCTTCCTGGCTCGATGGTCCTGCCTTGAGGACGAAATGTGGTTGATTTGTCTGCTCTGCATCAGTCGCGTTTCGGTTTCGTCGTTGTTTCGCATCTTTTCCTCCCTCCTTCGTTCTTTCGTTTGTTTGCCTTCGTTCGCATCTCTTTTCGATTTGGTCTCGGTTTCGCATCAGGTTTGATCATCTTTGGAGAACACTGGTTGCACTTTCTTTCTCGTCTCTCGCTCTCGATCCTTCCTTTTCTTCTCGTCTCTAGTCTAATCTCACTCTCCTTCTCCGTTTTTCCTATCGCATGATACCCAGAGCACGAAGTCTCCGTGAGTTCGGCGCAGGAGTATGCACCCCGAGAATCGGTCCGAGCAGGAAGCGAAAGCAGAGTGGCTGCAGTCTCGATCTCGATCTCTGGACTCGACGCGTCGCGTCGCGTCGCGAATCTCTCGAGATCTCGAGTCCAGCTCTTCTTTCGCTGCGAAAGATCTCCAGGTCCAGAGACGAGGCAGCATGAGACGAACTACTCAGGTTGAGCTAGAGTAACGAAACGAAACGAGCTGAACTAGATACATAGAAACGAATCTCCGGACACGGGACGCCCTTCGACCGACGGCTTCCCCTCCGTGAAGAACGCGACGACTCCAACGTTCTTCTCGACCCGCGAACCTAACTGGTGAGAATTGAGACGATCTAGAACGAGGGATGACGAGAACCTCGTTCCCTCCCACTCCCACTTTTTGTCGCGGTGCTGGATGAGGAATTGAGACGAGTTCGGCTGTCTGCCCTGGATGGAGATCGCGAGCGTGTCTGAGCTTCCTTCGAGGAAGGGTAGGCTTGACGGACCGTAGAAACGGACTTGTTCGACCCTTCTCCACCCCTCGGTGAAGCTGAAGAGGGATGCAGGGACGCGAACGACGGTAGGTGGGAGTCCAGCGTTGCGTTGTTGGTAGATGGAGAAGCAGATGGGCTCAACGATTCGAAGGAGGGGAGCGTAGAAGGCGACACAGGTCTGGAGGTTTCTCGCAGTAACCCGGAGCCTCCTGACTCGGACGAGTGGTTGAGTAACACCGTTGGAGGGAGGGAAGTCGGGGAAGGAAGACGGAGTGCGCAGGGCGAGGCTCTTCATCGAACGAAGGGAATCAAGACGATGGGAAGTCGAGAAGTAGAGGTCTCGCTGTGTTGAGGAAAGTAATTTGATGATTTGAGTCAGCTTGCAGGATGTAGGAGGTCGGTGAGAGACAAACCTCACATTCGCTTCAAAAAAGGAAACCACTCTCGCCTCCTTCAAGAATGCCTTGGAGTACAGTTCCTGGGAAAGGATGTCGAAGAACCTGAAGCAGACTAGAGCGAGTCTGAGTCGATCGTTCTTCTCCAGGAAAGACGCGATGAGGAGGAGAAGTTCGACGGGGAGGGAGAGGAGGAGAACGACGCGTCTGACGACGGCTCGAGATTGGGTTGGTTTCTTCTCCTGCTCCTGTAGATACGAGGTGCAGAAAGTGAGTTAGAAGAGGGTCAGGGCTACGAGGTAATGGGGACGACAAGTCGATGGCAGCGACGAGGGACTTACACTCAAAGACCATGCCCATCGACCGTCCTGCTTGTCCTCCATCTCGCTCTTCGACCAGATCCAGCACCCCTTAGGGAAAGCCTTCCTCGAAAGGTCCACGAGGATCGTGTCCTGCTCCTCGTTCCTGGTTCGAAGAGCTTCGTTCTCTGAAGAGAGACGAGCGAGGGAGGAGGAGAGTTGAGTGAGGGAGGTGGAGTGAGCTTCGTTCTCGGTCGAGAGACGAGCGATGGAAGCCCTTTGAGCCTCGATGAGGGTAGCCTTCTGCTTATCGGCCTTCTCGAGAGCGGCGAGTCGTTGTTCGAGGTGCATCTGAGGAGAAGGAACCGAGGGATGGAAGAGAAGAGGAAGGAGGGAGTGGAGAGAGATGCGGACGAGGGAGAAGGAGCGAGCTGACGTCGACGAGCTTCGACTTTCGAGGATTTGCCTCCGATGCTTTTTTGTCGCTTTTTCGGGGGATTTAGCCTTAAGATGGCATCCTCACAGAACGTGGACTCTGATGACTCGATAAAATCGTCCTTCTCGGTAGCGAAGGGCTTGACTCGACTCGATCTCGACGAGGTCGCGCGAAAGCTCGGCGTCTCCTCCCTCCCACCTTCTACGTTCTCCTTCCTACTCAACTTAGCTCCATCTCGGCAAATACACTGTACCCTCTCATCAACAGACCACTCGACTGGTCTCCAAAAGTAAGTGCAAATTTGCTCTTCTCTCAACCCGAAGCGAGTGCGAACGAACGAAGATCTGATCTCGACCTCTCCTCCCCTCCTTCCACCTCTCCTTCCCTTCACCTCTCCAGCTCTCTTCTCCACCGTGAGCTCGTCTTCCTCACGACACGTACACGTCAATACGATGCTATGATCCATCTTGACTGACTCGTTTTTCTTGCTCGTCTTTAGGTCTTTCCGTTCGGTCGTTGTCCTTCCCTCCTCCCTTGGACTCGTTCCAACCCCCTCCCTCCTCCCCTCCCTCTCCTCTTCCTCTCGTCTTCTGGACCCCCGTAGCTTCACCTCTTCATCGATAAAGCGAGTGGGTATATGGCGAAGAAGAAAAAGTCCGCCTTGCCGGCCGTCGCAAGGTGAGCAGATCCCTCCTCCTTCGCTCTTCCACCAAGCTCAACCTCGTCTCCTCCTTTCCTCTTTCGCTCTCGCGTCTTTCTTTCGCTGATTCGTTCGTCTTTCTCTTCTCTTCAGGACTTTCGCTACGACTTCGATCCCCAAGAAGCCTCAACCCGTCGTCGAACCTTCACCCGAGGAGGAAGCCGTCGCCTCGGACATCGTCGCTGACTCGAACGGAGCAGGAGGAGCAGGAGGAGCTGGAGGAGTCAACGGAGGAGTTGCCGTCGAGGGAGGAGGAGCTGCTGGAGACGCGAGCAAGAAGCCCGAGGAAGAGGAGTGGGAGAAGGAGGAGAGTTATCTTCAGGGTCTCGTAGAGAAGATGCAGGAGAAGGTAGACAAGGAGGTCGCCAGAGGTGTCAAGGTGAGCTTCAACCCTTCTCTCGCGCTCCCTTCCTTCCCGAGATGGAAGGATGCTGATCTCGTTCTTTCTCCTCGCTCACCCTCCACAGACCATTGACTTCGAGAAGAGACAAGCCAAGGGCTTCCCCAAGTTCGACATCCCCGAATCCATCCGAGAACGAGCCTTGGAACTCGCTCACCAGGCGGAGGAGGTCGAAGGTTCGTTCAACCTACTCTCGTCCATCTCTCTCGTGCTGAACCTCGGACCTGACCGTCTTCGCGTTCTTCCTTGTTTTCGTACGCAACAGCTTCTCCTCAGATCGTCTCGATGGACTCGGAGAAGCTCCTCCTTCGACTCGCCATCACCCATGGGATCTTGGTCAAGATCGGATTCGCGCCGGAGCGAGTCGAGGAGTGCTTGAAAGCCTTGACGGCTGGGTGGGAGCTCGAAGATGCTATGGATTGGGTGAGTGGTTTCCTATACCTCTCTTGCACGAACAGGACTGACTCGAGTTCCGTTTCTTGCAGCTCTTCCTTCACTGCTCGGAGGACGAGGTGATGCAGGAGGGAGACTTCGCTCCCAAGAACGGTGACCTTTGCTTCAATTCCTCCTTTGACTCGACTCGACCTCATCTCTCGTCTTCTTTTCATCCAGACATCCCGATACCTTCGACTCCCATGACTCCTCTCGTCCCTACCACACCTCGACCTCGAACTCCTCCTCCAGCGAAACCCGTCGCTCTTCCACCCACCACGCCGACTCAACCCACAAACGGTCTCCTTCCTCCCTCGACCCCTACCATCGTCGCGAAACCTCGGGCTCTCTGGGCCAACGGATCCGACAGCTCAGATGACGATGAGGCTGAACCCAACACCGAGTATGCCACGCTCAGGCTCAAACTCGAGACTCTCCTCGGCCACGCTGGAGGTCCTGGCAAGGGAAAGTCGGGAGGGAAGCAGAAGAAGGGACCCAAGAAGGGAGCGGTGGTCGTGCAGGAACCCGAGGAGGCTGGGAGGATCAGGAAGAGGATGGAGGTCGTGAAGGCGATGTACTTCTTTGGCGAGAAGGAGTCTGGTGAGTCGACCCTCTCGCGACCTTGAGCCGTCGCGTCGCGTCTCGCGATCAGACCTGACCTCTTCTCTTCTTTCAACCTCCCGTTTCTCAGATGCGGAGTACCGAGCTCTGAAACAGAAGGCCGAGGCTGATCTGCTCGAGGCTCGTCTCAACGGCAAGGGACCTCTCCCGACGGAACCATCGACGCCTCTCATCCCCTCGCCCGACCTCGAGAGCTCCCTCACCGACGTCTTCGATACAGTACTCAACATCAAGGACGAGGATGGAGAGCCTGAGGGTCTTCTTTCGGTCAGTCCCGAACTGTCTCATCTTCCTTCGCCTCGCGACCCTTTTTGACGCGTCTTCTCGTTTCACTTTCCACCAGATGTTCGAGGAGACCGAAACCGACGCTACCACCGGCGATCTCATCACCGTTCGAGCCATGCCTCTCCCTAAATCCTTCGCCTCCTCCTCGCCAACTCCCAAATCCTCCCTCCAAACCCTCGTCGTCAAACTCGACCGCTTCTCCCTCGTCGACTACACTCCTCTCTCCGGATCCTTCCGAGCTGCTCGAGTCGCGCTCAAGATCCGATGGGCGACTGGACGCTTGCAGGAGTGGAGGATGGAGGACGTGGGTTGCTGGACTGTCGCTGAGGCGGAGAACTACGTCGCGACGTTGGCGCTGCACGAGTTGAACGCGGTGGAAGGACGAGGAGAGCGAGGGATGTGGAGGCTGCTGCCGCCTGTGTTTAGAGATCTCTGGGACGAGCTGGAGGAGAAGAAGAAGGACAACGTGGATAGGGAGAGGAGAGGGACGTGGGCGATGCTGAGAGGAATTTTGGAGGCGAGGTTGGCGAAGGACGAGGAGGCGGAGTTGAAGGTCAGTTTCGACGCGTCGAGCGAGGACTTCGCTTCTGACCCTCGCTGATTCCTCTCTTTCTTTTTTGATCTCGCGCCAAACAGCCTGCGAAGTCGAACTTCAAGCTCATTCCTGGATTCGATTCCTTACCTCCACCACCACCTCTCCCAGCTCCGACGATGACCGAGTCCGCGTCCGCTCAGATGATGGCCGACTTCGCTCGAAGACAAGCCAGTCCAGCTTATCAGGCGATGCTCGTACGTCTCATGTCCCTCATCCTGCTCCGTTCTCTCTTCCTCGCTGACCCTAACTTGTTTCCTGTTCAACAGCAACAACGGTCGAAGCTTCCCATCGCGTCGTATCGAGACACCATCGTCAACACCCTCGAACAGTCCCAGATCCTCGTTCTCAGTGGAGAGACTGGATGGTGAGTCTTCTTCTCAATATCCGCCAACTATTTGACCCTCTGCTAACTCGTTTCGCCTTCTCTTCACCCTCGCAGTGGAAAATCAACCCAACTTCCCTCCTTCATCCTCGAAGACCAACTCGCGAAGGGGAAACCCTGCAAGATTTACGTGACCGAACCTCGTCGAATCTCAGCCATCTCCCTCGCTCAACGAGTCTCGCAGGAGCTCGGAGACTCGGCTGGTCAGGTCGGATCGATGTCGTCGCTCGTTGGGTACTCGATTAGGTTGGAGAGTTGTGTTTCGAAAAACACGGTCGGTCGAGTTCTTTCTCTTCCTCGAAGACCCTCGAGCTTCCACTGACTGACCTCCTCGCTCGTTGAACGGACAGAGACTCGCCTTCGTGACCAACGGTATCGCTCTTCGAATGCTCGAGGGAGGGACTGCTCCCAACGGAGGGAAGGGAACTGCTTTCGACGAGATCACTGTGAGCTTTGACGCGTCATTCCTTCTTCTCGACCAACGCTGACTGTCATCGCGCGCTTCTCTCTACCAGCACATCATCGTCGATGAGGTTCACGAGAGATCCATCGAGTGTGAGTCTCGACGGTGCCTTGTCTCCCGACGCGTCCGACGCTCGCTGACTCGCTCTCTCCTCCGTCCTTCCCAGCCGACTTCCTCCTCATCGTCCTCAAGACTCTTCTCGAGCAACGCAAGGATCTCAAGTACGTCTATCCGTTCTCCCTCGAGTCTCTCGCTCTCTCGACTGACCCTCGACTCTCGTCTTCCTTTCTTCAGAATCGTCCTGATGAGTGCCACCGTCGACGCCGACAAGATCTCCGACTTCTTTGGAGGATGCCCGACTCTCTCGGTTCCTGGAAGGACCTTCCCCGTTCGGACTTTCTTCCTCGAGGACGCCGTCGAGTACAGCAAGTGGTTCATCAACGGGGAGTCTCAGTACGCGAGGAGATGTGAGTTCCGTCTTCCCCTTCTTCGTCTCGTCTCGTTCTTCGAGGGCTCGAAGACTGATCTCCTCACTCTTTGTTCACCGTTTCTTCAGATGGGAGGAACCAGAAGGGACGACCACCAAAACTCGACTGGAACGAGGACATCCTGGGAGACGAGGACGAGGACGAGGATGGGACGAAGAAGGAAGCTGCTCCCGTCAAGCTCGAGAAGAAATACGGAGCCAAGACGGTGTCTACAGTCAACTTCCTGGACGATCGTCTGATACCTTACGACCTCGTGAGTTCCGTTCTCGTTGAATCGGAGCTCGTCGCATTCTCTCAAGTGAAAGCTGACCTTTCTTTCTCTTCGTCGTCTCAGATCGTTCGACTCCTTGAGCGACTCTGCTTCGAGGATCCCGCCTACCTCCAGTTTTCAGCTTCCATTCTTATCTTCATGCCCGGAATGTGAGTTTTCTCCAGTCCGTCGCTCTCGCTGAAACGCCGCCTCGTTGCTGACCTCCTCCCTCCCTCGACTTTCAGGAACGAAATTCGACGACTTAACGACCTTCTCCAAGATCACGCTGCGTTCGGAAACGCCGGAAACTTTGTAATCTACCCTCTTCACTCGAGGTAAGTCTCTCTCGTTTGCCTTTGACGCGTCGAACGGATTCTGACGCGTCGCCTCCCTCTTCCTTTCGTTCACCAGTGTCTCGTCCGAGGGACAAGCCGCCGTCTTCAACAACCCTCCTCCTGGAGTGCGGAAGATCGTCATCTCCACCAACATCGCCGAGACGGGAGTCACCATCCCCGATATCGTCTGCGTGATCGACAGTGGAAAGCATCGAGAGATGAGGTTCGTTCGACGCGTCTCTGCTCGCTATCGTCCTCCTCGCGGCTGAAGCTGACTACGCTCGGCTTCGTTCCTTTGCACCAGATTCGACGAGAAGAGGCAGATCTCCAAGCTCGTCGAAACCTGGATCGCGAAGAGTAACGCTGCTCAACGACGAGGACGAGCCGGTCGAGTTCAGGAAGGACTCGCGTTCCATCTCTTCACCAAGCTTCGACACGAGACTCAGATGCAGGATCATCCTCTCCCCGAGATGCTTCGGCTCTCGCTCCAGGATCTGGCGCTTCGAATCAAGATCCTCAAGATTAAGATCGGTTCGACCATCGAGGACGTGCTGTCAAAAGCTCTGGATCCCCCGTTGTCGCTCAACATTCAGCGAGGTGAGTCGTCCTCATCTCTTCCTGGTTTGTTTTTCACGAGACTGACTCCCCCTCTCTCCTCTCCCCTCTCTTCCCTCAGCCATCTCTTCCCTCGTCGAGGTCAAAGCTCTGACGTCGAACGAGGAAATCACGCCGATGGGTCGGCTGCTTTCGAAGCTCCCGATGGACGTTCATCTCGGTCAGTACACTCGAGTCGTTCACTCCTCCAGACCTCGAGGCTGACCAGTCCACTGCTTCGCGTCTTCAGGGAAGTTCCTCCTCACCGCCGCCTTGTTCAAGTGCCTCGACCCTGCTCTCACCATCGCCGCAACGCTCAACTCCAAGTCGCCCTTCGTCGCTCCCTTCGGACTCGAGCAGGAGGCAGATCGAGCCAAATCTTCGTTCAAGATTGGTACGTTCCCATCTCCACCTTCTCGCTCTCGAAGCCATGAGCTGACTGGGTCTTCTTTCGAACAGACAACTCCGACTTCTTGACCCTCCACAACGCGTTCTCGAGTTGGAGACGAGCTTCAGCGAATCCTAACTTCGTTCGACAGTTCTGCCGGAAGAACTTTTTGTCTCATCAGAACCTTCAGCAGATCGAGGAGCTTCGACAGCAGCTGTTCTCGTGAGTCGTCGGGTCCGCTATTCGACCTCCGTGCGTTTTGGAGCCACGCTGACCTCTCTCTTTCTTCTCTTCAGCTACCTCGTCGACTCTGGATTCGTCAACGTTTCGGACGAGCAGCGAAACACCATCAGCAGGTTTGTCCATCCATCCACCTCGCTCTCGACCCTCGTTCGTCGAGCCTTTCGCTGACCCTCACTTCCGCCTTCTCTTCCTTGCAGAGCTCGGTTCTCTCGAGGTCGATTCCGCTTCCTCCCCATCCCAGCCGAACTTGACGTCAACTCGGCCGATACCCACATGATTTCAGCAGCTCTGGCAGCAGGACTCTTCCCCAAGATCCTCTCGATCGATCCCGTCAGTTGGCAGCTCAAGACGTTCAGCAACAACCAGCCGGCGAGCATCCATCCCTCGAGTGTCAACTTCAGGGTCAAGGCGATGGACTTCGGATCGAACCATCTCGCGTTCTTCACGATCATGTGAGGTCGAATGGTGATTGAAGTGAGAGGAGAGAGGAAGGAGACGAAGCTGATTCGAATTCCGACGCGTCGTCCATCTGTTTTCTGCTCTCGCAGGCACTCGAAGAAGCTCTACGCTTGGGAAACCGGACCCGTTGACGATCGAGCTCTTGTTCTTCTCTGTGGAGAGGTAGACTTCAAGGTTCGTTTCTCTCCCCTCTTGCCTCGACTCCCTTCTTCTCCTATGGAATTACGAACGAACTGACCTGCTCTTCCTCTCCGTTCCCTCCTCAGCTCGCCGCCTCCTCCCTCCAACTCGACCGAAAGCTCAAACTCCTCGTCGCACCCAAGACCCTCCTTGCCCTCAAGTACATCCGAACCCAGCTCAACTCCATCGTCGCGACCCGGATGAAGGGCAAGGAGATGAGCGACGAGCAACTCGTGTGGTGGAACCTCGCTTTGGAACTGCTTGGGAGGGAGAAGATGGTTGAGATAGAGTAGAGTAATAGCAAGAGATCCTACGTAGAGAGCTAGGATCATATGTTTGACGACTTTCTGCTTTCTTTCGACGAGAAGAGAGGCATGACTTTCGCCTTCGTTCGATGAGAAAAAGAGAGCAAGGTCCATGATCAAACTCCCTCTGCTTCCAACTCCTCCCTCAGCTCCTTCAACCGATCGTCCTCCTCCCGCTCGTCGAGACCCTCATGGATCGTTTCGAGTCCGAGACCACCTTGTTCGACAGAGAGGAGAGGGACGGAGAGGTTGATGCGATGGTCGGTTACTCGACCCTGAAAAGAAACGAAGGAAGAGGAGAACGAGAGGAAGAGAGTCAGCGCGAGCGAGAGGCCGAAACAAGAGAGCCCATCGAGGACAGGAAGAGGAGAAAGGGAAAAAAGAAGGGGGAAACAAAGACGCACCTGCTGATGATTATACGTCCTCACGCGATCGGACTTCGACGTTCCTCGAATCGAGGACTTCTTCTGCGCCTGAACCTCGTCGGCTCGAGCTTGACGACGGAGGTCCATTAGACGGGAGCGGAGGATGGCTATGGCGTTGGATTTGTTCTGCCACGACGAACCAAAAGGGGGTGGGAGGAGAAAAGGAGTCAGAGGGAGGATCAACAGAAGAAGCAGAGAAGCACGCGTCGACGACCAAATGACGAGTGGTTCGACTCACCTCCGCTTGACTCCGCGAGTCTTGCATGTTGACGGTGATGTTCGTCGGGATATGGACGACTCGGACTGCCGATTCGGTTTTGTTGACGTGCTGGAGAGGAGGGAAGAAAGCAAAGGGAGAGATAGGGAGAGACGCGTCAGAACGAGGTTCGTTCGTTCGAGAAGAGGAGGAGGTCGATACTTACCTGCCCTCCAGGCCCACTTGACTTCATCACATCTACTCTCACGTCCTTCATATCCAGTACTTCCTCATCTATCCCATCGCTGACGAGAGGGCCCGTCGGAAGGACCTGACGAACAAACGCGTGAAAGAAAAAGAAAGGTCAGACGAGACGAACGACGCAGAAGAAGACGAAGGGATCAACAAAACTGACGTAGACTACCGCCGCACTAGTCATGATCCTCCCCGCCTTATCCGCCTCACTAATCATCTGCAACCTATGCACTCCCGTCTCCCACTTCATTCTCCCAAACACACCCACCTCCCCCTCTCCCCCCCGGCCCCGTCCAACCTTCGGATCCCACACCTCCACACTACACTCCTTCAACCCGAACGTCCCAGTTGTACTCCCCGTGATCGTCGTCCACCGTTCGTTCACGACTTTCCACTTCCACCCTTCTTTCACGAATTCCTTCTCGTAGATCTTGAGGAGGTTGGCGATCCAGAGACAGGAGTCTGGACCTCCTTCTCCTGGGGTGAAGTCGATGAGGATGGGTGCTAGGTTGAGTGGGGAGGTTGGAGAGGGACGTTGGGAGAGGAGGAGGGTTCGGAGGAGCGCTTGGGATTCTTCGAGGGTGGTGAGGAGGGAGGGGAGGTCGGCTAGGGCGAGGGAACGGAGTTCGAGGTCCGGGTCGAGGAGGGACATCGAGGTTGTTTCTTGATGGGACTGGAGGCCGAGAGAAACCAGATTTCGAGTCAGCTGAGGCGCTGAGGTAGGGGATTGTGAGAGAGAGAGACCTGACCTTCTCAGCCTGAAGGACCTCCTCGAGAGCCTTCGTTAAGGATCCGATCTCGCTTCGGAGAGTGTCGACGTCTGCTTCCCTTAGGTCTGAGTTCGCCGTCGCAGCACTTGCTATGGCGAGCGTCTTCCGTTGGATCAGAGACTGGGTTAAGAATACGATTTCATCCTTCTCCTTCGGTGTCCAAGCTGGCTTGACGTAGGAGCGACGAGAGAGGAAAGAGGGGGAGGGGAGGGGAAGGTGATGAGGTCGAGGTCGGAAGCTCGGACGGCAGAGCGTTGACGAGGAGAGGCGAAGGAGGGCAGGAGATGTCGAAGCAAGATGGGATGCTGGGTGATGATAGGACTGCCTACTCGACTGTGCGAGTATCCGAGGAAAGGAAGGCTTTGGGCCCATGGGAGTTGAGTGCGAACGAGCGAGGAGGGGAGGGAGGAAGGTCGAAAAAGTCGAGCTCACCGGACCTCCTTCCTTTTCTTTTGTTCCTAACTCCTTCCTACCATCTCTAAACAATGTCCTTCCCCTCTCTCTTCTCCACTCTCCGAGTCTCTCCCATCTCGTGCTCAATATCACGTTCCTTCTCCACCTCCCTCTCCGCTCGAGCTCTCGAGGCATCCATTTACGTTCGTCCCCTCCTCCTCGTTCTCCTTCCCTTCCTTCACCTCCGTCCCTCTCGCTCGAGCTCACCACACGCCCGCCTTTCTTCAGGTCTCTCAACTCACCAAATCGGATACCGCGGCCGATATTCAGAACCTCGTCAAGTCTTCTGGACTTGAGGTTGTAGGCTCTAGGCTTCTGGCTTCGAAGGGATCGAAAGCGAAGGCTGGACTCGTTCAGGTCCTCGGAGAGGATGAGATCAACCTCTCAGACGTCGTAAAGGCGGTCAGGAGTTTGAACGTCAAGTCCAATGGGGAGAAGGTCAGTCTTCCCTTCTAATCTGACCTGTTGCGTGTTGAAGATGGGGTGGAGGAGGCAGGAAGAGGCAGGAGGGGAGGAGAAGGGAAGGAAACGAGAGCTCAACAAACTCGACGAGCATCTTCCTCCTCTTCTTCTTCTTCCCTCGTCTCGCCTCTACCTTAACGTCCCTCAACTTTCTGAGACGTCAATGCTGACCTTGCATCTCGTTCTTTGGATCTCTTTAGGGCGTTTTCTCAATCTACCTTCCCGCCGATTCGCCTGCTGCTGGACTCGCTGTGAGTCGACCGCTCCTCTCGTTCTTTCCTCTCCCATCAGCCCACCTCAATCACCCTAGAACTAACCTCCAAACCTCATTCCTCTTCCCAGCGTCCATCCACCGAAACCGTCGAAGTTCGTCTCTCTCCTCCCTCCCCTACCCTCGCCTCCCACGGAATCTCGTCCCTGACCCTCTCCTCACCTTTGCCGTCGCACAGATCCTCAACCTCCCCGACTCCATCAAAACCAAAGACGCCGTTCGTACGCTTATCTACTACACCGCCTACTCCGAGGCATCCAAGGTCCGAATGATTAACGGTCCCGAGGACGAAGAAGGGAACGCGATTGATCCGGAGTTCGCCTCTGGAATTGCGAGCGCTACGCCGAGCGAGGAGAGGTTCAGGGAGAGGTTGTTGATGTTTAGTGGGCAGGTTGTTGATCAAGTGAGTCATTCGTTCCATCGTGGGCCCTCTGACGCTGGTGATGGTGTGGAGGGAGGACGTCGACGCGTGATGGAGGGAGGAGATGAGGCGAGACGAGACTGACAGCGTCCTCCTTCCCCTTCCTTTGTGCTCCTCTCTTACCTTCCGATTCTCCAGAACGAGATCATCGTCCTTGTGAGTACCCTATCTCATCATCTCGACCCTCGACCCTCTTTCCCTCCTCACTTGTTCTCGCGCCGACCTGAATCGCTCGCTTACCTTCTCCTTTCCTGCGTTTTCCTGCTCAGCCCGCATTCAACATCGTGAAGGACCAGTACCGAATCTTCTCAAGCTCCCCTAGGGAGGCGGCTGAGGAGGAGCCTGTGGAGGAGGAGGAGTTGGCGGAGGAAGAGGAGGTCGAGCAGAAGGCGAGTCGGTAGATCGGTCATCTTGGGATCTGAATGAAACCTCGAATTCTGGCTCTGTCTTTCGCCCCTTTGCTGCGAGATGAACGACTGAACTTCGAGCGAAGGTGCTGAGCATGCAGAAGGAGAGCAAGATAAATCGATCCTTTGACGTGACTCGGAATCGGGAGCACGTCCGAAAGCTCGAGCTCAACGCTTCTCTCTTCACTCATGACTCCCATCTCCTCCTCCTGCTTCCTTCGTGCTCGCAAGGCGCTCTTCCCCCTCTCTTCACGACGCCGTGTCTCCTCCCTCGCTCCCACGCTCAACATCCCCCGCGGAACCCACGTCTTCCAGTACGGCAACGGTGGGAACTCGAAGGGACGACCTCTCCTCGAGCTGAAGGAACGAGGATGGAAGATCGAGGCGGATGAGAAATGGGCCGTGATAGGAGGGGGGAAGGATCGGAAGGTTTTGTTGGATGTGAGTTGACGTTCGTCTCAAGTCTGTTGGGGTGGGGAGCTGTGAAGAGGCAGAAAGGGAGGAAGCGAAGGAGGAAGAGTGTTGATGAGCTCGAGCTCACCATCCTCTTCTTTTCCCCTTCCTTCTTCCTTCGTTGTTCGTCCCAACCTTGCGTTCTTCTGCAGCTCCTCCTCACCCACCACCGCCTCTCTCCACCTATCCCCCCACCAGGCCGACATCCTTTCCTCTACTCTCCAGCTCCAATCGAACCCTCAACGTCGAGCTCAACCTCAGCCCTCCCTCCCTCCTCGTCCCCTTCTTCAGCCTTCTCTTCACCGTCCACCTCCCTCTCGCACCCAACTCCACTCTCAACAGCTCCCCCAATCCACCACCTAACCTTTTCCCTCCCTCCCTCCCCAACTGGCGAGTTCTCCGACTACACCGCCCGCTACCACGCTCTCTTCGAATCGGACCGACACACCCTCCTCCAAACGATCAAGTGGATCCTTGATCCTGACCCCCTCCACGGCGGGAAGAAGGGCGAGGAGGAAGCGAGGTGGGCGACGAGGGAGGTGGGGATTGAGCATTTGCTGGAGGTGCCGTTTGTGGGGTTGAGTAATGGACAGACGAGGAGAGCGAGGTTGGCGTTGGCGTTGTTGAAGAGGCCGAGGTTGCTTGTGTGAGTTTTCGTGGTGTGTACGAGCGAGATTGGGGAAGTGGGAGGCTTGTCTGGAAGAGCGTGGAAGTCTTGGAGGGACGAGTGAAGAGGGGCGAGGGAGCGAAGACTGACCGATTCGCAACGCGTCCTCCCTCTTCCTCTCTTTTTTTCCTTCTCCCTCCTCTTCACTCCGAACCCACCTGACTACAGCGTCGAAGAACCCTTCGCAGGCCTCGACCCTCAAGGCCGTATCGAAGTAGCTCACGTCCTAGGCGATCTCAGCAACAGCGGTTCAACTCGTGTCGTTCTCGTCTTGCGAGGAGGAGAGGACCTTCCTTCTTGGATCACCGACGTCGTCGAGGTACGAGAACCCTCCGACTCGACCTCTGGGCCAGGACTTAGGTTCGGGAAGAACGGGGATGAGAAGGCGTGGTGGGCTGAGAAGGTTGCGAAGGCTGAGGAGGAGGCGGGGAGGTTCGAGGTTGGAAGGGTTGGGAAAGAGGGCGAGCAGGGGATGGAAGAGGGAAGTGGGAAGGAGCTTGTGAGGATGGAAGGTGTGGAGGTTTCTTATGGGGAGAAAAAGGTCGGTCTACTCGTTTTTGGGTTTCCGTCGCGTCGCGGACCGAGAACTGATCGTTTTTCGTCGCGTCGTCACCTCCCCTTCCTCAGGTCCTTCACGACATCTCCTGGACCATCCGAAGCGGAGATAGATGGCATCTTCAAGGTCGCAACGGTTCGTCTCCTTGTTTTCTCAGCCTGTCCCGAAGCTCCCTCGCCTCGACTTTCGCTGGCTCACCTCTCTCTCTTCCTACCCATCCAGGCTCCGGCAAAACAACCCTCCTCTCCCTCCTCCTAGGCGACCACCCCCGTTCCTTCTCCCTCCCCGCCTCCTCCCTAACCCTCTTCGGCTCCCCTCGTCGCTCCATAGCAACAGCAACTCTCAACTCCATCATCGGTCACACCTCTCCAGAGATCTTCAAAGCTTTCCCCCGCTCCACCAACTTGACCATCGAGGACGCCGTGGGGACGGGGTTTCTGGGCATCTTCTCAAGGAGGATCTTGAGTGAGGAACAGAAGGAGGAAGTGGGGTCGTTGTTGAGGAGTTTGTTCCCCGAGGAGATGGGAGGTGGGGCTGGGTGGGCGAAGGAGAAGTTCGCGCATCAACCTCCTGCTGTGCAGAGCTTGGTTTTGTTCGCTAGGGCTATGGCTGGGACGAGTCGCGCGCCTGATGGGGAGGGGAGGAGAAGGAAGGAACTGGTCGTGCTCGACGAACCGTTCGCGTTCATGGAGATGAACCAGATCGAGCGGTGCAGGAGGTTTCTGAGAGCGTTGGGGGGAGGGACGGCGGTGGTTTGGGTGGGGCATTGGGAGGGGGAGAGGCCTTGGAGGGAGGAGGAAGGTGAGTTATAGACGAATGACCGAGAGGGGGAGGGGAGGGAGGAGGTGGACAGACGAGACGCGTCGCTGACGTCGTTTCTTTTTGCTTCGCAGGGAAATTTATCAAGCTCCTCGCTGGACGAGTGGTCGATCAAAGCCCATGATCAATCATCTAGCTCTAAATAGATCTAAAATGGATGCTAGCTTCTATCCAAGCCAGCGTCCCTCTACGAAAGATAAACGAACGATCCGAAGTCCCGACGCGTCTAGATCTAGATCTTAGGCGAAGGCGAAGGAGCTGGCGATCCACTCCTGGGAGTAGCGATGGGTGTAGGAGCAGCGGAAGTTGCAGCGGAAGGGGGAACGGACTTGGGAGGAGGAACGTCTCCCTGGAGTCCTCCGGGCTCGAACGAGGTGATGTACTCCTTGAGGAAGTTCTTGAAGGACGCTTTGGCGGGGACGAAGTGGCCTGGATGGGAGCGATCACGGAAAGAGAGCAGGGAAGGGAGAAGAGGGGTCAGTTTGCGAGAGGCGAAAGCGAGAGGTGAAGTGGCGAGAGAAGAAAGAAAGGCGAAGAGAGTACGATGAAACGACAGCTCGACGCGTCGTTTCGAAATAAAAAGGACGCTGAACTCACCACCATCGTGCCTCTCAATCCTCGCGTCGTGACAGTTCTCTACCAGAGCCAACGACCTAGCCTCTCCGATGATGACGTCGACGTTTCCGATGATGTGAAGAGTGGGAGTTTGCTCGATGGGGAAGTAGCCCTCGAACGTCGGGTTGGTGGCGACTGGGAGGAAACCTCCGGCGAAGATGGCGACTGTGAGGGAAATCGCAGAGAGAGATACGGAGCGGGAAGGTGTTAGTTTGGGAAGAAGAAGAGAGGGAGCCACGGAGCGGATCGGGAGGAGGGGAGAGGAGGGACGGAGGACGACGCGTGACGGGTTGAGTTGGGCTCGCTCGAGAGCGTTTCTCTCGCCAGCAACACCGCTAACCGACGCTCAGATTTGAGGGGACTGAGACGATGATCTAGCGTGTGAAAGAGGTTGGATGAGGAGCGTGCGACGTACACTTGAAAGGAGGGAAACTCGATCCAGCGAACGCGGGATGCAAACTTGGCTTCTCGAGGATCGAAGCCAGGATAGCAGCCATTCCAGCTCCTTGAGAGAATCCGAAAACACCCTGTGCACACACGCAAACCCAAGACCAAACACATCAGCGCTCTGCTGTTGATAAATTTCGAGCCGACGTCCTCCCTCCGTGTTCGAACTCACATCAAAGCCCTTCGTGTCCTTATCGAGGACCTCCCTGAGGTACTGGACGGTCTCGTCGAAGCCGACGTAGGTCATGTTCATTCCGTCGGATCCAGCCTCCCACCACGAACGAGGCGTGTTCTCGGGAGTCTGCTCTTCTGGAGTGGAAGCGGCGGTGGAATCGAAGTCGGCGAGGGAACCTCCGAAGGAGGGGTTGAGGACGATGTGAGGGGGCTGGAGAGATCGGAAACGAAGGTCAGAGTGAGGAAAGAGGAAGATGAGGGCTTCTAGAGGGTGAACTGACGTCGATAAAAACTGTAGAGACGACGAAGGGCGAGGAGAGTCAGTGGACGGTCCTTTGCGAGCTCGACGTTGAGCTTTCCTTCTTGCCCCTCGTTCGTTTGAAGCTCACCAAACTCGACGTCCTTCCCGCAACCTTTACGGAGAGCACCAAGTCGCTTGGACATGATGTAGGCATTCTACGAGATCCCAATCGAAGCGAGGCGAAAAAGTCAGCGAGTGGATTGGAGGAGGTTGGAAGATTGGGCAGAGTTGCGAGAGCAGAGGGAGGGAGAAGGAGAGCTCACTTGAGTGTAACCAGGGAGGGCTGCAGGTCAACGAACGCGTCGTTAGCTGAGGAATCACGTATATCCATCGAGGAGCTAGCTCACCGAGGATCCTGAGCATGTTAAGATTCTTTTCGGGGTGATGGTTGGGGGTTGAAAAGGATGCCTGTCTGCTCAAGCTGAATTCGTCCTTCTCCGTCTCCGTTTCGTTCGAGCTCACCCACCCCAAACGCTCATCACCAAACAGACAGAAGATGTCTACTTTCCCTTTCCCAATCCCAACGACTGGAGCTATCTCCTTCTCGGATTTCTTGACGGATCCTCATTCGAACTATACGCTCAGGATCGCAGAGGCTACTTCGGCGAGGGCGACGCTGAGAGGCATCTTGAAGCAGGAGAGGAGGACAGAGGATGGAGAGAGGGATGCTAGGGCAGTTGTAAACGTGAGTAGGCTTGATTCTTCTCATGGAGAGGAAGAGGGGAACGAGAGGGTGATGCTGACGTTGTTGTTGTTTTGATTTTCGTTCTTTGGGTGATGGGATCAGGCTGTTGAAGAGTACCTCCCTCTGTTGAGCTCCATCGTCAACTGCCTCGGAACAGACGACGTCCTCCTTCTTGCAGATCCTCGTAAGTCTTCAGATCCTCGTCTTATCTCACTCTCCGACCTCTCACTCATCCTCCTATCTTTATCGTTTGTTCGCAGCCTTCTCCTGGCGTACGACCTTGACCTCAACGCATCACCCGAACCCGCCTCGTCTGACGGTCCCCTCCTTCCTCGCCGAACAAACCTTCGTCCTCCTCACCTACATCTACGCCTTATCCAACCTCTCAACCTCCCTTCTCCTCTCTCTCAACCCAACCAACAACCCAAGCTCGAGGTCGTACGAGCTGGATCCGACGATGAGCTCCGTCGAGCGAAAGAAGAAGGACGACAAGCTCGGTCAAGCGGCTGATCTCCTCTGTAGAGCTGCTGGCGTAGGGGAATGGATGAGCGATAGGGTCGTAGGGGAGTGGGAGAGAGAGAGGTCCCAGAAGGGTGGAGGAGGGAAGGGGAAGGGTCCTGTTGAGGGAAGTAGAGGATTTGTGATGGGGTTGAGCAAGTGAGTCTGGCGTCGCCAAGGTCGTGGTCCGTCGTCGGTCGTTCTGGTCCCCTCGTCCCTCTTCTTCTCTCGAACTCACCTCTTTGTCTGTCCCACTGTGCTCGCGCGTTTGTAGAATGCTCCTCGCCGACGCCCAACTCCTCTCAATCCGGAAACTCCTCTCCCCTTCCCTCTCCTCCTCCCCTCACTCCGGTCCTCCTCTCTCCAAAACCCATCCCTCCCCGTCCCTCCTCTCGAAGCTCTACCTCCAAGTCCTCGCCCTCTACACTTCCGCTCTAACCCTCATCCGAGCCTCCTCTTCCTCCGGCTCTTCGGTCGCGACGGATGAACCTCTGAGCGCGCTGGTAAAGTACTTGAAGGAGGGACGCGACTACGCCGAGGCGATGTCGAGGAAGTGGTTGGGTGTTGATGCTGGCGAGAATGGGGGTGGGAAAGGGGAGAGGACTGGAGAGGCGATCGTTTGGTTGAGGGATAGCAGGAAGACGTTGCTTGAGAGCTCGGGATCTGGCTCTGGAAGCAGTGGAGGAGGAGGGAGCTCAGGAGGAGGGAGTACTGGAGGCGGGAAGGTTGCTGGGTTGTTTAAGAAGTCTGGTGGGAAGGAGGAGAAGAAGGAGAGGAAGGGAAAGTTTGGAGATGCTTTGGAGAGCGTGGAGAGTTTCTTGAAGGCGTACGAGAAGGCGAATGATCAGGTTCGTTTCTTGAGACGCGTCGTTGCCTTCTTGTTTCTCTCGTTCGCCCTTCGTCTCGACCCTTCTCTGACCCCCATCCTTCTCCATTTCCTTTTGGACCCCATTTAGGTCTACTTCTCTCCTCTCCCACCTCTCTCCTCGCTCCTCCCCCGAATCCCAGCCGGTCGAGCCGTCCTCGCGTCGAAAGCCTTCGTTCCTCCTCAGCCGCTCTTCGGACCTGGAGCGCCTGGATATGTCTCGAGAGGGGGTGGAGACGGAGTAGATGAGCTGGGCGACGGGATGGGAGGGCTGATCTTCGGTGGCGGTGCTGGTGGGAAAAAGGACGAGGAGGAGGGAGGGGGAGGGGGCGAGGGATACTTTTGAGCGAGGGAAGACGACTCGAGGTGAGTCTTTCCTTTCGCTTTCGTCGGCGTTTGGGTCGCACTTGGAAGTCTTGGCTGGTAACGAACAGACGAGGCTGGAGCAGCTCTTCGCAGCGTTGATGGAAGGAGGCTCGCGACGTCGTGAATTCGAGTTCAAACCGACGCGACTGACGCCTCCCCTTCCTCCTCTTTTCACCTTTCCCCATTCAAAGTCAGGCCGACCAAATTTTCCCTAACCGTCGACCTCCATCCTCAAGAATTGTCAAGTAAGTCTGAGACTCCTTCACCGCCTTCGTTCCGTTTCGCCAAACCCATACCGCTGGACTCGGTTCGCCCTCCCTCCCTCCCAACATCGACCATCAACGACTACAACGAACTCAGCCAACGACACCTAGACCTCTCTTCTCAATCCTCAACTCCACTCTCTCGGCTGGCCGACCCAATACACGCTCGTTTCGTGCATCACACTCGTTTTCCTCCCTTGACAACTCCCTTCGACGACGACCTACACGCAACTCTCGCTCGACGACCCCACCAACCGCAACTCGCAACTACCTCGATACTACGCTGAACCCGCCCACTCATCATGCCATCCTTCACCTCGACCTCTCGTCTCCAAACCTCCTCCTCCTCCCTCCCAACCCTCCCTCTCCTCTCCCTCTTCCTCCTCACTCTCACCCCATCCCTCGTCCTCTCCCTCCCCGCCCCAATCTTTACTCCCCCCGGAGCCCACATGGGCATCATAGTCCCTCTCAACCGCATCATCCCTCTCGACCTCACCCTGCCCAACGTTGAAGTCAGCCTCAACGGCTTGACCGTTCATCGGAATCGAGCGTCGGCGAAGTACAAGCTTGGGAACGGAGGAGCTGCGAGGAGGGCAGGTGCTGGGCTCGAGTCAAGCATGGGACGACGGGACGGAGGAGAGCGTGGAGGGCTAGATGGGTCGGAGTGGGAGAGGAGAGACGGCGGTGGTGGCAGCTGGACGACGACGGGAAGCGTGAAGTTGACGGACATGTCTGAGGATATCTGGATGGGGAAGATCCAGATTGGGACGCCTGGACAGAATTTTACGGTCGTGTTTGATACGGGTAGTAGTGTGAGTTCCCTCGAGGCCACGAGAGCTTTGAAGGTGAAGAGAGACGCGTCGAGCGAAAGCTGACTTTGATCTCGTCTCCCTTCACTTCGCTCAGGATCTCTGGATACCTGCTTCCTCCTGCAATGCGACTGGATGCCTGGGACATCAATCTGTGAGTCACCTTCGTCACTTGAAGACTGGATTGAAAGCGAAGAAGAGAGCTGATCGGTCGTCTTCGTCTTCGACTTCCCGTCGTCGTCCCTTCAGCTCGACACCTCCCTCTCCTCGACTTCGAAACTCATAGCAACTTCCGTCCCCTTCGCCATCACCTACGCTGATGGATCTAAGACATCTGGTCCTCTCTACTCCGATACCGTCAAAGTGGGAGGCTACAACGTGACGGGACAGACGCTGAGCCCTGTTACGACGATGAGCGATTCGTTCTCGATGAGCAACTTTGCTGCTGATGGGTGAGTCCTCCTTCCCTCGCTTCGAAGTTGATCGAAGAGCTTTTGCTGACCCTCGTTCTATTTGGTTTTGTAGGATCCTCGGACTGGGCTGGCCTTCTCTATCGTCGTCGAGCGCGACTCCGTTCTTTCGTTCGTCGCTCCCTCCTCTCCCCTCGCTCCCAATCCTCTCCCTCGTCTGACCACCTCCTTCTCTTCATATACAGACAAGCTCCTCTCCCAAGTCTCGCTGGATGATAAGCTCTTCACGTTCGATCTCACGCCTCAGGGATCTGAACTCACGCTGGGTCGACTCGACTCGAGCAAGTTCGTTGGTGATATTTCGTGAGTCTTTCTAGTTTCCTCCTTCCCTTCGACCTACCTTCGGGAGCTGATACGTCTTTGCTCGATCTCCGCAGGTACGCGAACGTCACCAAGAGGTCGTACTGGACGATCGGACTCGACCAGCTCGCAGTGAACGGTTCGCCTGTCAAGATTCAGGGAGGAGACGCTGTGATTGATACGTGAGTCATTTTTGCCTCGCTTCTTACCCATCCTAGATTCTCGAGACTGACATCCAGCTTTTCGTTCGCGAAGTGGGACCACGTACCTCTAGTTTGTCTTTCCTCCTCGACGATCCCTTCTTGCCGTCGCGTCTCGCTGACCTCCTCTCCTCTCGCCTCCTGCTCTTCCTTCCAGCGGAACTTTCGACGACGTCGCAGCTCTCTGGGCCTCCGTCCCTGGATCCTACGAGCTCAGTGCCGTCCACGGTTCGTTTACTCTCTCCCTTTCTCTCTTTCCTCTCAGAACGAAACGAAGCGAACGAAAGCTCACGTTCGTCTCCTCCCTCCCTCGCTCGACCCTTTCCCACCAGGACCCAGCTTCAAAGGCTACCACACCTTCCCTTGCAATTCAACTCCTACCATCTCCTTCCGCTTCGGTGGGAAGGATTTCACTATCGCAGTCGATGCGCTCAGTCTAGGGAAGGTCAGCCAAGGGAGTTCGGATTGCGTTGGGAGTGAGTCGTCGTCCTTTGTTTTCGACACTCCTTTGCCTCTCGGCTCCTTTCGAGAGGGCTGACGCGCTGTGCTCTCTGGGTGTACAGGTATTGTGGGATGGTCTTCGTCGCTGAAGTCTACTTGGTTGGGTGAGTGGGCTCGGTCTTCGAGAGGACGCGGCGAGGCGGGCGTAGCTGACGTTCGTTTGCTTCTCTCGTCGCAGTTGGGGATATATTTCTGCGAGTAAGTCGAACTTTTCATCTATACGAGCTTCTCGAGTCATCGCTGACCTCAGATCTTCGTTTCACAGAACGTGTTCTCGATCTTTGACGTCGAGAAGCAGCGGGTCGGGTTTGCGACTCCCGCCAGCCTCGTTGGGTCCTCTTCTTAGCTTGTTTCGCGAGTTCTCATCTTCCTTACATACACTAGACTTTTCCGTAACCGAGCGCACTCATGAAAAGTAAGAAAAACGTAAACAAACGAGTGGACCCTCGAAAGCAAAAGAGGGCAGGGCTCGAAAGGACGCGCCTCTTCGGTTTGATCAGCTCTCGCCACATCTTCACCTCCTCCCTTCTCCCTCCCACCATCTCCTCCTTCCCCTCCCTCTCGCTCGCTCAAGATCGGACTTCCAAGCCTCTTCAGCCTGAGCCTAGACGAGATTAAAAACCTATAGAAGCTGAGGCACGAGACGTGTGAGTGGTGAACGTTTTCTTGCTTATCCTTCCCCACCCTCTCCTTCCCTCCTTCCCCATCCTTCGCTTCAACAACTCGCCCTCTCACGACGAGGGAAGCGCGTTGGCTTCTTTTTTGGAGGTGCATACATCTACTTGAGAGGCTCCTCTCTCTGGATATGCAAACGAGGGAAGATGGGGAGATGTATGGAAGGGAAGGGAAGGGAGATCGTTGCCGTCATCCCTCCCTCTCCCTCCTCCTTCAGCTTGATCTCGTTCGATGAGTCCTGACCCATCATCTCTTCTTCCTCTCCCTCTCCTCTTTCCCCCCTCTTCTTCTACCATACAGACCTCATCTACCACCCTCCCCCTCTCCCCTCTTAAAAAAACAACCCTACTCCCCTGCTTCGGCTCGGCCGTCGCTTTCAAAGGAAGGAAACGTCTTCAGCTCGCCCTCCCTCCTCCCCTCCCCATGTCGTCTCAACAATCTCCTGGCCTCCTCCCAGTCATCAGGAATCGACAACAAACACCAACACCAAAACAACAACAGCAGCAACTCCTCCCAGTCGAACCGTCGCCAGGTGGATCTTCTCTCGACGCCGAATCCGACTCGGGAACGGACCAGTCGACCTCATCAGAGGAGGAGGAGGAAGAGGAGCAGGAGCAGGCAGGCGTCGAAGCAGCTCGACGTGTTCGACAGACAACGGGAGAGGAGGAGGAAGCCTTGTTTGAACGAGTGGGAACCTCTTCAGATATAGAAGAGGAGTACGAGGAAGCGGAGGAGGGGTATCAAGCCTACGCGATTCAAGGGGACGATCAAGGAGGATACTACGACGAGGAGGAGGAGGTGCTGATGGAGGACGAGGACGAGGAAGGACTCGACGACGTCGCCCTCGCCGCTCGTATCATCAGTGGAGTTCAACAACCAAGTCGAGATGTGTGGGAGGAGACGAGATCGTACGGTGGAGGTTCAGGAGCAGGAGGAGGGTCGGGAGGAGCTGGTGGATGGAGTGCGTTCGAGAACGTTGGAACGAAGGCGCTCGGGAGACGCGCTGGGACTGGGAACGGTGGGAAGAAGGGGAAGGGTTGGAGAGCTGCTGAGCTGCCTGTGGAGATCATCGCGTGAGTTCTGCTCGTCTCGTCTTCGGTTTGATGAGCTCGAGAGAGGGAAGGAGGGAGGTGACGTCCTGCTGACCTCGACGCTTCTCTCAACCTCTATCTCTTCCTCTCTCGTCTCGCTTTGCTCGACCGCTCTTAGTCGCATCCTCGCCATCGTCGGCGACCGCCTCGTCAGCGAGACCTTCGCGAAGACACCTCGTCACATCGGCAGGAAGTCCCTTCTCGGTCACAACCATCGATGGACCCTCGCCTACCTCCAAGCTCGAAGCTGTCTCGTTGGATTCAGACTCGTTGGACGATCGTGGAGAGAAGCAGGTTAGTATCTCGTCTCGCTTTCCTATCGATCCTTTCCTCTTGTTTTCTTTTCGTATCGCTGTTTACACCTCGAGCTGACCTTCTCTCCCTCTTCTTCGTTCGCCTCGCGTCCTCCCCTCAAAGTCGAAGGCCTTCCCTTCTGGGATACCCTCGTCAGCATCGTCTTCGGACCCCCTACGCCTCCTCAAAGGAACTACGGAACCGTCACCCTCTCAAAAGCAAGCTCCTGGCTCCAATCGCACTGCCTCGTCTGCACCGTGAGCGGATACCCCCCGAGGAAGATCGCCTACCCAGCCATCCCCTCCCAGTACGGAAGGATCGCCGTCTGCGTCACCCACAGCGACTCGTCCTGCAGTCGATGCCTCTTCGGACCCAGCTCGACTCGGAGTCCAAACGACTTCGATGCCCACAAGGCCGTTCGACCAATCTCGATGGGAGACGAGGAGTGGTTTGGAGAGGAGGAGGTGGCGAGTTGTCGCGATTGTCGATTGGAAGCTCTCCAGTTCGTCCTCGTCCAACGAGGAGGCAGACCCATCAACATGGACGACGAGATGGACGCTGGATCGGAAGCCATCTACGACTACGTCGTCGCTGGGGACGGAGACGCTGGGAGTGCCGCCGTCGAGATCCTCGAGAGGAGGTGGTTGGTGAAGAACACCAAGTTCGCCGACCTTCAGAACCACGCGATGATCTCTCGCCAGCTCGGTCAACCCGAGAAGAAGTCGGACGAGGAGAGAAAGATCCGTCGACGGTACCACGGCTTCGACGAGGACGACGACATGGAGGGGAACTTCGACGAGGACGACGACTTCGACGACGAGGACGAGGATTCGGAGGAGGACGACTGGTCACTCGCCAAGTCCGATACCATCCAGGTCGCCGAGATGGCTCTCAAGGACTGGATGAACCAACGAGTCGTCGAAGGGTTCTGGATCTCTCCGAGCGAGCAGAAGTACCTCGCCGCGACGAACGGCAACCGAACACGCGACGGAAGGAAGTCCTCCTCCTCCGGATCCATCCCCGCCTTCAAGGTCGCTCAACCTCTCTCCCCCTTCGCCGTCGCCACTCCTAGCAACGAACTCCACGTCCCTACCGTCTTCACTCAATCTCTCCCTCCCGACGGAGGAACCCTCACCCAAGGAGCTGACTTCGTCTACGGGAGCTCGCTTCGAGAAGTCATCGCGCCCGCCCTGGAGCAGATGGTTCGACTCGCCAGCTTCACGAGGGATCCTATCAAGATCGCAAGCACGTGGTCGACGGACGCCATCCTCGGCTACCTTCGGATGCCTGGAGCATGGATCCCAGGAGGGCTGGACTACCTCGCTCCCGACCTGATCGAGATGGAGAGACGAGTGTCGTTGTCGAGCAGGTCGAGCATGAGTTCGTCGAGTGGACAAGGAGCGACTCCACCGAGTCTTCTTCTCCAAAGAGGTGGAGCAGGTCCTCCTCCGTCGGTCCCTTCGTCCCAGCAGCAGCCGTCGCAGCCGAGTCGGTTCCCTCCTCGATTCGTCGACGAGAACGGCGACGCCCTTCCTCCTCCTCCTCCTCCCCCCTCGGTTCCCTCCCACGAGATCCAACGCGGTCAGAGCCCCTTCATCGGTCCTCAGCCTCCAGCAGACCTCGCCGTTGACGGAGACGTCCCCTCGCCGATGCACTCCATCTCGTCGTCGCACTCCCACTCCCCTTCTCCCTCGACGACCAACCCATCCGTCTCGACTCCTCCCTCCTCCACCTCCCCACCAACCCCTTCTCTCCTCCACCCTCCCCCTTCGCCTCGTAAACCAAGCGTCGGTCTCCCCGCCGACCCTCCTCTTCCTCGTTCAACGACAGGAACCAAAACCATCCCCGGCGTCGCTCCCTCCTCCCTCCCAATCCAACGAGCTGCTCCTCCACCCCCACCTCCTCCTCCAGCTCAAATATCTCGTCCCATCTACCCCATTCCCTGCATCCCGTCGGCGGACTTCGTCTGTCAGGCGCAAACGAAGCAGACGATCGACGTAGCCTGGTTCGACGCGTGGGAACCTCTGAGGAGGTGTCTCTGTGGGATTTGCCTCAGAGGGATGGGATACCCCAACGGACCTGCCAACGGTGCCTCGTCGAACGTTGGAGGGGAGAGGAATGGGAATGGGAAGAGGAAGGAGACCAGTGGGGGTGGAGAGGATCGAGAACGAGGAGGTGGAGGAGGAGGGGAGAAGGGAGGGGAGACGTTGTTGCCTGCTCTGGAGCCTGCGCTGCGAGAACTGCTCAAGAGTCAGCCGCCGGGGAGGTTGGAGGAGATGGGGTTCATGTTGACGGAGGATGGGACGCCGATGAGGATCGTCGAAGAAGGAACGTTGGGGGTCGAGACGACGACAACGAGGAACGCGTCTTCGGATGATGATGGGAGTGTGAAGAGGGCTAGGACGGATACGGTTTGAGCGACGTCGCTCTTCCGTAGTAGCTTTGCTTCGTTTTGTCTCTATTTCTCTCTCGTTTCGTTCGCTTTGCTCGACCGTCTCGTCGTTTCCCACCCACCTCACTTACTCCTCGAATTTCCCCCTCGTCTTTCCTCCGGTTCTCTTTTCGTTCTACACGCTCCCCCATGCCCATCTCACCTCGTTTCTATCCTCTCTGCTCTAGTCTAGCTGCTTTTCCTTTCTCTTCTTTCGACTGCACTCGCTCGAAATCATCACGTCCTTTCCCTTCGCTCGCTCGACTCCCATTTCTTTCGTCGTCCTTCTTTCTGTACTCACTAGTCAGTACTTTCCACTTCTTTCTCGCTTCTCTTCTTTTTAACGATCAACGTGGTTTCGTCTTCTCTCACTTCTCTCAAAGTCTCCAGGTCAGCGAAAGAGAAACGAAGACTGGACGCGACGTGAACTCTCGTTTCATTTCAGCTCTTTCTCTCTCGCTCCTTCGCTTGCAATCTCGAATCAACTGATGGAGTCAATAAACATATGTAAAGAGCTAGCGAAGAACAAGAACAACGACAAAGGCCATGAAATCTAGAGGATCTCAAACGAAGAAGCGGCGTCCTCATCCTGAACCTCCTCGACCGTCACCGCCTTCCCCTTCCCCTTCTTGTCCTCCTCCTCCACTTCAACCTCCTCCACGACAGCGACCTCCTTCTCCTCCTTCTCCTCAACGACAAGCTCGGGAACGAAGTATCCGACGACGGGCTCCTCCTCCTCCTTCTTCTCCTCGACGTCCGACGCGCCAACGAGAGGAGATCCAGCGAGCTCCTCGTCCTCGTCCTTCTCCTCTGCTGCCTCCTTCTCCTGCTCCTCCTCCTTCTCCTCCCCCTTCCCTTCAAGCCGTTCCAACTCCCTCTCCACCAACCTAACGAAATTCCTCCTCTCAGTCCTCACCGTCTCGTCCCCTCCGCTCTCGAGCCCGTCTGCTTCCGCAAGGAGTTTCTCGAGTTGGTCCGAGGCTGAGGCGGGGAGGGAGTTGGAGGAGGTGAGGAGGTTCAGGCGGGATTGGAGAAGGCGGAGGGAGGTAAGTGGAGAAAGGGTGGTGGGTTCCTCGGGGGTGGGTTGGGAAGAGGGAGCGGGAGTGGGTTTGGGTTGGGTGGGTTTGGAGGAGGACGCGGCGGCGTTGGCGTTGGGAGCGGTTCCAGAGACGGAAGGATGAGGGATGTAGTGGTAGGCTACGTTGGTTGGTGTTGGGGTGTCGTCGGGGAGCTGGGAAAGGGACGAACGACGAAAAGGGAAAGGGGAGAAAAGGTCAGCGAGATGAAGATGACGAAGCGAACAAGGTGAGAGGGCGAAGACGAACCTGCTGCTGCTGCTGAGCTTCAGTCTCCCTCCTTTCCATGATCTGGGCGTAGGCGAGGAGGTGCTCGAGTCGCTCGATATCGGCTTGGCTGGGTTGCTGAGACTGAGGCTGAGGTTGCTGAGGCTGCTGTAAGGAAAGGGGAAAAAGAGCGAGTCAGTTTCGACGCGTTAAGAAGACAGAAAGAGGAGGAGGGACGGGAACGAACCTTCTGCTGTTGTTGCTGCTGCTGAGGTCGAGCCGCCCTGATCTCCAAAGCCTGAGCGAGAGCGAAAAGCTGCTCGTATCCACCTTCCTCCTGTTGAGCTCGTCGTCGTTGCTGCTGAGGAGGAGCGGATCGATCTTGAACGAAGCCGAAGGGAAGCTGCTGGCGTTGCTGCTGCTGCTGAGCTTGTTGCTGGCGAAGACGGAGCTGGTGCTGCTGGTGGTGGCGAAGCTGGTGAAGTTGCTGCAGAAGAAAAAGAAAGAAAGGAAAGAAGATCAGCTCGATCTCGAGAAAGAAAGGGACGTGGAAGCGACATTCGACGCGCTGACTCACCTCGATCTGCTCCTTCTCCCTCCTCTTCTCCTCCTTCTTCAAAGCCTTCTTCTGCTCCTTCTCGACCAAAGCGAGCCTCTGCGCCTGCTCTTCCTTCAACCTCTCCTCCAAGTACTGAACCCTGAGTCGCTCGAAGGAAGCGTGCTGTAGCTGAGGAGGGGGGACGACGGTGGTGGAGGTGGCCGATGGGTAGAGTTGGTTCAACGACTGAGAGAACTCAGCGAGCAGACGCTGCTTGTGAGCCTCGACGGGATCGACCTGAGGAGGGTACGAGTACTGAGGAGCGTAAGAAGCGGGGGTGGGTTGGTAGGCGATCTGTTGCTGTTGAGGGTAGTAAGGCGAGGGCTGAACCTGAGGAGGAGGAGCGAAGTGGACCTGTTGCTGTTGAGGCTGGTAGTACTGATGCTGAGCCTCAAACGAAGGATGATGTTGGTGGTGGTGGAAAGGCTGCGAATTCGGCTGCTGAGGGTAGTGAGAAGGGGAGTAGGCGGAATCGGGAATGTAGACGAGAGGCATGGCGAAAGGGTCGAAGGAGGTGTTGAGCTCGAGGGGATCGGGGGTGGGTTCGAAGATGGTGGGAGTTGAGAGCTGAAAGGCAAAGGTGGCAGGGCTTTATACCTTTTCGAAAGCAGTTAGCTGGCCTCCACGGTGTATGCGCTCAGTCATCGCACCTTCGGAGGAGGTCGATTCATCAGCGGGATAGAAAGAGAGAGAAGGAAGGAGGTGGGCGGTGGAAGCTTTCGAGTCGCCCGAGCTCCGCTGACCGACCAGGTTTCGAGGTCGTGATTTTGACTCCGTCCTTCCGCTGAGATATTTTCCGGATCTTTGGAGGTGAGTTTATGATCTTGAGATGGCTTTAGAACGAGTTTAAAGATCCGACGGCGCGAGAAGGGCGAAGGAAGAAGCAAACGTGAAGCTGATCAACGCGCGTCGCCTCGTCAACCTCGGATCTTCCCTCTCCATCGCCGAACAGTATAGATAAAGAACCAGCCCATCAAGATCTAAAACTCATAAAGCTCAGGCTTCGTCGGATCCACCACCGCAAACCCAACACTCTTCTTCATCGCGCTCTTCCTCGGCAGCTTCACCTCCCTCTTCGTCTCCTCCTTCGCTCCCGCCTCCTCCTCAGCAACCTCGATCCTAACCCTCCCACCCTCCACTATCTGCACCTCCTTCGTCTCCCCATGCTCGTGCCCGTCATGTCCATGTCCAGCGTGCAGGTCCTCTCCCAGGGCAACAGGCGCCGTCGTCCTCCTCTCCCCAACTCCTCCCTCCACGTCCAGGTGGAGCGTCTCAACGACGAAGGCTTTGCGCTTGAGCTTGAAAGCGAGGTTGTTCTGTCCTCCTCGACCTCCGACGAGTGTGGAGAGTTTCTGGGACGGAGGAGCGAGGGAGGAGAGGTGGAAGGGTGCGTGGAGGTGCAGGAGACCGTGGTGGGAGGGGAAGAGGAGGGGGAGGGTTGGATCGGCTGAGAGCGGTAGAAAGAGGTGGTGAAATCAGGGATGATGAGATGAGGAAGGAGTCAGTTCGTCTCTCTCGAGAGGGAAGAAGAGGTGAGGTGAGGTTTGAGGAGGAGGAAAAAGCGACGCGTCGAGATCGAAACTGACATCCGAATCCCTCGAGCTCGACGACAGCGTCCGTCCCCCACATGAGTCGTTCCCTGAGCTCGGACTTTTGGCAGAGATGCGCTGGCAGGGTGATCATAGCTGCTGTTCGAGATGAGCGAAGGAGGGCTCGGAGGGAGTGGAGGAAGCGGTACATTTGCTGAGGGAAGTGCGAGGAACGAAGGAAGCGACGCGTCAGTCCCACAATTTCGTCAGAGATGAAGGGTAGGAGGTGAGGGTGAGAGCTCACAGTCATGCTGACATCCCCGTAAGAGGTAGAGAAGAGGTTGGGCAAGGCTATCCGTAAAGCTCGAGCGGGTTGCTTGGACGTCGAAGCGTAGCTGTTCGAGAGCGAAGAAAGGAGGCAGATTTGCTCGAGTCGATATTCGAAGCCAGCTCGGCCGTCAAGTATGCTTCGAAAGAGATACTCACTTGTAATCTCCCTCCTCGATGATCCTCTTGAGCTCGAGCAGCACCCGATCCAGCTCGCTCCCATCGACCTGCTTCCCTTTCCCTTTCCTCGTCGGCCGAGCAACAACGTAGGCGAGCTGTCCCGACGACTTAAGAGCTGCGAGCGTAGACTTGGGGATGTGGTGGGTGAGGGAGAGGGTGTAGTTGAACGAGTTGGCTGTACACGAAAGAGGGAAGCGAAGGAAGGGAGGAGAAAGTGAGCTCGAGCTCGAGGGAAGGAAGGAGAGAGAGAAAGGGAGAAGCTCACCAGAGGACGAAGAGCTATCTACAGTCGTCTTAAACTTGCCCATCCCTCCATATCTCCACGCGATCTTCTTCTTGCCAGCTTCCTCCTCTTCCTCTAGACCTTCTCCATCGCTAGCACTCTCCTCCGCCTTCGCTTGAGCTCCCTCAGCTCCTCCTCCTGGTTTCTTCGCCTCCCACATAGCTCCTTCGACGAGCTCCTCTCCCTCCCCTTCCCCTCCTACTACTACGACTCCTTGGCCTCCGAGTAAGCCTTGGGATATCCAGTATCGCTGCATGAGTTTACCCCAGGCTGAGTGAGCATCGGGCGTGAGGATGAGGAGAGCGGAGGAGAGAGGTTGACCGGGGGCGAGAACGTCGTCGAGAGAGGCGAGACCGGTAGAGATGTGAGGGAGAGAGACGGAAGGGAAGAGGATCGTTCCTGGGGGTGGTGGAGGAGCCGAGGAGGGTTTGATACGGCGGAAAGAGGACATGGTGCTGAAGCGGTTGGGAGAGAGATCGAGATGCAGAAGAGGTGAGCTCGAAAAAGAAGGGAGGCGGTCGTCGTCTTCGATGGGCTTGCGCCGAGCTTAGGTCGTCGAGCTCACGTTTTCCGTCAGCCCTCTTCGTCTCCTTTCTCAGTTTTCGTGAGATTTTCAGGTTCCACGATGTGAGAGCTAGTACGTAAAAACGGATCGTGTGTTATTGAAGAGGATCAAAACCAAAGAAAGAAAGCAAAACCCAACTCGAGACCTTGGCTCTCATTGACGCGTCGTCAACCGACTTCCCTCCCGCTCTCTCACTCCTCGTCGCGCACCCAGGCTAGGGCAACGACCTTGTCGATTCGAGGAACGGTTATGTAGGATGCGAGTCGATACTGGAGGAACGCCGACGGGAAGAAAGGCCCGGTGCTGTTCGTCCCGTCGTTGTGCACCGTCCAGAGGTAGAAGGAGGACAGCTTCGACCCTCCCACCACCATGGCAACTTCGTTCGAGTTCCACTTGACGCATGGGACCGTTTCTCGGCCTTGAAACTCGATCCTTCGCAGGGAGGACCATCGTGCAGTGAAGTGGAAGAGCGACGCGGGGACGGGAACGAGGGAGGGAGGAAGACCTGCGAAGTCGGCGGAGAGCACGACGAACCGATGGATGGGGTGAAGCAGGGCGAGGAGGGGAGAGAAAGTTTGGATGTTTTGTTCGAGGTCGTAGATCTCAACGGCGAGGTCCTCGACTCGAAGGGGAGGCGACGACGTGGGTGGGATTTTGATGGGAGGAGAAGAGGATGAGAGGTGGGAGAAGGGTCTGAGGATGAGCTGTTTGATGGTGCGAAGGCAGGCGAGGCGAGGGGATGGAGTGGCGGTGGAGGAGAACTGAGAAAGTAGCGACGAAGTGTCGGGCTCAGCTTAGCCTCGAATGAGAAGAAGGAACGAGGAGGGAAAACGAGCACTCACCTTCGCCTTCGCGAAGGTCACCGCGATGTCCTCGTTCAAGCTCACGAATTTGGAGTACAACTCATCGGCAAGCAAGTCGAAGAATCGAAAGCAGACGAGAGCGAGCTGAAGCTTGTCCTCGTGCTCCAAGAAGTTCGCGATGGCGGAGAGGAGTTCGACGGGGAGCGAGGGAAGGAAGATGGGTGGTCCTCGGGGTGCGACGAGGCAGGGGAAGCTTGAAGGGCCCTTCTTCTGTTTCGGGCAATTAGCAAGGAGTAGGATATCATCAGCGTCCGCTCAGATGGCAGAAAGGGGGGAAAGAGAGAGGAAGGAAACGAACCAAAGTCCATCGCCAGCGACCTTCCTCCCTTCCTTCTCCTCCTCTCGTCCAAACCCAACATCCGGCAGGGTTCAACTCTTTCGAGAGGTCCCCGATCGCTCGATCCTGATCCTCGATGACCGACCTGAGGTTCTGATTCTCCTGCTTGAGGTTTGCGAACTGCGAGGCGACCGTGTGTGAGAGGGAATCGAGGGAAGACTGGAGTGTCTGCGTCTTGGAGAAGAGGGTGAAGAGATTGGAGGAGAGGAGGTTCGTCGTCGCCGCTTGGTATTCAGCAGCGGTTTCCTGAAGTCCTTCGAGTTCTGAGAGGTCCATGGATGCGATGAAGAAGAAGGAGGAACGGCTAGGGGGGTGGGGTCGTGGTTGAAGTCTCGAAGGGAGGAGGTTGAAGTGAGCTTGACCTCTCTTCTTTCTCCCCCTCTCGCAGGCCTCATTTCCCTCCTTTCGATTTTTTTTTTTCAGCTGTCTTCCCAACAAGACGAGCTCTCGTATATACCCTCAGAGAGCATCTTTGTTCTCGTTCGCATCGACTTTCCCGAGTCATCCTCGGATCCGAGCTCGTCGTCGGTCTTCTCCTTCTCGCGTCGCATGGGTCGTCTCGAGTCACCTTTCCTTTTTCGTTCAAAGACGCTCGGTTCTTTTCCCTATTCCTCCCTTCAACCACCATCATGTCTACTCCCACCTCTCCCGCTCCTCCAGCGGAACCTCCTCTCTTCACCATCGAAACCCCTCGTCTCTTGATCAGAACCAAGCTCGCCTCGGACGCCCCCGCGATGTTCGCCATCCTTTCGACAGAGCACTACCAGAAACACTCTCCCCAGGCTACGTCGGAAGCGGGCTCTCTTCGATGGATCAACCTCTCGAGGGAGTGGTTCCACAACCAACCTCGAACGGGCGCGTCGTTCTCTGTTGTGGATCGCGAGACGGGCGCCATGATCGGGGAGGTTGGGATGGGAGGGATTCGAGGAGTGAAGGGAGAGGGGAAGGGAAGGGGTGGGGATGCTGGGATTGTGTTGGATGAGAGGTGGTGTGGGAAGGGGTACGCTGTTGAGTCGCTCGAGGCGAGTTTGTCGTGGTGTTTTGCGGAGGAGGGAGAGAAAGGCGATGAGGTTCGTTCTTCTCGTTCTCTTTCGTCCTCGATCCTTCTTTCTTCAAATCCTGCATGCTGACAAGTTTTATCTTCTACATCTCTCAGGGAGGAAGCGTCGAATGGATCGAGTTGGGAACGTCGAGCGAGAACGCGCCGATGCGAGGTGTTTTGGAACGCGTCTTCGGATTCGTTGGGACTGAGGCTCCGATGCCTGCGAGTCGAGCTGGAGGACGAGTCAACGCCATTGAAGTGTCTTACGAGTTTACGAAGGAGGAGTGGGAGAAGGAGGGAGGTGCGAGGGACAAGGCGAAGGCTTGGTTGAAGAAGAAGATCGAGAGTTTCCCTTAGACTTCGTTCGTTCGCTGTTCGTTATGTAACTTTGGAGGTTCGGCTTTGATTTCTCACTTTGGATTTGCTTTAGTTTCTGTTGGCATTGAGAGGAGCGGCATTGACTGAGGTCAGGAGAGCTGAGGACAACAACGGAGAGTCGCGTCGTGCGTCAAACGTCTCCGTCCTGCCTCGACGCTCGCGCACTCATCGGCCTGATTTCTTTTCCTTATCCGCTTCGGGCCCGGTCATGGATATTCAGCTCTTTGAGTCCTCGGCGTATAGAAGGAGTGCTGATTGATGAAAGTCATGCGAAGAGCGGCGTCTCGGGGAGGCGATGCGACGCTTAGACTTCTCCGTTTTCTGCCCTCGCCCGCTCCTCCCTTCGGACGTTCGCCTTCTTCCTTCTCGCATATGTACGGAAAAGACTAGCCCGCACGGCCTACCCTCCACTTTTGCGTCGTCAACGACGGGGGCAGTCCTTGAAAAGCCGCGAGCGACTGCTCGAATTGTTTGAGCATCCAACGCCTTCGAACCTCCTTCTTGTCTCTTATCTCTCCCCTCCCTCTTCAGCCCCCTCCTCCAGCTTCCTTCCTTCTCTCTCAGCAACAATGTCAACAATGGCTTCCCTCCTCCCCCTCGATGTTATCAGCTGTATCATGGACTGGTCCGACAACAAGGAGCTGCTCGCCTGGTCACTCGTCAACTCGTCGAGCTCACGCCTCGCCCGAGTCCTCCTCCATATTCGAAGGACCGTCGAGGTCAAGGACACCTACGCCAGCCTCAGTTCTTTCTTGCTCGAACTCGTAAGCTCTTCTTTCTCTATCTTCGTTGCTTTCTTCGAGGAAAACCTGCCAGCTCATCGCTCCCTTGGTCCTCTTTCTTCGCTCAAGCACGACCGCGAAGGCCCTTCTGGTCCAGCCCTCGACTTGAGCTCGACTGCTCTTCCTCCCTTCGCCTCCCTCCTTCGATCCCTCACCCTCAACCTCCCATTCCCAGCACTCACACACCTCCCTCTCCCAACTCAACACTCCCCCATCCCAATCCAAAACCTCACCCTCGTCCTCCCATCAGCACACTTCCGACTCACCTCTTTCCAAACACCGCTCCTCTCGCTCTTCTCACCTCGCCGCGTCACCTTCGTCCCCCCACCAGGAGGAGAATGGATCTTCCACTTCAAGGTCGAAGCGAAGGTTCAACGACTACTCGAGAGTTGGAAGGACGTCAGGGAATGGAGGTTCAAGGACTGCAACGCTTTGTTCGAGAAGGAGGGGTTCTTCGAGGACGACGCGTCGTTGGGAGGGAGGAGGAGGAGCGAGGTGGTTTATGATCTGACGGGGACAACGATGAGCTACTCGGAGAGCTTCTTCGCTGGGTTCCCTGGGGAGAGGGAGAGGGAGGGAGTGAAGGGTGGGAGGATCATCGTTGGGAACGAGGAGAAGAAGCGTTGGATTGGAGATCAGGAGGGATGGGTCGTTGAGGTCGTCGAAAGGACGACGTAGTGTAGCTTGGTTTCGTGTCTCGGTAGTAGCATCTATCACATTAGATGCGACGACGAGTTTCTTCAAGAGGTCGCGAGGACGACGAACTCTGACGCGAACGAGCTGCTCGACGCGTACTTTATTTCGATTTTCCTTCCCACTCGCGGGTGAGGCCTCTCGCAGAGAACGAAGAAGCGAGATGAGATGTAGCTGCATGCATTCTCCGTCAGAGATCACCACTTCCCAAACCAAACCTCAACAGCCTCGACGTCCTTCGTCGCGTCCAAATACACAGGCTCCTCCAATCGTCTTTGAAGAGCGCTCTCGTCCGACACCACCTCTTCTTCGACGGTCCCATCCGCGTAGACGATATCGATCGATCCTCTGAGCTGGACTGGTTTGAGGCAGCACGTTCTCTGAATGCAGAGTCGGAAGGCGAGGCGACGCGCTTTGGGAAGGAAGACGATGGATCCTTAGCTTCCGACTCGTTCCAAGAGAGACCATCTCTCTAGGAAGGGAAGTCCGGTGGATGAGACTCGACCGATGGTGGGAGCTTCGGTCTGGCCGTGACGTTTGAGCTTGAGGATGACGGGATCGAACAACGCGAGGATGGGAGAGAAGAGCTCGATGCAGGACGCGAAGGCGGCCCTCGATCCTGAGTCGAAGGTGAGGACGTTGACGGGGAGGGAGTCGGTAGGTGAGCTGATGAGATCGGTGAGGAGTGCTGAGAGGGAGAGTTGAGTGCCTTGGGAAGCGTCTAGGACGACGACGGTGGGCTCGAGGAACATCTGGACTCGTTTGGCGTCGAGACAATCCGGGTCCAGCTGCAGCGAAGGTCATGGAAAAAGGTTGTCAGCACGTGGAGATGTCATGAGGACACACGTTCCTCGCTCTCAGCGGGCGGGAAGTGGGAGACCAAGAGAGAATGAGAGGGGAGAGAGACCGACGGACGCACTCTCGAGTTCAAGAATCGTACCGCACCTCCCATGTCCAACTTGACCTCCGCATACAACGACCTCGATGCCACCTCGAGGAAGAACATGGAAGCACAGCACATCTTCGCTTTATCGTTTCGATCGAGAAGCGAGATAATGAGATCGAGGAGCTCTCTTGGGAGGTACTCGAGCGAGGTGGGAGGTTCGACGGCGACGACGGATGGACTCGCCCTGTACTTCTCCTATCAGCACGAGAGAGGAAGGAGAAAAGGGCCAGATGTTACTTCGATACCAAGAGGTGATACTCGAGAGGAGGTCCCAAGATAGGAAGATGTGGAAGGCGAAGAAAGAAGATACTGACAGTGGAAAAGATCCAGCGACCTCCTCCTCCTCCTCCCCCCTCCCTCCCTCCCTCCCAAAGCCAATGCCCTTCAGGAGCTGTCTTCTTCGAGAGCTCGACGAACGATAGAGCCTGATCTTGAACTGCGATCTTGAAAGACTTGTTCTCGGACCAGAGGCGAGCGAGGGTCGCTGCTTGATCTTCGACGACTGAGAAGACCTGAACGAGGTTGGCCGAGATTCGGGCGAGCAAGGCGGCTTGAAGGTGATTTTCCTCGAGGAGTTGAGAGATTTGGGTAGAGACGTCCATGGCTAGCTCGATGCTGAGGAAGAGAAGAGATACTTACGAGGAAAAGGGGAAGATGTGGTTGAGGGCAGGCCGAGGCCCAGACCTCAAGGAACGAGAAGGAGGGTTTGAGCTCACTTCCTTTGCGCACCCCCAACGCCTTCCATCTCGCCACCCTCCGCCTCCCAACATCCCTCCAGCTCCACTTCATTGGTTTCCTTAGCACCGCATCATGTCAGACTCGAGTGTTCGACGGTTATTTCTCTGGATCTTGGACGAGGTGAGCCTGGACCGTGCCTGTTTCGCTCCCTCGAGCTCGCCCCATCTCTGACCTTCCTTCCTTCTCTTCTCCCTCCTCTCAGACCAACATCATCGTCACCAGTACGACAGCAGCATGGGTTCTTAGATGCATCTTCGTTTCGGATAACTCTCTCTACGTTACTCATCCCGCTTCAGCTCTGTGGTTCGTCACTGGATCCGTGGCTGCCTCCTGCATCGGTGAGCTCGCTCCTCCTTCTCCTCCTCCCTCGTCTGCTTCCTCTCTCGTCTCTCTTTCTCTCGCCCTTCGGCTTTCTTTCTCGACCTCGAAAGAAGATCTCATGCTGATCTCTTCTTTCCTTCCTTCCTCCAGCTAAACTCCTTAAAAAGGCGCTCGCCCAGCCTCGTCCTCTCACGCACAAACCCAACTCCTCCTCCGCCGCTCTTCGACGCAATCTCGCTCGTACACCCGTCCATCTCTCCTTCACCCCTACTTACGGCATGCCCTCTACCCACTCGACCACCATCACCTTCTTCAGCACCTACATCTTCCTCTCCCTCGTCCCTACCTCCCCTCTCGTCGCAACGACCGCCCTCGTCGCCGGCGCGACCATCGCCTGGTCTAGAATCGCTCTCGGACACCACACACCTCCTCAGGTCTTCGCAGGAGTCGCCCTTGGAGTCCTCCTTGGTACCAGTCACTTCGTCGCGTGGCACGGATCGAGGCAGCTGGGAACGGTCGGGTTGCGAGGAGTCGGCGAGGGATACTGGGATCTGTCGGAGGTGGTTGCGAAGCGAGTTTGGGGACAGATGTGAAGAGTTGTTGATCAAGAGTTGGAGAGCTGAGAGTGTTGAGGGACGAGAGACGACGCGAGAAGAAACCTTTGTGAGTCGCGTTGTCCTTCGCGCGCCTTCCCTTTCGACTCAAGAGGGACGCGCCTCGCTTCTTGGCCAAGTCTGTTTCACTGCTGACTTCTCTTCATCTTCTTTTGCTCCCTTCCTATCCAGCTCACTAGTAAACCTTCTCGGTACCTCAATATCTACGTCGATCGAACGGAGTCCGCGTCCGTTTGATTGCATCATTTCGAGTTTGGGTTCAGCCCTGAGCGATACGCTCTTTCCCTTTCTGGACGACAACGACGAGCTTCCTCCCTCTTCTCTTCACTACTGGATCCTTCAAGCAGTGAGTACACGCCTCACTCTCTCCTCCATACGAAGCTCGAAGCTGACTGCTCTTCCTTGTTCTCCAGTGTCGGTCTTCGTTCCCAGCGTTTCCTCAAGCTCGACCTCCTCCTCCTCCTCGACTTCCCCTCTCTCTCCAGCTCAAGTTGCCTTCTCCCATCCCGATATCCTCTACCCCATCGCCTTCTTCACTTCCCTCCTCTCCACTCCTCCTCACCCCAACCACGACGAGATCGAACGATCCCGTCCCTCCCTCTCAGTCGACTTCCCCTCTCTCACCTCCCTAGCTCGAGTCAATCGAGCTTCGGTGCCTTCAGCCTTCAAACACCTCTACACCTCCATCAAGATCAATGGAATCACTCCTCAAGCTCACGACTCCAGGGTAGCCAACGTCGTCAGGACGCTGAGGTCAACGGAGGGGTTGAAGAACCAAATCAGGACGTTGGAGGTCGAGGGAGCAGGAGGAGGGAGGAGGGACGAGGAACCGAATCTTTCCACTCTCTTTGGTTTGACCCCTCGACTTTCCACCCTCATCCTCTCCTCAGAGGACATCCTCGGCTGGGGATGGGACTACTCCGCTCTCCCTACGACTCTCACCTCCCTCACTCTTCGTTCGGTCGACCTCTCGCACCTCCCCAACCTCCTCTCGCACACGCCCAACCTCGTTCGACTCTCCTTCTCCCCTCAACGCTTCCGACCTCACACGACTCCGGAATGGCCGGCGAGCCTCAAGTTGAAGGAAGTGGATATACAGATGCGGTGCTGTACGACGTCGAGGACGGATCCGGCTCAGGATTACATCTTGACCTTGCTCGAGGCGGTTCAAGGCACGCTCGAGAAGCTCACGCTCACGACCGTTGACGATGGATGCCAGGCTCATCATTGGGGGGGAGACGACGTTCATGTTCCTGTTCTTCAGTGAGTACTTGATCATCTCATATCAACCGAGAAGAAGGGGGAGGAGGAGGAGGGGAGCGAGAGCGAGACTCGCGTCGTCTTGCGTGATTTGGTTTCGTGTTGTTGGTTTCTTCTTCGGCGAGGCTAACCCTTCCTCTGCTTCTTCATTTTCGTTCTACAAACAGGTACCTGTGTCTCGCTCTCGCACCCCTGGCTGGCACCCTCCTTCATCTCTCCCTTCTCGATCCAACACACATCTCGACTCCTCAGGACCCTTCGAGTTGGTCTATGATTCAGGAGGTCGTCGCGACGTTCGAGAAGTTGGAGTCGTTCACTTACCTGTGGGTTCTCGTCTTTTTTTCTACGTTCTCGTAGGCGAGAAGCTGACTCGCTTCTTTCTGTTGTTTTCGTCGTTGCAGCGGCAAGAACCTCCAACCCACCCTCCTCCCCTCCCTCCCTTCGACCCTCAAATCCCTCAACATCCAATCAGCCCTTCCAGCCTCCCTCCCTTTCACCATCGCTCCCCTCATCCACTCCTACCTCCTCTCTCGCTCCTCCTCCATCCTCAATCACTCTCGCTCCACCTCCCTCGTCAAAGACGACCTCTTCCACACCTCCATCAAGATCAACGAGGTCGGCGAGGACGACGACGAGTCGTCTGGCGGCGAAAAGACGCTTCACCTCCCCAAGAAAGCCAAAGTCTACATCGCCGAGGCAGAGGACTGGACGGCCGGGTGCGAGGACGACGTGGGGAGGTTGAGGGAGTTGATGGATGAGGGTGGGGTGGGTGAGTTGGAGGTTGAGGGTGAGGAGGGAGGGAGGAAGGTTGTTGTTGCTGGAGGGGGCGATGCTGGGTGGGGAACCATTGGGAGAGGGTGTGTTCAGTGGGGGGTCAGGGTTGAGTGGTAACGTCGACGTCGACGTCTGTTTCGCTTCTTTTGTATGGCTTCGAGCTGGTAGGTAGGGTTGTATTTGGTAGCGATGTCGCGTTTCGCGACGACGAGCTCCCGTTCCCGTTTCGTTTTATCTTTCTAGATCTTTAATGACTCGCACCCTCCATTTTTGCTTGTCGTTTATCTCCTTCGTAGGTTTTTCTTTTGATCCGTAGCAGCTCGGGTAGGTAGAGCTGAGCTTCGTTCGTTCGTTTTGACTCTACAATCCTGGATCGTTTTGGGACGCGTCTCGTTTCGTTCTTCATTCGCGAGAAGGCACAGCGAGGTTGACAGAGCTGGAGGGCTGAGATAGTCTTGAGTAGAGAGCGGTAGATCTCTTACGATCGTGCCCGGAGAAACGAAGGCGAGAAGAAGGGAGAGGGAGAAGAGGGGAGCGACGACTGCTCGTTTCGTCGAGCTCGACGTTCGAGGCTCCTCTCGCTGCCTACAGCGAGACTAGCTTCCGCAGCGATCCGAGACATAGAGAATGTTTGACGGGACGTCTTTCACGCTCAATCCTCGGAACGAAAGAGAGCGAGAGAGACGAGGACGAAGGGCGACGAGCGACCGAGTCTCCCTCGCCTCCGTTCTCTCGCCGCTCTTCCAGCCTCGCCAGCTTTCCACCCAACCCAAGCCCTCCCACTTTCTCTCCAGCAGCAGCTACAGACCTGCTTCGACGACATTCCGATCTCCTTCAACCCAACCCAAAGGACCCTAAGCCTTCACCTCCTCCCCCTCCCCCTCGCCCTCCTTCCCCTCCACCTCCGTCTTGACCTCCTTGAAACTAATCTTCGCCAGCGCCTTCTCCTCCGGAACGAACTCCCACTCATAGTTCCACCCCGTCTTCCCCGGCGTCTCGGTCGGCAACCTCATCTCCCTCGGGAAAAACCCTTCGACCTTCTCCTTCCCTTGCATCACCGGAATCGTCGTCCCCCCCGTCCCTTCATCCTTCACCGTCGCCAAATCGTACAGCGCCTTGTCTGTGAGACGGAGTTCTTCGACGGCAGCGAAGATGAGTTTGTTTTTGATGTTGAGGGTTTCTGTTCTTGAGCGTTGGAGATCGAGGAGGAAGGTGAGCGAGGCTCGTTGGATGGTTTCGTGCGCGGATTCGGAGGGGAGGACGAGAGGGAGTTTGGTGAGTCGGTCGGGGCGGGGGATGGCGTAGGGGGCGGAGGATTTGAGGGAGGGGCGGATGGTGGGGTAGAGTTCCTGGAAACGAGTCGAACATACGAGGGAGGCAAAGGGAGGGAGGGAAGGGAGGGGAAGGAGAAAAAGGTCAGCTCAGCTCGATGATCTCTCCTTCCCTTCCTTCCTTTCTCCCCTGTTCCTCCTCCTCTTCCCCCACCTCCTTCTCGTACCACTCGAACGAGTGTATATGCGTCTACTTACCTTCTTGAGATTATCTGTTGCGTTATCTCCTGGCATATCTGGCGGAGGACCTTGGGAAGGTTTCCTGACCTTCTCCGTCTTGTCGCTCGCCGTCTTCCCTCGACCAGTCTTGGCTCCTCGAACGAGAACAGGACCTAAGGAGCGGGCGCTCGTACGAGAGGAGGAGGCGAGGGTGGAGCACAGAAAGGACATGCTGGGTTTAGGGGTTTGGGAGGTGTCGAACGTTGGAGGGAAGGAGAGGAAGGAAGGAGAGCTCTGGACTTTTCCCCTTCCGAGCTTTCGAGCTCGAGAGCAGGAGGAAGGGAGGGAGCTCGTCTTCTCCCTCCCGACCGCATCTTTCGCTTTTTCTCGAACTTTTTCCCCTCGTCTCATCCTCTTCTCTTCAGGATGGACCTCATCGCTTCTCAAATCGCTCAGCTTCAAGAGCAATCTCGCGATCAAGCGGCCATCATCGTCGCCCAAGGAAACTCCATCACCCAGCTCTCTTCCATCGTCGCTCGCATCTCAGCCGAGAACGTCTCCAAGGACGTCTTCATCCGTCAGCTAGAGGCGAAGGTCTTCCCCGCCGGCTTCTGGGTATGGGAGAGAGATCAGGAAGAGAGCGAGACAGGACGCTGGGCTTGGTCGAAAGTGAGTCGAGCTCATCTCCTCGCCGTTGCCCTCCTCGCTTCTACGAGAGCAACAAGCCGTTTCTGACCTTAGAGTTGCTTCTATCTCTTGTAGGACACCCATCGCAACCTCCCTGTGGTCGGTTCATCCAAACCGCCCGCCTCGTTCGACTCCCTCCCCGACGAAATCATCGACCAGATCCTCTTCCCGTTCCGCTACGACCCTCCCACTCTCGCTCGTCTCAGCAGAACCTCTCGAAGGATCCTCCGAATCGTTCTAGAGAAGTTCTATCAGAGGGTGGGGCTTTCGGTTAAAGCGTGTGCTTCGTTCCTTACCTCCAGGGTGAGCACAGCGTCTCCTCGATCCTCTCGAACTCGCGTCGTCGTCTCCCTCCAACCTTCCCTCTCTCCCTTTGTTTACCAGCTCTCATCCACCCTCCCCAAAAACCCTCAGCTCACCTCCCTCCTCTCCCCGACCAACGTCTACCTCTACTCCCCAACCATCTACTCCCACAACCAACCTCCCGACTTCTCGCCCCTGTCCTCCCTCCCGACCAACCTCCCTCCCTTGCTCAACGTCAACATCCTCAGCGTCAACCTCCAACACGACCTCTCCCGCCTCCCTCACTGGGACGCTGTCTTGAGACTGTTCAATCCGAGGCAGTTCAGGATCATCACCGACTCGGGAGCGGATTACCCTGTTGTGCCCTCCGCTTCAGCTGCGATCCAGGGAGGCGTGCCGAACCCAACGAGGGCGACAGCGTCGGCTGTGGTGGAGAGTTTCTCCTCCTCCGGGTGGGATAGGCTCGAGTTGGTTGCGTTCGAAGGGGAGGGGAGTGTGTTGCTTAATGCTGAGGGGGGGACGCCGTTCGTTTGGGGGTGGAAGGGAGGGGTGTTGCAGGATGATGAGCCGTTTGAGTGGACGTTGAGGGTTGAGAGAGGTGGAGGGGAGGCAAAAGTTGTGGTGGGGAGCTTGACGGAGTTGTTGGAGGTGGAGGGGTTGTTGGATTATAATGATAGGTCGGTTGCTTTGGAGTTGAGGGTGGGGAGGGGGTAGAGGAGGAAGGGTGAGAGGTTTGCGAGTTTCGTTCGTTTTCTTGCATAGCTTCTTCCTATTTCACGATGTCTACTTTCTTGATATCTCAACGTGCACTCTTCTCTTCGATTCGGTACCTTGAGAGCGAGGAGAAACGCCTCCTCTTCCGCGTGAGCGAACGAGGAAGAAAGTCGCGTCGCGTCTCGTTGACCTTCCTTCTCCTCGTCTTTTCGCTTCGCTCTTCGTTCGACGAGACCAGAAACAGATAGATCTGAAAACTTCCGAGAATTCCAAGACCCTAGAGAAACCGAAACACATAAACGAACGACCCAAAACGAAGACAAAACCAAACCGAAACGAAGCTCAACGAAATCTAACCACCCCTCTCAACCAACCCATTCCCCCACCCCATCCTCCAGCTGTTCCCCGAAAGATAAACCTCCACCTCCTCCCCACCCTTCGGCACCTCCTTCACCGCTACCTCATCCACCTTCTTCTCCCCAGGCCAGGGAATCTCCTCCTTGATCTCCTCCTTCCCTGACTTCGCCGCTGGGACGACCGACGGTTCCTCCTTCGTCGACTTGCCCGAGAGGGTTCGGTCAAGCATCTCCTGGGGGAACTCGAGAGGTTTCGAAAGCTCGTAAACCGGATCCTCCGCTTCCTTCGATCCAGGCGTCGGAGTAAGCCAGCGGAAGGGGTTGGGATCCCAAGGACCGTTCTTCGCGACGGATGCGGAGCCTGGTTTGCGAGACTTGAAGGCTGTTTCGAGGGCTTCGTCGGAGGTGGCGAGGGAGAGGAGGGAGGTGGAGAGGTCGTCGAGGGAGGTGAAGTGGATCTGGAGGGGAGAGATGGCGGTGGGTTTGAAGCCGGCGAGGATCATGGTGGGGCAGGAGGCGTGAGTTGAGTCGATGAGGGTGAAGACTGGGTCGAGGGAGTTGGGTTGGATTTCGATGGAGGCTTGGACGAGTTCGGGCCAGGTGTAGGCTCGAGTGAATCTAAAAACAAGGCGGAGAAAGGGGTCAGATATGAGACGTAGGCTAAGGAAGAAGAACAGGCTGGAGTTCGAGCTGCTCACCGATTCTGATGACCTGCCGCGTCGAGCTCTCTGCACTGCTTCACGAGATCCTCCCTCCCATCGACGTCCAGCTCTGCGAAGAAGACTGCCAGGCTGATGCTGAGAGTACAGAAGGTTGGAGGGTCAGAAGCGGTTCGTTCGAGCGAGCGAGGATGAAAAGACGCGAAGACTGACGCTCGTTTGAGAAGGTCGGGAGAGTCGGCGAGGTCGCTCATTCCGTCAATAAGTCCACTCAAGCTCGACCGAGCACGTTGGAGAAGTATCGTGGAAGGTGGTTTACTGAACAAGAGCGTCGACTCGGTGATCTTGCGGAGGTACGAGAGAGGAGCGGTCAATCTGAGGAATGAACGCGTAGAAGCGAAGGGGTCAGCTAGAGTCGACGAGAGGAGGACGAGAAAAGAGGTCGTTGTGCACTTACCCGTTCTGCATTCACATTGCGAAAAGGAGAGAGAAGAAGACAAGGTCAGCTCCTGTGATCGCGAGAGGGAAGGAGGCGAAGACGCGTCGACTCACCCAAGACCTCGACTCTTTACGACGAACTCCCACAACCAGCAAGACAATCGTACGTTCGACCATCTCCAGAAGGAGAGGGATCGCAGTGGCGGCCTGCATCTGGATCCTCCTGCGAGAAAGAAGCGACAGTGTCAGTCTCAAGAGGTGAGTTTCGCAATGATGGTGAAATCGACGCACTCAAGCAGGATCAATCCGCTGTACACGAACTCCTCGAGAGCCCCGTGGCCGAACCGAAGGATACCGAAGTGGGAGGTGAGTAGCTGGATGGTGTTTCCTTCGAAGGACTGTAGGAGTCGATGCTTTCCGAGCGACGGCTCCTGAGGGAACGACGACGCGACGACCAGTTGCTTGAGTTCGGTGGGGAGCAAGATGTCCAGGAGATTCACGATGACGATCGTTCGTTCGATGAGCTTGGAGGGTCCCATCGCTGAAGGGTCGAGCTCGTCAATGGCAGTGCTGAGCAGGCGAGAGACGATGAAGGGTAGCCCGGCGCTGATGAAATCGACGACGGCGTTCGATCTTGATCCGTCTTTGAGAGACTGAGGTAGGAGGAGCTTCGAGAGGACCTGCAGCCAGTATTCCGTTCTGTAAGTCCGGGAGAAAGCTGGTCAGAACGATTCCTAAACGGCGGGTTAAACGCGCGGGTGGGGAGATACAACGCACCCGTGAAGGAGATTCATTCCCGTCTGCTCGTCGCGAGCCTCCTCCTTGACGGCTGTTTCGAAACTGAGAAATTGAACGAAGATGTCAGCCTATCGCTCTCACCAGATCAGGCCCGAACGTCAGATCCGAACGTACCTCATCTCGTGGGAAACGATGTTCAGCTTGAGGGCGAGGGAACGGAACGACGCCTTCGCAGGAAGGTCGATGAAGGACGAGGCTGTTGTGCCCATGATGGAGGTCGAGACTCGGAAGTGTTGGAGAGCGAAGATCCGACGCTCCTGTTTGAGGTTGAAGGCCAACGAGTGAACCTGGTCCGTAAGCTCTGGCCCAGTCAACGACTTCGTTGAAAGCGGATCCTCGCGAAGTCGAGACCGAGGAGAAGCTGGCAAAACGAGGGTCGGTCAAGACTCTCAAGCAACAAGAGGGCTCGACAAACTTGAAGACTCACCTTTGAAGACCTTGGGATCCTTCTGCTGGAAGAGGCCGAGGAATGGCGCGTTGGTGTCGTAGTACTCGGGGTTTTGAAGGAAAGGGAGGCAGTCGAAGGCGAAGGTGTGGGACAAGTCCCATATCTCCGGTCCTTCCGACAAGGAGAACCGACCAGACGAGGCGAGCTGGAGGTACTTTTCGATGGCGAAGAGGGCAGGGACTGAGGGCGCGAAGGCGAGAAGGTTACTCGTCGCCGAGTTGAGGTCCTGTCGATTCCTCGACGCCGTCGCCTCGAAGACTTCGATCTGCCGAGCGAAGATTTCAGGTCAGACTGGAAGGCGAGAGCGATGAGATAGTAGTGGACTCACCAGATGCTGCTTCTCCAACCTGACCTCCTCCTTCTCCTCGTAGTCAGCTCTCGAGAGGATCAACTTCGCGGACGAGACGAGCTCGTCGACGGTCTTCTTCTCCTCCGGCTTGAGGACCTCGATTGGCGTTCCGAGAGGCGCCTTCAGAGAGAGAGCCTCGAGAAGGTATCCGAGAGCTCGAGTTTTGCTCATCTTGGTTTTCGATCGCAGTTGAAGGACGGACGCGTCGATACTCTTTCCGAGCTCCCTCGCGAAGGAAGCGGCTTCATCGAACCTCTTGTGCTTCACGAGAAGATCCTGTATACGTCAAATCGATTAGCCTTGGAGTTTCTACCACATCCGCTCGTCGAATCATCTACTCACCGGCTTGTAGGCGACCTTGTTGTTCGCGTCCATCCATTCGAGCTGCTCGTCGGGGTTGCGGAAGAGTCGTTCGGATTTCCTGCAAAACGAAGAAAAAAAGGTCAGTCCGTCGTTTGGCAAAGTCTCTCCGACCTGTTCTACTAACGTCCAAGATGCTGGATCGTCGAGGTAAGCGGATCTCGCGTCCTGCGAGACGAGGCAATAAAAAAAAGGGTCGGCAGTCGTTCTCGCTCACTAAACGAGCAAAAGTCGAGCGACTCACTGAGAAGACCTGATCGTACGACTCCTGGCTCATCTTTGACTTCCGACGAACGCAAAGATCTATCGCTCCCTCGAGATCCGGGTCGTCTGAGGATCTGAGAATCGCGATGGCCTCGTCAAAACGAGAAACTGACTCGTAGAGAGCGGCTGCTCCCTTCGGCTCTCCGAGTGGTTTGAAGCATTCCTTGGCTGTGGAGAGTAGGTTGATCTGGACTGAGGTCTGATGGGAACTCGTCCTCCGAGCGATGTCCGAGAGAGAGGTGATGATTGACCGAAGTTGAGCTTCGCGGGCGGGGGAGGAGTCGAGGACTCTCGCGTCCTCGAAGGCTTGGGTTACGAGACACCATTCGTTCTCCAGAGACGCACCACCCCTGAGGAAAGCCCTGGAGGAAGAGAGAGAGATGTCAGGCTGAGCTCTGCATAAGCATGAAGCGTAGCGTCTCTTTTGCTCACTGGGAAGCCGCCGAGTACTTCCCGCTAAGGAAGAAATCGTGAGCCCTGGTGATCCTGGCGTCCTTGGTGGAGGCGGTGGCGAGGCGAGGTAGTCTTTGATCAGGGGAGATGATTTGGATGAGATGCTTGTGTTCGAAGAGTCGCTACGTCGTTGAGAGAAGGAGAGAGAAAAGTCAGCTCTCGTCCGAGCTCGCACGGCGCGTCGAGAAGCAAGCGACGAATTACCTTCATAGGCTTCGCCTTTTCCGAGTAGTCCTACGAAGAGAAAGAAGAGAAAGTGAGCATGAGATCGGGATCGGGTGGCGAGACGGAAGGAGGAGGAGCTCACCCAAATCCAAACGTTCGACCTCGCCCGAGAGAAGGCGACGTAAAGGAGACGAAGCTCGTAGAGAAGCGAGGCTGTAACCCCGAGATCGAAGTCAGCGCGTTAAACGAAACTGTTTCGCGATGAGAAGCTACGTACCATGCTTCGTCGGGTCAAACTCGGGCGAAGGCTCGCCGGGAATCCCTGAGAGAACGAGTCTCCACTGAGAGACGGAGGACGTCGAGTTCGCGAACGGGTTCACCAGAAGCACATCCGTAAACTCCAATCCTGAATAGAAAGAAGGGAAGTCAGCTTGTAGTAGAAGCTCTCGAAGAGAGAGGAAGAGAAGAAACACACCTTTCGCCTGAAGGATGGTGAGCACGATCCCAACGTCCTTGTCGCCGACCAACTTGTTGAACTCGAGCCTCGCGTCTGGTCGAAATCGAGATCGAAGGAATGTCAGCTCGGAAAGAAAAGCGAAAGAGTAGAGCAGATGAAGACATTCCAATTACCTTCGTCGCGAACGATGATGGCCTGGTCAGCTCCTGTTTCGAACCAACAGTCGAAGCGCATAAAGAGTCAGCTCGAGTCGCAGATAGAGAGGAAGCTGAGGAAAAAAACTAACCAAACTCCATCGCCTCCGAGTCCTCTCCACTAAACATCCGTCGAAACTCCTCAGCATCGTCTTTCCTCTTCTCGAAGAAGGTAGGTCGAGGTCCAAGGACGAGCCCGTCCTCCTTCGCGAGCCTATCGACGCTCCCTTCGAAGAGCTTGCCGAGGAGAGAGACGATCTCATCCGTCGCCTCGCAGATTCCAGCGTGAGAGCGGTAGTTTCGGATGAGCTAAGATGACAAGAGGGGAGGAGTCAGCGTAGAAGAGGGAGAGAGCGGCAGCTAGATCTGGACTGACTTGAAAGCTTCCTGGACGACGAGCAGCCCTGTTGTGCTTGATCGCGTCGAGTTTCTCTTCGTCGTAGAAGTGGGAGGTGAGGTCGCTGAACTTGAAGGAGGAGCCAGCACTGATGACTTGGGCTGAGTCGGCGGCGAAGTAGAATTGACCGTGAAGAGACGGCAAGAGGAGTTTCCGAAGGACTGAAAGAACGAAGAGGGGGGAGGAGGGAGAGCGAGCCAGGTCAGCTTCGACTAACACCAGAAGACGGAGGGATGGTTCGATCATTCACGAGAGCAATCCATGATCAAATTGTCTTGAGCCTGAAGGGACGAAGAAGCGACCGAACGAGGCTGGTCAGCAGGCGTTCGCGAAGTCGAGATGCTGCAGCGGAGACGTGACGCGACTCACCTCGTCCACATAAACAGCGTCGACTAGATCGAGCTTGGCGACTTTGTGACTGAATCCGTGGATGATGGCATAGGTCCTGGATGATTTAAAAAGGCAGATCAGTCGGCGTGTTTCGAAGGGGGAGGCGAGCCGAAGAGAGCGTCGTTCGCGTCCGCGTCTCGTCGACTGCCTCCGCCCTTCTTTCAATCTGCTGCTTCCCCATCTTAGCGAGAGAAGAGAAATGATAACAGGAGCTCACCGATCGGCCGCATCTCGTTCTCCTCGACCCGTCTTCATCTTCTCGTAGCTCAAGAAGATCTCGTAGATCTCGTGTCTTTTGTGAGCGAAGGTGAGATGAGTTCGAACGGAGAGCTCGTCGGTGTAGGCGTTCTTGGAGAGATGCCCTGTCTTCATCGATTTGGCTGAACCCCTAGAGCAAGAGAGAGATATCGACGGGATCAGCAGGGAGAGGTTGGCTCCGAACGAACGAAAGGGAGGTAGGGAGAGAGGTTTTGGCGCTCTTTCCCTCGGCGTGACCTCGAGATGGCGACTCACTTGATGACACCCAGGATCTCACCCCATACAAGGACCGGATCGAGTCCAGCGACGAGTTTCGACGTAAAGCGGTTCCAGTAATGCAGCTTGAAAGTCGCGAAGTCGACGAGTCGTTTTCGCTTGGAGATTGGCGTGTCGAGAGGAACTAAGTCGGCTTCGAGAAGGGTGCAGAGCTGAGGAAGGAGTGTTGAGAGTTGAGAGGTATCGTTCGGTGTCAGAAGATGGGGTCTTCGAAGTCAAAGGGAAGAGGAGAGGAGGGCGCATCGAGACGCGTCGAGACTCACCTGATCGAACGAGACGAAAAGAGGAAAGTGCTTGTCCTCCAACTCCGACCAGCGCGCAGGAAGAGATACCTTGGAGGCCAAGTCCATCGAGTAAGCAGGAAGAAGCTCAGGACGGTCGTGAGAATCGTCGTCGTCTTTGGCGAGAGCGGCTCGTTCGGTTTCCGAGAGATCCTGGATGTCGAGAGTCTCCTTCCTGCAGAGATTCGAGCGAAGTGTCAGTTTCCAAACGTTAAGGGAGTGAAGATCATGGAAAGAGGCACTCACATCAGTCGATACGACTCCTGAACCTTTTGAGCGAGCACTGAGCTCTGAGTGACGAAGAGCTGGCGAGGCGAACGGTTGATTTCGTCTCGTTTCCACGACCGTTCGATGCCGACGAGTTTGAACATCTGCGTTGGAGACAATGCGAGGACAGATGATCAAAGCTGAGTCCAGGACAGAAAAAGGTGAGGCACGAACCATTGTCGTTGTTTTACTAGCAAAACAAACCGAAAGTCAGAAAGGGAGCTCGACGCGTTGAGAAGAAGTAAAAGAGCACCACTCACCCAGTTCCTCCACGACCGATGACGAATACCGATCCTTCGTGGTTCAATATCTCCTGCTCCTTGGGTCTGAACAAGAGAAGCGAGATTAGATCTCGATCGAGACGCGACGAGCGAGTTCGAGAGCCGAACTCACGCGAGCGAGAAGATGTGGTTCGTTGAGCTCGCATATCGGAAGGCGTAGTAGGCGGCATTGGAGCACTCAGTGAACTTCTCGAGGCTAAGGTTGATGAGATATGGGAACAGGACAGTGGTAGAGGATCAGCTCAGAAGGGAAACGAGGACGGGAAGGGAAGAGCGAACGAGCACTCACTCACGCGAGGAGGCGATGAAGCTGATTTCAAGGGCAGTAGTAGAAAAGTCAGTTCGAGAGAACGAGACCAGGTATGTTTTGAGAGTCAGCAGCTCACCTCGTCAAAGTCTCCGTCCGGCGAACCGTCGTCGTCGAGGAGCTCAGGGATCGGCTCGTCGTCCTGCCTCAACTGGAGACTGTTCCTCTCGAAGCTTCTGGGGACGTTGATGTCGCGATTCTGGGTGTTGATTCTAGCGTTACGACGTTCGATGTAGAGCTTTGAGCATGGAGAGGGATGATCTACGAGCTGCTGCCAGACCTTTCGAGCGATTTGGGTCTGAGTCAAGTCGAGGGAGGATGAGACGTCGGTCAGCTCGCTTCACGCCGAGAGAGTTCGAGGTAGGACTCACATGTGTCCAGATTCCCCAGACGTGGATGACTGAGAGCCAGGAGGCGGTCAGCTCGAAGGCGACATCGGTCGCGGGACGAGAAGAGAAAGGACGACCACGAACCTTGCAGATCAACTCCCTTGTCTTCGTCCTCGAAGATGTCAATCGACCAAACGATCCTGGAGTAACGCGAGCGGGGTCAGCTGAGAGCTCACTCTTGAACATCTCGCAAGTTGTTTGGACTCACCTACGATCCCCAGTCAACTTGGCTTCGACGACCGGCACTCCAGTGATTCCTTTCCTTCGTGACGAGAGCTCCTTCGCGTCGTCGCCGTGGAAGATACCGCGACTCATCGAACTGGAACGAAGAAAATATCAGCTCAGTATGAGGACAAGGCTGAGGGCGAATTCCAAGCTTGGACGTACTCGAGTTTCCTAGAAGGCAAAAGAAGAGGAAGAACGAAGCCGTCAGTTCGTTCTCTTTCGCACGCGAAATCAGCGACGAGTGTTGGACGGACCTTCGAATGATCTCGGCAACGCTAGACTTCTCCTGACGATACTGTCCAACTGGAATGAGGAGGGAAGAGTGTGAAGACGGGAGGATCAGCTCAGATCCGGGAGGGCCAAGGTCGACGCGAAGAAGACAGAACGAACTCGCGGTGTGACTGAACAGGACCTTCCAGGGTCCGACGAGACCTTCACGGTCGTTGAAGAAAGACGCAGTCTTGGTGGAGTTGATAGACAACTCTCGAAGAGGGTCGTAGAGCTCTGCGACTTCGTGAGAGACGGCGAGATCCGAAGACGCGTCGAGGGAGGGAGGCTGAACGACGTCGCGAAAAGTCTCGAGGTCTGAGCGGAAGGGGTAGAAGTGCAACTGCGTCAGTACACGCTTTCTAACGACGGCCCACTCTCGGTGTGTCTGAAGTCTTCTCCTGCTGCTGTCTTCGAGCACAGACGACTCGAAGGACGAGTCGCGGACCTCCTTGTCTTCCCGACCCTGCTTCGGCTTCGCGCCCGCCCCGAAGACCTCCAGATGCAACAGAGATACTTACCTAGGCTGTTCCCGAAGCGAATGGTGAGAAATGGAAGCTCTGAGGAGTCACTGAGCTTGATGACGGCCTGATGCAGCTTGACGTCCTCGTCCTTCGACGACTCGAGCTTTGTTGAAGCGACTGAGATCAACCAGTGGATACAGGCTTGGTCAGAACGCGTAGATGGAGCCACGTGTATTTCATCAAGCTCGTCAAAAGAAGGTGGACTCACTGGTATGCCTGAGTTTGAGCCTATCGACGACGAGAACGAACGAGTCGCGGGAAGGAGGGGAGGCGGTTGAGCTCGCCGTTCCAACGATGCTGAGCTGTCCGACGGGAGATGTGGAAGCAGACCCTCCCCCAGATATGAAGATAGCGTTTCTGAGCGAAAGGGAGAAAAAGCAAGATGGGAGGGTGGTCAGGACTACGGGAAGAAGGGCGCGAGGCTGAACGGTGAAGGAGGGAAGGAGGGAACGCGAAGGTCGAAGCTCACGTTTGGAACTCCCTCCATCGCGATCTCAGAGGGTAGATCTAAGATCTGGAGAGAGTCGCGGAGAGGATGGGAGGTCTGTACTGGATGATATTGTCCGAGGAAGGCTGGGAGTCAGCTTGGAAGGCGGGAAGAAGGGAGGGAGGGAAGCGGAGGGAAGATGGTCCAGCTCGACGAAGGCTTGAACTCACAGCGACACGAAGGCTTGAACTCACAGCGAGCGAGAAAGGGGTTGGGGTTGTCGGTGAGTGGAGATGGAGATTAGATGCTTTTGATTAATCTTGTCCGAAGAAAGTTTGTTTAGAAGGAAGGGAAGGGGGAATGCGGGTGAGGACAAGCTCACGAAAGGGCTGAGAGATTCGGTTCAGCTCGATGCCTCCCAACTTCACCTTGCTTCCTTCCCCTTCCTTTGATGGCTATTCACATCGTAGCCACTCTCATCTCCTTCTCTCACCCCTGGAGGGCCTATATCCCTTGGGCAGTCGCGGCCGTCAGTCTTCTATGGCTTCGAATCTGGCTTGCTGGAAGGAAGTGCACCTGGGAGCGTGAATGGAGACAGCGCAGAGTCATCGTCGTCGTTCGTCCCTCTCTTTCCTCCCTTTTCCTGAGCTTTTCATCAGATCCGCTCTCTTGGGGTGATAGAGCTGACTTGTACCTCTCTCCTGCTATGTTCATCGTTTGCAGGGTCCTCCTACTCCTCAAGTTCTCTCGCTCCTCGACCACCTCACATCCCTCAACTGCAAAACGCTGTACCTTCCTCCTTCTCTCCCTCCCAACCTCCTCACACTCCTCCACGCTATCCAACTACGATCCTCTATCACTCCTACGACCGAATCCTTTCTCCCATCCAAACCCGAAGAGGACGAGGATCCTTCAGCGCCCGAAGGGAAGCCGGAGAGGGATGGGTTGAGCTCGAGAGGGGAGGGAGAGAAGCTCCTCTCTGCCGAAGCTATGGATCCCAGGAAGGAGCAGGACATGTTGGCTTTCGTGAGGTTATGGGCGAAGGTGGAAGGAGGAGGTGGAGATACTGGTGCTGGAGGGAGGAAGGTTGATGCTGTCGTCTGGGCGTACGGAGTCGGGTCGGTGCAGGATCAGACCCTCCTCTCAGGATCCCTCGACGAGGAGGAGGAGGTCACCGCATCGTCGTCTTCGTCTCAAGAACCAGGTCGATACCTCACTCCCGAGGAGGACGAACACTCCCGATTCCTCTTCTTCACCCTCTTCCTCCCTCAAATCCTCAACTCTACCAAAACCTCCACTCGCTCGATCCGACTCGTCACGCTCATCCATCCCATCTTCCCTGCTGGCTTCGCTACCTCCCCTATCCTTCACCCACCTCCCACTCCCATCACCGCTACCACAACGCCCATACCTTCGCCCTCTCACGCCCTCCGAGAATCGTACCACGCCGTTCGGTCCATCATCTTCAGCTCGCACCTCCAGCGGATCCTCGACGCGTTGGCGGCGAAGTCGGATGGAGAGGCGATTGTGGAGGATGGAGGTCTTCCAGAGGGAACGGACGAGAGTTTCTTGCCGAAGGAGGAGGGAGAAGGGTTGAAGGAGGAGAAGAAGGTGGCGGTTGAGAGCGAGAAGGAGAAGAAGCTTGCTGAGGAGATCCTCAAGAAGAAGCGTCGGTCGAACGTCCTCGCCGTTTCGGTCGCTCCTGGATGGCATACCTCGTCGGTACTGCAACCCTTCCTCTCGACTCAGTGGAATCAGAACCCGCTGTTCTCGCTCTTGTGAGTCTTCGTGTCCTCTCTTACGCGTCGCGTCGACTTCGACTCACCTCCTCTTCCTTCCCTCGTCCTTTCACAGCTGGTCGGCCACCTCCCCTCTTCGAATGCTCGTCGCTCCCTCTTCCTTCCAGACTATTCAATCCATACTGTTCTCGCTCAGTGCTCCTCCAGGGATCGTCGGCTGGGGAGGTGTCGTCAAAGATTGTGGTCGAGCTGGGTTAGTCGAACCTCTCGTCCTCGTCTCCTTTCTTCTCGATTGAAACCCAAAACTGACTCCTTCTTGTTCTGGTCGTTTTTCAGAGTCCCCACTGCTCTCTTGGAGGACGAGGCGTTGGGAAGGAAGGTGTGGGAGGAGATGGAAGCCAAGTTGGTGAAGCTGCAGGCAGCCGAGTCCAAATCTGAGGACGCTGGAGTATCGGAATAGATAAATGTTCTGTAGGATATATCTTGGACGTATCTTCCACGCAAGAGAGAACGAGAAAGTATAGAAGGAGTGGGCTGCGCAGGGCAGCGGCTGGATCGGAAGTCGAAACGTCACAGAGCTCGACCTCCTCCCTTCCCTTCCCTCCCAACCCTTCTCTCCCTCGCTCGATCTTCAACAATGCCTGAAGTTTGGTTCTGTCATCAGGTCAGCGCACATCCCCGCTCGCTCACCTAATTCTTTGCTGAACTCGGCTTCCTCTCGTCCTGCAGTGTGAAGCTCAGATCGATCCTCGAAACGTGAGCTCAACGTCCCTCCACGACTCCTCCCTTCCCTCGCCATTCCCTTGCTGATCTCGACCGTTTCTCCTTCTTTCTCAGGTCGACGGCTTGAATATCTGCCCTAACTGTGGCTCTGACTTTCTGGAGAGCGTGAGTCTCGTCTCAAAGGAGTGTTGTGAAGGCGATGGAAGCTGATCCTTCCTTGGCTCCTTCTCGAAGGTCACCGCCGACGACCCTCCTTCCCCTGCCCTTGGTCAAGATCTAAGAGACTTCGGTTTCCAGTACGAGGATGAGGAGGAAGAAGAGGATCCTCACTAGTTCGTCTTTTCCTCCTCAAAACCTGTGCTCTCTACAAAGCTCTGACGGTCTCCTCTCGTTCGTTCAACCTCCACCCTCCCTTTCAGTGACCTTCCCGGCTCCTTCCCTTCCCCTCATCGAGCTCAACCTGCTTCCCCCTCAACACCAACACCCTCTTCCTCGACCTCACAACGTCGTCAACCCTCCTCAGGACCTCTCTTCCGCTTCGGAATGGGAGGAGGAAGCATCACCATCGGAGGAGGGTCAGGCGGAAGTGGCAGGAGAGCTGGGTATGGCGCTGAACAAGGCTCGCCGGGACCGTTGAGGACGTCTCATATGGAGGGAGTTCCGACGCTTGCTGAGTGAGTAAGAGATTCATCTTCGATGCGCGAGCTCAAGGCAGAGAGACTGATTTGGGGTGGCTCGTCGGTTGAGCTTCCTTGCCTCGAGCATCGATCCCGTTCGAGCTCGTTCTCCTCGCGACAACAACAACTACCCGCCTTCGGTCGGAGGACCAAGTCGCTCGAACACCTTACCTGGGAGGAACGAGGTTCCTGGTGGTGACCTGATGGATATCGTTCGTTCGCTTCCTCGATCCTCTTCTCGCTCCTCGTCGTCGCTCGAGCTCACCTCCCTTCTTCGCGTCTCGTCTCGTCTCCTCGCAGATGAACAACCTCCTCGGCATCCTCTCGGAAGGCAACCCTCGAGGTGGACTAGGAGCAGCAGATGATCCTTACCTGCAGATGCTGAGGAGTCAAGGAGGGCTGGGAGCCTTGTTGGGAGGAGCTGGGAGAGGATCGTTTGGAGATTACGCGACTTCGCAGGAGGGTGAGCTCTCTCCTTCCCTCTTCTCTTTCTCGACTTGCGCTGATTTGCTTTCTCATATTATCGTTTCCAGCCTTCGACCGAATCGTCACTCAACTCGCTCAAGCAGCAGGACCCTCAGCGGATCGACCACCTCCGGCCACGTCGTCGATGATTCACTCGCTACCTACCATTCCTATCGATTCGATCTTACTCTGTACGTCAACTATCTCTTACGCCTCTTCTCGAACTTGCCGAGCTAACATCTCGCTCTTCGTTCCCTTCGTCAGCTGGCCTCGACCAGAAGGAGTGCACGATCTGTTCGTCGTCTTTCTCTCCCTCTCGTCGATACTCCCTTTCAACCCCACTAACCTCTCTTTCTTCTACCAGGCATGTCCGACTTCGAAGCAGGAGAGAAAGGAAAGAAGATGCCTTGCACGTTCGTCCCTCCCTTCCGTTTCCCTCTCTCTCTCCTCGACGTGTCGTTGACCCTCCCCTTTTCCTCTTCCCCGTCTTCGCAGCCATCTCTTCCATCAACACTGCCTCGAGACCTGGCTGGAAACCAACGGGACCTGCCCTGTCTGTCGGTACTCGCTCCTTACCATGCACCCGGCGGAGGTGAGTAGTAACGGAGGAGCGCATCAAGATCCTTCAACGGGAGCTCACGTCGAGGCTGGTTCGTCGTCGTCGTCAACCTCACCAGCAGCAGCACCGACCTCGCCACAGGCCGGACCATCATCATCGATATCAGGGAGGAGCGAATCACCGTTGGTGAGGAGGAACGGGGAGGCTGCTGGGACGGGGGTTCGTGGGAGGGAGGGCGAGAGGGAGAGGGAGGAGGGTTGGGGAGAGGGAGGGGCGATGGATCTGGATTGAGTCGCGCGTTCTTAGTTGATCATATAGGTTGTGTTCACGCATCCCACACGAGTGAACGGGAAACGAGCAAAGCAAGAAAATCTTCTCAGAGAGCGAAAAACGAAAACAGAGCGTGTTTCGCCTCGATCTCCCTCTCCTCCGGCTGTCTCTCGCCGAGCCAACCGAGCTCGTCCTCGTCCTTCCCTTCCCTCCCTTCCTTCCTTTCTCCTCTCAAACCACCAGCCCACCCCCATCTCGCACTTATCAGCGCCACGCCCACACTCTTCTTTATCAGCACACATTCTCCTCTCTCTTGAGCTTGCGCTCATGCCCTCCCCTCCCTCCCCCCTCGCTCGCCTTCAACCTCACCTGAGCTCACTCTCCTCGTCGTACCTCCATCACCGCCCTCTGATCCAAAAGATCCTCACGCTCTCGTTCGTTCTCTACGCTTTCGGTACCACAGCCAAGGGGCTCATCTCTCCGGGGAAGAAGTTGAAGGATGGGGATGTCGTTGAGAAGAGATCCAAGGGGAGGAAGGGCAGGGGAGGGAAGGGGCCGAGAGTTGAGGTTAGTCGAGTTGGGCGAGCTCGCTTCTCTTTCACTTCGTTGCTGGTGAACAAGAAGGAGCCTCCAAAGCTGACTCTATGGGTTGGGTTGTCGTTCGTATCATATTCAGGTCGACGCTCTTTTCTACTCTCGCCTTCGCCACCTGCTTCGAATCGTCATCCCTTCGTGGAGATCCAAGGAAGCGGGTTTGTTGGCCATGCATTCAGCTTTCTTGCTCTTCAGGACCCTGCTCAGTCTCTACGTGGCGGATCTGGATGGGCGGTGAGTCGCTCACCTCACCCTTTCCCCCACCAAAACCGGTGAAGAACGGAGGGAGAGGAGCGCGAGGAGATGGGAAGCGACGAGAGCTGACCTCGCTCGACCTTCACTTTCGCTGCGTTCAGCATCGTCTCCTCCCTCGTTCGCTCTCAGCCCATGGCCTTCGTCAAGAATCTAGCGAGATGGATCCTCGTTGCTGTGCCGGCGACGTACACGAACTCAATGTTGGACTTCTTCCAGAGCAAGTTGGAGAATGCTTACAGGACCAACTTGACGAGGTGAGTCGTTCTCGTCCTTCTTCCTCCCTCGATCCCCTTCTTCGCTTTTCCCTCGCTCTTTCACCTCTGACTCACTTCTACGCTCGCGCTGCTTTGTTGGGTACCCTCAGAGCGGTCATGGACAAGTACCTCGGCGTCGAGAACGACCAAAAAGGTGTCGACTCTCAGATCTTCTACCAGCTCGCCAACCTCGACGACAGGATCAAAAACCCCGACCAAATGATCGTAGTTGATATTCACAACTTCTCTCGACATCTAGCTGAGCTGTATAGTAATATTGCGAAACCTACGTTGGATGGTGAGTTCAAATCGACTCGTGTTCCCTTTCGTCCGTTCGTTCGACGCGATCTCTAACCTCAACTGACCCCCCTCCCTCGCCTTTGTTTTGTTATCCGTTTCGCCAGTCGTGCTGTTCAACTACCAACTCAGTCGAAACGTCGGAGCCGAAGGACTCATCATTCTCACGATTCTCGTTCAGGGATCGAGTGGACTTCGTGCGTTCTTCGTTCACGCGTCTCGTCTCGCCCCGTCTCTCGACCCTCTCGTTTCCGAGAAGCTCACCAGAGTTTTCTCTTCTTTGCTTGCGTTTTTGGTCGTCAAAAGTCAAAGCCATCACCCCAGCTTTCGGTCAATTCGCTGCTCTCACTGCTCAACTCGAAGGTCAGTTCGCGCTCTCGTCCCCTCATTCTTCTCCCCTCTTCCCTCGCCCACCTTGCTTGCCGTCTTCCCTCCTCCCCCCTCTCGCTGAACCTCCGCCCCCTCCCCTCCCTTCACTCAACCAGGCGAGCTCCGCTTCACCCACTCCCGCCTCATCGAGAACGCCGAAGAGATCGCCTTCTACCGAGGAGAGGATATCGAAAAGTCCATCATCGAACGCTCCTACTTCGCCTTGGTCAAGCATCTCAACGACGTGACGAGGGTGCGAGGGTGGTTCATCATGGGAGAGGAGGGGATCGTCAAGTGGCTTTGGGGGAGCTTTGGATTGTGCATCTGGTGAGTCGAGTTGACGCGTTCGAGACCTTGGTTCGACACCTCAAGTTAACGGAGCCGACTCGATCCTTCTTCATTGTTTCTTCTTTCGCAGCGCCATCCCAGTGTTCTTCAAACTTCCCGGAGTCTCGGCTCACGATCTCGGTTCGTCGTCTCCCCTCCTCTCTTCGCTTGAACCTCGACCTGACCTTCCTTTCTTTCTCTCGTCGACCATTACCACAGGTGCTCGAACGGAAGGCTTCGTTACCAACCGAAGACTTCTCCTCTCTGCCTCGGACGCGTTCGGTCGAGTCATGTACTCGTACAGTTCGTCCCTCCTCTCTTTCCTCCCTCGTTTCTCCTTCTCGCTCGAAGAAGACCTGTTTTGACCGAATCCGCTTCGTTTCAACAGAGGAACTCGCCGAGCTCGCTGGCTACACTGCTCGAGTGGACGAACTGTTCACAACCATGTCGGACGTCGCGGAGGGGAAGTACGTCAAGAAGCTCGTTTCGTCGGCTTCGATCGAGGACAACGCGAAGGGTGAGTCGGCTCACGGTTTCTCTGATCCCCACTCTCTCTTTCTGAGACGAGACGAAACGAAAAGGCTGACCCAACTTCGCTCGCTCTCCCTCGTTCGTCTTCGAACTGAAACCAGTTCTCCAAGGACGAGGAAAAGTCATCGAGTCGGACGAGATCCAGTTCGAGGACGTCCCCATCGTTTCTCCCAACGGAGACATCCTCGTTAAGGCTATGTCGTTCGAGGTCAAGCGAGGTGCTCATCTCTTGATCGTAAGTCCCCCTCAGCCTCCTTCGCCTCGCGTTCGTCTGGAGCTGACCTCTCTTGCCTTCGTGTCCTTCTTCGTTGCAGGTCGGACCCAACGGTACGCCTTCATCCCTATCTCTCTCCCCCCAACTCCTCGAGCAAAACACTGACTGCTCGGTCTCTCTCGCTCGTTCGTTCCACACAGGCTGTGGGAAGTCGTCGATGTTCCGAATCCTCGGAGGTCTCTGGCCCGTTCTCGGAGGAGTCGTGCACAAACCTCCAGCGGACGACTTCACCTACATTCCTCAGCGACCGTACCTCTCCCTCGGAACCCTCAGAGATCAGGTGATCTACCCTCATTCGGCGAAGGAGGCTGCTGAGAGTGAGTTCGAACGCGTCCCTCCGTCCCTTTCCCTCTTCGTTCCTCGACTCGGCTCGTTGAGCGTTCGTTCGTTGCGAGACGCTGACTCGCTTTCGTTTTGTTTCGTTTTGGGTAACGCGTGATTCAGGAGGCTGCACGGACGCTCACCTTCAAGAGTGCTTGGAGGTCGTCGAGCTTGGACACATCGTTGAGCGAGAGGGAGGTTGGGACACGCAGAGGGATTGGTCGAACGCGCTTTCGGGAGGAGATAAGCAGAGGATCGCGGCTGCTAGGTTATTTTACCATTCGCCGAAGGTGAGTTAGAAGATCCTTTGTCGAGTTGGAGGAGAGGGGGAGGGAGTGGAGAAGAGAGGGAGAGGGAGAGGGAATAGAACCCCGAAGCTGACTTCGACGCGTCTCGCTCGTTCGTGCCTTCCTTCTTCCTCCTTCTTCTAGTACGCCATCCTCGACGAATGCACCTCCGGAGTCACCCTCGAGGTGGAGAAGAAGATGTGAGTGTCGTCCCACTCCTTGCCCCTTTTCCTCGAACGAAAACCTCGCCGTCTCATCGAGCCTTCTGACTGACGCGTCCCTTCCCTCCTCCTTCATCGCAGCTACGACCACGCCACCAAACTCGGCATCACCATGCTCACCGTCTCCCATCGACCCTCGCTCTGGAAGTACCACTCGACCATCCTCCAGTACGACGGCCAAGGAGGCTACGTCTTTGCTCCTCTCGATGCGGAGACAAGACTTGCGCTTCAGGAGGAGAAGGAAGGGTTGGAGCAGAAGTTGGAGAAGGTGCCGGCGTTGACGCAGAGGTTGGAGGATCTGTGAGTTCGAAATGGGAAAGAAGGGGGGGAGAGGAGAGGGGAGAGGGGAGAGAGATGATGGAGAGCTGACTTTGTTTTGGGTTTGGTTTGAATGAACAGGCGAGCGATTGCGAGGGAGAGGGGGTTGGATGTTTGAGTTCGGTAGGGGAAAAGAAGAAAGAAGATGAATGATTTTGACGACTACTGCAGGGGCTAGAGTGAAAGTACGCAACGGAGGGGAAGACGGGATGGAGAGAGCTCGAACGCGAGGGAAGACCTCGACGTGCTTCGACTTTCCGTCCGAAAAGGTTGCTCGACAGCTCGTCTCGACTGCTCCTCTCCTCTGAGAAGTCACGGTAGTTTTTATCCTAAGGATGGTCTTTGATTCAAATCTGCTTCGCTGGAACTTTGCAGGTGGACGAGCTCCGACGCGGCGACGAGCTTCAAACCAACCCTTTCTTTCTCGTTTCCCACAAGAGCGGAAGCTCTTCACTGATAGTACATCTGATCATCGAGACTTTCGCTTCCCCTCGGTCCAGCCTGTCGGATTTGTTTGCACGTCCTTTTAGTGGGAGAGAGAGGAAAGGCGAGGGAACGACGCGTCGAGTCGATGTTTGTTGTCTTCCCTCTTGTCCTCCTTTCCCTGCAAGAGACTCCCTCGACCGGTTTCGGGCTTCTGCATCACATGTCCTCATGCCCTGAAAAACACATATCAATCTTCCACCCTCCTTAGCCGTCTGGGCCCCTTTGCTTTGGCGGGTTTCGGCGACGCGTCGTTGATCCGAACGAAAGGCCTTCTTGCATTTCTCCTGTTCTCTCCCATCTGACAGCCTCATGCCGACAGTGGAATTTTGAGTCTGAGATCGCGATCCCAGCATGTTGAGACTTGGACAGCGAGCAGTGAGCAGAACCGGAAGCGAAGTAACGAAGAGTTGCTTCAGCAAACCTTCCCTGATCCCCCCTAGAACTCCCCCTCGCTACAGAATCAAACTTATGACCTGTTCCAGCCACAAAAGGAGAGATACCAGGTCAAAGAGGCGGACGAAACGCAAAAACATCGTGAAGAGGAGCAAAAACAGTGTCAAACAGAGGGATCGAACCACTGACCTTAAGAAGGCGAACTGTCGGAGTTGAAGCTGAGCGGATCTCTCCGCCTTTGCTTCTCTTCTTCGTTGAACTTCAGTCTTACGCTACTACCAACTGAGCTAGTTTGACGTGGAAAGTATTGCTACTTACCTTGATGAGCGAAAGTCGCCGGCAAGGGTTCATATAGTCTACCTGACGTGAAAGGTTCCCGTCCGACCTTCCTTCCCTTCAACTCTCGCCATACCCTTCCTTCCACCGACAACCAACGTGAACGAGCTCCTTCGCCCTCTTCTCTCCTTCACATTCTCTTCCTCGACTCGACGTACAGAAAGAGCTCTCGGAGGAACGTATCCCCTTCGTCGACTTGGACACACCTCTGATTTCGTTTCGTCGTTCGCCCTCCTTTTCTCGACACTCGCCCTCGTACTCCGCCCAAGGCCTGAAACCTCACCGCTAAGAGAAAGGTGACGAAGACTCCTCGAGGCACAAAGCGAAAGAGAAGAAGACATGAATGGCTGCGAAACGACCGTTGTTTCGTTTGACGGTTATTCGTTCTCATCGCATGTCTCTCGCTCTGACAGTCAAACGAGAACCGGTTTTCTTACCCTTGAGCCTTGAGTTGTGCATCGTGTGTCTCGTGTGGCTCGGACAGCAAGTCCAAATGCGCCCAAACAGCGAGCTCTCGAGCTTCGACGCGTCGACCTCCATCGCTTTCGTGACTGCCCATTCGAGTGATTCAGATCAACTGATGTTTTTCTATATAACCCTATCAAAAGCTACCAATCAATGGTCTAATCAAAACGCGTTCTCGGCCAGGAGAACCAAAAGAGAAACAAGAGCAAAAAGGAAGAAACGAGACGAACGCCGACCAAGCGACGAACGACCTCGAGAACGAAAGCAAAGGGAAAGAAATGTCCATGGGGAAAGAGAAGAGCCAGTCTACTCTGGAGAGATGGTTCAACTCTTAGGCCCACTGCCAGGTGACGTCGTACTGCCCCTCCTGGGTGTAGTCAGTCGAGCCGGCGAGGGCAGAGATGGCTCCGACGGAGAGGTCGATCTGCGAGAGGAAGAGAAGAGAGAGGGAGTCAGTACGAGTTGGGACTGTCGAACGAGCGACGTTGAACTCACAGAGTCGGCTCCAACGCAGGTGGGGCACAAGTCGGCGACGGTGACGGTGACGGTCTGACCGGTCTGAGGAAGAAAGGAAAGAGAAGAGGAGGAAGAGGACGCGTCGCGAGAGTCAGCTTTCTTGCTCGAAGTGAAGCCAAATGAAAGGCGAAGATATACGAGATAGAGAAGACTGAGCTCACCGAAGCAGCGGTGATGACCATCTGAGATCCACAGTAAGACGAAGCGGTAGAGTCATCGTCTCCCCAGAAAGTGGTGGGGATCGCGACGATGAGAGAAGAGTCCTCGTGGACGGTTCCGCAGGCTTTGAAGCGAAGAAGGGAGAGACGAAAGGGATATGTCAGCGCAAGGTTCTCGAAGAAGAGAAAGGAGGGCGAATGTGAGAAGAGGGAGGAAGGAAGACGAAGCTCACCTCCAGCGTTCCCGCCCTGCAAGAAGTAGGTTGCGACTCCTGAGTAGGTGGTTCCCGATCCCGACGAAGCGGTAGTGGTAGTAGAGGCGGCGGCGGCAGTAGTAGCGGTGGTAGCAACGGCAGCGGCGGTGGTGGCCTGAGCCTGCTCGTCAGCAGCAGAGGAAGTCGACGACGCGACGGCCTCGGATTGAACGGAGGAGTCGTCGGTGTGGTGCTTTCCTCCTCCTCCGTGTCGGTTTCCTCCTCCGTGCTGTCGACCGTTAAGACCTGAGCGAGATGAAAGACGACGTTAGCCTGGGTCCAAAGCGAAGACCGGAACAGAGCGAGCTGAACTCACGAGCTTTGTTGAACCTCTTGCCAGAGACAGCTCCAACTCCAGGCGAAGGAGCAGCAGTCGAGAGTCCGATGGTCGAAGCGAGAACGACGAGAAGAGCGAGCTTGTTGGAGAGCATGTTGTCTGGGTAAGGTTGTGTGGAAGGAAGGTGGAGTGGGTCCGAGAGGGAGACTGGAGAAGAGAGAGAGAGGGAAGGGAGAGTCGAGAAAGGGAAGAGAGAGTTGTGGTTGGAGGTAAACCTGAAACTTGAAAAGATGGCGGGTTCTGTAAGACCTTCTTTGGAGTTCGAAGAAGCTGCGATCTGCGAGATGCTATGCTGGGACGTGAGAAATCAAGGGGAGGGTGAGCTCTGAGACCGCGGAACAAAAGGAAAAAGGCCTGCGATAAAACGCGATCGCTTTCGCATCTTCTTCTGATGCGAGCTGAGCAGCAAGAGCGACGCGACTGATATAGCCTCTTCGGGACGAGATAAAGAAGAAGAAGGGGGAGATCAGGGTCAGGTGCATGAATCCAGGAAAGGAGGCAAGAGGGACAGAGAAGGAGAAAGGGAGAGGACGCACCTTCGCGACGTTCCGGTCAGCCTCGAAAGCTGCGAGATGCGTCCAAAGAAAAACAAGGAACGCACGATCCTTTCCGACCTGTCCGAAAGGAAGAGCGGTCCAGGGTTTTTCCACGCTCGTACGGCAGCTCAGGAAGAGGGTGAGAACCCTCATTTCGAGGGGAGAGGGAGGCTCGAACAAGGACGACTCACCGCGTTCTCGCTCTTCTTCCTTCCCTTCCGCAAGGTCCCTGGTTTCTCACGTCGCTTCCGGTTCGTAACCACTCAAGAGAATGTTGAGAAGGTGTTTGAGCTCTACGGGGAGAACGTGGAAGAGAGAGGGAGGAGGAGCAAGAGCTGGAGGTCAGATCGAGGACGACGACGCGTCGCAAAGTAGCACTAGCAGCGAGAGAAAAACTCACGAGCGAGGAAACAGTTTGGCCCCCCACCTTCGAAGCACGAACCGATCTACGTGACGTTGAAACTGAAAGCTGAGAAGAGGCGTCAGGGCTGTCAGCTTCGACGACGAAGGAGGGCGGGTTGTTGGGCTCGACGTCGAGAGCGGAGAGGTGTCGAGCGAGCTTTGGAAGACGAAACGAACGAAATGTGGTCAGAATCATCGAGCACGTATCATTCCGCCAGTACTACGAGCCTCTCCAGTTCGAGAAAGGGCGAAGGAGCTCACCAGCGACCGTTGAGCTTCGGTCCTCCCATGTGAGCTTCGCCTCCTTCTTTCCCTCCTTCTGACCCCTCGGTCCAGCGAGTCGTCTTTCCGAGAGACGATTTGCCGACTTGAGTAGGGTTTAGAGCGCAAGCTGTAGATCTTAGCCGGAGAGGAAGCGATGGGTGGCCTCTGTTGATGAGGGAGGGCAAGGGAAGGAGGAGGAGGAAGAGGGAAGGAGAGGTCGAGGCTACTACTGACTGAAGAAAACGGTCTCCAAACCGAGTCTCGATCGACTCAAGATTCAGACCAGAGCATTCGGAAGGCTTCCAGATACGCACCCATGTTGTCCAAGGGTCGAAAACGTAAAGATACGGACGGGATGGCTGATGGCGTCCGAGGGAACAAGACGTCGAGCTCGCGCTCCCTCTTTCGCTCTTGCAACGATCACGACCTGCCCACCTCCCATCCTTCCATCCATCACTTTCTCTCTTCTGCTTCGACTCTAGACGATGGGTGAGTTGTTATCTTCATCCTCCAGCAACTCTCGCACGCTGACTCTTCCTCGTTGGTTCGTTTTCAGACTATCAAAATCGAGTTGGATCCAAGTTCGGTGGAGGAGGACCAGCAGGAGCTTCGGAAGCGAACGTCGACCGTAGAGAACGTCTGAGGAAGCTCGCTCTCGAGACGATCGATCTGGCAAAGGTAACCTCTACATCCCCGCCTTTCAAATTTGTTCTGGATCGACGTAGGAGACGAGAAACGGCCGACTCGAGAGCTGACCTCGACCTCTCCTTCCCTTCCTTCCCTTCGTGTCTTCCTCTCCTCTCCGCACCAGGACCCTTACATCCTTCGAACCCATCTCGGAACCCTTGAATGTCGACTCTGCCTCACCCTCCACACCAACGAAGGTTCCTACCTCGCTCACACCCAGGGAAAGAAGCATCAGACCAACCTGGCGAGACGAGCAGCGAGGGACGTCAAGGAGGGCCAGTTGATGATCACCATGCCAAAGACGACAGAGGTCATGAAGAAGAACTTCGTTAAGATCGGACGACCAGGTACGTATCTACTCGTCTGCTCTTTCGGCTGCTCAGGTCGGCGAGTGTGGGAGGAAAGTGGATCGTTCGTCGCGAGTGAGGGAAGGGAAGGAGAACGAGCTCGAGCTGACCTTGACTTCCCTTCCTTCCTTTCTCCCCTTCCTTCCTCTTTCCCTCCCTTTCCCATCCATCTTCCGTCGCTGTCCTCTTCATGATACTCCTTCCTCAGGTTACAAGGTCACCAAAATCCGAGAGGAATCCTCCCCGAATCGACACGGTCTGCTCTTCAAGATCGACCTCCCCGAGATCAAGGATGGAGTTCGTCCGATCCGTCGGATGATGTCCGCCTTCGAGCAGCGTAGAGAGATCCCCAACCGTGCCATTCAGTATCTTCTCGTGAGTCTCATCTTCGTTCTCCTGCTTTCTTCCACCGGCTTCTCTGCCCTCGTCTCCCTCTCTCGCCTCGAATACCCATCCATCTTTCCCCTCGCCATCGCGCTCGCTCTCCTCCCTCTCCTCGATCTCCCTGCCTTCCTCCTTCGAACCCAAGCTGATCATCTTCTCTCTCTTTCTCCCTTCGTCACAGGTCGCCGCCGAGCCCTACGAAACCGTCGCCTTCGCCATCCCAGCAAGGGAGATCGTCTCGGAAGACTCGGACGAATCCTTCGACGCCAACGCCACGTGGGATCACTGGGACAACGACACCAAAACCTACCACGTTCAGTTGATCTTCAACTCGTAGATCTGCTGCTACCCTGAATTGAGCTCGTGTCTTGCACTGGGTTGGGAGAGAGGACGAGGGAAGGCGATCGGAGGGACGGCGCGAGTTCTCGGTTTTGGTTTTGGAGGTTTGTACGACTTAGTAACGATGTTATCAGTAATTCAGTAAGCTTGGCTCTGCAATTAGAAAACGAACCTCCCCAACAACACTAAGACCTCGAGCTTTTGAGAGACGGAAGCCTACTAACGATCGGAGTTTGAACGACGGACGAGCTGACCACTGCTTTCTCGCCTTCCCTTCTTCTCCCTCTCTTCCAACCACAACAGCATGGATCAAGCAGCTCCAGCCGCCGAAGCTCTCGCCACAGTACTCTTTATCGACCAGAAAGACTCTGATGACGCTTGGAAGACAGCCCTTAAGGATCCAGCCGGAGCTTTTGCACCAGCAGCGAACGTCGTTCGTCCAGCTTCCTTCCTCCGTCCTCGACTCCCTCCTTCCTTGCCCTGGAGCTGACGTCTTTTCGCTGATCCCAACAGGTGAGGCAGATCAGATCAGAGAAGGCAAGTCCTGCGAGAAGAGCTTCGACCTTGGTATGTCCATGGAAGAAAAGGAGCGAAAGGAAGGCGGGGAAACTGACCTCTCCCTCACCCCTCCTTCCTTCAGTACGCCTTCAATCACTTCTATGTACCTCCCAACGTTCATTCGATCCTTCCGAGCCTCCCTCCAAGTCCCTTACGAGCAGAGCATGCACGTCGCAGTTCACCTTTCCGTCCTCTCCGCCATCGCTCGAATGGGAAACTTCGCCAGGTTCATGAGGGAGTCGGACGACGCCGAGGGCTTGTTTAGGGAGACGGTGGATTACTTGGAGAAGTTGCTGAGGACGGGACCTCCCAAGGAGATTTACGAAGAACATGCTGTGAGTTTTATTTCCTCCCAGAGGGCTCTGTCTCGATCAGAAGGGAGGAAACTCCAAAACGCGACGAGCTGACTTCGAAACCTCCTCGTCTTCCCTCGCCCTCCTTCCTCTTCTAGGACGACGAGTTGGCGGCAGATTGGGACAACTCCTTATTCGACCTCTCTCGCGTCCTCACCTACATGATCGTGCACGCGTCTTCCTCCCCTCCCACTAGATGCTCCTCCCTCCTCTTTCACACCAATGCTTGCTCCGCACTCACTATGCTCGCAGGATTCAAGGAAGCAGCCGGTTACCCCATGCATGCCGATGCCGCTGGAGACTACTTCTCAGACGTTGTCAGGTCGCTCGAGCCGGTCGTCGCGTTCTTGGAGAAGAAGAAGACGGCGAAGCAGGTGAGGTTGGAGTTGGTGAAGAGCGGGCAGTGGGTCGTTTGGGCTTGTTGCGAGTGTGAAGGACAAGGGCATGGGCCGTGTGAGGAGACGAAAGAGATGATGGCTTGTGGGAAGGTGAGTCTCGTGTGCCCCACCTTTTCCCGGATGAGAGAAGCTCGTCGTCAGTGACCACTGACGCGTCGCTTCTTCTTCCAATCGTCGCTTTCTCCCAGTGCCGAGCTCTCACCTACTGCTCTCCAGAGCATCAAAAGAAGGACTGGAAGAGTCACAGGCTTGTTTGCCGAGACCCGCTTGGGTAGACGTCCGCGTTCGCTTTTTTTCACGAGAGATCACTCGATACCCGTCGAGAAGTGAGTACGGGGCGAAACGAAAGGAAAGTCGCGTCGATGCCACTCGTTCGACGAGTCGACTCGATGGCGTTTGCACTCGGTAACCGAGCCACAAGGTCGCAGGGGAGACTGAAGTCGTGACTGAGGACAAGACATCAGTCCTCGTTCGACTTTCAGAGCGAGAGACAAGAGAAAGGACGAACGATCAATCCAACGAGCCAACGCGTCGTTTCGCCGTCGTTGATGCCGTCCTCTTTGTGTCGATCTTTGTGCCTCGAGACATCTGCGATATCTCTACCTCAGATGTGAGACTTCAGACTTTGGGACAGAATCAGAAAGCGAGTATCGAGAAAAGAAGGGCGAGGGACGAAACGAAACGAGACGCGTCTTTCAGTCGACGAAGGGGATACGTTCCTCCGAGAGCTCTTTCTGTACGTCGAGTCGAGGAAGAGAATGTGAAGGAGAGAAGAGGGCGAAGGAGCTCGTTCACGTTGGTTGTCGGTGGAAGGAAGGGTATGGCGAGAGTTGAAGGGAAGGAAGGTCGGACGGGAACCTTTCACGTCAGGTAGACTATATGAACCCTTGCCGGCGACTTTCGCTCATCAAGGTAAGTAGCAATACTTTCCACGTCAAACTAGCTCAGTTGGTAGTAGCGTAAGACTGAAGTTCAACGAAGAAGAGAAGCAAAGGCGGAGAGATCCGCTCAGCTTCAACTCCGACAGTTCGCCTTCTTAAGGTCAGTGGTCCTCGGTTCAAACGAAAAAGCAGGTCGAGTCGCCTCCTGGGTAGACGGGTTACCTTCAGTAAGCCGCGAAGACCGGCAGCGAGGTTTCCTTCGATTCAGAACCCGAAGCAGCTCTCTCCCGCGACGCGTCGCCCGTCGCGCCTTCTCTCGTCGTTTCGTCGTCCCAGATCGAGCTCTTTCAGACCCCCTGGTGCCTCCGAGTCGAGAGAACAGCCTGTAGACTACCTCAAATATCCGCGAAACCTTTCTAACTTCGCCGTTGGGTGATAAGAGAAAACGGACCAGCGAGACGGACGCGCTGGTCGCTGGTTTGTTTTCTGTCAACCTCGGCTCGCTCCCTCTCTGCATTGATACGAGTCTACAAGCATTCTCTCGACTGATAAAGCTTGCGCTGGCATTTCGAAACCGACGGACCTCGGCAAGTTTTCCACAAGGAAAGCGAACCCAAAAACACGTGCAGCAAGTCTCGCTCTCGATTCGAGCTCATGCTCGTCCCTTCCCTCTCCCCTCATCGTCCAGCCTCCTTCCTTCCTCAAGTTTCCCTGGAGCTGATCTCTCCCTCTCGAAGAGATGACTCTCCCCCTCCTCCTCGATGTCCCTTCCTTTGCGAACCGATCCGGACTCTCTCGTTCCTGAACGACCTCCTTCACCTCACCTCTTCCTCCTCGTTGAGCTTGAGCTCGGCCTTCCTTCCTTCCCTCACTCTTCCGTCCCCCGTCTTCTATCCCTCGCACTCCCAATCCGGCTTAGCTCGCTTTTTTGGAACCTCAATCTAGCCCCCTAGGGGTTACCCCTCTATAAACGGCGCTTCCAAGCTTTCAGGAACGAGTTGAACGAAGCTCTAGATCGAAACCGACCTTTTCCTCCCGCCTCCCCTTCCTCCCTCCAATCTTCCACCTTCCCGCTCGTCCTTCCCTTCAAGATGTCTTCCTACGTCCTCGAACCGACTCCCACTGCTGCCCCGATCGATGGTGACCCTACCAAGATCTTCGTCGACGACGGAAAGGGTCCAGATGAGGGTCAAGAAACGATGCGAGTTCACGAGCTCACCTTTCTTCCTCCTCTCCCTCTCGACTTCCTTGGACTGACTCCCCCCCTTGGTCTCGCTCTCTTTGCAGTCCCGTTACCGGTGAGCCCCCGTCTCATTTCGTCTCGTCCGTCGATGCTGCTCGTCTTGCAAAGAGCTGGGTCAAAGAGTACACGAGAGAGACGACCTCCTTTGAAGCGGGAGGATCGAACTGACTCGTTCCTTTCCGTGCTCTTCTTCGTCTCCAGACACGACCCCTGAGTACTTCAGCCACCAAGTTTGGAGATCCAAAGAGTTCAATCTCCCTGCTGAGGTGAGCTCGAAGTCACAGACGGGAATTGAAGTCATCTCGTAGAAATACTGATCCTTTCTCGCGTTCCTCGATTCACAGGTCTTCCTCGCGTTCACTTCCGTCTTCGCCTTCTCGACCATCGCCATCGTCATGATCCTTAGGAGGACCAACAAGTACATACTCGGAACCGATGGAACCGAGATTCACCACCAGAGACCTCGAGCTGAGTGGATCGTCTCGCCGTGAGCTCGCCTCCCTCGAATCTCGATCACAACACAGCTCCTCGACTGTTCCTGATCCCCTCTCCACATTTCTTCCTCGCAGGGTCCTCTTCTTCATCTGTGCTGTACTCGCCATCAGGGCTCGAAACGTTGTTTACCTCGTCGCTGCTCTCGCCTTCCAAGGGTTCCTGGTCATCTCTGCTTGTGAGCTCCCGTCCTTCGTTCGCGCCAGTCCAACCTCGACGTCGGAGCTCGACATTCGCTGAAGCTCGTTTTTCTTCTTCCCCAGGCGTCGAAGCTGCCTCTCGAAACGGAGACTCGCCCACCTCATACGGTATCGCCTGGACGAGTGGTCATCCTGCATCTCTTCGACTCGACTCGTTTGGTCGATCCCCATCATCGGCTTTGTGTGCGTTCTTTCTTACTCTCCTCTTTCGACCGCTCCTCATTCGCGAAGCCTGTGCTGATTCGTCAACTTCTTCGTTTGGACTGTAGCTGCTGCGTTGGATCTGGCTGGTCGATCTGGTCGTTGTCGAAAGATCTTGGGTGGTTTCCGTGCGAGAGGGCGAGCGAGCTCAACGCGTCGAGGTTTGTTCTTCCCTCCTTCGACTCGTACTGACTCGACTTCTGTTCTTTGTCTGACTCAGATTCTCGGGAGCCCTCAGCTCAGTGAGTAGAACATCTCCGAGTACTCCTGTCTCGAAAGGCGAAACTGACTTCCTTGTCTCGTTTCAGTTCGATTGTACAACCGACGCTCCGTTCTCTCGGCCCTCCTCGTCGTGCGTCGCACCTTTTTTCGGTCCCGTCTCGGCTCGCTCACTCACTCTTCCTCATCACCCTGCTCCCTCAACTTTACAGGTCTCGACCTACCTCGCGATGCTTCAGCTTTGGACTCCTCCCTGCCTCTTCCTGATCGACGAATTCAAAAATGACCGACGCGTCGGACCCGCCATCTTCGTTGTCTTCTGGCTCTTCTACGCAGTCGGCGCGCTCTTTCTCGTCATCGGAGGTCGGAAGGAGAGTCGAGAGATTTTGTACTTCGGTTCGGGGTTGCACGTGAGTCGCGACGCGGGTCGTCTCGTCTTGAGTTTCGTTTTTCCTCACTGACGCGATTGCGCCTCCCTTCACCAGCTCATGTACGCGCTCTGGATCATCGTTCAATGTTTCAAGTTCCGGGCGTCGGTCGCGAAGACTGAGACTGGCTCGATCTACAGTGAGTTCACCCTGATCGAGTTAAGTCGACCACTCGAAGCTGACTCCGGGGTCTCTCTCTCTTCCTTCCTCTCAGTCCCTGCTGGAACCGTCCGTCCCTCCTCCGCTCAGTGTTGAAGATCTCGAGTCCCGCTCACTGCTCTGATCTCTGCTCCTCCAGATCCTCCAAATTGTCGTCGGCTGGATCGTTGGACTCCTCACGTTCGTTTACACGTACATCGTCGCTCGAGGATTCGACAAAGGGTTGAAGGCACGTCGTGAGGTCACTCTCCGCTGTCCGTCTTGATATCGGCATCCAAGAAGAGCTGACTTCGGCTCTCCACTTTGCTTCGAACTGCTAGCTTTCCACCACCCTTTCGTCTTCCTCGCTTGCCTTTCGTTCTCCCTCATCTCTGCGCGTCCCTCTCGCCAAGCACGATGATACCTACCCTCCATTTCTTTGTACATACTTCTACCCCTTATCCTTCAAATCCCTCTTGCCTGCCTCGACTTCTCCTTTCCGCTACCCCTGCTCCCCTCACGACTTAGCTTTTCTTTTCTTCCCTCTCCCTCCCTCTTTTCTGAATCTGCGTCACCCCCTTCACGCTTCGCGTTCTGTACCTGCTTGATGTAACGACCCCTGCTCCTGCTACAAGATGGAGGAGCCGAGAGTGGAACGGCGGGATAATTGCGAAAGCGAGCGACTCGACTTCGACGCGTCGCTTTCGCCTCCGTCTCGTCGTTTTGCTCACGGCCGACCGTTAAAAGAGGCGAGAAGGGGTAAATGAAGCTCATAGATACCCGGTGGGATCCTCTCGACTGAGATCTGATCTGAACTAAGGAGGGAGCCTCGAGCTCATCAAAGACGTATCGACTCGCTTCACCGCCGACCTCGAAGGGTTCGCTCCTGGTCTCGCGTCGACTATCTACCAGATACGAGGGTGTGAATTACGCTTCGACTTAACCGTTACTAAGTGCTGGAAGGAGAGCGGAGGAAGGAAAGAGACGAGTCAGCCTCAGATCGAAGTCGCTCGTTCCTTTGTTCGACGCGTCCGTGCATCTCGACCTGACTCACCTCTCTAATCCCAAGCACACCCTTTCACCCCCTTTCCCTACACACCCTCCTCCCCTCATCCCCAACGCACCCTCCCCCTCACACCCTCTTCGACCCCAAACAACCCTCCCAAGCCGCCCTCTCCCTCTCCCTCACCAACCCCTCCTTCAGCATCTCGTCCAAACACCACCTCGCCGCTCCCTCCAACCCCTCCACCCTCTCCATCGTCTTTCTCGCCGCATCAGGATGCCATTCCGCTCCCAACACGCTGCCCTCCAACTCCCTCCTGAAGCGAGAGAGGTTGTTCCGTCCCTCGGATCGAGACGGGTCCGGGTCGACGGCGAAGGAGTAGAGGTAGAGGGAGAAGAGGGATATGAAGGGGTCTGGGGAGTGGGAGTGGGACTGGGACTGGAGGGTTAGAGGGAGGAGGAAGGTGGATATTTCGGAGTGGGGGAAGCGGGAGGACGAGGGTGAGGAAGAGGAGGGTTGAACTGGAGTTGGAGTTTGAGCTTTGATTCGGAGGACGAGCCTGACGATCCTTTGCAGGTGGAAGACTTTGCTGGCTGGACGAGGTTGCTTGTCCCACGAGGAGAGGAGATCCTCGGAGATGCGTTCTGCTGGGGGGCGAGCTGTGCTGGAGTTGAGGGTCCGAAGTTCGTCGACGGACGCGACGATGATTTCGCTCTCCTTCTCCGTCAGGAAGTGCCAGCCGTTCCCCTCCAGCTCTTCCAGCCCTTCGTTCTTCTTGAACCAGCCCTCCCTAGCAGTCAACACCTTCTTCTCGATCTCCTGCCTCCGACGAAGATCTTTCCCTCCGCCCTCGAGAGCGAGACGGCTGTCCCAACCTCGAAGCGCGAGGAGGAGGATGAAGGGGTCGTTGGGGAGCCACTTGTCGGCTAGGGAGAGGAAGAGGGAGAGGTTGGTGGCGGAGACGCGAGGGAGTTCGGAGGAGGAGAAGGTAGGAGGAAGGACGACCTTGGAGAGGAGGGTTCGGAGGGAGTAGCGATCGGAAGGTGAGAGGAGATGGGGGCGAGGGAGAGGGATGCCGTAGGCTTGAAGGTTGGAGAGGACTGAGAGGGCTAGTGGGGGATCGCAGATTTCTGAGAAATAGATAGAGAAGGGTTAGCGTCTACTTCTCGTCGAGAAAGATACTTGAAAAGAGGGAAGAAACGAACCGTTGACAGCTCGAAACATCTCCCTCGAGAGCATCTCGGTCGCTCCCTCCTCCCTCCTCTGTTTGCACTCGAGTAGGATCCGACGAGCTTCGTTCTGGTTGGCGAACTTCTTGTCCTTCGCTAGGAGAGCAAGCTGCTGATACGGTGAGAAGGTTTTCCTCCCGAGAGAGGCTGTGGAAGGGGTGAGACCGAGAGCTGGAAAGGAAGGAAGGGAGGAGGGAGGAGGAGATGGTGAGCTCGGTTCGTTCGGAAGAGATGCCTCGTTCGAAGAGGCGACCCTTGAGACGTAGGAGTAGAACTAACAGGTTCCTAAAGCTCTGGCACTTGGCCGAAAGAGAGAGACGAGCGAGAGTCGCATACCAACTTGGAGTGACGAGGGTGGATGGAAGCCGTTGAGCGATCCAAAGGAGGAGGAGGAAGGAGCGAGCTCGACGACCTCTCCTCCAACTCCATCCCTCTCTCCCTTCTCGACCGTTCCTTCCTACACACCCATGGACCTCATCCTCGCTCGAATCGATCAGCTCGAGGAGCAAGCTCGCCAGCAAGCAGCTACGAACCAAGCTCAAGCCTCCACCATCGAAGCTCACGCCGCCTCCATCGCTCGTCTCTCGAACGAAAACGAGAACCTCCGGCGGACGGTCGAGGATCAGGATCGAGTCATCGGAGAACTAGCTCGAGGATCTGCGTCAGAAGGGTTCTGGATCTGGGAGAGTGCGAAGGATGGGAGGGAGGGAGGTCGTTGGCTTTGGTCGAACGTGAGCATCCGTCTCTCCTCCCTCTCACTATCCTCTCGAGGTGCTCATCCATCTTTCTTGCAATTTCGTTGCTTCCAGGAGAAGTATAGATCACTCCCTATCAATGTCCCTCCTCATCCTGGACCTCCCGCCTCCCTCGATTCCCTCCCAATCGAGCTCGTCGACATGATCATCAGCTTCCTCCCCCGCTCCGTCAAGCTCAGATTGAGCCGATGCTCGTTCAAGCTGCTCAGTAGAGCCATGTCCACCTCTACGGTCGAAGCCTGAAGCTGAACCCGAGAACAGCCGCCTTGTTCATCTCCTCTAGGGTCAGACATAGACTCGCTCGTCGTCCTCGTTCTGGAGTGCTGGTCCTTTCCCTTTTACTGACTTTCTCCTCCATTTCTCGGATCTCTTCGAAGATGACCCCCTCTTCCCAATCCTCACCTCGAATCCGATCTCTCCTCCTCCCCTCAACAATCACCCTCTACTCCCTGAGCTCCCTCCATCCCACGTCTTACCTCCACACTCTCAACTACGACCTGCCTTCCACCCTTCCGCTCCCCCTTCCCATCCACCACTTGGTCGTCCACTTCAACAACGTCGTTCTTTTCGAGGACTGGTATCCCTACCTCGGATTCTTCAACCCAGAGGCGTTGACCCTCAAAGGACCCTCCCCCGTCCCCCGAACCACGTCGCGTGCCAGCCTTTCGACGTTCGTCGTCTCGAAAGGGGAGCTCTCCTTTTCCCTCGGATGGACTCGCCTTCGAGCCTTCTGGGGATTTAACGAGTGGTCAGTTCCGATCCTCAAGGTCGCCGGAAAGAAGCGGTTTGGGCTCAGCGAGTGTTTGCGACGAGGAGGAGGAGGAAGGTGGTCGTTGGTGTTCGATTTGGTGACGCCACTGCTGAACGGAGAGGAGGAGGTGGAGAGAGTTAAGGAGGGAGAACTTGCTTCTCGTATCTCTAGTATTGGCTTGTTGGATCCGTTGAGAGTGAGGAAGGGACCTTATCTCCGTGTCGCCCTTGGCGAGTAGGACTAGGAGAGACGGAAATCAGAGACGCGCTCGCCAGCTTTTCTCGTCGATCGTAGTTCGCTTTTGTTGCTTATAGTAGTCTTCACTCGTTTCGCGTTCTCCTTCGCAGAAGAAAAGAAAACGGGGTGAGGACGAGCGAGAGGACAGAAACGAAGAAAGACAAAGCAGTTTGACGCGTCGAACCAACGCCCGATTTCCCTTCTCCTCCCTCTCTTCGCCATCTTCTCCTTCACCCAGGGATGCTCTCGAAACAATCTTCTTCTTTCAAGACATCTTCTCTACCCGTCTTCGCCGACCCACAGGGGAAGCTGCTCCCGCTCGAGCCCCTCTCTTCCCTCGTTTCGTTCTCCTTCGTCACGTCGTCCGTCCGTGCAAGAACAGATCGAAACGTCATGGATCCTCGTTTGAGTCTCTAAGCGACAACCTTAGCAGCATGCACAGCGTACTCCTGCGAAGCGAAAACAAACGAAGATTGAGGTCAGTTCGAATCCTTCACCTGCCTCCCCTCCCCTTCCCGCCCACCCTCGTGTCCTCGCGCGTCTCGACTCAGCTCACCTTGTTGATCAAATGACTCGTTTTCTCAATCAACCCCAACATCTCTCCCAGCCTCCCACTCCAATCGTTCAACACCTCCTCGCTAGCCTTCTTCTTCCTGAAGTCCACCACGCCCGCCGGTCGATCGATCCTGGCGTAGATGGTTCCCTCGACGACGAGTTTCGAGAGGACGGATTCCGTTCGAGCGGAGGGGAGGTCGAGGAGTTCCGAGAGTCGGGCGAGGGTGATTCGGGTGTAGTAAAGGGCGATGACTCGGATGTTCTGTTGGGTCGTTGCGAGAGAGGGAAGGGAAGGGAGGTGAGGTGAGCGTGGGTGAAAGCAGACGCGCGTGGTCGAGAGAGCTCGAGGTTTCGAGAAGAGGAGAGGAGGGAAAGGGAGACACGTACGTGTTCAATAACCCTCTTGTGCAGCTCCTCCCATCGCTCGTCACCCTTCGTGCTCGGCGACGAAGCGGTGGGAGGGGAGAAGACGGACGAAGCTCGCATGGTCTCTCCGTACAGAGCTCCCATCGAGGACCATCGCATCAGCTCCTTGACCGTGAAGCTCTTGACGAGGTCGCTGGAAGAAACGAAACACGACAAGAGATGTCAGTTTCGGAGACTCGGAACTGGTATGGAAGGGAAGGAAAGAAGAGCGGGAGAAGGACGAACTGGTGAAGCGCGAGCTTCTCGATCTCCGGCTTGAGAGCAAGCTTGTGAACCATGTCGGACTGCTCGTTGTCGTGAGGAGCGAGAACGATGAAGTAGGTGATCATCTCGAGGACCTGTTTGTTCCAAACCAAAACATCGATCAGCTTCTGGCCCGCGTCGAGAAGAGCAAGAAGGGAGGAAGGAGGGTGAGGGAGACGAACCTGTTGAGCCCTCGCCTCGTCCTTCTTGACCTCCTCGGTATCGTAGACCTCCTGATAAGACTTGCAAGCATCGAGGAAAGCGTCTTCCTCAAGAGCGAGAGCGATGATGAGATCGTAGTACCGCAGCTTGAGGTCCTGTGAAGCACGAAGGGAAGGAGCACCGGTGCGAAGGAGAAGGGACCTCGGTCAGACTCGACGTTGAGCTCGAGCTCGTCGAGATCGAGATGGAGAGGGAGGAAGAGAGACGTACCGAGTCGCCGTCCTCCTTCAAGTAACCCCTGTTGATCTTCCTTCCTCCTACTCGAACTCGAACCCAGTTTCCACGTTGGCTCTCCAGTCGCATCTGATCCAGGATGCTGGGAGAGCAACGAATGAAAGGAAGGAGAGGTCAGCTTGAGCTCGTGCTTCCTTTCGTCTTCTCTACACGCCCAGCTTCCCGTTCGAACGAGCAAGGCAAAAGAGAGGATGGATGACTCACAACTCAGTCTTCTCCCTCCTCTCCATCGAACTGTAGGTCTCGACCTGGAGATCGCTGAGCAGGTCGGCGGCTCGATCGAGGTGCTCCTTGGAGGTGACGGGCTCAGCTTTGGCATCCTCAGCCTGCTCCTTGGAAGTTTTGTTGGCGGTGGAGGTGGAGGCTATAGAAGCAATGAAAGAGAGAGTAAGATAGTGAGTATGAGCTTGATCGAAAGGAGATAGCGACGGAAAGACGAGATGAAGGAAGCTCAAGGAAGGGAGAAGAGATGGGAGCCGAAACGAACCTTCTGGTGTAGGAGCAGGAGCGGTCTCGGCGAGTTTCTCGTGGTGTCTCGAGAGAAGAGTTGTCAGACGAGCTCGGGGGAGTTCGAGGTAGATCTACAGCGAAGAGAAACAGACGAAGGGAAGGAAGGGTCGGTCAGCTCTCTCTCCTCCTTCGAGGTCTCCTTCTCTGGTCTCATCTCGACTCACCTTCCCCTCGGTGACGGTCCTCAACGTCTCCAGCAGCTCGAGCCACTCCTTCTCCTGTCCCTTCTCCTTGATCTCGCTGAGGAATCCCATAGCGACGTCGATCATCTTGACGACAGCCTCCTTGAGTTGTCCATGGCGCTTCGCGAGGAGAACGACGGTAGAGTTGAGCAGGGGGAGGTTGGAAGCTTTGTAGGCGAGAGTAGGGATAAGGGTCAGGATTTGGGAGGTGGAGGAGAGATCGGCAGCCTGTTGATGGGTTCGAAGAGAGGGAAAGGAGGGAGGAGAGATGAGGTGAGCTGAAGGGAAGGAGGAGGAGGAGCGAAGGAGCTGCCGAGAGAGAGAGCTCAACGTACGTTTCGGGTAAGCTTTTCAAGAACGAGAAGCTTGTCGATAGCCTCTTGAACCTGTCCAGCCTGCATTCACCATCGAAAGAAGCGAAGGAGGGGAGTCAGAAAGGTGGGAAGAAGGGGAAGGGGAGAGCTCGACCACCTTCCACGCTGACACCTCGACGTCTCCTTCCCTCTCCGATCCAACTCACCTCTGCGAGCTTGTTAGCCTCAGGGATGAGCTCTCCGACTTCTTTGGAGAAATCCTTCTCCTGTTTACGGGGGACTTCGGGAGCCATGGTTGATGTAGGAAAGGAAAGGGAAGGGGGAGGGGGAGGGAGGTGATGGCGGTTTGGGAGGTGGAGGGAGGGTGTTCGAGCTGAACGAAGGACGGGAGATGGGAGGCGGTTGACGACGGAAAATCTTCAGGATGGTCGGACAATACTGGCTAAAAAGAACGCATGTGTTCCCTCTCTCAGATTTGCTTTCTTGTGAAGATATGTTGGGTGGGAACGGAACGAAAAGAATGCCCTCGCGATCTACCTCTCGGACGCGTCGTCCCTTTCCGCCTCGTCCTAGACACTGTCGACAGCGAGCTATTCGATAACAGTGCAAGATATTAGTAAGAGATGTTATCTACGATCCCTGCTCGTCAACCTGTATCCCCTCCTGTTCGCCTTCCCCGTCGCTGACCTGCAGGGAAACCCGCACCGACGCTCCTTTGCTACTTCTCGCCAAGTCAGCAGGAGCCCTTTCGGGATAGGGACCCCAGATCTCGCTCTCCGAGATCTCTTCCTCCTCTCTCCCTCCGTCCAGAAGCGTATACACGACCTCGACCTTGAGCGACGCTCCTTCTCCCGCCCCTCGCAACAGACACTCCGAGAACGGGAAAGGCTGCTTCTCTTGTCCTTCTAGAAGGGGGATCGAACCGTTCCCGCACGCCTGGAAGGAACCGAGCCTGGTCCAGTGAAGCGTGAACGACATGATGTCCTTGGGGAGGGGAGCTGGAGTCGGAGAGGCCGGGAGGTGCGCCGTCGTGGGAGTACGGGAGTTGAGTACGAGGGTGCAGGGGTCAACGAGGCGGAGGAGGGGAGACCACCTTTGGAGCAGAGATGGAGTGAAGAGGGGAGAGAGAATGACAACAACCATGAGGCCGAGGCGAGGAAGATGAGGAGGGACGTCGAGGAGGGTGGTGAGGTGCGACGCGACGAACTTAGCGTGGCGGAGGGAGACCGTTCGTGGGAGGAGGAGGGAGCGAATCCGGACTGAAGTTTCGGAGGGATCGGTCATCTATGAGAAGAAACAAAGACAACGTCAAGTCAGAGGTGAAGGAAAGAAGATGGGTACAGCGGAAACTCGGACTCGAGCGACACGAGGCACGAACGAACCCTAGACAAGACGAAGGAGGCAGCCTGTTTGGAAGTGAGTTTGATGGTGGCGTGATTTGAGCGGTAGATGATGCTAGCGATTCGGGCGAGGAGAGCGAAGGAGCATCGAGCGAGTCGGAGCTGGGAGGATCGAGGGAGGAAGCTGATGATCATGTCGACGAGCTCGACTGGGAGAGAATCGAGGGAGGTGGGAGGTCCAGGATGAAGAGGGAAGTTGGCGGAGAGTGACCTGTACTTCTCCTGGAAGCAACGAAATCGCAAGGATGATGGATCAGCACCTCTAGAAGATAGCGAGAGGGAGGAGAGGCTGCTCACGTTCGACCAAAGCCAACGACCTTCCTCCCTCCCGTCTTTCGCACTCTCCCATATCCAAAACCCTCCGGAAGCCGACGATCGAGCTAGCTCTCCAATGACTCGATCCTGATCCTCGACCGTCCGCCTGAGGCTCCCGTTCTCGGACGAAAGGCGAGCGACGGTGGAGGTGAGTTGGGCGGAGGAGGAGAGCTGAGCTTCGTTCGCTGACTGAAGTTGACCGACGAGGGCGAAGAGTCGGGCGATTTGAGCGGAGGTAGAGGATCCCTCAGCTTCTGATGTAACTGCTTCGACGTGTCCAGAGAGAGCGAGCTGGGGAGAGGGGTCGAGGGAGGATGAAGAGGAGGAGGAGGAGGGCGAGGCGTCGAGGGAAAGAGCAACGGGGAAGAGGGAGGACGAGGACGTTTTATCGCCTTCTCGATACTGGAAACGAAGGTGTGAAGGAGTGAGTAGAGAGGTGCTGATATCAGCTTTCGATTTGAGTGCTCGGAGATCCTGATAAGGAAAAGGGAAACGAGAGAGCGGAGGAATCAAAGGGAGGAAGGAAGGTCGAGCTCACCATCGTTTCATCCGTTCGTTGGCTCCGGTCCTTCGAAGAAAGCTCGGGCAACATGACCACTAGTTCGTCGGGTAGATCCTAGATGACGCGGATCAAAGAAGAAGAACCCTCTAGAAAAGGTCGAAAAGGTTGGAAGAGAAGAAGACAAGAGCTCGAGAAGTTCGGAGTTGAGCTCGACGTCGACCTCCCTTCCCTTCCCTTCCCTCCTCGTCTCGACTTCCTTTCTTCTCTTCTCTGCCTCCCGATATGGAAATTTCAACACCAGATCAGCTAGCTCAGCCGTTGAACCTCTATAAGGACGGACGCGCTGCCCCGATCTCTGCGATGAGCACGCTTAAAGGAACTCGCGTTCGCGCAGAGGTGAGCGGAACCTCTCTTCCTTCCTGCCTTTGGTCCTCTTCTGTACTCACACGTCTCCTCTGTCTTTTCAGATCATCAGTCAGTACATCAGCAATATACAGAATCCACCAGTCTACAGCGTTAGTCCTTGATGTTCTTGCTGTTCGATTGACCTTCGGCTTGACGGCGTCGAGTTGCTCTCGTCTCCCTCCTCCCACAGGAAGAGTTCGCCTCTCAGTACCTCCCATCTCTCGTTCATAGCTTTCTCGAGCTGAAGGAAGGACCCATCGACCCAGCCTCGATCAGTATCTCCGCCAGCTATACAAGTCTCATCACTCTGGTTGCCACCAACGACACCCCTTCCTTCCCTCGCTTCACTCGCGGATTCCCGGATAAAGCTTCGGCCCTCTGCCTCAAGCTTACCAGGATCGCGGTTTTTCTGTTGGAAGGGTACCCTTCGATGCAGGCAAGTCCAGTACTCTCGTCTTTTCTCTCTCTCTCTCTCGCGTAGACGGTGCGGAACTTAACGACCGCGTCGCCTCTCTCTTCCGCTTCCTCACAGGAACACCCTGACAGTGCGACGACCATCGCAACGCTCCTCGAGACCCTCGTTTGCGTCTCGAAGGTCCTATCCGAGCAGCTTCCTACCACCTCAGCCTTTCCATCCTTGCCTCCATCGTCCCAGCAAGCCCTCCGCACGCTCACGGATCAACTCCTCGCCGACGAACTACCCAACCTCGCAGAAGCCATTGCCTCCCCTTCCGGTATCAACGTAGCAACGATGTGCTTCATCCTTCGTTGTCTAGTAAAAGGAACACTCCCGAGAGGAGGCAGCGCATCACGAGCGGTGTGGTGGAGTTGTGAGCTCAGTGTTGGTGCAGTTCGCGAGGGCAGGCTGGAGGAACCGAGGTGCCTTGAGATGCAGGAGGGACAAGAGATGATGGCTTGTTCAAAAGTGAGTTGACATCTCCCGTTTCGTCCTCCCTTCTTCGTCAAAACTCGTCGCTGACTCTCGTCCCTTCGACGCGTCTTCTTTTCAGTGCCTCGCCGTTCGCTACTGCTCGAAGGGTTCGCCTCTCGCCATCTCTCATCTCTCGTGCACATCAACTGACATCTTCTCGTACTCTGGGCCCTTTCAGAACATCAGAAAGCCGACTGGAAGAGGCACAAGCGCTTCTGCTTCAAGCCGACGTGGTGAATGGCAGTCGTGGTAGGAGGAGCTGGTGCTAGGTCCGGGGTTTTCGTCTTGCTTCTAGGTGATATGACTTTTAGCTCGTTCTCGGTACACCTGAATTGCCCGATAACGCGCTCGTAGCGAGCTGGGAAGCGAAGAGAGAACGAGACGATGGTCGAGACACGTCGTCTCCTCCAGGGTCCCTCGACTCAGGGATTCCTTTACGCTCCAGTATCAGGCAAGAATGATACCCCTGACCAACCCACAGAGCCTCCTTTGCGCAAAAAAAGGAACCGAAGAGGTGAAAGCTCGTCGCGCGTCGTTTTCGTTGGTTTCGAGCCTTGGTTTCCGACTCTTTCGAGAACCTTCTGGTTTTCCTCTATGGGCGAACGAGACATTATGAGCAATCAATGATATGAGAATGGCAGATCTATACGAGCTGAGTCTAGTTATAACCGTGACAGATGCAGAGCGAGCAGAGTACGAGAGAAAACGAGCAAAAGGAGAGGGAAACGGCAATCGAAGAGTCCCAAGAAACGACAACACAGCAGGAAAAAAGAGGAAGAGAAGGTTCTACATATCCCCTCGAATCCTGACGATGTCTTCTCGAGAGAGAGCGGCTTTGTCGCACACTGAAAGAAGGTGGAGGGGAGGGAGAAGGACGCGTTGGGTCAGCGAAGGCGAGCGACGAGAGAGAGACGCTAGGACTCGAGGGAAGAACGAGATCGAGACTCACTAGACCTGAAGGCGGAACCGACGATGTCGAAGAGCTCCAGAGGAGGGCCGATCTCAGAGACAAGTCCGGCGTCCATGACGATAACACGGTCTGCAAAGAGAGGAGGTGACCAAAGTCAGCTCGAGTCGAAGAGTGAACGGAGGATCGAGAGGGTAGTAGACTGACTATAGAAGGCGATGGTCGAGAGCCTGTGAGCGATGGTGATGAGGGACTGGTCGGTGAACTCGGTTCGAATGGTATCTTGACTGAGAACGACGCGTCGAAAGAGAACGAGAGACGAGTCAGCGACTGCAAGTTCGAGAGCGGATGAAAGAGGACCTGACGATCACTCACATCGCAACATCCGTCTCCACTGAAAGAAGGGAAGAGTGAAGAGGCACGCGAGAGAAATGGGTTTGATCAGCGAGGGCGAGCGGCGAAGGAGACGAGGGACTCGACGGGAAAAGGAGCTCGACTGGACTCACCATCAACACTGGGAAGGGTAACGCGAGAGGGATAGGGTTGGTCAGCGGGGGCGAGCGACAACGCGGTCGAGCAATTTCACGCGAAGAAGAGATTGAGACTTACCTGCTGGTCGCCTCGTCGAGCACGATGATCCTCGAGTTCCTCACGACGACTCTCGCCAAAGCCATGAGCTGCCGCTCTCCAGCAGAGAAGTTGGATCCCTCGTCCTGTGTTCGAAGAGAGAAGAGGTCAGCGGAAGAAAGAAACCATCTCGAGAGACGAAGGAACGAACCTGAACCGTCGCGTCGAGTCGGAACTTGTCGAGACGCGCCTTGACCTCGACGGAGGCGTCGTCAGAAGCGACCAAGTTACACCGACGGAGAGAGGAGATGAGATCGGCGTCCGTGTGCTCGTTCGTAGGGTCGAGGTTGTCTCGAACAGTCCCACTCCAGAGAAGAGGATCCTGGATGGACGCGTCGAGAACGAAGAAAAAGGTCAGCGCGACTTTCAAGGAGACGATTGGAGCTGCAGATGTCCATAAGACCACTCACCTGAGGCACGATACCGAGCTTGGATCTGAGGACGTCCAATCCGATGGTCTTGAGGTCGTATCCGTCGATGGAGATCTTTCCTCCCGAGATCTCGACGATTCGGAAGAGAGCTTGGAGCAGAGACGATTTTCCAGCTCCGGTCCTTCCGACGATTCCGACCTTCTCTCCGGCCTTGATGCTGAAGCTGGTTCCCTTGAGGACGGGTGGAAGGTCGTCTCGGTACTTGAGAACGACGGCTTCGAACTCGACGGCTCCTTTCGAAGGCCAGTCGGCGGGAGGGTCGTCCTTCGTGTGAGTAGCAGCTGAAGGAGGAGGAGAAAAGCGAGAGTCAGCGTCGTCGAGGGGGAGGGACGTCGAGGCGCACTCGCTGACCTTCTGGAGTCAAAGTACCGTAGTGTATGACTCGTTCGGCAGTGTTCAATGACTGCTCGACCTCGGCGAAGGCTGGTAGAGCAGGTCGAGAAGGGAAACGCTGGGTCAACCGGAGCTTCGAGTCTTCGACGCGACTGCATCTGTGTTCTGGACTCACCAGTTATGAGCTGCAGCAGAACGTAAGAGGGGCAAAAGGTCAGTGGAGTTCGACGCCAAGAATAGACAGTCGTCACATACCTGAGAAAAGATCTGAGTGAGCGAGAGAGAGTAGCTGTTTCGAGAAATGGGAGGTCAGCTTGAAAACAGTCGACGCGTCGAAACTCGATACACTTACGTAAGTACAACTCCCAGCTTTGCAGGAGAGACGGTGTTCCTAAAGCCAACACCGAAGAGGCCGATCCCGAGGACGAGAAGACTCCCGAGCTAGCAGACGAGAGGTAAGAAAGGTCAGCGGATTCGACGTGACGAGTTCCCGCTCTCGTTGACGAGAACGTACAGCTTCAAGACGGATTCCAAGCCAGCGTTGCAGCACGATCGTGATGTAGAAGCATCGGCTCTGAGAGTCCAGGGCTTTCTCCGTTCTGAGCAGGAATCGTTCCTCAGCACGGTACGCTCGAATCGAGGCTGAAGGCGAGAGAAAGTCAAGGTCAGCTTGACACGAAGAAGGACGAGAACAGAGCGTCGAGCTTACCAACTCCACCGAGCGTTTCGCCGAAAGACGAGTAGAAGAAGCTTCGCATCTGCAAGGTGGAGGAGTGGCGTCAGGTAGAGCGAGAAGTGAAGGAGGGAGGAGTGAAACACGGACCAAAGAGTCGACCCGTTTGACCTCCCTGGAGGTTGCTGAGAGAAAGGCGAGGGATGATGAGCTGAGTTGCATTGCTCGAGGAGATTCGAAAGTTGAGCTTACCTCGGTAGAAGGCGGCGAAGATGTAGTAGAGGATGAAGAGGGGAACCTTGGTCGAACGAGGGAGGAGGCGAGGAAGAAAACGAGGGTCAGCGTCGACTCTTCCTGCTTGCGAAGAAGACGAGGTACTCACAAAGATGATTCCTAGGTATGGGAAAGAATAGAAGACAAGAGCAATCTGAAGCGGCACAATTGACGAGGTCAGTCCACGTCGAGGACGCGTCCTGTCCCTCGGCGCTCTCGTCGCGTCGAGATCACTCACCGTGCCAACGATATTTAAACCCATCGAGATGAGCTGTGAATACTGAGCAGGTAGCTGATCATCCAAGACCGTGATGTCTTTCGACAATCGGGAAACGATTCGACCAATCTAAAGGAGGGAAGAACCGAAGGTCAGCTCGATGCTCGTTTCGTATTGAGGTCGAAGAGGACGTGGCACTGACTGGAGTCTGATCATGCCATCCTACAGACGTTCTCATAACACCAGCGAAGGACTCGTTGAAGAGGTTGAACGAAGCTCGAACTCCGGACATGAAGCTGAGAAGAGAAGAAGAAGAAAGAGTTCAGCTCGTGATTTCTTCGAGCATCGTGTCCTCGCCCTCGTGGAAGGTCGAACTCACAGGACGAAGGTCCCGATGAAAGTGAAGATCGAGTATGAGAAGCCGAGAGCTGCGTAGACTCCCATGTCTGGGGAAGAAAAGCGAGTCAGTGGAGGGGACGCGACGTTGAGGGAGGTCAACGAACGAAGCTCACATTTGTCTCTCGACCATCCTGGGATCGAGCTCTCCGACCACTTTCCAAGCAAAACAGTAGTTCCCACGTTGGCTGTCTGAGCGAGGATGAGAGATCCGAGGAAGGCAGGCGCCTTGATGTAGTTCCCCATCGACGAGACTGAATCCGAAACGACGACGCGTCAACACAATCAAACAAGGAAGAAAGCGACGAGAAGAGGCGACCGAGAAGGACTCACCGTACTTCTTGTAAACAGCCCAAGAGACAGCTCCGATCTCTCGCTCCTCCTTCATCATCAAAGCTCCCTCGGACTTGGTCGAGACCTTCTTGACCTTCTCCTTCTTCTCGACCTCGTCGTGAAGCTTGGACTCGTCCTGGATCTTCTCAAGTTTGATGTCTTGTTCCTCCTTGACTTCCTCTTCCTCAGCTTGCTGAGGATCGGAGACTGAAGAGGAAAGAAGACGAAGAGGGACGTCAGCGAAAGGGGATGGAAGAACGACGCGTCGAGGAAGAAGACTAAAACGAACCGTGTTCAGCGACGAGTTTGGAAAGGGCTCCGTCGGCAGCCATCAATCGGGAGTAGGTTCCAATCTCAGCGATCTTTCCGTCGAGCATCTGTGGATGAGAAGGGGTGAGACGGCGTCAGGGAAGGGAAGGGAAGAGAAGACGATTCGCGATTCGCGACGAGAGGTTCGAAGAAGACTGACTGTGATGATAAGGTCGGCTTCAGGAAGGACTTCGAGGTGATGAGTGACGAGGATACGAGTCTTCTTGGCGAGCGGTCCAGTGGTGAAGCAGTCGACGAGGGTTTTGGAGACGTGAGCGTCGACGGCGGAGAGCTGAGGGAGAAAAGGCAGGTCGTCAGCGACAGACGACGAAGAGGGCAGAGACCATCGAGATAGCATGTGCTCACAGGATCATCGAGAAGCGCAATATCGGCGTTGGCATAGACGGCTCGAGCGAGAACGACTCGGGCTGAAGAGGAGGGGGGAAGGAAGGGAGGGGAGTTGATCAGCACGACGCGTCTCGATCATCGGACGAGCTTTCGAAGTGGATGCTCACCTTTTTGACCACCCGACAAGTTGATTCCTCGCTCTCCAATCTCAGTCTCGAGTCCATGAGCCACTGAGAGTAAGGGGAAAGGAGCAAGTCAGCGAGAGTCTTCGTCGTTTGAGCGTCACGGAAGTCGAAGAGGAGCTCACGCATGGCGATATCTGGCTCCAGAGCACACGCTCGAACGGCCTCATCGAATCTATCCTCGTCGGGGAAAGGGTCTCCGAAGGTGATGTTGTCGCGAAGAGTAGCGTTCCTGGAGGAGAGGAAGGGGCGAGGAAAACGCGTCAGATTCGAGCGAGGCGGAAACGTGCGAGTTCGAGGATTCACTGGACCCAAGGAGCTTGAGGGACTGGAGGACGAAAAAAAGTGAGACTTAAGCTCATGTCATGACCAAAGGAGGAATTCGAACGAGGAGATCTCACAGTACGAAGTCGATCCACCCAAGTACGACGAACCCCTCATCATCCTCATTTCCCCAATGAGCGCCTGCACGAGCGAACTCTTCCCCGATCCGACTCGACCACATACAACAACGAAAGCTCCTCGAGGGATGTCGAGCTTGATGTCCTTGAGCTGGAAGAGAGGAGCAGGTTCGGCGGGAGTTCCGGTATCCTCAACCTCCTCGTCTCGTCCCTCCGCCGAGCCCTTCCTCGCGAGAGCCTTCGCAGCCTTCTTAGCGTTGGAGTCACCCTCGGCATCGGAGAGATCGGGAGCCTCCCAGCTGTAGTCGCCGTGAGCTGGAAGCACGAACGAGGAAGGGAAGGCGAGAGTCAGTTTCGATTCGAGAACACGAAATGGGACGCGACGAACCAGAGATGGCGAAGGGAGCTTCTGGCTTGACTGGGATAGCAGGACCCATCTCTTCGGCGAGAAGAACTTTGGTGAGACGTCCGAGAGCAACCCATGAGTCGGAGAGGTTCTGAACGGCGATGGGAAGCTGGGAGAGGGAAGAGAAGATCGACCCCAAAACGAACGACTCAGCGACTAGTTCGAAACGGGGACCCTAGCTTCGAGCACTCACGAAGAGCAGAGGTGCACGAATGTTGTTGAAAGCTGCAAGAGCGGCGAAGATGATGGCAGGAGAGAGCTCGCGGCCGGAGAGGGCGTAGGTGACGAACGACACTGATTCAAAAGAGGGAAAGGTTTCAATCAGGAGCCGCTCTGACTGCCTGTTCGAGAGAGTCACAGCTCACTCACGAATCGCAGAGAGAACGGGGATGAAGGCCATCGTCGAAGCTGAGAGTGAAGACGAAACGGGGATGATCAGCCTCGAAGGCAAGCTGGGAGCGACGAGACGAGAGACGAGAAATCGACGGAACTCACTCATCGTCGCTCGAGCCAAGCAGTTTCGCATCAACAGCTTCAGCTCCTGTCGTCGGAACTCGGAGACCCTGTTCCCGAAATATCCCTCGTAGGCGAGAAGCTCTGGGAGAGAGAGGAGGAGGAGGGAATCGAATCGTCAGCGAGTTTTCAAAGAGATCAGTCGAGAAAGAGCAGCCAAAGTCAACGCACTGATGACGCGGATACCTTGAAGGACCTCTTGGAGCAGCCTGACACGGTTATCGGTAATCTTCATCTCTATAACGAGCCAACTCATCGGGGAGAAGAGCGAGTGAATACCACGAGAAACGCGACGCGTTCGAAGAAGAAACAAAGAGGACGAACGCTGCTGCCGAGTCGACGTGAGAACTTTGAAGAGGTACGCCTGCAGTGGGAGACCGAGTACGAGAACGGCGAGTCCGACGAGAGCTGAAGGACCTAGTAGGGAGATGAGGATGGCCACGCCGATGACGATCTGGACGGGTTGGATCCAACTCTCGTGCGCGAGCCAGGCAGCCCACTCGAAGAAGGACGCGTCTCCTGAGACGTGGTTCGTCAGCTGACCTGATGAAGATGAAGCAGGCGACGTAGTGAGTACACGAGAGAGAAAGGAGAAGACCGAAAGGGAGGCGAACGAACCGTCCGAGTGCTTGAGTTTCGAGGCTCCGCTGAGACGAAGCGATTTCCTCGAAATGACGGAGACGAGAGCGGATCGGAACATGAATCTGCAGAACGAGTAGAAGAAGATGTCAGAGACGAGAGGAGGAAGGAAGGCCGAGGCGTCAGACTCACCCAGTCGTCACGGATCGATGGTAGAACTGATTCTGTAACAACGACGCAACTTGCTGCATTCCCCAGAGAGCGAAAGCGAGACCGATTCCGTGTCCGATGGGAGGGGGGACGACGTCGGAAGATCCCTTGGAGTAGGCGTAGGAGATCTGGAAGATAAAGAGGGAGAGAAGAGAGGAAACAAGTTAGCGCAACGGTTCGCGGCGTCGACGAGGGTTGAAAGATCGCGGCAGCTACCTGGATGTACTGGAGAAGCTTCTGAGAAAGCAGTGGGCTGGTAGAGGTGAGAGAGAAGGCGCAGATGCCGAAGATCCCAGCTGTCCAGAATCTGTGAGGACGAAAAGAGGCAAGACGCGTCAGTCGCTGCTCGAAGCTCGAAGAGGAAGGAGAAGTCAAGCTCGCTCACCTCCAGAACGCCAAATGATTGAGAGCCTTAAGCAAACTCTGATCGTAGATCTTTCCTCCCTCTTCCAGTTCGGAACCCTCCTTCAAGCTCTCGTCCTCCGAACGTTTCGAACGACGTCCCTTGTCCTCCTCCTCCAAGATCGGTTGATTCCCGCCAACCACACGACACTGAGGGACTTCCGCATCCTCTCCGGAGTGTCCCATTTCGATGTCGAAGTCTTCCTTGGAATCTGCGTCGTCCAGTTGGTTGCTGACCGTCGACGGCGAGGGCTGAAGATGAATCGGACGACCAGACGGCGGAACGCGAGCGAAGAAGAGTCGCTCGAGGGAAGATCCGAGATGGGTTGCCTGAGCTTCGAGAGGAAGGTTCCAGATGTCTGAGCTTTGGATTGGGCGCGAGTATCCGACCTGGTCAAGGGGAGAGAGAAGGTCAAGGAGAAGATCGGAGTCGACCTCGATCAGCGCTCGGTTCGTTCGACCTTCTCTGACTGACAGCAAGAGAGGGGGAGCTCACGAGAAGAAGAGGAGTCATCCAAGAGAAGAGAACCCTAGAGAGGATGCCAGCTTGAGCCTCTGGGACCTCTTTCCCTACAGCGAAACCTGCAGGTTTAGGTTTGACCTTGAAACCGATGAACCTCGATGGAACCTCGTCGACCGGCGAGGGAGCTGATGCAGTTGTGACCATAGGCTGAGGGGAGAAGAGGAGAAGAGGGACTGGAAGGAGGATGTAGGGGTGAGATCGAGGTCTTGAAGGGTTGTGGTTTGAGGTAGAAAGAGGAGAAAGAAGGAAGGAGGAGAAGGAGGAGAGAGACGGATCCGAGATCACCTCATGGGTCGGGGTGACTCCGACGGTGCAACTGGTTGAAGATCTCGAGGGTCTGACTCGTTCTGATATCGCGGCAATCATAGCAGCCGACCTAAGACGATCCAAGTATGGGGAAATGAGTCAGGAAGTGTCTCGTAGAAGCGAGCGACAGATGAGGAGGACGAACCGTGCAACCTCACGAGCTTGATCCCTCCCTTCGTTCTTCCGCTAGCCCTTGCTCTTCGACCCTGAGTCGAACCTGAAGAGACAGTTCCCCCATCCGGGTCTGGACGGGCGCCAGCCGGAATCAACCGTTCAACAGCTGGCTGAAGCGCGTCCTGGAAGGATCGAGCAGGGGAAGGGCTGAGCTCGCCGAGGAAGGAGGCGGAGCGGAGGGCGTCTGGCGAAGAGAGGCCTGGGAGGGAGCAGCTTTGGTCTTGACGATATGAGTGTCACACGTATGATGGGTCTCTCCTGATTTAGAAGAGGTTCAGAGGGTCAGAAGGATCCCGGAAGGGGGAGGGGGTTGGGAGGGAAGGAAAGAAGGAGAATCGCGCGAGCTCACCTGGACTCCTTCTTTTCTTCGTGCCCCCGTCACTTGCCATTCAACAACCCTGCCCCGCAGGCCATCGAGGGTCAAGAGAAAACGAAAAGGTCATAAAACGAGAGCCTAGCGAACTACTAAGCGAATCAAAAGTCCAAGAAATAAATCGAACGAAACGAAACGCGTCTCCTCCCTCCCCTCCTCCCATCCCCTCTCCCTCGCTCCCTCAGCTTCATCACGCTCCCCACCACCTCCTCACCCCCCAAACCACCGCCCAGCCAACCCAAACCGGGATCAACCAACAAACCGCATCCCCCGCCTCCCTCCAACCCATCAACGACCCAGCTTTCCCGTCTCTCCACCCCACAGCGAGCTCGACTCCCTCGCTCCCAGCTCCTTCTCCCCTCTTCGAGCTAGCATTCACCCCCTTGTTCGAAAACCTTCCCGTCTCATAAAACTCATCCATGAGTTCATCCTTCTCCCTCCAAATCCCCGTCAACCACTCCCCGAATCGTCGCCTTCGTCCAGCTTCCACTTCGTCCCCGACTTCCTCGGTTACGACCGTTCGGGTGGTGGTTTGCGAGGGTGCGTTTTTGTTGTGGGAGTTGGAGTTGGAGGTGGTGAGGGTGAGTTTGGGAGGAGGGATAGCTGTTCGAGCGAGGACGAGGGTGGAGTTGTACATTCGCAAGTGGATGTGGACGGCTGGTGGGGGGACTGAGCGGTGGAAGATTGAGAAGAGGGAGTCTGGGAACAAAACAAACGCGAGATGGAAGAAGGGAAGGGGGTGAGGGGGGTCAGTTTGGAAAGAGAAGAGGACGACACTTGGACGCGTCGAAAACGAAACGCAACGAGACGACCAACTCACAGTATTCCTGAGCGTACGCAGCAGGAGGGACACCGGGGTATCCAATCGTGCAGTCTAGAATGGGGAGAGGGCACTCGTTCGGCGAGGGTTGGGGTTGATGTTGGTTCAGGAGGGAGGACGACGAGGAGGAAGGGGAGGGATGGGGGGTTGAGTTTGAGCTCGAGGGCTGAGGTGGTGGAGGAGGGAAGGAAGGGAGAAGGGCTGTGAGGATGGTGTAGAGTCCTAGGGAGCGGGGTAGGAGCATGTTCTTGAGATCGGCCTGGGAAGGGACGAACGAGGAGGGGAGAGTCAGCGACTCGAGAACGCGACTCCACAGAAACGACGAAGCTAGAAAACGAGCAAGACTCACAATCCCCTCCCTCTCAGCCCACTTTATACTCTTAGGCCTCTCATCATCCGATCCAATCGTTCCCTCCGGGAAGAGCATGATCCAAATCGGCTGTTGCGTCTCGATGGATCGACGAGCGAGCCGCTTGAGGTGAAGGGAGAGAGGTCGTTGGTCCAGGGCCCAGGATCTGGTGACGACCAAAAGCAAACCAAAGAACACAGAGAACAAAAGGGAAGAAGACGAAAAAAGAAGCGGGTAAGAGGGAGAGGAGGGGAGGGAGGAGGACGCGTCCAAAACTCGTCAGCTCAGCCCAACTCTCGAACGCGACTGAAAGCGAAAAAGTGCGACCGACGAACCTCGACAAGAAGATGAAATCATACAACTGCATCCCCCATCCGATCAAGGGGATCCACCTAGAACGCGAACCATCCAAAACACATGATCAGCAAGCAGAACGAGAGTTCGAACGAAGACGATGTCCGAGCTGACCGAACTTACTTGAGACTCTTCTTGAGCAAGATATAGATCCCATCACTCGCGTGAGCAAAGTAAGCCAGGATCCAGAGGTACATCCAGTCGCTGTAGGCCTGCAATTCCACGCACCGAAACGAAGGTCGAGTCTGTTAGCTCGTCGTGCGTTCTCGTTCGAGCTCACACCCTCCCCCTCCTCTTCCTCCCCCCCCCTCCAACTGCTTCTTGTCTCGCTCGCTTCGCTCGTTTCCACTGACCTGATGATTCCCCACCATCACCACCCTCTTGGGCAACCTCAACCCCTTCACCTTCCCTGTCCCCTTCTCTCTCACCACAACCTGCTCCAAATCGATCCCCTCCCCTGCCGTGAGGATCAACTTTGTTGGACCGAAGAGCAGGGAGATGAGGATGAGGATTCTTACGAAAGCCTCCTTCGTGTAGAGCAAGAGGCGGGTGTAGAGCGGTCGGGTGAAGGGGAGAAGGGTGAGGGGGTAGACTGGCGTGCGAGGCGAAGAAGGAGGGAAGGTTATTCAGGGAAGGGAGGGCAGAAGGTGACGAGGGTCAGCTCTCTCTCTTCCTCCCTCCTTCCTTCTCTTCTGTTTTTGGGGTGGAGGGTCGCACTCACAGATCAACTGCGTCAAATTAATACTGATGATCCCAACGTTGAACACCAGGGGGAAGAAGATCCACTGCAGCACAACGAACCGAAAGAACCAACGGAGACGTCAGCCCTCTCTCTCGATCCTCCTCCTTCCCTCCCCCACCTCTTCGCTTTGAGCGTTCAAGTTGGTCGCGCCCGACTCACAGCAAACCAAGTTCCATGGGAGGGAGGTCGATCGTCGATCCTGATGGCGTGCAGAGGGGGGGAGGAAGAAACCATGGCTTGGGATGGGGGGTGGGAGGAAGGAGGGGAGGGAAGGGAGCGAGCTCACGAGAGAGGTTTGAGCCGGGAGGGCTGTGGCGGCCGAAGTGAGGAGAGGGAGATGACGATCTTTTGATGAAGTGAGTGCGGATTGAGAAGATTTTTGTTGATGGATTTGAGGTGAGGATGATGTTTAGTGAGTGCGAGTCCTGGAGAAATGAGCGAGAGAGCAAGCGGAGGAGGCGACGAAGGGGATCGCAAGAGAGCGAGATCGACGCGTCTTCCTTCCTTCTTCTGTCCTGCTTCTCGCTCGACTTTGGGACAGGCTCAGTAGACTAGAGAGATACATAGAAGAGCCAGGAACGAAGCAAAACAAAGTCTGAAACCGAAGAGGGACGAGATAAACGAGGACGTGTGCGAGAGAATGGAAGAGTGGGTTCGTGAGATCGAAGAGAGAAGTCCGTGGAGAGAGAGAGAGAGCCGAGAAACGAGAGGCAGTAGTGGTACTAGTATAGAAGGGAATGAGATCTGGTCGGTGATATAGTGGTCGGTGATGTAGACGAGCGAAGTCGGTTGAAGAAATGAACGAAAGAGATCTGCGAACGGAACGAACGCGTCGCCTCCCAACCCAACGAAACGAAACGAAGAGATCTACTTGTTTACTCTACCTCCCCGCCCCAGGCTGATACCCCCCCTTCTCTCTCGGGAACCCTGTTCCACTCCTCACATCCGTCTGTCCAGGCGCCATCGAACTCAACTCGTAACTCGGCGGTTCCACCACTCCTCCACTTCCACTCGCCACCCCTCCTCCTCCTTGCGAGGTAATGCTCGCATCGTAGTACACGCTCCCCGAAGAAGTCCCTGAAGGGTCTGCTCCGTGTCCTCCCAGTCCAGGCGTGAGGCTCGTAGGGTGCTGCTGAGCGAGACGCTGAGGTGAGGGAGCGTAGACGTTCGCTGGAGAGGCTGGTGAAGGACCTGGGTTGGCGTACGGCGAAGAGGAGGAGTAGGATCCGTACGCGTCGGTGGCGTAGGCGTCGTTGGGTTGGGGGGAGAGTTGGGGTTGAGCAGGAGGAGGGGAGGCGAAGTTGTTTTGCATGGCTGAGCGAGGGTCGGAGAGGTAGGCGTTGGAAGGGGAGGCGTAGCGTTGTTGTTGAGGGGAGGTGGGAGTAGCGTAGGGTTGTTGTTGTTGGTTCCATGCCCCTGCTGCTACGGGAACCGAGGAGGAGGCGTAGGCGTTGTTGGGCGCGTAAGGATCGATGTAAGGTTGTTGAGGAGGAGATTGGGGTTGGAGTTGTGGGTTGTAGTAGTTGTCTTGGGGTTGAGGTGGGTATGAGTTCTGCTGGTAGTCGGCTTGGGGGTCTTGGTAGTCTGAAAAGGAACGAGGGAGGAAGGAGACGCGAGAGGGAGAGGGAGGGAAGGAGGTGAGCTTCGTCTCGCTTTCGCGCGCTTCTCCGAACCGTGTAGTTTCGACCGCGAGTGAGACGAAGGAAAAAACTCACAAGCTGAATGATCGTTGCTAACAGGAGGATATCCTCCAGGAGTTGACTGTCCTCCAGCGTAGTACTGGTCCGAGGGGGTCCTTTGAGCGTCAGGTCGGTACGAGTCCGAAGGTCTCCTTCCCATCCCGACCGCAGATCCACCAGCCGAGTATCCTCCTCTCCCGTACCCATGCCCACCATCACTCGACCCTTGTCTCCCGTATCCTCCTTGTCCAGGCTGATCCCTGTACGCTTGTCCTCCGGCGAGGGCTGGATCCTCCTCCTCGTCGAGCCACTGATCAGGCTGCTTGTTCCCTCCCGTCAACGGCTGAGTCTCGTACGGCTGGAAACCTGGAAGATGGCTTCCTCCTCCTCCTGCTTGACGAGCTTTCCTCTCCTCCTCCGCTCGAATCGCCTCGATACGCGCCTCCTCGGCGTAAGCAGTGTCGTAGGGAACTCGGTCTCCTCGTTCTCCTCGCTCGTTCCGAGGTCCTCGAGACGAGATGCAGCGTCGACCACATCCGTAGGCACATCCGGAGAGGAAGAGGATGACCCACGCGGCGAGGACGATCCAGACGGCGGGACCGAGGGAGGAGGAGGCGCCGTCGAGGGAGTTGATTCGGGTTCGAGCGAGGAGGAAGAGGACGATGTCGAAGATGAACGCGATCAAAGCTAAGCGGAGGAAGAAAAGGAGGGGAAGCCAGGATAGTACGAGAGGAAGGTCAGTCGGACGAGATAAAAGGTCGGAAAGAGAGAAAGAAGGGAGAGAGGGGCTGAAAGAGAGAGAGGAGACGCACCAACAGCAGCTGCCATCGAGGCGAAGCATGAGCTGAAGCAGACCATAGCGAACTCCCTGCAATGAGCGAGGAGTCCCAGAACACACGCTCCAGCCGACAGACCGAGAGCTATGCGAAATAAGCAGGGAAAGAAGGTCAGAAGAGGCTGAGAGATGCAGCCGAGGAAGGAGGACGAGGCAGCCTTCCCTCCTCCCTCTCTCACTTCCTTCTCCGTCTGTTCGACTCACCGACAATGTGCAAGACGAGGACATAGGTAATCCATTTGGCGGCCACCGTCGGTATATCGATCGAGGTGACTCCGAGGATGGCATTCAGATCTATAGGAGAGAAGGGAAGGCGAAGAGAGGGTCAGCTTCGTTCCCTCCTTCCCTTCGTTCCAAAGCTGTCCAGCCTCCCCGTTCGTCCTTCTCCACTCTCTACCAGCGGTCTTGGACTCCTATGCAGCCTCGAAATGAGCCCTCACCTAGATCGTATCCTACGCTCGGTGAAGAACAAGTCGTCGTTCCATCCTTGACGAGACAGTATCCTAACGTGCCCAGGGTGAGCTCTCCTGAGATCGCCGTCGAGGAGAGCGTCGCTTTGAAGAAGTAGAGAGACTTGATGAGAGGGGTAGAGAAGGACGCAAGGGCGAGAAGAACCGTAGAGGCGGCCGTAAGGATCGTCCCTGGCGTGGCAGGCTTCATGCTGGAAGAAGGAGAGGAAGGGAAGGGGAGGAAAGGAGGTGGGCGTTGGGGGGAAGGGAGAAGGTCGATGGATCGAACGTCACCAAGGGCCAAGCCCGCAGGGAGAAGGGAGATGGGAGAAAATCTTGACTTGGAGATCGGGGAGATATCAGAAGGCTCCAAAAGGAAGAGCTGATTTAGACACAAGAAAAAATGTCCGGGATCTCTACGAGAGCTAGAAGAGAAGGGAAGACGCGCGACGGTTACCAACTCTCGCTTCGTCCAAACAAAGCTCAGATTTCTCGTTCGGAAGATTTCCCCAAGCTGAAGCACCTTCATGAAGATATAGGCGACTCTAAACTTTACCCCGAAGCGTTTTATTTTGCTTCAAATCTAAAAACGAAGCAGCAGGAGAAGATCGAAAGAGGGTCGTTCGTGAGCTCGCCCGTTTCGTTCCCTTCCTCTTACCCACTTCCTTCTCGTTCCAGGACCTTTCACCCCTACACCCTCCACGTTTCTCTCTGCTGGATGGCCGCTCTCGTCGCGCAACTTTCCCAACTTGAAGCCCACCTCCTCTCGCTTTCCGAGCTTCCCTCCCTCATCGCTCAGCTCTCGTCCACCAACGAAGCTCAAGCCTCGACCATCGCTCGTCTCTCGTCCGAGAACGACAACCTCAGGAACAACCTCAGGAGAAGAGTTCAGGAACAGGATCACCTTTTGGGAGAGCAAGCCCGAGCTTCCGTTTTCGAAGAGTTGGATGAAGAGATCGAAGTCGACGTGGAAGTCGAGAGACCGGTGAGCTCGGCTCTCGCTTCCTCTCCTCCTCCCCCTCTCCGCTGACCAGTTCTCTCTCTCTTCCTCGGTCTCTCAGGATACGGACAAGGCCCGACGTCATCTCAGCTCCGGAAGCAGACGCAGAGCCTGTATGGAAACTCTTCCGGCCGAGCTCACGGACATCATCCTCTCCTTCCTCCCTCGACCTGATCAGTTGAGGTTGGGTCGATGCTGCTTCAACCTCCTGAGCCGAACCTCTCGTCTCATCTACGGCTCAGAGGTCGTACTGGACCTCAAGAAAGCATACTCGTTCATCGCCTCAAGAGTTTGTTTCCTTTTCCCTCTCTCAAGCTTGCTCGGTCGACTTCCGGCGTGCTCTCTCTCCGCCCACGTCCGTCGACTGACTCTCGAACAACTCCTTCTCCCTCTGCCCCTGCAGATTTGGCCAACCACCTCATCCTCACCTCGAATCACCTCTCTCCTCACTCCCCATCGATCCGTCAGCCTCCTCGCAACAACCTTCCCAAACGCCCAAATCTCCTCCCTCTCCTCCCTCCTCCCTCCCCTCACCCTCCCTCCCTTCCCAATCAAACGCCTCACCATCTCCGACCGCTTCTATCCTTCATTGCCAGAGTGGAGTCCCGTCCTTCGATTTTTCGACCCTCAACTTCTCATCCTCGACGGATCCAACAGGGCCCAGGCCAACGTCAACGTCAACGTCCCCGCCAACCCCTCAGTGTTTCGCGTCCGCTCGGAGAACCTGGCCTGGACGCTCGGATGGACGCGTCTGGAGAGCTTCAGGAGCTTCGGATCGTACTCCCTTCCATGGATGGGTGGGGGGAATGGCACCTTTGCGCTGTCGGAGTGTATGATGAGAGGGGTGGAGAACGCGGTGGTGAGGTTCGAGCTGGTCACGTCGCTGGTTGGAGGGAGGCGGGCTGGAGAGAGTGAAGATCGAGGAGGGAGATATGGTTCAATACCTCCGCGATCTTCTTCCTGCGTCCGAGAAGAAGAGCAAGACGGGGCCGTGTTTGCGGGTTACTTTGGTGGGGAGGGAGGAGACGGAGGATGAGGAGGGGGACTAGGACGAGGACGAGGGAGATGAGGAGCAGGTTTAGACTAGCCGTAGTGTTTCTTTCGATTTATATAGCTTCGCATCCGTGCAATTTTACGAGCCTTTTCTTCGACGATCCAACGACATCAGAGTCCCGACCTAGAACACCGAGCGAATTGAGGAGAGTTGAATGGTCGACGCGTCTCGCTTTCGACTCAACTCGACTTTCCCTTCGACGCAACCCATGCAAGCGTATATATCCCGAGTGAAGCTAGTAGGTAGTTGCAAAGCAAAGAGTCTTGTGAGGGAAGCAGAGAGCCTGAATAGGGTTGGCTCCCGACAAGCCCTTTCCGATCCAGTGTCGACGTTGGTGTTCTGAACGAAACGAGGCGAGACGCGAAGGGAAGTCAGCGAGGTCGAGAGGCTTAGAGGAGAGCCTGAAGTTGCACACGACATACCCTGCGAGCAGTATGAGACTGACTTGCACTGCAAGGAAGGAGGAAGCGGAAAAGACGCGTCAGAAAAGGAAACGCGTCGAGCACAGCGAGCGACGCGTCTCTCCCTCGATGACGACCACTTCAAGACACGTCCGTTAAACTTACCCTCGTGCAAGCACTAAGCTTAACCCCGTCCTTCGGATCTGCCTCACAGTCGTCCAAACATCCTCCAGCACACAACTCCCATCTTTCCATCGTGAACTGGGACTCGATCGGCTCCTTCCCTCCCTTCTCCAACCATTTCAGGAGAGCAGGAGCGATGGATTGGACTCGGAGGGCGACGTAAGGACTCGCATCGGTTCCCTGGGGAGTGTTGGTCCGGTCGAGGGAGCCTTCGAGGAAGTGACGGACCGCGAGGAAGGAGGGATCGGTGGAGGGATTGGGAGGGAGGAAGTTGATCTGAGGAGGGAGAGGGTTGGTGCAGTACCTGATGGCGTTGGTGAAGGTGTCGAGGTGGACGGAGAGTTTTCCGGAGATGTCGGAAAAGTCCTGGAGGAGAGAGAGAGAGGCGAAAGGTTCAGCGAAAGACGAAGAGACGTCGCGACTCGACCCGCGAGCCTCGAACGTCGACGAACGAAGAAGAACGAACCAGATCCTCAGCTGTCATCTGAGCAATGTATTTCCACATGAAGGCGAGGAATTCCTTCACATCCTCTCCTCCCGATCTCATCCATTTGGCGAAGTAGGACGAGCAATAGATCTGGTAGAAGAGCGAGGTGTAGATGTGATCCGTTTCCGTGGGTGCTGGACGGAGAATTGGCTTGATAAAGTAGGTTGAGATCTCCTTTTGGAAGGCGAGAGCGATGGTGGGCATGTACTGGGATGCGATCTGGTAAGAGAGAGTGACCTGCTTCCCTCGGCTAAGAGGACTTCGAGACTCGCACTGGAAGGAGGGAGCGAGCGCGAGGAAGGAGGGAGGGGAACGAAGGGGTCAGCCAGAGCTCAAATCTGGGTCTGATGCGGATCCGAAGCCTCCGAGAGATAGCGGAGACTTCGTCCTTCACAGAGTCTTAGGAGAGATCGAGACCTGAGCGTCTGAAGGGGATGAAGAGCTCACCCAGTCGTTCCATCTGTCCGTTTGAGCTCGAGTCCCCTACCCTCCCGCGATCTGTTTCCAGCTCTCTTGGTCGTCGAATCCCAGTGCAGCGGCCGAGGTCTCGAGGAGGATGGTGGAAGAAGCCATGGAAGGGGATGAAGGAGCGAAAAGTATTTCTTTCGACTGTGATCGTTGCGGGCGAAGGGTCAAGCAGGAAGGAAGGGGGAGGTGAGCTCGAGATTTTCGACCTTCTCCTTCCTCACAACGCCCACCCCCTTCTACTCCGCTTCTTTCCTCTCCTCGATTCAAGATGGCAACCGTTCATATCACAGCAGCCGAGAGTGCGGCCGCGTTGGGTTTGGAGACGGAACGGACTCCTGGAAGAGCATCGCGGTCGGCCAGGCGACGTCCAACCAGCGCATCCGACTCGAGCACGTCGCGAGTTCATCTTCTGTGCTTCCTTTCGTTTATCGGCCGATTATTAGCTCTTCCTTTCGATCAGAGTGATGGAGGGGGGCATAGATCTCTCCTGAACCCCTCGCAGTGCCCGAGCTCCCCTCCTTCGTCTCGAGGAGCTCATCAAACGAAGGCAGCAAATGAAGCGAAGCTCACTTCCTTCCATCCCTCCCTCGTCCTTCCCTCGTTCTTCATCTCTTCCTCCTTCTCCAGTCCTACCTCCGAACTCAGACCGGAATGTCCCGAGCCCAACAGATCGGCCTCGTCTGGGAAACAGCAGCTCTTCACATGCCCCAAATCGCCAAAGCCTTCCTCCTCGAGATCGACACTTTCTTCCTCCCCTCGCCTCGACGTCAACCTCTCGACGAGCACAGACCTTACTCCCTCCTCCTCAAGCAGATATACTGCACCTCCTACTTCGCGAGATGGTGCAAGGAGGGAGGCGAGGACGTCGAGGTGTTCATGAAGACGCTGCTCAACTACGTCTCGAAGTTGACCCTCGCCGACACTGTGAGCTCTCTCTCTCCTTCCATCTCGCCTTCGTGCTTCGCGTGCTGACGTTCTCTCGGCTCTTTCTCGCTAGGTCAATCCAACTCAACTCGAACAACTCGGAATCCACATCGAAGTCCTCGTCAACGCCATCCTCTACTCTCCTCACCCTCTTCCCTTCACCCTCCTCCCCTCCTCTGCAACCGACCCTTCCCTCGTCGCCGCCAAATCTTTCCTCCTCGCTCTCGTCGGTCACATCAGAGGACTGAAGTTCGATCATCGTTACGCCATGATCGGAGGACCCGCGAAGCAGCTGAGGGACTGGATCGTCGGAGGTGGGAGGAGGAGGATGGAGCAGAGCTTCAAGATCGAGATGTGGAGCGATTGCAGTGGAGGGTGTATCACGAACTGTTCGGAGAGGAACTTCGAGAAGCTGAGTGCTTGTGGAAGGGTGAGCTACATCCTTCCCCTCCCATCTCGTCTGTTCGCGTCGTCCGCTCGTCTGTTCGACGCGTCGCGAACTAGCACTCGTTCGGTTGGATCGGAAACGCTGACCTCGCTACTCCATCTACCCCTTCTTCGATCGTCTCTTCTTTCAGTGTAAATCGGTTCTCTACTGCTCGCCAGGTCCGTCCTCTCTTCTCGTCGCATCTGTTGTTCTCGTCGTCTCGCTGACAAGTCCCTCCTTCTCTCTCGTTCATCTTCTTCCTCGCAGAACACCAAAAGCAACATTGGAACGGTCGCCAACTCGAACAACTCACCTTCCCTCACAAAACCATCTGCTTCAAGTCGCTCTGGTAGCCTCGTCGCTCCCCGTCGACGTGCCGTCCCTACTTTCCGTATCTTGTATTTCTTTCGTTTCAGCTTTTCAACCCTGTTCTCTCTTTGTATCCATGCCCCTCGCACCATCTCTGCATCTTTCACGCGTATACCCATCCATTTTGGTCGCATCTAGCTCGAGACCACCACGACCTAAGAAACTCTACATTGCGAAACCCGACTTCTCCTTCACTTCATCAAACGACCCTCTCCGACAATCCCAGAACGACCTTCTCCCCTTGATGTTCGTACCAGCTGACGACTCCGTCTCCTCCTCCTCCGAAGGCTCGCTGGGTCGTCGTCGGGGCCCAGAAAGGAGAGGGCGGGAGAGGAGGGTAGAGCGACGCGAGGTTCGCGGTGGAGGAGAAGTCGAGGAGGAAGGGCGAGGAGGGGGTGCTATAAGCATCGAGAAAAGGAAAAGGGATACAAGAGTCAGGTTAAGATTTGGAGACGCAAGCGACAGGCGTTAATGTCAAAGGACGAGCGAGGCGAAGGGTGCGAGAGAAGAAACACGCGAACTCACACTCCCCAAACCCTCCCTCCCTTCACGACCAACCTCCCAACCTCGCCACTCCTGCCACCACCACCTCTTCCACCCTCTCCTGTATCCACCGAAGGAGCGAAACACGTCCACCCACCACCGCCTTCGCCTTCCTTCCCACTCCCACTCATCCTGACATCCCAAACTCCCACCCTCCCGCCTCCTCCCGTCCCTCCAAGAACCGTCCTCCCATCCTCCGTCATCCCAACACTGTACCAACTCTCCTCCGTCCAGGGATCACTGAACCTCCCCACCTCCGTCGCTCCTCCAAGTCTCAAATCGTGCATCAAAACGGACGCGACGGGGTGCGAGTGAGCCGAGAGGAGGAGATTCGGGTTGAAAGGGTGGGCGTGAAGAGCGTAGGTTGCTGAAGTGTTATCCTTGGGTAGGAGGTAGCGAGGTTCGGGTGAGTGGGGGGAGAGAGGAAGGTCGTAGTAGAGGAGGGAGGTTGAGGTTCCGACGAGGAGAGACGAGGAGGGGTGGGAAGAGAGGAGGAGGGTTGACCAGGGTGTGAGGGAGTCGGGGAGGGTGAGGGTTGTTGATGAGGATGAGGATGAAGAGTGGAGGGTGAGGAGGGAAGAGTAGGAAGAGGTGAGGAAGACGGGTGAGGAGGAGGAGTGATGGTGCTGTGAGGAGGGCGAGAAGGATAGGATTGAGAGGGATTGGATTGGGGAGGGTGGGTGCGGGTAGGTTTCCAGAAGAGCGAGGAGAGGAAGGGACGTGATTGTAGGTGCTGGTACTGGTGCTGGGCGGCGACAATTCTTTTTGGAGGAGGGAAGAGGGGGTGGTGGCGACGCGGTTGAAGAGCATTCGGGTCGAGCAGGGAGTTGAACCGATTGTACGACCCCGTTCGCGAAGGTCAACAGCAAAACTGTCTCCTCATCCCCTTCGCCTTCCGTAGAGTCCGTGGAAGGGAAGAACTCCAGCCCTGTGAGATCTCCCGAGAGCAGCCCACCCGTCCCCGTCGAGCTCGACTCTCCATCGACGTTCCTCCTCTCCCTTCTCTCCCAGCTCAGTCTCCCCCCAGCTCCACCCTCTTCCCTTTCTCCAACGCCAGCCCCAAACCCAACCTCCCAGCCCGTCCCGATCGCCATGTCTCCTCTCCCTTCGCCTTCCCTCCGCTGCTCGAAATCGTAGACGATCAAGCTCGTCCTCCTCCCTCCCACGCCTCCCACGATGATCCTCGTGCTCCCAACGGCTAGCAGAGGTCTCAGAGCAGCGACTCGTTTGATTTTGGAAGCCGAGGATGGAAGGGGTAGCGGCCTAGCAATGAACTCGCGACGAGAGACACGTTGCGAGGAGAGGTGAAGGTGCTGAGTGAGGGCTGAAGGTGACCAGGTGTTCGTTGAAAGAGGAGGAGAGAGCGAGAGCTGACGATGAAGAGGGTAAGCTCGGTTGAGGTAGGTTGGGAGAGAGAGAGTCTCATGCTGGCAGGAAGAAGAAGCAAGAAGAAGGTCAGCTTGAGGAGTGGTGGCGAGAACGAGAGGAGGGAAGCAAGGAGGAAAGGTCGAAGCTCACAAGCTCTTTGTTCGCTGAGCTCGTTTGACCGAGAGACGATAGGTCCGAGAGACCTAGTTGCTGGTAGACGAGAACGAGAACATCGGAAGGGAGATGGTCAAAAGGGTTGGACGAGAAAGGTCCAGGAGGGGAGCTCATGGACGATGCAGAAGAAGGAAGGCAAGCGTGAGCTCGACGTTTTCGCTTGAGGTTTCGAAGGATGGTCTGCTCGACCTTTCCCTCCCGACCTTCACTTGTCGGCTTTAGCAGTTTTCACCCAAGGAGGGGTGTATGAAGCCTCGACTCTCTTGGTAGCAAGATAGGCGAGGGAGTCCATGGAAACCTCGTCGTCAAGCCGAGAGTTCGTTTGAGCTCACCTCCTCCCACCTCCCCTTGCGCGACTTCGTCTCTCGTTCGCTGGTCGAATACTTGCTCGCCCTTGTCTATTTCGTACTCGATATCCAGCCTTTTCACCTCGCGAATGTGCTCTCTTGATCGGATACTAACTTTGTCCCTCGAAAGATGAAGAGCGCTCGGCGACGCCGTCTCCTCTCCAACCATCACGAGCTCAGCTCCTTCGTTCGTTCTTCCGTCTCCTCTCCCATCCTTTCTACTCGATCTTCCTGCAAGAACTGAAGTCTTCTACTCTTCTCCTCGTTCTCTTTCCTTGGCCATCTCATCAGCCCTCCCCGAAACCAACCTCTCCACCCACCTTCTCGCTCCATTCCCTCTTCCTCTTCTCCACCTCCCTTCCACATGGGCGCCTGGGGTTACGGCATCTTCCAATCCGACCACGATCTCGACATCGAGTGCGAGATCTCCGACGACGCGAAACTTCAACTCTGGTATCCCAACGAAGAGGAGCTCGCCAAAGTCCAAAAGGAGTTCAACGGAGGTCTCCTCCAGAAGCTCACGCTCAAGTACCTCGCCGCTCGAGACGCAGAGAAGGTCGTCCTTCTCGGAGCTCTTGCGATGCAGTGTGGCTGCGAGGTTGGGACGGAGCATCGAGAGGTTTTGAAGGAGTGCTTGGAAGGGTTGAGGGGTGTGATCTTCGATCTCAAAAGAAGTCAGGTTAGGAAAAGTGAGTTTCCGACGAGCTTCGACCTTAGCGATCTCGTTCTACTTCTTTCGACTTCTCCCAGCGAGTGAGATAATGATCTCGGTGTAGTGGAACTGAAGAGCTGACCTTCAATCAAATCTGCTTCGTTCTCTCCCCGCTCGAATCAGCTCTGGACAAGTACCCTCTCCCCTCCGACGGCAAGCCTTACGACTTCCAATCACCTGGACTTCTCGATACGATGAGCAGCAAGGTCGCTCAAGGGAACTCTGGAGGGTCTGTTGGGATGAACGTCTGGGAGTGGGGGACGGAGGGGAGAGAAGGAAGGGACCTTTGAATCGAACGAACGACGCGACGGGGAAGTCAGTCATTGCTTTTCCCTCCTTCGTCATCTTCGGTTCCCTTCGAGTGCTTCACCGTGTCCAAAGGCTGAAACCGTCTTCTTTCTTGCTGTCGTGCGCTCGCTTTCTCAAGCAATCGAATCGCTCTCTTGCTGCACGTCCTCCTTCGTTCGTTTTCGTCTTTCACTCTGTCCGACTCCTTCATCTCACGTAGCTCTCTCGTTCTCGAATCCACATACGCCTCTTTGACTTTGTTCTTAGCTCTTCTCTCGTGATGACCTCGTTCATACTTGCTCGCTTGCCGGAAGGGAGAGAGAAGTCCAGCGAGCTGGACGTCGACGCGTCGCTCGCATCATCCTCGAACAGTTTATTCCCTTCACCAGCGATCTACTCTGGAGCATCTCAAACAACTCCCGGAGCCTTGCTATACCTACAACACTCTGCGATCCCTCGGTAGAAGCGAGGAGAACCCGGCTTCGTGGTCGTTTAGAACTCTCGACGCGACTGACTTTCCGACGAGAGTGGAACGGACAACAACACCTTCCCCTCTCTACCCTGGGAGTCTCACTGAGGTTCTTCGCTTCGCGTATGAATCCTGGCTTCTCTGCGTCTAAAATCCACAACGTCAGCAGCAAAAAGCTCGTTCTCAATTCGACCGGAGGGAGGAGGTTCGAACATTAGCGCGAGCAGCTTTTCCCTTGCCTCCTTTTTGTCCCATTCCTCCTGAGAGCACTTCGAACCATCTAGATCGAGACTGGCATACCCTTCTGATCTAATTTTTCATTCTCCGATGACGAGAAAAAAAGCCAGCCAAGCCTTGTTGCGTTTCGTTCTGAACCCGACCTCCTCTTCCTCCTCCCTCCCCCTCTCGTCCCGTCAAACACCCACCCTCGTTTCCCTTGCCAACCCCCCTCCCCGCCACCCTCAGGAACCCTTCTCCCAAAATGGCCCCTTCACCCTCCCCTTACGCTTTCTCCAACACACCACAATCGACTCAATCCTCGAACAACAACAACATGTCCCGCTACGCCCCTTCTGGAGGTCCCCCTCCCCCTCCTTCCTCCTCTTCTCAACAACAGTACAGCCCTCTAGCGCCAGGAGCGTTCGGTCAGAGGGATCCTAGAGGAAGCGTTACGAGTGTCGATAGCAACGGAAGCGGAGGTTCGGTGAGTCGACTCTCTCTCTCTCCCCCTCATCGGTCAAGAGACGAAGGTGAAAAGGAGGAGTGCGGGAGGAGGGGAAGGAAGGATGGAAGGGAGGCTCGAGAACAAGGGTCGCAGAGTCGTCCTTCTTTCTCTTCCTCCCTTCTCAGCTCGCAAGTCAGATCAAGAGATCTTCTTATCTTGGAAACTATCCTTGGAACCCTTTGACTCCGGATCAGAAGCACAAGAAGGAGGGAAGGGGATCTCGGGGGAGACAGCTGCGAGGCACCACCTTCGCAGCTTCACAGCTCGCCCTCCCTCCTCCTCCTTCTCCTTCTCTCAGCGCACCTCTCTATACAGTCTCAACACATCTGAGCTCATGCTGATAAAGCTCCCTCTCTCCTTCGCACACGCCAGTCATCTTCTCGGAAACCTTTCGCAGCAGGAGCAGGCTACAGTGGATACAACCCGGCTGCTGGTCGAACGGGTTCGGTTTCTACCTTCGCTCCTTCTATCTCGGAAAAGGTGAGTCTAATTTCGATTCTCGAAGGCTCAGCTTCTTCGTCTCGTATAAGAGCTGGTAGCAGGACGATCTGAAGGGCTAAGGGAGACGAAGGAAGGAGGAGAGGAGGTCGAGCTGGGAGGGGTTGTTCTCGGAGTCCCCGACCCGTCCTGTTTTGGGTGCCCAACGACGTCGCTCTCTCCTCACAACCCACAAAGACTCGCTCTATACAAGACGCTGACTATCGTCTTCTCTTGCAGTACTCGATCTCGGATCCAACAGCTTACCAGTCGGACCACACAGTCGGGGACGTCGAGGTTCGTGCCTTTCTCGCCTCGCTGCCGTGTTTTCTCGCTCTCAAACCTGTCCTCATCTTCTCGTCGCTTCTTCTTCAGGTCGACGACTACCTACACAACCCAGATCCCAAACGAGATCGAAAGAACGACAAGGGAGGCTCGATTCTGACGCTTCGAGGACTTGAGAACTTGGGTTGTTTGGCGCTCTTCGTTCTCGGTCTCATCACTCTCTGTGAGTTTCGCTCGCTCCTCCTTCTGAGTGTGTGTGGGAAGGGTCAGCTGACTCGTTACTTCTCCATCTCAGTCGCTGGATACCCGATCATTAGCTTCTACCAGACGGCGAAACCGACAGCGCTCGGAGCTTTCAAGTTCGTCGTTCCTCCCTCCCTCCTCCTCGAGCTCGACTCTCGAACCCTTCGCTGAGCTTCTCGTTTCCTCTTCGTACTCAGCATGGGAGGAATCAACGCCACTGGACAGGTGCCAGCAGTCATCGGATCGTTTGGACTCATCGACCCTGCTACTCCTCTGGACAAGCGAACGTGGACTTCTCTCGAGACTGGTGCGCTTTCGAGTCGACGCGTCTGCTTTACGTTTGTCGTGTCGCTGACTCCCCTCCTTTGCATCTTATCAGGCGAGGAGATGGAGCTGGTCTTCTCCGATGAGTTCGAGGAGGATGGGAGATCCTTCTTCCCTGGAGATGATGCTTACTGGGAGGCTGTCGGTCAGTTCGACTCGTTCTGCCGTTCTTCAACTCGCTCTCGCCATTCTCACACGTCGCTTCATGTCCATGCCTCACAATCTTTCCATGCGTCTTTCATGCATCTGTCCAGATCTTCACTATTGGAGCACTAACAACCTCGAATGGTACGATCCTCGTCAAATCACCACCAAGGACGGATCGTTGGTCGTTACCCTCGACAGAATCCCGAATCACGGACTCGAGTGAGTCTCGTTTGCTTCTCCGCGACCTCGACGCACTCTCGCTGACGCCTTCTTCTTGTTTGTAGGTACATGGGAGGAATGGTGTCGTCCTGGAGGAAGTTCTGCTTCACTGGAGGATACCTCGAGGCTTCGGTCAAGCTGCCTGGACGACCTGACGTTTACGGAGTTCGACCTTGTTCCTCCTTCTCGAAGACGTGTTGAGACCGTACTGATCTTGATCGATTCTTTCATCAGCTCTGGCCTGCGGTCTGGGCGATGGGAAACCTTGGACGTGCCGGATACGGAGGAACTCTGGACGGAATGGTACGTTCGAGCGAGTTCGTCGCGTCCTTCGTCGAAGCTGACCTCGCTTCCTCCTCTCGTCTTCAGTGGCCTTACTCCTACGACGAGTGCGAGTGAGTACTACCTTCCCTTTGATTTCGATGTTTTCGAAGGCTGACTCTCGTTGTCTTCGTGTCTACAGCGTCGGAACTCTCGCCAACCAAACGCTCAACGGACTGCCCGCCATCGCCGCGACTTCTGGAGCCGAAGGTCTTCCTGGAGAAGGAGCTCTCTCCTTCCTTCCCGGCCAGCGTCTCTCGAGATGCACTTGTCCTGGAGACTCGAGCCACCCTGGACCAAAACACGACGATGGAACCTGGTTCGGAAGGTCTGCTCCCGAGATCGGTTCGTCCTCGTTTCTTCGATCCTTCTCGAGACCTTCTCGAGCTCACTCTTTCCGACTCCCTTCCTCTCGCAGACGTCTTCGAAGCTCAAGTAGATACCTCGACACTGCAAGGACACGTCTCTCAGTCGTCGCAGTGGGCTCCGTGAGTCGTTTGGGCGCTCCTCTGCTGATTTTCATCCTCTCGTCGCCCTTTCGATCGTTCCTGACTTTGCTTTCCTTCTCGGTTCAGATTCAACCCCGAGTACGCTTGGTTGAACAACTCTGCTAACTTAATCATCGACGACCCCGAGGTCTCGACTCTCAACACATACTTCGGAGGCAAGTTACTCTTTCCTCCTCTTCCGAGCCGACGCTTCCCAGCTGACCATCGCCCCTCGACGTCTCTTACACTGCCTTTCCCTACAGGTGTCTACCAGCAAGCGACATCGGTGGTCTCCGCGACTGATCAGAACTGTACGTTCAATCTCGACGCGTCCGTTCGTCGACGAGTCTCGCCTCTGACCTCCCTTCTTCTCTTCGCACAGGCTACGAGCACGGAAACGTTCCCTGCTTCTCTCTTTACGGTTTCGAGGTAAGTCTCTTCTTGATCCATTCCTCTCGCAACCTTTCGCTGACCTCGCCTGCTCTTCGTCCTTTGACAGTACGCGGCTGGAAAGTGAGTCCCTCGCTCGTCTCGCCTCTCTCTCGTTTTCGGTGCTCGAGCACTGACCGTTTCCCTCTTTTCGAACCTTTCAGCGATGGACACATCCACTGGGTCAACGACGGAAAGAAGGCTTGGACCTTCCGAGGAGCTGGAATGGGACCGAACGCCGCTGCTCAGGTTTCCGCTCGACCCGTCCCTCAGGAACCGATGGTGCGCGAACTCTCCCTCCCTGCTCGACGTGGACGCGCTCAGTCACTGATTAGCTGCTCTCCCTCCCTCTCAGTACATCCTCATCAACCTGGGTCTTTCGGAGAACTTCGGTATCATCGATTACGAGGGACTAGAGGTGAGTTTGAGGAGGGGTCGCTCTTGACGCGTCGTCGACTTCGAACTGACGGCTCCTCTCGCTTCATCCCTCCTAGAACCTCTGGCCTGTTCATCTCTACGTCGAGCACATCCGAGTCTACCAATCCCCGAACGCGAAGAACGTTGGATGCGATCCTGACGATTTCCCTACGGTTCGTTCGTCTCGTCCTCTCTTTCGAGTTCACCCCCTGACCCTCTCTTCTCCTCTCCTTTCTTCGATCATCTAGGAAAAGTACATCGAGCAGTACATTCACGGATGTGAGCTCTTCTCTTTCCAGTACTTCTCCTCTCGCTCTTCTCTCACAAGCTGACCTCGCCCCCTCTTCGTTCTTTCTTCGCAGACTCCGATCCCAACATCACCACTGTTCGTCTTTCTCCTTCACTAACAAAAGGTCCACGTCGCTGACCTCATCCTTCCTTCTCTCTTCGTCTGTTCGATCTGCAGTGGGATCAAATGACCGACAACTCCCCTCTCCCCATCAACAAGCTCACTGGATCGTGCTAGCGCTCTTCCTTCTTCCTCTCGCTTTCTTCTTATCCTTCTTCCCCGGACTCTTCATGTTGTTCAAGCTCTGCTATATCTTGTACCTCCCTCCTTCTTCGTTTGCATGTCTACCTTCACCTTCGCTTTCGTCTTCCTTTTTTCCTTCTCAAATTACACACACGTCGAACGTTCTTTCCCTCCTCCTCCCTCAGCATTTCTCCTACCTACTTACTTACCTTCACTCTCACTTCTCACGCCCCTTTGCATCTTCCTTTCCTTCGCCTTTCTTGAGACTCGCTCGCTCACTTGCTGTCCCAATCGTTTCACTTCACGTTCGTCGGCTCGTTCACTCGTTCGCTCGCTCGCGTCGAACCCAAGCTCATCTCCTTTCCTTGCTCCCCTACACCTTCGCTTTGCATCTTTAACTCTACTTTGCACGTCTCTTTTGAACCGAAGCTACTCTTTTTGGCTATTGAGGGACTGGAAAGTTGTTGACTCGAGCGGAGGAGGGCAAAAGTGGGGAGCCGACCCGACGTCGAGGTCCATCCCAGTTTTCCGTCGCTCGAAGAGACTCGCAAATCGTCCAGGCCTCATTCCAGCAAAAATGTAACTGAAAGGCTACTCCCTCTACTCCGTCTCATCCTCCTTGATCTTCAACACCGCCCTCATCTCGACCACCTGGTCGCCTGGTAGGTCCCAATAGTAGGGAGCGTCCTCGTTCTCGCTTATCCTCGAGAGGCCCAACCCGTCAAGAAGCTCTTCCTCCGTCCTCCCATCTTTATACCTAGTCCTCAGCCACATCTCCAGGTCCGGTATCGATCCGTCCCTCTGCTTCTCGAAGCAGTTCCGGAAAAGCGACGCGTCCTCCTCCTCTTCTCCTTCGGTGGTGGAGCCAACGATGAGTGATGTACACCCACCTAAGCTGACGACGGATCGGAGACGGCTCCAGGTCGAAAGAAAGACCATGCCTTCGAGCCAGAACGGATGAACTCGTGAGGTGGTGGGGACCTGGTCGAGGAATCGTTCTTGCCCTGCGAGGAGGGATAGCTTTGCGGGGTTGAGGAGACGAAGGAGCGGAGACCAGTTGAGGAGAGCATCCGCAGAGGTTTCGAACGGCTCTATGATCTTGAGGTGAGGTAAGAGGATGGGACGTGGGTCCGACCGATGGACGAGCGTGAGGGGGAGGAAGTCCGTGGGGGTGAGGGTGACCTCTTCGGCGTCGTGATGGACGATGAGAGTCTGAGGGGAGAGGAGGGAGTTGATTCGGGAGGTAGAGGGATTGGGGTCGGAGATCTAGAAGACAGAGGGGAAGATCAGATGGGGTTTTGAGGAGGAGGAGGGAAGCTAGAACGAGCGACTCACGCGAGGGAGTACGAATGAGATCGCCGCTGAAGGGCTGCTGAGTTCGACTGTCCGATAGGCGATGGGGGAGAGGACCTCCAGGAACCTGAAGCAAACGCTCAAAGGCTGGATACGGTCGCGTTGCTTGGGTAGGGCGAGGCGGAGGATGATCTCGAGGAGTTCGTTTGGGAGGGAGAGGAGGGAGGTTGGAGGTCCGATTCGGTTTGTAGGAGGTGGTTTTCGATGCTTGTCCTGCAGACGAAGAAAGTTGCGAGTATATAGAAGTCAGAGGACGATTCAAGGTTTGAGACGTGGAGCCAGAGAGTCGAGATAGCGAAGGGAGGAGGAGGAGAAAGAGAAGGGAAGGAGAAGCGAAGCTCAACATCGAGGACTCACTTTTGACCAAGCCCAGCGGCCCGACAGCCCATCCCCGACCTTCTCCCATATCCAGAACCCTTCAGGGAAGACCTTGGCCTCGAGTTGACGGATGAAGACGTCCTTGGAGTCGTTGAGGAAGGAGAGACGAGCGATGGAGGACTGTTGAGCTTCGTTCTCGGCCTTGAGTTGAGCGAGGGACGACGCTTGAAGACGAGTCTGACCTTCGAGCTGAGAGAGTCGGGAGAGGACGAGATCCATCGGGACAAGAGATGAGGAATGTTCGGTGAAAAGAAGGGGGAAAGCGAGGTGTAGTCGAAGGAAGAACGACCTCCCTCGACGAACTGAAAAGAGGTTGAGCTCGCTCGTCGTTTGGTCCCTCCCTCCCGACGGCTTCCTTCTCTTCCCGGACCTTTCTTCTTCCCATCTTTTCTCTCCCCGAAATGGACGCTCTTCTCGCTCAACTTTCCCAACTCGAGACTCAAGTTCGTTCCCGTTCCAAGCTTCCATCCATCGTCGCCCAACTTTCGTCCACGAACGAAGCTCAAACCTCGACCATCGCTCGTCTCTCATCCGAGAACGAAGCTCTCAAGAGGCAGGTTCAGGATCAGGATCGAAACCTCGTTGAATTCTCCGATGCGCTGTACCCCGGAAGTCGTTGGTCGTGGAAGGGAGAGAAGGAGGAAGGAGGGAAGGGAGGGATCTGGAGCTGGACGTCGGTTCGTTCCCCTCCCTGCTAGATTCCCTCTCTGGTCTTGTCCAGCTGACCAAAGGCCCTACTTGGACTCCCCACAGGCGAGATACCAATCAATTTCTCCTTCAACAATCTCCTCCGAACCTCCCTCGTCGCTCGACTCGCTTCCGATCGAGCTCCTCAAGATCATCTCGAAACTGCTCGAAGAAGAGGACAAGCTCTCGCTCTGCGGAGTCTCTTTCAGGTTCCTCGAGGTCGTCGCACCAGAGATCTACAACAAGGCCATCATTCTCCCTGCCTGCGATGCTCTCTCGTTCCTTCTTCCAAGAGTGAGTTGCTCGACGCCTCGTCCTCGACCTCTTCCTCGCTCGCCACTCACTCCTTGTGATCCCCTTTGCCCCTTCTTCTCGTAGATCTCAACCGAATCTTCGAGGAGTCAACGAATCACCGATCTCCTCACTCCCTACACACTCTCCCTTGGGGACGAGGACAGCGCCTCGACTCCGTTCGTGGAGCTCAACGAGTTCCTCGTCTCTCCTCCCCTTCCCTCTCAAAGGGTATCTCTGTACGGAGTCATGATCATCATCACCGAGAACCTCAACGCTATGATGGACTTCTGGACTCCCTTCCTTCGATCCCTCAACCCAAAGGTCGTCATGCTCGGCGCGAACGTCGGCGAGCCTTCCTCTCTCACCAAACCTCCCCTCATCATCCACGTCCACGCCTCCTCTCCCTTCGATTTCCCCATCTCCGAGTGGAACCGCCTCGAATCAGTACTCTGGGTCAGCCACGTCTTTCTCTTGGAAGGTTCCGCGCGCTCAGCGATGGGCGAGACTTTTCGAGATCCTCAGTACACTCTCGTTTCCGTTCCTGAAGTTGGGGAGGCGGTCAAGAGGGAGCTTGAGGAGAGCGAGATGGCTGCTGTCGGGTTGATCTCCGGAGAGGAGGGAGGACCGCTCAAGATTGTGGTTTTGAGGATTGAGGAGCGTATGGAGGAGGAGGACGAGGGAAAGAAGGAGGCGGACGGGTCGGTGGTCGACGCGACGGGATAGTTTACTTTGATTAAGGGACGACTTTCGTATGACCCCCTACACCATCCTGCCTAGCAGAACAGATCCCTTCGCTCTTCTTGTTTGTTGCTCTTTCAGAAAGAGAGGAGAAGGACGGCGGCGCGGAAACGACTTCGACCAAACGAGACGCGTCTCGTCTGCTTCTTTGCTTTCCCTCTTTGCGAGAGGGAACCCCAACCCTCACTTTGCCGACGCCTTATGTGTCCCCTTCAATGCAAGCTCTTGTCCGTTTCCAAAGCCGGCGGGTGTCAGTTCTATGTCTCTCTCCCCTCGCAGCGAAGGCGCGAGCTCGATTCGAAAAGACCTCATTTCAATCACTAGTCTAGACCGTACTGATATCGATAGCCCTGAAGAACTCCCTCGGGTTTCCAGCCACCTCGAGGTACTTGGAGAGGAAGTTCTCATCCGAGTTGACTGCAGAAACGAAAGGAACGTAAAGGTCAGCAATTCGCGTCTCGTCTCGTCTCATCCTTTCCTCCCTCCCCTTCCTCCCTCCCCACCAACCCTCCTCCCTCCCCACCCCCCTCCCTCTCTCACCGTACCTCGTCCAAACTCACCAGTATGCAACCGCCTCCTCACAACCTTAATCTCCCAAAGACCCTTCGCCTCCTGCAGCGTCACTCCCTCCGGCACGTCCACGACCTCCATCGCCTTCGCGTTCTCCGAATGCCACTTCTGGAGCTGATCATGCGGGGAGGGAGGGTACATCTTTTTGGAGAAGGTGTAGTAAGCTCCGAGGGGGTGGTCGTTGGGTTGTTTGGAGAGACCGTGGAGGAAGGAAGGGGAGAGTCGAGCTTTGTTGTTCATGGGCGTGATGGAGGAGAGGGTTGCTCCGCGGGACTGGGGTGAGGCGAAGTGAGGGGAGGCGGGACGGAGAGGGAGGCAGGGAGGAGAGGGTGGAGAAGAGAGGGAAGGAGAGGTAGAGAACGAGGGGAGAGGAGAAGTTAGAATGAGAAGAGAGAGGAGCGACGCGAACGAAGAGGTTGAACGAACGAAGGTCTTCCTCCCAGACAGGTAATCCAAAAGCAACCTCGGGACCGACAGATGGTACGCTTCCAGCGTGTTGAGTTCTGGAGTCTTGTAGAGGGATTCTCGGAAGTAGGCTTGAACGTGGTCGATGGCGAGCAAGAAGGGGATCCTGAATGAAACGAATCGAGACGAGACACGAGTCAGCCCTCTTCCTCCTCTCCCTCCTTCCCGACCCAACCCAATTACTCAGCGTTCGCATCCGTACCCACTTATCCTGCCCAGCAATGATCTCCAAAACCTTCTCCAACACCTCAGTACTGATACTCTCCTCCTTCGCTCCCAGCTCCGCCAGCTCCTTCACCGACCTCTCCCACCCTCCCTCTCCGTCCTTCCCTCCTCCCAGCGTCCTCTTGAACTCAACGTCCGCCTGCTGCTTGGATCCTCCAATTCCGGGTGCCACGTCTGGTCGGAAGGAGTAGACTTCGGAGGGAAGAGGGATCTGGGAGAGGAGGGAAGCGTTGGAGGTGTCGGCGGTGGTGAGGTGCGAGAGGATGGAGGAAGCGAGAGTGGGTTGGTGGAAGGTTTGGGTGTGAGGAGAGTAGTGGTAGGGGTAGAGGTTTTTGGTGTGGCGGGTGGCTGTGGCGAACAAGGGGTGGATGGGTGAGAGGAAGAAGAAGGGAGGAAGGAAGGAAGGGAAAAGTGGTGAGCTCGCTCGAACCGAAAAACGCGAGCTCGCCTCCGTCCTTCCTTCCCCCTGCCAGACCTACAAACAACACGCCAGGGGAAAGAGGGAAGAATGAACTCACCATCAGACACAAACATAGTGATCCACCCAGTCTGATGGGCGTGAACCAGCGACTGGAGCATGAGATGAGTCTTTCCAGTTCCCGAGTTTCCCCCTGCTCGACGACGACCGACGACCCAAGAAAGCTTGCGGTCAGCTCTGCGCCTCCACTACAAGCTCGAGACGAGCGACAGAGCGACAGGGGTACTTACACAGCAGCCAGTTTGAGTGTTTGTGCTTCTCAGGCTCCGAGATCGCCTCCGACTTGACATGGTTGAGCTTGTCGGCGAACTCGAGCGTCAGCCCTCGAGCGACAGAGAAGGGCAGCGTCTGGAAGATGAAGAAAGACAACAGACGAGGGAGAGAGATCAGCATGTGCTACGTCGAAACGAGGAGGAGTCCAAGCTGGAGGGAAGAAGGGACTCGATGGAACGAGACGAGTCGAAGATGGAGGGAAGGGGAGGAGGAGGAGGCAAGGACGTACTCCGGTTGATTGAGTTGTAGGGCTTCCCCAACGTCGGATCTCCTTGAGGACTGCGAGAGGGAACTGCTGAAGCTGACCGATAGTCTGGGTCGAGACGTTGTTCTGCGAAAAGGGGATCCGAAAGCAAGGTGAGCTCAGCGAAAGAGAACGCGAGAGCGAAGGGAAGGAGGGAGGGACGAACGGGAGTCAAGATTGGGATCCCTTCGAACGAGATAGGATCTTGGTTGATTGAAGGTATCAGAGTTTTATCAAAGTTCTACACATCCCGACAAGAGTTAGCGTTGATCCTCAAGAGACGAGGGCTGGGCGAGGGAGCCAGCGAAGGACTCACGTAGGACGATCCTCTCCTCCTTGGATTCGTCGGACCAGTACTCTTTGGGCCTGGCATCTTGATTTTCGCTACGAGACCCAAGCAAAGAAGACGGTCAGTTACTGTGGGGTACGATGTAGAGAGTGAGCTGGTACTTACGCTGCGGCTTCATCTTGATCCCCTTTTTGTCAGTAGCCTGAGTTGAAGCTGAGCTCGACAAAGATCGGATCGAACAAGAAGACGTCGACGACGAGGAGGAGGAAGCGTTGGAGGAGAGGACTCGAACAAGTAAACTCGAGGAAGCACGTCGGAGGGAGGCCATCGTGGGCTAGGAGATCTCTATCTCGGGAAAGAAGGTGGAGGAGGGAGTTGAAGGAGAAGAGGAAGGTCGACTCGAGCTCAACGAAAAGTCAAGCCCTCTCGTCGAAATCGTCCTTCCGCTGAGCTCGTCCCTGCTCTGTCTCGCACCCGACTACAACTCCTCACAACCGAAACCTTTCTCTTCTCCATCCTAGCAACACTATGAGCAACATCCTCGACGTCGAAACCGAAGAAGCTCGTCAAGAGCGACTCAGTTCGTCGTCCTCCCTCTCTCCTTCCCGTTCGTTCAAAGCTGACCTTCCCTCCCTCCTTCCCTCAGGCAAGCTCTTCTCCTCCCAATCCCTGCCCACACCACCACCAGGACTCCTCACTCGACCTACTACCTTCCCTGTGCCGGAGAACTCGGAACGTGAGTGTCTTCCTTCCCCTGAGCTCGCAACAGAGCGAGCTCGAAGGGAAGGGCAGAGCTCAAAGCTGACCTTCCCCTCCCTCCCTTCATCCGTTCGCGAACAGTCCTCTCCCGCCTACAAAACTTCCTCCCCCTCATGGCATCAGCGAACGAAGCGCTCGCGACTGCTGATCTGGAGGAACTGGATATCGAGAATGTCGGAGAGGGACAGGAGCAGTATGTCGAGATGGTGAGCTTCGACCTTCGTTTCTTCCTTCCTCCCTCTCTCGACCTTGCCTTCCCGCCTTCCCGCTCGCTCACCGACTGACCTCGCCCCCAATCCCCTCCCTTAGGACCTCGGCTTGGGAGTCTTCGATGCTCGTCTAGCTGGAGAAGAGGGAGAAGGTTCTTCGTCCGACGAGGACGAGGACGAGGATGAGGACGCGTCCGACGACTCCGACTCGAGTGCTGAGGACTCTTCTGACGACGACGACGAGGAGGAATCGACCTCGACAGCAGCAGGAGCGACAACAACGCCTTCGATACTGGATCTGCGGAACAGCTCGTCGGGAGGGACGAAGAAGGGGAAGGGGAAGCCTGGGATTGAGGTGCTCGGGGAGACGGAGGCGAAGGAGGATGTGGTGATGGGTGAGAAGAGCGAGAGGAAGGAGGAGGGGACGAAGGCTTAGATCGATCACATTCGGGCTGTTGGGTCTGAGAAGACGAGAGGAGAGCAGACGGCGGAGAGAAAGAGCAGTCGAGGGTCCCAACGACGCGTCCGAATCGACAGCGCTAGATTTTCCGCTTGCTCACGCAGGTCGATCATAACTATGGCTGGCTGGGATAGAGAGTCAAACCTAGTTCAAGCAAACGACCGACCCACTCTTCAACGTCCAGCGAACCAAACCGTACTATCTTTCACCACCTGCTTCTCGAAGACGAGTCGCTCTGCTCCTCCCCTGAGATCAACTAATCGAGTCTTCAACTCCTTATCATCCTCAAACTCCATCTCCCTCGACGACCCATCCTCAAACCCCACCGACAGCGACGTTTCTATCCCCTTCTTCCTCCCCAGTGCTGAGGCCACACATCGTTCCAAACAAGTTTTGAACGCCATTCCTCCTCCCTCCTCCGAACCGAGATACACCAACGATCGCCCGCCCGTACAGGAGATCGCATCGAGGCGAGTCCAGAAGTCGAGGGAAAACACCGGACGTTTTTGTAGCGGACGTAGCTGAGTGTAGGTGGGGAGGGCTCGCCGGCGGTGGCTGGTGATGTTGAACGTTCTGGGGTTCGAAAAGACGAAGGAGCATGGGGGATCAGGCGAGGAAGCTTTGCGGTGGTGGGAGGGGGATCGGTGAGCGAAGGCTAAGTTCTGAAGAGGAAGAGGGTGATCGATGGGGAGGCGGGCGAGGCTGTCGAGGGAGAAGGAAGGCGTCCAGGTTTGAAGAAGGACGACGGTGGGTATGAGGAAAGGGTGGACGCGTTTGAAGGAGGACGAAGACGGGTTGCTGAGCTGTTGAACCGGTACGAGGGAAACAATACAAGGAAGTGGGTGAAAAAAAAAAAAAAAAAAAAAAAAGTCAAGATCAGGTCAGTGAGGATGCCTCTTCGTCCCAGTGTACCAGCATCCGAAGGAGAGGAGGAGGAGGACGGAACGAGTAACGACGCACCTGACCCTCGATTCCAGCAGCAGAGCCGCACCTCGCATATCTACCTTGACCTTCTTGTAGAGAGGCTTGGATGCTAGCTTGAGGAACATCATGGAGACGGAGCACATAGCTGCCGTTTCGGCTCGACTGAGCATCGAGAGGATGATGGAAAGGAGTTCGACGGGGAGGGATTCGAGGGAGGTAGGAGGTCGAGCCTGACCAGCAGCGGTGATTGAGAGCGACTTGTACTTCTCCTGATAGCGTGAAAAGAGAGAAGTCAGACCATTCAGGGATTAAGACTGCAGGTAACAGGGGAAGGGGGGAAAAGCGGGAGAGGCGACGCACCACCTCGGATGACCAGATCCAATGACTTCCTCCCTTCCTTTCCTTTCCACGTTCGCAGAGCCAGTGTCCTTCGGGGGCAGTCTTCCTCGAGAGCTCTACGAGGGAGCGATATTGGTCGTCGAGGGCGATCTTGAGAGCTTCGTTCTCCGAGGAGAGTTGAGCGTTCGTTGAGAGTTGAGCTTCGTTCGCGGAGGAGAGCTGAGCGACGATGGGGGGGAGCTCGGAGAGGGAGCGGACTTGATCTTCGAGTTGGGAAAGTCGAGCGAGAAGAGCGTCCATATTGGGGAGGGAGAGGCTGGGAGGGAGAAAAGTTCGGGAAGAGAAGGAAGCCGTCGGAAGGGAGGGAAGGAAGGGAAGACGAGCGAGCTCAACCTCTCTTGGATTTCGTCGCAGGAGGGACGTTCTTCCTTCGACCATAACACTCCCTCTCCCCTTCTTTTCTCAGAACATTCCTCAGATCTCGTCTCGATGGGCATCATCCTCTCCCGACTCTCTCAGCTCGAAGAGCAGGCTCGCGTTCAAGCAGCTTCCATCACTCAGCTCAAGGCCACGAACGAGGTTCAACTCGGCGTCAACGCTCGTCTCTCGTCGGAGAACATCTCGCTCAAGCTGGAAGTCGATCTCCTCAGACGAACGAACGAGGAACAGGACAAGGTCATCGGAGAGCTCTCGAGAACGTCGATCCCTGGAGGTTTTTGGGTTTGGGAGAGTCGAAGGGAGGGAGAGGAAGGAAGGAGGGAAGCCGAAGGTCGATGGCTCTGGTCTCTCGTTCGTCCTCCTTTCCTCCTTCACTTCCGTGCATCTCTTGGATCAAGGTAGCAAGCTGACCTCTCTATTTCGCTTCACTCTTACCAGGAAAAGTACAAAGTCCCCCCTACCCTCGCCGTCGCAGCTGGACCCCCCGCCTCGCTCCTTTCCCTTCCCAACGCGCTCCTCAACACCATCGTCAGTCTCCTACCCCGTACCTCGCGCCTCTCTCTCCTCCGAGTCTCCTTCAGACTGTTGGAAATCGCTTCGACCTACGTCTACAGAGAACGCGTCATGATGGACGGAAAGGAGGCAGCCAAGTTCGTCGAATCAAGGGTCACGGTGAGTTTCCTCTCTCGTCGCGCTAGCGGCTCCTCTTTACATCCTATCCTTACACCTTTCATCGCGAGCTGACTATCCCCTTCTCTTTCTGTTGCTCGACAGATCGTCGATGGTCGACCCGCCAAGCTCCCGCCTCCTCTTCCCCAACAAGCTTGAACTCGACTGGGACTAGATGGAACATCCTCCCTCTCCTTCTACCTTCAAGAAGCTGGCTCGCTTGCTCGCGACCACTCAACGACCCATCCCCCTCGACATCAACGTCGTCTCCGTTACCCTCTTCGTCCCATCCGATCTCTCCGCTTGGGCCGTCCTTCTTCGTCTCCTGAACCCGAAGAGCTTCCAGCTCTGGGTCGGCGAGTACGGACACGGATTCCACGCCATCCCTCCCACCGTCCACTACGTCCCTCAGAATCTCGTCGAATCGTTCGCTTCACAGTGGACGCGACTCGAAGTCTTCGCATCCCTCGGTCCCGAGTCGCTTCTGCTCGTCGAGGGAACCAAGAGCACGTCGGCTTTCGAAGCTTGTCTTCGTCGATGCTCACCAGATCTTCCGTTCGTTCAAGCGGATCTCTGGATGAAGACGAGGGAGGGTGTAGAGACGCTGGAGCCGGTCGACGAAGAGAATCTTTCGGGGTCGTTCTGGAAGGGCAAGGTTGGTCGCTACGAGGGGAGCTGGATGTCGCTGGATTTGAGGATGAGGAAGACGAGGAGGTGATGATGGTGGGTTTTGCGGAGTTCTCAGTCTTTGGAACCTTCTTTTGATCGTATGCCGCTGAAGCGAAGAAATGGCTTCGTCTTTTTGAGAACGAGGCGACGCAAAAGAGGCGAGCTGAGGATCGGACGCGACGCGTTGATCCGCGCGTTCATTTCCTCTTCCCCTTCGAGTTCCTAGTTCTCCGAACATCAAGTGTGTTTTCCCCCAAGATATATTCAAACATCGTATCCTACTCCGAACAGCCAACACAGCTAGGCTCCTCGTCCTTCTCAACCTCCAGCTCCCGTCGATTCGCTCCCTCGTTCACCACGTCGGCTTGAAGCAGAGCTTCTTGTGCCTCTTCCAGTCCGCTCGTTGATGTTCTGAAGAGACGAGAGGCAGAGGACGAGTCAGCGAGGGGTAGGAGGAAGAGGAAGGGGCGAGAAGCGAACCCTTGCAGCAGTAGCGAACGGCGAGACACTGTTCGAGGGAGAGGACGACGCGTCGAACGAGAAGGTCAGCGATGGCGAAAGACCAAGAGGAGACGAGAGCGAGGTATGGTAGACTCACTCTCGAGCAAGCCATCACCTCCTTTCCGTCACCGACCTCGATACACTTTGATTCAACCTTCTCCCCGTTCGCAGCGGTCGCGACCCGAAGCTCTGCTGCTTGATGCTCGCAGGACTGCCAAACTACCACTCGATCCTTCAGTTCCAAGCGACGTGGATCCGTCTCGCCTCCTGCGAGAGACTGAATGAGATGCAAACCCCAGGGGTTCTGAAGTTGCTCACAAGAGAGAGTCTCTGAGCAGCGAGACGCGAAGTCTCGCAAGCCGTTGCTGAGGCGGTTCGAGGGAGGGGAAGTGGGTCCCGAAGGGGAGATGGTTGACGAGGGAGGAGAAGATTACGATGACGTAGAGATAGACATGATAAGTGGCGGGAGGTCCAGGGACATCCGTCTTTGAGAGGAGAAAGGGCAGACGGCCGAGGAGCGACGAAGTCAGCACTGCGATTCTCAAAACAGAGCAGCCCTCTCTAGTCCGAGCAGAAACAGCGTACTCACTCGTATCTCATCCCAACGAAGAGATCTATCTGCGATCATGGTGACGGTTTCGAGGTAGAGATCGCGCGCCTCCTGTGGGAAGATGCGAGTGAAGCGAGGGAGTGAGGCCCTCGCTTCGGCGGTGATGACCTGCATGCAGGACATGTAGACGGCTCGGAGGTTCGGGTCACTGGATGATAGAAAAATTCGGATGAATGAAGGGAAGTAACGAGACGAAAACGCTTCCTGCGATGAGAAGGACATGAGAAGGGAAGGAAAGAAACGGGAGAAGGGAGGTGAGAGGATTGACGACGGCGTAGGGAGTAGCATTCGAGAGCTCCTTCGGCTTACGGCGTGCGAGTGTCGGTCGTCCGGAGAAGTCTGGGCACCGAAGTACTGCTGAGAAAAGATAGAGCATCGGTCAGTATGAGGCAGTTCAGAGGGAGAGAAAGAGGGAAGGCACGAACCTCGAGATGGATCCTCAAAGACTTGTAGATGTCGCCGCGATCGTCCACGAACATTCCTCCTGGTCTACCATCCTCGTGGAGGCCCAACAGTTGAGCGAGCTCTTCTGGATCTCGTTTGTTCATCTCGGAGAAGGGAAGGAGGAAGAATCGAAGCTGACGGTTTCGAGGGAAGGAGGGAAACCGAGCGAGCTCACCTCTTCCCTCCCCAACGGCTTCCTCCTCTCCTTGACGACCTTCGCGGCGGTCCTTTCCCTCCAGCATCACTCTCGATATGGACCTCATCCTATCCCGACTCGCTCATCTCGAAGAACAAGCTCGTCTTCAGGCCTCCTCCGTCGCTCTCCTCGTCGCAAAGGATGAAGCTCACACCTCCGCCCTCGCTCACCTCTCGTCGGAGGTCGCTCGACTCTCCTCCCTCAACAACTCCAAGGACATCTTCATCCGTCAACTCGAGGCCAAGGTCTTCCCTGAAGGGTTTTGGATATGGGAGAAGGTTGGGGATGGGCTGGAAGGTCGATGGACTTGGTCGGAAGTGAGTCCTCAGTGTTCAGCTTCGCTTCTCCATCCCTTCCCTTTCTCCTCCTCCTCCCTTGGTTATCTCCACTCTCCGGCTCCCCGGCTAGAGCCTTATACCGCCCACTTACTCCCACATCCTCTCAACCTTCTTCGTTTGCAGGACAAGCATCGGAAACCACGTCCTGCAAAACGAATCGGACCTCCAACCTCCCTTCTCTCCCTCCCCAACGAAAACTCCTCGAGATCATCCTCCGCCTCGCCCTACCCAATCAACGCGACCACCTTCGAGCTTCGCGGGTCTCCATCAGGTTCTTGGACGTCCTCGCTCCCATGGCCTATCAAGAAGTCACCCTCTTCACCCCGGCGCAAGCGGTCTCGTTTATCCTTCCTCGCGTGCGTCCTTCCTTCCACGTTTTCTCCTTCGAGTTCTATTCCGGCTGAACTTTTCTTCTCCCTTGTAGATATCCGAACTCAACCCTTCTACAGCCCGAGTCAACTCCCCCCTTACCCCTCACAAGCTGCGAGTCTATCAACAGGACGAGAACATCGACTTTTCTCCTTCGACCTTCCTCCCTCTCGCCCTCGTCCATCCATCGGACCCTCACCCCATCCTCCTACCCCATCTCATTGTTGAAGAGGGACTCGACTTCGTAAACGACTCTCTCATCAAGTGGTTGCCCGTTCTGCGTCACGTCAATCCCGCGAACCTATCCCTGGTCGATGTAGACAGATATCCCTCCCGAAACGTCCCCTCTACCGAACGAGTCTCGTCGAATCAGGTCCAGCAAATGACGTTTCTTAAAGACTGGAATCGCCTTCGCATCGTTTGCAGTTCAGGTCAATGCTCGTCCCTCGTCGTTCCCGGATCACCAAACAAAGAGGAGGACGCGTCGCTCTTCCGGAACTGTTTTGAGAAGCCGAAGGATGGGTCCGGAGTGGAGCTGGAGATGCTTTTGAGGACTGTGTATAAAGATGGGAGGTCGGAGGCCCAGCTTTTGGAAGGGTTGGGCCTTTCAAGGATACTGGAGGACGAGGACGTTGCTACTTATGGCCGCGCAGGGGACGAACGTTCTGATGTGTGGGCGGTGCTGAAGAGGAAGGGGGATGAGCTGGAGTAGTCAGTCTAGAATATCTCGTTTTGTAGCTAGCCTCTTCGCATTAGAACGAGTTTGGGGAGCCTTCTTAACGAAGGACGACGACTTGGATCGCGAATCGCGCAAACTCGACGTGTTGTTCTCTTGACTCCAACCTCTTCGCGTCTCCTACGCAGTCTGAGACCGCGGATATCACATCTTCGCTTCGGCCGTAGGTCTTGACTCGAGACGGGAGGGAACGAAACCTCTTTCGTCGCCGCCGTCGCGTGCGCGTCTGTCGGTCTCATTCCAAAAGGCTATTTTCTCCTCTGCGCAACCCACTTCCCGTTCTGTGCTCCGCGAAGAAAGAGCAAGAAGAGAAGACATTATTCCATCGCAAGCAAGAAAAGAAAGAAAGACGACTTGATCAAGCGAAATCGACGCGGCGAAGCTCACTTCGACGCGTCGTCGACGTCCGTCGAGAGACTGAGCTTCTCGTACTTCTTGTAGTTCTGACGTCCCCCCAATTGAAGAGGACGACGGTCAGTACACATCTCATCTACTAGAGATCGAGGCAAAGAAGGGGAGACACAAAATCACCTTCGAATGCTCGTCCAAAGTCTTTTGAACCTTCTCGTACGCGTCGCTTCCCAGAACGACTCTCTGCATCACGAAAGAAACCCCAAAATCAACTCAAGTCAGTTTCTCTCCTTCCCCTCCCCCTTCCACTCGAGCAACTCACAAGAGGAGGATCCTCCATCACAGCAAGCTCGTACATCGCCTCCGCTGCCTTGGGAGGATCTCCGACTTGGTGCATGTGTCGCTTCCCCATCGCTGTTTTAGCATCGATGTGGTCGTAGGCGTTGGGTTTGAGGGTTCCGAAGTCCATAGATCGACCTGCCCAGTCGGTTCGGAAGCCTCCGGGCTCGACGCTGAAGAGAAAAAGATGCGCGCGTCGAGGAGTGAGCCGAACATCTAGTGCGAGGGAGAGGAGGGAGGAAGAGGAGAGAGACTGACCAGGTAAACTTGATCTTCCACTCGGGCTTGACTTCTTGGGAGATGGCTTCGGTGAATCCTTCGACTGAAGATGGGAAAGAAGCGCGAGGGAGGGGAGAGCGAGATCAGCGAGTCGTCGTCGTCCCGTTCTCGTTCTCGTTCTCGGCTGATCGACTCACCTGCGAACTTCGAAGCACAGTAGCTGAAGATCATCAACAGCGGAAGTCAGTCTCGGTGATGCTTCCAAGAACGCACGGTCGAAGCGAACGTACATCGAGAACGTAGGCGTCCCAACCCTCCCTCCAATCGAGGTGACCTGCTGAACCAACCCTCCCGTCTTGAGCTCTCTCATAACCTCCATAGCCTTCCTCGTCACATCGATAAGTCCAAAAAAGTTGACTTCCATTTGTCTGCGAGGGAAACGAACACCAAGAACGAGGTCAGCGAGCGAAGTCGTAAGATCGAGAAGTAGTCGATGCTCCCTCCATCCATCTCCCCCCCCCCTCCACTTTCCCTCCCTCTCGCTCTCTGGCTCGCAAAAAGCTCACCTCCTAATCTGCTCATCCGTCAAACTCTCGAACTCCCCTCCCAACCCGTAGCCAGCATTGTTGACCACAACGTCAACTTTCCCGAAGGTCTCTACGGCCTTCTTGAAGGCCTCGTCGATGGAGGACTTCGAGGTGACGTCGAGTGCGAGAGCGAGGAAGTTGGTTTTGGTGGTTCCTTCGAAGGAGAGCGTTTCGGGTTTTCGAGCAGTAGCGATGGCGATGTCTCCTTTTGCGAGGACGACTTTGACGAGTTCTGAGCCGAAGCCTGGTGGCGGGAGAGGAGGGAGAAGGGGAGGGGAGAGGAGAGGGAGGAGAGATTGGGAGGTGAGCTCGAGAGTTCGGAGGGCTGAAGACGACGACGAGAACGAGCTTACCAGTAGAAGTTCCAGTGATGAGGAAGACTCGAGGGGACATGGTGAAGGAAGAAGAAGAGGTGGTGGTGGGTGGGAGAAGAGAAAAGAGCGGGTGGTCGAAGTTCAAAATGGAATCAGAAGCTGAGGTGGAGGTGCGAGCTGAGGGAGGTGGAGGCAGAGTCGTCGTCTGCTTCTTATCTCTCCCCTTCAGCAAAAAGAGCTACGCTATGTGGACCTCTCAGACGGAGCAGCACCGATGCTAGTTGAGTCTCCCACCTTCCCTCGCGCGCGTGCTATCTCTCGCCTTCAAACCAAACCAAAACGCGTCGCTCTCCCTCGCTCTAGTCTCTTCACCGCCGCTCCCTCCTTCTAAGTCTGCTATGATCGTCCGAACAAGACCATAAATCAGAAGATCGACTCATGTTCCTAAGAGTTTGCCCTCGACGGATGACGGAGTCGACGGGCGAGAGTGCTAACAGCGGGGGAGAGGCGAAAGGGAGAGGGAAAGCAACATCATCGACATCCACACACGAAGAAACTGTTTATCGGTTGGACTTGGCGACTGTGGGAGCGAAAGGAAACGATCCGGTAGAGAGAGAGAAGGGAGGGAGAAGAGGGAGGAGAGGAGAGGGGGGTCAGTGGGGGAGGCTGGGTTGAGGAAGGGAGAGGGAGGGAAGGAAAGGAAGGAGAAGGGAAGTGGGAACTGACCTCGCTCGAGCTCGTCCTTCTTCTTGATAGCGTAAGAGTTGGACGATCCCTTGGCGGCGTTGATAAGCTCATCAGCGAGGCTGGAGGAGAAGAAGAAAGACAAACGACATGGGCGTCAGTGTTGTGTTCGAGGGAGGAAGGTTGAGCTCGAAAACGAGGAAGGGAGGACTGAAGGAGGAAAGCTCGACTCACCACTCGGAGATGGACTTGACGTTCCCTGTAAGAGAGAAAGAAAGCAAAGGATCAGTTCCTGTCGAGGCTGTAGATGTGTGGACGAGATGGGTTGAGATCTGGACGAACTGAAAGCGGACTCTCGGGTCTAAGGGAGGTGAAGGGAGGGAAAGGGAAAGGTCAGCGAAAGCTCTCTCGAACGAGACGAAGGGAAGACGATACGTACACCGATGGTGAGGAGGGAGACGGCCTGGTTGACTCTGCAGATAGGCGAAGCGACAGAGAGCGGAGAAGTTCAGCTCCTACGAAGAGAGAGCGAACGAGCTCTGGCGAGAGGGAGGGAAGGAAGGGAGAGAGGTGAACTGACCGTCGGAGGGGCGAGACATCGACAGCCTGTCGTCGAACGGTTCCGGCGGATCCAATTCGGGTAGAGTCCTCTCGGGGTCCGGTGTTGATGATGGCATCAACGAGAACCTGGATGGGGTTCTGGTCGGTGAGGAGGTGGACGATCTCGAACGCGTGGGCGACGATTCGGACGGCCATGAGCTTCTTTCCGTTGTTTCGTCCCTTCATCATGAGGGAGTTGACGAGTCTGTAGGAAACGAGAGAGCGAGGTGAGGACGTGTAAGGCGAGGCTGTAGGGGAAGGAGAGAGGAGGGAGGACGAACCGCTCGACGATCTAGAGGAGAGGAGAGGAAAGGGAAAGGAAGGGAGGGAGGAGAGGTCAGCGAACGAGAGGTCGAGCTCATGAGAACGAGCGAGCTTGGGAGGTGTAGAGGTCCAGGGAACGTACGGGCATTCGTCCCTTAGCGAACTGCTTCTTGGCGTATCGGCCAGCAGTGTGGGGAACGTAGACGGCGTGTCGGACCTGGAGGAGGGGAGGATGGGAAGAGGTGGTAGGATCAAAGGTTAGCCCTCCTTCGCTTCGCTTGGTTCGTCCCTCCTTCGTGCCAGATCAAAGGTCCGAGGTTGTACTGACCTGGATGTAATCAGTCAAGGAGATATCCTTAACCTCAATACTGTAGTTACCAACGCAAGCGAGCACCCTCGTCAGCAAAGCCGTCCTGCTCTCACCTACGATTCGCGACTCCCTCCTCCCATGCTGTATGACCTCCTCCTCCCCTCCTTCAAATCACCCTCCAGCCTGCCCCATCTCTCGTACGACCTTCCAACAACGTCCCCCTTGATCCCCTCCTTCTCCTCTATACGATGGTGTGTGTGAACGCACTCTGAGGTCTCCCACTTTCCGAAGAGCTTGACCTGACCGTCGGCGTTGGCCTTGACGACGTCCTGGGGGAGGGCGAGGATGGTAGCGGAGGGAGCCATGGTGAGACTAGTGAAGAGCTGGACCTAAAGGGACCGGGGGGAAGAGACCGAAAGGATAGGGGCTGAGAGCGAGGATCGGTGACCGTGGATGGGAGGAGGAGAGCGAGGGGAGAGGGAAGAAGGAAGGGAGGAGAGGGTGGGATTTGAGGTCGAGCGAGAGGGCCAGCGAAGAAGGGTCGATTGTGGAGGGATGGCGAAGAGAAAAATTGCGAGAAAAAACGAAGATGTCAGTATAGGACCATAATCTCCCCTCCTGTGTGAAAATCCGGGTTCCTAGGCGAAAGGACGCACAGCGAAAACGACGAGAGGGTGATTGCTGGGGAGAAGGAAAAGGATTTTGCCCTCCTCTCGAAAGCGAGGGAGGTTCGGGTGCGTAGTCCTTCCTCTGGCTCTTGACCTTCTCCTGTCCCTTCTCTCGACTCTTTCGCCTTCCTGTAGGCTGGGAATCTATAGTTCACGAGATATCAGAATTCCGGTTCGAGAAAACCTTCCTCAAAACGACCTCTCCCCTCCTCCAAGCTCCCTCCTCCTTTCAGCCCACCCACTCCCTTGCTCGTTCTGGACATCGAGTGCTACAGGTGATCTCATAAAGAAAAGCTGACTAGTTGTTGTTGGTTGCTAGTGATGACATGCATGGAGAGAGAAAGAAGAAAACATAACGAAAGAAAAAGCGAAAGATGAAAGGGAAGCGCGAGAGCGAAGGAGGAAAAACACACGACCGAGAGGGAGAGAGAGATGCAAGATAGAGAGAGCAAAAGACGAGAGCAGAGGCAAGAAACGGGATAGGAAAGTATCTATTCCTCCTTCTTGTCCTTCTTCTCCTTCTTCTTCTTCTCCTTTTTGGGGGTCTGATCGAAACCGAACGAGGGAGAGGAGTGAAAGGTCAGAGACGCGCGAAGACGAGACGAGACGAGACGACCGAGGGGAGTTCTGAACGTACCTCGACAGCCTCTCCAGCAGCAGCAACCTCTCCCTCAGCAGCGTCCTTCTTCTTCTTCTTCTTCTGTGGGAGGGAAGCGAACAAAAACGAGTCAGCCGCGAGTCGAAGCAAACGGACGAGAGTCGAAACGAGGAGGTGGTTGAACGAACCTTCTTCTCTCCATCTTCTCCAACGGTAGCCTCAGCTCCCTCAACGGCACCCTCGGCAGCAGCCTCCGACTTCCTCTTCCTCTTCTTCTCCTTCTCGGCGGTTACGGGGGCGACCTCAGCGGCGACGGCAGGGGCGGGGGCAGCAGCGACGGGCTCGACCTGCATCTCCGTTATCGAGGCGGCGGGAGCGGCGGAGGTGGAAGCGGTGGGTTGGGTCTAGAACGAGGATGAACGGGAGGAAAGAGTACGGTTAGTGTTGGTGAGAGCGACAAAAACGAGGAAAGGAAAGTGAACGAACGGTGATGAGCTCTCCTCGAACCTCTCCCTCGGCCGAGTAGTCGACGTAGCTCTTCTCCCAAGTCTGAGGAGTGACTCCCTCGATCTTTCGTCCGTGCTTGTCGAGGGTTCCGGCCTTAACCATCCTGGAGAGAGGGAAAGGAAGAGAAGAGAAGAACGAGGTCAGCTTCGGTTCGGGAGATCGAGTCGAGTCGCGTTCGAGTTTCGAGCGAAGAACTCACTTCTTCTTCTCCTGGGCCTTGGGTCCAAGTCCCCATCGTCGAGGGTACATATCACGCTCCTAAAAAGAGACGATAGCGAAAGAGAGAAGCGAGCAAAGTCAGAACAGTTTCGAACGCGCGAAGGTCGAACGAACGAAGGGAAGGAGACTGAGAAACTCACCATGATGCACCTCTTAACCTTAGCAACGACTCCGTGGTCGCACGTCGAGAGGTCGACGGTGGACATGAGAGCGATACCGAGAGCGATGGCCTCTCCCTTGGTGGTCATGATAACGACCTCCTCGTTGACCTCGATGTCGGACTCGTATCGGAGAAGTCCAGGGATCATGAGCTTGGCTCCGTAGCAGATGGCGTTGACGGCGGAATCCTTGACCACGAGTCGCTTGTGTCCGGTGAGGAGAGACTCGAGAGGTCGGATGACTCGTCGGAGGTAGGACTCTGGAGGGAGAAAGACGCGAGGAGGAAAGAGGGGAGTTGATCAGCTCGAGCTCGAGACGCGACGTTCCCTTCGTCTGCCTCGAAGCTCCAACACTCCGACCTAGCAGAGAAGAGTAAACTCACCATCTCGAGTGTTGTCGTAAACCCACTGGGCATCGAGAACGTCGTGCATGGTGACCTGATCGTCCGACTCTCCCATCGCTCCCGACCTGACTCGTCGAAGCTCCTGCATGTGTCCTCCAACTCCCAGCAACAATCCCAAGTGAACACAGAGGGTCCTGATGTAGGTTCCAGCCTCACACGAGACGTGGAAGACGGCGAGTCCTCGCTTGTTGTCGAACTCGATCAAGTCGGACTTGTAGATGGTTCGGATTCGAAGCTGCCTCTTGACGGCGGAGATGAGAGGAGGTCGCTGGAAGAGGGCTCCGGTGAGGGTCTCGAGGGCTCGTCCGAGGGTCTTCTCGTCCTGGAGAGGAGCGTGGAGTCGAAGGACGGCGACGTACTCCTTTCCGGCTCCCTGTTGAGACTTGACGAGTCGAGTGGCTCGGTCGATACAGACGAGGAGGCATCCAGTGACCTTGGGATCGAGGGTTCCGGAGTGTCCGGTCTTCTCACATCGGAGGATTCGTCGAAGCCAGGCGACGACTTCGTGGGAGGAGGGGTTGGAGGGCTTGTCGAGGTTGATGACTCCAGACCTGGCGAAGAGGAGGGAAGGAAGGGAAGAAACGTGACGAAGGAGGTTTAGCTCGACGACTTTTTCAAGCTCATTTCTGGAGGCCAGAAGGAACGAAACTCACTTGATGTAGGAGGCGAGGTCCCTCTTGAGAGGAGAGCAACCCTGTAGACGAGAAAGAGAGCGGAAAAGTGAGCTCGAAGTCGAAGAAAGCTCACGAACTCGACCTGGCCAAACTCTCCTCCCTTCCCTTCCCTCCTCGACATTTTCCGTCCTCCTTCCCACTTTCCCTCGACCTCCCCAGCAGCTCCTACGACTTCCCAGACCATCTCTACACCTTCCCCAAACGCCCTGCGAGGTGAAATGAGGTTGTAGACTTACGACGGGGATGGGGGTGAAGTGGGAAGACCTGACGAGCAGCTTGTCGTAGTTCTTGAGCAGCAAGGGCCACTGCGAGGTGTCTACGAGGGCAGGAAGAATGAGAATGAGCTTGGAGTTTTTCTGGACTGTATCTCTTTAATCTGGGCCAGCGACTAGAAAGACTTCTAGACTTACCAAGAGCGGGAGCGACGGAATCTGGCTTGATAGCGAAGTCGCCCTCGACCTGAACCTGAGCGATGGACTTGGTAGAAGAGGAAGCCATGGTGACGGGGAGAGTTTCGTCGGGGGGAGAAGACGAAGGGGTTGCCGAAGGGGAGAGAAGGGGAGAAGGGGGAGGGAAGGGTGAACGAGTCCTTTTGTCGAGGCTGAAGGTTAGAGGAAAAGAGAAGGAGGAGGAGGGAAGGGGAAGGGAGGTCAGCTTTCAAAAATTCGAGAGCGAACTCCGGGAGAGGCGATTGAAGAGAGCTCTTCGATTCTACAAGGGTTGACTCTCAACCACCAGACACCACATTTGCTGAATACCCACCCGTACCCAGTAGTGTCCCTGTCAATCAACAAATATGGTAAGTCAGGCAGAGAAGCAGGGAGAGAAGCTCTCGATCCGACCACGACGAGCGAACGAGAAACTCACCTTCGTCTTCTTGCCCTTCCCTCCTCTTTCCCTCAGCCTAAAGCCAACGCCTCCTCCACTGGTTCTTCCAAGAAGCCGTGAGCACATCTTCCCTTCCTCCAGCTTGCCTCGTCGCTCGCTATCTCTCAGCTCTCTCGCTGCTGCTTCCAACTCGTCGAGCTAACCTTCTTTCCTCCCCTCCCTTCTTCCAGTGCTCACTCCTTCACTATTGATTGCACCAAGCCCGCCGAGGATAAGATCTTCGACGTCGCTGCTTTCGAGAAGGTCAGTCCCCGTTCCATTCGTGTCTTGATGTAGGGTGAGAGGCAGGGAGAAAGAAAGCGTTGAGCTCGTCCTCTCCTCTCCTCCTCTTCTTCGCGAGCTCACCTTCCCTTCAAACGCGTCGAGCTGACCTTCTCGCTTTCTCGACACCTTCGACCCTCACCTCAGTACCTCCACGACTCCATCAAGGTTGACGGAAAGCCTGGACAGCTCGGAACCATCGTCGGTATCAACCGAGTTGGTGCGTCGACCTCTTCTCTCTTCGCTCCTCCCTCTTGCTTTTTTTCTCCTCTCGAGCTAACCATGAGCTTTCCCCCCTCGTTTCTTCGCCTACAGGAGAGTACAAGATCAACATCACCTCCGTTGCTCCTCTTTCCAAGCGATACCTCAAGTTCTGTTCGTCCGCGGTCTCCTTCTCTCGTTCGCTCTCCTCACCTCGCGTCCCCCTCGCTGACCTCCGCTCGTCGTTTTCCCGAACAACAGTGACGAAGAGGTTCCTCAAGAAGTCCACCCTCAGGGAGTTCATCCGAGTCGTCGCCGCTTCCAAGGACTCTTACGAGCTCAGGTTCTACAACGTCCAGGGTGAGGACGGTGAGGAGGAGGAGGGAGAGGACATGGAGTAGACGCATCTCGTCCTCCCTCGTTCCCCGCTCGCTTTCTTGGAACTGGCTTAGCACTTGATTGTGTCTGAGCGAGGAGGAGATCTTGTTTCGTTATGTGATCTTCTCTTTTTCGGTTCAAATAATCACAGACCTGCGTTCTCGAAAGAGAGACTGATCAGGAGAGAAGCAGAAGAGCGAAACGACCATCCAGATACATACAAGTCCCGATCGATCCAAAGAAACATACTCAGCAGCGCATCAAAGGTATAAAGAGATGTGTACAGAACGAAACGAGAACCAGACGCGTCGTCGCGAATCTAAGCTATCCCCCTCTTCTGCACCACCACGTCCGGCGAGACAGATTCCTTCTTGACCCTCTGTACGTAGATAGATAATCCAGGAAGTCCCCCCCTGCTCGTCCCTCGCATAGAAACATACCTGCTCCCCAACCTTCGCTTCGTCTCCCCACGACGTCTCTCTCGCCGCCGTCCTGAGAAGGCAGACCTCCCAGATGGACCTCGTCGGATCCTCCATGCTTCGCCAGTTCGATAGCGGACCGATCGTTAAGACGTTTTCGAGCCGAGTCCAGCTGTCGAGGAAGGAGAGAACGACCGAAGGGTTCTCGACGACGAAAGGTGTTGGTCGCGCGCGGTTGGTGGATCCGTTGTCGAAGGTGAAGTGACGAGGGTTGAAGTGAGGGAGGAGATATCTGAATGCCTGGAGAGGACCCCTTCCCGTTCGGAGGGTGAGTTGTTGGATGGGGAACCCGTCGTGAGGAGGGATGTGAGTAAGCTGGTTAAGGAGCGACGCGTCTTCGAGATTGAGAACCGTAATAGTGAGGTTCTGAATGAAGTGGAACGGGGTGACTCTGCGGAGTGCGTATGGGAGCTCGGGATACTGCGAGAGACGAACCACGTAAGGATTGGATCAGCGATGGAGTTGACAACGGAGGATGAACGAAAGCGAGCTGGTCGAGTTGTCGGAAGCGAAGAGAATCAGGACGTACTCTTGTTGTGAGGAAGCTGATAGCACCCTTGACGCTCAAGAGAACCCCCTGGTGACGAGTGAGTCGAGAGATGGTCCGAAAGAGGGAGTAGTTGGCGCCCTTGAGACTCGTCGAGTCCCGTCGCGGGAGGAGGGAGACGATCATGGTGAGGAGTTCGATGGGGAGGTCCTCGGGGCGATGGGAGGAGTGGACGGGGGAGGGATGTAGAGACTCTTCTCGGCGAGAGAGAAAGGAAAATAAAGAGTAAAGAGCGTCAGGATCGAAACAACAGAACGCAACGCGAACGAACACTGAAGGAAAACAAGCGCGACTTACTTTCGACCACGCCCAAGTCTCTTTCATTCCTCCTCCCACCACTTCCTCCCTCACGAAGTGACCCCTACTCATCGCTATCGACATCTCTTTCATAGTCTTCTGCTGCCGATCAATCGTCCTTGAGAGACTCCCGTTCGTCGTCTTGAGCGTTTCCATCTCCAATGCGAGTTTGGCGACGACTGAGAAGAGCTGGGCGATTTGAGATGAGATGATTGCGTTCTCCTGTTGATCTTGATTGACTCTGGAGGAGAGCGGTCGAAGGTCGAGGGATGAGAGGGTCGAGGAGAAGAGGTGGAGGGGAGAAGAAGGTCGACAGTTGGCTGGGCGGTGTTGACCGTCCGCGAGGATGAGTCCCTGGTCGACTTCTGTTCCCTCCTGCAGCGGGAAGTTCTTTGATTCACGAAAGAGAGACAGCAAAGAGGAGGGATGTGAGGTCAGTGAAAAAGAATGAAGAGAACGACGAAGAGGGAAGCCACGAAAGAGACGAGCTCGCAGGTTCATGAACGAAGACTCACCGTCGCTTTGTTTTCTTCCTCGTCCGTCATCATCGCGGTCGCAGAATTGTCGTCCATTTGGTAGAGAGTGAGGTAATGTGTAAGGAAAGAGGGCAATTTCCGAAGGGAAGGGAGGGTGGAGGGTAGAGGATGGATGGAAAGGCGAAGAGGTCGAAAGATAAGGGCTGAACAACAGGCGAGGGATCTGAGACCAGAGCTAAGGGTTCGAGAAGTCTTTGAGACAAGTGGCTGATCAATTTGGTGACGAGAATTTGCATGTTCAGGTATGTTCTCTCAACAGATTAAAAATCAAGCTCCGTCTCCTGATTTCGTTCGTTTATCGCAGCTGGGAGCGAGGGACGACGCGTCGTCGCCTTCACGCTGCACGAGTTCACGTCACTTCCTCTCAGCTTCCGAGGCTTTCAGCTTGCCCTGGGACGAGAGGGATGAGTTCAAGTAGCATGCTTGAAACGTTGCAAGGAGAAGGAAGACGAGGACGTCGAGACGCGGGGCGAGACGCGTCGTCTCGTCGTTGCTCGTTCCTTCTCCACTTCTCGAGGGATCGCAGAGGAGCGAGAGCCACCAGACAGCCGAGATAAACATCTGCTATCGAAGACTCGACAAGCGTACGAAGGACCACACCCAGCGAAGCTATTAAACCGATCCATTCGACCCACCCCTCCCACTCTTCGCCACAGCAACCTTCAGATGCATCCCCTTCCTCGCCCTCGTTCGATCTACCGGCCGCATCCCCCCAACCCTCTCCACCAACTCCCCCTCCTTAACCTCCACTCTCTCCGTCCCTCCTCCAAGCAAAGGCGTCACCAACTGGAACGAAAGTCCTCCGCCCAACGCTCCTGCTCCTGCTCGTTCCAAACACCTCGACAACCCAAACTCGAACGCTCCGGTAGTAGAATGGGTAGTGATCGGGATCGAGTTCGCTCCGTACCCCCAGAACGTGCTTAGCCTCATCCACCCGTTCGTGCAGGAGAGGTCGTCCGAGGTGACTTGAACGGTCGACGCGCCGCTGAGACCTCCTTGGGATTGGGAGGCCTGAGAGGAGGAGTTGGATCGTCCGCTGAAGGAGAGGGTTTTGGGATCGAGGAGACGAAGGACTGGAGCCCATTTTGAGAGAGGGGAGGGGAAGAGGGAGTGTAGAAGGACGGTGAGGTTCTGGATTGGGAGAGGGGAGGCGTCGGGTGGGAGACGGAGGTTGTGGAGTGGGAGGAGGTAGGAGGGGTGGAAGTCTTTGGTTCGGAGGTGGAGGGTTGAGGGGAGGAGGAGGGTGCGGATCCGGTCTGAGGTGTTGCTTGGTTTGGTGATCTGTGAGACGAGAACGAACGCAAAGAGGTCAGACGAAGCGAAGGGAGGGAAGACGATGAGAAGTTGGACGAACCCTCGCCGAGACGAACAGAGCAGCGTTCTTTGAATCCAGTGCTAGCGTCGATCCATAGACGGCGTCGACTACGCGAGTAAGGATCCTGAGGGAGCAGCGAGCGAAGACCAACTGGTCGGATCGAGGGAGGAAGAAGACGACGAGATCGATGAGTTCGACGGGGAGGGATTCGAGGGAGAGGGGAGGTCCTGTGCGAGGTTTGGGAGGTGGGGGCCTGTACTTTTCCTGCGACACAACAAAGTGGCGAGAGGGAAGGAGGATGAAAGTCAGCTCGAGAAGCTCGAGAAGGAGAGGGGGAAGAGAGGGGAGCGTACCAACGACCAGCTCCACCTCCCTCCTCGCTCCTCGTCCTCCTCTCCCGTCTCGATTTCATTCCTTCCTTCCCAGATCCAGTGCCCACCCGGTAAGGCAGCTCTTGATAGCTCGCCCAGAAGTCGATCCTGACACTCGTTGGTCCTTCGGAGGGAGTCGTTCTCGGACGAGAGACGAGCGACGGTGGAGATGAGCTCGGGAAGGAGTTGGACTTGGGTCTGGAGCTGAGCGATTTGGGAGGAGAGGTCGTCCATCTTGACGAGCGAGCAATGTAGTCCAAAGGGATGAGGAGAGGTCGAGAGAGGGAGACGGTGGAATTGGCGAAGGCGAGGTGAGATCGTGGTCCAGGGAGGGAAGGAAAGAGGGCGTGAAAGGTGGAGGAGGTCGAAGGAGGGAGATTCAGGATCGCTTGACGACCGACCTTCCCGACCTCGCTGACCGAAGAGACCTCGTACCAAGATCAGTGTCAGCTCACATTCTCGGCTCCCTCCTCCCCGAAGTCCCAGCTCAAAACAGGAACCATCGCCTTCCTTCCTTCCCTCCGACGACGCGAACCCTTCTCCTCCCGACTCCTCGTCTCGTCTCGACTCGTTTGAACTACAAAGTCCATAGTAGATCTTTAATAGTATCGTACACTATACTCCTCCTTCTCCAGACGCGAACTATCTCCTCGCGAAGGTGACCTTGATTGACGGAAGGCGGAAGCGGAACGAGGGAAAGGAAGCGAAGCGAAAGTGTCAGCTCGAGCGACCTTACCTGAACGAGAGCTCGATGGACGAAAGGAAGAGAGGCTCCGAAAAACGCGAGCGAGGCCAGCAAGAGTCTAGGGAACGTCTGTTACTAACCTTCATAGGTGCACCATCGTCTCCTTCTCCGATCTTGTACCCGTTCAACGCCTCCTTCGCCAACGTCGAGCTCGCCTCGTCTCCGAAGTCGACGAACGCGATGTCCTTCTTGGCGGGGATCATACGAACCGAAACCAGATTGGGATACCTGCAGTTGCGAGACGAGGATCAAAAGGTAAGCTCGAGGTCAGCTCGCGTTCTCTTCGAGTTCCTACAAGCTTACACGAAGGAACGGAGGGAGGGAAACGAGACCAGAGGAGGGACTGACCTTCCAAACACCTCCTCGAGAATCTCCTTCGTCGCGCCCTCCACCAGTCCTTGGATGAACAGTGTAGGGTTTGGAGGCAGGTACTCGTCTGGCATCTGGATCGGCAGCCTTTTGGGTGGAGGAGCGGCGGCGTCGAGGGTTGAGGAGGAAGGACCGGCGCCGTTGGTAGAGGTGGAGGGAGCTAGCGAGGCTTGGTGGGCTGCCTTAGCTCGGAGGCGGTGAGGGTTCGTGAGACGGACTTTTTCTGTAACAAGCGCAAAGGGAAGAGGGGAGGGAAGGGAGGAAGTGAGCTCGAGCTTGAAGGACGCGAGGAAGGGAAAGGAGGAGGGAGTTGAGCTCGATTGGGATGGAATGGGACGAACTCTTGATCTCCTTTCGCTCCTCCTTGAGAACTTCTGGATCGGCATCTTCCAGTTTACGACGAACGGCATCGGAGCGGGATTTGGCGAAGGAGATTTGCTGAAACGATGGATGGGAAGGGAAAGTGATCAGCTCGACTCGTTTCGTTCTTGCCTCCTTGCTGCCAAAACCTCCTCAGCTTCGCGACATAGCAGCCACAGGCAGATAAGCAGCTCTTCTGAGCTCATCAAAAGGTATAGATGTGAACTCACCATCGGCTTTCCATACAGAGGGAATCCCTTGACCTCCTTCGCTGCCTTGTTAGCGATGTCCTTGTTGGCGAAGGAGACGAAGGCCTGACCTCGCATCCGGAGGTTGGAGTGAGCTACAACGTCGAGGACTTCTCCGTAAGACTTGAAGAGAGATCTGAGGGATTGTTTGAGCACTGAGGGGGAGGGAGGAAGGACGAGACCGAGAGCAAGTGAGGAGAGGGAAGGGAAGGGAGGAGGAGGGAAAGAGCTCGAGGTCAGCAAAGCGTCGAGAAACGATGAGAGAAAGCTGGATCGAGCTCGTACCTGGAAGCTTGATGTTTTCGTTCAGGTTCTGGTAGAGCAAAGAAACGAAAGAGAAGGGGGAGGATGAGCTCTGTGCTCTGAAGATCTCACTTCTCGTTCTCTCGAGCTCAACTCACCTGGATGTAGAGAGTCTCGCTCATCAAAGCCCTCTCTGCTGCCTCCTTCTCCTCCCTCACTATACGATCCTCCTCATCCTTCTTCTCCTTGATGATCCTCTCCTCCTCCGCTCGCTTGAGGATCTCCTCGTCCTCAGCAGCCTCAGCAGCAGCATCCACCACGGAGGGCTCTGCTCCTTCCTCCTCCTTCGCTCCGTTCGTGGAGGGTTCCTGAGCGTCTACCATAGGAGCATCCTCGAGAGGGAGAGTAGAGGTTGATGGCGAGCCTGTAGGTGGAGGGGAAGCCATAAGACGGAAAGGGAAGGGAAGGGGAGAGGGAGGGAGACGAGGTGAACGTTGCAAGCCAGATGAACGACTCTTCGAGCTCGACGTCAAAAGAGTTTCGACCGACCTTTTTCGGTTGACTCCCAACCACAACAAGCCCCAAAAATCAAGTTTAGATCACGAATGAGTCTACCCGTCACTCTGGAGGAATCTGCTGCTGCTTTGGGATTCGATACGAAAGAGGGCTGGAAGGCTTTGGCGAGCGGAACCGGCTCTCTCGCTCAGAGCTCAAGATGGACAGACTGGGTTCGTTCTCTCGCCCTTCCTTCATACTATCAGCGTCTTCGCTTCGTTAGAACTTGAGCTTGCGGTGTTCTGCAACTTCTGCTCGAGTCAAACTTCGCTCGGACCTTCCTCTTCCTGATCCTAGAGCTCCTTCAGCTAACCCTCTTCCCTTCGTCTCCCTCATCCCAGGGGAACCGTTGCGTTCGAGCTAGCAGAAACAAACAAGTCTCTCATTCCAACCAAATAGCAGCAACCTACATGCCTACCATCGCTCTCGCCTTCCAACGAGAGCTCTCCTTCCAGTTCGGCAGGCTTGAAGGACCTCCTCCGAAGACAACGACGGATCACTGCTACTCGGTCCTGATGTACCAGATCTACTGCTCATCGTACTTCGCCAAGTGGGTCAGAGCAGACGGGGAGGGGGTAAAGGAGTTCTTGGAGTTCATGTGGAAGTACGTCGAGGAGATGACGGTCGAGGATTTGGTGCGTCGTCCTTTCGCGTCTCTCGTCTCAGCATCGTCGTCGCTCGCTGAAGTCTTTTCGCTGACCATCACTCTTCTCACCACACTCCCAAAATTCTCGTCTTCTTGCCTGCGCCTTATCACCCTCCCTCTTCGTGCCTCTCCTCTCAGGACCTCTCCAACTTCGCCTCCAAAACCTCCTCCCATCTCGAGATCTTCGCCCAAGCCCTCCTCTACCTTTCCCCCCCTTCACCCACCTCCCCCCCACCCTCCTTCCTCACCGACCCCTCCATCCTCCGCGTTCGCAAGTTCCTCAAAAAGGTCATCGTCCTGACCAACATCGGTCCTCACCTCCCAACGAACACGACCGTCAACCCCATGGTCGCCGAGCAGGTCAAGGAGGTCGCGGAGGTGCTGCTGGAGTGGGTGGAGAAGCGTGGGACGGTGAAGATGAGGGCGAGGTTCTCGACGGATCGGTGGGACGTGTGTAGCGGGGGGTGTTTGGATGGGTGTGAGGTCGAGGGGAAGTACTGGGGAGATGGGAAGTTGAAGGCTTGTACGAGGGTGAGTGGTCCGTTATCGCTTCCTGGAGCCTTCAGGGAGGAACTGGGGATCTGTGGATCCTCCTCGACAAAGGCTCGATCCAACTGAAGACGAAATCGAGGAGGCGCGAGGAGGAGAAGAGATCTCGACGCGTCGACGATCCGTTGCTGACTCGTTCGTCCTCCCTCTTCCTCGTCGCCTTCTCCAGTGTCGATCTGTTGGCTACTGCTCCACAGGTAAGATCACATAATCCGGACCTACTCATCACCCTCTCAACACCCTCTGACTTCCCATTCACTCCTTTGTCTTCCTCAGCTCATCAAAAACGACACTGGACGGGAGACAACATGCTGCTGGCCAACTCGCCCATCCCTCTCACCTTTGCCCATAAGAACATGTGCTTCGCTACGACATACTAGGATCCTATCGCTTTCTCGGTCTCGTCCCTCTTCGAGTCTGCAAAGAAGACGACGCGTCGTTCGCCAAGCGCTGGTTCGCCCACCCTCGCTTTCGTTCGTCGTTCTTCTCTCTGGTCGATAGATGAGGTTCAAGACAGATTGGAGCTAGCGATACAGCAAGCAGCACCGAGACAAGCTTTTCCAACCTCATCCAAAGGGAGCATCGAGGGAGCGAAGACGAGACGAGAACAGGTCGATCCAAAGATACCGTCGAACGAAAGACGACGCGCTCGACCTCTCCCTCCCCTCCTCTCTTCTCCCCTCTTCTGCTACAGCTCTGCAGCTCCCTCTTCCCTCTCTCTCAACTTTCCCCACTTGGCTGACGGTGCCAAAAAGGCCTCTCTTTCCACAGCGAGGAAGGAAGCATCGGCGAGCCCTCTTCGTCGCCCACATGGGTCCGAACGAAGCACGCTGCACCTCTCCACCTCGATCCCGTCTGTTCCTTCTTTCCGACGACCACGCCAACCCCAAACCCCCCAACCAATTCCTTCTTCTCCTTCCCACCGACCACCACACACCCACTTTCTCAGTCCCCTCTCCGCCCCTCGTTCAAAAAGCAAAGATGACCGCCGTTCAACAACCCTCCCAGGCTCCTCCCTCGATCTCTGCTCACGCTGCTCCTTCGTACGAGGGAGGAGCGCCTTTGGCTAAAGTTGTGACGAGGGAGCAAGGATTCGTGTTCGATAAGAAGGCTATGCTGGCTAGGATTCAAGCTGTGAGTGGGCTTTCGTATCTTCCTGGGCAGGGAGAGGGAGGGAGGGAGGAGGAGGAGAGGGGAGGGAGGAGTGAGCTCGACGACCTCGCGGTGCTGTCCGAGCTTCGCCCCTTCCTCCTTCCTTTCCGAGCTAGCTCAACTTTTGACTTAAGAGGTTCAGGATTGAGCTCTCACTCTTGTTGAAGATGCAACCCTTCTACTCCCTTGCCCAATCCTTCGTTCGAGAACTGGGACGAAACGGATCGCTGACCACCTTCGTCTCTTCCCTCTCCCTTCCCACCCCCTCTCGAGCAGAAAGAAGCCGCTCGGAAAGCTGCCTCTCCTAAAGGACCTGGGGATGGAACTGCCAGTGTGATGTCTTTCAAGCGAGACGAGTACTTTGGGCAGCGAGCTCTCTACATCGCTTCCTGTGAGTCGATCCCTCCTCTTCCTCGCAATCTGAACTGTTTGGTTCGTTGGCCCAGGGCTGACGTTCTTCCTTTCGCTTTCTTCTAGACGGCGTGGGATACTTCGCTGGAGCTCCTGAGGGTATGATGAATGTCGTACGAAAGGCTGAGAAGGGTGTGGAGAAGGTGAGTGCTCGCTCTCGCGCTCACGTTCGTTTTTCGTCTCCAACACCGTCTCGCGACGCGTCGTTCGTTTCCACTCGAACTCACTCTCCTCCTTCCCCGTTCCTTTCCGGCTTCAGCTCGGTATGACTGTCGACCGAAACGGAGCTAAGCGAGACAAGAGGAACGCTAAGGCTCGAGCTCAACTCGATGCTTTCGCTGAGAACGCTGAGCTCGAGGAGGCCGAGGCTGAGCATCTCTCTGCTATTCGGTCGAACACCACTCATACTACAACGGAGACGGCTGAGACTTCGAGCACGGCGAAGCCTTTGCTCAAGTAGAGGATCGAGTTTGATGAATCTTTGAGGGTGGGCTGGGTTGTAGATGCTTTCTTGCTTTCGGTTTTGCGTCGTTCGTTGTACTCTCTTCTCTTCGGAGCTTCTTTCTTTTTCGCATCTTCTTATTTCTTGCTTAATGACCATGACACGACCTCACACCCCTTTCAGCAAGCCAGATAAGAATTTCCGAGCTCGATCTTTAGATCTTCGAGGCTGCCTTGTTGCTCTTTCTACCAATCTCTCAGGCCTCCGGCTCGTCCTATTTCGACGCTTCCTCAGCATGACCGGTAACGTCTCTCTCAGCTCAACAGCTCTTGATACTCTTTTCCTGCTACAGCGACGGATCCGAGCTGTCTCGAGAGGGCGAGTCAGAGAGCCAACGAAGTCCAATGGATAGGGGAGCGAGGGAGTCAGCGAGGAAAGCACGACTCGTATGGGCCCTCGCTTCCTCGCGCTCGACCGACCTCGTCTCAACCGACCGGACCCCCCCCCCCCTTGCTTTTGCTTCTTCCACCTCAACCACCACCGCATCCCCTCCACCTCTTCTTCCTTCTTTCCCTCCTCCTCTCCACCCCTTCGCTCTTCTTGCTCAGAAATGGGTGAACCAGTGATTCCTCCTCCGGCCGTCGTCGTCCCTCCAACTTTCCTCGGTTTCAAGGTCAAGCCGAAGCCAGAGGGTTTTGCTCAAGGCAAGGTCGTGCCAGAAGGCAAAGCAAACATCGTTTCTCGTCTTCTCTTCTCTTGGATGACTCCTCTGCTCATGGTGAGTCGACTTCTCGAACTTGGGAGGAGAGGGGCGAAGAGCAGGGGGAGAAGGGAAGAGAAGGAGGGCAGGAGGAAGGTCGCAGCTCGAAACTGACGGCGACTTCCCTCCTCGACCCCCTCCCCTCCTCTTCTTCTCCCCTGCTCTCAGGTTGGATACACTCGTCCTATCGAGATCGACGACATTTGGGAGCTTCCGACCGAATCCCAAGCGACTCCTCTAGGAACCTCCCTCGAACGGCATTTCTACGCCCGTGTTCCTCCTAGTCGTCGTCCTCTCCATCTTCAGCCCTCTCGCTTCCCCTCGCCGTCCATCACCAAAACCGTCTCCAACGAGGATCCCGACGTCAAGGATATCGAGCTTGGATACTCTGGAGAGGAGATCAGCATTCCCCGATCTCACGTCGTAGGAGGGAACCAGCCGATCTCTGAGTCGGAGGACAAGGGGAAGAAGGGTCAGCTCAAGCCTCCCAAAGTCAAGAAGGACAAGGAAGGGAAGGATATCGTCCCTGAGTACGTCAAGATCGAGGAGAACGGGAAGGTCTACGATCAGAGTTTGCTCAGAGCTATCAACCGAGTCGTGTTTTGGAGGTGAGCATTTCTTCTCGTCGGCTCGGTCAACTCCGTCAAAGCGCGAGCTCACCCAAACTCTCCTTCCCTCCCCTCCTCCCTCCACTTCCCTAGGTTCTGGAGCGCTGGAATCTTCGGTCTTTGCGGTTTCACCCTCACCTCTACCAGTCCTCTCGTCTCCAAGAAGCTGCTATCCTACATCACCGTGAGTCCAGCTCGTTCGAGAGATGTCGAGAGATCGAAACTGACGCAACATGAGCTTCCCTAGACCTCCTACGCGTACTCGAAGGGAACCTCCGACATCGTTCCTCCTCCCATCGGCCACGGAATTGGACTCGCCTTCGCTCTCTGGGCTATGCAGCAGGTCTCTTCTTTGATCATGAACCAGTTCTTCCATCGATCTCTCGGAACTGGGTGAGTCTGCCGTTCTTTTCGACCCATGCTGCCCCTTCGCTTCCCTCCTCGCAGTTTTGAGTTCGCTGGACCGACGCTAATCTACCGCATCCCTTCTCATCGCAGATTCATGGTTCGATCTACCCTTATCTCAGCCATCTCGAGGAAGTCGCTTCGTCTCTCGGGAGAGTCTCGAGTCAAGCACTCCAACGGTTAGTCTCTTCTTACTCGACGCGCGTTCTTCCTCTCGATCACTTCCTGACCTCCCTTCACTCGCTTCTTTACAGGTCAACTCGTCACGCACATCTCTGCCGACGCTTCTTTCTTCGACTGGGCTGCTCTTCTCGCCCACGAAATCTGGATCCAACCCATCCAGTGAGTCTCGCAAACTCTCTCTCTCCGTTTCGTCACTCTTACGTTCGCCTCTGACCCATCATCTCGTATCTTTCTGCAGGATCATCATCGGCCTCATCATTCTTATCACTCTTCTCGGACCTTCGGGTGAGTTGTCAGAGGGGAGAAAGCTTAGGAGGCGGTCGTCTCGCTCTCGGATCTCTGACCTCTCGCTTCTGCGATCTCTTCTTCGCTCAGCTCTCGTCGGATTCGCCGTTCTCATCATCGGTATCCCTCTTCAGGCCTACCTCTTCTCCATCATGATTGGTACTCGGCAGCAGCGTGAGCCTTCCACCTTTCCCTTCTCCGTCACCCCGACGCGTCTCGACGGATCTCGTTGCTGATCGCTCTTTCCCCCTCTTGCTTTCCCTCTCACAGAGATGAAGGTCACCGATAACCGTGTTAGACTTCTCCAGGAGGTCCTTCAGGGTATTCGAGTCATCAGTGCGTTTCGCTTCTCCTTCCCTCGCCTCTCTTCGAGAATTCGCTGACGATCCCTCTCTCGCCTACTCTCTCTCAGAGCTTCTCGCCTACGAGGGATACTTCGGAAACAGGATCTCGGATTTCCGACGACAAGAGCTCAAGCTCTTGATGCGAAATTGCTTGGCTCGAGCTACCATGAGTGAGTCTTCGTTTCCCCCGACGCGTTGTTCTTCTTCAGCCGAAGCTTTCCTCGATGCCGACTGTCTCTTCTCTCTCTCTTGCAGCTTCGACCATGGCCTTCGTTCCCATTCTCTCCGCCGTCCGTGAGTAACCCCATGTCGAGAAGAATTGGATCGAGCTCGAAACAAGTGACTGACCTCGCGTCGTTCCCTTCGCAGTCTCGTTCATCACCTACGCCCTCTCTGGACACGAGCTCAATCCCGCCACCATCTTCGCTGCTCTGGCCGCCTTCAACAACATTCGAGCACCTCTCTTCATCGTGAGTTTTTGAGTCTCTGTCTCGTCGCGTCAAATCGAAGCGAGAGCCGTCGACTGACCTGCTTCCTGAACTCTCAGCTTCCCCTCGCCTTCCAACTCCTCTCGGACGCCTACGTAGCTCTCGGCCGAATCACTAAGGTCATGCTCGCGGAGGAGATTCAGAACCCAGTGCCCGTGAAGGAGAACGCTCCTTTCGCCGTCTCGGCTCACGGGGACTACGGATGGGAGACTGCTGAGAAGCCTGGAGGAGCGGGAGGAGCTGGGATGATGGGTCGAGATCGAGGAGCCGCGAAGAGGAAGAAGGAGGCTAAGAAGGCGGCTAAGGCTCTCGCGAAGAAGGAGAAGGCTGAGGGAGGATCGAAGGAGGTCAAGGAAACTGGAACTCCCGCCGAACCTGCCGTTCCCTTCCAGCTCAAGGACATCAACCTCGACATCCCTCGAGGAGCTTTCGTCGTCATCTGTGGTCGAGTCGGATCTGGGAAGAGTTCCCTCGTGCAGGCGCTCATTGGAGAGATGAGGATGACGAGGGGTTCGTCGTACCTTGGTGGATCGACTTCTTACTGTGAGTTCTTCTCTCTGGTCTTCGTACTCCAATCTCGGCTCGAGCTTACCGTTCACTCTTCAATCTCCCAGTCCCTCAAGCTCCTTGGGTCCAGTGAGTCTTCGAGCTTGCACCGAGTCCTCGCTCGCTCGAATCTGACGCGTCTCTTCCTCCACCCCTCTCCTCCATCAGGAACGCTACTCTTCGTGACAACATCACCTTCGGAGATCCCTCTCCTGACGAAGATCGATTCGACGAGGCCGTTCGAGCGTGTGCTCTGGAGCCAGATATCGCCATGCGTGAGCTCCTCTTCGACTTCCGTGACGCTCGAACGACGAAGACTCTCGCTGACTTGCTCCTTTCCCCTTACTCTCAGTGGCTCATGGACTCGAGACTGAGATTGGAGAGCGAGGAATCAACTTGTCGGGTGGTCAAAAAGGTGAGCATCCACTTCGAAAGCTCGTCCGATGATCGAGACGCGTCGTGCTGATCAACTCCCCTCCCTTCCTTCCCCCCTCCTCTTCAGCCCGAGTCGTTCTCGCTCGAGCCGTCTATGCCAACGCCGATATTGCGCTTCTCGATGATCCTGTGAGCACATGCTATCTCGATGGTCTCTGCCCTCTTCGTCGTCTGTCGCTGACGACCTGCCTTTTCTCCCTCAGCTCTCCGCCGTCGACGCTCACGTCTCCAAAACCCTCGTCGACTGCTTCACCACTGGACCGCTCGCCAAGAAGACTCGTATCCTCGTCACTCATCACCTCGAAGTCCTTCCTGAAGCCGACCTTATCATCACAGTCAGTCTTCTTCGAACCTCTCGTCGCGAATCGCGAATCGTCTTCTCTTCCCTTCCCTTCCCCGACGCCGTCTCACCCCTTCTCATCCACAGATGCTCGACGGAAAGATCGCTGAGATCGGAACCTACTCCCAGTTGATGGCTGCAGACGGAGCCCTCTCCAAACTCGTCGCTGAACACGGTGGGTTTGAGCCTTCTTCCTCGACACGTCGTTCTCCCACCCCCTTCCGCTGACGCCTCTCTTCGCCTTCTTTCATCTCCAGTCTCCGATCCTCAACAAGCCGAGGAGGAGGAAGTCAAGGAGGAGCACGACATCAAGCTCGAGAAGATTCAGGACGAGTCCAAGCTTCACGACGAGGTCGAGAAGAAGGAGAAGGTCAAGAAGGTCTCGACCAAGTCCGAGGGAGCTTTGATGATGAAGGAGGAGCGAGAGATCGGAGCTGTTTCTTGGGCTGTTTACAAGAAGTATGGTGAGTCCTTCTCGGTCGCCTCTTCTCGTCGCTGTCTCCCTCGTTTTCTTTGCTTCTTTGCTGACGCGCCATCGTTTCGATTCAGTCTCGTCCATGGGAAACTACATCAAGGCGCCCGCCTTCCTCGGATCGCTCATCCTCGCTCAAACTGCCAACGTCGGAACCACCATCTTGCTTGGAAAGTGGTCGGAGAGCTCCATTCCAGGATGGTCGAGAGATAAATGTGAGCTGCGCCGCAGATCTAGCTCCATGTCCCTTCGCCTTTGCTCACGCGTTTTCTCTCCTCTGTTCTTCCAGATATGGGAGTCTACGCTACCCTCGGTCTCTCATACTCGATCTTCACCTTCATCGGAACCTTCATCCTGTGAGCTCGAGTCCTCGCCTTTTTAGGGAAGAACGACCCTCGCCGCAAAACTGAGCTCCTATCGACTTCTCTTCCTCAGCTTCATGTCCGGAGTTCGAGCTTCCTTCAACTTGTTCAACGCTTCGTTCGCCGGAGTTATGAGGACTTCCGTTGCCTGGCATGATCAAACTCCTGTGAGTTTCGTTCTCGCTTCAACCTTCGAAGAACGCGAACTGAACTAGATGTCGTCGGCCCTCCTTCTCTCGCCTCTCAGATCGGTCGAATCGTCTCTCGATTGTCGAAGGACATCACCGTCATGGACGATCAGCTTCCCATGCAGTACAATCAACTTCTCACCATGTCTCTCAACGTCTTTGGAACTGTGAGTAACCTCGACGCTTCAGGGGTCTTCGTCCTCGACTCGAACTGACCTCGACAATACTCCTCCCTCAGATCGCTCTTGTCTTCTACTCCTTCCCCTACCTCGGAATCATTTTCGTGAGCACCTTCCTCCTCTAATCTTCCGAGATCTTGACGCTTCGATACTGACTTCTCTTCACCTTCCGTTCGTCCCAGGTCCCTCTTTTCTTCTTCTACTACATCGCCGCCGCCTTCTACCGAGCCTCCTCCCGAGAGGTCAAGCGAGTCGACTCCATCGTTCGTACTCTCGCTCCTCTTGCTCTCCGAGTCTCGTTCCCTGGACTGACCTCTTCGTCCTTCCTTTCGCAGATGCGATCCTTCGTCTACGCCTCGTTCGGAGAGATGCTCACTGGAGTCGCTAGTGTTCGAGCCTACCACGCCGAGGAGCGATTCATCCTCAAGACGGAGAAGGCTTTGGACGTCCAGAACAGGGCCTACTACATGACGATCTCGTTGCAGAGGTGGCTCGGAATCAGGCTGGAATTCGTGAGTGGATCTTCGGTTTCGGCTTCGAGTCGCGTCGAGCTCGCTGACTCTACCCTTTCTTCTTTCCTTACTCACTAGCTTGGCAACCTTCTCGTCCTCGGGATTGGGCTCTTTGGTGTTGGCTTCAGGGATAGCGTCTCGCCTGCGAAGTTGGGAGTCGTGCTCACGTACTCGCTCACTCTCACTCAAATATTCTCCCAACTCGTCAACAGTGAGTCGAAGCCCGAAGAGCAAAGCTCGACTCGCGTCCGAATGAACTCAGCTGACGCTCGCTCTTCTCAAATCTCCTTCAACAGCCTTCGCCGAGGTTGAACAGGTGAGTCTACTAGGACATCTCTCATCTACGTCCCTTGGGATCGATTGAAGCTGACTCTCATCTCCCGTTCTCTCGCCTTCCTCAGTCGATGAACACCGCCGAACGAGTCCTCCACTACGCCTCTCTCACTCCCGAAGGTAGGTTTTCCCAATCGTTTCCTTTGAGTACTTGCTCACCGTACTGACCTTCTCTCTCCCGCTCTTTCTTGGCTCAGCCGCCACGCACACGAAGGACGACCCTCCCGCCGACTGGCCTTCGAAAGGAGCCGTCGAGTTCGAAGACGTCGTCCTCAAGTACCGAGACGACCTCCCTCCCGTCCTCAAGGGAACCAGCTTCAGCATCAAGGCCGGAGAGAAGGTCGGAATCGTCGGAAGGACAGGAGCTGGAAAGTCGTCTCTCCTCCAAGCACTCTTCCGAATCGTCGAGATCTCGGGAGGAAAGATCTCCATCGACGGATACGACCTCAAGACCATCGGATTGGACGTCCTCAGATCCAAGCTCGGTATCGTGCCTCAGGTGAGTCATGTTGGAACCTTCAGCTGCGATCGTCTTCTCGGACCTCGCGCTGACCTTGTCCTCGTTCTCGACGCGTCTCATCCAGGATCCTCTTCTCTGGAGTGGGACTGTTCGAGACAACCTCGACCCTACGAACGAGCACACGGACGCCGATCTCATCTCCTCTCTCCGTCGGTGTAACTTGGTCGCTTCTGACGACGCCTCCGTCGAGGTCAAGGCGCGTCTCGACAAGTTCCGACTCGACGCGACGGTTCAGGTTCGTTTCTTCGTCTCTCGAGATGGGTTTTTTCTTCCGCTGACCTCTTCTCTCTTCGAACACAGGACGAGGGATCCAACTTCTCTGCTGGAGAGCGTCAGCTCATGGCTCTGGCGAGAGTCGTCGTCAGGAACTCGAGGATCATTGTCCTCGATGAGGCGACTAGCAGGTGAGTCTCAATCTTTTCTTCGCTTGAAGTTGCTCGACCGCTTGGCGCTCGCCCTCGCTGATCAACCCTATCTCCCTCGCGTTGCTCCTCCCAGTGTTGATGGTGAGTCCAGTCGAGCTCCTTTTCCCGTCAAGTCCCTCGTCTATTTCGCCGCTCGCCCTCGCTGATCAAACCCATTCCTCTCGCGTGCCTCTTCACTCTTCCCTTCTTTCAGTGGAGACGGATGTTGCGATGTGAGTGATCGTCAGGTCCTCTTTCATCCGCTCTCGAACTTGCAGTCGCTGACTCGTCTCTCGTTCTCTTTCGACGCGTCGTTCTCAGTCAAAATACCATTCGAACCGAGTTCACCAACCAGTCCCTCATCACCATCGCTCACAGGCTCTCGACCATCGCCTTCTATGGTCAGTTCACTCTCCTCTCGATCCTCCGTTGACTCTGCAACTCGCGCTGACTTCGCTCGTCTCCTCTCTTTCGCAGATCGTGTTATCGTCATGGACGCTGGACTCGTCTCTGAGATCGGTCCCCCTCTGGAACTCTTCGACGTCGCCGATTCCGCTTTCAGGTCTAGTGAGTCTCGATCTCGTCCTTCCCTCGTCGCTCGCGTCTCACTGTTGTCGCTCGCGTTCGCTGACCCAACACGTCCTTCTCACTCCCCTCTTCCTTCTTCCAGTGTGCGACAAAGCCGCTCTTTCTCGAGAAGACATCGTTCGGATCCGAGGAGATATGTAGAGTACTCTTTGATCCTTCTTTTCTACTCCGTTCTCGTTTCTTGGGACTTTTAGATCGCTGTCTCCTGTTCTCTTGCTCGTTTTTTTCCTCGCACTCTGCTCGCTCTGCATTTCTCACGGTTATAACTAGACTCTGCTCATATAGATCTGCCTCTGTAATCTCATTCGATGATCCCAAAGGAACGAAGAAGGAAAGCGACTCGAAAACACGTGAGCGCCGTCGAAAGATGTTGAGCTCGCTCGCTCCCTTCCTTCCTTGCTTTCGTCCACAACCCACGACGACCTCGACAATATCGGCTCTCCTCTTCTCCTCCAGCATGGCGTCTATCCTCAACCCCATATCTGCTCCTTTGGAGCTCACTCTCGTTCATTGTGAGCCTCGCTTCTCACCCCGCTGGCCATCCGAGCTCGAGCTCACCATCTTCCTTCCTCCTTCTACTTCGTCCCTCTCTCCCTTCCGGCCAGATAACCCGAGTGATCCTCTCTCTCAGCTCCTAGCCATCCTCACGCTCTCTCCAATGCTCGTCATTCCCGCCTACCTAGCCGTCTTCGTGTTTGAGCGTGAAGCGACCATCCTTAGCATGCTTGCTGGCCAGGTGAGCTCGACCTTTCCTCCCCTCTGCCATCGCTCTTCGAGCTTCATCTCCGCACTAAATCTGACCTTAGTCTCTGCCTCCATCTACCAGCTCGTCAACGAGGTTCTCAGCTGGCTTCTCAAACGTTATCTCAAGGCGGAACGGCCCTACGGTGAGCTCGAGATCTCCTTCCTCTCCCACACTCAGCCCTCGTCCTTTCGCGAGCTCGACCCAAGCTGACCTCCTCCTTCGCTCTTTTCAGCTCACACAGGATCAGGATGTACGTCATTCTTACTTTCGGCCCGCATCAGCTCGCGCTGACTTTCTTTCCCTCTGTACTCAGACGCTTCTCCGAGCTCGCACGCTCAGTTCTTTGGCTACTTCTTCACCTTCCTCTTTCTCCACCTCTTCTGGGTCCAAAAATCTCCGGCAAGATGGTCGCCAGCTCAGCAGGAAAAATGGCGTATCAAAAGGCTCATCGTTCTCGTGGGAGTAGGGATCTGGAGTCTAGCAGTCGCGTTCAGTCGGTGCGTTCGGCCCTTGCCTCTGACGTCCTTCTTCCCTCCTCGGACCTCTCTTTCCTGACTCCCTTTCCTCCTCATTTCTTTCATCTAGCTGGTACCTTTCCTACCACACTCCACATCAGATCACTCTCGGCTGGCTCCTGGGCGCGCTCTTCGCCATGGCCTTCGTCATGTTGACCGAGATCTTGCCTCATCGATGGCCAAACAGCTTCCTCGGACGCGCTAGAAGATGGGTCGTCGACTGCTGGCCGCTGAGGGTGTTGGAGGTGGAGGATCGCTGGGACAGGACTAGGAGCCTCGACGGATGGAGCAGGAAGGAGGGTTTGGGGTCGGGGTTGAAGAAGGGAGAGTGAATTCCATGGTTCGACGATCCCGACTTTCTTAGACCTGCTCCGTGAGTTCCACCTTCAAGGTCTTCGTTCGAGAACCCTCTCTTCGTTCTACTTGCTTCTGAGAGTTCAACACAGCCGAGGAACCTTCCCTCGTCCTTGGGAGCAAAGGATGACGGGTCGGTTCGAAACGCAGCGATCGTTTTGCGTCGCGTGGCTTGTCGCGTCGTCCGCTTCCGCTCCAATGATTTTCAGCTGAACTTTGCTATTTTGGCTGCCCCTGTTCAGTGTGATAGACGGCACCTGGACCCTTCCGACAAGCCAACTCTTCTCTTTTGGCACGAACGCAGGAGGAGGACGATCATCCCTCTCAACCATCAACAACGTTCTCCTCCCGTCCCTCGTCGCTAGCCGTCGTCTTGCCTCTCTCTCTCGTCTCAGCTCGTCAACAACCCACTTTCACTTCGGCCATCACTTTCCACGCTCCCCTCAGCCCACCACCCCTCCCAACCGTCGCCTTCTCTTCACTCAGCGGCCATGTCAGCGGCTCTCCTCCTCCTTCTCCTCTTCCTCCTCCCCATCCCCTTCCTCCTCCGATCCCTCCGCCGACCTCACGTCTTCAGCGACCTCCCTACCATACCCTCTCAATCCCTCGTCGGACACGCTCTTCAACTCGTGAAGCACATACGAGAACACGCCACGATTTCGTGAGTTCATCCATCGATTCGAGTTCTCACTTCATCCCTCTCGAGCTTTCTTTCCTGACCTTCGTTCTTCTCGAATCAGTGACTTCTTCATCGACTGCTTCGTCAAACCTCATGGACCCATCTCGGTCTTCCTCAAGACGTCTTTCCATCCCGTTCTCGTCCTCGCCGATCGCGGACTCGTCGACCTCGTCTTCAACTCCAAGGCCTGGGATAGAGGTGACACGCTGGAAGGAATTTTTGGAGGTCTCGCTCCTCTAGGTATGCTCGCTCTAAGGACTGATGAGTTCGGCAGAGGCTCATATCCGAATTAAAGGGAGGTGTAAGGGACTAGACGGTCGTGGTCAGTCGCGTCGTTCCCGAGGCTGAACTCACTCTCTTCCGGTCCTCTTTCTTCCAGACGCGACTCTGCGACTTCATCGACGAGCCTTGGCTCCTGTGAGCTACTTCCCTCGCGCTGAACGATCGAAGATCTCGACTTCACGCGAGCTGATCCCCTCTTCTTTCTCTCCCTCGCTCGTCAGACCATGTCGACATCGTTCCTCACCTTCGCCTCCACCGTGTTTTCTCAGAACATGAACAACTTCATCAACCTCTGGCAACTCAAGCTCAAAGCTGCTCAACAGACAGATGGAGCCAACGAGTCGTTTTGGAACGCCGAGGAAGATCTGCATCGTCTAACGACTGTTCGTTTCACTTTCCTTCTGCGTCCTTGACCTCAGCTGCTGATTTTCGCTCCCGTTCCCTACCCTCGACAGGATGCGATCTCTCAAATCACCTTTGGAGAGTCCTTTCAGCAACTCTCGACTGAGATCCAACACGTCGAGCAGGATCTCGCGTCGTCCCGGTCCTCCTCTCCCTCCTCGTCTTCGTCCTCCTCGCCTTGCTTCTCTCGCTCATCGACCATCGACACAGGACGCGCTAGAGATCTACACCCTATCTCCAACCACATGGACGTTCTCTTCGCTGTTCGTCCCAGTCTTCCGGTCGTCTCATTCATTCTCCCTCGCTCGTATCATCGCTGACTCGATCGAACCGACTTTTCTGATGCTTTCTCGACAGTCTCTCTCGGGAGGTGTCGCTCCCAGCCTTCGCCATCGGATATACCGACTACGACCCTCGTACCAGAGAGCCTACTGGGGCTTCCACTCGTGGCTCGATGGGAAGATTGCTGCTTCGAGGGCCAAGATCGCCAACGGAGGAGAGGTTGGATCGGTTGAGTCGGTTGTGAGTCGCGTCTCTCCCTCTCCTTCGATCTCAGCTGGAACCCCTTCGAGAAACCGAGCTGATTGTTTCTATCCATCTGCAACAGATCGACGTGATCTTACAGAAGGAGTCGACTGCTGGCGAAGGATCGGTCTTGCCTGTTGCTGACCTTCGGGACGAGCTCGGAACTTGTGAGTTGTACTCTCCTCGTCTCTGAGATCCGTTTCGCTTCCCAAAGAGCTGGCCGACCTTTTGTTTTTGTGGTATCCAGTCATGATTGCTGGAGAAGAAACCTCTTCGTAAGTCTACGGAGCGAGTTACTCGAGTGGGCCGAACGTCGACTAACGCGTCCCGTTCCTCTTCCGTTCAGAACCACCATGTGCTGGGTACGTTGACGTGTCGTCATACCAACGCTCCAGTATACTGAACTCTTACGTCCATCTTTCACTTCTCAGATCATCAAGTTCCTCTCCGAGAACCCTGGAATCCAACGTCGACTTCACGCCGAGCTTGTGAAAGCACTTCCCTCTCCCGACGAGCGAAGCCCTACCTACGATGAAGTTAGCGGGAAGACAACTGCATGTGAGTCTCTGTACACCTCCTGCTCCGAAGACGCGAACTCCTGCTGACCCTTCGCTCGTTCTCACAGACCTCGAGGCGTTCGTTCACGAAGTCCTCAGAGTCGGTCAAAGCGTTCGAGCGACGAGACGACAAGGTTCGTCTTCTTCTCACCTTCATGAAGCTCCGAGCGATTTAAAGCTCGGCAGCCCCAGGACTGACCCCGTCTCGTCGCCTCTTCCTCTTCATTTTCAGCCATGCAGGACACGGCGCTGCTCTCCCCGACGACGGGCGACGCAATCTTCGTCCCCAAGGGAACCACCGCCATCTGCATCCTCGGCTACTCGTGCTACACCTCGTCGGACGATCCGAAACTCGGATGGAAAGGACCCAACGTCGAGGCGTTTAGGCCTGAGCGATGGCTCGTCGGAGACAACGGATCGTTCGACATCAACGCTGGACCGTCGATCCCCTTCACTTCTGGACCGAGGAGTTGCTTCGGAGCTAAGATGGCAGTCAGTATCCTTCCGCTCCAATCCTGAGCTGCGATTGATCCTCTACTCGCAGTACTGACTCTCGTTTCGTTCTTTCCTCAACGCGTCGAACTCGCCAGCACCTCTTCCTTCGACTCTTCACCGCTCAGCTCTCCCTCTCCTTCTTCCTCGCGCCTCTCCCCGAGGGACATCAGAGCAAGGGATGCGTCGCCTTCATCACGAGGCGACCGAAGAAGAACTGGGTGGGAGTGAGGGATTGGGCGGAGGTCGACGTCGAAGACGAAGGAGTTGTGTTCGACGATCGACAGTAGACGCGGGCTCCTCGCCTTCTGTTTGCCTCTTTCCTTTTCTTTGTTGGGGTTTGGGATCGGGTCTTTGGGTATCTCGCTTTCTGGCTTATCGTGCTCTCTCTCTCATCCATGATGTTTCGCGTTTCGTCGAGACGAGAAGAAAGCGAAACGGGACGCGACTGGGGTCGAAGTCTCTCGGAGTCGACGAGTCGTCGAACAATATTAGTGTGCTATCGAGATAAGATACGTAAAAAAAAAACGAGTCTTCACCGTCAAAGCTATCATCGACCAGCGGCCCCAGCAACCTCTGAGCCCTCCTCGTCCTCTGCCTCCTCTTCCTCTTCTTCCTCCTCCTCCTCTTCCTCCACATGAAGCACCATCTCCAGAATGAAGGTCTGCCTCTCATTGTTCTCCTCAACGGGGAACGCCACCATAGACGCCGTCTCCGTCTCCCCCACCGCCGTCCTAGCTATTCCATCTCCCCTCTTCACCAGGCTGATATCGATTTGTTGATTAACCCTCCCATTCAGAACCGCCTCGCAAACCGCCGAGCGTGCCGAGTTCTCCAAGAGGTAGACCTTTCCGACCCACAGGACCTCGAAGAGTTCCGTCCACTCGGACCAGAAGGACGGGAATGGCGAAGGGACTCGGACGATGGTGGGAGGAGCGTGGAAAGGGAAGTAGTTGGGATCGTCGGTCTCGCTTTTGAAGAGGAGGGAGCCAGGGTTGAGGAATCGGAGGAAGCTGGACCATGCTTCTACTGCCCGTGGGATGTAATCCGAAGAGATGATAGTGGCGGCTGCGATTTGTCGAGCGGGAGGGAGGGGGGAGGAGAAGAACGTGTCGAGGCGATCGAACGCGGATGCTGGAGGTTCGCCTCGGAGGTCGATGGCGAGGGGAACGAGGAAGGAAGTTATCCGAGCGCATCTGGAGGCCTGATCCGATATCTGGAAGAGCAGTTGTCGCGAAGAAGTCAGCGAAAGCGAAGGCAATGCGAAACGCAACGAGACTGGAGGGGAACGGCAAGATGGGACAAACCCTAGGCAAAGCGAAGATCAAAGCGTTTCCCTCCCACAGGCCCACCGACCTATAAGCACTCTTCGAAGTGTGCTGCAAGTACTTGAACGAGGTTCCTCCAAGGGCGAGCTGGTCGCGTTGAGGAAGGTTGGAGATGACCTGGTCGAGGAGCTCGTTGGGGAGGGAGTCGAGAGTGGTGGGAGGACCAGTAGTAACCTTCGGATTCGTACTTCTCCTATGGAACAGAGGGTCAAAGAACGTTGAGGTCAGCTCGATGGGACCAAGAAAGAGGGTAGCATGAGAGAAGGCAACGTACTCTCGACCAAACCCAAACATCCTTCCCCTCCTTCCCACCGTCTCCTTCTTCGGGAATCCAGTGACCTCCAGGGAGGGCCGACCTCGAAATCTCGGTGATGACGCGTCCCTGATACTCGACTGTTCCCTGCAGCTGCTGGATGTCCGAAGACTGGCGAAGGAGTTGAGCTTTGTGAGCTTCATTCTCGGACGTGAGGCGAGTGATGGACGAGACGAGCTCGGGGAGGGAACGGATCTGCTCTTGGAGTTGAGCGATCTGACTAGCGAGGAGGTCCATCCGGGAGGAGAGTAGAGAGGTTGGAAGGGAGGTCCGAGTCGAAAGAGATGAAGATTCGCGTCGTGAAGGAGAAGGAAGCCGTTTGGGGGGAAGGAAGGCTCGAGCGCTCGAGCTCGCGCCTTCCTTCTTTCGTCCATGGACGACGATGAGCTACGCCTCTTCTTCCGGACCTGAAAGGTTTCCCCCTCCCCTCCCACCCTACGCCTTCAGAATCACCGCTCTCTACCTCTCCCTCGCTCGAGATCTCGGTCCCAAACAACTACCAGAACTCGACGGAGGTCGACGACGCCCAACCTCGTTCGGCTCCATCCCTTCCTTCCCAGAACTTCTCTCCCAGGTTCGCAGATCTATCACCGTCTTTATCGTCTTGAATTTTACACACTCCTGAGCTCATACTCCTCGCTTTTCTCAATCCTGAAGATTTGTACCTCCTTCGGTCTGGACGAGGACGTTGACCTCGCCTCGAGCAGGTCGAGTTCACCTTCGACCCAACCTTCCCTCCCAGCTGGGGCCAATGGCAGCACTATCACCTCGTGCCATATCCACTCATACTCACCGAGGATCGGCTAGTACTAGGAAGGTTTATCTCGAGCTCAAGAGGTTGGGAGACGATGCTGGAGGGAAGGAAAGGGAAGTGGGGAAGCGAGTTCGTCACTGGGCATCTGGTCATCAAAGTTGTCTCTCCCTCTCGCGTGAGTCGATTGGCGTCGTCAGGGTGTATGCAGTGATGGACGGGCAAGCTGACTATGCGTGACTTGTTCGTCCAGGAGGATCGTCTCAGCCGAATCAGGCAGCTCCCTCTGCGTCAACCACTTTCAACCCACTCCTACTTCCCTCCTCCTTTCGATCCCATTACAACCTTGCATCTTGAGCTTGAGGTCCCCTTCACCTTCCTCGACTACAACCTCAAGCTCAGGATTCTCCCCGTCGATTATTTCACCTGCGAGACGTTCAGCGGCAGTCTGACAGCCATCAGGTGAGGCTCGTTTGCGAAGAGAACGCGTCGACTCGTCGTCTGACCAGCAAGCTCTGTTTTCATCTCAGAGTCACTCTTTCCAACGGATTCCAGACCACCCAGGCGCTAGTTTTCAACGGCTCCGGAGCTGTCGAAGAGTTGATGACTCCACCGAACTCTCTGGTAGAGGTTTTGGAGCAGGGTCCGAAGGGGTGAGCTTTTGTTCCTCGCCTCTTCTCGCTTTTGAAAGATATAGCTGATCGCTTTTTCTTCTTTCCTTTCTTCAGAGTCCTCGTCGTCAGACGGACCCTTTCCACCTACCTGACTGAATATCCCCGACTCTTCCCCACTTCCTCGGACGCGAGCCCAAAAGGAGGAGGACGGGTCTCGCGTCTTCCGACGGACATCGTCGACATCATCCTCTCCTTCGTTTCGGCCACCATCGCCCCCTACGCCTTCGCCCAGACTTCACGTCTCAAGACTGGTCTTGGAATTCTTCGAACGGCGTCGCTGCTCAACCGAGAGTAGAACGTGAGTCTTCGAAAAGCTGAACTCGAAGGTGCGACGCGACGACGTTTCTCGTGCTGATTCCTTCCCTCGCACTTGCCTTCACTTAAAGGAAAGCGCTAATCCTTACCTCTATCGACACATCATCGACTTCACTCTTTCAAAGGCTGTCGTCGTGTCACTACTCCAATCCAACTCGTCCTTCACTCGATTCACCCGAACCCTCCAAGCTCCCTTCAGAAGCAGGACGGCTTGCTCTCGCGACCGAGCCCAGGGCAGTATCCTCCCCCGCTTCATCCCTACCTCTACCTTCCCGTCCTTGGTCATCATTCGAGGTCTCGTTATCGGTCCGCCAGACGTTTCGGTCCTCGCACTCCTCGCTCGGTCGACTCTTCACCTTCGCGAACTCCAAGCTCAGATCACCTTCGCCTATCGAGATTCGCCTTCCTTCCTCAACGCCCCAGGGATCACCGCCATCGATCTTCCTCCATCGCTGGAGAGCCTCTCTCTTTCCCTGGACGCCGGTCTCTCCATCGCGTCGGATATCCTGGAGAAGCTCGTCGTGTCGGGACGTACTTTTGGAGGTGCTGCGATTCAGAGGTGCGTACGACGTGCTGGGTCCTCTCGTGAACTGATCTGACTGACTTCTCTTCTACGTGTTGTTTCCCAACTTCAGATACTTCCCAGTACTTCGCCGTTTCCACCTCGAGTTCGTCGTGCGAGGGGCAGCCATCGACGACAGGTCTCCCATCTTCCCCAATCCACCTCTTCCCTCCCTTCACTCTTCCCTCTCCAACCTCCTCGACCACCTCGGTCCCAACCTCCTCGAACTCGGCCTAGCAGAGCACTGCATTTTCAAAGATCGTCGACTCCCGGAAGCACCTCCCCTCCCCTCCCAAATCCTCCTCTTCGCTCCCTCGCTCCGCATCCTCGCCGTCGACGGTCTTCGCTTGCAGGGTCTTCTCCTCGACTTACGAGTATACCGGTCACTGGAGCAGATCGATATCGGTCCCTCGGATCTGACGGAACTCAACCAGGAGGAACTCAGCTTCGGAGGAGCTGCGTTCAAGCCGCGTTCGAGGCAGTCTCACGATGGGGGGATTCTACGGGAGGTATCCAAGCACTTCAGCAGGAGAAGATTCCCTAACCTGAAGCGGGTTCGATTGACGTCTGCGGATTGGAACTTTGGGAGTCATCGGAAGTTTGGAGGTCGTCTCGTTCGGTTCTTGAAGGGGTTTGGGCTCGAGTTGGTAGATTACGATGGCATCGCATGGTAGGAGAACTAGTTAAGATATCCTCGGCTCTAGTACTTCTTTTACGCGTCTCGGTTCCTACTCGAGCGTCTACGTAGCTGCTCGCGATCTAGTCGACGGAAGTGGAGTTGCGACGCGTCGCTTCTTCTCTTTCCTTCGAATCGACTCAAGCAGAGACGAGGAGATGACAGCGCTGCAAGCCCATTTCAACTAGGTCCCAACAAGCACAAGTAAGTGTAGTCGACGGAAGCGAGGCAGCTGGCTCGACCCTCGAGTGATCGTCCTCGTCGTCTCTAAGCGCGAGCACTCAAAAACCTCGACACCGTCCCACCTTCGAACCACAACCCCGACTTCAGCACACCCTCTCCCTACAACAGACCTTCTACTTCCTCTCCACATGACTTCGATCCTCAACAAATCCCTACTGAACCTTCGACTCCATCTCCAACCTCGACCCTTCCAGCTCATCCGACTCCCCTCCTCCCATCCCGTCCCTTCCTCCCTCTTCGCCTCCACGGACCACTCCTACGTCTCCATCACTCGAACCAACAACAATGAGATCTCCATCGTGATCGATACCGAGCTGGAAGGAGATGATCTGAGGGCTCTGGTGGGGCTGAAGAAGAAGGAGGGAGAGAAGGAGGAGGAAGAAGGAGTTGAGCTCGAGGGACCTTGGAGCTGCTTCAAGGTCGAGGGTCCTATGGTTCTCAGTGAGTCTCCATCTATACGACGATCTACGAGCTCTCTTATTCGTTGGCGTGGTCCTGGTAGAGACGGGACGCCTGTGGAAGCAGAGCAGCTCGCGGGAGGAAAGCGGAGCTCGAGCTGACCTTCGCTTCCCTTCCCTCTCCATCTTACCCCCTCCTCTTCTCGATCTCAGCCCTCACTGGAATCATGGCTGCTCTGACGGCGCCTCTCAGGGACGCCGAGATACCCATCTTTGCTATCTCGACGTATGATACCGACTGGTTGCTGGTCAAGAGCGACTTGGTCGAGAAGGCGGTTGCGGCTCTGAAGGAGGACGGCTGGACGGTCGAAAGGGATTGATGTCGCTTCCTCCCCCTCCCTCTCTCTCCAGTCATAGCCTTGCCGGGGTCTGGCAGCTTCTACCTCACTTTGCTGAGCTTTTCAGAGCCTCAATTCCGTCGGCGTCGACAGCAGAGCGGCGACTGCACCTCCTGCTCGCCTTCCTCGTCCAGCCACGCCATCGCCTCCTTTGCTGCAGCTGATTCTTCGTCTCCGAGGTTCTTCGATGCAGATCATCTTCGGCTGATTCGGTACCCAGCGGCCGACTCTGCTTCGTTGTTGCGTCTTAATCCTCGCCTCAATTCGAGGCGGTGTACTCTCGACGCGTCCCTCTCCTTCGCGTCGAACGAACATGCGGCACACGGCTGACTCGTCCTCTGAAGATTTGCTTCTTGGCGGAAATCACTGATTATGGTCCTCTTCCTCTTAAACCCAGAATTTCAGCAACTTCCCTTCTCCCCATCAACCACCACCAACTCTTCTCTCCCTCTCGCAACTCCACACAACCAACTTTACTCGACTCAACTTCGCCCTCCTCAAACCATGCTCCACCTCTCGACCACCATCCTCACCCTCATCCTTCCAGCTCTTCTCTCCCTTGCCAACCCGATCTCAACCTCTCCTCCCTCCCTCTCCCTCATCACCTCACGCGAATACTACAGCGAGGTCGTCGAATTCCTCTACGGAAACCAGGAATGGAGGAAGGAGGTCTCTGATGGGAAGAACCCTCATTTCTTGAAGTCTTTGACGGTGATGGGTCAGAAACCCAAAGCGTGGGTGACTTCGTGCTCGGACTCGAGAGTCCCCATCGACGTGATCGCGAAGAGTGATCCTGGAGTGAGTTCGCTCGCTTCTCTTTCCTTCTCTTCCTCGCTTTTCTACAGCGCTGACCTGATTTCGCCTTCTATCTACTTCAGACCTGGTTCGGACATCGAAACATCGCGAATCAATATCGTTCGTCCTCCTTTCTTCCCCCCCGCTCGACGCGTCGACCTTCGAAGCTGACCTCTCCTTTGCTTCCTCCTTCAGACGAGTCCGACCACGGAGCTACCGCTGTTCTCGCCTACGCTATGGAGGAGCTCGATGTCACCACCTACGTCGTTCTCGGTCACTACGGGTGCGGTGGGGTCGCTGGAGCTATCGCTTCGCCTCCCAAGGAACTCGACGAGGGAATGAAACGCGTCGGCGTGAGTCATCGTTCCGCGTTGCCTCTCGTTTCTCGCTTTTCCTTTGCTCCGAAGCTGACTCTCAACCTTTCTCGCACGACCAGGAATGGATCTCTCCCATCGCTGAGCTCTGGAAGACCTCAACTCGACCCGAGATCGTCAAGGAACGAGCGTACTACGAGAAGAAGGGAGGCGAAATCCCTCACCCCGAGTACCACAACCCTGCTGTACGTCCGACCCTCCTCTTTCTGTCCCTCTAGATCCCTCCTGAGCTAACTTCGTCGCTGTCCCTCGTCGCTCGCAGTTCAAAGCTCTCGTCGAGGAGAACGTCAAAGCTCAAGTCCAACACATCGCTCACGATCCCATGGTCGTTCACGTTCGTCACCTCTTCCTGTTCTACTCGAATTTCGAGCTACACTAGCTCAGACACTGATCCTTCCCTTCACCTCCCTTCACTCTTCACTCAACAGGCCTGGGAAGAGTACGAGCACGATCCCGTCGCTCACAAGCCCGTTCGGATCTTCGGTCTCGTAAGTCGTCCCTCTCTCTCTTCCCTCTCCCTCCCCTCTCTCGCGAGCTAACCTAGCTTCTCTTTCGTTGCCTGCAGGTCTACGACCTCGAAACAGGAGAGCTCAAAGATCTCGGTGTCACCATGGGTCCTCCCGGGAAGCACTAGGACGACGACGACGCGTCGATCCAATAATTCGAGAGGGAGCGGGAGCGAGTTGGGTTTCGAGGGTCATGGTTCGATGGACTTCTTCTTGTAGCATTCGCCTGTTCAAATTTATATAGACTTGTGCTAGGTGGTAGCAATGAAAGGGGAATCCTATATCGCCGAGCTGGTGGCCTGAAAAGGATGAAAGGGAGAGCAGACAGCAGAAGCCAAAGAGGAAAGCAGACGAGACGCGTCTTCAGCAGGACCAATCGTTCAATTAGGCTCTTCATCGAAAACCCTCTCTTAGACCTCCCGAGCAAAGATTTTCGCTCAATCTTTCACCCGACATCTCTTAGCTCTCCCGACCCTCTACCTCCTCCCCAAAGCACGAAGCCTCTGAGGGAAAAGGGAAGGTTTTATGAGCTCTCGAGAGAGAGCCATGCGTCGCGTCTGTCCTTCCTTTCCCCCCCAAGCGCGCCCCACCGCGACCTGTCTGTTTCTCGCTAGCGCGGCGTTAACTCGCTGACGTGGGTAGTGAAGGAAAAAGGGAGCTAGTGGGATGATCTTCCGATCCAGAACAGACCCATGGCGGCCTGAGGGCTGGGCTGGGGATTGAAAAGCAAAGAAGAGGAAGAAAGGGAGCGACAGACCAAGACAGACGTCGTGAGTTCGCTTCGTCTTCTTCTACAACACCACCATCAACCCCAAACCAAAAACCCAACACTCCTCCTTCTATACACTCCTCACTATCCTTCACCCTCTCCCTCGCTTCTTCAATCAAAGCAAGAAATGAGCTCCTCCTCCTCCTACTACCCACTCTCCTCGAGCTCACCAACGACGTCCTCCTCCCCTTCACCCGTCGCTTCTTCCTCCTCCTCCCCAACCTCGCATCTAAACTTCGAAGCAGCCGACAACCCTGGCCCTCTCCTCTCTCACACCAACAACCTCATCCTCGACATCGTCGTCCCCATCGTCGCAGTCCTGCTCATCCTGGGAGGGTTCATCTTCTTTCGCCGAGCTCGGAAACAGAAATCCCTCGCCGAGAAGGAACGAACGCGGACGGGCTTCGTGGAGATGGGAGGGAGTCCGATACGAGGTGGAGGAGGGTTGAAGGAGGTTGATTTGGAGAGCGGCGTTGGGGATGTAGAGACGAAGGAGGGAGGAGGAGGGGGGTGGAACGAGAGGGACAGTCCGAGGAAGAGTCGGAGGGACTTGAGCTAAGGAGGAGGGTGGAGGGACGGACGAGGGAAGGGGGCCATGACTTCTCTTCTGGTATATTTTCTAGTAGAGTCTAGATTGAGACGGACACACTCGCGCACACACTCATTTTTAACGATCTTAACGACTTCTTCATGCCTTTATAGACGCTCGAGGGAGAGAGGAGACGGGGAGAAGTGCTCGAAGGTCGGACGTCCAAAGGAAGCGTACAGGAGGATGACAAGGTAGCAAAGGATGGACACTTCCCAAGCTACCGAGTCATCTGCTGGTAGACTTTCCGTGGGACGAACGAACAAGGAGCAGCTTCTGCTAAGCTGGTAGAGGTAGGAGAGAGGGGGAGGGAAGGAGGTGATGACGACCTCCAGACGCGGCCTTCTTCCCTTCCCTCCCAGAGCTCCTTCTACGCGATGAAAAGCACGCGAGGCCCCATAGGGAAGATCCAGTGAGTCCAAAGTCCAAGTTCGAGCAAGACCGATCCCGAAAAAGGATGCAGAAAAGACGGTGTCGCGGTTTGAAGTTGACCTTGCCTCTCCCCTCCTCCGCTTCTCTTTCAACCCTCACCCTCGCACCCTCTCAACCCTTCCCCTTCTCCAAACCCACCTTTCCACCCTTTCTTTCTACCACTATGTCTTCAGTATCAGGTCTTGGATTTGACGAGGCGACTCAGGTACGTTTTCTTCCTCCCAAGCTCCCATGTCTATCCAAGAAGGGAGAGAAAGAGAAAGAAGGAGCTCGAGCTGACCACCTCCTTCCTTCGACTTTGGGTCCTCGTAGAAGGAGCTCTCCACCTTCCTCGAGAACGAGCAGGCCAAGGCGAAGCTTCAGCAGTCCATTCACACTTTCACTTCTATGTGCTGGGATAAGTGAGTCCCCTGGTCTCGAGCTGGACGAGCTCAAAAGACGAAGGAGAGAGCTCAAAAGGACGAAGCTGACCCTCTTCCCTTCCCTTCGTTCGCTCAGGTGCATCACCGGAACCATCTCGTCTCGGTTCGCTAGGAACGAGGAGAGCTGTACGTATCTCGTTCTCGTTCCCTCTCGCCCGTTCCCGCTCTTTCTTTCTCGGTCGAGCGAGAGCGGACGAACCTCTTTTTGGTTCAGCTCGACCTGCTCCTTCCCTCCCTCCCCGAAGCTCACCCCTCCCTTCGTTGGTTTGGGTTGGATCGGGTGCGCGTGTGACAGGTCTGGTGAACTGCACGGATCGATTCTTGGATACCTCGCTTCTCATCGTCAACACCATCGAGAAGCAGCGCTCGCAACAGTAGAAGCTCGTTTTGGGAAGGAAACGAAATGGAAATGGACTTCTTTGATTGAATCGAACGAAGGAGGGGTTGATACTTAGGGAGGAGTGGTTCGTGGGGGGATGGTGGGAGAGTACGAGAGAGCTGCTGGGAGGTGGGAGATGTGAGGTGCGTTTGCTGTTGGGGGGCTGAGACGTGAGAGGAAGTGGGCGTGAGGGCTCGGGCGAGGGAGAGCTGAGGTCGTGTTCGTTGAGCTGGAGACGACACGGTTTACTCACTCGTAGTTCGCCTGAGTCAGAGGAGAGGTAGCTCGCCAGAGCTCCCGTTGATGTTGTACCACTTTCTTCGCGGAGAGGAAGGCAGGAAGGGAAAGACGAACGACGCGTCTCGAACCCTCCTCCGCATCGCTTCCTCTTTTGCTCGTTGCGAAGCCGTCATTTGAGGGGGACGAGAACGTGAATCGATACATAGATGGAAGGCTACTAACTAAGCGTGCCAAACCAACCCTGCCACATCCACCAACTCAACTCCCACCGCGCGCAAAGGCTCGACAAATCTCTCGCACTCCCGTCTGTGCGGCCCGTACCTCCAATCCGCACTCGTCAACCGCACCCTCTTCAAGTTCGGGAACCTCCTCCTTCCAGGAAGATGCTTGACCAGCTGCTGCATCACTCCTGGATCCTTGTGGGCCTCCCGAATCCCGAGTCTCGAGAAGCCCAGACCTCCGAAGGAGAGCTCGCCGAGTCTGACCTCCCCTCCGAAGGGACCGACGTCGATCTGCTCAAGGGAGGGGTACCGGTTGAGTTCGAGGAGATGTTGTTTTAGTTGAACACCGTTGACGGCGAGGGTACGAAGGGAGGGACAGGAGGAGAGGATATCGAGGGGAGTTTGAGACGCGTGTTGGAGGACCCGATGAGAGCCCTCTTCTGCTACGCCGAGCTCGACGAGGTTGGGACCGAGATGTAGGAGGAGATCGGAAAAACCCTCTGAGATGATGGGGGATTGCTCGTCGCCGGCCCCTCCGCGGATGTTGAACTCGAGGAGAAGACGGCGAAGGTTGGGGAAGCTCCTCGTCCTACGCGACGAGAACAAAAAGGGGTAGCGATCAGCACACAGACGAGGGAAAGCCAGCCGGAATCGAATCGAGCTCACTGAACAAGATAACCACCTCCGAAAGTCATCTCTTCCAGCAGGACGAGTTTCCAAAGGATCTCCTGGCCGAGAGCGTATCCAGCGTCGAGGGAGAGAGAGAGACTTTCCAACGACGGCGGAAGCTCGATCGTTGAGATCGCTGGTAGGGTCTGGAACTCGGCGGACTGCCGATCTTGGAAAACGAGGGATATGTCGAGTTCTTTGAGGGAGGGGAGGGAGTGGACGAGAAGGCGGAGGAGGGAGACTTGATAGGGACCGACGACGAGCCCTCGGACGACGACCAGCGAGGAGAAGACGGAAAAAGTGCTTAGGGGAGAGGGTAAGGTCCCGAACCATCCTTCTAGACAAGTGGGAGTCCGGTTCCTCGGGATTTGGAGGGTTCGGACAAGGGGGATGCGGGAGGGGTTGGGTTGAAAGTTTCGGAGGCCTGCTGGAAGGATGGAGGGTGGGTGGGAATTCGAAGGGATTGGAAGGAAGACGTGCCGATAGAGATAAGGCGTGGCGATCTCCTGCATGCGAGTGCGCGAAAGTGGAAGAGAGGAAAGGTGATCAGTCTGCGTCGCGATCGTCGTGAGACGCGTGTCCGCTCGACTCACGTTCCAGAATCTGCTGACCAGCGCAGAGGAGCGAAGGATACCGACAGCATCAATAGCTACTCCTGTTCGCCTCTGGGATGTAGGGTATATCGTTTGAGAAACGAGGGAGAAGACCAAGTCGAGGACGTCGTGAGGGAGATTGGGAAGGTTCGGGGTGGAACTCGAGACGGGAAGCGAAGGTAATTGATGTGGCGAGGATGAGGGTGGGCCTGTCCTAGAGACGACGAAGGACCTGAGAGCGACGGAAGGAGCGATGATGAGCGAAAAGACGTCCGAACGAGAAACTAATTGAGAGACCACGCACCCGTCGAGCTGCCAATCCAGAACGCGAACCATCGCGTTTCCCTCGCTGAAGAGCTCGTCCGGCGCTTCCGCCGAAACGAGGGTAGCTACCATCGACCGTAGGCCGTCGGAAATGACGGCTCTACGACAGATACGACAGATAAAGGGTCGTCAGACGAGCTTCTTCGAGTGCGTCGAGCTGAAACGCTCACCTTGTCGCGAGGCTCGCCTCTTTCATGAAATTAGATGGGAACGGATCCGAGTTGACCTGGAGAGTTGGTTGGTAGTCGACTGGAGAGAAAGGGATCTCGAGGGGGAGATGCAGCGCGTCGATGGCATCGAAGGAAAGTGATCTCCACCAGGGGAAGAATGCGACTCGACTGTCCGGGAGGAGCTGGACCCTGAGGGCAGACCTGAGGCGGCTGAGCTCCCTCTCCTTGTTGTCGACAGCACACAGGACGACAAGTGGTCAGCGACCTCTCGGACGAGTCGAGAAACGAGAAAAGAGCTTGGCTCACTCGAGAAAGGGAGACGACCTTGACGACGACGTGTCCTTGAAGAAATCGACCTCCCCACCTTCCCTTCCGGTAGTCTAGCATCGCCTCCCACTCCTCTGAGTTCTTGATATCCGTTCCTAGAGTGAGCGGATTCTCGTCCACTGAATCCCGAAAACTCCAGAGATGGCGGTCGTGCCATTGGACCCAGCTCGAAGGGAAGGTGGAGTCGGAGGTGAACTCGACCTGCTCAAGAGCGAGGTCAACGTCCTCGTCCACACCGAAGGAGGTACGGATCTGGAAGAGGATCGAAAGCAAGGGAAATGAGCTCCCGAGTACGCGCAAAATGATAGTGGTGGCGAGAGATCTGCTCACCTGGGAGAGAAGTTCTGGGAAGGAAGGGATCGAGCCGAAGGGAGTTGGACGTCGTCGACCTCCGTCGAGCTCTGAGAGTTGTTTAGGACCGAGATCTCGAGCGAGAGAGAGATAGATGGCGGTGATCCTAAAGGTGTGAGGTGGGAGAGAAGGAGCGACAGTCGAAGGGGTGGAAGATGAAGCGAAGGAGGAAGAGGGGAAGGAGTCGGCGGTGAGCTCGTTCCTTCTCCGAACGGTTTTGCGACCTTGACGACGAAACCTGATGGAATCTACTTCTGAGTGCCTGTAACCCTCGTCGTTGTAGATCTCGATCGGATCCGAGCCTTTAGAGCAGATCTGCTTCCCTCAGCTCGTGGCGGCTTCCATCTCTCGCTCCCTTCTCCATCTCGTCCCTCGCACGACTCCAGACTCGAAGAGCGCGTTGATAGTATCCAAAACAAAGGTTGTAAAAGAGAGAAAAGCGAACAATCAAAACCGAGAACGACGAAATACGAAACTACTGAAACCAAGAACCGAAAAGATCTCTTCCTCGAACCGTCAGCCCAACCCGTCCTCGTTCTCCTCTACTTCTTCCCCTTCTTCGCAGGCGCCGCCGCCTGGACATCATCGTCGTAGACCAGTTGTGTGTAAGTGACCTTGTCCCTCTTGATGATTTCCGTCAGAGCAGGAAGCGGGGGAGGGAGGTTGCCCATGTGGTCGAGCTGAGAAACGAACGAACGAAGACGACGCGTCAGTTTTGAGGTTTCGTTCGTTCGATCCAGGGAAGATGACGAGAACTCGAAGGAAGTATGGTTGAACTGGGATGAGAAACGAGTACTCACAGGTCTATCCAAACTCTTCATGCAGCCCTTCTTCGGTTTCCTCCCTCGCGTCGACCCAACCTGCTCCTCCTGCTCTCCTCCCTCCACCTCCAACTCCAAAGGCTGGTTCTTCCTCGCTCGAATCCAAACCAACCCTTTATCCCACTTCACCTCCTTCTTACTCTTCCCCGAGCCCGACCCAGAAGCCTCGCTCGTCGTCGTCGTCGTCGCTTCCTCGATCCCAGCTCCTCCCTTCGACCTCTTCGCTCCTTTCCCACCCTTCAACGTCGACTGCTTCACCGGCGAGAAGAAATCCTCCTCCTCCCCCGGTCCCCTCACATGGGTCTTCCTCTCCTCTTCTTCCTCCTCTTCAGAGGAAGAGAACTCCTCTCCAGCATCGAACAAGGGCTTCTTCCTCTTCTTCCCCGCTCCTGACGCAGCTGTCGCCTCCCACTCCTTCCCAGCCTTCTTGACCTTCTCTCCAGGCGACGAAGGTCGGTTCTCTCCGTCCTTGCGAACGACGACCTTCTCCATGGCGGAGAAGTAGACTTGGTTCTTGGTCGTGTTCATGAGGGTGAAGGATTTGAGTTGAGCGACCGACATTTCTTCTGGAGGAGGAGGGTCGGAGGAGTTGGTCTTCTTGGCTCGGGAGGAGGCGGTACGGGGAGGAGGGCCTGGTCGAGAGGCGGAGGCGACGGGAGGTTGAGGTTCGGGTTCGCGACGAGCTCGAAGGGATCGACCTGGAGTGGTGGACGCGTCGGTGGTTGCGGACGCGTTTCGAGTGGTTGCAGGAGGAGGTGGAGGAGCGATTTGGTTTGACGAGGAGGATCCGTTGGACCTCGTGGGAGAGGAAGGAATCTCGGAGAGAGGAGACGAGATGGACTGGGCTGGTACTGCTGGTGGAGGAGGAGGAGCAGCGGTGGAAGCCTGCTCGTTCGAGGTCGATGAAGACGCAGACGCTCGAGTCTCGTTGACCGGCGATGGTTCCTTCGACGACGACGGTTCCAATGCTGGGAGACTCTTGCCGTCCCGAAGAGAGGTGGGAGCCTTGGAGATTGAGGCTTCGACCGACGCGATGAAGCTCTGACCTTTCCGAGGCGAGGGTGCCGATGGCTTGATGTTCTCCGAGAACGACGACGACGAGGAGGATTGAGCGAAGATGGAGGTGGAGCTGGAGGCGAAGGGTCCATCACGAGGAGCTCGGTTGAAGTGGGAAGAGGGTCCGAGGGAGGACGCGACGCTTGAAGACGAGGACTTGATGGGCGAGTTCATTCGGATGGGTCCGGCTGACATCGACGAAGGGATCGTTCGACCGTTGGCTCCTTTGGCTGGGGAGACGACTCGAACGGGCTGGGTAGAAGCAAAGAAGGAAGAAAATGTCAGCTTTGGAACGAAAGGGTCGAAGCAGGAAGAGGGAAGACTCACCTCTCCAAGATTGGGACGCGACGGCCGAGGTGACTCCATTCTGAACGACGAGTCCATCCTGAACGACGATTCCGACTCCAGACCTCTCGCAAACGCTCCCCCTCCCACCGAGACAGGCATCGACATCGATGAGTCTCCTCCGAGTCGTCTCACACTCGACGTAGGTCCTCCTGCCGACGACCAGGATCCGAAGGTCTTGAGAGCCTGCTTCGGTCTCGCGCTGCTGCTGACTCCTCCAACGGGAGCTCTCGACGAAGCTGCCATTCCGATGGATGAGGACGAGTGCACTCGGGCGCTGGATCCTTTGGGAAGCATCGAGGGTGGTTTGGGGATACCGGAGGAAGAGGAGGGTTTGGGGAGTTGAGAGACGGGAGCCTTCATCGCGGAGGGAGGTCCTGCTGGTCGAGCTTTGAGAGCCGAGCTGGGTTGAGGAGGTGCTGCTCGCGATCCAAAGACGGCTCTTGAGGAGGACGGTGGAGCAGGAGCGGATACTGAGGTGGCAGGGAGAGGACCGGTCTTGGCTGCTGGTCGAACTGTCGAAGCTGAGGGAGGAGGAGCTGGCTTTGAGCGATGGAGAGGTTGCGGAGTGATGACTCGAGCCGTTGCTGATGACGAAGGAGCTGCGAGGGCTCTTCCTTGAGCTACCGGTCGAGCGGAGGCTGTTAAGGTGGAGGAGGTGGCGGTGGGCGAAGGAGTGACCCGAGCGAGGGTCCGAACGAATCCAACTCGAGGGGAGGGTCCGAGAGTCCTCGTTGACGCGTCGAGAGGTCGAGGAGGAGGTTTGGAGACGGACCTCATCGGCGAGGGTCCCGAAGTCCTGGAGACAGCAGCATCGAGCTGAGCTCTGAATCGAAGTCGAGCGACGCGATCTGCCTCCTTCTCGGCTGCTGCTGCTGACTTCTGAGGAGAAGCTCGCTTGAGGACTTTGGGAGCTGGTCGTTTCTCGACGGGTCCTGTGGGAGCGGTTCTCCGAGCGTGAGTGGGAGGTGTTGCGCTGGTGGACGAGGAGGCGGAAGATTGGGATTCGGTGGGTCGAAGGGGAGTAGGGACTGCGACTCGGGTTGAGATCGGTCGAGGAGTGGACGAGGAGGGAGTAGGAGTTCCGAGGGGAGCGAGGGAAACGGAGGTCGAACAGTCCGAGTCCGACGATGGAGGAGGAGAGAGTTCCGAGGGTGAGGTGAGGATTTGGACGACGAGAGGAACCGATTTCCTTCCTGATGGGCCGCATCGACCGAGTTCGACGTCCTCGTCGGTCGTCTCGGACTTTGAGGGAGAGATGGACACCTCTGGGGCGACGGAAGAGACGATTGACGCGTCGAAGGCCATCGAGACCTCAGCTTCGCTGTCCAAGGCAGCGGCGACGAAGAGCTCCTCCGTGGTAATGAGGGTTGAGTCTGCTGGGAGAGCCTCGAGGTCGACAGACTGAGAGACGAAACTCTCCTCCGCTTGATGATCGGGTTCGGAGGTGGTGGCGATGATGGGAGTTGGAGTAGGAAGGAGGAGTGGGAGAGAGTGGAAGGGTGTGGGAGAGGAGTCGAGGAAGGACGTGACTGGTTTCGAGGGAGTGAGGAGAGGGATCGTGGTCGTAGCAGGAGTGACTGCAGAGCGGAGAAGGACGAAAGTCAGCACCCGATCTAGGCCGGTACAACACGAACGGGAAAACGACTCACGTTCAGGCTCAGGCGATGCCTCCTTCTCGGGAGAGACGTCGAAGGCGATCAATTGCTCTGGAACGGGAGCCAGGCTCGACGCCACGTCCTCGAGAACGAGCTCCGACTTGAGTTCGCCGACAGCCTCCTGCCCAGCCTCCACCTCCGCAGAGCCATCCGAAGAGGGGTGAGCGATAATCTCCTCCTCCACCGGCTCAGGCTTCTCAGCGACCTCGACGACCTCCAGCTCGAGCTCAACCGACGGCTCCTCCAACCCTCCCTGGTCCTTCAGACTCTCAACAACGGCATCCCCCGGTGAAGACCCCTCTTGAGCTTCCAGATCCTCCGAGCCTTCGAGCTGAACGACGACGACGTCCTCCTGGATGGAAACGACGAGCTCGACGGGCTGCTGCTTCTCTCTGCTCTCCTCCTCGATAAGAGGTTCCTCCTCCACCACTCTCGACTCGACCTCGACCTCCAGCACCTCCTCATCCATGACCGCTCCTTCAACTGTCTCCTCGCTCGCTGCACCCTCGGGAACCTCCTCCTCGGGTCGAGAGGGAAGCTCGTCCTCCCACTCCGAGTCCTCCTGAGCCTCGTCGATGAAGGTGGCTTCCTCGAGGTCGAAGTCGGGCTCGAGAGCTGCTTCCGTAGTAGGTGGGGATGGGAGAGTGGCAGGTTCGTTGGCGGGGGTGCTGGTAGCGACGTCGAATGGCGAGGGAAGAGGAGGAGAGGAGAGTCGGAGTTCTTCGTTGGTCGATGGTTCGTCCTCGTCGAGAGGGAGTTGTCGGGCTAGGGAGGAGGGTTCGGGTTCGGTGGTGGTGGGATCTACATCTTCTTGAGGAGCTGCAGTAGGCAGGGAGAGAAAGAAGAGATGAGCTGTCCGAAGAGAGGAGAAAGAAGGGATGGATGGATGGAAGGTGTTGTTGATGGAGAGAGAGAGCTCACCTCCTTCCTCCTGCTCGACCTCATCAAACGAGTCATCCACTCCACCATCCACCGTATCCTCCAGCGTAGGAGTGTAGTCCATATACGAAGCATCCGCTGCTTCTTCGTCGTCTCCTTCCGAGTCTGCGTCTCCATCGTAGGCGGGAGAGGAGGGAGGGTTGGATTGAACGGAGAGGGAAGGGAGAGCTCGATAGGCCGGAGCTGGTGTTGTTCGAGTTGAAGGGTCTGGAGTTCGGCAGAAGAAGGGAGAGTATGTCAGTGAGAGCTTGGATGGGGTTGTATCATAGAGGAGAGGGTCTAGGAACGAACGTAAAGGTGAGGAACGAGAGGGAGTGTCGGGTGTTGATGGATCTTCCTCCTCATCCTGCTCCTCTTCGTTCCCGTTCTCTGTCCGAAGAGCATCCTCTTGATCTACAACTTCTATAGCTGAGCGAGGAAGCATAGAGTCAGCACTTCCATCTCCTACCCAAGATCTACCCTTCCAAGCTGATCTGTACGAGCTGAGCTCTTCCACAAAACGAAACTGACCTCGTTGTTGTTCACTCTCTCCTTCCTCCCCTTCATCCCCTTCCTTCCTCTCTACTCGATCCCTCCCCTCCCCCTCTAGACCCCAGTTGATCGTCTGCCGTCTATGGAACTCCCTCGAGTCCCTCCGTCTCACTTTCTGGAGGAACCGTCGTTCAGGCGTCTTCTGAGGCCCAAAGTTGACTCGAACAGGGTTGAAGTCCGAATCGCTCCCTGAGGTGTCGAGGGAGGAGGAGACGTCCGTGTCCGTCTCGGCTTCCGAGGAGGGCGAGTGAGAGTAGGAAGAGGATGCGATGGGGGAGGTGGTAGGTGTACCCATCGAGAGAGAGGGGAGAGGGGAGCGGGAGGGGAGGGGAGGGGAGGGGAAGGGAGGAGGTCGATGTTCGGAGGGGAACGATTCGTTCGAAGGTCGCGATTGTTTTTCTTGAGGGACTGGGAGAGGGCGAACTTTTCTGTTTCATCTCCTCCTTCTTTGATCGCTTCCGTCCCAAGGCAAGATGTGCGTATGAGAGCATAAGTAAGAGACCAGCAGAGTATATAAGCGGACCCGAAGAGTAGGAAAAAAAGCAAAAAGCACGAGCGAAAGAGGAAAGAAAGGGAAGGAGACGGAGGAGGGAGGGAAACAGCAAGCTCGCCTCCACCTTTCGCCCGGGAATCGATGAAGAAAATGCTAGAGGTATGGTAGTGGGTAGAGTTGGAGGGGGTTTAACATGTACGACGTGTGGGGGATGCGAGAGTAACGAAGCGGGAGGGAGAGTGGGAGGGAGGGGATGTTGTTGAGCGTGCGCGGAACGCGGCTCGTCTAGGTTTACAGCAAAGAGGGACAGCGAGGAAGAGCTGAGAGCATCTACAAAGGGAAAGAGTCTCGAACCCGACCTAGGGGGAAGCAGTGTCGGGAGGGAGACCTTGGGTAGCGAGGTACGCCCGAACTTGGTCGACGACGAAATCGGTGGAGACGGGGATGATGTTTCCTCCGTTCGATTGCTTGTCTACAGATTCGAAAGTGGTGGAAGTCAGCTAAATCAGAAGAGGGGAGATATAAGGAGAAGCTCTACGAACAGGACTCGGTCTCTTTCCAGTTGTACAGCTTGTCCTTGTGCACGACGTGATGAGCGTGTCCGAAACCTTCAGAGAGCTGAGGAAGAAAGAGCGAGGAGATAGTCAGTCTTGAGCCCTCGGAAAGACAAGGGAGTAGAATAAGGGGCTCACCATCTCGGAGTCGTCTGAAAGAGGAGAGGGAAAAGGAGATCAGCTTTGTGCGACGCGAAGACGAAAACGAGAGCGAACAAGAAGACGCACGAGTGTAGTGTCCAGGCTCGAAGAACTCGAAGATCGCACTTCCGGGCTTCATCCAGAGCTGATGGCTCTGCTGAGGAGTTCGGACGCTGAGGAGAACCTGCGGGAGAGAAGGAACGAAGCGAGTCAGCGTCTGAGAACTCGAAGAGAAGGAAACGAGTCGCGAAAACTCACGTCCGTCTTCATCAGAAGCTGCAACATAGCTCGTCGATCAAGACTCTCTTGTTTGACGACGTAAACGTCGACCTTCTTGTAGTAGTCGGGGTCTCGCTCAAGAGCTGAGAGGGTGGCAACGAGTCGGTCGTGCTCGTCGGGAGTGAGGTGAGCGGATCCGGCCGTCTCTTGTCTGAGAAGGTCAAGGTCGCATAGACGAGGGAGTTAGTGGTCGAGCTCGTTCGAGGAAGGGAAGATGATGCGATCTCACCGGTTGATGTAGGTGATGACCTTTCGTCCAGCGTCACGGAACTGGTGATCGTCCGTGATACCAAGACCTGATGAGCGAGAAAAGGAGGGAGGTCAGTCGAGATCATCGCGCGACGAGACTCGAAGGAGAGATCGACTCACGCTTCATGACCGAGTATCGAACAGGCTCGAACCATCCGAAGGGAGCAGGTTGAAGGAGAACGTCTTAAGAGCGAAGTGAAGAAGGATCAGCTCGCGTTCGAAACGGGCTCGACGGTCGAAGTTGGGAGCTCAAGAAAACGAAGGAGAACACTCACCAGCAGTCATCTTGTTCCACTTCTTAGCCTCGACTCCGTTCTTCCCTCCGTCTCGGTGGTAGTTCTGATGCGACGAAGCCAAGGAGAGGTCAGCAGCTGCTCGAGTCTTTTCGAAGATGATCGAGACGCGACTCACACCTCGGTCGATGAGAACGATCTGATCGAAGACATAGATGTTGGCTTCACGAGCTCGCTCCTCCCAGTGAGTCTTGTCCTCCCAAGTAGTAGAAGGGAGCGCAGTGTTCATGAACCAGCTGCAAGGAAGAAGGACGGAGAGGTGAGCTCGAATCGAACGCGAGGACGGAGGTCGGGCAGAACGTACGTGTTCATTCCGCTACAAGGGGAGACAAGCGACAACGAGACGAGTCAGCGCTCTAAGAGAGACTCGAAGAGAGGCGAGAGGAGTGCGAGCTCACGCTGGGTCCTTCCAGTTGGTGGTGTGAGGGAAGATGAAGCGAGTGGGGAAGACGACGTCCGACGTTCGACCAGAGTGGATAGCTTCCGGAGTCGATGCGAGGACCTTCCACGCTCCGACAAAGTTCTCGACGATGAGATGGAAGTAGTGAGCTGGTCGCCATAGCAAAATCGGAAGGGGAGGTCAGCTCGAGCTCGCAGAGGAGATCAAGGTTCGAGATCAACTCACGAAGAAGACCTCGCTTTCCGGCGTCGTTGAAGAAGAAGGTAGTCCCACCGAGTCTGTAGAGGGAGCAGAGATTGCATGTATCAGTTTCGAGCTCGTCGCGAAGAAGGGGGGACTCGAGATGACGAAGCGAAGGAGGAGGGGAGGAAGTCGAGCTCGCCTCGCGATTCCGTTTCCTCTCGTCCCGAACAGAGCGTTTCCCTCCTCGACCGAGATGACCTTGTATCGATCTGTTGCGAGTCGATGAGAAGAATGAAGAACACCTGTCAGCTCTTGAAGTCTCATCTCACGTCGAGCTGGAAGGAAAAGAGGACGAGTGGTCTCACCTGCTTTGGCAGGTCCTCGATGCCCGCTGTCCTCCTCCTCTCCACTGAGCATCCTCGTGATCTGCGGCAGAGAGTCAGGATCGTTGGTGATAGCGAGGAGAACTCCCTGGTAGACGTAGAGGTTCGAGAGCATCACTGCGAGACGGTGGGGAAGGAAGGGGAAGTTAGCTTTGAGCGGAAACGTCGAGCTCAATTCGTCCCCTTCGCTTTCAGCTCCCTGCTCCTCCTCCCCCAACCAAGGCACCAATAGAAGACTCACTGAAACCTGGGATACCTCGTTCGAACTTGGTCTGGGAGAGGATCAAGCTGCCACCGAGAGTGAGGTCGTCCTCCTTCATTCCATAGGCCTCCTGCTTCGAATCTCCATCCCAAACGAGTCCGACCGCCTTCCTGATGACCTTCCTCGGCGAGAGATTCGTTGGAATGGCTGGCAGCACTCGCTTCGCTGCTGGTGCTGTGTCCGAGAGGTTCTTGGGAGCGACGTAGTTGGGTGAGGATGTGTATCTATTAGGACGATGGAAGTGGTCTTCCTCCTTCTCCGACCCATCCGTGAAGACAAAGTAGGCGACGACGATCAAGAAGACGAGCAGGATCTGCAGGCCTCTGCGACGACGGAAGATAGCGAATCTGAAGCGAGCCATGGCAGTCGAAAGAGAAGAAGAAGGAGGGAGTGAAGGGAGCGAGGAGAACGTGGTGGTTTGAGGTTTCAAGCAGGAAGGAGAGGAATCCTCCAACGAGTCTCTCTCGAAGAAGCTCGCGAACCTTGTTCAAACGAGGTCGTGTCTTACCCCGAAAGCTCCAAAGCTTCTCCCGGATCCATCAAACAGACCTCTATAACAAAATCTGCACTCTGAGGGTTTTCATCTCGGAGTAATCTCCAGCCAGCGAAAAGCTTCGTTCGTTCGGCTCGTCGAGCGATCTCGTTCAACTCCGGATCTGCTCATTTCGCCGTCGCTGGAATCGAACGCCACCTTCCTCGAGCACGCTTTCTGATTCCCACCATCTCGTCCGCTCTGAGCCTCGAAGAGCGAGGACAAGACGCTCCATCATCAGAGCACCTTCAAGAGAGCGAAGGGCGCGAAATCCTTCCTTCAGCCCTCCTCGCGTCCTCTTCGACCCGAACCGACCCTCTATCTCGATCCCCCTAAACGCGTCTTCTATTCGACCGAGCGAAAGATAACGCGCCCGGCGCAGATCTTCTGTCCGTCTCTCCCTCTCTCTTTCTCTCTTACTCTACATCTTCGCGACGCGTCTCTCGCCCACCACTGAACAAAGTTCACCTCGACCTCAAGCTCTCTCTCTCCCTTTCTCCGCCAGCCAAACAAGCCTTCCCTTTCAATCTTCGACGCGTCGTCGGGAAGTCCTCCTCGCCCTTCGATCTCTGCCCCTCCACCTCCCTCTTCCTTCTTCTCTTCTCCGACACCCCTCCCACCGAACGAGCGTAAAACGTTATCATCACACCACAAAGCGAGCAACCAGCGCGAACGACGAAGAAGGGTGACGAGCGAAAAAGCGAGGGAAGAAGAAAAACGTGACGCAGGAAGGGCATAGAAACAGAGCAGTACATAGAGCGAAACCGAAGACCGAGCTGAGAGAAGAGGTAACATAGACTGAGGGTAGCGAACAAAGGAGGAGATGGAGATTGAAACAGCGAGGGAGAAAAGCGCGTCCGCGGAGCGAACGAGAACGAGAAAGAGCGAGGGAGAGCAGATGGAGAAGAATGCTAAGCGCGTACGTGTGTGAGCTAAGCTGAGCCGAGTTGTAGGATAAGATGGGAACCCGAAACCGAAACTGAAAACAAACCGGACGCGTCTTCACCATTCAACCCCTGAACCCCTCCCCCAACACCCTCTCCTCCTCCTCCTTCTCATCCACCTCCATCATCCCTTCACCCAAACTCCCTCTCCTCCCACTCTCCTCCCACGGCTTCCTTTCACTCTCCCTTTCCTCCTCCTGCATCCCAGCAAACATCCCTCCGTCGGCTCCTCCACCCATTTCCAAGAACGGACTCCCCAGCGCCTGCTGCTCCTTCTTCGCAGCCGCCCACCCACCCACACTGAGCGGGAGGTTCAACGGCGGAGGAGGCTGGAACGACAATCGAGCTCGTTTCCGTTCTCCTCCTCCTGCCACCAAAACTGGGCCGTGAGCGTGAGGGGACGGGGGAGCGAGAGGGAGGGGCGCAAGGATGGTTGTTGGGGAGATGGAGCCGTCGGAGTAGGTGTTGTTGGAAACGAAGGAGGAGCTTGGCTGGGGAGTGGTGGTGGTGGTGGTGGTGGAGACGAGGGGTTTGGGCGGGGACGAAACGAGGTTGAGGGAGAGGGAGGACGCGTGGGAGATGGAGCGGGAGAGACGAGGTTTGAGGGGTTTGATGAGGCGAGTGGGTGGTTCTTCCCATAGGGAGGAGCGTGAGGTGGAAGGGGACGAGTTTTCTGGGATCGGAGTGGGAGTAGGGTTTGGGGCGAGGGAGGAGAGGGACGCGGAGGAGGAGAGGACGGCTGCTCGGACGTAACTGAAACGAGCGTGTGGGAAGGAGGGGTTTGGGTCAGTTTCCGACGCGTCTTTTGCGGCTTAGAGAGGCCTTGTGTGTGCTAGGGGACGGAGAGCTCACGGATTGACGTTCCCCGACGAGCTGGTACTCCTCTTCAGCATAGTGGAAGGACGAAGTGACGTCCTGCGAGTGGACGAGACCGACGCTGTGGAGCTTGGAGGACCCATCGACGAAGAAGAGGAGGTGGAAGTGGTGGTGGTGATGGTGGTGACGTCGGATGAGAGGGATGTGGACGAAGTGGTAGACGTTCTGAGAGCTGAGGGACCCATTTGAGGTATGGGAGGAGGATCTGAGAGGGAGGGAAGGGTGAATGCGGTTTCGATCGTCAGCTCCCAAGCTCGAGCTCCACAACTGGCTCCATCTCGCCTCCTCAGCAATCCTTCGAGGACAGCTCCCGCTCGTTGCCTAGCTCTTCCTATCCCATCATACAAGCTCGTGAGAGAAAAGATGCGAGGGTAGAGGTGACTCACTGTAGGTTCTCGCCTTCCTTGCCGGAATCTCCGCCCCGAGCTCAAGTCTCCTTCCTCCCCCTCCCACTCCAGGTCCTCCTGCTGCAGCTGCCGACTCCAAAGGAGAGGGAGCGCTCATAACGTAGTCTCCTTGGAAAGCTGGGAAGGAGGTTGAGTGGGAGGGTTTGTAGCCTGGTTGGTTATGGAGGGCGAAGAGGTTGGACGAGGAGGAGGAAGCTGAAAGACTGGGTTGGATCGAGCTTCGAGTCGTGTTGGATTGAAGTTTGGCGGAGAGACTGGATGGGACGAGGGCGAGGGAGAGCATAGGTTGAAAGGAAGGATGAAGAGGGAGGGCGAGGGAGATGGGGAGTCAATTTTTCTGTTCCTCAGAAGATGTCGTAAATGAGAAGGAGGAAGGACGCGTCTCCACTTCAACTTCTTCCTTCCTTCCCTCCCATGCCTCTCACACCTTCCCTAGATCACCCAGCGCATCCAAACTCACCTGATGATTTTGCCCGTAGCTTTGGACCCGTTTGGGAGCAAGGAGAGGAAGTCCATTGAGCCTTGGCGGGTGAGAGCTGGTCTTGCATCGTCGTCCTTCGCTTTCCTCGCTGCAGCTCGGAGAGGATTCGAAGGGACGTGAAGAGCGCCTAGGTCGTGCGAAGGGAGAGGAGTCTGGAGGTCGGTCGTCATGGTGGGTCTCTAGCTGGAGATGAGGATGGACTGTATGCGCTCAAAAGAAGAGGAAGAGGGGGGTGAGGGTGGGTCGTGGGAAGCAAGGAAGAAGGGAAGGAATGGTCAGGTCGCGTTGTTCCCGCGGGCAGACCACTTTAGTGTTCGCTCTCTCGATCTTCCTTTGCTCTGTTTGACCTTCAACGACGACGACGACGACGACGGGTTTCTCTTCTCTGTACTCCTCTCCCTCTTCCTCTATCCTCCAGCATCAAGAGGGAAATCTCGCATCAGGATCGGTGAGTGGTCGAGCCTCTCTTTGATTGCTTCCCTTCTGCTCGTCCCTCGTCCTTCCTCCCCGTCCTCCCCTTGTTGACTCAAGACCTTCCTTCCTTCCTTCTCCTCTCCCTCCTCCTTGTTCGAACGCTTCAGCCCTCTCCCTCTCCTCTGCATTCAACCTCCATCATCGAACAGGTTCTCGCCTTCCCCTTCCTCTCTTTTGAAGGAAACGAGCTTGAACGATGTCGACTTCTTCAGCTCGACCTTCCTCGTCCTCCTCCTCCGTCCGAACCTTCGCTTCCTCAAACAGGACCCCCATCATTCCCTCTAGAGGTGACTCGCTCGCAGCCTCATCCTCCTCACCTCCTTCACTTCTCATCCCTCCTTCCCCTACAACTCCAACCTCATCGACATCATCCCAACAAACGTCGACAAACAACGCCGCCCTCCTCCCGACCTCAGACAAGGACATCGTCGGAGTCAACACAGTCTACTCGTTGGGGCAGGCTGGGGAGAGGCTTGAGAGGGAGGAGAGACTCAAGAAGAAGGGAAGCTGGGACGAGGAGAGGGAGTTGGAGGAAGTTTTGCAGGAGATCGGGGCAGGCTTCGACGACGGGGAGTTCAGGTTGGGAGGACCAGCTGCGATCCCGCTCAGTAGAGCTCACTCTAAAAAGGACAAGCTCTTGATCGTACTAGGACTGTGGGTAATCTATACCTACATCCCTTCTCATGTATATCTCGTAAAAAGCAACCACGAGCGGCAGCTGACTTCGCTCCTCTCTCTTGATGAATTACACCCGTCCCTCCTCTCCTCTCTCTCAGCCCTCTCCCTCCTTCGCAACCCTCAACCCCCTCTGTTCTAACTGCCGCTTCTCTCCCATCACCCACCACACCTTCCTCTCCTCTTCCACCTCTCCCCTCATCCCTCACAAGAAGACCTTCCTCACCCCTTCGATCAACCACCAAACTGCCGACTCCTCCCTTCACCCGTCGACCTTCCCTCCCTCCCGCCGCACCTCCTGCCATCTTCGCCGGCGGCGGATCCTCCTCCTCGTCCAAGGGACCTCTCCCCTCTACCTCCATCGAGAAGCCACCGAACGGATTCAGTCACAGTCGACGAACCTCGCTCAATCTAGGGTTCGGGATAGCAATTCATCTGGGAGGAAACTCAACGGCGTCCCTCTCATCTCCGACTGGTTCCTCTTCGTCGCCAACCGTTCCAACCCACCCTGCTCCCACCTCACCCAGAGTCACCTTCCACAACAACACCTCCAACCACCCGTCCTCCTCCTCCTCTACCCCTTCCCTCGCATCTTCAGGAACTCGATCAGCAGGGAACGGAACGCCCGTCCAGTCGCCTCTCGCGACCTCCATGTCGAGCTTCTCATTTGGAGCTTCGTCCTCCTCGTCGCACTCCAAACCTAGACGAGGACTTGTCGGATCAGCTTCCTCGTCGAGCTTGAGGGAGGATCCTCTCTCTCCTGTAGGCGGTCCTCCTCCTCCTACGAAGGTGGGGAAGAGCGGATCGAAGCGCGATCTCGCAGGGTTCTTGGGACGAAGGAGAGGAGAAGGCGAGGGACATGCGATGGGACGATCGATCAGTAGCAGTGGAGCGAACTCGCATGGGCACAGGGACAAGTGAGTTGTTGTTTTCTTCGTTCCTTCGCGCTGAGAGAACGTCGGAGGTCGGGAGGAGAGCAAGGTTTCCTGACTCGTCGCGTTCCAAACCAAACCTCGCAGATCGCCCTCGATGTTCCCTCTTCAATCCCTCCTCAAGCAGACCTTCGCCTCTTCTTCTTCTTCCTCCTCATCCTCCACTACCTCTCTTCATCCTCAAGCTCCGACACCCAACCCAACCATCGCTCGCGTACCCTCTCCTACTCCCGTCGAGACCTGGACGCCTCCCACCCTCCTCGTCCCTCCCTCCTCTTCGCCAACCCCGCCACCAGCCCCTCCAGCACCACCTCGCACTCCCACTCCAACTCAAACACCCACAGCTGTTCCATCAACCCACCTCCTCGCGTCAGCCCTCCGAATCGAACGCCTTCTCTCTCCGAACCCTTCAGCCCTCGCCCTCGCCGCGTCCAACCCAACCCACGAGTTCTTCCTCGCCGATCCTCCCTCTCCCACCCTTCCTCCCTGCTCGACCTTGCCCTCCTCGCTCATCTTCCACCACCCAACCTTCTCGCCTTACCAGTCGGATCCCTCTCCTCCTCCCATCGTCGAGAACGACAAAAACCACGGCCGAGAGCTGAACGACCACGACTGGATCGAACAATGGATCCTCACAGGCCAAGGAAACCCCTCCGAGGAGATCTCTCGTCGCGTCAGAGAAGAACGTCGTCGTCTCCCCCTCTGGAAAGGTCCCTCTCCTCCCTCTCAACTACCTCGAGACGACCACGAAGGCGGCGACGCAAGGAACCTCTCTCCTCCCTCCCGCTCCTCCTCCACCTCCACCGCCGGAGACCGAAACGAAGGCGACTCTTCGGGGGAGGAAAGCGGAGCGCTCGCAACACCTTCGACTTCGTCGCCTTCGTTCGCGAACGAGCTTGGGCATGTGCACGGAGCGGGGCAGGAGCAGGTGGGGATGGGAGGGAGGGAGTTGAGAGTGTGGGAAGAGAAGCAGCAGCAACAAGCGTTGAAGGGGAGGAGGTTGGGTGCTGGAGGAGCGGCTGTGGGTGTGGAGGAGGAGGTGGGGTGGAAGGAGGAGGAGGAACGCGAGAGGGAGAGGGAGAGGGATTTGATGGAGAGGTTGGGAGGTGGGACGAGGTTGAAGATCAACTTGGTTCCGGCTAGTCCTGGAGGAGCGGCAGCGGCGGCGGCGAATAGGTTTTAGGTCCTCCAAATCGACTCTTCCGCTCGCACCGAACCAAACCCAACCCAACCTCCCTCGTCTCTCGTTCTCTCGTCCCCCCTCTCTTCCTTCTCTCCTCACACACTCGACTCACAAACACTAGCATTATTTTCTTGGACGTCCCTTCTTCTCTCACCACTTTTCTCTTCCATTTTTTTTCCAACCCCTCTTTGCCTAACCTTTTCGTTCGTTCTCTTCTCAGTCTCGTCCGATCCCGTCGCGTCTTCACCCTGCCCCTCTCCTTCTCTCTCACTCTCGCACTCGCACGCACCTTCGATTATTTTGTACCTCTACCACAACACGCACACACTCAGCATATCTTTCTTTATTCACAACACACACACGTCGAACGATTCCCCTCGCTGTTCGTTTTGACTCGTTCTCGACTCTTCAGTCTCGCTTTCCCTCTTTTGTACGCTTGTTGAACTTTACTTTACTTCACTTTGACTCTTGGCTTTGCTTTGGCTAGACCAGCTTGCCCTTTTTGTTTCGCCCTCGTCTCGCTGGAATGGATATGGAGGCGTTTCTTTGTACGACGGAGTGCTCGAGGAGAAGGAGAGCGACGAGCGACGCGTCGGTGCTTGTGTGAGGCGAGAACCGAGCGATTGCGGCTTCGCAAGAGCTAGAGTAGGGATGGACTGAAGGAAGTGTCGAGGGGAGAGGAGAAAGGGACGGGGAAGTAGGGAGCGGAAGAGGGAAGGACGGGAGAAGGACGCGTCGACGTTTTTTCGCTCAGTTGTCTGCTGGACGGACGACGTTGAGATCGAGGAGTCCAAAGATACAGTCGTAGGTTTTGTCTGAATCCAGCGTGCGAGGTAAAAAAAACTTGCGGCAGAAGCAAGGTTGGTAGGTGAACGAGAGGGGATTGACGAGCCTCACGGTGAAACCCTCTCTCACGGTCCCAGAGTCAGCAACGATCGAGAACGAATGCCTCTCTTGCACATACACACGATTAATGCGAGAAATGGGCTCTGGGCAAGACGGAGGGCAGGTCGAGCTCGACGAAGGTGCGTCGAAGGCGAGCGGCGAGGGCTGAATGAATCAAGGGCATTCCATCCTCTCGTCTGTTGTTACAAGCGGTATACGAAACTCTCCACCCAGCTGAAACTAGGCCCCTATTCGTCCTCCTTCGGTGGTGGTGGTCCACAAGGCTGCAGCATCCTCTGTGGGAACGAAAAAGAGAAGGAAGGGGGCGGGGTGAGCTTCGTCGTTCCTTCAAACAGCGCTCCCTTCTTCTTCAAGCGAACTCCCCCCAGCCATTCAAGCCCTCCTCCAACTACACGAGCTCTCGTCCGCCTGGCGGGAAGTCTGAACGATGAGAGCGAGACCATAGAAGGGAGAAGGACGGGTACGAACCTCGAGCATCTCGAACTTCGTCCTTGCCAGACTCTCTCCATCCGCCAGCGAGACATACGACAGGAGAGGAGCGTGACCGATGATGGAAGCGTAGGTGTCTCGAGCCTGGTGAGTGAGCCACTCGCTGTAGAGGTTACAGAGGGGAATGGAAAGGATGTCAGCTTCGACGAAGGAAGCCTAGGGAGGAGGGAGGAGGGAGGAGAGGGAGCTGAACGAACTACTTGGTCATGTCGGCGTGTCCTGCGAGAACCAGAGCGAGAAGAGAAGAGGTCAGCATACACGAGCATGGAGGTAGATGGAGTTGTGTAGACGGACCGGTTCCAGTGTAACGGGCATGGACTGAGGAGAGGAGGCGGAGGGAGGGAAGGAGGTCAGCTCGAGCTCAAAGGAAGGAAGGAGGGAGGTGGCGGAAAGAGATAGCTCACGCTGCTCAATCTGAGTGTTGGTGGTGTATCGGACTTCGGACTATAGAGAACATACAAGGGAGAGTGGTCAGTAAGAGCTCGAACTGGGCGAGAAGATATAGAAGCTCACCATCGTAGGGAAGGAGGGAGTCGAGGTTGCTGGAAGCCTGGAACAAAAGCAGCTTCGAGCTCGACGCTCCCTTCTCTCGCCCCGACCACATTCTTCTCTTCTCCACGATTTTCTCAGCCAAACTTTTCGATGGCGAGTATCTTCGAGTACCCTTCCGTCTGCGAGTCGATCGAAATCGTGGGACTTTACGATCAAAAGTGCTGGAAGAGGGTCGTTTCAGGAGAGGCGAAGAACGTTGAATGGATCGCACGATGGAGGGTTTGGGTGAGTGCATCCAGAGTTCTGGACTTTTTTTCTCGTCGAGGTTGACGTTATAGGGTCTTCCCTTTCCCTGAGATCGGATTCTGGGCCAGAGTCTCCTGGAGGACGAAAGGCTCTCGACGCTGACCGCACTTCTCTCCTCCACTTTCGCCTCTTCCCTCCCTCCCTCAAGGACTTCCGTCGATGCCAAGGCACTCGAGCTATCCAAGCAGCTCATGTATACAAGCTCGGAGCAATGTACATGCCTACCATTGCTCTCGCTTTCCAGGAGGAGCTCTCTACCTACTTCCTCAAACCCGTTCGTCGACCTCTCCCCTCCAACACAGACACCCTCGTCTTCTCTACCCTCTTCTACCAGCTCCACTGCTCCTCCTACTTCGCCAAGTGGTGCAGAAAGGGAGGAGAAGACTTCAGATCCTTCCTCCACTTCATGTGGAAGTACGTCTGTCAGTTGACTCTCGAAGACATGGTGAGCACTCGACGCTCCTCGCTCGTGGTCGACCTCGTCTTCTTCCCTCGCCTCCCCTTCTCACGCCCTCGCTGACTCCGTTTCGACCTCCATATTTTGGTTCTTCTTACTCAGGAGCTCTCAAACCCTCACGAACGCGTCTCCACCCACCTCCTCGCCCTCTCGAACGCCCTCCAGTACGCGTCGCATCCTATCCCTCCTCACCTCTCTTTCCTTCCTCCCAACCCTTCCAAGGATCGCACCGTCTTCAAAGTCCGCCTTCTCCTCGCGAACCTACTCGTTCGAATCGATACCGATCCCAACTTCATCTCGTTCAACAAGCTCGTCGCGAATCGGTACCGGACAGTCACCGAGGTCTTCTTCGCATGGCTTGAGGCGGAAGGGAGAGAACCCAAAGCTCCTCAGTTCGAGATGGAACGATGAAAAGTATGCGCGGGAGGAAGCTTGATGGGGTGTGATGCAAAGGGTTGGGAGACTGGGTGTTTGAAGGCTTGTTCGAAGGCGAGTTCGCTTTTCCACGTAGCCTTTGCCTCGACTCAACTCGTCTCTCGCACTTACAGCATAACTGACTCTGTCCTCTCTTCCCTTCTCTGGCCTCAGTGCGAATCAGTCGGCTACTGCTCAGTCGGTCAGCTCTCGTCCTTTCCCGGTTCTGCCTAAACTCTGTTCGCTCGTTCGCTGACCTCACGTCGACCGGTCGTCTCTTCTTTCGTCCATCTTCCAGATCACCAGAAGAAGCACTGGGCAGGACAGGGGTTGAGACAGTACAACCAGCCGGTTCCTCTCGTCTTCGCGCACAAGGGGATGTGCTTCGAGAGTAGCTTCTAGGGTTTCTCTCGTTTTCGCCGGTCATTCCGTCGCGTCGAGCAAGAGAGAGTCGGCGGGAACTTGAGCTCGAAAGGGAGGAAGAGACTTGCCTGTTTGGTTGTTCCAAGGATGATATGACGTTCAATAATCTCTTGAGAGGGCTTCCGCTCGAGGTCACGGGCATCTTGACGTGGAGAGGAAGCGAAGGACGAAGACGAGTGCGCGTCGACGCGTCGTCGAGTTCGATCGCGTTCTCTTGATCCTCACCGTACTTTCTCGCTCTCAGTCAGAACGCGCGCAAGAGATCATCCGCAATAACGTACTACTACTTAAGAATCAATGTATCTGCGAAAACAAAATAAAAAAACAAAACAAAACTACCAGCCACGACGCAAAGCCTCTCGTCATTCCTCCCAATCCGGCCTCGTCTTGCTCAACCCCAAGATCCAGCGAACACAACTCCACATCCTTATACGGTGACGAGAGTCTCTGGAGGAACGCCGGGATATCGTTCTCGTCCACCTCCACCTCCCCCTCGACACCCTTCCACCTCTTCGTCCAGAGATGGGCTCGGACGAACGGGTCCTCTGGCGAGCATCGACGAAGACAAGCTTCGAAGACCGACGTGCTCTTGGTTCCCTCGACGAACAGAACCGACTTGGGACCAAGGAAGGCGAGGTATTCGAGTCGAGCCCAGTGTGAAGAGAACGATGCGACGAAGTCGGGAGGGACGAAGCGAACGGTTGGAGGAAGACGGAGGTCGTTCGTTGCCTCTGCCGACCCAAAGCTGAAAGTCGTTCGGATCCAGGAAGGGGAGGAGAGCCATCCAGGGGGTGAAGTGAGAGAACGCCGCCTGGACTTTCACGCCGAGGACGTCGATGCAGAGTGGTGATGGAAAGGAGGGGAGAGCCGAAGCGAGCTTGACGAGGTCCTCGAACGCGTCGGCTTTGGGGCGTCCGACGAGGCTGAGCTCCGTTGGAAGAAGGAGGGTAGTGATGCGTTCGATTCGGGGAGAAGGATCGAAGAGCTATTCCGCCATGATTCGTAGGAACATTTGAGCGGCGTCAGCGAAGGTTGAGCAGGGCGAAAGAGAGAGGGGGAGGTCCGAATGATCTCACCCTAGACTTGACGAAGCTACGTGCTGCGTCGGCACCCACCAGGATCATCTTTCCGTAAACATACTTGGACGCGATCTCCAGGAACGTGCAAGAGACTCGGCAGAGAACCAGTATCTCTTTCCTATCGAGGAGATCGAGGATGAGGGAGAGGGGCTCAACGGGGAGGGAGAGGAGCGAGATGGGAGGTCCAGCTGCGACGAAGGGAGGAGGGAGGACATTGTACTTCTCCTGGGAAGAGTGAAGGGGTATATCAGAGTCAGCTCGCCGCATCTCCCATCCTTGAGAGACAGGAATGAAAGAAGGAAGGGGAGACGAACGAGAGACCAAAGTCATCGACCTTCCACTTCCTTTCCTTCCTCTTCCTCCCTTCGACTCTGCCAAAGCCAGAACCCTCCAGGGATCGATGATCTCACGAGCTCTCCGATGATGAGCTCTTGATCCTTGTTGATCCTCTTGAAGGTCTCGTTCTCGAGGGAGAGTCGAGTGATGGAAGACGCTTGACGAGCGTTGACCTCGAGTTGAGCTTCGTTCTCCGACTTGAGTTGAGCGATGGACGAGGCTTGAAGACGAGCCTGCTCTTCGAGCTGAGTGATTCGGGAGAGGATGAGTTCCATTCGAGCGAGCAAGGAAGAAAAGGTGGAGGAAAGAAGGAGAGGAGGGAGTCGTGGTCGACGGAAGGTCAGCTCTGAAGGAAACCAAAAGAGGTTGAGCTCGCTCGTTTTGTTCCTTCGCTCCCGACTCCTTCCTCCTCCAAAAACACGCATATCTCCCTGGTCTCTCTCCTCACCCACTCTTCCACCTCCTCACCCCCTCCTGAGATGGATCTTATCCTCGCTCGAATCGCTGAACTCGAGGAGCAAGCTCGCCAACAAGCAGCCACGAATCAAGCTCAAGCCTCGACCATCAGAGCTCAACACTTCTCCCTCGCACTCCTCAACACCACCATTAACCATCTCTCGTCCGAGAACAGCATCCAACGAAAAGCTCTTCAAGCTCAGCAGAAGCTCGTCGGAGAGCTCTCCAAGGCGGTCATCCCTCAAGGCCACTGGGTTCAAGAAGTAGGAGAGGTTGGGAAGCCTGCTGCTTGGGAGTGGTCTCTCGCACGTCCTTCCTCTTCCCTCCCTCGAGCTTTCTCTCGTCTCTGACTCCCTTTCCCCTTTGTTCCCTTTCCAGGAGAAGTACAAGGTCAACGCGGCACCCCAGGCTCAACGACAAGGCGCTATCTCGCTCCCCGTCCTCCCCGTCGAGCTCGTCACGGAAATCGTCAGACTCGTCAGTCGATCTCGAGCAGACCTCGTTTCCCTCTGCCTCGTCTCCTTCCCTCTCTTCGAAATCGCCGCCGTCGAACTCTATCGAGAGGTCAAGATCACCGTCGACAACGCCCATCTTCTGTTTCTCAGGAGAGAGGTGAGGCTCCGCGTCCTCTTGCAGCAGCTCTCATCCAAATTCATCGACCGTCGAGGCTGATCACAACTCTTCCTCTTCGCCTTCGTCCCTCCCATAGCTCTTGTCGAGATATGAACCCCAACGAAGCCCCCGAATCCAACCTTACCTCAACCTACCCAAAATCCAAACCCTCATCATCTCTCCTCCCAAATCCCGATCGAAACCGCTTCCCAAGTTCACTGTCAAACCAGCTCTCTCCCTCTCCCGAAGGGGTCGAACCTTCATCCCTCTCCCCATCGCGACCTTCATCCTCCGAGCTCCTCGCAACCCGTCTGCGGATCTCGTCGCCACCCAGGACCTCTTCGAAATCGTCAATCCGAAGACGTGGAGGTTCGAAGGACCCGAACCGAAGGACGAACTCGCTCCCAGACTCGAGTTGGTCGAGCTGATGAAGATGTTTTGGTTCTCCTTCGAGAGCTGGGACCGTTTGAAGGAGGTCGTCTTCACGGGGAGGAGCGTCCTCGACAACGCCGAGTAGTGGAAGGTGATCAGGAAGTCGTCGTCGTCGTCGCTCGGAAACAAGGCGACGTTGGAGTACAAGCTCGTTTCCAAGCACAAGACCGCGCCGGATTCGGTCGTGAAGTTTGGAGTTGATGCGTTGGAGGATCAGTTGGAGCTGGCGGGGAAGGTGGCGGGGAAGAGAAAGTCGGGTGATGAGGTCGTCGGCGCGTCGCTCACGCTGAGGGTCGTATCGATTTAGTTGTTGAGACGGCCTGTAACGAGCAGTTCTCTCCTCTAGAGTAATCTTAACGAGCCCTTCTTTACTGTAGTATGCCCCAGTCTTCGTTTTTCGATCGACGTTCTCTCTCTCCCTCTTCGTTTGGTCCGAGTCTTGCGAAAGGGAACGCGTTGGTCGTCCTCTCTTGAACCTTCCCGTTCTTGCTTCACCTTGGCTTCACCAACGAAACCAAAGCTCGTTGCGAGGGGATCGAAAATCAGGGGGGGGATTGTAATTGCAGTTCCAGCCTAGCTCCACCATCCTAACGAACGAACAAACGAAAAAGCAAAGAGGCAAGAGGACGAAAACACACGAGAGACCGACGCGACGAGGAGAAAACGCACCGAGAACACTTGAGAAGAGCCACGACGTACGAACGAACGAGAGCCAGAATTTGAGAGAGATATTAAGTAGATCTAAACGGTGTGGCGCAAAGATTAGACTAAACGGCCGCAACGACGACGGGTTGATGTTGATGAACGACCTCCTCCTTCTCCTCCTCCTCCTCCTCCCGTCCCTGCCCGACTTGAGGCGAAGGAGACTCGAAGAACTCCTCTTCCTCCTCCTCTTCCTCGACCACCTCCTGTTTGGGGGCGTGCGTATCCTCCTTCTCAGCAGCGTCAACAACGACGGTTGGAGCGAGGACCTTCTCCTCCTCCTCAGCCTCGACGACCTCCCCCTCCCTTCCCCTACTCTCCTCCATCAACCACCCATGCACCCTCCCCACCTGCTCCTCCCTCTTCCTCGCTCGCTCCTCGACAACATCCCCAACCTCCGACTCAGGAAGAGCAGGGTACGGCACTCCCCACCTCGAAAGCAGGGAGTTCACGAGGAGTCTCGCTTCGTCGGCCGTGCTGGCGTGGGCGAGGAGGGAGCGAAGGTGGAGGAGTTCGGTGTGGGGAACGGAGGGTTCGGTGGATGGGGTGGGAGGAGCGACGAGGGTCGAAGCTGTTGGTGGGACCGAGGTGGTGTCGTCGAGCTCGAGATCGCGTCCGTCGTCGTTCGGGGCATCCTGGGCTTGAGGTTGGGGTTCGACGTTCGTCTCCTCGCTGATAGGAAGAGCAGGCTGCAACCCTTCCTCGATCTCGTCCTTCACGAAGATGGGCGGTGGCGACGCGACGGGTGTGGGGAGGAGGGAGCTTTCTTCCACCGTTCCCTCCTTCTCCTCGTGAACGATCCTGTCCGCGTCCCTCTTCTCCTCCCCACCTTGGATCGGCAATCCCAAAGCTGAGAATCCCTCGTGTTGAGCGAGCTCCTCGACCTCTCCCTCGTCCGACCCGACAACTCCAGCAGCGCCGTTCCCGTTTCGAAGGAGTCTGCTGGGGAAGCCGAACGTCGGAGCCTCGCTGAGAGCTGGGGAGACGTCTGTGCTGGGTGAGGGGTCTTCGACGGAGAGGTTGTTGGGTGTCGGGAGCGTTTGAGCCGACTGGGCGACGGGATCTCGAGGAGGAGGTTGAGGTCGGTTCCCTCTTGGTGGACGGGAGGGAGGGTTGCTCTCAGAGGAAGACCGGACGGCGGGTGGGATGACTGCTGGCGCGACGACTGCTGAGCGTTGGGAGGTTCGATCCTGTTGCTGAGAAGGGGGAGCGGAAGGAGGAGGAGGCGACGCGATGACCGCTCTGGGAGGACCTCTCGACGACGGGGGAGGGGCGAAGACCTGAATATTTCCGTTGTTGGACGACGTGGCGGAGGTCCGAGGAGGAGGGAGGTCGGGGAAGACGGTGACGCTCGTGGGGAGGGGAGGAGGAGGCATCGACGACGACGATGAAGACGAATACTGCTGATCCCTCGAGGTTTGGCTCTTGCTCCTCATCCTTGGAGGAGTGGGAGGGACGATGTCCTTGTTAGAAGAGGGGAGGGGTTCCGAGTTGTTGGCAATGAAGGGAGCGTTGCTTGATCTTCCTCCTCCCTCTCCAGTGGTGATGGACGAACTCGACCTCGACCTCCTCACTCCGCTCGGGATGAACTTCGAGACCGACGACGACGACGACTGTTGGTTGTTGACGTTGTTGAGACTTCCCTTGTGGGATCGAACCGAGTTGGAGTTGAACGACGAGGGAGGAGGAGCGAGGGGTGGGAGACCGTCTGGGTTGTTGTTGTTGTTGTTCTTTGACGACGAGGACGACGACGATCCAGTAAGTTTCGACACGAACCCCTTGAACCTTCCTTCCTTCTTCGACTTCCCCGGCGTGCTTCCATCGAATCCAGCGTCCAAAGCCGACGAGCTAGGCTGCGACCTCATCATCGACGACGGCGGAGGTCCATCGAGGAAAGCGATCAAGTCCGCCGAACGCATCGGTCCTCCTCCTGCCCGTTTCTTCCTTCCGAGCAACTCGTCGTCGCTGTCGCTGTCCTCCTCGATGGCTTTGGGAGAACGAGGTTGAGGTCGGTTGGCGGTAGGAGGAGCTTGACCGGAGAGGGAATTGAACTTGGAGTTTCCTGGCAAGGACGGCGAGGCTCGAATGACGGGAGGAGTGTGGGTTCCACCGTGGCTGGAGGAGGAGAGGGAGTTGTTGTCGACTGCTCCTCGGAAAGAAGAGGTTGGAGGAGGGGTTGGGTTGTTGAGAGAACGAGGGGCGGGGGAGGAGGGGACTGAGCGAGGGTTGGTTCGGATGGGAGAGGCGGTTCCGGAAGAGAGCTTCTCTGCCCAGGGTGGGTCGGATGAGAGCTGCGCGAGCGAGGCAAGATATACCATGGTCAGCTTTATCGAGACACACCGAAAAAAGTCGAAGATGAGCGCGAGAGGAGGGGACAACTCACGAGCTCAGCCAAACTCTCCCTCCTTCCAGCTTTCCTGCCTCCCCTCATCATGATATCCTCCTCGTCTTCCTCACCCTCCTCGTCCTCCATAACCCTAGCCGTCGGCTCCCTAGCAGCCAATCTCCCTCCGCCCCCAAACGACGGCTTCGTGAAAACGTTGTTGTTCCTCAACGACGATGCAGAGGGCTGAACTCCGTTGGAAGGTCGCGCTGGCGAGGAAGTCCCTGAGCCTGAGGTCGAAGTTGGGACAGGGAACTCGTCCATCTGAGGAGGAGGTCGTCTCGCGATCGATCTGTTCCGTCGAGGTGAAGCCGAAGCAGTTTTCTCGTAGCCCTGGGAGGAGGGAGGAGGAGGAGAGGTCCAAGCCGAGGTGGGTGAGGAGGAGGAGGGGGAGAGGGCAGGAGGAGGGAGCCACGAGTTTCGATGGGTCGAAGGGGAGGGAGTACCCGAGGGGATGAACGAAGGTGGAGCGAGATCCCAGGTGACGATGTTGGGAGCAGAGGGTTTGGAGGAAGGGGAGGAGTCGGCGAAGGGGGATTGACGGAAGGACATTTGGAAGGGAGGGATCGTCGAGAGAGAGAGGGTGGTGGTCGGTTGGAAGACGATGGATGGGTGAAAAAGGGGGGCCGCAAGAATGAGTTGAGATGAGACGGGGGAGCGACAGTTGAAGCCGAGGTCGAGACAGAGAGGGGAGGGCGCGTGGAAAGGAAGGAGGAGGGAAAGAAGGGGTGGAGGCGTCAGTTTGGTTTCGAGGACTCAATTCGCTCCTGTTTGTTTCATGATCGACGAGCGCGTCCGACACGTTCCCTCCGCTCCCTCCCTCCCTGCCTCATCTTTCACCCAGACCTCATCTTCACTCCGAATCAAGGAAGATGTACTAACCTCTCCAGCCTTCAGACTCATCGGCGTCAAACTCAACTTGACCGTCTTCCCTCCCCTCAAGAAATCATCGAACTCCCTCTCCTCCTCGTCTCCTTCTCCATCCATCACCTCCTCCCCAGCAGCATCGTACGCGTGACTCTGACTCGAGTTCCTTGTCTCGATAACCATGTTCCCTCCTCCTCCTCCGGCTCCGTTTCGATGACTGGAGCTGGTCGACTTGCGTCCGAGAGAGAAGGAGTGCTTGTTGCTGTTGGCGGTGGGAGGAGGGGAGGTGGGAGGACCGTTGGAGGAGTAGGAGTCGAGAGAGGATCGGACTAGGCCTCCGTTGGAGGAAGGAGGACCGAAGTCTGGTGGAGGATTGGTGTTGCTGCCGTGGGTGGAGTAGACGGTGGAGGGTCGAGAGCTGTTGTTGGCGATGGAGGAGAGGGAGTAGTTGGATGGGAAGGAGGAAGGGTTGTTGGAGGTCGAGGAGTGGGAGTTCTTGGATCTGTGGGAGGGGGAGTTGGTGTTGGAAGGGTGGGAAGAGGTTTTTCGAGGAGTTGAGATGGCTCGCTCGATGATGGTTTTGACTGCAGAGGGACGCAAGGGAAAAGTCAGCGCGTGCTCGCATTCGAGCTCGACACGACCGAGATCGCTCGACCGAAGCGCACAGACATAGACGTGAGCTCACTCTTCATTCCCTTTACCATCCTGTAGAGAGCCTCGTCCTCGCACAGAGCAGAATGAAGCTCCTTCGGTCCAGCCTGCGACTTCCCTTGCTCGTGGCCCATCACCCGAGAGAGCGAGCTCAGGATGTACTCGGCGACGTGTCTGTTCGTTCGACGCAACAGACAAGACAAAGACGCGTCAGCTCAGCTCGACTCGAGAAGACTCGCGAAGAGGGAAAGAGTAGAGTGAGAGCTGCGAAGTGCGAGAAGACTCACTCGAGAATAGCCGTGAGATAAAGAGCCGCAGGATCGATGATCCCAGGACGAACGTCTCCTCCTTGAGCCTTGAGAGTAGCGATGAAGGATTTCTCCAGTGAGTCGGAAGGTGGTCGATCTCCCAGTGTCTGATTTAAAACGAGGCAGGAGAAGTTGATGAGCTCGCGTCCTCTCTCCCTCCCCGCCCTTCACGTCCTCGCTCTCCCGTTCCCTCCCACACCCACTTCGATTCAAGACTCACCGAATAGCTCTGAGTCATAACCCTCATCAACTCCCATGCCTCTCTCCACGGCCAAACCGTCCCCGGCTCGTCACTCCCACTCGAAACGTAGCGCACCTCCTGGATTCCCTTCGACTGCCTCCCGTCCGCGCTATCCATCCAGCTGAGGAGTTCGAGCTCGGCTTCTCCGACGGCGTCTCGACCTAACGGGGGTGGGATGATGGTTGTGATGGCGTGAGTCTTCAGCTTGTCTGTCGAGACGAGAGTGAGAGATAAGGGAGGAAGAGGGACGGGTCAGCGGCGAGGTTCGAACCGGAAGGAGAGGAATGAGCTCGACTCGACTCTCGAACGAGTGTGTGTTTGAAGCACGAGGCAACTCGAACTGACCTGTAGTGAGACCCATAGATCGTTGAAGGATGGTGGAGAGAAGCTCGTCGAGGAGCTCGTTGAGGTAGACGAGGCATTGAGGTTGGAGAGTGGTAGCTCTGAAATCCGACAGGAGAGCGTCGGCTGGGGAAACGTAAAGTGATTACGGAGGATTAAGAGAGGGAAGGGGGGACAGTCAGCTCTCTGTAGATTTTGGAGCTGAAGAAGGTGGTGGAAGCTGGTGGGAGGGCGAGGGAAGGCAAGGAAGCGAGGGAGGGGAGGGAGGGAAGCAGCTCTCTCGAGAGAGGCAGGTCGTCCACGTTCGACCTGACCTCGAGCTTTATCGCGAAGGTCATTTCTCGGAAGAACCTCGTCCCATCCGCCTATAGCACCCAGACGTGAGCTGCTATACCCTCGGGAAGGTGGCAGCAGCCCTCTTCGCTTGATGCGGTCCCTCCGTCCCTCGCTCGCCGTCGTTGAGCTCTCCCCTTTGTTTGTTGAGACTTACCTGATCTAGCAGACACGTATCCTGCGTCACCCGAGCTCATCCTTCTCTCTCCACCTGAAGCGAACGAGTCCCGCCCTGCTATGGTCTCGGCTGTAGTTGTGAAGGAGGAAGAGTGGGAGAGCTTGGATGGCATTATCGATCGGAGGAAGGAGTCCTTGTTCGAGCCGACGTTGGAGAGGAGGGTGGTTCGGATGAGGTTGGGAGGAGGTTGAGCTCGATTGGTGGAGGATTTCAATCAGAGTGTGGTGTGTGGAGGAGGAGATCCGAGCGTTCGACCAGTCTCAAAGGGGGAAGGCGAAGAGGTTCGACGAAAAAACGAGGAGGAGGGGAGGTCGGAGGAAAGAGAGAGGGAGTGAAGCTCGAAGGCAGAAGGCGAGGGGGGGAAGGGGAGAGCTCGGTACGAGTCGAGATGGATCCGGATGATTCGAGGGAGATTAAGGTAGGACAGGGCCAGGGACCGAAGGGGAGAAGGAAGGAAGGGGATCTTCAGGAGGATGTGAAGGGTGGGAGTCAGAAGGAAGAGAAGGACGAAGTTCAGGGTCGTCGGATGTTCAGTTTCGATCGCCTTTGATTGCAAGCGATCTAGTGTGCCTTCAAACCCTCAGCATCTCTAGTACCTAGTTGGAGCCGACATGACCTCTTCAATCTTGATCCTAACGACGAGCAAACCTCAAGCAACCGCTTTCGTGACTCGTTCGTACGAGCTCTCTATCGCTCCTCGTTCTCCTCGTTCCGAAGCTCACCATCTTTCGCTCCCTTCCTTCTTTTGCACAGGTCTTCTCGCTCACTCAGACCTCCCAGCACCTCCTTCTAATGAGAACAACGACTCCATCGACTACTCCATCGACAACAAATACTACTCGGCCGTCGTCCCCATCGTTATCCAGCAACTCGATGAAGCAGATGCTCTCGAACAAGGAGGAGACTTCCCCGTCCTGATCTGGCTTCTACCAGAAGGGGAAGAGCTTGTGAGTCGATCACATATATCTTACAAGACACCTTAGCTGCTTCTGATTCCAACCATACCTTCTTCGTGTTCTCCAGACGCCTCGCTCGATCCCCTCAGCTCTCAAAACCTACCTCTCAACCTCCTCCTCCCTCCCAGACGTGGCTCTCGCCATCCTCACCTCTTCCTCCTCTTCCAAACCCTCGCCTACTCCCTCCGAGCTCCCAGAAGACCTCTCCGACGCGTACGACGATCTCGGAATGGAGTTGATCGACGAAGCAGCCGTCTCGGTCGAAGAAGCAGACGAGGAAGACGAAGGTGAGCTCAAGCTCAAGCTCGCTCAGCTCCCCTTCTCCGTTCCTCCCATCTCCCTGCCCTCCCCAGCCTTCTCATCACTCCAACCACGGATTGGATTATTTTTCAGACTACTCCCCACCCCTCCCACCCCTCGAACAAATCTCCCAAGCCATCCAAACCCACCTCTGGCCCAACCTCGTTTTAAAAGCTCAGCCCTCCTCCCACCCCTCCCAACCCAAACGCGCTCCCACCTCAGCACCACTACCACCAACAACAACAACAACATCGGTAGCTTTCCCCCAATCCTTCTCCTCCCTCGACGAGTCCCTCCCCTCTCAAACCCCTTCCTCTCTCGCCGCCGCTCAGGAAGATGATGGCTTCGGTCCCCTCCAGTCCTCATCCTCGGACGCGCCCTCCTCCTCCGCTCTCGATTTCACCTCCCAAGACTTCCTCGCAGCTCTCTCTTCCTCTCAGCCTCAACCCCCTACCAACCAACTCAACACGCAAAAACACAGATCCACGGAAAGGTCCTTCACAGATTCCTTCTCCCCTCCTCCCACCTCGTCCTCAACCCAACCCCAAACCCAACCTCCCTCCTTCGTCCCCCCTCCACTGAACGGTGAACTCCTCTCCTCCGACTTCGATTTCCCTTCTTTCCCCAACTCGTCGGACCCCTTCGCCGGCCTGGACGCGGGCTTCCAGCGCCTCGTCGACTCAGACGACGAGGACGAAGGGAACGCGCGAGGGTTGAACGACCGAGATGTGGATTTGACGTCGACGTTGCTAAGTTTGAGGGGATTGAGGGAGGAGTTGGGGAGGGTGGAGGATGAGGAGGAGAGGAGGGAGTTGGCGGGGAGGGTGGTGGAGGGGTTGTTTGGGATGCTTGGGGAGGAGGGGGAGGAGGATGGTGAGGGGATGGGGGGGAGGGTTTGAGTTGGGCTGGGTGGTATGATGTGCGCTGAGCTGAAAGGTTGGGAGGGGAGGAAAGACCCAGAAAGGCCGTGGGAGAGGAGGAGAAGAGCGAGGCGAGAGGAGAGCGGACGCGACGCGGAAGGGGTTGAGTTGATTTTGATTCGAGCTCGAGAGAAGTGAGTTGATTTGCGTGTTGCGATATGAAGACAGACCTCTTCCAACGGCTTCTGAAGCTCGAGTTGATTGATGGGCTTAAGCAGGCAGAGAGTCGAGACGGAGAACGAGACGCGCAGGAGTTCGTCGTCGACCGATCTCGCTTCCAACAGGTTGATTCGTGTTTCAAGCGGAAACGGGGGCAAAACTCGGTTGAGAGTGACCTCGACGAGCACGTCGAGAGTTCACAAAGAAGGAGAAACAGCTCGGGTCGAAGGAGATGGACACACAACGCGCGTTCTCGCTGGACGAGCTTTCGAGCGTCAGGGTGATTTTTTTCACCCCCGCCTCGATTTTCACTCGTCCATCTCCAAGAGAGCCATCCTTCCATCAAACGAAGTAGGATTCCGCTCTCGCCGAGCCCAAGGAAGCAATATAAAAAAAACTGGCGGAGGAGGAGGATTTGGAGTTGACCTCTGCTCTCCTTTCCCTCCAACTCTTTCGCTAGTTTTCCCCTCCCTCTCTTCGAGACCTCGGCCCAAAGTTCCCCGTCGAGTGAGTAACCCCTGTTTCCTCTACTTTTCATCGACTCGAACCTTCAGCGACTGACACGCTCTATGCCTTCCCTCCAACAGACTCGTCCGCTCCTTTTTTCCTCCATGGTGTCCGCCCTCTTCAAATCCAGCGAGGCCGGCGATGTCGACCAGGTTCGAGAAGTGTTGAAGGAATGTTCGAGCATCGACATCGAGACCAAGGGTGAGTACCTACTTCCCTTCTTACGTTCGTAGGCGGAGAGTTAAGGGCACGCGAGCAAAACGGAGGGAGAGGGAAGGGAAGGAGAGGGAAAGTCGAGGTCGACTTTTTCGAGGAGGAGCTGACTCGAACGACGTCTCCTTCTCTATCTCGTTTGGTTGGGTGTTTAGATCACACTGGAACCACTCCTTTGATCGCTGCCGTCAAGAACTCCCACATCGAAGTCGTCAAAGAACTTCTCGCTGCCGGTAAGTCCCTACATAATCGAAATCTCGGCCCACGTCTTCCCTCGTCTCGTCCCTCCCCTCCCCTCGCCTCCGTCTTTCTTTCGCTTCTCGGCTCCGCTCACTCGCTCTTCTTCCCCTTCTTTCCTCCAGGAGCCGATCCTCTCAACCCTTCCTCCCACGGTCCTCCTTCCTCCCACACCTCGGATCCCGAGCTCCTCTCCCTCCTCTCGATGGCCGTTCGACCTCCTCCCCTTCACCAGCAGCAACAGCAGCAGCAGTACCCCTCCTTCAACCCTCACCACCAGCCTCCTCCTCAGTTCCAAGAGATGGGTTACCCTCCCATGGAGATGCAGCAAGGAGGAGGATACCCTGGCTTCTACCCTCCCGCTGGAATGTACATCCCTCAGTACGGAATGCCCTACCCGCCTCCCAACGGACCGTTCCCTCAAGGAATGGCTCCTCCTCAACACCACCAGCAGCAGATGCACATGCACATGCAGCAGCCTCAACACGAGATGCAGCAGCAGCAGATGCCTCCTCAGCAGCAGCAGATCCTTTCTGGAGAGGAGAAGGTTGGAGGAGAGAACGGAGTTGTGGGAGAGAACGGAGCTGGTACGATTCCTCCTCCTGATGTCTCGAAGATGATTCCTTGCAAGTGAGTACACCATCTCTATCGCCTCGTCGTCCCACGTCGTTATCAGTCCGGTTCTGACTCGAAAGCTCGCCTTCTCGTCGCGTCGCAACTCAGGTTCTTCCCCGACTGTCGATACGGAGCTCAGTGCGCGTTCCTCCACCCTCCTCAGCCCGCCTTCACCCCTCCTCCCGCTCCCCCTCCTTCGGCCATGTACCCTCAGCACTACCAGCATGGACCCGAGCACTTCCCTCACCCCTTCTACCAGATGCCTCCTCCCTTCGGCTACAACGGACAGATGCGACCTCCTCCTCCTCACGTCATGTCGCCTCCTCCTCAGCAGCAGCAGCAAGCTCCGTACCCTTTCCAGAGGCAGTGAGTTCATCGTCTTCTCTTCCTCGCTCCGCGTCTTCAGGACCTTCGAGCGTCGCGTGTTCGAACGAACGAACGAAAGCTGACTTCGACGCGTCGTTTTCGTTTTCGTTTCCAGCCAACACCAACCTCCTCACCACCTTTCCATGCCCGACTACAACAACGAGAACGCCTTCATTGTCGTCCCTCCTCCCTTCCAACCTCCTCCCAACTTCTCCCCTTCGGCCCTCGCTACTCCCTTCGCTCCCTCGCCATCCGTGGGAATCCCAACACCCCAGCAACAATCCTCCTCGTCCCCTCCCCCTCCTCCTGCCTCGGCTCCCGTCCAGGAGGTCTCCCCTCCCTCGGACCCCGCCATCGTCGCCGTAGCTCCCTCAGCAACCGAGGCCGCTGCTCCTACTCCCGCCGTCGTCGAGCCCGTCGTTCAGCAGCAGGAGAGGCAGTTCACTCCTCAGCAGCAGCAGCAACATCCCAACAACGGATTCATTCGACGAACTGGACCTTTCGGACCTGGAGCTGGAGGATTCGCGAAGAAGAACTGGTTGGCTGGAGGTGCGAAGAAGTGGTTGGGTGGAGCTGTTCCTCCTTGCATCTACTTCCAGAGGGCGTTGTGCAGGAACGGGTGAGTCCTTTCGCTCGATTCGAGACGCGTCTCTTGACTTCGAGCTGACTTCTTCCACCTTCGTTTATCCAGTGATCTCTGTCGATTCCCTCACATCCGAGCCGATGGTACCGACTGTGAGTCACTCTTCTTCGAGAGATCGAACGAGAAGGAAGAAGACAACCAGTCGAAACTGACTCGCGTCGATTCCTCTCGCTCGTCTTTAGGTCGTCTTCCTGGCGTAATCGATGGATCCGTTCCTGCGGCTCCCGTCTCCAACATGAACAAGCCCATCGCCAACCGAAACTTCCCTAACAACGCCGACGCTGTTCCCTCCACCCAGCAGACTCTCGACTCCTCCGTCGAGTCCCTCCCCGCGTCGGACGCCGCTCCCCAGGATTCGCCAGTCGAGGACAAGCTTGCCAACCTCTCCGTCGCCTCCCTCGATGCTTCCGCCTCCTCTTCGTCGTCCACAACTCCCACTGGACCTCGATCCTTCTCCTCCCACATCCCCTCCGCCGCGACACCAGCTTTCGTCCCTGCTCCTCGATCGGCCGGTCCTCCCTCCCACCAACCTCCCTTCCACAACAACAATGTCAACCGACCCATGTTCCCTCACCAGCAACCTCGTTCGGCTCCTCCTACCCGACCCGTCTCCCCCAACGCCATCTCCGCTTCGCAGCACTTCTCGCAAGTCGCGTCGGCCAACCAACGATCCTCGTCGGCGGCTCCTCTTCGAAGGAAGGAGGACGGTGCTCTCCTCGGAGCTCCTCAGCAACAGCCGCAGATGTCCCAGTCCTCGCACGTCGTCAAGCAGCGGGTTCCTAGCTCGGAGGACTTCCCTGCCCTTGGAGGAGGTTCCGTTGGGAGCTTGAGGGAGTCGGTTGGAAGCTTGGGTGCTTCGGTCGTTGTTGTCGGGAAGACTGCTGCTCAGGTTCTGAGTGGACCCGCGCCTGAGAAGGCTAAGGTCGCGCTTGGAGGCAAGAAGATGGCTGCTCAGCAGAAGAAGAAGGTCGAGGAGGATGCTAGGTCGACGGAGTCTTCGAGCTCTTCAGCCGAGGTGAGTCGCGTCTCGTCTCGTCCTTTCTTGCTCTCCAAGCCGAACTGACCTCCTTTCTTCGTTCTTCTTTTCGATTTCGTAGGCTCCTCACCACTCCGACCTCTCCTCCGAGGACGACACCGTCCTCGTCGCCGCTGCCAAATCTGCTCCTTCAGCTCCCAACGGTGCTCCCTCCCCCTCGCTCGTCAAGAAGCCCCTCTCGTTCGCCAACGCTGCTGGAGCCCTCGTCGGAGCCAAGGCCTAAACCTCGATCCTCGCATACCCCACTCGGATACTCTTGGTCGCCTGTAGATACGTTCTCCCTCTCCCTGGTCTCGCCTTAATCTTTATATCTCGCCTCTCTCCCTTTTCCCTTGCCGTGTTGTCTCCCTCCCCTCGCATGTTTGCTTTTTTCTCTTCCTCATTCTCTTTCTCTCTCTCTCTTTCACTCTTCTCCTTTCTTCTCTCGTCGTCAGCTCTCTCTCTCTTTACGCCCCCGACCCGTCGTTTCGTTTCTCTTCCTCTCTCTCTCACACTCGTAACGCACCCCTCACTCTCACACACACACTACTCATCTCTCCTGCATCTACACGTTCTCCCTCCTCTCAAAATAGCCAGGTCTCATCCCAGCCTTCTTTATCTTCTCACTCGGTCCGTTTCGCTTCGTTTTTTGGGGCTCAGTCTTTCTCGCGCTTCGTTTTTCTCTCTTTGGATCAGCCCGTGTACGAGTCGGTTGGTTGGTTGGTTTTGCTGCTTTCGCTCTCTCCTTTTCCACTTTTGCTGGTTCAGTGTCTTTCTCTTGCATGGTGTTTTGCAGGTCGTCGAGCTCGAGGGGAAGGAAGTGAGACGTCCCTTCCATCTCGACTCGAGTCGCGTTGCTGCTCTGACGGTACTGCTTCTTCAGCCTTCGTACATCACCAGGAAGAGGCAAGATCTCATCATCCTATCGTCGTGGAATCCATTCGACCCTCGACTCCACCTCGACTCCGTCGCGACTCTTCGTCTCCGAGCCTCGCCGCCGATATCCTCGAGCCTGGATCTACAGCCGACGCTTCAGATCCTGGACATAGAGTGGTTTGACTCTCTAGAGAACGGGGCTTCGACCCTTTCTGTGAAGAGGATACGGTGAGCTCGAGCTGCTGCCCAGAAGTCGAGAACTCGTACTCGTACTGGAGGCTGACCTCGTTTGCGCTGTTTCAGATGCTCGCTGTCCGACGGAATCCACCACGTCCGAGCCCTCGTGCACACCTCTCAACACGAATCGTTCCGCTTGAAGCAACTCTGCGAAGGAGCCATTGTTCGCCTGGAAGAGTATCACTTCTACAGCGGAGCAGAGAGGTGAGGGACCTTCCTTTCCAGTCGAGATCTTCCAACGAACATCAATCTGACGTGGCTTGGACGCTTCAGACTTCTCTACGTAGACTCGATGTCTCGCCTTGGGAAGCTCAATCGAGTAGGAGATCCCGTCGACGTGAGGAAGCTCGACCTCGCCCTCCTACCGACACGTCCGACGAAGGTCGTCCTCATTCCAGATCTCCTCGGTGTCCTCTTCACCCTCATCTCCGACGCCTGCAATCCCTCGAACGGACCTTCCGAGGAGATTCTCGGCTGGGTGGATTTGTTGTTCAGATGCTCCTTGGTCTGCAGGGAGTGGAGGAGTGAGTCCGTTCTTCCCACTCTCGCTCTTTCCTTTTCCTTCGCCAGCCTCGCAAACGTCTGACTTCGTCTTGCATCGCCGTTCTTGCAGTGTTATCTCTTCCCCATCTCTATCGCCACCTTCATATCACCACGCCTTCCCACCCCCGCGTCTCGCCACGTCTCTTCGCTCATTCCCACCTCGTCCGAACGATGGACTTCAGACGGAACCCCACGCCTCGCCTTTTCGACAATCGACTGTTACAAGATCGAACCTTTCCGTCCCTCAAAGCCATCTACGGACTCACCGTCGACCTCGGCCGGAGCGATCAAGTCCCTCGTTTGGATCTCGTGGCGCCGAATCTTCGAACCCTCGAGCTCCAGTGGCCATGCTCTGACCTCGACTACCACCCACACTTTGGCGACGCGTTCAGCCTTCCGACGTCTCTGGAGGAACTGGATATGGTTATAGACGATGTAGAGATAGAGGCAGATGGGCGGGATTGTCTGAGAATTTTGCTCGAGACTGGGGAGACTGCATTGGATGGAACGAGGGTGAAACGGTGAGTGCTGCCACCAACCTCGACGCGTCGTTCTCTCCCTTCTGATTCCTTCACCCCACTCTCCTCTGCCAGATCTCTCCCGAACCTTCGTCGTCTGAAGATCGACTTCCCCTTCGCCGACGATGGAGCCGGACTATACTCTCCCCTCTCCTTCCCTCCCGTCCTCCAAAACCTCCAACTTCTCCTCGCTCACCTCGGTCCCAACCTCCTCCAACTCGGCCTTTCCCCAACGACTCTCTCAGAAGATCCTCCCTCCTCCTCCGCCTCCTTCCCCGTTCAAGCCATCAGCCTTTGCACCTTCCTCCACTCCCTCCACACCTTCAACCTCAAAGTCCAAGACATCCTCGCCGAACCGCAAAGATCCATCGAACAGCTCGACGTCGGCCCTCTTAAACTTCACCCTCCTCCCAAACCCGGCGACTTCACGTAAGGCGGGGAGGTCTTCGCCCCTTCGTACTTCGACGAGGACATGGAGCCGCCAGAGGGAGACGTCGTTTGGGAGATCATCGATCATTTCTCGAGGGAGAGGTGGCCGCTTTTGAAGAGGGTGCGGTTGACGTTAGCAGACTGGGAGTTCGAGAAGCACAGGGAGCTGGTGGGACTAGAGGAGAACGTTCGAGCGCTGAGGCTGCTGGGGATCGAGCTGGTAGATCGATGGGGAGCTCTTTGGTGGAAGATGGGGGAGCTCGTCGAGGTCGTGGAGGAGAAGGAGGTCGATGGGGTCGACGTCGACGACGCGATGAAGGTCGATTAGATAGGCTTTGCTCTGTAGTTTCCGTCCCTTTTCTTTACGATTTTAACGAACAACTCTACATTATGATTCTCTTTGTTTTCTCTTGGGGGTTGACTCGCTCGTTCTGTGAAGAAGGAGGAGCGAGGAGCGTTCCTTTCGTTTGTTGGTCGTCGACGCGAGCTGATACTTCCATTCGTGTCGCCCTCGAAGGTGCGAGCGATAAAACAACATGACCGACTAGTTCTAAAAGTAGACACAGATAGATAGATAGGACAGGCCGAGCGAGGTGGTGTAGAGAGGACTGAAAAACAGAACGAACGAGAATAAAAAGAGAAGATGAGTCAGGACACGTCGAATCGATTGTTGCGAACAGTGCAAGAAGAAGCAGAGACTCACCATCAACTGTGGCGATATAGATAGGAGCCGAGCTCACGGAGAACCGGATAGTAAAGGTTTGAACGAGCGAACGAGTGAGGGAAACGCGTCGGATCCTTTTTCGAACCGAAGGAGGAGTGTTGAGAAGAAAGGAGCGAGTGATCTAGAACCCTGGCTCGAAGCAAAGCTCCTTATGAGTCCAAGTCATGGGGATCGTTCCTCTTCCCTTCCAGTGATCCTTTTGATGGGCTGGAGAGAAGATCGGGGAGGGAGAGGAGAAAGTCAGCGCGTCGTTCGACGAACGAGAACGAGAACGAAACGAGCGAAAAGAAAGCGGACCTTGTCCACAGTACATGACCGAGCGACACTGAAGGAAGGGCGATCACGTCAGTGATCGTTCTAAGAGCACCAGAGCCGAAAACGAGAACAACTCACCCTCGCACAAGCACCCAACTTCTCCTCCCTCTCCTCCTCACACGCGTTCAAACTTCCTCCCGCACACATCCCCCAGGACTCCCCTTGGAATTGAGGATGCATCTTCACTCTCCCTCTGGACTGAATGAAATCCTCCACAGCTTGCATCGACGGTATCGAGAACTGTGCGTTCATGTCGTGTTGATTCTTCTGGGCGAAAGCGATGGTGGAGGTGAGGAACGAGATGGTTTGGCGGACGGCGGGCTCGTTGGAGGAGGGGAAGAGGTTGAGGGAGAGGATCCGGTTGTGAGGGACGTTGACGATGAGGTAGGAAAAGATCTCGAAGAGGATGTTGTCGCGATTTGTGAGGCGCCAGTCGTTCTGGGAAGGGAGGAGAGGGGAACGCGACGAGGGGGTCAGCGAGCGTTCGTCTCGCTCGCGTTGACGAGCTTTTCCAGCTTCCTTCCCACGAGACTGTAACACAGCGGACGAGGACACCAAGGTAGACTTGGAACTCACGAAATCGGACACCCTCATCTTCAGCACGTACGCAAAACAACACCTTACAAACTCATCGACCAACGGTCCTCCCTCCCTCGCCCAAAGATGGTAGTATGAGCTGCAGTAAAGCTGGTTGAACAAACTCCCGAACGGTGGGCCTTCGATAGTAGTAGGCTGCTGGTAGTTGGGGTTGTTCGAGAACGCGTTGAGCTCCTTCATGTAGGCTGAGACAACAAACACAAGGGGAAGGCTTGATCAGTTGAGCTCGGAGTCGACGAACGAAACCTCGCCTCTTCTCGGCTCGGAGGTTAGTGAAGATGTACCTCGGACGAGATCAGGCATGAAACGAGCGGCCATCTTCCATGAGAGAGCCATCATTCCGATTCGGGGCATGGAGGTTCGACGGTGGAGCTGAGGAGAGAGGGGGAGAGGGAGGGAAGAAAGGGTGAGCTCGACGATTTCGTTCAGCCCTCTCTCTGTTTGAGACGGAAGAAAGGAGAGGGACTGACGAGGACGTCGAGTTTGTGCTTCTGTGAGGAGGTGAAGATTCCTATGGAGAGGTCCTTCCATGTTGCGGTGGAGTCGAAACCGAAGGCGAGGGCGAACTCCTCGTGGGTGATGGAGGGAGCCATGGGAGAAGGGGAGAGGGGAGGGGCAGAGTCGTTGAGCTGTGATTGCTGTTTGGAAACGAAGATGCTGCTGAGGATGATGAGACAGATAGACCCTGATTACGAGAGGGCTGTAGAGAAGAGTCGAGGAGGGGTCGAGGAACCGGCTGATTGTCGCGAGAGGAACGAAGGAGAAACGAGGTGAGCTCGACTTCGATTTTGGCCGCCCTCGGTTTGAGTCCGCCTCAAAGCACGATGGTCCGACCTTTTTGCGCTCGTTTTTCGGAAATTTACACGATGTTAGATAAACTTTCTTCTCTTCCTGCCGCTAAGATCAAAACGAGTGAAGAAAAGGTGAGGACTCTCTGAATTTGAGTCCCCTCCTCGTGGCTTCTCGATCTTGCTTCGTTTCCCTCCGCTCCCTTGCTCCCTCAACTTCCATCCCAGTTCTCTCCCACCCTCCCTCTTCCCTCCCCTCTCTCTCTCCAGGAGAGCGTAACTTCTTCGACTCCCTTCAGGATGTCATACGGGAGCAGAACACCCCAAACCAAGGTTCACGGGTAAGTCGTCCTTCTTTCCCATCTCTCAGCAGCTCGCCGTCATCTCCTTCCCTCTCCCTCGACGCTGCCATCCATCCTCCATGAGGTGCTCCCTCTCGTCACGAGGATACTGACGAGATCGCATATATGTCTCTCCTTGCAGATACGAGGACGACTACGAGGAGGAGCGACGAGTTCGAGGAGCTCAGCATCAACCCACTCGACCTGTCGACAAGGATAAGGCGGAAGGAGAGCTCGCCCTTCACATCAAGAAGGCTACAAGCGCGGAGGAGACAGCCCCCAAGCAGAAGCACGTTAGGAGTGAGTACATCTTGAAACCCTTGTCTTGGTAGACATCGTTGCTGGAGAAGGGAAGGAGGGAAGGGAGAGGGAGGAGATACCGCGGCTCGAAGGAAGGAGGTCCGACTCGACTCGTGGAAGACGAGCTCGCTTCTTCTGCTTTCCAAGCTCAAAGTATAGGACCCACGAGCTGACAAACCTCCTCTTCGTCTTCTATAGAATGTATCGTCTACACTTGGGACTACCAGACGTCGGTTCCTGTTTGGAACGGGATTCGAGTCCAGCCGGTGCTGTCCGACGAGGTCATGACCTTCAAGTCCTTGATCCTCTGCCACAAGCTCATCCAGGAGGGTCATCCTATAGTGAGTACTCGCATCCTCGTTTTCCTCGCCATGCTTCGAAGTCGCAGTTTGAGACGAGAGCTGATCCTTCGTCGTCTTGCACTGCTCGCCGCTGCGATCTCCCTTCCCTTCCGTCCCTTTTCCTCTTCACCTCCCACCCAGACCATCAAAGACGCTCACAACCAGACTGGATGGCTCGAGACCTGTGGACGAACTGTTGCTTCCGATGGCACCAAGGGTGAGTCTTCAATCTTCCTTCCGCGAGCCCAGCAACTCGCTCCTCCTCCATCCTCCCCCAAGCTGACGTCGCTCGTCACCCTTCTCTTCCTTTTCCAAGGCTACGGAACTCTCATTCGAGCCTACGTCCAGTTCCTTCTCTCCAAGCTTCGATTCCATCGTCATCACCCAGACTTCAACGGTCTCTTCGAGTACGAGGAGTATGTCACTCTGCGAGGAATCGACGATCCCAACGAAGGGTGAGCTCGTCTTCTCTTGGTCTGCCTTTCTCAGAGCCAGCCAAGCTCTGAAGATGAAGCCGATGCTGACGAGACTTCTTTACTCTGTTACAGATACGAGACTATCACCGACCTCATGACCCTTCAAGATCAGATCGACTCGTTCCAGAAGCTCACCTTCGCTCACTTCCGAGGATCCGCCAACAACGAATGTCGAATCTCGTCCCTCGTCCCCCTCGTCAAGGAGAGTTACGGAATCTACAGGTTCATCACTAGTATGCTGAGGGCTATGCACCGAAGTGAGTCGGCGCACCTTTCTTTCCCTCGAGCGAAGAAGAAGGAGTTGAAGGAAGGCGAGAGCTCACGAACGAACCTCTGCTCCCTTCTCGTCCGACAGGGACCGACTCGATGGAGGCTCTCGAACCCCTACGAGCTCGATACAACGCTCAGCACTTCAACCTTCGAAAGTTCTACTACGAGTGTTCGAACCTCAAGTACCTCACTGGACTCATCAACGTCCCCAAGCTTGGACAGGTGAGTCTCATTCGACCCTTCGAGCTCGCGTACCTCCCTCCTGACTGACCTTCCTTCTTTCCCTCGCCTCTTTCAGGAACCTCCCAACCTTCTCGACAACGGAACCGCTCCCGACCTACCTGATCGACCCAAGACCGCTGTTCCCAAACCCGCGATTCCGGCTCCCACGACTCCCTCCATCCTCGACTCCACTGCCGCCGACATCGAGGAGCAGAAGCGAATGCTCGGAGAGTACGAGAGGAAGCAGCAGGCTCTCGTCAAGGAGCGAGAGGCAGCTCAGGCTCGTCAACATCAGGAGGCCGAGCGGTTGGAGAGGGAACACGCCGAGCAGTTGAGGCAGCAGCAGGAGAACGAGAGGAGGGCTCAGGAGGAGTTGGCTCGTCAGCAGCAGATGATGCAGCAGCAGCACTTCCAGCAGCAGGACAACGGACGTCAACAACAGATGGAGATGGAGATGTTGGGTATGAGGGGACAGTACGAGCGAGACCAGATGATGTTGGAGCAGTACGACCGAGTGAGTTCGCGTCTTTCGTTTCTCGAGCTCGACGCGAACGAACGAAGCTGACCTTCACTTCCCTCTTCCTTTCGCTTCTCCAGCGAGTCAAAGCTCTCGAACAGGAGCTCGGAATGATCTCAGCCAACGTCGGTGCTCAACTCTCCTCCAAGGACGAGCTCATCCTCCAACTTCAACGTCAGATCGAGGAATGGAAGACCAAGTACCAAGCTCTCGCCAAACTCTACTCTCAGCTTCGTTCGGAGCATCTCGACCTCCTCAACAAGTCCAAGGCGATGCAGCTCAGGGCAAACTCGGCTCAGGAGGCTGTCGATCGAATGGAGAGGATGGAGAGGGACGTCAAGTCGAAGAACCTCGAGCTCGCCGACATGATCAAGGAGAGGGATCGTTCGAGATTCGATGTTGATCGACTGAAGTCGGTGAGTCGTCCAGCTTCCCACCTTGCTTCTTCTTCTTATTCGACCAGCAGTGCTGACCACCTCTTCATTTTTTTCTCCTCCTCACAGAGTCAGAAGGAGGAGCTCGATCGACTCAAGAGGGATCTCAAGTTCGCCAACGAACGAGCCGACGACGCGTCTCGGAACAAGTCCGCCGACACTACCTCCCTCATCTCCAAGTACAACCGACAGCTCACCGAGCTCGAGGACTCGCTTAAGTCCAAGCAGATCCAGATCGACGACCTCCTCAAGAAGCTCGACGACCAGAAGAGGGATCACGAGGAGGCTCTTGAGGATCGAGACGCTGAGTTGAGCGTGATGCAGGAGAGCCTGGATTCGACGTTGCAGAACTTGAACGAGACGAAGCTGGTGAGTCGTGTTCTCCTTCGCGCAACTTCGGGAAGCAGAAGGGGAAGAAACTCAATGAGAGCTGACTCGACTCTCCCTTCGCGTTACGTCTTCCTCAGAACACCGCCGAGGTCGACAACACCTTCACCGCTCAGGTCGACACCCTCATCCTCGATCACCGAAAGGAGCTCAACCAGATCATCGGTGAATTTTCTCTCCGTTCGACTGAGCTCGGAAGAACGGAAGCTGATGTCCTCGTTCCTTCTCGTCGCGTCCCTCTCTCAGATTCGATCCTCCAGGCTTGCATCCAGAAGATCGACGACTCCATCTACGAGCTCGAGTCCCCTACCCAGACCGGAAACACCAACGCCACTCCCGAGTACACCCTCTCAATCATCGAAAAGGCGACGAACAACGCGACCGAGTTCGCCATGGTCTACAACCTCTTCCTCGGTCGCAAGAAGGGAGGATCGCACGTCGACGTGATCAAGGCCGCCAACGAGTTCGCTCAGAGTCTCTCGGACGTCATCGTCTCCTCCAAGGGTATCACTCGACTCACCAGCTCGGACGACGCGTCGGATAAGCTCATCAACGTCGCGAAGACCGCAGGAGACGTCGGAGCTCGGTTCTTCATGAACCTCCAGTCGTACAACCTCGTCGGATCGAGCGAGGTCGCGCTCAGGAACAACGCTTCGGCGGGAGCTGCTCTCGCCAACCTGTCCAAGATGGTCGAGGGACTCGTCCAGAGGAAGTCGGACTCACTCTCGAAATCGAACGGAGACATCGGAGATCTCGTCGAGAGGGAGATGATGGCCGCTGCCACCGCCATCGAGGTCGCTACCAAGAGGCTTCAAGAGCTCATGGCTCGTCCTAAGGACAGCAACCGATACTCGGCTCTCGACGTTCAGGTCCACGACGCCATCCTCGAGGCAGCTTTGGCCATCACCAGCGCCATCGGTCGACTCATCAAAGCCGCCGCCGATTCCCAGCAGGAGATTGTCGCGCAAGGAAAGGGATCCAGTTCGATCCAGCAATTCTACAAGAGGAACAACCGATGGACGGAAGGTCTCGTCTCAGCAGCCAAGGCCGTCGCGTTCGCCACCACCCTCCTCATCGAGTCCGCCGACGGAGTCATCTCTGGAACCCACTCGCTCGAACAGCTCATCGTCGCTTCCAACGAAGTCTCAGCCGCTACCGCTCAGCTCGTTGCCGCTTCGAGAGTCAAGGCTTCCCTCATGTCCAAGACTCAGGAACGACTCGAACTCGCCGCGAAGGCAGTCACCGAGGCGTGCAAGGCTCTCGTTCGACAGGTCAAGGCTATCTCGTCGAGGACGGACGTGGACGAGGCGGTGGATTACAAGTCTATGGCGGCTCACGAGTTCAAGGTCAGGGAGATGGAGCAGCAGGTGGAGATTCTCAAGTTGGAGAAGGATCTGGGTGGTGCGAGGAGGAGGTTGGGAGAGATGAGGAGAGCTGGGTGAGTTTGCTCGACGCGTCTTCTTTCGTTTGGGCGAGCGTGCAACTGACCTTCTTTCCTTTCGCTTCTTCGATTCGAAACAGTTACCACGAGGAGGAGGACTAGTCTTCGTGCGCTCTTACACTCGGTTTCCTTGCTCGTTTGTCTTCTCGGTATCTCCGTCTCGCAATGTTCTCTCGTTCGCCCTCTCGTTTTCTCTCGGTTCTATACCCTTCGGCTTGGGTCTTCTCTCTCCCTCTAGTTTATCGCTCTCTTTCTTCACCATGAGTACGATCTTTATAATGATTTGAAATGCTACGATCTTTTGCTCGTTTGCTCGTCGACATCGTCGAAAAGAGGAAAGCGAAGGCAGCGACGGCGCGTCGAAAGAAGGACGAGGACCGCTCGAAAGCACTTGTGTAATCAGGAGGACAGAGAGAAGGTTATACTATCGAAAGACTTAACGACGCGCTACGAAGCTACTGAGACACGACCTGCTGAACCCGAAGCCTGACGCACACTTCCTTCACCGGCTTGATGGACGCGAGCGACTTCCCCAATCTCCTCTCCAGACTCGCGTCGTCCTTCATCACCTCCTTCGCCGACGTCCCATCCCTGAAGTTAACGACGATGGACGTCTCGACGTCCGAAGGACGCTTTCCCATCGAGACGGCAGCTCGCTCGAGGCAGTCTCGAAGCGCGAGTCTTTGACGACCGCGTAGGAAAGCGACAGAGCCTGCGCCTCTGAGCCTCAACTCCCTGATACCCTTCCAGTGCCCGAGCCAGGCGACGGTGTCGAGGTTGAGACGAGAGAGGGTCGGAAGAACGGTCGGCGTCGAGGGCCTTGAGGTTGATTTCACGGCGAGGACGACGATGCGAGGGTTTAAGAGTTGGAGAAATGCAGACCATCGAGAGATCTCTCGGTCCTGGCCTGGAAGGACGATCCAGAGGCACTCGATGGCCAGCTGCTGGTGGTTCGACGATGTTGGGGAAGGGAGACCGAAGGGGAGCTCGTAGTTGGGGATGGAGAGGAAGGTGACCCTGTGAGGAGCGAGGAGGGATCGGATTCGAAGTTGACGGGGGTGTGCGAGTGGGAGGAGCTAGCAAAAGTCAAAGAAAGGAGAAGGTGAAGAGGAGGAAAGAGGATCAGTAAGCGAGACTGGACAGTGGAAAGGACTGAAGAAGGGAGAGAGAGAGAGAGAAGGAGACGAACCCTCAAGGTGATCAAGGAGATGGCCTGTGGAGGATAGACACAGACGTCACGGTATAGCTGCCTCCCCGCTACCTCGAGGAGTCTGGAGGAGACACCGCAGAGCGTGAGTCTTCCTCTTCGACCGAGAAGAGAGACGATGGATTGAAGAATGGAGGCGGGGAGGGAGGTGAGGGTTGGTTTGGGATGGGCTCGTCGTCGTTGAGCTTGGGGGGCGAGAGAGGGAGGATCGTTCGGTCTGTACTTCTCCTACTCCTCAAGAACACAAGTTTAGGTACAAGATGGTCGATGCCGAGCTTCGAATAAGCAGCAGAAGCGGTGAAGGGGAGGAAGAAACGAGCTTACGAGACTCCACGCCCACCTTCCTTCTGGCTCAGCTCCCGACTTCCTCTCTCCCCATGGAAGGACTTCCCACACCCATTGACCTCCTGGAACGACGGATCTGGATAGCTGTCCGATGACTCGATCCTGCTCCTCGTTTTTGGATCTGAGGGACTCGTTCTCGGACGCGAGGCAGCTGACGTTGGAGGAGAGGAGAGCGAGGGAGGAGCGTTGGGCCTCGATGGTCGAGGCTTGCTGGCGAGCCTGCTCCTCGAGTTGATCGATTCGAGCGAGGATGAGATCCATCCCAGAATGTAGGGAGGGGGTGGAAGAGTGGGCGAGGAGAAAGAGCAGGAAAAAATACGTGTTTTTGGAGGAGGAAGGAGTCGGGAGGAAAGGACCGAAACGAGCGAGCTCAACCTCTTCTGGTTCGCTCGCAGTGCTGTCCTTCCCTCGACCACAACTCCCTTCCCCCTCGTTTCTTCGGAACATCTCCCTTTCTCGCTCCAATGGACCTCATCGCTTCCCAGATCGCTCAGCTCCAGGAGCAGGCTCGTCTCCAAGCCTCGTCCATCGCTCGTCTCTCGACGGAGAACGAAGCTCAAGCATCGTCCATCGCTCGACTCTCCCTGGAGAACGAAGCCCTCGGGAGCGTCAACAAGGATCAAGAGCTCATCATCGGAGAGCTCGTGAGATCATCGATCCCTGGAGGGTTCTGGCTTTGGCAGAGTCGAAGGGAGGAAGGAAGGGAGGAGGAAGGTCGCTGGGTTTGGTCTCTCGTTCGTTCCCCCTTTCCTTCCTCCCCTCTCGTCCCTTCAAGGCTATCGGCTGCATCGAAGCTAATCTCTCTACTCTGCTACACTCTAACTAGGAGAAGTACAGGGTCCTCCCTCCTCTCGCCCTCGCAGCTGGACCTCCAACCTCGCTCCTCTCCCTCCCCGTCGAGCTCCTCTCCCTCATCCTCGCTTTCCTACCCCGTGCCTCGCGCCTCACTTTCCTCCGTGTCTCCTTCAGACTTCTGGAAGTGGCTTCAACCCACGTCTACGGAGTCCGCGTCACGATGGACGGAAAGAAGGCAATCAAGTTCGTCGAATCCAGGGTCGTGGTGAGTTTCCTCTCTCGTCGCACCAAGCGGTCCCTTATGCATCCTCTCCTTCCACCTTTCATCGCGAGCTGGATCTCCCCCTCACCTTTTATCTCTCATCAGATCGTCAACGGTCAGCCCGCCAAGAGCGAGCGAATCTCCCGCCTCCTGGTCCCTCACAAGCTTCGCCTCGTCTCGGACGAGAGGGAACGTCCTCCCTCCCCCTCTACCTTCAAGAAGCTGGCTCGCTTGCTCGCGACCACTCAACAATGGATCTCCCTCGATATCAACGTCGTCACCGTCACCGTTTTCACCATCTCCGATCTCTCTGCTTGGGTCGTCCCTCTTCGTCTCTTGAACCCGCAGAGCTTCCAGCTCTGGGTCGGCGAGGGAGGACTCCAAGCCGTGCCTCCCACCATCCAGTTCGTCCCTCAGGACCTCGTCGACTCGTTTACTTTCCAGTGGACGCGACTCGAATCCTTCGCATCTCTCGGTCTCGAGTCGGTTCTGCTCATCGAGGGAACCAAGAGCACGTCGGCCTTCGAAGCTTGTCTTCGTCGATGCTCGCCAGACCTTTTGTTCGTTCAAGTGGATATCTGGACGAAGACGTGGGAGAATGTGGAGACGGTGGAAAAGGTAGACGGGGAAGATATACCGGGCTTTTTGAGGGATGTCGAGGATTCTGACTGGGGTTTGAGGTTGGTGTCGCTGGATCTTTCGATGAAGAAGACGAGGAGATGACGATGGGAGGCTTTGCGTTCTGATTGGTAGCTTCTCGAGGATACACCTAGCCTTGGTACGCTGGTATGAAACATTCTTCTCTGGGGTTCTGTAGAAAGTACGGTTGGAGAACGAGATCGAGCTCAACGCGTCGACGCGCACTCGTCCTCGCCTTTCCCTCCCTTTTTACGTCAACGTCCTCGCGAACTTAGGCACACCTTCGCGAATTCCATCTCATACTTTGAAGAGCAAACAAATCCAGTCTCCCCGTCCGTTTCGAGCGCCAACTCCCGTCGACTCCCTCACGACGCGTCCAGACGGATCTTCCCCTCGACTCGAGCTCCCGACAAGCGATAACCGCGAATGAATGGACAGAGAGAACATACATGTATCAGGAACTAGAAGAGGCGACTGAACACATAGCCAACATAATCCTCCCCTCCTCAACTAAACCGCAACGACTCTCAACGTGAGCGACGCGTCGACGACCTCCTCTCCCTTCTTCCTCTTCGCTCCCACCTTCACAGCAAACTCCAACTGATCCACCAACGCCCCAGCCCCAAACTTCATGATCGACTCTGCCTCGTTCCTATCCTTCAAAACAAGCGTGTACTCAAACCTTCCCTTCCTCGACCTCTCGAGCGCCCTCTTCAACGCGTCCAGTTCCAAAACGCTCTTCCCCTTGAACACTACCTCCTTCAAGCAATCCCACTCCTCGAAGCACTGCGCCATCTTCGTAAGGGCCTTGTCCAACTCGAGGAGCTGCAACCTCGGCGAGAGGAAGTCGTCCTTGATCGGTTCGGGTCCTTCGAACCTCCACGTCTCAGGATCGACGAGCTTGAAGGCTTCCTCCCAATCCTTGAGGTCTTCGAGTGGAGCGCGAGGAGACCGGAGGAGGGGCGTTGGGAGGGGAAGGGGCATGAAGCCTGTGCGAGTTCGAGAGAGGGAGAGGGACGGAGCGGAGGAAGGGTATGGGAAGCCGCCGGGAGTGAGCTTGGGCTTCTTTGAGGGAGGAGGTCTGGAAGGGAGCTGGGGGGAGAGGACGAGGGTTTCGATGGTGGATAGGTTGAGGTAGGGTTGGATTCGGGGACTTGGTTCGGGGACTGCTACTTTTTTGGAGGAGGTCTGCTGAGGCGAGGAGAGAAGAGAAGCGGATCAGCGTCGAACTGATGATCGCTCACTCCGCCCACGAGGAGGAGAAACGTACCTTTCTCTTGAGAAAGAGAAGAGGACCAGTGTCGAGATCAATCTCAACTTCGGTGTAGAGTTCGACCGCGGCGACTTCGAAGAGACAAAAGGAGACGAGGCAAAGGGAGACGAGGGTCGCTCGAGAGGGATGGACGAATCGAACGATCTGTTCGAGGACTTCGATGGGAAGGACGGAGAGCGAGATTGGGACGGTTGGGTGGACATGGGGTGAAGTCATGATCTTGTACTTCTCCTGCGAAGAAGATCCAGAACAGGAGAGGGCCGAAGGAAAGAGGGAACGAGTCAGAAGTTGGAAGAGGAGGGAGGGAGGGAGGACGAGAGGAAGAGGCGACAAGGGTGTAGATTCGTACGTACTAGAGACCATTGCCAAGCAGCAGGTTTGCCAACCTCTCCGACATCCTGAGTCCAGTGTCCTTCGGGGAAGATGGAGTTCGAGAGCTCCCCTACGAGTCGTTGTTGAGCTTCGAGAGCTCTTCGTTGGACGGCGTTCTCGGAGGCGAGAGAAAGGATGATCGCTTCCTGAGCTTGGATGAGGGGAGTCTTTTTCTTGTCGGCTTCCTCGAGAGCGGCGAGTCGTTATTCGAGGTCCATACTGGCGAGGGTTCGAAAAGGAAGGGAAGAAAGAAAGAGCAGGGGGGAAGGGAGATGATGGAAGTCGAAGGACAGATGAAACAACAGAGCCGTCGTTCGTTTTCTTCGTTGTTTTCGTTGGTCGTCAGGCCGAGTTACACATTTTTCTGCAGGTCCGAAGTTTCGATGGTATGGGACAGGCCCTATAGAGACCAGATTTGCGAAAAAGTTCAGGACCGAGTTCCCACAGCTGCATGACGACCCTCCCCTCCCTCACCTCCTTCTCTCGCACGTCCCCTTGATCCTCGCCTCTCAAACGTCCACCTCGATATCTCCCCCCCTCACCCACATCCATCCCTTCTCTTCTCTCGACTCGTCTCTACACACCTAAAGCTCCTCTATATCGAGATCTACATCTCTCGTCCTTTCTTCAAGCGTCTATCTCGTCCCAACTCCCTTGTGAGTTCAGGTTGTGCTCCCTTTCGTTCGAGCTCATCCCTCCTCTCCCGTCCAAACCTTCCTCTTCCCACCTCTGCAACTCTCGTTCGCTGACCTGAGCTTTCTTCAACCTCCGCCCTCAGCTTAACCTTCGTTTTCTTCTTCCAAGATGGCCAACAAGAGCATCAAATGTTCGTCCAACAACGCTTCTCCTTCACCCTCCCCCTCTCCTCCCTTCCTTCTCCTCTTCGACACATCATACTGCCTCCTCCGTCTTCACGCGCCTTCTCAGCCTCGAGATGGAGTACAAATGGAAGCTGACCTCCTCCTCTATCGCTATTTACGCGTCTTGACGATCTGCAGGTGTCGTAGGTACGTGTTTCTGAGCTCATCAAGTCGGACAAGGCAGGGAAGGGAAGGGAGGGGTGCCTCGTTCGCTGCGTACTCATCCACCCTTTCTGCTCGCTCTCTTCGCTCTTTTTTTGACTCGGATATACAGTCGGTGATGGAGCCGTCGGAAAGGTGTGCTCTTTGGGTCTTCAAAGTGGCACGAACGGGGCTGGAGAGGTGCGACAAGAGAAGGGAGGTCGAAGCTGATCATCTCCTCCCCTCCCTCCCCTTTGCTTTCTTTGCCCACCTAGACCTGTGCCCTTATCTCTTACACCACCAACGTGAGCTTCTCTCTCGACCTCTCTTGTATCAACTCGAACGCTGACCTTGTCCGTTTCACAACCAGGCTTTCCCTGTTCGTCCCTCCTTCCCCGCCTCCGACAGCGAAGTCTCCTCGGCTCACTCACGTCCCTCCGATCTTTTCCTTTCTCCCTTCCTCCTCGCCGCTTCGTGCATGTATCATCGTAACAGGGAGAGTACATCCCAACCGTCTTCGATAACTGTACGTCTCCAAACTTCTTTTTGTTTCGGTCTCGAACCTCATCTTGCACCTCCGAGCGATCAGTCACTCAACCAGGCTCGGCCTCTCCTCTCTGGCCCCTCCTCCACAGACTCTGCCCAGATTGTCGTCGATGGATCTACAGTTTCGCTTCAACTTTGGGATACTGCTGGACAGGAGGATTACGAGTGAGTCGACTCGATCATCTTGCCTCGTCCGAAACGCGAAGCTCATCTCCTCTCTCCTCCCTCTTCCTCTCGCCTCTCCTCTTCCCAGCCGTCTTCGACCCCTCTCGTATCCTCAGACCGATGGCGAGCTCCCCTTCTTATCCTGTTTCGTCGCATCTGGTTTCGGCCCTCGTTCTGACACCACCTTTCCTCCCTCCCTCGTCCTCCAGTGTTCCTCGTTTGCTTCAGTTTGGTTTCGGTGAGTCTCGCGGTCTCGTTGACCGAGCCTCTCAGTCGTGGTGGGTCGAGGGCGACTCCGAGCCGCTCCAGGTCTTAATCGACTGAGTGGACCTGGATCGGTCTACCGAGGAAAAGTGGAAGGATTGAGAGCGACGCTCGAAGTCGTCCGACTTCGCGGGTGCAGGGAACGAGCTGAGCCGAAAACTCAAGAGAAACGAAGCTCATCCTTCTCTTTTCCCCTTGGTACTACAGCCGGCGAGTTTCGAGAACGTGAAGACGAAGGTTCGTCCTCTCCTCCACACTCGGGAGACGCCGACGCTGCTTTGCTGACCTTCGACTCTGCTTCTCTCCCTTCTGCAGTGGATCCCTGAGATCGGTCACCACTCTCCTTCGTTCGTTCTCCCAACTCATCCACCATCTCTACGACGCACTGACTCGGTCCTCCCCTTTCCTCGAACAGAACTCCCGTGATCCTGGTCGGAACGAAGCTCGGTGAGTTTCGCTCGTCTCCCTTCACTCTCGAACTCGAGCTTACCTCCTCGATCCCTCCTCCTCCCAGATCTCCGGGAAGACCCCCAGTCCATCGCCAAACTCGCTGAACGTCGTCAGGCTCCCATCCAGTACCCTGCCGTTCGTTCTTATCTCCATCCCCTCGTTCTCGTTCTGGTTCGCCCCGCCTCTCGAGCTCACACCCTTTCCTATCTTCTGATTCCACCAGGCCACTGCCTGTGCTCGTGACATCGGAGCCGTCAAGTACCTCGAGTGCTCTGCTCTGACGCAGAAGGGATTGAAGACTGTCTTGTTCGTCGTCCTTCTCCCATCTCCACTGTTCGCGACGATCGACTGACGCGTCGCCCCTCCTTGCCCTTCGTTTCCTGTTTGAACAGCGACGAAGCCATCCGAGCAGTCTTGAACCCCGCTCCCAAAGCTACCAAGAAGAAGGGAGGATGCATCGTCATGTAAACTTCCCGTTCGAACGTGGTAGATCTGGACTCGTCTCGTTGGACGGGTGTGTGTGTTTTCGTGCTTTTGCTTTTCTTTCTTGTTTCTCCCTCTCCAACCTAGTCTCTTTCTCCAACTCGCTCTTCCCCTTGCCTTGCTTTGTTTCCCGTTTCTCTCGCACCCATCTCTTTCTCGTTTTCTCGAAACCCCAGTACTTACGCGTCTCTCTCTCTTCTCTTTTAACGACCCCCCACCCTTCCCTCGCGCTCGTCTTTTTTCAAACCTGCAACCATCCATATGCTGGGACTCCCACCGTCTATAACCTTTCTCACCAATACATCGAACTCGACCCTGCTGAAAAACTTTCTCGCGAAAAGAACGACACGTCAACCCAGCTCTGCGCGTCTCTCGAGCAACTTGGTTTTCGTTTCGAGCTCACTCCAACTCCCTCCTCCTCCCTCCTCCCTTCCCCCACCAACGCACCCCCTCCCCTTCTTCCGCTCCCCTTCTTTCCCGTCGCGATGCAACCCTCCTCCCTCACGATCCCGAAACTAAAAGCCGAGCTCTCCTCTCGCTCTATCTCGTTCAAATTGAACCTCAAGAAAGCCGGTCTGGTGGATCTTCTCCAAGCCGCTCTCGACAAGGAAGCTGCCTCGACGACGACCAAGGAGGGGGATAAAGGGGAGGGAGGGTCAACGTCGAAGAAGAGGAAGGAGAGGGAGAGTGATGCGAATGAGAACGCGGAAGGTGAGCACTCACTCGTCTTCTTCAAGACGAAACGAAGAGAAGAAGGGAGGTGGGAGGAGATGGAGCGTCCGTCTCGAGCTCGCTCCCTCACTGACTCCCTTCTTCCCTCTTCTCTCTACGTCTTGAAGCCTCCTCCTCCAAATCCTCCACCACCACTACCACCACCTCCTCCTCCAACAAGAAATCCAAACCCACCCCCTCCCTTCCAGCCTCCCCCCCTCCCTTGCCCGCCTCTATCCTCCTCCTCATCAAATCCCACCTCTCCCCCTTCGACCTCCGCTCCCACCTCGCCTTCTCAGGAACCTCCAAACACATCAGGAAGACCTGCTACGGGGAGGAACAGGCTTGGAAGGAGTTGGCTCTCGGAGCCGGGTTCGGGAAGCCCACGAGTGTGAAGGCGAGGGGAGGAGGGGGAGGAGAGTGGAAGGAGGTTGTGAGGGCGTTGGTTGGGTGTCAGCCGTATGGGTTGGCTCAGGAGGGGAGGTTGGAGGGGGGTTGGGAGAGGTTTAGAGGTGAGTGGATAAGAAGAGAGTTTGGTGGGGAGCGTGGGAAGTGGGAAGGAGGGAGGAGGGGAGGGGAGAGGAAGGAGGGAGGGAAAGACGCGAAGCTCACCAAACTGATCCCTTCCTTTCCATTCCTTCCTTCTTTCCCTCCCTCCTTCTCCTTCTTCCTCCCTCGTACGACCACTCGCTCCCCTTCACTCGCCTAATCCCTTCACTCGCCTAATCCCTCCGCTCTCCTGCTCACTCCCCTCGCTCCCACTCTCGCTCCCTCGCGCACTCGCGCGCCAGACTCCCTCCTCACCTCCAAATCCCTCCTCAAACCCCTCACCCCCGAAGACATCGTCTCCTCCGAAACCATCCTCGAGACCAACCCTCTGATGCGAACCATCGAGGTCTCGGACGACTGGACCTCCCTCGCGAGCGTGACTTGCAACTTCGAAGATGGAGAGGTCGATGATGCGATCGGAGGAATGGGGTTGAGCGAGTTGAGGAGTGTTGGGTATGCGGTGAGCACGAGTGAGAGCGACGGAGTGGGAGTGGTTTTGAATTGGGTGGAGAAGGCTGAAGAGATAGGGAGGGCGAGCACTGACGAGGTCTTCGGTTTGGTTCGCAGCTCGCCACCTGCCCAGCAGTGACCTACCTCGGAGTCGAACAAGGGTTCAGCAGCGTCAAGAACGTCGATGGAGTTACGATCCTCGATGTCTGGCAGGCTCTCGTTGCTAGGTTCGTCACGTCGTTGTTCTTCTCTACGTCCTTTTCGCTCGCCAAACTAACCCACACCCCTCCGTTTATCTTCACGCTCCACTTCGCCTCGCAGAGCCAACGAAAAGATCACAGAAGCTCAACTCCTCTCCAAGTTCATCCGTGATGAGAACCTCAAGGACTCCAACCAGAACACATGGTCGTACCCTCATCGAACCAAGTACTCGGCGTGGGTGTCGACGACGGGAATCAGGACCAAAGGGTGGGCGTTGAAGAAGAGTGTGATGGTTGAGCCTAATGAGTGAGTCGTCCTTCCCTCCCTTCCTTTCTTTGCGTCTTTGGGGGTGAATGGTGGGTGGGTGGGTGTGGGAAGGCCCGAAAAGAGGAGCAAAGGAGAAACGAACCACGAAACTGACTTTCGACCTCGTCGCGTCGTCGCGTCCCTCCTCCTTCCTCCCCTCTTCGTTCGGCGATTTCAGATCCTTCAACGGCGACATCTCCCAAGCTTCAGCAGGATCGATTCTCTTCTCTCTTGGGTTCAACGATGCTGGAAGTGGGAACGACGACGGTGGGTCGGATGAAGAATCGGATTACTGAGTTCGAGTCGAGTCGCGTCGCTTTCGTTTTCTTGCTTTTGTTTCTTGCTTTGTGTTTCCTTCTCTCGCTTGTTTCTTCGTTTCCTAGCTACCTCTTCTCTACCTACACATCTCGCATCCTCTCACCCAACCCCATCCTTTGCATATCTCCTCCTCTCGCCTAGCCTAGCATGTTCTCCTCGCGCGACCGACTTCGTTTCGTTTGTTTAGCTTTCCTTCTTTTTGACGACCTCTCTCGCCCCTCTTGTCCGAAGCATGAACACGATTGACTCTCGCTTGATCTCGAGCTTGCTGGGAGAGGAGGAGAAGGGACCATCTATGGAGAGACCGTGAGCGAGAGAGAAACGAAGACAAGACGGGACGGGACGGAGCGAGCGGAGCTACAACGAGGGAGAAGAGACTAGCTGTTACAACGAGAACGAGAAGGAGGTTGACGCTATACAACGATGGAGAAGGAGAGGAGACGGGAAATGGTACAACAGTGAGAGATAAACACGAAAGAGACAGCGAAACCGAAACCAAACCAAAATCTAATCGAACCCAAGAACGGGCACTTCCTCGAGCTGCTGCTCGTCCTCGTTCACGTCCCCGTTCTCTACGGAAGGCCACTGGGTGGGAGCCTCCCTGAGCTGGATCTCGCCCTTCTCATCGTCCCAGGTCTCGACGTCGCCGGAGCTGGAAGAAGAGCCTTCGGAGGCGGTGTCGTCGACGCGTCCGAACGAGGTTTGATCCTTCTCGACGACGGCGCCGACGTATCGAGTTTGAGCGATTTTTTCCTCCGAGGCGGTGACATCGAGATCCTCAGTCGTGCTGGCAGTGGACTCGACGACCTCGGTTCCCTCGGTAGTGTTGGGCTCGGGGAGGATGCTGGGTTCGAGGACCTCCGACTCGACGATGGCGAGGACGACCTTGGGTTCGACGAGAAGACCTTTCTTGCCCAGCTCGAGGTGCTCCGAGATCTCGTTCCAGATCATCTGCTGAGAGACGGAGGGCTGGTCGTGGATCCTCGCGTCCCCAACGCGTTGAACGAGCTCCGAGACGAGGAAGGGAATCTTGGAGCAGTACTCGACGAGTCGAGTGAGAGATCCATTGGCGATGGTTCGAGAGGTCGGGAGGAGGATGTCCTTGACCAGGTTTCCAGCTGTTCGGGAGAGGGAACTGAAAGAAGGGAATAGAGGAGGGACGAGGTCAGCTCAGGAGAAAAGGGAGGGTGCGAAAGGGGAGGAACGAACAGGATCTCGTTGAAAGCTTCTCCCTCGACAAACGAAGGTCCAGGCTTCCTGAGACCCTTCTTGGCCTTGGTCGTGTGCAAGGAGACGGTTTCCAAAGCGAAGACGAGGTGAGCGAGAGGCTGTTCGAGACAAAGAGGGAGGGAAGAACTTGTCAGCCGAAGAACGATTGAGCGAAGTCGAAAGGAGAAACGCCACGTTGAACTCACACCTCGAAGAACCATAGCCCAGCGTCGATCCTTCAGCTTCTGCTCCGGCGAGCGAGAGTCGTCGTCGCCCCAGAACTGGAGAGCAACCTCGTCGAACTTCGACATCGACGGTTCCTCGTTGGCCTTCGACTTGGGTTTGGGAATCGTACTCTTCTCGACCTTCTTCTTCGACGAAGACTTCGACTTCGCTCCAAGCCAGCCCTTCTTCCCCTTCAACTTTGAGTCCTCTGGTTTCGCGAGACGAGATGCTCGGAAGGCCTTTTGAAGCTTGACGACGAGGTTGAGGAGCTCGACCGGGACGGGCTCTTCCTCGACCTTCGTCTCGAAGACTTGAAGCGCCGAAGGGATGTCGAGGAGAGCTCTTGAAGGTCCGACGGGACTTGAAGGATCCTGATCGTCGATCCTGAGGGACTGAGGGGAGAAAGAGGGTGCAAGGGGAGTGAAGGAGCGAGCGTTGGAACGATCCGTGTCCGTTCTCGGCGAAGAAGACTTCCAGGCGCAGACTGAAAACCAACAAAAGGGAAGATTCGATGAGACTCGATTAGGCTCGTTGCGTGGGGGGAGCCCTTGAACTCACACTCGTTCGAGCAGGTCGTGCCCTCGCTCAGTGCTGGCGGACGACAAAGTCTGCGAGAGATCTCGGACGATCTTCCTCGCGAAGCCGTCGAGTTGAGGAAGCTCTGCTCGACCGTACTCTCCCTGGGAGATATCGTGGATCTTGCGTAGGTACGAAAGAGGAGCGGTGAGACCGTCCTGCAAAGGAATAATTGCGGGTCAGTTCGACGCGTGCCAACTCGACGACGACAACCTAAGCGACTCACGAGGGTTTGTCCGAACCCGATTCGCAGGTGAAAGGCGGGGAGGGGTCAGAACGCGAATGACTCGACGCGCCGGAACAACGGAGGGACTCACGTCGAAAGTACCCCGAGTCTTCTGTCTCCAGGACTCCGAGGAGGGAGCAAATGGTCCGATCGTCTCGTGGGTTGAAGCGTCCGATCTGCGTCGCGAGGAGGTCAACGAACGAAATGGTCCAGCGTCCGAGCTCGAGCGCCGTCGTGAGGACAGGAACATCCCACGAGGGTTCCGAGTTCAGCTCCAACCCCTTGTCTACGGCGAGGAGACTGAGAAGGGAAGCTCCGAGTTCTCGCAAGGACGAGGCTGCTTCGAAGAGAGCTTGTTGGTCGAGTCGGACTGACGACAGCAAGAAACGCAAGGGTGTCAGCGCTCGTTCGCGAACAAAGGATGGGCGGTTACAAACTGACTGGAGGCAGCGAAGACATCGAGCTGGATGCGAAAAGAAGAGTCAGCCCCAGCGCGGAAGGGAGGAAGAACGTGGACGCGGCGTTGCTCACCTGCAAGCTCTTCTCGTTCCTCAATCCTTCGTCCTCGACGTAGTCTTCTCGAGCCAAGACCTCCTTCCCGCTGAGAACAAACGCTGCTGCCTCGGATCCAGATGGCTCGTCCAAGTCCGACGATGAGACTCCGAGAGGTAGAGCCATCCACAGGGCGACGAGGATTCCGTCGAGTGCGAAGGCTTTGGAGGCTCTGCTTCGACTGAGAAGGTAGAGTCGAACCGAATCGGCGATCCGACCGTCGGAGAGAGCGAGGTCGGCAGCGTCGTCGGATCTGTGTGATTCTTCGAGAAGTTTCTGAGGAAGGCGAGGAAGAAAAGCTCGTCAGTCGGAGGGTACAGTACCCGCGAAGGGGAAGTCGAGGGGGGAGGTTCTCGATATCGACTCACGGGCAGGTAGGCATTGAGAGCTAGAGAAACCAAAAACGAGCCCGATTCAGCTCAGGAAATTATAGAGTATAATAGAACGCGAACGCTTACCGTAATCCTCCATGAAAGCGATCTCGTCCTCGACGGTTACGAAAAGAGGAGTCGCCTTTCTGCAGGATCGAAAACGTGAGTCGCGTTAGCTAATGATCCGGAAGGGTAGGAGCACAGCACACTCACGGAGCAGTAGAGACGTCGGAAAGGTAGACTTCTTTCCCAGTCTGCGAGGGAAACAAAGAAGGGAGGGTCAGTTCGGAGTCGGACTTCGGTGCCTCGTCGAACGAACCTGGATGATATCCGCTCGAATCTTCTCTTCGATCTCCGAGTGCAGCTGAGGATCCGTAGCGAGTCTCACGGCGTCGTCGAGACCAGTTGGGTGTCGATGGTAGCTGCGAGCGGCGGCGGCGAACTGCTTCGCTTCCTCGAACGACTTCCCAGCCTTTACGAACATACTTCCCTTCTCGTAGCACTCTCCAGCTCTGGTGAAACACTCGGAGGCGAGAGCGAGCTGAGATCCATCCCGCGACTCGGTAGCGCATTCCTCGAACGAGTTGGCGACAGCCTTGAAGAGTTGTTGGATCCGCCGACGAGACGTCCTGCTCGAATCGAGGAGGGATTCGTCCTCTGCCACACGTCGTTCGAGGAAGGCAGATGAGATCTTGCTCTCGAGAGGTCGACCGGCTTTGTTGAAGGCACTATGGGAAGGTAAGAAGAATTCAGCGACGAGAATCGAGGCGGGAAGACGAGAGAGGACGAACTAGGCAGCTTGGTCGTACACTCCCTTCGCGTGAAGCTCTCGAGCTCGTTCCAACCATTCCAAGGGTGTTGACTCCTTTGCGAGTTGAGGAAGAGGAGAGCTGGCGGGGATGACTTCGATCAGATGTTTGAAGACGAGAAGATCCTGCATGGAAGAAGAGGGGAGGTCAGACGAGACCGGCGACCGACCTCGACGCGACGAAAACGAAGCACTCACCCTCATCGGCCCAGCGTTGATCGATTCGTCCCAGATCCAGATGTGATTCCAAGCACGAGTAACGGCGACGTAGAGCTTCTTGAGTTCTTGACAGATGGGTCCTGTGAAACAAGAGGGAGGTGGTCAGAACGGAGTAGAGTGCGAGAAGGTCAGAGGAGCTTACCGTGCTTCGTTTCGTCGAAGGTCGGAGCTGAAAAATTTGGGATGTCTCGCAGAACGACCCTCCATTGAGCGAACTGAGCTGGAGAGCTGTCAAAGAAGCCGTAGAGCAGGACGTCCTGGAACTCGAGTCCCTTGGCTTCGAGGATGGTGAGAATCATACCTGCGAGGCGGAGGGAAAGGTCAGGACGGAGACGAGCACAGGGGAGAGACGCGACGAGCTTACCGATGTTCTCCTCGCCGACGAGAGCTTGAAGACGAGCCTTCGACTCGTCATCTCGTACGAGGATACACTGCTGAGCTCCAAACTCCATCTCCATCTTTCCAGCTTGAGTGAAGATCTGCAGAATCGAATCGAGGTCAGCCCGTCGTCGGTCGAGCTCAACGAGACCTGTGCAAAGATACGCACCTCCTTGAATTCCTCCGCTCCCTTCTCCCTCTTCTCGAAGAAGGCTGGTCGAGGTCCCAGGATAAGACCGTCCTCGGGCTCTGAGACGAAGGAAAGGAAGACGCCTCGAGGTTCAGCTCGAGCTCTTTTCCCACCGACGCCGAAAGAAGACTCACTGATCGCATCGATAGAGTTCGGGAAGGTCGAACGAAGAAGGGAGACGATGAAGTCGGCGACCTCGCAAATTCCTCCGTGGGATCGGTAGTTTCGAGTGAGCTGCAGACCGGGAATAGGGAGAGAGAGGTCAGCTCGTCGTCGAGTTGAAAGACGAGTTGAACGGCGTAAGCTCACCTGAAAGTAGCCTGTTGAGAGCGATAGGAAAAGTCAGCAAGAGATCTCGAGAGCCTAGAAAGTACGAAAGCTGCTTACCTGGTTTCTCGGCTTCCCTCAACCCAGATCGAACCGCCAACTGATCCTTCTCCAGTCGGTAGAAGAGAGCCGTCAGCTCGCTGAACTTGAACGAGGACCCGGCGGAGATCGTCTGAGCGGTATCTCCGCACACGAAAGTTCCCTTGGGGGTAGAGCAGATCCGTCAGATCACTGAGAGCGACGGAAAAAATGACGAGACGAGTCAGCTTTGACGTCGAGGTCGTCGAGGGAAGAGAGACGACTTACGAGCCAGATCTACGATCAGGTTGTCTTGAGCTTCGTCCACGTAGACGAAATCGACTCGATCAATGAGAGATGGGTACTTTTGAAATCCTCGAAGGATGGCGTGAGTCCTAGAGACAGGCGAGGACGAAAAGAGTCAGTTCTCGCCGCGTCGACGAACTCGCTCGCCTGTCCGTCTCGCACTTACCGATCTGCTGCGTCCCGCTCCCACCTCTCGGCCTTGAGCTTCTCGTATCGAAGGAAAACCTCGTATATCAGCCCACGCTTGGTCGCGAAAGTCGGCTGGGAGCGAGGTGAGAGCGCTTCGTACGAGGCTCGCGAGAGATATCCGTTCGCCTCCTCGAGCGTCTCCTCCGATCCTCTGTCGAGCCGCAAAGCAACGAAGGGCGTCAGCTCAAATTCACGGAGTCCAGAAGAGTGAATGACCCACTTGATGACTCCTAGTATCTCGTTCCAAACCATGACAGGATCGAGACCCTCGACGAGCTTCTCGTCGAAACGAGGGAAGTAGGCAAGCTCGAAGACCCTGAAGTCGATGAGGGTTTGGCGAGCTCGGACTCCGAGAGGGACAAGATCAGATTCGAGGAGGGAAGAGAGCTGTTGTAGAAACGAAAAGAGACGAGAGTCAGCAAAGGCCGAAGAGGAGGGAAAACCGAGGAGCGGGCGAAGAGCAAGACTCACTTGGTCGAACGAAACGAAGAGAGGAAAATGCCTGTCCTCGAGGAGAGACCAGCGAGAGGGAAGTTCAATCTCCCTCGTACGGTTCATGGCCATCGAGGAGGAGCCGAGTCCATCTGACTGGTGCTGAACCGTCTGATGAAGAGTCTTGAGCTCGGACTTCGACATCGAGCTGATCTGGTGGCTCCTCGAGCTTCGAACACGATTTGGGAAGAACGGTCAGACGAATGGAGACGATGGGTACGGAGAAGAGGTACGCACAGTTTCTGGAACTGCTCCCCGACCTTCACGGCGAGAACAGACGACTGAGTCGAGAACAGCGAACGAGGTTTTCTGCTGAGTCCAACGGAGGACTTCGCTTCGGTTCCGAGGAGCTTGAACAACTGTGGAAAATAGTCGCAGCAGGTCAGAATGTGTATAGACGTCGGCTGAAAGTGAAGACGAACCATGCAGGTCGTTTTCCTGGAGAGAAAGCGAAGGTCAGTTCGAGGACTCGTCGCGTCGAGGGAGAGAAATCAAACTCACCCAGTCCCACCGCGTCCGAGAACGAAACAGGCTCCCTCGTGGTTCATGATCTCTTGCTCCTTTGGACTACGGGGGATGAAGCGAAATGATTAGTGGGGAAAGTTTGGAAAGAGCAAGAGCGGAGAGGACGAACGCGAGGGTGAAGACGTGCGAGTTGGCTGCAGTGGACTGGAAGGCGAGAAAGGTCGACGCCGTACAGGGAGTGAACTTCTCAAGACTGTGGCGAAGACGTTCAAAGTTAGGGTGAGCTCAGAGAAGATATGGAGGAGGTTTACGCACGCGAGAAGGTGGTGAAGCTGAACGGTCGAACGGAACAAGATCTAGTCAGCGAAACGGCGTCGTCCCTCGTCCATTCGTGTCTTCTCTCGAACGCACCTCGAGGAAGTCGTCATCTGTTAGAACGTCTGGAACATGAGTTGAATCATCCGACGAGTCGACGACGTGCGAGGTGTCCATCTTGAAGACGGCGGGGACGTGAGGATCTCGAGAGCGATTGTTGATGTTGAGGTTCCGTCGTTGGCAGTAGTTCGACCCTCGTCTCGAGTGATGGTCGACGAGCTTCTGTCAGACACGATTCGCTATCTGACGATGATTCAGGATGGCCCAGATCTTGATGGCTGATGAAACGAAGGGAAAGCGAGCGAGTCAGTGCAGGTCGGCGACGACGCGTCGAGATCCAGCAGTTCGAGGGAACCCACTTTGACGATCCAGACCTCTAGCCTGATCAGAGTAGATGTCGACAGACCAGACGATCCTGCGACGAGACAAGGAAGGAGAAGACATGATCAGCGAAACGAGCTGAACGCGAGACGCAGTCGAAGCCAGCTCACCTCAAATCCCGCGAGAGCTTGGCCTCGTAGATAGGAACGCCGCCTCTAGGATGATCGGCGAGTGCCTTGGCGTTGTCGCCGTAGAGTAAGCCTTTACTGAGATCTCTGTGGAACCCAAATGAGAAGGGCGAGGCGAGTCAGCGAGACGCGTTCGAAAAGAACGACGCGCGAAGAGAAACGAACCCGATCTTCCTGCAGAACGAGAAGAAACTAGATCAGCTTAGTGTTCAGAGATCGGGCTAGGTCATCGAGCTCACCGTTTGACGATACCAGTGATCTTGGAGTCTCCGACTTGACGAATGAACGAGACTGACGCGAGGGAAGAACGACGAGCTGTCAGTTTGAGCCCTTTCCTCTCACTCAGCCTCGAGGATAACGAAGGTACTCACTAGCTTTACCCGACACCATTATGGTCCAGGGACCAAGCGATCCTACGACGTCCTCGAAGTACTGAGCAGCTCGAACGGGCTGGATCGTCGAGACTTCGAGCTGCTCTGCCTCCACCTCGACTGAGTCGTTGACTGGAAGGGTTCCGAGCTGAGCTCCTGTCTCGATGACGCGAGTAAAAGCTTCGAGGTCTGTAGATACGGAAGGGTGTACGCGAGGAAGGAGAACAGGAAGAGTCAGCCCTCGAACGAGCTCTCGTTCAGCCCTCGCCGCGACTCGACCTCTCCTCCTCCTCCTCGAATCTTCTCTTCTCCAATATGTACGAAGAACAAGCGCACCTCCCAGATCCGAGAAGACGATAGTCAAGAAGGGAAGCTCAGGCGAGTCCATGAGCTTGAGAGAGATGGGGAAGCCGTCGTCGCCTGCTGGATTCGGCGGCGGGGAGGAGTCGATTGTCTCGGGAAGGGCTGCAACGATAAGGTGCGAGTTAGGTTCCGAGCAAGATAGAGCGCAGCAGATGCAACTTGGCGAGAAGACCCAAAGGGACGAGCAGCTCACCTGGTGTTCTAGACTCGAGGGAAGGAATGAGAAGCCATAGCTGACTCGCTTCGGTGGGATTGAGGACGAGCTGAACCTCCCCTCGCCCGACTTCCTCGAGAGCGTGAGTGGTTTGGTTGAGGACGACGAAGGTGGCCAGTCTTGATACAGAGAGATTCAGAAGCACGCGAAAGGGAGTCAGTAAAAAGCTTTGAAGGTTGGAAGGTATGGGGCAAGGGGGAGAAGAGGTGGCGAAGATGAAGCTAGCGGGAAGTTCAAAGGAGATCTACCTTTGGAAGACGACGATGTCCTCGGCCATGTTGGAGAGAGTGTTGTGCGATATGATGAGAGGGAGGAGCGAAGAGTGGGCTGATGATATTTTGGAGCTTGAGGGCACAGTGAGGGTTGAGGGAAGGAAGGTCAAGCGAGGAAGGGGGGGAGGGAAGGTCGGTTGATGAGCTTCCCAAAGTGGCGCGGGGAAGGAGCTCACGGAAGACAGGCATCAAAGAAGAAAAACTTCATTTCTGTGCTTGCATCCTAAATGTCTGTCAATATCGCCTCACACACAAATTTCACTCGGCGAAAAAATGTTCAAGGAGGACAGGACGACGGCGCAAAACGAAGGGAGGAGGAAGCGAGGTCGAGCTCGCCCTTTTGGCTTCTGACTCCCATCATCTCCCTTCCCGTCCCTTTTCCTTCTTCCTTTCTGTTCCCCTCCCTCGCCAGATGGACCTCGAACAACGACTCGCCGCTCTCGAGGAAGCCGACAAGCAGAAGGCTACCCTCATCGCTCAACTCTCGTCCGAGAACGAAGCTCACACCTCCTCCCTCGCTCACCTCTCCCCCGTCGTCGCTCTACTCTCTTCCGAGAACGAGAGCCTCAAGAGAATCAACAAGGATCAGGAGCTCGTCAACGGACAGCTTTCGAGAGCGTCGCTCCCTGGAGGGTTCTGGGTCTGGGAGAGTCGAAGGGAGGAAGGGAAGGAGGACGAAGGTCGTTGGCTCTGGTCTCTGGTCTCTCGTTCGTCTCCCCTTCTTTCTCTCTTTCCCGTTCCTCCTACGGTCACTAGCTTTATCAGGCTAACCACTTTGAACTCCCTTATTCTTTCCAGGAGAAGTACAGACCATCCCCTCCTCGAGTGACGCACCGTCCTCTTCCTCTCCCTCCCCGTCGAACTCCTCCTCCACATCACGTCCTTCCTCAGTAGGAAGCAGAAGTTCAAGCTTCCCCGAGTGTGTTTTCAGCTCTTCGATATCCTGGCCGAAGAACTCTACTCCACCGGGACAGTTACCGCTTCGAAGGCCTCGTCGTTCGTCCGGGCCAAGGTGAGTGCTCGAGTGCTCACCACCTCCCTCCTCGGTCCCTTCCACTTCGATACCTCCTGCTGACCAGTCTTGTTTGATGCAGTTCTCCGAATCTTCCGTCGTGCATGGTCGTCTTCGCCGCCTTCGTTCGATGAAGCTACTCGTCCTTCGCTCCGCTGGACCTCTTCGCCTTCCTGCCCTCGCCGTCGTCGCTCGACCCGTCATTAGCGTCCAGGACGTCCGCCTTCACATCACCGACCTCAGACAGGACATCCGGCTCTATGGACCCCTTCTGGCCCTCCTCCAACCGCTTGAGCGCTTCCTTCTCTACTCAACCTTCAACCAAGGAATCCCTCCAACGATCGTTCGCGTCCCTCCTTCCCTTTTCGACTTCATGAGCAGATGGTCTTCGCTGAGAAATATCGACTTTTGTGGGCCTGGATCTATCCCTCTCATGGAAGGAGAGTCGAACGAGCTGGCGATGTCGATTGGAGGAGAGAAACCGGAGAGCTTCTTCTTTCGAACGGAGACGTTCGACGGAGTGCACGAAGAGGAGCCATCCTTCTCAGCGGACGTCTTTTTCGAACGAGTCCCCTCTTACGTCATCATACCTCGAATTCACAGATGGGTTGTTTTGGAGTGTGATTGGGAGGACGTAGAACAGGAGGAGCAGGATTGACAAGAGGGAGGCGAACGCGGACGCGGTGGGTTCAGACTTCGAGGTCAGCTTTTCTCATTGATACTCTCATAGTGCTATATACAATCCTTCCTATTTGACGGGTTCCCCTTAAGCTCGTCTTGTACTCGACTGGAGTTGCCTAAGGACAACGACGCGTCGCGTCGAGAACAAGCAGCTCGACGCGTTTTTTTCTTCGCGTCCGCGACCTTTCGTTTTCTCCCTTCTTCTTCTTCCATTCGAACTCTTCTCATTTTCAACATCTACATACCAGCGCTCTCGTTCTCCCACTATCTTCCCTCTCACCCCTCCGTCCACCGCGGACTGGCTCTCTTCTCCTCGAATCCGCCTCGGACGGGCGCTGATTTCGAGTCATCCAAACGCTCTTCCTTTCTTCCTTTCCTCTTCTTCTTCCAAACCGTCAACCCCGAACCCAACCCTCTCACCCTCTTCAGCTCCTCTTCCCCCTCACCATGACCTCCCAATCACTCTGGCTCCGATGCGAGACCAAGCCTCACGAGCATCGTTCTGCTCTGACTCCCACGACGGCCAAAGCCCTCATCGACGCTGGATTCGACATCACCGTCGAGAGGGATCCCGAGAGAATCTTTGACGACGAGGAGTTCGAGGCGTGAGTTCATCTATCCATCTTCCTTTCTATCATCTTCTCGTAACGTCCAAGACAAAGAGGGGCGAGGAGGAGCTCTCTTTTTCTCGACCCATCCCTCCCCATCTCCCCCTTTCGCTCGAGCTGACCTTCTCCCTTCCCTTCTCCCTCTTTTCTTCAGCATCGGCTGCAAGCTCGTCGGCCACAACACCTGGCACACCGACTGTCCCACGACCACCACCATCATCGGACTCAAAGAGCTCGAAGAATCCACCGACGCCCTCCCTCACACCCACATCCAGTTCGCTCACTGCTACAAGCACCAAGGAGGCTGGTCCTCCGTCCTCAAGCGATTCAGAATCGGAGGAGGAACCTTGTACGATCTCGAGTTCCTCACCGACCCTTCCGGGCGACGAGTAGCTGCGTTCGGATACCACGCTGGGTTCGCTGGAGCTGCTGCTGGATGCTTGGCTGTCGGAGCTCAGCAGGAGGAGGGAGGGAAGGGAAGACTCGGAGGGTTGAAGCCTTTCAAAAACGAGGACGCTATGGTCGAGAAGGTTAAGGAGGAGTTGGCTAAGCTTGGACGACCCGTTCGGGCTCTGGTTATCGGAGCGCTCGGAAGGTGTGGTGGAGGAGCGGTGGATCTGTTCAGGAAGGTTGGGTTGAAGGAGTGAGTTCTGAGCTCGTCGTTTCCTTCGTCTTTCCCTCCCCTTTTTTCCTTCTCTCGAGAGCTCATGCTGACTTTATGTCTCGCTTCGTCTGCAATCAGGGAGGACATCGTCAAGTGGGATATGGCGGAGACCGCTGGAGGAGGACCTTTCCAGGAGTTCCTCGATGGTGAGTTCTAAAGCGCAACGAGCTCCTCCCTTCCTTCCCCTCTCTCCTCTCGCTTTTCTCGTCGTCCGCTGACCCTCTTCGCTTTGATCTCGTGACCACAGTCGACATCGTCGTCAACTGCATCTACCTCACCTCTCCCATCCCTCACTTCCTCACCGAGGAGTTCATCGCCAAGGCTGGAAAGGACAGGAAGCTCGGATGCCTCGTCGATGTTTCTTGCGAGTGAGTAGAGCTCTTTCCCGGCTTTCTGTCCCGCCTTTCCACCACGCAGACTGGCTATCCGCCAGCTAGCCTTCTCGTAGATTCCTCGCTCGTTTTGTCGCGCGCGTTTCGACGAAATCTGAACTGACCTCGCGTTCGCGTTCTCTCCTCTCTCCTCCGCCTCCTTCAGCACCACCAACCCCAACAACCCTCTCCCCATCTACTCCATCAACACCGTCTTCCCTGAACCTACCGTCGACGTCAACGTTGGGTTCGTCTTCATCTCTTTGTCGTCCCTTCCCCTTCCTCGTCGCTGACGTTCCCCTCCCTCGTTTCGTTTCGCGTTTCGTTCGAACAGAGAGGGAAACCCTCCCATGACCGTCATCTCCATTGATCATCTCCCTACTCTCGTACGTCCCCATCACTCACCCTACCACACCTCCCCACCTCATTCCCTCCTCGCTGACCCTCCTCCCCTCGTTCTTCGTTCGCGTCCGTTGGTCTCACAGCTCCCCCGAGAAGCCTCCGAATCCTTCTCCTCTGCCCTCCTCCCTTCGCTGTTGACCTTCCCTCAGAGGTCGACCGAGGGGGTCTGGACTCGAGCTGAGGCGCTGTTCAAGAAGCACTCGGCTGAGGCCAAGAGCGTGGATCCTTAGACGTCGAGCGACTTAAGGAAAAGCAATGAAGGAGCAGGGGGTTTAGGGTAGTCTAGTCTCGTGTCGAGTTTAGTAGTCTACTGCTTTGGGAATATCTAGATGATCACCCTGACGCGCTGAGGGCCGGAGAGGAGCGTGGAAGGGAGGGGGAAGATCGGAGAGACGCGTCGTTCCCCTACGAACTGAAGCCGTCGGTCGACGCAAGCTCATCTTCGTCGAGACGCCTCCTGTAGGAGATGAAGCGAACCTTTTTATACCCGCCTGAAAACGTCTCGGAAGCAAGCCAGCGAATTTGTTCGAGTTTCTCGCCATCCAAACACGTGAGGAGAAGACCACGCCCGCGACCTCTCACCCTCGCTGTTCCAACCTTCGCCTCTTCGCCTCCAACTTCGAGGTTGCTCTCTTTCTCTTCCTCGTCCACGGTGTTGCTCCGCTTACTCGCTCTCTGAAGAACAGACATAAGCAGACGCGGGTCCGAGGGCGCTTCCTCCTCCCCTTTTTCCCATCTCTGAGTCTCGGATGTTTTGCTGTTCTCGTCCTCCGAGGAGGGAAGGAAGGCGTCGAGCTCACCTCGCTTCCTTCCTTCTCTTCTGGCTCTTCTTACAGTGAGCATTTTCTTCCGCTCAATGTCCACTTTCCAAAGCTGATCTAGTATCACCCTCTTACCCCCACCTCTAGTGATATCGTCATGAAAAAGGAAGGGAGGGGGGAGGGAGGAGGCTCGATCCCAAATGTTCCTGACCCCTCTGCTCTGAGCTTCCGACGACCTTCCCTTCCCTCCCTCGCTCGCCTGACTTGAAACCACCACTCCCCTCTCTCCCTCCTTCGCTTCCTTCTCTTTCTACTTCCCTCTCCCACACTCGTTTCAGAACAGCTATAATCCCAAGGGTCGAGAAAGAGCTCCGGTCAGCTCGTCCAAGCTCGAAGCTTCACTCGTCCCCTCCGTCGCTCGTTCACGTTCGAGCTCAACCAAACGATCAGCAACCAACGGAAGGGATCGTCTCTCCTTGCTTAACTCTTATCCCAGCAAACTCTACAAGAGGTAAGTCAACAACCCCTTCTCCTCTTCATGATCCCAAGAAGTGTAGATTCCCCTCCTACCCGCTCGTTCCTGACGTTTCCCTCTCCCCTCTCGCGTTCTCTCAGATGCCTGGTTTCCTGGACCCTCGCGACGAGCCTCCCCCTCCTTCCCCGGTTCCTTCTTCGAATCTAGGAATATCACCTCAGATACCTCAACACCACGTTTTTGCATCCAACAAGCAGCATCACCCTACCTCGCCTCCTACGACGTACAACAACAGCCCGTCCAAGCCGTCTCCCGCTTCCTCCTCCTCGTCCTCCCTCACCCCTCACCACCCTCTCACTCCTCCACACCTCAAGCAGCAAGGGATCCCTTCTCCCCTCGTCACTTCGACCTACCCTCTCCCTCCGATCCCGCCGAGACCAGAGTCGAAGATCCTCTCGGACGACTCCCACAACGCCTACCGTTCGAGCTCAGGATCGACGCTCCTCCCTCTGCCGTCGAGGGTCTCGTCGGCTATCTGGACAGGGCAGTCCTTCGAGGATGGAACTCTTCCTCTTAGTGCGATAGGGAAGGAGTTCCCTCGTCCGCCTACCGACTTGGGTCACGGAGAGGGTAATCATGGACTCGGATTCGCTCGAGTAGGAGGAGGTGGAGCGGGAGGTGAGCTCGACGAGAGGGAGGCGGCGGGTTCGTTCGAGGAGACCGAGGAGGAGAGGAGAAGGTTGGAGATGTACAGGAAGCTGAGTCAGCAGAGAGCTGCAGCTTCTGAGAGGGGAGGGAGACCCTCTTACTTCGAGACCTACGGAGGGTCGAAGAACGGAGGAGGAGGTTCGTCGTCGCACGGCACTCCTCCTCTCGCCGTCGCGTCCTCCTCACCCGCATCCTCCCACCCTTCCCTCTCCCCTTCAATTACCGCCCGACTCTCCTACGTCACCATCACTCCCTCCTCAAGTGCTTCCTCCTTCGCTTCGACCTCAACCATCACCCCAAGAGGTCGAAATCCATTCACCTCCACCGCCTCCTCTTCGACTTCCAGCCACAACCTCTCGTCGTCAACCGCAACCCCCTCTCCGACCACTTCCACACCGCCCAACTCCGCCTTCTTCATCTCGTCCATTCCTATCAACTCCGGCAGCCCTCGAAGACCGTCCCACCCCTTAGCTTCGGATCCCTCGCCGTCAAGACCAGGAAGCGTCGCGTCCATCAACCGAGCTCGTTCGAACGAGGGAAGACAGAAACGTCTTTCCTCTCTCTACTCCAACTCGTCGAGTCTCCCTCAGGCTCCCTACCCTTCCGGACCCATCCCTCTCCCTCCGATTCCCTCCTCAGCGTCGACGCCCAACTTCGAACTCGCTCAAGTCCCCTCCCCGAACTTCCATCGACCGTTCCCGAGCGAACTCAACCCTACCCCTCCCTCGCAACGGAACCTCCCTCTCCCGGATACCCCCAGTCGAGAAACGTTCAGGACCATCTCAACCACGTCGACGAGTGCAGGAGGAGGACTTCCGTCGAGTGCGGGAAGCCATACCAGCAGCGCTGTGATCGTCACAGATGCGAAGCGAGGCTCCGTCTCGACGTCGGTCGCTCTCTCCAGTCCTTCGTCGATCCTCACGCTCCAAGGATTGGGATCCCGGACAGATTTAGGTCGATGGGTCTCGGCTGGGATGGGAATGGCTCAGGAGGGGGAAGAAGAGCTCGTTCAGTCGAGGGAGGGAAGTCTCAAAGTCGGACATCGAGCCTCAGCTCTCGAGGCTCTCGAGGGACGAGGAACGCCGTCTCCCACTCCCTCTCCCACCTCCGGACCTACTCCCATCCTCAAGGACTCTCTGACTCGGAAAGGAAGCTACTCGTCGTCCGGATACGGAACGAACACCTACCCTCCCGCTCCCACCTCCCCGAGTCACCTCCTCCCTCCTCCTCCCTCCCACCAGCAACGCGTCTCCCCTGCCTCCTCTCCTTCAACGACCCCGCAAACAGACTACCCTTTCCTCGCAGGTCCATCCAACTACCCCTTCCCTTTCATCTCGTCGTCCTCGGCGTCCTCCTCCCCGAACCTCTCTCAACAACCCTTCAACGGCGAGAAACGAAACTCCGACGCGCCCTCCCAACGCTCAACCCGGTTCGCCTCCTCCTCCCTCGTCGGCCCTTCGAGGTCGTCCAAGTCCCATCGCTCGAGCTCCCACTCGGGGTCTCCGTACAACAACAAGCACTCCTCTGCGTCGTACTCGGGACGACCTTCCTCTTCAAACTCAACCATCTCCCCTCCCACCCCGCTCGGGGTCAAACGCACCCCGTCGAGGATCAAGCGATGGGAAGCCGGTCTCTCTCTCGCTCGTTTGGTCCGTAGGGCGGATAGGGTGGTCGAGATCCTCGAAGGCGGAGGAACGGCGAGCGGGAGTGAAGTTGGAGGAGGAGTTGAGGGAGCGAGAGGTTACGTTCATCACTCTCCCTCGACGAGAAGGAAAGTCTCTGCTGGCGGAGGGGCCCTCTCTCGTCGACTCACCAGTGGGGGAGGATCCCTTCGTAGTTGGGTCTCAGGTGGAGGAGGAGGAGGGACGAGTTCGAGGAGGTCGACGGGACGAGCTGGCGGAACCTCTGAAGCTGGTGGAGCAGGAGGAGGGGATGGGGAGTTCACGGAACTGGGAGATAACGACGACGATGGCTCGAACGAGGGAGGAGAGCCAGGAACGGTGGTGATCATCGCTTCGCCTGAGAGGGCTGCAAAGAAGGGCGACGCGACGGTGAGGAGGAGGAGTTTGGGCAGGAAACTGGGTTCGATGGGTAGTGGTGCAGGGAAATGGAGTGGGGTGGGAGCGAGAGGGGTGGATGAGGAGATTGGGGAGGGATCAGGAGGGATGGTGGAGAAGGAGGTGGGGGTGGTGGTTATTGGGTATGGGGAGGAACAGCCTAGGGAGGTGAGTTTTCACAAAACAAACCAAAACAAAAGCGACGCGTCTTGAGCGAGTTCGTTCGTTCTAGCTCCGTCGTACTGACTTTTGCTTCATCCTCTTCGCGGCTGGCAGGTCTCCGGTATCGAGTTCGGTCCACCTGGGACGGAGTCGACGTGGGAGAAGAAATCTCTGCCTGCGACTCCTTCGAGGATGGGGGTCGTTTAGACGAGGAGGAAGAAGTTGATGGCTTGTGGGGTGGGACTGTTGTTGTTGATTCTGATCATCGCGTTACCTGTTGGGTGAGTTGACCTCCGTCTCTTTCGACGGGGAAGGGAAGAAACGACGAAGACTGACTTGCGTTTCGATTCGTTCAGACTTCTGACGAGACACGGCGACGACGCGACAGGTTCGACGGGCGGTGGAGGGACGAGCGACGAGGGATGTGCGAATGGGATGGTCGGAGGTTTCTGCAACCTCAGTGAGTGTCTCGATCTCCTAGCACCTCCTTCGACAGCTCTTGACGGTGACTTGTCTCTTCGCTCCATCTTCAGACTCGACGTGCGTCTGCACCTCGACCTCGTCCGACTGTCAACCTCTCGCCTCCTCCCTTCTCACTTTCACCCAAATAGCGTCCACCATCTTCAACACCACCCTCTCCGCCTCCTCCCTCGCCTCCTTCCTCTCGTCCGTCCAAGGTTCACCCACGAACTCGAACTGCTCCTCCCAAGCCCTCCTCCTCGACCTCGGAACCTCCCTGGACCCTTCGAAACAACCTCGTCGTCTCCAGTTCGCCCAGTCGTCCCTCCTTTGGCAACTCGCGAAGACCGAGGATCTCAACATCGTCAAGGACCTTCGAGCGTTCGTCTCGTCGTTGGACTTCACGGGAGTTCCAGACGGAGCAGTCGCGCTGGATCTCACTCAGTCGGAGAAGTTTCGAGTCGCTTCGGCTGGATGGACGTTCGATTTCGCTTCGCTGGAGGTCAAGGCTCCCGTCGTGGGCTGGATCGAGGACGCGTCGCCCAATGCTTTCCAGCAGTCGTTGGTCGGGACGGTTGGAGCTTCGGTTCTTGAGAGAATCTCCACCCTCGCTGCTGGTGAGTACACTCGCTTCTTCCTCGTCTGTAGCTCCTTTCGAGAACGAGCGCTGAACCCTCCTTCCTTCTCGAACAGCTTCTTCGACCCAAGGCGAAACCGCTCTCGCTCGATTCTGGACCTCGACTCTCTTTCTCCCATCCGACCAACTCCCTCTCTTCCTCGCCGTTGTCAAAGCCAGTCCGGTCGTCATCCCCTTCGACGCAACGGCTTCCATCGGATCCCAATCCCTCATCGGTCTCACTCAACTCTCCTCCACGACTTCCTTTCCTCCTCCTACCTCCTGCTACCCAACCCTCAGCGACGCTCAACGCTCAGCAGTCGAAGGCTTCGAGTCGAGCGTTTTCGGTCTCGCACCAGCGACGGTCGGAGGCACGGTTCTCGCGTCGAGCTGCTTCCCAGATCGACCGGTCTACGGCTCCCTCAACCTCCTCCACCTTCGAACTCCCTTCCTCGACGGTAGAACAGGTCTCGCTCGACAAGCAGTCGTCGTGAACGAGGACGTGAAGACGAGGGTCACCTTCCGAGTCGGCGAACTCCTCTCAGGCTTCCCAGGAGGATCGATCTCGAGCAACGGAGGAGACGCGTCGACGGATCTCGACCCTCGAGAACAAGGGAACTTCCAGCACCTCAACCACGTCGTCCTCTCCTTCCTTCAAGCCATGCCCTCCACCACCATCGCACAGGACTTTATCTCCTTCGTCCTCTCCAAACCAACAACCCAAACCCTCCTCCTTCTCCCTCCCGCCAACACCTCCACACTCTTCCCTCTCCTCTCCTCCCTCCCAACCATCGAAGTCGCCCTCATCGGGTCCATTCTCATCTCAACCATCAACCACACCCTCTCCTCCTTCGCCACACCCTCCGATACCCTCTTCTTCGGCTCTCCCAACTCAAACACCTTCCGACTCTGGGCAGTGCAATCCCCCTCGACGTCGTCCGTCTCGCCCGCTGTGGTCTGGTCCGAGTCAGCGACGAGTCAGCAGGTCGTGATTCAGCAGACGAGTAGCGATACCTCCTTCGAGAGGGTGTTCAGCGAGGCAGCGAAGGCCATCGCGACGGGGGAGGAGACGAGTGAGGCGGACGTGAGAAACGTGGTCGAGGGGATGGACGCGTTGGGATTGCTCGTTTCTTGATTCGCTTGCATGCTTCCCCTTCTTCTTTTCTACTTCTTGCTCCCCTACACATCCTTTGCATCTATCCTTCTACTTTCTTGCCTACTACTTGGTTTACTGGGACACCTTCGTCTATGCTTGCTCATCCTTCGCTCTAATTTCTCTGCGTTCATCGTTCTTCCGTTCTTTTCTGACTCGTTCATTAATGTCGCATGTCTCCTTTCGAATCGAGTCGTGATCCTCAGGTCCTCCATAGGGCTGACCACGTGGCGAAAGTGAGATGAGAGGAGGGGAAGCAAAATCGAGACGAGCTTGATCGATTCGACGCGTCGAGAACGTTTCGTTGCGCTCTCCTTCGCGCTTCTTCTCCAGAGATTCCCCTCTGTGACGTGCTTCTGCCCGTCTATTTTTTTCTCCAGCGCTGCGCTCAAGACTCTTACGGCATAAGTTGAGCCAGGCGGTGCTTCAACCCCTTTCGAGCTCCTGCTTCGGCGCTCTGTCCGCTGTTTCCTTTGCACCAACCATCATGTAGTCCTCCAACGAATATCCTGCCTACCCTTCGGATGACTCTTCCTCCATCGGAGGCTCCTCTACCATGACGTTCACGGACTCGCTCGAAGCGGCTTGGTTTGAAGAGAGACATGGTGAGTCGAAGAGTGTCAAGCTCAGTTCGCTATCGCTTGTCTTCCTTCCTTCCTTGAAGCTGACCTTCATCTCCCTCTTTCTTTTATTGTGGCTGCTTCAGGTCGAAAGGTACAAGCTGCTAGTCAGAACTGTCGGTAAGTACAGACATCGTCTCTGATCGAGGGCCTCTCAGCTCTTCGCCCCAGAGCCAAAACGACGCTCACGTTCCTTCGCTGTGTCGAACTCCTCGCGTCTTCAGCTCTCCCTCGGATGGAGCCGGAAAGACTGCAGGAGAGTACGCCTCGTACTGGAAGCTCGAGAAGTTTGGCTTGTATCCCCAGGAGGTTGCGACGAGGGTCGAAGATCTGGTCTCAAAACAGGGATCGCGAATTCTTGACGTCGGTCAAGGAATGAGTGGTGAGTGGGTTGGGAAGTTGACTCTTGTCTCATACTAACGCTCTAACCTTCTCTCAGGTCTTTGGCTCATGTCGATGGCGGAGCGGTTCCCAACTGCAAAGTGCCTAGGTGTCGACGCACAACCTCTCGTCGCCGAGTTCGTCCCTCCTTTCCTTGATGCGAGCAATGGTCTCGAAGCTGACCTAGCGATTCCTTTCTCTCAGAACTGTACCTGCAAACATGACAACCGAACGTGAGCCGGTTCTCTCGTTCTCAACCAACTCACCTCGCGTCGCGTCGCGTCGTTTCAACCTGACACTTCCCCCTCCTTCTTCTCCCTTCCCTAGTCTTCGATGTATCCACGGAACTTCCCTAGTGTGTCTTAATCATATCGGCTCCTCCGTCGAGCGAGAAATGGAACTCACGCTCCTTTTCTTTCAGCCCAGATGCGTTCTTCGACGTGAGCATTCCCTTTCCTCTCGGTTTCGTTCTCGCTCAAGCTGCGTCTCACCGCTTTCACATCTCGCAGGTGATCAACCACTCTCAACTCGCTAGCAGCTTCTCCAAAACCTTCACCTACGAGAATTTGTGCAGCGAGATTGCTCGCTGTCTCAAGCCCGACGGCGTGTACTTCTTCTTCGAAGCCTTGAAGGTGGGACCATCAGGTCTTCTGCTGAATTTGAGCTTCAGCTGATTTTGTTGATCTTCTTCTACCGCCAGCCAACTCTCTTTCCCGAGAACGGAGACACGATGGAGAAGAACTTCGTCGCCATCGACAAGTTTCGTTTTGCGCGTGAGTCGTTGCTATCTCGCCCTTCTCTCCTTGTTCGCCGCTATCCTTCCTTTAATGACTCCGGCAGACTGACCGAAACTACTTCCTCTTCTCCTACAGAGATGTCACTCTTCCCCGAGCGGAAATTTCCAGTCTGCTCTCTTTCCCAAACTCCCGACGACGCGACTTACTTCCTCTCCGTCTTGAGATCTACCGACGCATTCGACCCCTTCGACGTCCAGCCTCAGTTCACTCAGTTCGGAAGCAGAGTAGTGGGTGAGTACTCCTTTTGTTGTTGACGTCAATTGGTGAACTTCGGAGAATGATCCAACCTTGCTCGTCGACGCGACAGATCCTCGAGCTGATCGAATCGGCGACATCTACTGCCACTTCGCCAGATCGGTTTGCTCTCCTTATTTCTTCCTCGCAGCGGGATACTCGGAGGCCGATGCCCATATGTGGACCTCGCGAGCACAGCAGGAGTTTGAAAGGGCGAGGAACTGCAAGAAAGGCGAGGGCTTGGTCGCAAGACATTCGTTGGGTTGGGCCGTGAGGAAGGGTTACTAGATACGTGCATCTTGATACTCTCACATCCCGTCTTCCCCCTCTCAGCTCGAAAGAAGATCGGTCAAAAGGGACGACGGCGCTGGTCGACGACGCGTCCTCTGAGCTGAGTTTCACTCGCCTTCCGCTCTCCGCTTCTTCAGTCACCTCGAACAAATGGGAGAGAAAGGCGTTAGGATCGTATATGCGAGAGAGAGCAAAGAATCAAGTGAACGAGAAGCGAAGCAAAGCAAAAGAAAGCAAGGAGAGAGCGAACGAGCGACGAGCAGAACCATTCTGGCTTCTTGCTCTTCTAGAAAAAAAGACAAAGATCGAGGCAGCAAAGTCCTGCTAGCAGACCAGCACAGAGACCCACTCCAGCTCCTGCACCAGCTCCCATCCCTCTCTGGCCGTCGTTCGGCTGCTGGACGTAGATTGGTTGAGGGTAACCTGCGAGCCAAATCGAGAGCGAGAGCACGTCAGCTCGTCGCTTCCTTCTCCTTCCTTCCTCGACCACTTCTTCCATCAAACCCAACCAAAGAAGCGAAATGGAATGCTCACCTTGCTGCTGCATCTGTGGCCCTCCATGCTGCCAGTTTCCTTGCTGACCTGGACCCCACTGCTGGCCTTGAGGAGGGTAGTAAGGCTGCTGCCACTGCTGCTGATTCCCTTCGTTCTGCTGCCCGTAGTTGTACTGCTGCTGCTGCTGAGGGTAGGGCTTGGAGTTGTCGTAGGTGTTCTGAGGGTAGGAGGGTTGGTTGTTGTTGTTCTGTGGAGGGTAGGAAGGGGGGCTGTGCGAAGAGAGAGAGAGAAGGAAGGAAGCGAGGTGTGAGCTCATTCGAGCTTCGACGAGCGGCGAAGAGCTTGAGGGGAGCTCACTTTGAGGATTGGTTCTGATTTTGGTTGTTGTTGTTCATCGGAGAGCTGAATAAGAGAGTTTGAGTTCGAGTAGTGGGGGGTGGTTCGCGGAACGAAGGAAGGAAGGCGAGGAGGCGAGCTTGAAGTTCGAACCCGCAAGGGCGTCTCTCTTCTCCGATCCGTCGCTCGGTCGAATTTTGCCACCGAGTCGGTCCTCTCGAAAATATGAAAGAGTAGATCACTCATCGATAAAGACCCTCAGCCCTCTACTCTAGCTCAGCCTCGTCAACTCGTCCCAGTAAACCTTCTCCTCTCCTCCTCGCTCTCCCTCGACGGCCTTCCCGACGGCGTCCCTCAACCGCTCGCCGGCTTCGTCTCCACCAGCAGCTCGTATCGACAGCCACGCAACGTCTAGAGCCAGCCTCCTGACTTTCTGTGATCCGATCTTGGTCCAGGGACCCGGGAGCTCTCCTCGGAAGGCGTGGTGAAGGTGGAAGTAAGGTGGGAGGGAGGGGAGGATGAGGGAGGTGTGGATGGCAGGAGAGGTGAGGAGGAGGTGATGAAGAAGGTGAAAGATCGTCTGGGGGAGGAAAAAAAGAGGAACGAGAGGTTAGTGCCAGGTCGGACGAGGGAGACGAGGCGAGAAGACGAACCTCGGAGGCGGCGAGATCCTTGCTTCCCAACTCCCAGAGCATCTTCGGTAAGGACTGGTAGAACTTGTCGAGTTTGGGCTTCAGCGAGGCCAAAGGTGAAGGCGACGCGAGTCGGAAAGGACCGGTGTACAGAGGAAGCGTCTCGAGCTTTTCGATTTGAAAGAAAAAGCAAGACAACGGAGACGCGACGAGGTCAGTTGCTGGTTTCGTCGCTTTCCCCTGAATCTCCTCGACCGCCGTCCCTGGCGACTGTCGCTGCTCGAGTTCCCAATGTAAGACGAAGGTGCAGGTGAGAAGAGAAGAGCACTCACCAGACACAACCTCCCAACAAACTCGACTCCAATCTTCTTCACTGCGCTGTCGCTTCCGACCCTATTCAGATGATCCAGCAACGCTCCAGCGACCGTATGAGGTACCGAAACTTCCGGTTCGGGAGGAGGGGGCCCAAGAGTGGCTGCTGAGGCTGAGAGGGGTTTCGATTTGGGGACGGGAGCTGGAGGCGGTTGGTTGAGGAGGGACCAGACCGTGGGGAGGAGGGAGATGTAGGTTTGAGGAGGTAAAGGTTGGCCGAGAGGGTTGGAAGAGGTGATGTTCTGGTGACGAGGATGAAGCGAGAGGGAGAGATCAGTACGGCGGTTCGCAAATCGAGAAGAGGAAAGAGTGAAAAGATCGAGACGCGTCCGAACTCACCTCGCCTCGCAGCAATCCAGCCACCCATTCCGCGACCTGCTCTACCAGCTTCTTCTCTCCACCATTCGCCATACCCTTCCGCATCTTAGCGTAGCAGTCCTCGAGTGCCTTGACTCGTTCCTGAGGGTTTGAGGATTTCGTTCGTGGCGGGAGGTGGGCTTGGGTGAGGGAGACTTGAGCGACGAGGGAGGAGAAGGAGAGGGATAGGGAGAGGAGCAAGGCTTCGGACTGAGACACGAGGGGGTCGAAAAGGATAAAAATGGGAGGTCAGGATCGAGGGAAAGAGGACGAGATCATTCGTGAGGAGACGAGGAAGCGAAACGAACCTTGACGTCTCGTCGCTGGAAAGTCGACGAGTTGAAAGGGAAGTAGACAGCCATGTGACCGAGCAGGTTTCGAAGGGAGGTCTTGACGGAGGCAAGCATGGCCTTGGGCTGGTGGAGGTCAAAGAGGGGGGAGTCAGTTGCGAGATCGGCCCAAGGAAATCGACGCGACGAAGACTCGAAGACTCACGATCTCGGACGTGTCTCGCAGAACCGTCCTTCCGAGCGTTCCCAGGAGTTCACCAACAATGGCAACGAGTTCAAGGTTGACGTCGGCGTGTGAAACAGAGGTCGCTGATCCTGAGGGAGAGAAGGCCGTGGGTGCGGTATCGAGGAAGGTCGAGACGAGGAGAGGGTGCAGGGTGAGGTAGAGTTTCTGGATCGGACGAGGAACGAGACTACGCGTCAGTTGACCCGCATTCCTCCTGGGTTTTACATCCCAGCAGCCACGAGCTATGAACTCACGGCAGCTTCTCTTCCCAACCTCCCACCTCCGTTCCCTCCCTCGTCCGCCTCGCCAGCCTTCGCTCCCGCCGAAGCTCCTCCGAGTCCAAAGTCCCCCATTTCCCATCCTCCTCCACCTCCACTAAGCAGCCAGTCGTCCATAGGAGGAACGAAGGGCTTCTTGCCCTTGAGAAGAGTCTCGAACTCGGCGTACGAAGCTGAGGTCGAGAAAGAGGGAGCAAGGAACCAAGTCGGCGAGGTGATAGTTGGCGAGAGGGAGGTGGAGAGGAAGTGAGAGAGGGTCTTGAGAAGGATGAGCTTCGCCTGAAGAAGAAGAAAGAGGCAGGTCAGCTCGAGGGAGGAGAAGAAGTTGAAGTGGAGGACGACGCGACGAACCGCTGGGCGAAGAGTTGAAGAGCTCGACGTGTTCTGCGACGAGGAGGAGGCTGATAAGATTCGCAAGCGAGAAAAGAGACATGTCAGTACCTCCTCTCTCCTACGAGCTGTTTGCAGTGAAGAGTAAGACTGAACTCACGTCCTCCTCCCAAACCCAAGACACCCATCAATCCCTCTCCGACTCGAACACCCATTCCTCGTCCTCCTTCGACACCCCAACCGTCGACGCACTCCTTCGGGCAAACGGTCATGATGACTCCCAGAATCTTGACGGCGTCAATCCTGATCTCTGGGAAGATATGGCAGAGGGCGGACGAGGTGTGAAGGAGGAGGAGAGGAAGGTGAGGAGTGAGGGTGGTGAGAGGAAGGGTTGGGAGGAGGAACGAGGTGAAGGTGTGAAGGGTTGATCGAACGTGGGGGTCCTGGGTGACAGAGGAGAGGGTGAGATGTGGTAAAGAGTCAGTTTCGGCGCGGAGAAAGAAGAAGAGAAGACGAGAACGGAGGGGGGGAGGGAGGTGAAGGGGAAAGAGCGAGCTCACCTCGTCAGGCAAACATTTGACGATAATGGAGACGATGGAAGTGAGCTCCTTGGTTCGGAGATGAGGATGCTCAGTCAAGAGTTCCTTAAGACCGATGAGGGAGTCTGTAGAGTTGACACGAAGGTCAGTCGAGCTCAGACGAACGAAGGGGGAGGATGGGAGGGAACGGCGTGAGAGACTGACCTTTTCGGATACCAGCGTTGTAGTGCTTGGACTGGACGACGAGATCTTCGAAGCTGAGGTTCCTCTTGGTCGTAGGAATAGAAGAGTCCTTATCGACGCTGATTGTTTGGGTGGGGAGGACGATGGCTAAGCAAACGAAGGAAGGGAGAGGTCAGCTCGAGGGTTTCTCGTTCCTTCCTTTCATCGAGCTCTCTCTCAACTTACAGCGAGCCTGGAAGATCAGAAGTGAGGTCAGCGAGATCTATATCGACAGTGTGAGTATATAAAGTGGACTGACCTTGTATGAAGTATCTGTCGAGTTGACAGCGACCTGCTTTCCCTTTCCGAGCTTGACTTTGGATTTCTGCGAGGGCGGAAGGAGCGAGTTCGAAGCTCAGCTTCTGCTGGCACAGAGATTCGAGAAGAGTAAAATTAAGCTCACCGAGAAGTCCTGGACTTTGTCTCGCTTCTGCTTGGAAGATTTAGGCATACTCGGCAGTACCTGGGCTGGTTGTTGAGCTCAAACGGTCGAAGGGGAGGAGAGCTGAGCTCGAAGTTTGAGCACTGCGCTTTCGAGCTCGCTCCTTCGCTTTTCTTTTTTCTCTGCAACAGATCCGTTTTCGCTAGGAGCCTGATCGACGAAGGACACCTAATGAAAGCCTGGCTGAGACAGCGCGTCGCTTTTCTCGCGGAACTCGAAGCAGAGGTCGAAGGAAGGCTTCTTTCGATCCGACGACGCGTCGAACTCGTCCCGCCTCCCTTTTTTCCAGTCCGAATCCCAATGACGCCGTCGCTCGACACCCTCGACTCCCCTTTTCCCAGCGTATGAGTCTACCTAACAACGTTCAATTCCTCGAACGAGCTGGCAAAAAAGAGAACGAAAGAGCGATTCGCACCAGTCGTTTCCCTCCGAACACCATTCCTTCTCCGCCAGCAGAGTTGGAATGGTGAATTTCTCTAATCATGACTCGAATCACGGACTAAGGGGGGAAACTCGGTCCCTTCCTGCCTTAGCTCTCGAGATACAATGATCGATTGCTAGCCGTTGAGCAGAGAGCCGTTGAGCAGAGACGGACAGCTTGAACGAGATCGTTTGAGGGTCTACCTATCCCTTTGCGAAAAAGTCTGACCAGAAGAAGAGCACGAGTGACTGCTCTGGTCGAACTGGTCGAAGGGGAAGTGCGTGAGGAAAGGAGTCGAGCGGGAAAAGCAGCTCGTGCTCTGCGCCTTTCTCCTCGAGTTCGCTTCTCCCTCCGCTTTCACAACCATCACCGGAGCGAACTTCCTACCTACCCAGAGCAGAGCTTCCGAAACTATTAACGTATGCATCAGGGACGTGTGCCAAAAAAACGGTGACTCCTCAGAGGCTGTCGAGATCGACGTCGTGCCTCCCCGTCGTTCACCAGCTCGGCTTGAAGCAGAAGCGCTTGTGCCTCTTCCAGTCGGCTTTTTGATGTTCTGAGGGAACGAAAGAGAAGACAAAATGTCAGTTGAGGGTCTCGAGGAGAATCGGTGGGTGAGAGGGCGAACCCCTGGAGCAGTAGCGAACGCTGAGGCACTGGGGACAAAGACGACGAGTCCAAGGTCAGCGACCGTTTCAACGAACAAGAGAGGACGGAAAGTACGCTCACTCTCGCACAAGCCATCATTCCCTCTCCCTCCTGCATCTCTACACAGCTCGAGTCCTCTTCCTCCGTCCCAGCAGCAACGCGTTCCTTGCACGTCCACCAGACGACGCGCCTGCCGCTCACCCTTCTCGTAACTCTGCTCTCCGCTAGATTCCGAAGAGTAGAGCACATGATCTCTACAGAGACGTGCAAGGTGCCTAGTATGCATTCTGCGAGCTCAGGGAGCTCGTGATTGAGGAGTTTGGACGCGAGGAGGTGAAAGGCGTGGTGGGACGGAGGAGGCAAGGAAGGGATGATTGAAGTGGTTGGAAGATGGTCCTCGAGAGTATTGAAGACGTGGAAGAGGGTGCCGAGGAAGTTTGCGACCGCGGCTGCAAAATTCGGGATGTTCTCGTCCTGAAAGAGAAGAAGGGAGGAGCGGGCGACGTCGGCGTCAGCGTTTGGTCTACTTCACGAGATGAGGAAGAGAGAAAGAGCGCTTGAGGTTTCTACTTGCCAGCCTTCTGAGGTAGCTTTCTATCAGCTGGGCCATCAACTCGGAAAGTGTAGGATGAGGGTCGAGGCTTCGTCCGGGAGCGAGCGAGCGAAGCGAGCAAAGGAGGAGTGTTGTTGAGTGGCGATGAGATTGATGAGAGTTGTGCAGCTGGTAGAGAGACGCCAAGAGTTGGTAGTGGGGAGGTTGCCCTCTAAGACGAGGTAGGTGCGAACTAGAGAAGGGAGGTATTGGGAGGCGAACTCCATCTAGGGGACGAGAACCCAAGAGCGAAGTCAGCTCCAGGTTTGTCGAACGGAAGTGAACGGCAAGGGCAGAAGGGGGCTGACACTGAATACTGCTGGATCGATAAGGTGTACGCACGTGTAGTTGGTCCACTGAGCGAAGAGAGAAGAGGCCTGTAAGTTTAGGAGAGGGATGAAGGGGCAAGAATGAGGAGATGCGCTCACTCACCCTCGTACGGTCGTGGATTTCCTCGTCTGTTTCCTTTGTGATATCTGGTGCAGGGAGACCATCCGTCCTGAGTCCGAGCATCCCGGCCATTGTGCTTGTTGATGGATCCTCCATGTAGGAAAGGAAGGGAGGGAGAAGGAGGAAGGAAGAGGGAATGGAAGGAACGTCGAGGCTCGAGCTCAACTTCACCCTCCTCTCCTCTTCCCTCCCGACTCCCTCTTCCCCTTTGAACACGTGTTTCCCTTTTTCTTCTTCCCTTTCATCCACTCTCCACCACCATCACCTCATTTCAAATGGATCTTATCCTCGCTCGAATCCACCAACTAGGCGCAAGCTCGCCAACAAGCTTCCTCCATCGCTCAGCTTTCCTCCGCGAAGGAAGCTCAAAGCTCGACCATCGCTCGTCTCTCGTCGGACAACGAAGCGCTCGAAGAGCAGGTCAGGCAGGTAGTTCATGTCATAGGAGGGATGGCGAGAGTTTCTTCGGGGTTCTGGATCTGGGAGAGTGCGAAGGGGGGAGGGCCTCGATGGGTCGTTGGTGAGCTCTTGCGTTCCTTCCTCCTTCCTAGCTTCTCGAGGCCCTGACCCCCTCTTTCTCTCCTTACTCGCCATCAGGAGAAGTTCAGGTCGCCTCCTCCCATCGTCGCTCGCCGCACTGGACCTCCTCCGTCGCTCGAATCGCTTCCCGTCGAGCTCCTCAAGATGATCTCGGGAATGCTCGAGCGCGAGGATCATCTCTCGCTGCACCGAGTCTCGTTCAGGCTTCTTCGAGTCTTTGGACCGGAGATGTAAGAAACCGTCTCCTTGCATGATGGGGTTGCTCTCACATTCCTTCTTCCAAGGGTGAGTTTCCTCTTGTCTCCCCTCTCGTTCGTCCTCTCCCCACTTCTCCACTCACCCACTCACTCCTTTCCCTCTCTCAAGATCTCGGAATACTCCCCACGAAGCCAACGAATCACCGATCTTCTCATCCCTCGGACCCTCTACCTCACGGATGCCGAAATGGACTCGGATCAATTCTCGTCGCTCGAGGAGTTCCACGTCTCCCCGCCTCCCTCCTTCCTGAGGATGTCCTTGCGCGACGTCGGCCTCAAGGCCCAGGACGTGGGAGCCATGGTGAAGAATTGGGCTCCCTTCTTTCGGTTCTTCGACCCCAAATCCGCCATGCTCGTCACGGAAGACGATGAAGACGACGACGAGCACGACGCGTCGATCCCTTCCTGGCATCGTCTTCCCACCATCACCCGCATCTCCTCCCCATTCGATTCCCTCACTTCCGAGTGGGTCAGCCTCGAGAGGATCCTCTGGGCTGGAAAAGCTTACCTCCTGGAGGATTCAGCCCGCTCTGCCTTGGGCGAGACCTTTCGAAGCCTTGGCCACGGTCTCTTTTTCGCTCGCGTCGAAAACAATGAAAGCAGAAGCGTCGCGATGGAGGAAGACTTGGGCTCTTTGGACGTTTTGTCGTTCGAGGAGCAAGCTCCGTGGTTGTCCGAGTTCGTGTTTCTCGAGATGATGGAGCGCGAGAAGGCGGAGCAGGAGGGCGCGGTTGCTGGCGAGACTTGATCTTCTCACGGTCTTCGTTCTCGTTTCACTACGCTATCGATTCGTATGCACCATGATCTTCTCCATCCTCGTTTTCTCCTGCTTCTTTCTCGCATCACCGAAAGCACCTAAGAACTCGTTCGTCCGAACGAGACGCGTCGCTTCGATCCTGACCCTCTCCCTCTCCGTCCTCCGCCTCGCCTCCGTTCTCCTCTTTTGCCCCATATATCCACTCTTCCCCTCCTTCTCCCTCCCTCGCTATCTCTCCCCCTCCCCTCCTTTCCACACGCACAAACCCATAGGCAAAACCCTCATCTCATCAACTCGACGACCTCCTCGCCAAACACCCCCACCCCTTCCTCAATCCCATCTTCTCGATCAACGCCACAGGCATGCAGTACACTGGGTCGATGTCCTGCAGGCCGGGGTAGCCGAGTAGGCTCAGGCCTGCACGCAAACGAAGCGAAGACGAAAGGGGAACGAAGGGGAGAGTCAGCGAGGCGCGCGAGGAAGGGTGCAGGGAGGAGAGGGAAGGGAGGAAAAGAGTGGGAGGTTGGGAGGTTGGGGACGAACCAGCAACTCCGAAAATGGTATGGAAAACATCAACCATATCTCCAGGTCGGTCGGCTATGCCTCCTCCTTCGGGGTCCTGAGGAGGTGGAGCGAAGCGAAGCGAAGCGAGAGGGAGGGAGGGAAGACGCGTCAGTTCGAGCTCGATTCTCGCTCGTGGGTTCTTCGCCTCCTTACGAGCGAGTCGAGAGGAGGATGATTGCGACCAAGGGATGCAGAAGAAGGGAGGGGAGAGGTGGTGGGTTCGAAAAAGACTCACCTGAGCGCTCAAAATGAAGCCCTCGAGTTTTGACGCGTCGATCCAATGAAGTTTGTTGATGATGCTCAAAGCCGCTAGGTTCCACCATGAGTAGCAGACCTGTTCCATCGCGCACCGAGACCAGCCAAAGGTGAAGTGAAAGGAGTCAGTTTTGGTTTGGTGCGAGCGTGCGGAACGAGAGGGAGAGGAGGAGGGAGGAAGGACCCGACGCGTCAGGCGTACTCACATCCTCGAGCTTCTCAGGCCGTCCGTTCAGACCTCCGTTGGGAAGTTGCCGTTCAGCGAGCCACCATCCAAGGGTCTCGGCGTCTACTTCGGAGTCGAGGGCGTCGAGGATAGAGAGGGCTGCTAGGCAGACGAATACTGCGGGAAAGCGAAGAGGAGGGAGGGTCGAGGAGGTCAGCTTGACGTTCGTTCGTTCGTTGGTTCGTTCGTTTGTCCTCGATACAGCCAAGCCAGACTGCCCAGATGTTCGACTCTACACCACCATCATCCTCTCGCTCTCTCTTCCTTCCTACCTTCTCGTCTTCGACCGAAACTCGACGACGACTGAACGAAACCAAAACGCGCGACGACTCACCCGACCCGCCATGCGTCTCACTCCCCTCTCCCCACCCGAACCCCTGATCGAAATTCCTACACTTCCTCAACCACCCAAGCGTCTTCTCCCTATCCAACCGATCCAGCGTCCCAAGGAGGGACAAGGCGGAAACAGCGATGTAGAGGAACCGAGTGTCTGTTTCGCCCCATTTGTCGCCCGCGAAGGTCCCGCTGGGCGTTTGGAGGGAGAGGAAGACTGTGGACCGAGCGGAGCGAGGTTTGGGAGAGGTAGGAAGTGGTGGGAGGAGAACGAAGGTCAGTGGGAGAACGGGTGAGGGGCAAAGAGGGAGAGAGAGAGGAAGACGAGACGAGACGGACAGGTCGTGAGCCTCTCCACGTCAAGGAGATGACCCGCATCCTGCATCAACAGGATCTGAATGGCTGAGAGCGTCGTGAGCGCATGGGCATCGTGTTTAGGGTGGGCTCCGAATCCTCCTGTCGTCCAAAACAAACCGAAAACAACAACAAGTCAGCTTCGAACGAAACGGAGAAGAAGGAGATGGTTGAGCTCGTACTCACCTCCCTTGTCATCCCAACAGCTCATCACCCAATCGATCATGTCCTGTCTGTTGAGAGCGTCTTGGTGATTCATGATGTAGAGAGCTGTGAGACCCCAGTATATTCCGTTCAGGCGGAGGTGCTCAGACATGTGGTACGAGAGGTCCGATTCCTGGAAACGAGAAGCGAGAAGGAGGGAGAAGAGTGAGCTTGCGCTTGAAGGGTGAAAGTGAGGAGGGAAGGAGAGCGGGCTCACATTGGAGAGGGACTGGATATACTTGACGTGAAGATCGATGGCGAGGGTGGAAGCGGCGGTGGAAGGGGTGGAAGAAGAGGAAGGAGGAGGGAGGGAGGAGGTCGAAGCTGACATGTCGTTGAGCGTTGGCGTCTCTTGAGACCGTTGGAGTGAGGGTTTCGATGAGAGTTTCGCGGGTGGAAACGAAGAGCTTGCTGCTGAGTGTATATAGAGTCGTTGAAAAGGTCCTTAAGACGAGCTGCTGACGGTTAAGAGTCTACTTTGCCTCCTTCCTCCTGCTTCGCTCGAACTCAAGCGCGTCCGCTTTCGTTTTCGCTGTCCCTCGTCGTCCTCCTCACCCTCCAACCACTCCCCCATCCCACCCTTTTCTTTCATCTTTCAATCATGGTCGTTTACGGAGGAGGTAAGCGCAACCCCATCTGTATATATACTCTCGCTCGTTCGCTGACCCCTCGCTCGCTCTTCCTCCCTCACAGACGAAGGTACGCTCTCCCCCTCTCCCTTCCTCCCCTCCTCACCCTCACTGACCTCCTTCCTTTGCCTCAGTATCCGCCATCGTCCTTGACATCGGATCTCACACCACCCGAGCCGGCTACGCAGGAGAAGATGTCCCCAAATGCGTGATCCCTACAGCTCACGGTTACCTCGACGAGGACGGGGAGGGAGGGAAAGTGAGGAAGTACTTTGTGGGAGAGGAGGGAGCGAATGGATGGAGAGCAGGCATGGAGGTAGGGAGTATGATGAGTGATGGGATTCGTGAGTTCGTCGTGTCTTCTTCTCGAGCGTGGATGGGAGGAAGGGAAGAGGGAGGGAGGGAGGGAGGAGAAGGGAAGATGGGATGGGAGGGAGGGAGGGTGAGCTCGCGAGAAGGAGGACCAGAGGGAGGGAGCTCGAGGATGGACAGGCAGGGAGGTCTGGAGCATACATCCAGGCTGCAGGGGGCAACCTGTATGCTGCTTGATATCCTGGCAGCTCGTCGGAGGAGCTGCTGGGGAGCTGGAGGCATTGGAGGAGGGCGAGTGAGCTCGAAGAAGGAGGAAGGGAGACCGAGCTCTTCAGTTCCTTTGGGAGCTCGTTTGATCCTTACCTCACTCTTTTCGAGACCTTGAGGGGAAGGACCAGTAGCTCCCGAGCTGTATGCTCTTCATCCATCCACGCGAGGAAGTCGGATGCTGCCTCAGGAGCTCTCACCAGCTTCCAACCTCCAGCACTCTCCCTTCCTCGAGCTCCCCTCGTCTCTCCGCCATCCCCACCCATCCTTCACTGTTTCTCGACTCTTACTGACCCTTCAACTCCTCCTCTCATCGCCTCCATGCAGTCGCCGACCCCTCCGCCCTCCCCTCCATCGTCAACCACGCCCTCCACCACCGTCTCCGCGTCGACCCTTCCTCCCACCCTCTCCTCACGACCGAACCAGCCTGGAACACCCCCAAGAACAGAGAAACCATGGCCGAACTCGTCTTCGAGCAGGAAGGAGTCCCAGCTTGGTACACGGCGTGCTCGGGAGTGCTCAGTGCCTTTGCGAGTGGGAAGGGAACGGCGTTGGTGGTCGATATCGGGAGCGAGGTGATGAGCGTGACGCCGGTTTGTGAGGGATACGTTCTGAGAGTTGGTGAGTTCTGGATCTCTCTCTCTAGCAGAGAAAACATAAGAGTTGCTAGCGAAGAAGGAGGAGTGGAGATGAGAGGAGTGGGAGGGTCGCGCGAAGGAGCTCGTTCGAGTTGAGCTCGAAGCTCACCCATCTCCCTTCCTTCCCTCCTTTTCTGGCTTTCCTTACAAACGCAGGAACCCGACGACAACCCCTCGCCATGACTCTCCTCCAATCTCAGATGAAGGCCTGGCTCGAATCTGCTCCCCAACCCGGACGAGCCTTCCCTCTCGATCTTACGTTCGTCCCAGCTCTTCGTCCCTTCTTCTTCCTCTGACACTCGTCGACGCTCGTTCGCTGACTCGTCTTTACTCTGCTCTCTTCATTCCTCTTTCCTCCCCGACCCATGAATCCGCCGCCTCCAGTCCGCACCAACTCATCAAAACCCGAACTCCCGTCCCCGCTCTCCAACCTCCCAAAGCGACCCTTCGAGAGGATCGTCTAGCCGGAACGACCGCTTCGTGGAAGGAGTACCAGCAGACGAGGGTTGTTGAAGGATGGAGGGAGAGTTGTGCTGCTGTGCTGGAGACACCTTATGATGAGCGGTGAGTCGTCTCGTTTCGACTTTTGTTCAAGGTGGAGGAAGGGAGGAAAGGAAGAGACGCGTCGAGCATCGCTACTTCCCACGCGTCGAACGTCGCTTCCATCGACGTCAACTGACTTGAGTGCTCTTTCTTCGATGGTGCAGATACGTCCTTCAACGACCAACACGTCCGTTCGAGTTCCCTGATGGTTACAACGCTCAGTTCGGAGCCGAGAGGTTCAGGTTGTCGGAGGGATTGTTCAACCCTAACTTCATCGATCGAGTGAGTCCTTTCGACCCTTCTCTTACCTTCCCTCTTCTTCCTCTTCTCGTCCTCTCCTTTCCCATCTTCTTTTCCCTCCATCCGTCCCGCTCCCTTCTCTTATCTCGCCTCTCGTCGCGCTAACTCCCCTCCCCTCCCCTCTCCTCCCTTCTCCTTTCCACCCTCCTTTCTCCCAGTCTAAACCCGTCCCCCCCTCCCTCCGCTCAACCCCCACCACCCCCCACTCCAACGCCCTCGAACAAATCGTCTCCATCTCCAAACTCGCCGCCGAATCCGTCATGGCTTGCGACCTCGACGTTCGAGCGGGTCTCCTGTCCAACATCATCCTCGTGGGAGGCGGAAGTTTGCTGCCAGGTGTGACGGATAGGTTCAATTGGGAGATGGCGCAGTTGGCTCCTGGAGTGAGTTGTCTCACATCCCTTCTCTGTCTTGATGTATCTGGGTGGCGAGTAGGACGGAGGGAAGGCGAGACGAGACGCGTCGAGCCCGAATCCAACTCTTGCTAACCTCTTCCCTCCCCCTTCCTTCCCTCTCCCCCACTGCCTTCCTCTCTCCCCTCCTCACTCCTCATCCTCCTCCTCATCTCCCCTCTTCGCCTTCACAGCAAAAAATCCGAATCCACGCCCCCGGACACTCGGTCGAGCGACGGTACTCGTCCTGGCTCGGAGGATCGATCCTCGCCTCGCTCGGAACGTTCCATCAGCTTTGGATCTCCAAGGAGGAGTGGAAGGAGAGTGGACCTAACATTATTGCGCAGAGGTGCAAGTAGGCGCTGCGCGATAAGGGGGCAGGGGGGGGGGAGAGTAGGGAGGGAGGGAGGAGGGGTGGGAGCGAGGGGAGAGAGGGAAGGGTGGTGGGGGCTTTGTGTCTGTCGTTTCTCTTTTTGATTGATTTAGTATGGGTTTACTCTTTTTGGAACGCCGTAGAGTGAGTGAGACAGAGAGGGAGAGACGCGCGATGGTCGAGGTTTGAGCTTCCTTCGCGTGATGGAGGAAGCTTGCTGGCGCGCTTGCGCCACGACTTGATCGATTCGAGCGAGAATGTGATCCATCTCAAGACGAGAGTCGGAGACTGAAGAGTGGGTAAAGGGGAGATTGAGAGAGAAAGATGTGTTTCTGGGAGGAGGAAGTCGTCGGGAGGGAAGGAAGGAAACGAGCGAGCGAGCTCAACCTCTTTCGTTTCGTCGCGCGATGTTCGTCCATCGACCACAACACTCCCTACCCCCTTCTTTTCTCAGAACATTATTCATCTCTCGTCTCGATGGACCTCATCCTCTTCCGACTCGCTCAACTCGAAGAGCAAACTCGTCTTCAAGCGTCGTCCATCGCTCAGCTCAAGTCGGAGAACGAAGCTCAACAGTCCTCCATCGCTCGTCAAGCGTCCTCCATCACTCGACTGTCCCTCGAGAACGAGACCTTCAAGAAGATCAACAAGGATCAGGAGCTCATCATCGGAGAGCTCTCGAGAGCTGCGATCCCTGGAGGGTTCTGGGTTTGGGAGAGTCGAAGGGAGGAAGGGAGGGAGGAGGAAGGTCGATGGCTTTGGTCTCTCGTTCGTCTCCCCTTCCTTCTTTCATTCCTGTCTCTCAAGGATGGGAGATGCGGCGAGCTGACTCTGATATACTCCTTCACTCTTCCCAGGAGAAGTACGAGGTCCTCCCTCCTCCCCTCGTCGCAGCTGGACCTCCCGCCTCACTCCTCTCCCTCCCCGTCGAGCTCCTCAACATCATCTTCAAGCTCCTCGGAAAGGATGAGCATCTGGCCTTGTGCCTGGTCTCCTACAGGCTCCTGGAGATCGCCTCCAAGCATGTCTATGGAGACAGCATCTTCTTAGGTCCAAACAGAGCCTGCAACTTCGTTGAATCCAGGGTGAGCTTCAGGCCCTCCTCGACACTCTCGCGTGTCTCTTTTTATTTCGCTGACCCTCCTCTTTCTTGACGCAGGTCTTCGACCCGTCTCCCAAATCCGAACGCATCACTTCCCTCCTATTCTCAACGGAAGTTCGATTCTACGGCCTTCCCGTCGCCAACGCGTTCAAGGATCTCGTCGACCTCGCTTCCTCCCTCTCCTCTCCGCCATCCCCACTCCGCGTCAGGATCCTCGCCGCCGAGATGAAGGACGCCGACGACCTCAAAGTCTGGAAGGACCTCCTTCGTTTCGTCAATCCGTCCATACTTCAGCTCTGGACAGGCCAATTCGACGACTACCGTTCTCCTCCAACCGTTCGCTTCGTCCCGTCCGACTTCGTCGATTCGTTCTCTTCGCATTGGAGTCAACTCGAGTACTTCGTCTCCCTTGGTCCCGAGTCAGTTCCTTCTCGTCGAGGGAACCAAGAGCACGTCGGTCTTCGAGGCTTGTCTTCGTCGATGCTCGCCAGACGACCCGTTCATCAGAGCCGCATTCTGGACCAAGACGTCGGAGGATGTCGAGACGACCGAGGACGCGGACGAGGAAGACATTCCGACGTTCCTCGAGAAGATCGGCATTCTTGGTGGGGATGTAAGGTGGACTTCTCTTGATTTGTGGGTGATGAGCGAGACGAGGAGGGAAGATTGATGGGAGGCTTTACGTTCGAGTTTCTAGTTCCGCGAAGATATACATAGTCTCAGACCGATAAGGTGGACGATCCCTGATGGGCGTTTGCGAGCGAGCCAGTACGGCGAGGCTGAAGAGAACGAGTACGAACACTCGACGCGTCGAGTACGTTCGCCTTGCGTCCCGAGTCGACGCGCCCCCCCCTCCGTCTGGGCTCTTCACTTCTCTTAGACGATCTTGCAGCCGTGGCTGAAGCCGCAGTTCAGAGATCTTTCCCTCCAGCTAGAGAGCTTGGGGAAGAGTTGGCAAAGAGAGAAAGAGCTCATCATCATGATCCCTTCCTCCGGTCGTCTCGACCCAAAACCCAGACCCTCCACCTCGTTCTCACTACTTGGTCTTGGGCTTCTTGGCTGTGTGAACCCAACATCAACGAGATGAGAGACGAGTCAGTGGAGAGAGATGAACGGGGCAGGTAGGAAGAAGAGAAGGGAAGGAAGGGAGGACGTGAGCTCGCGAACTGACCTCCGTACTTCGACCTCGACTTCAGTCGTCCCACAACTCCAGCACAATCCTGAGCTCCTCGGATGACTTTGTATCTGCAAAGAGCGAAGCGATGAAAGCGTATCAGCGCCAGTCTAGGACCCAAAGGAGGGCAAGATGCGAGGAGAGGGGAGAGGGGAAGGGAGGAAGGAGGAGGGAAGGAGACGAAAAGTGCGAGCTCGCTCCGTTCCTTCCCTTCCTTGTCTGCCTTCGCTCTCGTCGAGAAGAGGTTTGAGAGGGGGCCACTCACTTCACACCCGGCAAATCCTGAGTCCTCCCACCTCGAATGAGCACGACACTATGTTCCTGCAGGTTGTGACCCTCTCCAGGAATGTAGGCCATCACGAACTTTCCCGTGGAGATCTTGACTCGACAGACTTTACGGACCTGCACCAGCCCGAAACCAAGTCGAACGAAGCGAAAGTATATGTCAGCGAATGAGCGCGAAGCCAATCTAACCTCCCGCCCTGTCAAAAAGGGCCTGGGAGAAGTAGGGACGTAGAAACGTACAGCCGAATTGGGCTTCTTAGGCTTCGCGGTGAAAACTCGAACGCAGACACCCTTCTTCTGAGGACACCCTTCGAGAGCAGGTGCTCGATCTCTACGTTTGGATCGTCGGTAGACGTCTATCCGCGGGGTACGACAAACTTGGAGGGTCGTCGCGAGGGAGGGAGGGGAGGAGGTGAAGGAGCGTCGAACGCTCGTGAGGAGGGCGGAGGAGGAAGGGGAAGGGAGGGTTGGACGACGAGCGGTGAGGAGGGAGGTGGATCGGAAGGATGAAGGGGAAGCGAGAGAGCGGAGGATCGGACGACGGAGGAGGGGGAGAGCGAAGGACATGGTGATCGTGAGGTCGAGGCAGTTGGAGGTGAGAAGAAAGGGAAGGAGGGAAAGGGAAGGGAGGAGTAACGATTTCAGCGAGCTCGGACGATCCCAAAACGATTTCATTACTCCGAGAAGAGGGAGTTCTCTAACCACGACCATCTCCACCTTACCTTCATCTTCTCCTTCCCTTCCTTTCTCTCTCACCTTCCCTTCTCTCGCACTCGTCGATACCCTTCACTCATCAAGAACAGGCTGGGAGAGCACGAACGAGGTCGTCGTCTCTTTTTCTTCCTCTCGCAGCACGTCATTCTAGCTCTCTCGCTCTCTCGAGTCGACATCGTTTTCGTTCTTTCTTGATCATATAGAGGTGAGTGCTCGTCTCCTCGTATATATCAGGGAGAGGCGGCAGAAGGAGGAGGATGAAGAGCAGAGGGAGAAGAGGAGGGAACGTGCGACCAGGAGGAGTCAAGCGAGCGAGCGAGGAACGTCATGAGCTCCTCCGTTCCCTCTCACGGTCGAAAAGAGAAGATTTTCTCATCGGAGAAGAGGACCCTGGGTGTATGCGCCCCTCAGCACCTTCTCGGTGGCCTTCTCATCTCTTGAAACGAGGTCGATTTGGTCGTTCGGAGCTGTCCTTCCTCAAGCGAGAGCTGACCTTCTCTCTCTTCTCTCTCCTCCTTCTTCTTCTCCCCAAGTTCGCTTAAAACAACCGAAGATGGTTCTTCTCCCTCACCCCCATCGACTGGCTCTCGGTCTCTTCATCTTCCTACCGTCCATCGTTCGCTCTCAGCCTCAACAACAACAGCAGCAAGCTCCTCCTCTCTCGCTAAACGAGCACGACGACCTCCTCCCCCTCTCCTCCCTCTCCTCCTCCTCGTCGTCTTCATCTCCCTCCTCGTCGGAACCCCTCTTCACTTCCACCCTCGTCGACATCCTCTCCTCCGACTCCTCCTACTCGACTCTCATCCATCTCCTCCAAAGAACGAAACTCATCCCAACCCTCAACAAACTCAACGGCTCAACCCTCTTCGCTCCTACCAACGACGCTTTCGAGCGAGCAAACGAGATCGAGGGCAGCTACTGGCACAATTCACTCCCTTCGTTCCTCGGCCAGGACGTCGAGCTCTGGGACGAGAAGAAGAAGAAACCGGACAACATCCTCTTCGAACTGAGGCAGAACCTCCTCTACCACTTGCTCAACTTCACTCTCCCTCTCCCTCTCCCATCCTCGTCCTCCCTCTCGTCGGACGACAACTCCTCCACTCCCATCGGACTCTTCCCTTCCTCCGACCAACCCTCGACCCTCGAAACCCTCCTCTTTCCCTCCCGATACACAGCCCACAAGACTCCCTCCCCTGCTCCTGCTCCTCCCTGGCTGCCCGAGCGAGGAGGGCTCCTCGGGTTCGAGGGACAGAGACTTCGCGGGATCAGGAGGGAGGAAGAGGATTGGGTGGGTGTGGATTGGAAGGGAGAAGGAGGAGTGAAGGTTCTGGAGGTGAAGGAGAGTGCGAATGGAGTGGTCGTGAAGGTTGAGAACGTGTTGGACGCGGCGGGGAGTGTGGGTGAGTCGCGTCGTTTTTGGCTTCTTCTTCTTCCTCTTGCTCGCGATTCTCTCTCCCGCCCTTCCTCTTTTATTCTCTCTATGTACTGACTCTCTTCTTTGTTCCCCTCGCTCTTCGTTTCTCGTTCCAGCCGAAACCCTCCTCTCCCACCCCTCCCTCACCTACCTCTCCACCCTCCTCTCTCCACCTACCCTTCCACCCTCGCACCACTTCCCTCTCCCCACCGATCCAAACCCCAACCCCATTCCACCTTACTCCCCTCTCTCTCCCCTCCGCTCCTCACCCAACCAAACCCTCTTTGCACCCTCCAACGCTGCGTTCGCGCGCTTACCAAGGATCGAGAGGAGCTACCTCGAGAGTGGGTTCGCGAGGGAGGACATTGCGTGGATCGTGAAGATGCATGCTGCCGCCGCTGGTGGCGGGAGGAAGGGAGAGGAGAGAGAGGGGCAGGGTGTGGGGTGGAGGGAAACGTTTGCTGGGCAGAAGGGTGGGAAGGGAGAGGTGAGGGTTGGAGAGGGAGGGAGGGTTTGGGTCGAGGTGGATGAGAAGGATGGAGGGATGAGGGTTGGGTTGGTTGAGGATGAGAAGAAGAAGAAGGAGGAGATGGGTGGGCGGGAAGATGAGGGTGAAGAGGGTGGGGAGGAGAGGAGGGATGGAGGAGTGAAGGTCGTGGAGCCGGATGTGTTTTGTGAGAATGGTAAGTTCGATGAGAGTCGAGCGAGGAAGAGACGTGACGGAGACGAGACGACGAGCTGACTGGGTCTTTGGTTTGGGTTGGGCATGAATAGGTGTCATCCACATCATTGACGATCTACTACTTCCAGCCGGAGCGTTCAAATTGACGACGGAGAAGGTTCGTTCGTTCGTTCTGCGTCGCGTCGCGTTCGACTCGCTCTCCCTCGTCGCGTTTATGTCGCCCAAACTGACTCCCTTCTTCTTCTTCCCATCGAATCAAACAGACCCTCATAGGCCTCAACGCAACCTTCTTCGTCACCCTCCTCCGTTCAGCCAACCTAACCTCCTACATCGACTCCACCTCCTCCTCTGACTCCTACACCATCCTCGCTCCCCTCGACGCCTTCCTCGACCCTTCCTCCTCCTCCTCTCGCTTCAACCCCAACGCCTTCGATCCTCTCTTCCACTCCGACTCCTACTACCAACCCCACCTTGACGGCGGAGACAAGATCCCTCGACCAGGCTCCAAATCCCTCGCCGACATCCTCAAGCTTCACATCCTTCCTGGTCGACTCAGACCCAAGGACCTCAAGGACGGAGCGTTGGTGCAGACGGAGTCGAAGTTGGGGAGTCTGAAGGAGGGGAGGCAGGTCGTGAAGGTTGGGGTGAAGAAGGTTGTGGGAGGGTTGGAGAACGGGGAGGGAGGAGGGTCGATTTTGGTGGATTGGAAGAGGAAGAGGAGCGAGTCTCGTTCGTTCCTTTTTGAGGACGGAGGAGACGACGACGATGACCGTGACGGCTCAGGAGGAGGAGGAGACGACGGAAACTGGGAACAAATCCTCTTCAACACCGTCGACGTCGTTTCCCCACCCATCGAAATCGGTCGTTCGATCATCTACCTCCTCTCCTCCTTCATCGAACCCCCTCAAGACTTCGTCCAAGTCTCCGCTCCAGACCTTCGTCTCTCCACCTTCGTCGCCGCGTCCTTCTCCTCCGGGGTCGATCGAGAACTCAAAGCTGCACCAGGCGTCACCTTCTTCCTTCCTCGAAACGAAGCGTTCAGATCGCTGGGGTTGGTGATGAGCTACTTGCTGAGGAGCGATGCGAAGGAGGAGTTGAGGAGGGTGCTGAAGGGGCATGTGGTGGAGGAGGTGCTTTATTGGGAGGATTTGAAGGAGAAGGGGAGGAAGGGAGGGGCGAGTTGGAGGACTTTGGAGGGAGGGAAAGTGGTGGTGGGGGTGAGGAAGGATGGGAACGTTACGGTTGGTGGGGAGGTGAGGGAGAAGGATGGGGAGAAGTGGAATGGGGAGTGGAGGGATGCGGGAGTGGTGCTGGAGGATATGATCACGTCGAATGGGTGAGTTTGGCCCTAGTTCGGCTTCGAGTTCGAGTCCGAGTTTGAGCTCGACGCGTCTCTCGTTTCGTCGCGTCGCTGACTCCTTGTCTCATTCTTTCGTCCTCGCAGAGTCATCCACCAAATCGACTCTGTCATCCTCCCGCCCTCCGTCGACATCACCCTCGCCAAAATCCTCAAAGGCTCCTCCAACAAAATCATGGCTGAACTCCTCATCAAAGCCAACCTCTCCTGGGTCCTCAACGGAACCTCCCCTCCCGAAGAGGACCTCGTTCGACTGGGAATCTCAGGATGGATCCCTCCTCCTCCCTCTCTCCTCTCTCGTCTACCCTTCACCAAACCCGCTCCCCCACCTCCAACAAACGACGACAACGAAACCCCACCACCTCTCTCCTTCCCTCTCTCGTTCACCCTCCTCGCCCCAACGGACGAAGCCTTCTCCCAAATCAACCTCACTCAGTACCTCCTCTCCCCTCCCCTTCTCCTAGACCTCCTCAAACTCCACATCATCCCATCCCAATCCCCCGCTCCCCTCAACCCCAAAACAGCTTCCAAATCCCAACCCGTCGCTCTCCCTCCACCCACGGACGGTCGACCGCTCTCCCTGAAGGAGGACGTCCCTTACCTGACGCTTCTGAGCGCGAGCAGCGCGTACGGGGATTTGAGCTTCAGGGAGGAGGAGAAAGGGAGGTTCGTGGTTGGGATTAAAGGTGCGAGAGGAGGGGAAGACGAGAAGAACGATTGGGCTGTGGTGGGAGGGAGTGGGAGGGCGAGTCCGAGGTGGGGGGACGATGGGAGGGAGGAGCAGAGGATCGAAGCTGGGGAGAGGGAGAGGGAGGGTGGAGTGGAGTTGGTACTGAATGGGGTTAGTAGAGGAGGGGGGGTGATCATGATTTCGACGGTGTTGGTGCCGTTCCATCCGTGAGTCCAACTCGACCTTTCTTCGCTCGTCCCCTTTTGGTCGCTGACGCTCTTTCGTTTGGTTGGTTCTTTGCACAGGACGTGGGTGATGGTCTGGGGATGGACTGTACTGGCCATCGTTGTCGGATCGATAGCTGCTTTGACGGCGTTGGGACTGCTAGGGTTCTGGTTGTGGTCGAGACGCGTCGAGGAGAGGACGGATTACGAGGTGAGCAGCTCGTTGTTTCTCTCTTCTCGCTTGCTTCTCGAGAGCTCGTGACTGACTCCCTTGTGCTATCATTCGTCTGCTATCGTTCAGCCGCTGAGCAACGAGGAGGACTGAGGACGTTTCGTTCGCTTGAGACGCGTCGCTCAAACTTTTCTTTCTCTCGCGCTTCTGGCTTCCTCGTTGTAATCTCTTTCCTTCCCATCTCCTTCATACACGCTCCTCGCTGTTCCTTGTCCCTCCTACGTACTCTGAACTAGACAGTCTAATAGATGAATGACTCTGAACGAAAGAACCTCAACGAAGTCAAGTTCGGGGAGCCGCCTGCGCCCTTCAACACCTCTCTCTGGACTGCATCAGTGAGCTGACCATGAGAGCATTAATTTGAGAGACGAAGGAGAGAGCACATATGTAGTTTAACTAGCACGAGCGAAAGCAAGGAAAGCAAAGAGGCGAAGCGAAGCGACCGAAGACTCTATTGAGAAGCGGCAGAACGAGCGAGGATGTACGACAGTGAGACCGAGTTCAAGAGATGTGGTATATTTTGAGCCTAGTGGGGTGAGAGAGAGAAAATGGGAGTAACAGAAAGAACGAGAAATCTAGCTGCTCGACCTCGTCGACGCGTTGCTGAAAGCCGAGCCCATCGCTCGCGGCGATCCCTCTGAGTCGGGAATTACCGCGTTTGTCGAGCCGCTGGCAACCGAGACTGAGCCGCCTCGGACGGTAGGACGTCGTTCTGGAGGGGTAACTGGTTGAGCGGCGACGAGTTCACGAATCTTGTCGCGAAGTGCGGCTGAAAGAAGGGAGGGACAGCGGTCAGCGAAGAGGAAGAAGAGCAAAGTGAGAGAAGCAAAGAGGTCGACAAACAGAAAGCGTAAGGTTTGGTGACACAAGCGTCGGCTGGAGAAGAAAGCGAAACGAGAGAAGAAGGGGTCAGGGAGTGAACGCGTCGAGGACTCGAACGAAACGCGAAACGTACCTCCAGCTTCTTTGACGGCCTCGATTTGACCCTGCAAGCGAGAAGGAATTGAGTCAGAGTAGTCAAAAGTCGAGCGGAAGTGGTGGAACCACCTGACGAGCGTTTCCAGTGACTGAGATGCAGACTGGAAAGAGGAACGAGGTCAGCGCCGTCGTCTCGTGAGGGCGTCAAAGACGAGGGACGAACCTTGACGACCAGGTAGATCACCTCGAGCCTCCATCGCTCGAATCTCACGGAGAGCCGTCAGACCATCCATTACGGGCACTGAGAAAGGAGCGAGTCAAGGTCAGTTTGTTGGTCGTCGCGTCGAAACGAAATCGTTCGTTCGCGAGCTTCCGCTCGAGGCTTGATCCGAACTCACTCTCTGAGTCCATGAGAACGGCATCGAAGGACCGTTCAGCAGATTGGCCGTTCCTGGTGAGGATGTCGAGGGCGACCTGTCCGTTCTCGGCGTACTCGACGTGCCACAGCAGTCTTGAGAATTGACGAACGAGTACTTTGCGGTTCACCTCGTTGTCTACCAAGCGGAAGATGAGAAAAAAGGTGGTCAGTATGCATCAAGATAGGGGGCGAAGAGAGAGGGCGAAACGGACCTTCGACGACCAGTACTGAGAGGATGGTGTCGGGTTCGATGTCGTCCGAGTTCGACCTCTTGTTGGGCGGAGGAGAGATGTCCGCTCCGTCGACGGGAGGATAGAGCCCAGCAGCGATGAAGAATCGGAAGGTTGTTGGTTTCCCGATATCGGAGATGAGCTGAGAGAGGGATGAAAGACGACGGCGTCAGCAAAAGAGTCGAAGAGGAGCGAGGAGTGAATGGCGCGACTCACGTCGATTCGACCTCCTTGCAAACGCGTCAGTTCCTTGCAGACGAAGAGCCCGAGCCCAGATCCTCCTACGGCAGTATGTACCTCGGCTGTGTGGAGAGGACAGAGCGAAGGTCAGTCTGGGTCGAGAGACGCGAGACGAAGAGCGAGGAATCGAGTTTGACGAACCGTTCCCTTGCTGGAATCGCTGGAAAAGATGACCCTGATCCTCGAGCGACATCCCTCCGCCAGAATCTTTGACCTCGACGAAGATGTATCCGTCGTGGCGGCCATTGACGAGTTCCTGAGTGAGAGGAGCGTTGAGAGTCGCTGGGTCGAAGGCTGGAGCGGATTCGGGGCTGGGAGGTCCGACGAGCGAGATGTTGACGGTGACCTCGATGAGTTTGGTTGCTGAAGATTGAGTGAACTTGACCGCGTTCGATATGAGGTTCCTGAGAGAGGTGAAGAGGGAAAAGGTCAGCGAGAAGAAACGGGGAAGGGAAGATGGGGAGGCGACGCGATGTGCTCACATGGTGATCTGATTCAATCGTACAGGATCTGCCTCGACAAGATGACCTAGAACAGCGAAGGAAGGACCAATGTGCACGACGAGGTCGATTCCTTTCTGTGAAGCCTCGATGGTGAAGATCCGAAGCATACGGCGAGTGTCCTTGACAATGTCGAACTGACAGAGAGGAGACGCGAGAGCTGGTCAAGAACTCGACACGATGAACGACGCCCAATCGCTTGGACTCACCTTCACGGGGAACACCTGAAGGAGTTCCAGATCTATCTGAGCGAGCCGAAGTCTAGGAAGGAGGAGGGCGTCAGCTGTGATTTTCGAAAGTCAAGAAGACGGCGAGGCTCACATGTCGTTCGAGAGCTGAGGGAAACGGAAACGGAAACGAAAGCATTCGGAAACAGGTTAAAAGGCGAAGTAGATATAGGAGGGAGAAAAGACTCACTCGCTCCTGAATAGTCGCACTCTGTTGTATTGAGTCAAGAACGAGGATCTGCGAGAGAGAGTCGTGCTCAGTCGCGTCTCGACGTTTCAATCGCGACGAGCCAAAACGAGCTCACGTCGTCCTCCAAGGTTGCTACAGACTCGGGAGTAAAGACGAGGCTCTTGTTGAGCGTGACTTGTCCTAGAAGATCGTTGATGTTGGACCTCAGAAGCTCGGCGGCGGCTGTAGAGAAAGAGAGGGAAGGGATGAGCGGGTGTCGACGAGACTTACTGGAGATACCGAGAGTGATGTGACAACGAACCGATGATGGCAGATGTCGGATTTCGAATCTCGTGAGAGGTGATGTCTATCAAAAGCTCCTGCTGCCGCTTGGAGTCTTCGACTTCGACACGACGAGCTTCGGTCTCCTTGACGCGATCCTTCCAAGCCTCGATCCTATCGGCGGTCATCTTCTTTTGGGCAGTCTCGTAGTCCTTCCGATCCGAAATGTCTGCAAGAGGTAATTGAGAAGCGTGTCAGAACAACTCGTACGAAGAAGGGGCGACTAAAGCGCGGGAGGAGGCACCGCGTTCGTTCTGCTGAGATGGAGGGAGAGGTCACTGACCGATCATGGTTCCGACGAAGCCGGTGACGAAACTAGGAAGTGGATGGAGTAGAAGAGAGTGAGATTATCGGCCAAGAAAAGGAAAAAAGAGGGGACAAGGGTTTGAAGCACGACGCACGAGTTCTCGTTCGAGTTGCCCTTTCCTTCCGTCAAACCGACCAAGCGTATCAAGACGTGATGCTGAAAGAGAGGAGTGGATCGAAGTGTCAGTTTCGGTCGCGTGAAACGCGTCAAGATGAAGGAACGGGGCAGAGAGTGAAACGAGGAGGGAGAGGTCGAGAGATGTTTCGGCGAACTGCAGAACGAGTCTCGCCACCCATCCCGGCCGTAAGCTGGAACTCTCCAGAGCCTTGCTTTCCCGTCCGGAAGCACTGTTGGAGGAAGAAGTCGGTCAGTAAAGGGAACGACGACGGGACGAAAGAGAACGCGTCGCACCTCCTCCCACATCTGACGAAGCGGCGTCCGATCTGTTGCGAGAGAGGTCGATCAGCGCGAGTTCGACAGCTGAAGAAGAAGGGAATGAAACGCACCAGCAGGACAAAAAACGTTGGGCCAAGAATTTGGATTTGCGTGAAGCTTCGAGGCGAAGAGAGAGGCTCGATTAGCTCGCAGAAACGGGGGTTACGAAAGCGAAGCTGGGAGACCACTCACACCAGTGAGCTCCCTGAACTGTTTGTTGACGTAGGTAAGAAGTCCATCGGGGGTCCCACAAAACATTCCAACGGGAGCCTGTCGTCGAGCAACGAAGAAAGGGACGAGATCAGCGTCACTTGCGACGCGTCGCTCTCAAACGACGGTCGAGTTCACGACTCCCTCTCGACGAATCAAGAAAGAGACTTGTACACTCACCCACTGAAGCAAGAAAAGAAGGCGAAGCATCGTCAGCTTATTGAGTGCCATTCGGGAGGGAGGACCGTCGCGTCGAGTACGATGCCTCCGTCTCCGTGTCGTACGCCTCCTTTTCCGTCCCCCTCTGCCTCCTCCTCACCAGACCAGCCAGACAGTAGCATCACTCACCTCGGTCAACAGCGTAATCTCCCTCGAACGAACTTCAAACAACCGATCCATCTCCCTCTTCTTCGCGTCGACCTCCGGATTCGACATCGACGCAGCGTTCTTTGGCGCTGAAGGTCGTGGTGTAGTAGTAGGGCTGTCCGGCACCGGGGGTGAGGAGAGCGGAGGGGCGAGGAAGGGTAGTGACGAGGAGGCTACGAGGAGAGGGGATGCTATGGGGTGAGGCGAGGGAGTTGGCGACGCGAAGTCGATGGACGAGAGTGAGGAAGGGTCGGGAGATGGTGGTGCTGGTGGGTTGGGGCGAGCTTTTGAGGTGTGAGGGATGACGGTGGGTCGATCTGAGATGATGTGGGAGGTGATGATGAGATGAGGAGTGGAAGGAGAGGTGGTTCGACATAGCTCGAGGGTCGTAGGCGCTGACGTTCCCTGGAGGTTGCGAAAAAACGACGAAAGAAACGACGATGGAGTCAACGATGTAGTTCTCCTCGATGTAACTCTCCTACTTGATGTCGTTCGTGATCTACTGGAAGAGCAAAGAAGTCGAAGAAGAATGAGGGAAAGACGAAGGGACGAACAGCATGCAACGTGACAATGAGAGTCGGGCTGGACGAAGAGAAGCATGTCAGCTCGCTTCCTTCCCTTCCACGATCCCTCACCCAAGTCAAGCATACGGTGGACTCACGAAAGAGCCAGATCCAAACCTTGGTAGTAGCCGATCTCGCCTTCGACTCCTTCGGACGCGTCCGAGACGAAGAACTCTGCACCGTAGCACCAGCGAAGGAAGAGTCGCGCATCTTCTGATCCAAGACAGGAAATGATCTGCTTCCCTCGAGTAACGGCGAAGAAGGTCACTGGATTCGGACAGAGACGTGAGAAGGGAAGAGAACGATCAGCTCCTCTCGTCGTCGGCGTCCTTCTCCTCGACCTCGAGAACGAGCTCACTGTTGCCCCAGATCGAGTTCCCAGCCAACGAGTCGTACTGAGAGCTCCCAGTCGAGGATGTAGACGCTGATGATGATGGTACGGGTTGTGGTAGTGGAATGATGCAGCAAGGCTGGCGTTGAGCATCGAGGAAGGCGAGGAGTTCGACACCTGCCAGAGCCTCCACCGAGTTGCGGTCGACCTGCTCTGAGAAGACTGCCAGATGGGGAGGTCGCTCTTCTTCGTCCTCCTCCTCTTCTGCTGCCTCGCTGCTGTCCGAGAAGAAGGACTTCTGCGAGGTCCTTGAAGTTCTGGAGGCTGGACGAGGTGCACGAGCTGAGCGAGTGGGGTCGTTGGATCGATGGATGGAGCTGGTGAACACGTCTTGCGGTCTCAGAGCTGCTTGAAGAGGTGAAAAAGAAAGGTCGTGAGAGGTTGCGAGAGGAAGATAGGAGTGGATGGCCGGGTACCAACAGGAGTTTTGACTCGAAGGAAGGGCGTGAGGCAGTCCTTCCTCTGGAAAGAAGAGAAGAAGAGGAGAGGAAGGAAGGGTCAGCCGTGACGATCCGCGCCCCCTTCCTGCTCTACGAAGTGAAAAAGACGCTCACCATTCACTGGATCCATGCTGATATATCTTCAGGGTGAGAAGAGGACGTCTGAGGGTCTCTCTGCGAAGAGGAGGGAGGAGAAGGGGTGGGGGTGAGAGGAAAAGAAGGAATCAAAGGTCAACATTCGCCGACAACCTCCTTCGATCGGCAGTCGATTATAAGAGGCGCTTCGCCCGCCCTTCCTTCCTTTATCTATGGGCCCAGCCAGGCCTCCCCTCCTCGAGAGAAATACAACATGTATCCAAAGGTCGTAAGCTGAGACGAGAGGCGGAGCGCGGAGATAGATAACAGAAAAAGAAGTAAACAAAGCAAACGGGAGGGGACCAAACAACCGACGGCGAAGCAGAGTCGAACCAAATCTACTCGACCTCCTTCGACAGCGGCACGACAGGGATCTCGGGGCTAGAAGAAGAAGCAGAGGATGAAATGCTGACGCTAGGGATGGGCGAAACTCCTGGGTCGAGCCATTCCGACCTGTGAAGCTCTTCAGCGAAGGGCGAGAATGGGTTTCCGATGAACTCTGATCCTGGCGATAACAAAGCTTCCTGAGGCATCCATCCGACGAGATCCTCTTGACCGTCGACAGCGATTCCAGCTCGGTGGTAGACTGTTGTGGACGAGGACGAGGGAAGGGACGAAGGAAAGACGAGGGAACGAAGAGTCAGCGAAGGGACGCGACGAGGAAAGGGACGAGAGGGAGACGAACTCGTTTCTTTGATCTTCTGAACGAGAAGAGGGAACTTGTAGGGTTTGGTGATGCAGGCGTCGGCTATCGAAAGAGAAGAAAGAGGAAAGGACGTCAGGGGCGAGTCGAAAAAGAGCGAGGTCGACGCGACTCACCTCCAGCTTCACGAGCAGCATCGAGTTGACCCTGGAAACGGGACGAAAACAAGTTGTTAGCGAGGAAGCGAGAGACAAGATTTTCATGCTCGAGTTTCTCACCTGACGAGCGTTTCCAGAAACCGAGATGCAAGCTGAAGGGAGAGGGAGAGACGAAGTTAGCGATGTGGTTGACGAGAAGAAAGGACGCGGGTTCGAAGAGCTCACGTTGATGTCCTGGTAGCAGTCCACGAGCTTCGAGCGACCGAATCTCCCGAAGAGCACTGATACCATCCAGCACGGGCACTGAAATGATAGGGACACAAAAGACTCGTGTCAGTTCTCATTCTCACCTTGGTCGTCCATCGCGTCGAACTCACTCTCGAGGTCCATCAGCACCATGTCGAACGACTCCCCGGCCAGAGCGTAGGACTTGAGTATCGTCAAAGCCTCCAGTCCGTGTTCGGCGACCTCGACGTGGTAGAGAAGCCTCTTGAATTGACGATGCAGCACCTTCCTATTCACGGGGTTGTCCTCAACCACCAAGATCGACAGAACGGCGTCCGACGCGATGGGAACTCGATGAACGGGCTTCTCTGGAGCGTTCGTGACGATGTCTCGAGGGATGTCGGTGGGAGGGAAGAGACCAGCCTTGATGAAGAATCGGAAGGTGGTTCCCTCGTTCGGTTTCGAGATGATCTGGGGGAGGAACGAGCGCAGACGATGGTCAGAACAGAATTGAGGAACGAACGGGTCTCGACGTCCATCTCGACTCACATCGATCCGTCCTCCCTGCAGACGAGTCATCTCCTTGCAAACGAAGAGCCCGAGTCCCGATCCTCCTACGGCGGTGTGGACCTTGGCTGAGAAGAAGAAGGAAAGAAAGACGAGCGTCAGCCTCGCTCGACGAGGAGGGGAAGCGAGAAGCGCTCGACTCACCATTTCCCTGCTTGAACCTCTGGAAAAGATGACCCTGATCCTCGAGCGACATTCCTCCTCCAGAGTCCTTGACCTCGACGAAGATGTATCCATCGTGACGACCGTTGACGAGTTCCTGAGTGAGAGGAGCGTCGAGAGTCGCCGGGTCGAAGGCTGGATCGGATTCGGGAGTGGGAGGTCCGACGAGCGAGACGTTGACGGTGACCTCGATGAGCTTGGTTGCTGAAGATTGAGTGAACTTGACAGCGTTCGAGATGAGATTCCTGAGGAGAAAAAGAAGAGAATAGTCAGCGAGGAGAGACGGAAGAGTAAAGATGGGCAGGCGACGCGATGTGCTCACATGGTGATCTGATTCAATCGCACAGGATCTGCCTCGACGAGCTCTCCGAGGTGAGCGAAGGAGGGACCGTAGGTGAGCTTGAGCTTGATCCCTTTTTGAGAAGCCTCGATCTCAAAAATCCTCAGTAGTCGACGAGTCTCGTTGACGATGTTGAACTCCATGGGGAAGACCTGGAGGAGCTCGAGATCGATCTGAGCAAGACGAAGGCTGTGAGTCGAAAAGGAAGGTAGTCAGCATCTGTCGACACGCAAGGAGGAAGAAAGGGCAGGCCGTACATGTCGTTGGAAAGCTGGCGGGGGAGGGAATCGACTGATCAGCGGACGCCCCGAACTCGAGGAAGATTGGAAGGGTAATAGCACTCACTCGTTCTTGAATAGTAGCCGACTGATGGATCGAGTCGAGAACCAGGATCTGAATGCGAGTAAAAAGGTTGTTGATCAGCGAACGCTAGCGAGAGAGCGAGGGGAATCGATCGTCGCGACAGGACTCACATCATCCTCGAGAGTCGCAACTGATTCAGGTGTGAAGAGCATCCTAGATCCAATCGTGACCTTGGAGAGCATATCATTGATGTTGGATCGAAGCAGATCGGTTGCGGCTGAGAGAAGGGAACGAAAGATGAGTCAAGGTCCTCTCGAGCTCGAATCGAAGCAGAAGACGAGCAAGACTCACCGATGATGGCACTCGTGGGATTCCTGATCTCATGAGAGGTGATATCTGTAGCGCAAGAGGTGAGAGTCAGCTCAGACGGATAAGGCTCGAAGGCCAGACTCGAACAAGATCCCCTTCGTCGAGGCTGATCAAACGCGAAGTGAGCTCACCGATCAACAACTCCTGCTGCTTCTTACTCTCCTCCACCTCGATCCTCCTCGCCTCAATCTCGTCCACTCGAGCCTTCCAAGCATCGATCCTCTCGGCGTTCATTCTCTTCTGGGCGGTCTCGTAGTCCTTCCTGTCCGAGATGTCTGTGTAAGTCGGAATCGAGGGAGGAGAGCTCGTCAGAAACGACTTCGACGACGCTAAAAGGGCAGAAAGGAGGCCGTGTACTGACCAATCATGGTTCCAACGAATCCGGTAACGAATCTATGGATCGGAAGGGGGAAGACGCGTCAGTCTCGATCTCGTGGGCGGGAACGAGCTGGGTCAAACGAACGGGTTTGAGTTCGAGTTTCCTCGTCCCTCGGTAAGTCCAACCAGTCGAATCAAAACGTGATGCTGCGGGAAGGCAAAGAAGCGAGTCAGCTCGAGCTCGACGTCGTCAGGAAAGGAAGGGAGGAAAGAAGGAAACGAGATGAACGAACAGCTGAACGACCAGCGGCGAAAGCATCTCCCTCTCCCACCATGAGCTGGAACTCTCCCGATCCCTGCTTTCCAGTCCTGAAGCACTCCTCCCACATGTGACGAAGCGGTGTACGATCTGAGGAGGGATTGGAACGAGTCAGAAAGGGACGACAAGGGAAAGAAGGATCGACGCGTTAGATCCGTTTTGTAGCAGATACGAGAGACGACGACTCACCACGCTCGATGAAGATCGAAGGCCAAGTGTTGGGATCGGCGTGAAGATTCGTGAGTTCTCGGACTGGAGAGAACGAACAAGTGCGGAAGACGAAGCACAGATCAGCTCGCGAGAGGTTTCGATTCGCTCTTCGGTCTAGGAGGACTCACATTGCTTGTTGACGTATGTCAGAAGACCATCGGGGGTACCACAGAACATTCCAACAGGAGCCCACTGGAAATCGAGACGAATACGATTGAGCTCGAGCTTCGAAGGGGAGACGCGTCGTGGTTGGTTGGGTTCGAGGAGCTCTCAACTCACCTCCGTCAACAGCGTGATCTCCCTCGACCTGATCTCGAACAGTCTATCGAACTCCCTCCTCATCGCATCCATCTCCGGGTCCGTTCTCGACGCAACATCGGGCAGATCTGGGTCGTCTGGATCGATCGCGGGCAGGGACTTCCTCGCTGGGATTCCCTCGGGGAAGGTGATAGTTCTTTGAGGATCTGGTGTCGATGGCTCCGAGATGGGACTTCCAGCTGCCATCCTGGTCTCGTCCGAAGAGTTAGACGAGCTGGTTCGACTGAGAGTGCTAGGTCCCGCGGAGGAGGACGCTGAAGGACGACGAAGCTCGACGGTGGGAGTGAGGTCTTCTTCCGACGAGACTGCTGCTGCCGCATGGAGGAGAGGAGCTGGAGTGACGATGGGTAGAGGAGTATCGGGTGAGGAGGATCCGAAGGGTCCAACGACGGTGGGAGTGATGGAGTTGATCGAAGAGCGAGACGAGGTTGAGACTGTCGAGCCTGCTCGAAGTTTTGACGCGTAGGAGATGATGTTTGGGCGGTTGCTGATGATGTGAGAGGTGAGAATGAGATGGGGAGTGGACGGGGAGGTGGTTCGACAGAGCTCGAGGGTCGTAGGCGCTGATGTGCCCTGGAGTTTGCGGAAAACGCGAAAGAAGGAAGCAAGATCCGGTCAGCCTCGAACTTCCTCGATCTCCCTCGCCCTCGACCTTCTCCAGCTTCTGAGCCTGAACCTAAATGGATGCAGTCCAAGAGAGGTCGGGCGAGGGTGATGAAAAACTTACTGCGTGAAGGGTGACAGTGAGAGTCGGTCTGATGGAGATCAAGAGGTTCGGTCAGCTCGCGTCTCCTTCCCCTCCCAAGACCGCTTCCAAGAGAAGGAAAAAAAACTCACGACAACGCCAGGTCGACTCCCTGATAGTAACCAAGATCTCCAGCTCCTCCAGTCGTACCAGCCGGTCCGTTGACGTACGCCTCAGGGCCCCAAACCCACCTCGAAAACGAGAACGAGAGGGAGAGAGAGGTTAGTCGGGTGGGGAAGGAGGACGCGTCTCGAACGAGTTGACTCTCACCTCGTGAAGGCTCTCGCTTCCTCAGGCTCCAGACATTCGACGAGTTGCCTCCCTCGGGTGACCTGGAAGAGAAGGAGGAGGAAAATGGCGATGGCGTGAGATGGAGGAAGCGAAAGATGGAGAAGGACGAGAGAAGGAGGAGTGAGCTCACCGAGAAGAAGGTCAGATTTGCCCAGATTGTGAGCGCGAGGGGTTCGTTCGAAGCTTCGGAGGAAGTGGAAGATGTCGCAGAAGAGAGCTTCTCAGTCTGCAGAGGGACAATGGCGCAAGGTTGGCGATGAGCTGAAGAAGAAGAAGAAGAAGAAGGAAAACATCGAAGGTCAGCTCGCATGTCGCCGACGTCGTTTCTCAACTCCTTCCATTGCCTCTCGCAGAGGACAGAGCTACCCTTCTCCTCGCAGAAGAGACGGATGCCTCACCGTCCAGGAAGGCAAGAATGGGGATAGCAGCCAAGTTGGAAATCTCGTTGGGATCGACGTCGGGAGCGAAGGTAGCCAGATGGACAGGCTCGAACTCGTCGTCGTCTTCGTCTGAGTTCATCGACGCATCCGACAAGAAGCTATAGATCGACTGCTGGCGCTTCCCGCGTGGTATCCTCGAAGCCAAGGAAGCCACGGATCTCGACGTCCCTTGAGAGTGCCCAGAGTTGGATCCTCGACGAGTGGCTCCGTTGTCGACCTTCTTGCTGGGTTCGTCGTCCTCCTGCTGATGAGTTGGAAGGTTGCTAGACCTGTTCTCGTTGAAGACGCTTTGGGGTTGGAGGGCTGAGTACGGAATGGGCGAGGTGAGTCAGTAAGAGTCGGGAAGGGGAGCGAGGATGGGCTCGAAAGGAGGGAAGGCATGGGAAGAAGGAAGGAGAGGAAGGGGATCCTCACTTCGGTTCGTGGGCATCGGAGACTCTTCGATCTCGCTGGCGGGAGAGTAGAGAGGCATAGAATGAATGGGATCTTCTAGGTGATCTGCATCGGTGGAGGGTGTGCTCATCCAAGAGCGAGAGGGAGGGAGAAGAGGAGGGAGGGATGGAGGATCGGGTGGGCGTTGAAAGGAGAAAGCGAACAGGGAAGTCAGCTCGCTCGTTCTCTTTTGCCCTCCCCCTATTTTCCCCCGGAGTTTGACCAAACCTCGCTCATTTTTTGGGTAGACGTTTGTTTGACCACGATAGCTATCTTGAGAAGTCCACATCCGACGAGGAGATCTTGAAGAGTTCATGCTTGGAGGGAGGAGAAGGGAAGCTTTGAGCAAGGAAGAGAAGAGTCGAAGCTCACCCATCTCGATCGGGTCTCGCCTTCGACCAGCTGAGACTTTGGCTTCCTCGACGATGTTCGCTTTGATTTTCGCTTCGTTTCGGATGGTCAGGGTGTAAGTGAAGTCCTTCGCTTCGGTTTGTCTGTGGAAGGGGAGGGCTGAGAGAGAGGGGGCCGAGGCGTGAACCGATAAGATAAAAGAAAACGAACCAAATCGGAGGTCTCCGAGGGGGCCTTGCTCGTTCCTGACGAGTGTTCCTTAATGAACGAGGGGAAGGAGATGGGAGAAGAAGGGACCAGCGAATGGAAAGAGCACCTTCCCTGGTCAGAACGTTCGGAGCGCGAAGGCTGCCGAGCGAAGACGCGAAGGAGGCAAAAACAAGCTCCCGTCGCGTCACGTCCCAGCCATCTCTCCCTCCCCATTTGGTCCCTCTCGTTCTCCCGCGTTTATGCACGCAGACAGCTTTGAACGAAAACACTCTACACTTGAAGCATGATCAGCAGCCACTCAGGTCTCCGAGATCTGTGGCAATCGTCCCTCCTCGTCTTTCGACCTCGTTCAACCTACCTCGCCCTCCTCTCGAGCTCGCACCTCCCTTCGAGCTTCCCCTCCCTCTCGCACTCTCCTCAAACGCACCTGGAGAAGAGACGCTAACGTATTCTATAATCAAACTGAGCCCTCAAAACAGATCCTCCTCTCCTCACTCGTTTCTTCCTTCGTTTCCCTCCAACCTCCCTCCTCAAAGGTTCTTCTCCTCCCTCCACTTCCTGATCATCTCCACACTGATCGTCTCGAGCTTCCACGTCTTAGCGAACTTCAGGCAGTCCTCGAGCTTGGCCATGGATCCCGTGGGGTTGGGATCGGGAGCGACGAGTTCGCAAAGGAGTCCTGCTTCGGGGAGACCGGTGAGACGGCAGAGATCTGGTGGGGAGGAGGCAAGGCGAGGGTGGGAGGGAGGAAATGCAAACGAGATCCACGAGGAGGTGAGGGGAAGGTGGGAAGGGGAAAGAAAGGGAAGAGAGGAGAGGAAGTGTGAGTGACGAGAAGCAAGACGCGTCGTTCGCTCGACGCGAAAAAGATTTCGACGAAAGACTCACCAAGAGAAGCCTCGGTGTGACCCTTCCTCTTCAAAACACCTCCCTCGGCAGCCTTCAGAGGAACCATGTGTCCAGGTCTGTTGAAATCCGTCGCTTTCGACGAAGAGTCTGCCAGTTTTCGTCCGGTAAGAGCTCGGTCGTGAGCCGAGATACCTGTCGTTGTGCCTGAGAAGGACGAAACAGAAGAGGTGAAGAATAAGTCAGCATGAGATGGCTCATGAGGCTGAGGAAGAATCGCTCGAGGCGAAGGGGAGAACTGAGGAGGAAGGAAGCTCGAACGAGGGAAGACACGTGAAGAGGGTGAGAGAAAGGGCGAGAGCTCACCGATGCTGTAGTCGACGGTGACGGTGTAGGCAGTTTTGTTGGTCTCCTCGTTGTGGGCGACCATCATGGGGATGTCAAGAGCTTCCAGACGAGTTGCGGGGAGGGAGATGCAGATGTAGCCACTGCGACGGAGGAAAGAAAGAAAGAAGAAGAGGGAGGTTGTCAGTCGAGATTTCCCGAGTCGAGGATCGAGCTCAGAACGCGAGCTTTGATGAGCTTGAAGACATGCGAAGAGGTCCCATCGGAATCTATAGAGGATTAGGAGTAGATCCTGGGTCTCGAGGACTCCCAACAGTATAGATGAGGGGAAGGAGGAGCGTTCCAACTCCGGCTCGTTCGAGCTTCGAGCTCAACCCTCCACGCTCTTCTCCGTTCTTCCCTCGTCCGTTCAGGCCGGATTTCCTTCCTCCTCAATCATACGAGAAACTCGTCTAGCCCGAAACGAGACTCTCTTAGCCCATGCCCGTCCAGCCCCAGCTCCTCCCAGCTTTCTGAAACTCGTAGCTCGAACGGGCTCGTCCAGAGCGTGGGCTGAATGACTCGAAGGAAGCGGAGCGAGACGATGAAAGAACGACGTGACTCACCTGGTATGCTTGATGAACCAAGCCATCTTCTCTGTCGTACACTCGCTAGCAGCGATGAGGAGGTCTCCTTCGTTCTCCCTGTCCTCGTCGTCCATAACGACCACGAACTCTCCTCGTCCAAAGGCGGCGAGGGCGGATTCCATCGAGGAGAAGGGCGAGCTCATTTAGGAGTGAGAGAGGGGAGCTGAGAGGGATGGAGTGAGGTTGGTGGTGAGTTGGAGCAGAGAGGGGATAGAGAGGTAGATTTTTGATGGTGGTGGTTTGCTGGGAAGGAGGACAAAGCAGAAGGGAAAAAGTCAGACCCGAATCGAACCCGGCTGACGAAATCGTCGAAAACCGAGTGTCATCAACTTCCCCATCGCCCATCACGAGGAAACTATGGAGAAGTACTCAAAATGGAGAGTGAGTAACCCTGCCTTCGATATACAGTCCTTCAGAGACTGCTCGCTGATGAGTTTGACTCCGTTTTCCCCTCGAAGGACCCTGGGACAGGCATTCAGGTCAGCTCGACCCCTCCTTCCTTTCCCTCTCCTTCCCTTTGAAGAAGCTCGTACTTACTTTCCTGTCTTCTCTCTCGTCCACAGCCCTTCCTTACCCCTATTCCACCTCTCGCTGAGACTTCGGTACTCGCGAAGGGCTTCACGGTCGTGAGGTATGCGCTGGCAGTCCTGAGGGTGAGCTCGCTCTCTTCTCGTCCTTCCTTCTTCCTCTCCCTCTCCGGTTTCCGAGCTCACTCATTCGCTTCTTTCCGATCCAGACCGTCCCAGTACTCCTCTGCAGCATCCTCTACCTTCTCACTGTCGAAGGAGTCCTAGGCATACTCGTCAGTCCGACCCTTTCGCCTCCTTTCCTTCGGCTCCATCTCTCGTCGAGCTCACCTCTCGTCGTCCTTCCTCCTGCAGAAACTCGCTCAACTCCATCATCTACAGAGACCCTTGGCGAATATTTTCACCTCCGTATGGACTCGCTTGATCTTACTCATGCTAGGAGCCTTCAGGTTCGACGTCAAGTACTCTGCTTCGTCCAGTCGAGGGTGAGTTCGATTCGACTCTCGCCTTCAACAGCTCGCTCGACGCGTCGAAGCTGACCTCTTCTTCTTCTCTCCGCTGCTAGCAAATCGGACATCAAAAACATCTGGAAACCCAAAGCTGGAGATGTGATCGTCTCCAATTGGATCTCGTGGATCGAGCTGCTCTGGCTCGCTTATCGGTTCGTTGCGATCTTCTCTCTCTCCCTTCTCCTCAGCCCTCAGCCAGCCGAATTCTCAATCGCTGACCATCTCTTCACTCTCTTCCGTCCTTCCATTCTCTCCCAACAGGTTCAACCCCATCTTCCTTCTCCCAACTCCTACTCCCACCACCACCGCCTCCTCCTCGAAGGCGTCCCTAGTCCAAGTCTTCTCCCTCCCATCCCTCGTCCTTCGAACAGGTCGAACCCCGCCCCCTCCTTCATCTCGCTCAACCACCTTCGCTGAAGCTCAGCAGAAGGCCAAGGATCAAGGAAGGGTGCTCGTACTGCTGCCAGAGGGAACGACGACGAACGGGAGGGGAGTAGCGAAGTTCGTGGACGTCTTCGGAGAGGACGACAAGGTTGAGAGAGGCAGGAGGAGATGGGGAGTCTGGCTGGTATGCTTTAGGTGAGTTAGGACTCTTGCTCTTGTCTTTTCTACAAGGAGCCGGAAGGTGGCTTCTGTCTCGCTCGAGTCTCTCGTTGCGTCACATCGTCGTTCTAACGTCTCGTCCCTCCTCGCTTTTCCCCTCCCTTCTCGCTCTCTTCCCAGATATCCAACCCCCACTCCTCTCTCGCCCACCCTCACCCACTCCCTCGCCTCGACCCCCGGAATCCCCATACTCCCTCACCTCTTCTCCATCCTCACCTCCTTCCCGCCCACCCTCCCGCTCGCCATCTCCCTCCTCTCACCCGCAGACTGCCCGCTCTCAACCGCCGACAACTTGACGGAGCGGTGCGTGAAAGGAATCAGCGAGATGGGAAGGCTGAAGAGGGTTGGTTTCGGGTGGGAGGACAAGAAGGCTTTCTTGGAGGTTTTGAACGCTCCAGTGGGTGCTGGGAAGGCGGGTGCGAAGGCGAAGAGGGGGTAGATATATTCAAAAGGAGTCTCTGTATGTGATTTGAGCCTAGCATGATGAAGATCCAGCTGTGTTGGAAAGCGAGAAGAACAGAAGATGACGACGACGCGTCTCGAGGTCTGAAGGCTCGGCGCTCATTTTCTCTCCAACAGGACGCAAATTTTCCTGTTCTCGACGGCGGAAGTTGAACACAACTGGTCTTTTTGGTTCGATGATTCTCTCTGAACTAGAAAAATCAAATTTTGGTCAGATTGAGTGGGCTGAATTCAGGTTGAACGAGCTCTGGGTGTTCTGTTGTTTTCAGGTTGAATCGTGGTTTCATTCTACTTTCTCGCCGTTTCTGAGGGTCTAGAAGCGCCGGATCTATCTCATTCTACTTCTCACTCTACTGAGCAGGATGTAACGTGATCAAACCTCAGCTACGCCGTTGAAAAAAGGGAGAAAATCAGACGAAAGGAAGACTGCGACGCGTCTCGACCTGCACCCATCGCTCGCTCACTTCTTCTCGACCAGGATGAGAAGACTCTCGTTCTTGACTCTTGACGTTGGAAACAACTGGCTTTCGCGGTTTCCATTTTTTTATCTTGTTTCTGACACAGAACAAGACACAAAATCAGGTTACTGAAGTCGAACAGATTACTCGGTTCTGGTTGTTCTGGTTTCGCTGTTCTGATCTCACTGTTTCGAAAGGTATAAAAGCAGCTTTCGAGCTCACCTTCTTCTCTTCTTCATCCAACCATCACCATCTTCCTTTCCTACCAACATGAACACTGCCACCTCTCTCAGCATCTGCTCATTCTGCGCCGACTCTCTCCGCGACAGCGAGCTCGCCTTGATCGCTTTGCCTTGTGGTCCGTCTGTTCTTCTTTCTTTCTCTTCTTCGACCGAGCTCACCTTCTTGTTCTTCTCCTTCCAGGACATGTCTTCCATAAACCATGTATCCAGACAGAACTGATGATTCGACCTCGGTGTCCGAACTGGTGAGTTCGACCCAATCCGTCGACGACTTCTTCGACGTTTCTGTCGACCACTCGTCGAGCTACAGCTAACGTTTTTCCGTCTGTGCCGCTACCAGCTTGAGTTCAGTGACAAGGCTTCACCTTCCTCTTCGACCTATCTTCCTCTCAAAAGAAGAAAACTCACCAGAAGTTACGAGCACAACCCCTGAAGCTCAAGTCGTCGCGCTTTCAAACGAGTTGAAACGCGTTCGACATAAACTGGCCTCTTCGCAGCGTTGTCAGGCCCAAGTGATCGCTATAATAACTGCCCAGAACTCTCGTCACCTTCGATGTGAGAGGTTGCTCCTTCCAGCCTTCAACCCTCCGGGCAGAAAAATGGTTCGTCGCGAGCGTTCCGCGTAGTTTCCATTTGACAAGCCTCTCGCTAACTTATCTGCGCCCTCTCCCCCTCCTCGCTTCATCCAGATGACTATCGGCGTCTTCTTCAGGCTTCAGAAGGCTGCGTTCAAGGTCAAGGTCCCGGAAGAAGGAGGTGAGTTGTCGAATATCCCTTCTGACAACAAGCCGTCGTTGTTGTTCCTCTCTTTTATTCACCTGTTCTCCACGTCCATCTTGAGATCTTCAGCATCGCTCGGTCAGGTTCGAATGTTGCTGTATATACAGCTGGAAATTAGTACCTCAGCTTTCATCCACCTCGGACGTCGTCTGGAAGTCGCGACGGCGGGGAAAGTTGGATTGCATCAGCTTGGGCTCTCCAATGGCTCGACGATAGAGGCGTGCACATAGAGGAGAATCATACATGTGTCTCTTAGTGCCTACGGCTCGAGAGGGAGATTTCAGAGAAAGGACGAGAGAACGGAATTGAACTCTGCGACGCGACGCGTTGACGCCGGCTCTTCTTCGTCACCTCGTCCCTCGTTATCGTCACTCATCATGATTCTCGCAGGAGTCGAGCATGTCCTGCGCTCTCTAACATTACATCTGCGACTGACAACAAACAAAGCTGAACTCCTCGTCCGTTTCGTGGTTCAACTCGGGTCGACTCCCTCTTTCACCACGTCGGCTTGAAGCAGAACCGCTTGTGCCTCTTCCAGTCGGCTTCTTGATGTTCTGAAGAGACGAGAAGGGGAAAACGAGTCAGCGAGGAGGATAGGAGGAAGAGGAAGCGACGAGAGGCGAACCTCTGGAGCAGTAGCGAACAGCGAGGCACTGGACGAGGGAAGACGACGCGTTGAGGCAAGACGTCAGCGGAAGCTCAGCAAAGCGAGCAAAAAGGCGAAGAGAGCCACTCACTCTCGAACAAGCCATCATCTCTTCGTCTTCACCCATCTTAGCGCACGTCGACTCATCGAAGGTGGCCTCGTTCAACGCAACTTGATGCTCGCAAGTCCTCCAAACCTCCGCTCGTCCTTCTTCCTACAAGATATCCTCCCAGGTCTTTACATCCACCAACCCGTTACCCAGGCCCTCGAATACGGCGATGAAGGGGTCGAGAGGAACCTTCTGAGACACCAGGGTAGCTTGAAGAAGGGGGAGGGTTTCGGAGCAAGACCGAGACGCGACGTGCGAAAGAGCGAGCAGAGATGAAGCGGAGAGGGTAGGGAGGGCTGAATCTTCCGGGAGATGGTTCAAGCGCGCGACCATGAGGTCGAAGAAGGCTTTAAAATCGGTGACCATGTGAGTTTGGCGGACCTGAGGCAAAGAAGACAACGGAAACAGGAACGGGTCGAGCAGCAGGTCAGCGACGAGTGAGGTCTACGAGCTGAGTGAAACAGAGCCACACGCACCGTCTCCTCGTTGATAAGCTGCGATCAAAGCTCTACGATATCAAGAGGCTTCAGATAGGCTCTGCAGGCGTCCTCTGGGAAGAGACGAACCAATCGAGCGAAGCAGGAGAGTTGAGATCGAGCGAGCAACTTCAGCTGCATCAGGTAGCAGCTCTCCGCGGGCTCTTCGACAACGTTGCAGAAGCGAACTAGAGAAAGAAGGTATTGGGATCCAAAGCCCTCCTGGGACGAAAGGCAGAAGAAGGGAGGTCAGTGATGTCGTCGAAAAGTCGCAGGGAAGCGAACGCTGGGCCTGGCTGGCTGGTTCACGAACAAGGAGTGAGCGCCTGTCTTGGTCACAGGGCATCGAGGGAAGAGTCTTCATCAAGAGAAGCGAAAAACAATGTCAGCCAGACGCGAGGTAGAGGGACGAAGAACGAACGGGAAGAAAACGGACGTTGCAATAGTTGAAGAACGAAGCAAGCATCTCCTGACCTTCCTCCGAAGGCGAGCTCGCTGCTTTTCCGTCTTTGAAGAGTCGTAAAATCGTAGCGAGGTCCGTTGATAAAGCGCTGGAAAGGTCTCTCGTCAAAGGCGCAGCCATAGGGTTCGGGAGGAAGGGAAGGAAGGAGGAGAGGAAGATGGACGTCGAGCTCAACTTGAACTCGTCGAGCTCCTCCTCTCTTTCCCTCCCACCCCCGTCAGCCTCCCCAGCACGTGTTTTCTCTTTCTCCACCCATCTACACCGTCACCCTTTAGGATATCTCTTATCGCTCCGTTGAGATGCAGAACGAGTCCTTTTTGGACGAAGGGAGGGAAGGAGCGAACGCCGAACGAAAGGTGAGCTCGAGTCCTGCTCCTCCTCCCTTCCATCTTCGCCCTCCCGCCGTCCGCTCTCCTGCTGCGTGCTAAACTCTCTTGGTAGCATGAGTTAGATCCGGACTCTTCTCTGCCTTACTTTCTCTCGAAATCCAGGACACTCCCCTCGCCTCAGCCTCCCAAATCGAACAAGCCCTCCCTCTCCTCCCTCCTCCCTCCCTCGACCCTTCCTCCTTCACGACCCACGATCTCTCCCTCTTCGTCTCAATCCCAGCAACAGGAAGAGAGCCCGTATCGGACAATTTTCAAATCGCTCAACTCTTCTCCCTCGTCGCTCAGCTCAAGTCGGAGCAGCAAGATCAGAAGTCGTCCATCGAACAGCTCTCGAGCACCGTCGCTCGTCTCGTGTCAGAGAACACCTTGCTCGGTTCGGAACTCGCCCTCCTCGCCCTCCTCAAACGAGCAAACAAGGATCAGGAGCTCGTCATCGGAGAGCTCTCGAGAGCTGCGATTCCTGGAGGGTTCTGGATTTGGGAGAGCCGAAGGGAAGAAGGAAGGGAGGACGAAGGTCGATGGGTCTGGTCTCTCGTTCGTTCCCCCTTTCCTTCCTTTCCTCTCGCTCCTTCAAGGCTGTCAGCTGCAGCAAGCTGACCTCTCCTCTCTGCTCCATTCTTACCAGGAGAAGTACAAGGTCCTCCCTCCCCTCGCCGTCGCAGCTGGACCTCCAACCTCGCTCCTCTCCCTCCCCGTCGAGCTCCTCACCGTCATCATCCTCGATCTCCTCGATAGGAAAGAGAGGCTAGTCCTCTGCCGAGTCTCCTTCAAGCTCCTGGAGCTCGCTTCCGAGCACATCTACGTCAAGGCTCTGCGCGCGGACGCTGCCAGAGCAGTCAATCTCGTTGAATCGAAGGTGAGCTTCCAAATCTTGTTCCGTGTTCGAGTCCTCGTCGTCGCAATAGTCTTGCTGATGCCCTTGACTTCGACTCGAACCAACAGGTGCTCGACCCATCTCCCAAATCAGACCGTATCACCACCCTCCTCCTCCCAAAGTGTCTGTACCTCTTCGGCTCCCCCGTCGTCGACGCGTTCAACGGCCTCGTCAAGCTGGCTTCAACTCTGGCTTCAACTCCGTCCCCACTTCGCGTCACATACGTCACCGTCGCCATAGCAAAGCAGGAGGACTTCAAGTTATGGGTGAATCTTCTTCGCTTCGTTGATCCAGTCGGTTTCGACGTTCGGGCGGGGGACAAGAACAGCCGCTGCATCCCTCCCACCATCCGCTTCGTCCCAGCCGACTTCGTCGCCTCCTTCACTCCCCATTGGACTCGGCTCGAGCGGGCCTCCGCATCTGGTATCGAGGCTGTTCTACTGCTCGAAGGAACGGATGAAACGTCAGCCTTCGAAGCTTGCCATCGTCGATGCTCGCCAGACCTTCCCTTCGTTCACGTTTCCCTCGGGACGAAAGAGAATGGAGTGGCCACGTTCAAGACACTGGGGGAGGACAGGTTGTCGTCCCTTCTCGCTACGGAGCAGAACGGGGAGGGGGAGGTCAAGCTCGTTTGGCTTAATTTTAAGATGGGGAAGGCGAAGATGGCGTCGTAAAGAAGAAGAAGAAGAAGAGGAAGGAGGAATCTCCGTAGCAGTAGCAGTCGCAGTCCGTATCCATCGACTAGTCCTCTACACACAGCATCTCTTTTTACTTTATATCTTCCATGTATCCCATCTCTCGTTTATCCCAGCCTCTCGAGACGCAAGAAGACACACGAACGCGAAAACAACGACGCGTTCGTTCGTTCTTCTCCTTTCCCCATCGCGTTCATTCTTCTCCTCTCGCTTTTCTCTCTCCCCTCACTGGGATCCAGGGGAAAGCATCAGGTTGCGTCGGTTCATTTGCTTTCCATCCCTCCACTCCGAGCTTTCCGTTTCTCCTCGACTCCCTTCTTGTCGCGTCGCGTGACATGAGAGCGAGAAGAGAACTCGAACCGAGCCAGCACGAGAGCTGAACCGAGCGAAGGGGCTGGGAAGTATCGAGTAGTCGTAAGCAACAATCTAGCAGACGCGCAGAGGTCTGGATGCAAACAAAGTTACTCCTTTCGACCCACCAGACCACCTCGCTTCGTCTCCCTCCCCTTCTTACTCCTCAATCGACTACGACGATCCGACCGAAGACGGCCATCGCTCCGTGAACAACGGAGTCGTCGTGTCCCAGAATCGACCGGGAATCCGTCTTGGGGAAGAAGAGGATAAGGAGGATGGTTGAGGTTGAGGTTGGGGTTGAGGAGACGCGTCGCTCGAGTACGAAGGGAAGGACGCGTCAAAGATGGTCGTGTTTGTGAATGGAGTGGAGGGAACCGATCGTTTCAGAGTGGGAGGTGGTGGGTTGAAGATTTGAGCGGCGGTGATGACTCGGAAGAGCTCGTCTTGGGCGGTTCGAGGAGATCCTGAGGGAGTTTGGTGGTTCGGGAGATTGGGGGAGGGAGGAGACGCGTCGACGTCGAAGGGAGGGAGTCCAGCAGGAGTCATTCGGGCCATGATCTGAATAGGGAGGGAAGGAAGAGACGTGTAAGTTTCGGTCGTGGGCAGATCCGACGGAAGGACGTTCGACTCACGTCCAGCACGTCCTTCCGAACCCTCGAAGTGATTCCCAACACCCAAGCAGTCTGATCCATCCCCTCGATGACCCAGCGGATCTCAGCCATCTTCGACTCCCAGTTCCACTCAGTGGGGCCCGTTCCTCGATCGATGAATCCCTGAGAAGAAGTAGAGGGAGTCAGCGAAGGACGGGACTAGTCGAAACGAAACCGAGGGTGCTTACCTGCTCGACGGTTGGAGTTTCCGCCAGATGCTCAGCGATGAGGACCAGTTCTCGAAGCTCTGATCCTCCACACGTGATGAACGAGTTCGGAACGATCTGGGTCGTGAAATATAGGGAGAGAAAGGAGTCAGCGAGAGGTTCGTGGCGACGCGTTGAGACGAACTCACCTCCTTGACGGCCCTCGCAAAGGATCTAGACGCTGCCAGCGAGACCTGAACACTCTCGGTATAAAGCTCAAGTGTTGGGGAGAACAGAGATGACGTGCATGACGACGGGCAGGAGCAGGACGGTTCGATGAAGGCGGAGGGACCGCATCCGACGCGTTGAGCTTCGAGGATCTCCGCCGTGAGACGTTCCCGAACGATCTGAGAGAAACGAAGAACGAAGGTGTTTGAAGTTATTAGTACGCGCAAACGTGTAGGCGAACGCTGGAACACGTTTGCTTTTGGTTCGACGCGAGGAAAGGAGGGGAAGACTCGCACTCACTCGGTGAGCGAAGAGAAGACCGACGGCGTGAGCCATCCTCGACGACAGAAAGTATCCGATCGGTGTGAACGATAGGAACTGTGAACGGCAACAGAAGAGACGACATCAGTCTTCCGAGACCGAAAGTCTAATCGTTGGACCAGATTCAAAAGTGAGTCGAAGAGACGAACCGTGGGAAGCTGAGCGACTTTGAGAGCAACACTCTCCACCCAAGCGACCAGAGTCCTCTGTAGCGTAGAAAATTGGCGAGTCAGCTCGACGAAAGAGAAAGGAGAGAAAAAGAGACGCAGAAGAGGACGAACGGCTCGACTCCAAAGCTCGAGACAACCAGTTTCCAGCTCCTCGAAAGTCTGAGGTCGCATGAGGTTGGTCGACGGTACTACAACGTGAGTAGCTGAGTATCGAAGAACCCAATCGCCCATGGCTGGGAACGCAATCGAGAGGAGCTGCGAGACACGAAGGAGGGTCAGAGGTCAGGAGCCGGACGAGGAAGCGAGTGCGAGACGACGCGACGAAGAACTCACGAGACAGCACTGCCCAGGAGTGAGATTATCTGTAGAGGGAAGAGGATCTCTAGGTCGAGGGAGGTAAGGAAAGATCGAGTAGATGGCTCCTTCGGCGCTGGAGAAGGGAAAGTGAAAGACGCGTTGAGAAGACGGCTCCTTGTGAGGAACGAAGATGGATGTGTAGGAGCTCAACGAAACGACTCACAATCGAGGTGCTTTCCTTCTCGAAGCCTGAAATCGGAGGAAAGGTACATGTCAGAGCAAAGAGCGACAAGAGGGAAACGCGTGGAGGCTCACCGATTGAAAACAGTCGCCCATCCAGACGATCCAGAGTAGCCTCTGATTCGATCCTGTTCAACGAGCCGTGGTCAGGAGAAGCTCTCACTCGGAGAAGGTATCCTTCTTTCGAGATAGACATCGCGGCGGGCGACTCACTCTTCTCCTCCAAACTGCCCTCCCTCGCGTCCCAGATTCCCAGCGTCTCGACTTGCTCAAACAAGACCCCAGCCAACATCTTGGCTTCGTACGACGCGTTTCGTCTAGCCTCAACCTGGAAGGGAACGCAAGACGAGGACGATGAAGTCAGGTTCGGAAGCTTCGAGAGGCAGAGAAAAACGAGCGACGCGACTGACCGACTTGCCGTCCTCGACCTCAGCCTGAAAATCGGCCATCGGAGCCATGAGGGCGATAGCTTCGATGGACTTGAGAGACGGTTTCCGTAGAATCCCATGCTTGTCGAGGAGGGCGAGGGACTTGGAGAAGAGCTCGCTTGCGGCTCGTTCGAGAGCTTGAGGCGAGGAAGTCGAGAGGAGATGAGGAGAGGTCGATGCGGCGTATCTGCGGAGGAGAGAGGTAAGTTTCGATCGCTTCGAAGGGATGAGGCATACGCATAGGCTTACCTGAATCCCCAAGCTGCCATCATCGAGCAGAGTACCATTTCGACGGGAGAGAGGAGCGACGTGTCTCTGCCTGCCTCGTCCCACCTCCGTTTGAACGACGCCGTGTCGACTGACTGAAAGAGGAGAGAGCATCAGCGAGGGGGTCCTTGTGCTCAGAAAAGGATCGAGGAGCTCACGAGAACTCCCTGTAGAAGAGAGTGGGTCAGCTGCGTCGAACGAACGGGAAGGATGAAAGGGACGAAGGAAGATCGAGCTCACAAAGTGGGAAGCGTCCAGATAACGCTCGATCAGCTCCTGCTCAGTCGCATGGGAGAGCACAGCCGCGGGAAGGTCTCCACTGGCCTCCAAAAGCCTCGGGGGAGTAGCTCGAACGGCAACTTGAGAGCTCGTAGAAGCATGCGAGGGCTGAGAGTCCGAGGGAGAAGAGGAGGAGGAGGAGGAGGTCGACTGGATCCCTTGACTTTGACGAGCCGCCTCGATCCTGACCCCAGTCCGGCGAGGTGGTACCTTGTTGGCGATCTTCTTGGTGGTGCAGATGATTCCTTTGGAAGAGCAATTCGTGCAAGTTGAGGAGGGAGGGAGGAGGAGAAGGTTGCACTGAAGAGAGCTCACGAGCTTGGTCAGCTCGCTCTCCTTTCTATCCATCTCCCTTCCCACAAACTCTCGCTCTTCGAAGTAGAGGGGAAGCATACCTTGATTTTCCGAGTCTTGCAAGTGTCACAGGACTGGTTCTGCTCTTCAGGACGGGAGGAAAAGGGAAGAGTCAGCAAAGCAAAGGAAGGGACGTCGAGCTCACCGATCCGAGAGCTCGTTCAGGAACTCACTCCGCTTCGCTCTCACAGGACCGCTACTAGGAGACGCTTGGCTTGGAGACACAGAAGTGGATGCTGAGTTCGATGTCGAGGAAGACATATCTTCTGGGATGGAGGAGGTCGTGGTTGAATGGCACGGAGCGACGAGGAGGGCTTCCCCGTCTAATCTCAGCTCTGCCTCGTCCGAGGGCGTTACGGCAAAGAAGCAGGGAACGATAGAGAACAGCGAGGTTCAACATGCATAGAAGACGAAAGATGAAAGGTAATAACAACACTGAAGCCCAAGGAAGATCAACAAAAACGAAACAAACCGAGACGAAACGAAACGACGACCGAGCCCAGCTCGCGACGCGTTCGTCCTCCATCCTCCCTCCCTCCCCAGCACCCCTTCCCTTCTCTCAACCCCTGATCCCACCAGCTCCCCTCTCAGGCGAGCTCTCCTCCGCCCTCTCCCTTCTCCTCACCTCCTCCTGAGCCTGCAACCTCTCCGCCTCCTCCGACTCCTCCTGAATCAACCTCAGTCGTCGTCGCTCGGCCTTCCTATCGAGGGGAGATCCAGTGAGTCGAGCGACGCCCTTTTCGACGGATTTGACGATCTGAAGACCTGCTTCGGGGGCGCCGACGCAGAATCTGGTTTTTCAAACGGCGAGGGAGAGGGAGAGGGAGAGGGAGAGAGAAAGGTCAGAAGGATCGGACGGACGGCGAAACGAGACGCTCAAGGACTCACCCAAGGAGATAAGACGTAGCGTAAACCTTTCGTTGATGCTTGTACTCGTCCCGAGAGAAGTTGAGTACGGAGGGAGCTGGGTTCTGGGGACGAACGAGACGAAACGAACGTCGCGTGAGCTCTCTCGTCTCCCTCTCTTTGCCTCTCTTTCATCCTTCTCTTTCTCCCTTCGTACTCCCCACCCCCCTTCCCTCAAGTCTCTTGGGAAAGAGAGCACAACCCACCTTCCCAAGCGCTCTCGACCTCCTCCAATCCACCTCCGGAGGCGCCTCTTCTCGCTCCACGTAGGACGGCGCTCTTGACGGTGTTGGGGAGAGGGCATCGACTCCTGCGACTCGAGGAGGGGGAGCGTGAGCGTAGGAGGGCGTGTTCGAAGCTGAACCGTTCTCGGTGGTAGGGTTGGTGGCCATGATGGTGGTTTGAGGTCTGGAAGGAGGGAGGAGGGACCAGAGTCAGCGAGCTGAGGGAGGGAGGGAGGAGCCAAGTCTCGTTTCGGATGCAGCTCCGTCCTCGTCCCTGAGGAACCTCCCCAGCACATACACTCACCTCGAGTAGTTTGCTGATGGGTAGGTACAGAACAAGTCGAAGTTGATGATGGGTGTCGGAAGGAAGCCAGCAGCTTTGCTCGAAAAGCCTCGCCTTTTCAGCCTCAGGCTCAATCGCGCGATCAACCTCAACTGAACCAACCTTCCTCTCGGTGTCTCTCCTCGTCTACCGCCCGAAGTTAATCCTCCGTGCAGCTCAGTTTTTCATGATCGGCTCGAACGCTGATTGTTCTTTCCCAAGGGAGAACGAGAAAAGTAGTTAAAGAGAAGGAACAGGCTCATGAAGATCTCGAACCGAAAGCTCAATCAGTCCTTCGACTTCCTCTTCTTCCCTGAACCCGAAGGCGTTCCCTTCGCCGAAGAGGAGACAGGCGAGTCCATCGAGACGTCCACCGTCTTGGAGAGCGACGACGGCGTCTTGGTAGCGGTGGTTCCGTTAGGAGTGCTGCGAGAGGGAGTGCTGCCGTTGATGAGCGAGGACGAGGACGTGGCTTTGGGAGTTCCGTTGGGAAGAGCGCCGTTGATCTTCGGTGTAGGAGGGAGTTTGCCGTTGAGTTGTTTGGGAGTTGGAGGGGGTGGGGGAGGTGCTGGTGCTGCAAGATCGAGAACGAGCGAAGAGCGAAGGGAGAAGGTCAGTGAACGACTTCTTCGAACTCGCGGATCGAGAAGCGACGCGGCTAGGCTACTCACAACTCAAAATCTCCTTAAACAACCCAACCAACGCTTCCATATCCGCCTCTCCAACCACCCTCGTCTTCAGCTCCTCTCCCTTCTCGTTCTCCGCATCCATCTCTTCCTCCACCTCCATCTCCTCCTCCTCATTCGCCGTCTCCTCCTCTCCTCCACCCTCCTTCCTCTTGGGCAACAGTCCATCGAGAACCTCTCCGAACACCATCCCCATCCCAGGAAGGACCTGTGCAGGGGCATCGAACAGATCGTCCAGGCTCTTGTACTGCTCCGAGACGATCTTGACTCGAGTGGTCTCCCGATCCAAAGTGGAGGGACCGAAGATCTCGTCGAAGAGCGACCGTCCGATGGGTGTCGCAGCGGAGGAAGCGAGCTTGATGGCTTGAGGGGAGTCCGAGAGGGAGGAGCGGTTGGCGACGTTGTCTCCTACAAGGAGGACGTCCCAGGTTGAGGAGACGACGAGGAGGGAGAAGGAGGAGTCTTCGGCGACGGGAGCGGCGGTGGAGGTGGACGCGACAGGACCGGAGGGAGTGTTGTTGGAGGTGGAAGGGTAGGGGGTGAGGGATCGGACCTTGTAAGGGAGGGTTCGAGTTCGGATGGGAGTAGGGGTGAGGGCGGAGAAGACTCTGAAGGTGGTGATGGGAGCAGTGAGGGAGACGTCCGAGATGGTGAAGACGGAGGAGGTAGGGTGAACCGAGATCTGGTCGACGGCTTGCTCGGGAAGAGCCCAGTGGACTGAGCGACACGAAACGAGAACGAAAAGGTCAGCATTGTCAGCATTCGAACGATGGAAGGAGGAAGGGAGATAGGGAAGATCGACTCACCAGATCCCTTGACCAAATCCCAAACGCAAACACCCTTCTTCGCTCCCGTCCCAACCAACCACCTTCCGTCCTCTCCAACAAACTCAACCTTCGTGATCGATCCTTTAGGCGTCTTGGCGAACTCCGAGCACGAGAGGGTTCCTCGAAGCACGCTCGTGAGAGGATCCCAGAGGGTGACGACTGATCCCTGAGCGAGAGCGAGGAGGGACGCGTCGGGAGCCCAGGCGGAGTCGTGGATGGGGAGGTTTCGGTGCGAGAAGAGGGTGTGGGGTTGGAAGGAGGCTGAGACGAGCAAACGAACAAACAAAGAGAAGAAGGAAAGAGGGAGTCAGTACAACTGGTTCGACGACGGCGAGACGAAGGAGAGCGGGTTGTGTTGTGGGAGTCGAGGAGAAAAAGGAGGAGGAAGATCGAGAGCCCCTCAGAATTGCAGAACTATGGGGATCCACATGCATGGATTCAGAAGAAACTCCCCCAACCCTCGCGAGACGCTCGGGCGAGGAAGTGATGTGTTAAGTTTTTCATCTCTGGGGCAGCACGAAACGTCGACCTCGTCGGGTCGACGCGTTGTCGAAGTGTCGAAGGGGGACGGAAATCGAACGAGACGATGAACGAAATGCTCACCTTTTGGACGCGAACGAAAGACCAGATCGAGAAGGGAAAGAAGAGAAGAAGGGAGGAGGGGAGAGTCAGTCAACTGAGTTCGAGGAAGAGGGGCGACGAGTGCAAAAACGAAGGAAGGATGAAGGTGGTGAAGGGAGGGTTTCTCAGAAATAAAGAAGAGAGGTTTGTCTACAGGGTGTATTAAGACTGTTGAGCTTTTAAACTATTGTTTGTGTTGTTCATCAGGGAAACGGGGAGGCTTTGTCGAGGGGAGATGGTGGAGGGACGAAACGAGACGCGAACGAAGCGAAGCGAAGCGAGACGAGGACGGGAACGACAAGACGAAACGAAGCGCTCACCTTTTGGATCCGGACGAAGACGAAGCGAGACGACGAGGAGCAGAGGAAGAAGGGAGAGAGGGAGTCAGTAAGACGGCTCGAAGGCGGGAGGTCGCGAAAGGAAAAGAGTGTAAAGGGGCGAAGGATCTCAGAAATAAAGAAGAGAGGTTTGTCTACACAGAAGATTAAGACTGTTGAGCTTTTAAACTATTGTTTGTGTTGTTCATCAGAGAAGGGCGAAAGGTCGAACGCGTCTTGCTGCTCGAAACGTGCAAACGCTTCGAGCGACGCGTCCTTCCGGCGAGGGTGGTGGATCGCGAACGCGAATGGAACGAGGACGAGAAAAGAGGATGCGATTTGTTCTCACCTGATCACCAGCGAGACGAATCAAACGAAGATGAGGAAGGGGAGAGTCAGTAACGTGCTCGAGGGAAGAAAGGACGAGCGAGAGGAGGATGGGAGGGTGAGTGGAGGTTGGATCTCAGAAATAAAGAAGAGAGGTTTGTCTACACAATTGTATTAAGACTGTTGAGCTTTTAAACTATATGTTTGTGTTGTTCATCATAGAAAGAGCTCGCGTCACTCTCTTCCCTCGAAGCCCAAACGAACGCTTGGGTTGCAGAGTCGGGCGACGCGTCTCGAAACGAAACGATGGGTTGTTGTTGTTTTGGGTTCGAGGCTGGGATGTTAGTACTAACCTTGTACTTTCCCCGACTTGAACAAGACTCTCTTCTCCCTCCAAACCCTAGCGGATCCGTCCTCTCCTGTGGAGAGGAGCATGAGCGAGGGTTGCTTGTCGGCTGGGAAGACGGTGACCGGGACGGGCGAGAACGAAAGGGAAGTGATGTTGGAAGGGTGAGGGTTCGGGAGTCGGGTTGTTAGGGTGTAGCTGGGAGATACGAAAAGCGAAACAGGTCAGTTCGAAGCTTTTTTCGAACGAAAGGAAGACACAGGGAGCGAGTCGACTCACGACTTGATCGCCTCCTCCCACCTACAAACCTTGACGACTCTCTCCTCCTCTCCGCCCTCCTCCTCGTCCTCCTCCCTCTTCTCCGACGTAGCCATGTACTCGGCCCTCTCTCCTCCGCTGAAAACGGCTCGTTCCACTCGCGCAGGCTCGACGACCTTGTCCTCCGTTCGGGAGACTCGGTTGGAAGGCGAGACCTCGAGCTCGAGGATGGACGTTTGGAGTTCGGGGGAGTAGAACTGAAGCGAGGAAGGGTGGGACGAGGGGAGAAGGACCGAGGCCGTTTGAGGGTGGTAGGCGAAGGGAAGGGGAGTTGTCGAAATGAGGGTGGAGGCGTTGGCGGGTTCTGCGACGACAAAACGGAGGAAGGAAGCGAAAGTCAGCTCGAGTTTCACGACGCGTCGAACGAGACGAGTTTAGAGGAGAGCGACTCACGAATCCTCGAACTCTCATACCCTCCTTTAATCATTCTCCCACCCCTCCCATCCCCACCAAGTCTCTTAACACTCCCATCCTCCAACCCAACCCAGAACTCCTCCTCCCTCCCCTCCGAGCCCGCCCTACTCGCAATCGACACCACCGGTCCACCCAACCTCGGAGCAAACTCCTTCCCACTCGTCGCCACACTCCAAATCACCAACACCCCTTCCTCTCCTCCTGACAGAATGGACGTTCCAGAGTGGTTGAACGCAACGGCGGAGACGGCGTGAGAGTGCCAGTGAAGCGTCGTCGTAGGAGTTTTCCTCAACCCAACTCCAGCTGGTGCTCCTTCCCCTTTGCTCGACACCATCATCTCCCCCGCTCCAGTCGAGTCCATCTCCCCCAAGCAGTACCACAACCTCACCACTCCACTCGTATCCCCCGTAACGAACCAATCCTCCGTCGGATGGAAACTCCCACACGTGAGCGGTTCGGGACTGACGAACTTGGAGAAGCCCGTCGAGTAGTCCCTCGTGTTGATGCAGTAAGCTTTTGGGCCAGCGAGAGCGACGAGGTAGGTTCCTGAGGGTGAGATGAGGAGGGAGGAGCATGGACGGATTTTGCCGATGCGGGAGTGACCGATGAAGGATTGGGTGAGGGGGGTGTTGGAGGAGGTGCGACGGGGGGTGGAGGAACTGATGGAGAGTCGCCAGATGGAGGCTTGGGGACCGGAGTGGGTGGAGGAGGGGGTGGCTTCTATACCAGGGGAAGGAGGAGATGAGCATGGAGAGGGAGGAGATGGGGGAAAAAGGGAGGAAGGGAAAGGTCAGCTCGAGCTCGCAGAATTTTGAGAATCTCCTCCTTCCTCCCTTCCTGCTCCTCCCCCTCCCAAGGAAAAGCTGCAACGAGATGTACTAACCTCCCTTAGCCTTCTTCCCTTTCGCCTTCGTCTCGATAGCGCCAAACCAAACTCCCCTCGCCTCTCCCTTGGTCCCAACGCAAAGATGGGTGACGGGACCTGGGCAAGGGATGGTCCTGAGCAAACTCGCATCGAGGAAGTCCCAGACCTTGATGGTCGAATCGAGAGAAGCCGTAACGAGTTGAAGGGGGTTGAGAGGGTTGACGAGGTAGGCGGTGATGGGAGCTGAGTGTCCTCCGGGAGTGGTGGAAGAGGAGAGAGTAGAGATGGGTTGGGAGGTGAGGGAGGAGTGAACGCGGATCGTTGAGGAGACGGAGAGGAAAAAATGCCTAGCGACGACGAGGGAAAAATGGTACGAGGGGAGAGGCGAGGAGGTCAGCTATACGCTCGAGGTACCTTTGGAGCTGTAAGTGAAGATTTGAGAGAGAGAGAGGGACTCACTCTGCGTCTTTGGTGAAAACTGGAGCGAGCTTGGGGACGGATGAGCCAGCGATCAAAGTCGATTCCCATCGTCCTCCCTCTCCTCCAGCTCCCTCCCCATCAGACTCGACGACGGGAGCGAGAGAGGCGACCTCCTTAGCCTCGTAAGGTCCCTTGACTTTTTTAGGTCGACCATGAGGGTTGGGAGTTTTGGAGGAGGAAGGAGCGTCTTGGGAAGGAGGAGGAGGAGCAGGTTTGGGAGTCGACCTCCCTTTGCCTTTCGCTGTCGACGAAGCGGAAGGTTTTAAGGGAGTAGAGGTAGTAGGGTTGGAAGAAGAAGAAGAAGAGGCCGAAGCGACATGTTGGTTGGGAGGCGACATGGCCGTGTGAGAGGCAGAAGGGTCGAGGCAAGCTCAAACTTTCAGAGCTCAGCCCGCTCGAAATCTGAAGAGACTCGCGAAGGGAGGACGCTCTGCTGCTTGACGACCGCTGGCGCCGAGAGGTTTAGATAGAACAAGAAAATACGATATACTGGATGACGAGGCTGCCAGGTCTGCTTGTACGGTAGATAAAAAAGCGAAAAGCGTGCGCGGAAAAACATAGGGAGAAGGAAGCAGTCCAGAACATCTCGTCCGTCTCGTCCTCGTCTCGTCGCCTCGTCTCGTCTGCCTCCCTTGATCGCAAACCTCCCAGAACGAACTAAACTCAACTCATCTTCCTGTCTCCATTCCCACCACTACTCGGATCCAAATTCCCCGTCGTCGCACTCCTTTGCGGCACTCCCCTCTCTCCATGTCCATGTCCATGTCCACTCGTAGGATGCATCGACGACCCCAACCCACCCCAGTTCCTCCCATTCCCACCTCCTCGCCCACTACTCCCACCTCCTCCTCCCACCCCATTCAGTTCCGCTCCCAGCGCCCCAGGCAGTTCGTGCCCCTCCTCAACGAGATGCGTCCCACTAGCCACACGTCTCATCGACGCGCTGCTTTCCCCTCCTCCTCCGCCTCCATTAGCTCCTCCTCCCCCGCCTATCCATTTGGGTTGGGGAGAGGAGGCGATGCCTGAAGATAAGGAGGAGGTGGTGGAGGGTGAGGGGTTGGTAGCGAGGGGTGGACGGGTGGTGAGGAGACCTTCGGTGGGGTCGAAGGGTTTTTGGAAGTAGCGACGTGGGAGGAAGGGAGAGAGGAAGGAGGAGAGGAGGGAGGTTGAGGGAGGTGGGAGGGAGAGAGAGAGAAGACCAGGTGTGGGTGGTGTGGAGGAGAGTGGGGAGGGAGTTGGGTTCGCTGTTGAGCCTGAGAAGATGAACGAGACGAACGCGAAGGAGGAGAGGGGAGGTCAGCTCTCGAGCTCACTCGCGCACTCGCTCCCTCTCGCCTCCCCTCTCATACCGACCCAAACACCCCCAGCACCAATACCAGAAGGGAAAGAAGGTACTCACTCAAGCTCAAAAACACAAAGAACGGCACCAACCACACGCAAACGGCATAGAAGACGATCTGGTCGATCTTATCGAACTTTCCATCTTCGGCCTTCTGCTGCCTGCCCGCTCGTCCGTAAGCAGGGTTCCGTCGGCTGTCGTCCACATGTTTTTGGATGAACCAGGACCACCAGGAGATGTGGTTCGTTGGAAGGAGGATGAACATGAGGACGAGCGAGGGGTTGGGAGCCGCCAGGGAGGGAGTTGGGACGAGGGTGATTACGCGCTAGAGGGAGCCACGATACGAAAAACGAGCAAGGAAGGAGGTGAGGAAGAGGGGGAGAGGAAAGGGGAGGTCAGCTTCGAGCTAGAGAGAGAGAGCCAAGGCGGAAGGGAGGGACGGTCGAGGGAAAGGAAGGGAGCGAGGAGCTCGCGAGAAGGAGGTCGAGCGAGCGAGGGGAATCGAACGTACGAGTGATACGAAGAGAGCGAAGAGAGAGAGGATGATCTGACGAGCTGGGTAGCCGTCTATCAGGTAGAGGAAGATATGAATCACTGCAACAACCTGGATCCCACGAGCGAATCAATCCAAACGAGAGAGCATGAAACCGTCAGCCCATCTTTCCCCCTTTGCGTCGAGCTCGCCAGCACCTCCTCCTCTTTCGTACTTCGAGCGGACTCACATAAACCAACACTCTCCCCCAAGTCCTAGCACCTCGAGGGTTATGCTCCAAGGTGTCCGCTAGCCAGAGGAGTCCAGCAGCTGGGAGGAACGAAGCGAGCGAGGGTCAGAGGAGGGCAAGACCGGAAGGGGGAAGGAACCGAGGACGAGGAAGATAAGAGGAGGGAGAGAGCTCACCAGCTGCTAGTAAAGTGAAGGCAGCGATGAAGAAGACGGTCCCTAGGGTGACGGCATGTAGGAAGGTCGCCATCCAGTTGAGAACGGGCGACGGGAAGGAAAGGAACGAGAGGGAGAGAGGAAGGGAGAGAGCGAGCGAAGATGAAGTTGGGGAGGATCGAGGGAGGCGTTGAGCTTAGCTCAAGAAGATCCGGAGCTGCTGCTCTTTTTTTTTTTCTGCTCGTTGAACTGGTTTGGGTTGTAGAGTCGATAGAGGGTTTCTATGGGAGAGGAAGAGAGAAGTCGAAATCGGAAGTCTTTGTGCGGAGCGAGAGAGCGAGAGACCTTGCCCAAAGAGAGTTCGACGAGCGAGAGGGATCAGACGCAACCAAATCGTACAAGCTTTCAGCCTTCCCTATCTCGTCTTTCAGCAGCGACATCGAGCTCATTTGGCTTCGATGTGCTCACCAGATTTGCTCGTAGTACATCCACGAGGCCTCGAAACGAGCGAGATAATCTCGAGCCTGGTCGCGCGACCACACACGTCGCGAGCTCCCTCCGGTTTCCCTCCTCGCAGCAGAATCGGAAGCGATAAACGAAGTGTATAGATCATCAAAGAGAAGACGTGAATAAGGTTGTGATAAGCGTTAAGAGGAACCCAAAAGAGAAATACGAGAGGCAGGCAGGCAGGGAGGCGTGAGAACAGACGAGAGAGTCCAAGACGAGGCATGAAACATTAGGTGAACATCAGGAGAGATAACGGCAGGTTTGCGAGATATAAGTGAGACGAGAGCAGGAGATGGCGCTGACGCGAGTGGTATAGGTGGTTTCTGAGGAAGTTGAGCAGAGACAGTCGAGTCAGCGACGAACTTTACAGAAGTCGAGAAGACTCGAACGAGCTCACCGAGGGTTGAGAGCCAGAGAAGGGTTGCGAGAAGTCTTGAGCGAGCGCGATGGTAGTCTTTTGATCTAGATTTAGGCGTAGAATCCTAGTTGCAGGGAGGAAATAGACGAGGGTCAGCGGCGCTTTCGTGCAAGTCGTTCGTGTCGTCGCGAACTCACCCATGTTCGGGGCGGAGACCTTCCTGTATTCCGTGAGGAAGGCGGAGTATCTCCAAGTCAGGAAGAAGGCGTAGAACTAAAGCGGGAACGGCGACGAGCGGAAGAAAAGATCAGCTCGAGGTCGCTAGGTCGGAGCGAGCGGAGGAGGACGCGACGAGCCTGGATTCCTAGATCGACGAGCAGCGAGATGACCATGGCGGTGTAGAAGCTCGAGACACCAGCGGAGCAGAACCCTGTGCGACCGAAATCGACGACCGTTAGCGAGAGCAAACAAGAGAAGGAGGGGAGGAGCGAACGAACCAGTGGGCAGAGTTGAGGTTCCGTTCGCGACGACGCTTCCGTTGTAGGCAGCTTCGCTCCAGAGTTGTCCTCCGTTATCACACTCCCACTGCAAAGGAAACGAGATGAGAGTCAAAAGAGCGTAGAAAGACGTCGGAGGGACGAAGCACGAGAACGAACCTGAATGTAGTCTTTCCTGTTCGCGTCGAAAACACAGAGCGAGTTAGTTTACTACGTCGTTGAAGCAGATCAAAAAGGAAGACGAACCTCCTGTTGAGCTGGTAGATCATGAGGATCGCTCGAACGCAGGAGAAGATGAGGAGGAACGGCCAGGCGAAGAGAGTAGCGCGGACGAAGACCATCGAGCGGTTGGCGAAAGCGAGGATCCCGATCAACGAAACAGCAGCAACGGCGAAAGCGACTCCTCCGTAGAGGAAGCTGAAGGGAAAGGATAAAGAGAAAGAGATAAACAGCGTCAGCGATCCGAAGAAGAGAGGAGAGAAAGGGGGCTGAACACGAGAGGAGCAGAGAGGAGGGAAATGGAACGGGTGGGGAGGGGCTGATTCTTGAGGCTGCGAGAAGCGCTCGAACGGGGATTCCTTCCTCCCTCTTCGAGAAGGTAGAGTGGAAGGAGAGCATGGACTCACTACTCGGGGTAGAGGAAGTACCTGCGAAAGAGAGAGAGGGAAGAGAGGAGAGGGGGAGGGTCGTGAGCTCGACGTTTTGCTAGGGACGGTATGGAACCTTGGAAGACCCACCAATACATTCCGTAGGTGACGAGAAGGTATCCTCCCGCTGCCGAGTAGGCCTGGGCGTAGAAGAGAAGGTCGATGGGGGTCAGGCTGGGCGAGAGAAGAGAGGGAACGAGGGGGCAAGAGAGAGAGAGAAAGAAGAACGAACGAGGAGGAGGAGGAAGAGTGCCATAGCACCTTGGCGGAGAGGAAGAACGAGCAAACAGTTGTCGCACCACATATCGAGGGAGAGTTTGGTGGGTTTGGTGGAGGGTGGGACTAGGTTGTTGAGTTGAGGTGGGAGGGAGGGTTCGTGAGCGTGAGGTCGAGGTCGTGTTCGTGAAGGGAGTCTGTAGGGGTCGTTTTCGTGAAGAAGAAGAGGAAGAGTTTCGTTGGAGGTGGTCGTTAGAGTCCACGGAAAGCGCTGGAAGGAAAGAGGAGCTAGGACAAAAACTGCAAAGTGTTCAGCGAGAGGGGTCAATGAGGGTGGAGGGGGGAACGGGAGGGGGATCGTTCGCCCCTCCAGCGACGCCTCCTCCTCCTCTCCTTGCCTCCCAGACCTTGTTCGGTCAAAATGACGAGGTTCGATCCTGTCTTTGACATTCAGGTTCATCCTGGTGGAGCAGAGTTGAAAGATGAGCGCGACGAGCTGAGGCGAGATGGCCGTGGAGGAAGGAAGCTCAGATCCGAGCGAGCTCACTTTCCCCTTCGTTCCCCCTCCGCCCGCTCTTGACCTCAAACCTTCACGTCACTTCGAACTTTGAATCATCATGTCTTCCCTATCTTCATCCTCTTCCAATCCGATGCCTGAGGATCCACTCGGTCGACTTCAAATCCTCCTCATCCACGCTGTATCCGCTGCCGTACGGTTCGAGTCAACAACAACAACTCCCTCCTCCCCTCCCTCGCCTTTCCCACTCTTTCCCAACGTCTCTGCGATCCATGAACGACCCCGATCTCGCAGTGATCTATAAGCCCGCTTGACGGACAGTCTGAATTCTTTCTCCCAACTTCTCGCTTTTCCTCGCACTCAACCCTTGCTGTTCGTTTGGCGACGCAAGAACGAAAGCTCCAACGCGTCGCCATATGCTCTTCCCTCCTTTCGCTCCCACCCATCCCGACATCTGCACACCAGAAGTGAGGTGACGGTATGTTAACTCTGCCCTCGACTTTTTCCTGCTGAGCCGTCTTCTCTTCGTCCCTAGCAGTCCAATCCGACGCGTCCGTCGCCCGATTCAGCCCTCTGTCTCCTTTGCGACTTTCGAACGCGAGCGATCAACGACCCTTACCGACGCCTCGAGGTACTCGGAGCGCATATTGACCGAGCCGGCTCGAATGACTGGAACGACGAGCGGAGAGATGAAGAAGAGGAGAGGCCGGATCTGCTCGAGTTCGACGCGAAAACATCCTCTTCTTCAAATCTCGCTGCTTCTGTTTGATCTGTGGCCTCCACCCTGGTATCCTCGGTTCTGCAGAAGATCAGCGGAAAATCTAGCTTTCCACCGCCGCGGCTTGGACCGCCGGCCCCTTCTACTCGCTGTTTTCGTCATCTCCCCTTCGCCTCAAACACCCATCTTCTCTTCTTCCCCTTCCCTTCCTTTCCTCTCCCCTCTTGCCCTCCCAAACATGTCTGCTATCAAACTCAACACTGGTCTCCTCATGCCCCTCGTTCGTCCCACCATCTCGAGCTGCATACGAGGGCTTCTCGGGCGACAGAGAAGCATGAATCGGAGAGCTCACCTCCTTCTCTTCCTTCCATCTTTCTACCTTTCTTGCCCTCTCTCTCCCTCCTTTCGGCCGTCTCTTCACCTCACCCACTTGGTATACATCTCACCAACCACCTGGTCGATTCTTCACCCCTCGATAGGTCGGAAAGGGTCTCTGGAAGGTAAGTCGAGCTCGCTTCCTTCCCTCCGATGCCCCCTCCCGCCCTCTCTTCTTTTTCACCCCATTCTCTCGACGGCGCTGACTTTTTCGCTCCCGCATCTTTTCTAGGTTCCCCGAGCTGATGCCGCCGAGTGAGTAGTCTCTACATCTACCGGTGTCTCCCCATCGAACTCCATCTTTTCCCTTCCCCTACCCCTCCCCCAAGGACCTCCACCTCTCTTTCCGGCTCGTCGCCTTGACGAGTTGACTTTCGATTTCATCCCATTTTCTGACTGACTCGGTCCCTCCTTCTCTTTCTTCTTCTTCTCTCAGCACTGTCTACAACGCGATCAAAACTGGATACAGGCTCTTCGATGGTGCTGGAGATTGTGAGCCTACCTTCGTTTCCCCCACCGTTTGCGACCTGTTTCAGCCCTCGCTCGTCGACGGCTCGCTCTTTTTCCCATCGCCCCCTCGCTGCCTTTCTTGTCCTTTGACCTCTCCCTGACTCTACGATCTCTTCATACGCAGACGGAAACGAGAAGGAGTGCGGAGATGGAGTCGCTCGAGCCATCAAGGACGGACTCGTCAAGAGGGAGGAGCTCTTGTGAGCTCGACCTCGACGCTCCCCCTTCTTCTTTCGTCGCTTTCGACCCAGCACTGACTCGTTCTCTTTCTGCTCCTACAGCATCACCTCGAAGCTTTGGAACACCTTCCACGCTAAGGAGCACGTCCCTCAGCTCGTCAAGAAGCAGCTCGCCGACTGGCAGCTCGAGTACTTTGACCTCTTCCTCATCCACTTCCCCGTCTCCATCGCGTAAGTCTCTCCTCTTTCTCTCCCTTGGTGCCATGATCTCCCTTGCTTTTCACTCCCGGATCTCGTCGAAACGGGTTGAGAAGTGCGATGGAGCCGGAAACGGCTCGATACTCGTCTCCTTCGCGACGACGCGTCCTGACCATCGTCTTTGGCTTCTCAACAGCTACGTGGACCCCGCTGTTCGATACCCTCCTGAGTGGTACATCGATGGAGTCAGCAAAGGTGAGTTCGATGATGTCCTAGACTCCATTTTTTGCTAGCGAGGAACGGAAAGCTGACGCTCGCCTTCTCGCCCCCTCGTCGCTTCTGTCTTCCAGTCCAGCTCCAGAACACTCCCTACCAGGAGACCTGGCAGGCCATGGAGGCTATCCAGGAGCAGGGATTCGCTAAGAACATCGGAGTCTCGAACGTCCAGGGTGCCCTCCTCCTCGACATCCTGAAGTCAGTCTCGTCCTCAATTTAAACCTCTCGACCCTCCTCTCTCTCTCTTGAAAGCTGACCTCCCTTTCCCTACCGACACGTCTCCCTCCCAGATACGCCAAGAAGGCTCCCTCCGTCCTCCAGATCGAGCACCACCCCTACCTCACCCAGCAGCCTCTCGTTGACCTCTGTGGAGAGCTCGGAATCGCTATCACCGCCTACTCCTCCTTCGGACCCACTTCCTTCGTCGAGCTCGGAATGGACAAAAACACCCCTTCGTTGCTCAAGCACGACGTGACCGCTGAGATCGCCAAGGCCACTGGAAAGAGTGAGTTCGATACGACGCGTCGCATTCGATGGTTTGTTCTCGACGAAGCTGACTCTCGAATCCTGCTTTTTTCGTGATGTTCCAGCCCCTGCTCAGGTCCTCCTTCGATGGGCTACCCAGCGAGGAATCGCTGTCATCCCCGTTCGTCTCTTCTCTTGTCCTCGCTTCGGCTCGATTCTCGTCGTGTTGGTCTGAAGGCTGACCGTCGTCGCCTCCCCTCTTTTTTCTTTCGACTTCACAGAAATCCAACGACCCCAACCGACTCGCCCAGAACCTCAACTCCACCGACTTCGAGCTTTCCGCCGCTCAGCTCAAGGCTATCTCGGATCTTAACATCGGACTCAGGTACGTTTACGTTTTCTTCCTCGCCTTCTCCTTTGTCTCCCTCTCCTCGCGTCTCGCCGTCCTGACACCTACCTCCCTTCCCTTTTGGCTCGCTCGCAGGTTCAACAACCCCGTCGGTATCTCCCCTCTGCTCTCCATCTTCGCTTAGATATCCTCCTCCTACCTTTACGGAAGTGCTATCGTGATGAGACGAGAAGCGACGAGTCGTGCGAGAACTTCAAAATCGAGAGAGTCAAACAAACTTAGATACTGAGCAATTCCGAGGGCAGAGAGAAAGAAGACGAGAACGAGAGACAATGCCAAACGAGGAACGAAACAAAAGAAGAGAGAGAGAGAAAACGAAAGCGAATCCCAAAACCCAACGAAAACGAAACTATTACGCACCCAACCTCCCTCACTCACTCCTCCTCCTCCCCACCCCTACCCACAGACCTCAAACTCCCCCTACTCCCCTTCCTCTCCAACGCCCTAACCCTCTCCATCTCCTCCTCTCCCAAGCTCCTCACACTCTCAAAGCTCCTGACCATCTCGAGGACCTTTGGTTTCGGGCTCATCACGTTCGACGAGCGAGGTTTGATTTTGATGGGGGCGGTGGAGGGGCGTTGGGGGATGGCGATGGGTGCTCGCTGACTGGTGGTGGTGGAGGGAAAGGTGATGGCGGGAGGAGGAGGAGGGTGGGAAGAGGAGGAGGAAGATGGTCGACGACGCGAGGGAGGGTCAACATTAGACGACGCTCTCCAGGACGAGGAGGAAGGAAGAGAGATGGGAGAAGCGGGGATGGCGCTGCTGGTGATGGCGACGCGAGAGGGTCCGGCGTCTGGTTGGGAGAGACGCACGCGAGGGACTTCGGCCATTTCCACGACTTGTGGGCGAGAGGAGGAGTTGGAGGGAGGTTGAGGTCTCACTGTTTCCTTCATCTGCTTCTTCTCCTCCTGCTGCTGTTCCGCGACGACGACGTTGGGAGCTGAAGCTGACGAGGCGAGCCATCCACCGGAGAGGAACCCGAAGAGCTTCCCTGCGAAGGTAGGTTTCTTGGATGGGAGAGCCGAGAGGGACGAGGACGCGCCGAGGCTCCTGTTTGCTGGACGACGGGGAGAGTGCGTGGAGGTGATGGATCCGATGGACATGTTGGAAGCCTTGTTCGGGGAGAGGAAGGCCCTTTGGGGGTTGTTGTGCGAACGACGACGACGACCTGGAGTGCCTCCCGTTTTGAGCTCGTTGAGTCGACGTTGTTGGATCGAGGCGATTCGGATGAGGAGTTTGGATCTGATGAACGAGAAGAAGGGAGGGAGTCAGCACGAGAAAAGAAACGAGGAAAGCGCCACGACCGGAACCGAACGCGAGACGAGCGACTCACCGATCCCACTCCCCCTCCAACTCCTCCTCCTTCAGACCCATCGTTTCCAGGAACCTCCCCACCACCACCTCCTCATCCACCTCTCCCCTCTTCCCACCAACAGCATCCAAACACCCCATCAAACACCTCCACTCCGTCGTCCCCCAAGCTCGATCCCTCGTCGTCAACTTGACACTCTCCCTCCCCTTCCCCTTCCCCTTCTTCGTCTTCTTCTTCTCCTCCTTGACGAACGACCGCTCCTCCAAACTGAGCATCGAACTAGACTGGAAACTCCCTGGAATGGCCAACTCTTCCTCCTCTTCCTCGTCGGACGCGTCCTCGTCGAGTTCGTCTGCAATCTCCTGCTCTGCTTCCATGAGGAGCTCGGGAGCCGACATCATGGAGACGTCGCCCATGTGGATGGAGGATCTTCGGCGAGAGGAGGTGGAAGTGCGACGAGGGGTTTGATGCTTGGAGATGGATCTGCGACGACGAGAGGAGGAGCCTGACGCGGCGGAGGTGAAGGACGCGTTGGGGTTGGTGGATGAGTTGAGGTCGGTTTCGACGTAGTCGTGGAACTGGTTCGACCAACGAACAGGGAGAAAGAAAGTCAGTTCCCACGTCCCTCGAAGCAAGCACGAAACGAACGTCGCTCAAACTCACCATCTTCAAAAAAGCCGTCGCCCTAGCCGCCTCTCTCGGATCGTTACTACTGATCTTGATGTACGTCTCCTCCGCCCCCTCTCCCTCTGCCTCTCCCCCTCCCGAGCCACCCACAGCCCTCAGTACCTCTCCTTGCTCTCCACCCTGCTGACTCCCACCGGCGCTTCGTTTCTCGAACGCCTTCGCGAGGATCTCCTGTTTCGCTGCCATCACGTCTGAGATGGAGGGGTACGCTGATCCTCCTCCTCCGGTGGAGGACGAGACGCTGGGACGGCGGTCCGAGTGAGAAGAGGAGATGGAGGTGGAAGAGGACGCGACGGGGAAGTAGGTTGAGTTGTTCGTGGTGGTGCTGGGGAAAGCGGCGAAGCGAGGTGAAGGGGATCCTCCTGACGCGAGGGAAGGCGAGAGGGAGGATCGATTCTTGAAGAGAGTGTCGAGTTGGGTGATGGTTTGGAGGGACAGTCTCTTTGGACCGAGAGAGGGACGTTGTTGGATGGAGGAGGGAGTAGGAGAGTCGACGATGGAGGCGGTGGAGACGAAGGAGTGATCTGCTTCTTCTGGAGCTTCCTCTTCGTCCGACTGAGACTGCTGCGAGGAGACGTCGTTGAGTTCGACGACGTAGTCGTGAGTCACGTCCGCTTCGTTGTCGGCGAGTTGTTGGATCGTAGGGAGGTTGGAGAGGAACGGGGTAGACGCTGAGGTTGAAGCGTGAGGGGAAGCGGAACGTCGTTGTCGAGAGGGAGTGGACGAAGCAGCGATGGGTTGGAGGTGGGATCGATCGTTGAGTTTCGCTGGCGAGGACATGTGAACCGACTTGATGGGTGAAGGGGAGGGAGAGGTGACGGTGGAGAGGAAGGAGTGTTCCGCTGCGTCGAGGAGATCCTGAGAGGATTCGTTGAAGTAGAGTTCCTCTGCCTCGTCCTCGTCCTCGTCCATCGCGTCTCCCTCGTCCTCCCACTGCTCCTCCTCGACCTCCTCCTCCTCTTCCTCATCGTGCTGAGATCCACCGAACGAGTCCGAATCGAAACCTCCTGCGAAGGACGCGTCGTGGTCGTTGTCGTTCTCCGAGAACGAGTCCTCCGCTCCCTCGTCTCCTCTTTGAAGATCGAACCTCTTCTCTTCGACAGGCGACTGTTCCGGCGTCTCCGCTTCCGCGATCTTCTCAGCGAGCGACTTCTGCTCCACCACAGCGAGGAACGACGAGTCTTGATCCTGCTCGAACGAGGTCTGATCGGGCTGGTCCTGCTGTTCATCGTGACCGTCGTCGGAGGGTGGAGGAGACGCGTCTCCGTCCTCGGGAGCTGCTGAGGGTTCCTTGTCGTCCTGAGCGAGAGCGAGTACTGGGATCGAAGGCTCGATCTGTCCTTCCTCCTCCTCGTCGTCGGCGTCGTGCTCGGTGGTGGGGACAGGTGACGACCTGTCGAGGTTGGCGAACGAGGGTCGAGGTTGGGATTGGGACGCGACGAGTTCCTGCTGTTCCTCCTCCTCCTCCTGGTGTTCAACGGGCTTCTCGACTTCGATCTCCAAGCTCTTCTCCCTCTCCACAACCACCTCCTCTTCCTCATCCCTCCACCTAACCTCCCCATCTCCATCATCCCTCCCGAAATCCATCCCCTCCTCGCCTCCCCACCCTTGTTGTCCCTCCTCGTGATCGCTCGAATCAGGACTCAAACTACTCCTCATTTTCCTCGCCCACCCCTCAGCCTCCCCATCTACCATCTCAGCCAAGAAAGAATCGCTCCTCTCTCGATTGAGCATCCTCTCCTCGTGGTCGTCCTCGGAACCAGAGTAGGATTCGGGCGTGCCGGGCTGGTGGAAGGTGTACGGGGAGAGGGCCGGAGCGGGGGTGTAGGGGTTGAGGAGGGAGGGAGTGTACCCTGAGGGAGGGAATTGGGGGGTTTGGTGTTGAGTGGAAGGGGTGGGTTGGATGGGGAGGAGGGAGGAGGAGGAAGAGGACGAGGCGACGGTTCGTTGGAGGAGGGGGGTTGAGTGCGCTGAGGACGAGGAAGCGGAGGAGGAGGAGGCGGTGGTGAGGAAGAGGGAGAGAGGAGAGGGTCGAGCGAGGGAGGACGTTGAAGCGGCGTTGTTGGTAGTGGTGGGGAGGAAAAGAGGTTGTTGAATAGCTACAGGAGCGGGAGGAGGAGGCGAAGGTCTCGATGATCTTCGACCCGCGACGAGCGAAGATCTCGTCCTCGAAGTCGACGGTGAAGCCTGAGGGTTGTACGTGATGTTGGCGTCTTCTCCTTCCTCGTCATCCTCGTTTTCAGCAGCTCCACCCATTGAGCTCCTCTGCATCGACAGATCTCCCATCTCCTCCTCGGTCTTCACGCTCCTCTCCCTCTGGCTGCTCTCGCCCATCATCATGTCCAACTCATCCACTCCCTCCTCGTCTCCCATCAGCACACTCTCATCCCCTTCCTCGTACTCGTACCTCCTCACTCTCTCCCTCCCCTTGAGCAGGATCGGATCGTCTCCTGGACTTCGAGGAGGAGGCGGAGTGTCGGGGAGGGTTTGACTTCCTAGGGGAGTCCCTTCGTCTGGGTGGTCGACGGTGACGGAGAGACCTCTTGCTGGAGCTGATTTGCGTCGGTTGTAGGAGGAGGAAGAGGTGGATTGGGAGAGGGTGGACTTCTTGCGGCTGGTGGAGAGGTTGGGTTGAGAGGAGGAGGAGATGAAGGGGAACGAGGCGGAGGGTTTGGAAGCGATGGGTCGATCCGTTCGGGGTGGACCTCGTTTCGATCCTGACGAGGAGGCGACGGGAGTGGAGAGAGTGAAGGCCGTGGTCCTAGGGAGGGGTTGCGAGCTCGAAGCAGAGAGCGTCGACTTGGGTTGTTTCCTGGCTCTCGGATTCGGGGACGGAGCTGGCGTTGTCGACGTCGCTCCGTTCCCTCCCAATCCAGAGGACACCGTTCGTTTCCTCGACCGACTGGTAGTGAGAGCCTTGAGTGGAGATTTGGGAGGTGGTGCTTGGGAGATGGCTCTTCTTTGAGAGGAGGAGGGGAAGAGGAAGGAAGGCGAGGCTGGAGCGGGGAGGGAGGGAGCTCGTCGACCTGGAGAGTAGGAAGGGGTCGTCGAGATGGCGGTAGCGTGTGGTAGGGGTTGGGAGGATGGAGGAGTGGGTGGTATGTACGAGGATGGCTGCTGTAAGTACGAACAAGGATGGGGGTGGGAGTCAGCAACGAAACAAACGAACCAAAGGAAGGAAGCTCGTTCCCAAACACCTCTCCTCCTCCCCTCCTGTCTCCCTTCCTCGCCCATCCCATCCTCCCCTCTCTCCCCTCCAAACCCAAGCTCAAAAACTCAACTCACCATCTGCACCACCAGATCTACACTCTTCTCTGTCACCTCCTCTCCTCCTCCTCCTCCTCTCGCTCCTTGAGAAGAAGGCGGGCTCATCAACCCCCTTGGTCCCTTCCCCTTCCCTCCTCCACTCGCCGTCCTCCTCCTCGTACTCCCTCCCAATCCACCCCCAGAAACCTTCTTCCTCCCTCCACCTGCGCTCTTCTTCATCTTAATCGCACTCCCAGGTAAGTCCTTCGAACTCTCTCGCGTCAAGTTGCCGAACCCTTCATCGTCCTCCTCACTCTCTTCCCATCCAGCGGTCGAGCTCGCTTCCTTCCCCTTCCCCTTCTTCTCTCCCTTCTTCTCCTTCCTTTCATTTAAACTCAACTTCGTCGTCGTCGACTTGTTGATCTTCTTCCCCTCCAGCAACGTCTTCGCCAAATCGAGTCCCAACGCTTGAGGCTGGTTGGCGTTCGTGGTGGTGTTGGAGAGGAACCCAGAAGACAAACCGAGGGGAGCTCGAGTTGTTGACGGTTGTTGTTGGGAGTTGGAGGAGCGAGAGAAAGGGAGAGGGGACTCGTAGATTCGAGGGGGGTGAACCTCGCGGGCCATCGAGGATGGGAGATGGGTGGGGACGAGAAAGGGGGGACAAAGGGGGGGTGGGAGGGTGGAGGGGGAGAGAGGTGAGGGAGGAGGGATGGGAGAAAGGGAGAGAAAGAAAACAGGCGGGCGGATTTGGAGAGGTGAGGCGCGGAGTCGATTGGGTTCGAAGAGGACGCGTCAAATTTGGTGTGTTGCTCGTCTTAGGATCCGCGCGAAGGTACGAGATAAGAGAGGGGGTTTCTACGCGAAAAGAGGAGAGAGATCGAGAAGGTCTGCTCGCGAAGCAGACCGACGAACTCGTCGAGCGCGCGAACGAACGACAGAAAGAGCATGTAAAGATCGTTAAAGCTAGCAGTGTCCAGAGAGAAAGCGAGAAGGAAGTTCAAGTTCGTTAAGCAAATAGAGAGAAAAGCAGGCGATCAAGCGAAAGAAGTCCGTGTGAAGTGAAGAAGGTCGAGAGGGAGGGGGAGTATCAAAAGGAAATGAGGGAAAAACGACACCGAACGAATAGTGCTAGCAAGCGAGCGAGCAACGTGGGTAAAGCGAAGGGGGTGGGTGGAGATGCGAGTTCGTGGTATGTGTCTGGAAGTGTCCGATGAAGAGAGATGGAGAAAGGAGAGCGAGGGATGGATCGGCTAGAGGTTCGTCGCCCTTCCTCCCCTCCTGAGCAAACTCCACCCGCTCACGAGCATGGCGATCGTCGTAGTGAGGAAGAGGAACAGTCCTGGATTCGAGTACACCCCCGAAGCTCCTGAGCAGGTGGCACAGGTCCAGGCTGGTGCGAAACAACGGACGAACTCGGTCAGCTTCAGCTCTCTCGCCTCTCCTCTCCTGCCCTTCGCTAGATCTCGACACTCACAGCTCAAATCCGTATAAGTCTGCGGCCTGTAGAGCGCAAACACCAGTCCGACGTTCACGCTCATGTACCCTGCGGCGTTGGTCGCTTTGGGCCCTCTGTCGTCCCAGATGGACATGGTGTAGGTCGAGGCAGCGAAGGGGACGGTTCCGGTTTGTTCGACTTCGTAAGGAGACCAGACGATCTCGGTGGCTGTTCCGGGGATGGTAGAGATGGGGTAGGTGTTCCCTCCGGAGGCGGAAGCGACGAGGGTTAAGGAGGTAGGGGTGGCCTGAACGAACAAAACGAGGGAGAGGAACGGAAGGAGGGAGGGGTCGAAGCGTCAGTCCGACGTCGATGGATGCGTTGGAGAGAGAGAGAAGATAAACGTACGTATACTGAGGTCATGTTCCATCCGAAGGTGATGTACTGGTTGGTGGCGATCTTGTAGAACGAGGCTGCTGCTGTAGCGGCGGGTTTCTGGAGCAGACGAGCAACAACGAAACGGAGGAAGGAGGAAGGTGAGCTTCGTCCCCCTTCCTTTTCTTTCTCCTCCCTCTCCCTACGCCTCCCCTCTATTCAATACAAACGCACAGTTATCGAGATTCCTCCGAGAGCGGCATTTGCTGGACTAAATGCATCAAAGAGCGAAGGACGGAAGGGGGAGAAGCGTCAGCGGAAGAAGGAAGGGAGGGGAGAGAGCTGTGGAACGAGGGTTGGAGGAAGAAGGAGAGAACGTACATAGAGACGGTGGTAGCTGAAGCAGAACCTCCCGAGGCTGAGGCTCCTGTAGTAGCTGATGCGGATGCGGCACTGGTTACGGAGGACATGGCGTAGAGGGAGAACGAGAACGGGGAAGGGGAGAAGGAGGCGAAGAAGGTCGACGTTGCTGGGCAAACAGGAGGCGAACGGATCGGATTTCGTTGAGGTCGTCACCCCCCCAAGGGTTTGCTTTTTCTTGCGATTTTTGGGGAAGATAGGTTCTCAGAGGCAGTAGGTGAGGAGATCTGAGAATTTGACAGAAGGGTCAAATCAAAACAACAACAAAGAAGGGACGTCCAAGAACGTGAGCTCAGCCCTCGTCGAGCTCGAAAGACAGCCGCCCTTTCTCGACTCTCTTGACGGCCACCATCGAAGAACAGAGATCGTTCCGTTCTGAGCCTTGAACTCAGCAAGCGAGAGGAGACGCTGTCAAGAGAACGAGCGTCTCGATCTCGTCGACGGAACGCGAGGATGGGGAGAGGGAGGGAGCAGTTGAGCTCGAGGGAAGGAAGCTGAAGCTGAACGACTTGATCCTTTTTCGTTTGACAGCCTTCGTCTCTTCTTGACTGCGTTCTCTCAATCTGAGGGAGGGAGGGAAAGTCAGTCGCGCGGATCTCGACTCCCGACGCCTTCAGCAAGCACTCGTCGCGTGCCTGAGCTCGTTTCCCTGCTCCTCCTTTCACCTCGACACCCATCAACTCACTTCCCTCTTCTACTCCCTTCCCCTCTCTCCTTCCCAGCTTCCCACCAACCCCATCTTTGCTTTCTTTCTTCCTTCCTTCTTTCTTTTCTTTCTTCTATCCAGTCTTCGCCAAAAGAAAAGCTTCCCAAGAGCTTCCTTCATCTCTTCCTCAGCCCTCCCGTCGTCGCCATGTCCACTCGCCACCCCAAAGCTCGTCCAACCTCTCTTCCCAATGCTCCAACACCCACCACACCATCAAGAAGCTCATCTCTTCCTCCTCCTCAAGACACTCCTCTCCCTCTCGAAACTGAGGCGGAAGAGCATCCTTCAGAGGCAGAAACGGAGGTGCTGGGTCGAGACGACGACGGGGAGGAGGAAGAGGAAGAGGAGATCATCGTCAAGGGGAGAACCAAAAGTGGAAGCGTCTTGCAGGTAGGGAGGAGAGAGAGTAAGGAGAGAGGAAGGTGAGCACGCCCGCGTTCTTTGTTGTGAGGGAGGGGAGGGAGGGAGGAAAAAGAGACGAGTCGAGAGGTCGGTCGCTCACCTCGCTCCCTCCCTTGTTTGGTCTTCCCTCTCTCAGATCCCCTACCGCCTCAACCGCTTCCTCTCCCTCCAAAACATATCCCATCAACCTCAGAACACCCTCAAGACACCCTCTCCCCACTCTCGCCAACCATCACGTCTCTCCCATCAAAGGAACCGTTCGTTCATCGCTCATCGCCTCCCGCTCGGTGCTTCGTTCCTGGCCTCGGAAGCTGACTCGCTTCCTTATTTTCCCTTCAGCGGGTCGTTCATCAGCAGTACCATACCATTCCTCATCATTACCCTCACCCCCATCCGCAACCTCATCATCAACAGTACCAGCAGCAGCAGCATCAACCTCTCCGAACTCCTCTCTCATCCTCGTCGCGAACGGACTACCAAACGTGTCTCTTCATCGCAAAGTCAGTCATTTCTCTCTCCCCTTCCCTCCCTCTCTCCTTTCCCCCCCTCCCTCTTCTTCCTTTTCTCCAAAGCTGATCCACTCCCATCTCCCCTCCCTCCCTCTCTCGTCCCATCCAGCCTCCCCGGAAACTACGAAGACCCAACCCTCCTCTCCGCTCTCACCCACCACTTCTCTCGCTTCGGCACCGTCACGAACGTCAAGATCCGTCGAGAATGGGACGTTCGACGAACCGGACGAGGAGAGGTCTGGGGATGGGTTTGGATGGACACCGAGGAGAACGCTTTGAGAGCGCTCGAAGCTGCTCCTGAGGATACGCCGTTGCTCGAGCGAAGGATTCGAGTTGAGCGAGCGAGAGCTCATCGTTCGTTGATGGTTAGAGCCGTGGCACCTGCGAGGCTCGAGAAGGAGGAGGAGGAGAGGTGGGTGTTGAAGGTTCCTGGTGGGGAGGAGGGAGAGGAGGAGGTGGTGAAGGTGGTGAGTTGCGAGCGATTTTGAGTTCGAGTGTCGACGCGACGTTCGCGTTGAAGCAGAGCTGACGAGCGATTCGTTCTTTTTCTGGAGTACAGAAGGACATCAAAGCTCTTTTGGATAAGTACGGGGAAGTGGAGGAGATCTCGTTGAAGCTGGGAGGATGGGAGGGAGAGGATGATCGAGCACTAGACTGCAGATTCGTTCACGTGAGTTTTCTCCTTTAGCCTTCTCTTTCTCTTCTTTCTCCTCGAAGAACTCAGAGGCTAACCCTTTTGTCCTTCTGCTCTTCATCAGCGAGACGATAGCATCCAAGCGCTGAACGTACGTCCTTCGAAATCCGCCTTTGCTCGAGTCAACGCGACTCGAACTCACCTTCCCTCCTTTCCCTCCCTCTTCTCTCACTCAGGGCCTCAAGAACCTACACGCCGAGCTTCAAGTCACCTGGTGAGACCCAAGCGCCGTCTCTATTCCTTCTCGTCTCCCCGCTGACCAACTCTCTCCTCGTTCATAGGTCCCACGACGCCAAAAACCGATTCAACCCTGTCCCTGCGACCCCCAACCCAACTCCCTCTTATCAAGCCACTCCTCCCCATCTTTCTCACCAGTTCAACAACCATCCTCAAGCCTTCTCCGGCTCCCCAGCTTCTCCCTCTCCCTCTCGACCGTACGGCTACCGAGGAGGACGAGGAGGCTACCGAGGTTCGTCGTTCAGAGGGAGAGGGAGCGGGTTCGTTGGTGCTCGAGGAGGTTATCACAGTCGAGCTGTATCCAGTCCGTTCGCTAGTCCTCGAGGGAAGGAGGCTGGAGTTGGGAGGGAGACGATGGAGAAGGATTTGAAGGACGAGATGGAGAAGATGAGGAGGAAGGATGGGAAGGACGAGAAGGAGGAGGAAGTCGAGGGTCTGAAGGTCGAGGAGTGGCCTGCTCTTCCTGGAGTTAAGACGCCGACGCGACTTCACTGGTAAGTGTCAATCTACCTATGGACGCGCTTTTCTCCTCGAGAAACAAGGACCTGATTCGTCGCTTTCCTTTCGCAGGGACAAGCAAACGAACGAAGCTCCCGTCGCTCCCGTCACTCCTCCCTCTAAGCTCCGCACTACTAGCCCCATCATCTCCAAGGACTTCGCTCTCGCTCCTCCTTTGACCTCGTCAGCCATCCCGGACTCTCACAAGACTCCTCCAGCTCGACACGCCGCTCCCGTCGAACCGATCGCGTCGCCTTCCTACTCGGCCACCCTTGCCTCCCCTTCGGCAATCGTCCTCAGCCCCAAAATCCCTGCTCGAGTCATCTCTCAACACCCTCTCCCCCAAAAGGCTTCGTCGCTTCCTCCCAGTCTCCCAAGCAGTAACGAACCAACCACCAACGACGCGTCTGCTCTCCTCACCACTCCTCGATCGAGCGCCGACCCTCTTCAAGTCCTCCTTCGACGAGCATCAGCCACCCCTCCCCCTCCTCTTCCTGGACCTCCGGCTTACAACACACCCGTCACCAACAACGAGACTCAGGCTCAGCAGGAGAACACGCCAAGCTTGAGTTTGGGGAGCGCTTCGCCTTCGAGTCCTCTCGTTGCGACGCCGTTGAGTGGAGGAGTTGGGTTGGGAGTTCCTGTTGCGAGGGAAGGAACGGGATCGGGATTGGGCACTTCGTCGCTCAGGATATGGCAGTCGAACGAGGAGGAGACGGTCTTGGTTGATCCTCAAGCGATCTTCGTGGGAAGTTTCGAACCCAGTTGACTCTGCGATCTCGTCGTTCGAGAGAAGCCGTAGCTGACTCGCCTTCCTTCTTCTTTGCGGCTCTTTCAGGGTGGCCTGAACAAGATCGAGATGGACGACGTCAAGTTGAGAGGAGTCTTCGAGCCTTACGGAAGAATCATCGACTTCCATTTCGTTCCGAATGCTCGTGAGTCGAACTTCGTTTTCCCTCTGACGTTTTCGAGTCGAGTCGACCGAAACTGACGTTGGCTCGTCCCTTCTTTCTCTTCGCAGCCAAGACGCAGACTGGATTCGCGTTCATCACCTACTCGAACAAGGCAGAAGCTGCGTCTGCCGTCGAGGGCGAAGTGAGTTTCGTCGCGTCTCAACCTCCTCGCGTCGTCGGCTTCTGCTCTCTTCGCTGACTTTCGGTTTAACTTGACTGGAACAGAACGGAAGGGTTCTTCACGGAAATAAGATCAGGGTTCAGCTTCGAGAGGTCCGAGAGGTCCAGACATCGCAGCGAGTGAGTTTCTCTTCGACCCCTCATCCTCGCCTCCAACCTCGACTGACCTCGATTCCTTCCCGTCGCCCGTCCACAGAGTCACTCCAACTCCTCTCCCTACAATCGACTCGTCGCTCGAGATCCTCTCCCCTCATCCACAAACGTCAACATCGGCCCCGAAGACTCGAACAACACCACCTCCTCTCGATCTCCAACGAGATCGAACGTCGACTCTCCCATCCGAACCATCCTCCCTCGACCGGTCCCAGTCCTCATCCCCATCCCACAAGCGAACCCTACCTTCCCAGGTCTTCCTCCTCAGCACCAGCAGCACCATCCGATGCAGATGCAGATCCCCTTCGGAGCCGTCGACGGATCAGGGTTCGGCTACAATCCTTACACGACCTATTCGTACTCGTCGGGAGGAGGAGAGGGCGCGTTCTTTGGGAGCATGGCGCATCAACAAGGAGGGATGAGACCTGATGGATTGCCCTACGGTCAGGTGTTCTATCCGCCTTGGATGTACGGAGTGAGTTCTCCTTTCCTTTCTCGTCGTCGCGTCGAACCAAGAGCGGTCACTCACGCGTCTTCGCGTCGTTTCTTCGTCTCAGGTTCCTCCTCAGTACCACTACCCTGGTCCCATGCATCCTTACCACCATCAGCTCCCCCTCCCTCCTCCTCCTCACCATTCGACTCAGCCGGGGAACGAGTACGCTCAGCCTCAGCAACCTCAGCAGCAGCAGCAGCAGCCTTCCTCGTCGGACGCGTCGTCGATCCCGAGCTCGCATCTCTTCCCAATTGGTCCCGGATCTTTGCTCGAGATGCACAGCTACCCTCCGAAGCAGCAGGTTCCACCTTCGATGACGACAACGGAGCAGGAGACGGTCGAACCGAGGACTCCGACTTCGAACGACAGCGACGTCGTCCAGAGGATCCGAGAGGTTCGTCTTCTCTCGCGACGTTCTCTCTCTCACTCGACTCGCCCACCTACTGTTTTGCTTGGCCTTCTTCGTCCCTTCGTCCTCCAGCTCCAAGAAGGCCAAGCTCGAGTCTCCCTCCAGCAAGCTCAGCCCCAAATCACTCCAACGACCTACTCTCCTCCTCCCTCCTCCTCGTCGGACGCTTACCTTCACCAGCACCGACTCAGCGGAGGATCACAGGATCCAAACCACCCCTCCACGTTCCCACACCTCACTCCCATCAACGGTCGCTACCCGTCCTTCAACTCGAACCATCAAAACCTGTCCCAAATTCTCCACCACCAGCATCATCCCCTCGACGCGTCTCAACCTCCCTCTCCTCACCCTCACCCGCACACTCCTATCCCGTCTCAGTTCTACTACCCTTACGGCTCGCAACATCAACATCCTCCTCCTCATCTTCAGCATCAACAACAACATCACCATCATCAACAGCAGCAACAACAGCAGCACCATCAGCAACAACAATCGCACGCTCAGCATCCCGTCGTCGGTCTCGAACCCTCTCCGGTCATCACAAGCATCAGCAGTCCTCTCGACCCGGCTGTTGGTTCCTTCTATCCCAACCACAACAGGAACACTTCGAACTTGGGAGGAGGGAGGGGCCAAGAGACGGGTGTCATCGGAGGAGGAGGAGGGTTCAACCATCATCAGCAACAACAACTCGCTTAGCTTTTCGTCTCGTTCTCGTTCTCGTTCTCGTATGTACATAGGCTCGTCTTCTAGTATATCGCAGTCTTTGCTTGGTTCTATGCCTCGTGTCTCGTTCATTCTTGCATCAGTCCCTTTGTGTAGCTTTCGTTCGTTCGTCGACGCGTCGTCTGTTTTTTGACTCTCTTCGCCGTTCTTTCTCTCTTCTTTCTTTTGACGAGTAGCCGTAGTCGCGTAAACATGCCTTTCTCTCTTTCGTTTCATCGATGCAGTTTCTGCTTTTGATTGTCGAGCAGAGTGGTGAGTTGAGGGGAGGGAGGGAAGCGGCGAGAGTGAAGAGAGATGAAAACGAACGCGTCGCTTTGGACCTCCCGCTTTCTCTCGGCTGTCGAGTCCATGTCGAGCAAAAGCGTAAATGTAGACACACTAAGACCAAGGCTACGGTAGGACTAGACGACGGCTACGGACTGAGAGTGCTGCTATCGAGATCCCTTCTCCTTCTTCACCGCCTACGCGGGCGCCTCCCACGCCTTCTCCAGCCTGAAATGGAGAGACACAAGGTCGAACCCTTCCTCGAAGCCCTCCAACGTATCCAGGAAGTCCAAGAGGTTATCTTCCCTCACCGCCTCCGATGCTTCGACTCCACTCGGCGTCCTTGTCCAGAACGTGACTCTGACGCGAGGAAGGTCGGGCGAGCATCGACGAAGGCAAGCCTCGAAGACTGACGTTCGATCCGTTCCTTCAACGAGTAGAACAGCCTCGGTACCAGATGCGGAGTGCCGGCTGAGCCGACTCCATTGAGCAGTGAAGGAATCGACGAAGTCGGCAGGGACGAAGCGGATGGTGGGAGGAGTGCTGACCTCGTCGTCGTCGCCTATCCAGAGTTGAAAATGGACGGGATCCAGGAAGGTGAGAAGATCCGTCCACAGCACGAGGTCCTCGAGTGAGTAACCATCGACACTGAGGGTCTTGATGTGAAGCGAGGATGGTGAGTTGGGGAGAGATGACGCGAGGTCGATGAGGCCTTTGAACGCGTCGGTGAGCGGGCAGCCTGAGAATTGAACCTTGATCGGAAGGAGGAGGGAACTGATGCGTTCGGACTTGGGAGCTGCGTCGAATACCTGCGTCAAAAATGAAGAGGGTCAGCGAGACAAGGGAAGGTAAGGAAAGAGGAGAGACAGCCGGAAACGCACCCTTGATTCGACGAAGTTGTACGCTTTTTCTGGACCCAACTCGAAGTCGGAACTGTAGATGAGCTTGGAGGCGAGCCGTAAGAGCCTGAAGGAGACCTCGCAGAGCGCCAGCCACTCGTTGGTCCCGAGAAGATCAAGGATGATGTTGAGGAGCTCGACGGGGAGGGAGAGGAAAGAGGTGGGAGGTCCAGCTGCGACGGCGAGAGGAGGGAGGACCTTGTACTTCTCCTACAAAGAGTGAAGAAGTATGCTAGGGTCAGATTACCGCAAACTTTGACCTCAAAACAACGAGAGGGAAGGAAGGAAAGGGTAACGAACGAGAGACCAGACCCATCGACCTTCGTCCTCCCTTCCTTCCTCCGTTCGACTCTCCCAGACCCAGAACCCTCCAGTAGACGAAGATCTGACGAGATCTCCGACGATGAGTTCGCGATCTTGGCTTTCCCTCTTGAGTCGAGCTACTTCCGTCCTGAGAGCGACGTTCTCCGACGAGAGGCGAGTGATGGAGGAGCGGTGAGCTTCGTTCTCGGACGACAGAAGAGCGACGACGGAGGGGAGGCTGGCGAGGGAGGTGACCTGATCTTCGAGTTGGGAGAGTCGAGCGGGTAGGAGGTCCATCCTCTGTAAGAAGGAAGTCGAGGAAGGAGATGTCTGAAGGAAGAGGAGGATGTAGTCGGACGAGAAGGAAGGAGGCGTCGAGCTCAACCTCTTTTGAAGTTTCGTCGTAGCTCGTCCTCTCGATGCCAGCAACCACAACTCCCTTCCGCCCTTCTTTCCTCTACACCTTCCTCCTTTTCTCGCTTGGATGGATCTCGTTCTCTCTCGCCTCGCTCAACTCGAAGATCAGGCTCGTCTTCAAGCGTCGTCCATCGCTCAACTCAAGTCGGAGAACGAAGCTCAACTCGACGTCAACGCTCGTCTCGCGTCGGACATTGGAGTGGGGTTCGTTCTCTCCCTCCCCTGCTCTCGTCTGTCATCCACACACCCTCTCCCTCGCTAACTCTGCTCTTCATCGGTTCGCATTTTGATAGGAGAAGTACAGGACCCTCAACTCTCCTCGCGCCGACCCCTCGCGCCCCCCCGCCTCCCTCAGCTCGCTACCGAACGAGATCTTGGGCATCATCGTCAACTGCTGCTCCATCTCGGAGCTCTTCGCCCTTTGTCAAGTCTCCTTCAGCTTCTTCGAGTTCGCTGGTCCATGCATGTACAGTGGTGTTCTGCTGAACGTCGAAGAAGCTTCTTCATACCTCAACTCCCGAGTAAGCAAGCCCTTCCATTTCGTTGTTCGCGCTCCTCGTCCTCCCTCTGCACACCTTCGCTCACTTCTTACTCTGTCCTCTGCCTCCAGATCGATGACGGTCCCAAAAGTCAGCGAATCAGCAACCTCCTGATCCCGAAGAGGCTTCACCTCAGCGCTTATCCGGACGACATGACAAGCTTCCATCCCTCCGACGCGTCCCCTCTTCCCCTCTCCTCCCTCATCCCCGTCGACTCCGTACACTTTGGAGGAAACGACCTTTCCGTCGCCATGGAGAAGTGGGGAGGTTTCCTTCGCTACTTCAACCCCAAGCGAGTCACTCTCACCGCCGGATCGCCCGCCCTCTCCGTCGACACCTTCGAACACCAGCCCGCCATCCAACGACCTCCCAACGTCGCCAATCCGCCATCATCATCTCCCAATGGAATCGGCTGGAGGTCGTACGCTGGTCCGGATTCGTCTTACTCGTCCCAGGAGGAGGAGGGAGAACGGTCTTCGACGAGTGCTTGAAGCGAGGGGACCAGACAGCGACGGTGGAGTCGGCTCTCGTGGTGAGGTGGGAAGACGCTCGAGGACCTAGCGCCCATGTGATCGTGCAGGAGAAGGATATGGTAGGCATTTTGAGTGATCGGACGGAGAGGGAGGACGTCCCTTACTCGGTTTACTTGGAGACCTTCGCGTCTCGCGATGGGTGGACGGAAAGGGCTTTGCTATGGCAGTACGATAGTTAGCTCTTCGGGACTTTGTATTTGTTCTTACTCTCGGTGCACTAGTGTACGTTGTTAGATTTGAGATGGATCGTATCCTATCGTTTCGAGGGAGAAGGAAGGGAAAGTGACGATCAGACGACGAAGGCCCGCGAGCGATGCAAGTGCGCGAAGATCTTCCTTCAGAAACTTTCCAGCTGGGAAAGTCTCCTCTGCGAGACCGCTCTCACTAGTAGAAGGCAGCTGCTTGAAGGGGACGTATTCTCGTTTCGTCGAGATTCGAGTCGCGACGACTTTCTTTTTTTTCTTTCACCTTCAAGCTCGACGCGTCGAGCTTCCTTCCCTCCCTCCTTCTCCAAACAGTGATCACGCCTCCTTCCTCTTCGACAGCCTCTCTCTCCCTCCCATCCATCCATCCTCCACGTCTCTTGAACCTTCGGATACCCTCGCCGACTCCCTCAAACTCAACTCAGGGAGAGCGACCTCTTCTCTCTCCTCCTCGAAGAAAAACAACATGGCTCCTCCTTCCAAACGCTCGGCTCCTTCCCCTCCCGATCTCCCTACCCTCCTCACCCCTCTCCCTCAGATCTTCGCTCAAACCCAAACCTCCACTGCCAACCACTCCAAGAACGTTGCCCTCCTTCGTAAGATCCAGGAGCAGGCCGCTCTCGTCACGACTCCTCGGAAGAAGGGACCTCCAAAGGAGACGGGCGAGTTGGCTTTCACCGAAGCCTTCGTAGCTTGCTTGGAGAGATGTCTACCCGTCAAGAAGGGAGTCGCAGTGGCGGATAGGGTTCTCAAGTTCGTGGCTGCGTTCGTTCAGGCTTTGACTAAGGGTGAGTCTCAAAGAGAAGAGGAAGGAGGGAGGGAGGGGAGGGAGGGGAAGGAGAGAGCTCAACCTCCTTCCCTTCCATTCGACCTTCCATCCTCCCCATCCCACTTCTCGCTCCCTCCATGTATACATCTTTCCTCGACTGAGAGCTGACTGCCTTTCTACCTTTTGCTTTCCAGCCCACACTGAAGCTCAAGCCGGCCACGACGAGGACGACGAAGACGACGATACCACCGCTTCTCGATTCAACACCGAGATCTTCAACTTCGTCTCTCAAGGGTTCGAGGCAAAGGACAAGCATGTTCGATACAGATGCTGCCAGCTCGCAGCTCTTCTTCTTCCTCGGATGCCTGCTCTCGAGTGAGTCCGAGGTTCCCCTGGTTCTTCGAAGGAGAAGAATGGGACGGAGGGGAAGCCGAGCTGACTTGGACCCCTTCCTCCCTTCATCTAGCGAGGACGTCTACGCTTCCGTCCGACTTTCCCTCCTCGAACGAGCTCGAGACAAGGAAGTGCCCGTTCGAGTCCAAGCTATCCTCGCTCTCAGTTCCTTCCACGGTCAAGACGCTGAGGACGAGGACGAGATCGAAGTTCTCGGAGATCTCATGGACATCACCGCGACCGATCCTTCTGCGTGAGTCGAGTCTTCCTTCGTGTAAATTTCACTCTTCTCCACAAACTAAAGCCTAACTCACCCCCTTCTCCTCCACAGCGACGTCCGTCAAACAGCCCTCTTCTCTCTCCCCTTCACTCCTCGAACCCTCCCCGTCATCCTCCTCCGAACTCGAGACGTCGACCCCTCCGTTCGACGAACCGTTTACCTTCAAGCTCTCTCGCTCGCTCAGATCCAGGACCCTAGGAGGCTCACCATCCGACAGAGGGAGGAGGTCGTCAGGAACGGATTGGGAGATCGAGATCCCAAGGTTCGACAGGCTGCTGGGACGATGCTCACCAGTTGGGTTGACGCTGCTGGAGAGGGTGGTTTGATTGAGGTGAGTAGGCAGGAGTCCTTGTTCTGTGTGAGCAAACCTCAAGCCCAGCTGAACGCATCCCTCGCTCTTTGCCCTGTACTAGTTCCTCTCTCGATTCGACGTCGTCACGTCTCAGGAAGCAGAGACAGCTCTCGTGTCCGTCTTCTCGTCTCAGCCCGAGCGATTCGAGGACCTTGAATTCGGTGGTGAGTCTTCTCCTCTTCCTCAAGCTCTCGAACTGAGCTGACCTGTGCCCTTGCACCTCCAGATCAATACTTCGTCGACCTCACTCCCGAGAAGGCCTTGCTCGCTCGAGTCTTCGTCCAGCGATGCAGACAGCTCAAGGTACGCGTCGCTCCTCGCTTCTTCCTTCTTCCCCTTCTCGTCTCGGAAGTTGATGAAGTTGACCACCCTCGTCTCTTTCATCTTTCCAGGACGAGGAGCGACTCGAGGAATCCCTCCCAGTCGTCACGGCTCTCGCTTTCCACATCCAAGCTCAGTACAACTCCCTTCTCAATCTCCTCGAGGAACTGGACGAACCCGAGCTCTCGGAGGACGACCGAGTTGACGGCGAGCAGAACGTCATTGAGAAGGAGTTCATCATCAAGGAGATGATGAAACTCGCTGTCGAGCTCGACTACTCGGACGAGACGGGACGAAGGAAGATGCGAGGACTTGCTCGTGAGTCGCCTCTCCGCTCTCCCTTTCCCTCTCCTCTCTTCCTCTCGACCACGAGAAACCACGTCTGACCCTTCTTTCCATCCCCTTCCCTCTTAGGTGAAATGATCGCCTCCTTCGACCTCCCCCCAACCATCATCCCTCACAACCTCGACGTCCTTCGAAAGCTCTCGGAAACCGAGCGAGATCTGATCCGAGTCATCGTCGAGGTCGTCCACGAGATCCGAGACGCTGGAGTCGACCCCGACGAGACCGCTATGGACGAAGATACTCGAGTCGCACCTGATTTCGAGGAGGAGGAGGAGGAAGGACTCGAGTTCGGAGCGGCGCCCCCGATCGCTGCTGAGAAACCTCTTCATCGAGCGCTGGCGAGGATGTCGTTGGCGAAGGGAGAGGCGGTGGAGGGAGAGGCTGCCGAGGTTCAGAGGAAGGCTATTGTGGATAATAGGGCGTTGATGGTGCTCAAGGCGTTGCTCGAGAGGGTCAATGGAGTGAGTTTCGTTGACTTCGTTCTCGACGCGTCTCTTTGCTCGATTGATCACTGATTCTCCTCTCCTCTTTCCCTTCTTCTCCGCAGAGTCTCCAGGAAAACTCCGTCCTCGATGGTCTCGTCCCCGATCTCATCGTCCCTGCTGTTCGAAGCAAGGTCCCCGAGCTTCGAGAGCAGGCCATCGTCTGCCTCGGATTGATCTCCCTCATCGACAAAGTCAGTCGCGTCTTCCTCCCTCCCGTTCGTCCGTCTTCCCATCGAAGACTCGCTCTGACCTCCTTTTTCGATGTTCGTTCCCACAGAAAACCGCTACCTCGACGTTCGGTCTCTTCCTCAGTCAAGCTCAGAACGCGGAGGGTCGACTCAAGGTTCAGGTCCTCCAGATCATCTTCGATCTTCTCATGATCTACGACTGGAGAGACTTGGTTCCTCTGCCGAACGTGAGTCTTCTTCTCTCGAGATGGACCCGAGTTGAGAAGCTAATGAGAATGATCCCACGATTCTCGTTTCGTCTCCAGCCCGCCAACCTCATCGACCTTCTCGTCTTCCACCTCGAGCAAGCCGACGAGGACCTCGCTCTCGCCGTCGTGGTCGAAGGATCTGCTAAGCTCATGCTCGCTGGAATGGTCACCGATCCAGTCGTCAGTCTCTGTCCTTATTTTATCGAGACGCGTCGAATCGAATCGCGACCTGACTTCTCTCTCTCCTTTTCTCCCCTCCAGCTTTTGACGCAACTCGTCCTTCAGTTCATTTTCCCCGAGACCGCCGATATCGCTGCTCTTCGACAGTGCCTCGGATACTTTTTGCCCGTTTACTGCTTTTCCTCGCCGGTCAACCAACGTCGAATGAAGGATGTGAGTGCATTTCCTCCTCTTCGCGTCGACGAAGTTCGGAGCTGACCTGTCCTTCTTCCTCCTTCGTCATTCTTCAGATCTTCCTCCCCACTCTCCAGCAGCTTCTTTCGCAGGAGGACGAGGACGGAATCACTCCCAGCCAGTTCTCTTTGCTCTTCCTCGACTGGACCGATCCTCAGCGAGCTGTGTCAGTTCTCCTCGCTCGTTCTCGTATCTCGACGGCACGATACCCAAGCTGACCTCTTTCCTCTTTCTCATATGCAGTCACCCCGAGGGACGTGCTGCCGACGAGCAGATCCAAGTCGACATGTCCGTCGACGTTTTGAAGGCTCTTTTCTCTGAGCAGTGGGGTTCGTCCAGATCTTTTCTCCTCGCTGCTCACTGTCGAGTCTTCTCGCTGACCTCCGGTCCTCTCCGCTTCCAGACGAGCACCGAAAAGTCTTTGCTCAGCTTTTGCCGAAGCTCTACTTCCCTGAGGACTGCGAGCCTGCTAAGGTCAAGGAGGTCATGCTTCTCGCGAAGGCTCTGCGAATCGTTCGTCCTTCGTTCTCCTGCTCTCTTCCCCTTGGTCTGTCACTGACTCCTCTCTTTCATCTCGGTTCTACAGCACAAGCCTCTCGTCGACACCGTCTCGAAGAACGCTCTCTCCAAGCTGGAGACCTCGCTCGCCAAACGATTCTCGAAGGACGTCGCTTCATGGGCTTCTGAGAACCAGGACAAGTCGAGGGAGGTCAAGAAGAACGTGAAGGAGTACCTGGCCGCCATGCACGTGATTGTTTCATTCGATTCCCTTCTCTTCCTGACGCTGACTGGGTCTTGTTTCTCGTTTTGCAGCGGTGTCGAGGAGGAAGACGAGGAGGAGGAGGACGCGCCGGTCGAGGAGGACAAGAGTGTTTCAACGGACGCTCCTACACCCAAACCCAAGAAGGCTTCGTGAGTCAACTTCCCTCCACTCTTGTGGCTCGACCAACCCACTGACCATCTCTCTGTCGTTGTCGTTCGCTTCCACAGAGCTCGTCGTTCCGTCTCCGTCGCGACCACCTCCGCCACCACTCCAACTCAACGAGGAGCCTCGTCGATTGGCGACGAAGATGACGACGAGGAGGAGTCAGTAGCTACACCCTCGACGAGCAAGAAGTCTAGATCGAGTACGAACGGTCACGCTGCGTGAGTCCAGCTTCTCTCTTCGTTCGACTCCCTCAAACCGCGAGCTGACTTCCTCATCTCCTCCCTCCTTTCTCTCCAGTCGAACACCTTCCGCCGAGACCGACGCTGATGCTTCCGAGGAGGAAACCGAAGCTGAAGAGGACGACGAAGACGCGACTCCCCTGCCACCGTGCGTCTCAACTCCTCTTCGTCTTCCCTCTTAAACGAAGACCTACCACTTACCCTCTCCCTTCCTCGCCTTGACAGACCCGACGAGGACGACGACTCTCTTCTCGACTCGGACGAGGAGGACGTGCCTCGTGTTTTGAAGCCCGGGCAGAAGCTCGTCGAGGACAGCGACGAGGAGGAGAGCGACGACATGGGTGGGGTGGACGATTCTTTGATTGACGATTCAGAGTAGACTTTCTCGTTTCAGCTTTGGTTTCATGATTCGTTTTTTCTCGCTCTGAAGAAATCCTGAAGAACGAAAGCAGGGAGTCCAGTCCGCTTGACGACCGAGGAGGGACGAAGGAAGGAGAGTTGAGCTCGCACTTTCTGCTCGCCACCACCGCCCACCTCCTTCCCCTCATCCTACCTCGATGGCTCCCAAACGCTCCCTCCCCACCGGGTCTACCACCACCAAACGGAAAAAGGCCAAAACTCGAGCGTGGGGAGTCGTTTCAGCAGACGAGGAAGCCATGGCGAGCTCAAACGGGCTGGTCTCTCGGACGATCCTTTCTCGCCCTCGCACCCTCGCCTCGTGCTGTCTCCTCGCGTTCGGAAACAACCTCAGGAAAGCCTTCGAGGCTACCGAGCAAGGAGGAGGACTGAGAGAGGAGGTGCTGGATCAGCTGAGGTGGATGCCTGATCACTTGAAGGAGAGGCTTTGGGAAGGAGTGATTGTGAGGTCGGGGTCGGGTTTGGTTTCGGTGGATGTGATAGCGAATGTGAGCTTTTCTGGTCCTCTGTAGACCTGGATGGGTTCTCAAGGGGTAGATCCACGGTCTCGTCAACTCACAGCCTTGTTCTTTCTCTTTGTTCGTCCTGGACAGTGCTTCGTTGGAAGCTCACGGATCGTCCTCCCAGGAGATTCCCTCCCAAGTCTCTCGAACGTAAAGAAGCTCCTCTCCCTTCGCCTCCCACCCCATCCGAATCGAGTCTCCCACCTGGAGATTAGCGGAATCCCTGCTGTCACCGACACGGCTGTTGCTCAGGCGATCCGTCAGTGTGTTGGGTTGCAGTCGCTCGTTTTGAGGTTCGTTCGCTTTCACGTCTCCCTCTCGTTCTCTCGAGAATTCTTCGCTTACCGGCTCGATGTTTCTACGGTAACAGAGGTACCACCAACGTCGGAGAGAAGAGTCTTAAGGCCATCGTTGACGGGAAGCACGACTTAAGCCTCAGGAGCCTCAACCTCAGCTCGACGTCGGTCAAACCTATCAACCTCGTCGACGTGCTCGCGCGCTGTCTGGGACTCGAGGAGCTCAAGCTGGCGAATCTGCAAGCCTTTGTGAGTATTGGACTCATTTCCTGATCTTTCTCGTCCTCTGCTGACCAGTCTCTTCGACAGAACGACAACGCTCTCGGCCATCTTCTCGATGCGGTCCTCGTCGCCTCCCGAGACGCGAACGCCACGTCTTCCCCTCTCGAGAACCTCAAGAAGCTCAAACTCAGAGGAGCCGTGAGTTTGCATGTCTTTCTCGACCCTACGCATGCCCCACGCGACCGAAGTGCTGAATCTCCTTCGTCTGTCGTTCAAGAAAATCACCTCAACCTCCCTCGACCGACTTCTCTCCCTCACTCCTTCCCTCTCCTCACTCGACATCTCTCTCACCGCCGTCAAGTCTCTGCCCACCTCCTCTATCCCTCCTCTCACCAAACTCCACCTCACAGGCTCCAAAGTCTCACCCTCGACTCTCGTTCACCTCCTCGCGACCTCCTCTCCACCTCCCCGGCTTCGAACGCTCAACATCGGAGGACTGATGGGAAACTGGACCCCAGAGGATATTGTCGGACTCTCCGATCTACTCGCAGTCATGGTCGGCTCGGAAGGGAGAGAGGACGGAGCGTGGGGACTCGAGAAGATGACGCTCGCTGGGAACGCTCACCTCCTCGGATCTGGGTCGATGGTGAGCCAGCAGAAGGTGCAGGCGTTGTCGCTGTTTATGGAGGACGTGGGGAGACATATACGCGTAAGTCTCGACCCTCTCGTTGCCTCAGTTCTCGAGTTCGAGCGGTTTGGGGACGCGCTGACTTTCGTTTCCCTTTCGTTCTCGACGATGCCGAACAGCACCTCGATCTCTCCCTCAACCCCATCAGCTCGTCGTACCTCAGCTCCCTCAGCTTACCAGGATCTCGATTGGAACAGCTCATTCTCGACGAGACAGGGGTGGACTCAGGGCTAGGCGAGGTCCTTGTCGGATGCAAGAACCTCGACTTACTTTCGTTGAAGGCGAGCAAGGTTGATGGTCAGTCCTCCCGCACCGACCGCAATTCTCGAGCCCGGCTTCATGCTGATTCTCGTCGTTTTCCTCCTCGCTTCCAGTCCCATCGCTCTTCCGGATCCTTCAAGCCTGCCCGAGGATCTCGACGCTCGACCTCACGAGCGTTCGAGGCGTTCCTCTCCTTCAGCGAAGGAACTTCTTCAAGGTCAGTCAGTATTGACTCGATTATCTACACCCAAAGACCTGAAGCTGACTCACTTTCCACCTATTCGATTCCCCTCGTAGGTTTGGGAGGAAGAGCTGGTGCGTCGCGAGGCGGACGGAGAGTTTTTTGACGACAACGGAGTCATTCATCTCGATTGATGAACGTTCTACGTGTCTTCTCGTTCCGGAAAGACTCGGGCGGAAAGAGGAATCCGTTCAAAACCTTTCGTTTGAAGTCCGATCTGTTCTGTTCGGTCTTCTTCTCGTCTCGACCTCGACGCGTCGTCGTTGTTTGCATCGCGTTGCTTTTCTTGCTTCCCAGGAGGATGCGACGAGCAAGAGATGGGATACACGAGCGAGTGCAAGGCAGAAAGGAACGACGTATCACAAACTAGGTAGAGGGTGGCTAATTTAAACTGGGACTTCAATGAAAATCCTCGCCTCCCTCATGCCCAAACAAAGCCAAACGAGTTGTATCTCCCCGTCCAGCATCTCCAAGTCCTTCAGAATCAGACTCCACGACGGATCAAGGAGCGTACCGTTAACTACGTCCGTCTCCTCCAGCCTAAACCCCGTCTCGGTCCCATCCATGCGCTTGATCCAAATCTCAGGAACGACGAAAGGGAGCGCTGGGGAGCATCGACGAAGACAAGCTTCGAAGGCTGACGTTTGCTCGGTCCCTTCGACGAGTAGGAGTGAGTTGGGACCAGACGCGAAGGTCTGCTCTAGTCGGGACCAGTTCGAGGTGAAGGAATCGACGAAGTTGGCGGGGACGAAGCGGATCGTGGGAGGGAGGAGGACGTTTCCATAATCGACTGTCCGGAACTCGAAAGAAAATCGATCGATGAAGGGGAGAATATCCATCCAAAGTGTGAAGTCGTCCATCGCCGAGACGCCGACACCGAGGGCTTCGACGCGAAGTGGGGACGGAGGATTAGCCAGAGCTGAAGCGAGGTCGACGAGGTCCTTGAACTGGTCGACCACGGGGGCACCGTCGAGATATAGACTCTTTGGGAGGAGGAGGGTGGTGATGCACTCTGATTTGGGAGATGGATGGGAGACCTGCTTACCCAGACCGATGGGCAGGTGAGATGAGCAGGGTCAGCGTAACAAGAGGGAAGCGAGAGCAGGGAGAGGGACGAGGGTGGGAAACTCACCCTTGAATTGACGAAGTCGTAGGCTTCCTCTGGACTCAAGGTGAGGTCGAGTTTGTAGACGTACTTGTATGAGAGCTCCAAAAGTTTGAAGGAGACCTTGCACAGGGCCAGATGCTGGCTCTTCTCGAGGAGCTCGAGGATGATGTCGAGGAGCTCGACGGGGAGCGAGAGCAGCGAGGTTGGAGGTCCAGATGCGACGACAGGAGGAGAGAGGACTCTGTACTTCTCCTGGTTAGAGTGTAGCAGAGTAGAGAGGTCAGCTTCTCTGCAGCTGAAAGCCTTGAAGTAACGAGATGGGAGGAAGGAAAGGGGGGGCGAACGAGAGACCAGACCCATCGACCTTCGTCCTCCCTTTCTTCCTCGCTTCGACTCTCCCAAACCCAGAATCCTCCAGGGACCGATGCTCTCGAGAGTTCTCCGATGACGAGTTCCTGATCCTTGTTGATCCTCTTGAAGTTCTCGTTCTCTGCCGAGAGTCGTGCGATCGTGGATGCTTGAGCTTCGTTCATCGAAGAGAGGGAGGAGATCGTCGAGGTGTGTCGAGAGACCGTCGAGACGAGCTCGGGAAGGCAGCGAAGCTGCTCCTGAAGCTCAGCGATTTGAGAGTCGATGAGGTCCATCCTTGAGGATACGAAGAAGAGGTTCGAAGGAGTTGAGAGGTGAAAACTCGTCGGGAAGGGAAGGAAGAGGGTGAGGAGAAGAAGGCGAGCTCGCTCGGTTTCGCTCCTTCCCTCAAAACCGTCAGCACCAGATGCTCCTTCAGTTCCTCCCTTTTCATTTCTTACAACATGACGAGACTGTCACCAGAAGACGTAGCCCAGAGACCATCTTATCAGAGCGCAAACAAAAACGACTGGAAGACGCCTGAGGTTCTGCCTCAAGCCGACGTGGTGAACGAGGGAGGGAGTGGACGAGAGTCGTTTGGGTTGGGCGTAGTCTGAACGGAAGATAAGCAGTGAACGAGATTGATAGCCTTCTAGTCGCCGCTTATAAGATCCGAGGGTCGCACGAGAACAATCAGCAACGAAGAGAAGCGGCGCGTCTCGATCTCGACGGTCTCCTCATCTTAATCTTCTTCCGCCACCCCACGCTCACCTCCCTCTCCTTCGTTCTTTCCCCCGAACGAATCCAGCCCGGAGATATAGAAAGAGATGCGAATAAGAAAAACACAACCAAACAGGGAAAAACAAAGAGCCACGACGACGACGACCAAAACGAAAACTGAGATGCAACGCGATCCAAATCTACTCTACTCCTCCATCTCCTCGTCTCCACCAGCTCCACCAGCCGAAGCCGAAGCAGCCTTCTGCACGAAAGCGATCGCCTTCGCCTTAACCATCTCAGCTCCGCTGTCGTCTCCAGGGAGAGCGAGCCGTCGCTCGAGTCCCATCCACTTCTTGAACAGGGCTTTGGCCTTCTTCATGGCGAGCTTCTGGGTGAGGACTCGCTCGAAGAGGTTTCTACGAGACGTGAAAGGAAAGAAGGAGTCAGTGATGGGCGGTCGAGAAGAGGAAGAGGAGGAAGGAAGGAAGGGAAGGAGATTGGGAAGGAGGGAAGAGGGTCGACTCACCGAACACTCTGGATATCTCCCTGCTTGACCTCCATGTCGATGTAGACGGTCCAGAGATCGAGTCGCTTGGGGTAGCTGTCGATGATTCCCTCGAAGATGGTCTTGCCTCGCTCGGCGTCGCCGTGCTTGAACTCGAGTTGAGCGAACTTGGAGATGGTTTTGATGTCTGAGAAAGACGAACGAGACGAACGAGGAGGCGAGGTCAGCACGTGATCGAAGACGGAAGGAGAGAGGATGAGAGGAAGTGGGAAAGGAAAATGATGGGACTCACGCTCCGACTTGGGAAGGGACTTGAGACTCCGAGGAAGAAGTTCTCGAGCGGCCTCAGCGTTGTCTCGGTTGAGGTAGTACTCTCCGAACGAGGTCCAGACCTGAGAGCTCTGACCAAACTTCTTCAAAGCTCGCTTGTAGGTCTCCTCAGCCTTCTGCTCGACGAAAACAAAACACAAACGAGAGAGGGCGGGGAAAGGAAGTCAGCGAACGAGTGCGATTCGAAGCGAACGCGTCGAGAGGAAAGAAAGAGACGAACCTCGAACTTCTCCGTCTTCTCGTAGATATCGGCCATCCTGAGGTGAACAGTCTCGGGGTCATTGAACTGAATAGCTCTCTTGAAAAGCAGCTCGGTCGTATCCTCCGTTCCGAACGTGTTCTCCAAGTTGAGAAGCGCAATCCAGACGTTGAGCTTCTCTCCCTCCTCCCTGAAGTTGATGGTCTTGAGTGCTCGGTGTCCGATATCCCTAGCCTTCCCGACCTCCGAGATCTGAAGCTGGAACGACATGTACTGGATCCAGAGGAAAGACGAGTTGGGCGAACCGAGGAGGAGTCGCTCGAAGTCGCCTGTCGATTCGGGGGCTCGAGACTGAAGGTCGGCGGTGAGATCCTGCTGGATGGACTTCTTCTGCTTCTTGGACTTGGAGGCGTCGACGGTAGGAGCGGGGGTGTCGTCGTCGTCGTCGGAGTCGTCCTCGTCGTCGGAACCGTCCTTGGCGGACCAGGAGAATCCTCCCGAGAGCATGAGGGTCGAGCCAGCGGTGGAGGTCGAAGCTTTGGAAGCTTTGGACTTCGAGGAGGTGGCCTTGGGGGTATCCTCGTCAGCGAACATGACGACCTAGAGAGAAACGGAGAAGAGGAAGAGCGAGTCAGCATCGGAGATTTCGAGACGAGTCGAAGAAAGGGAAGAGAGAGAGCTCACCTCCTCGTCGGACTCCTCAGCCTCATCTCCACCAGCAACCTCAGCAGCCTCCTCCTCGGATCCATCGACCATCTCAACGTCGCTCTCCTCCTCTTCCTCGTCAGATCCCTCCTCCTCCTCCTCGTCGTCCTCATCCTGGAAATCCTCGTCGACGAAGTAGCTGGGCTTGATTCCAAACGAGATCTTCCTGGCCTCAGCGTCGAGGGTGAGAATGACGGCCTTGACGGTATCTCCCTCTCGGAATCCCTTGAGAGCCTTTCCGACGTCCGAGGTAGCATCGTCGGAGAGCTGGTGGAACGAGACGAGGAGAGAAAGGTCAGTTCGAGCTCGACGAGGAAAGGGATGTGAGGAAACGCGACGAACCTCCGACTTGTGGCAGAGACCCGAGATGGTGGTATCATCTATGCGAAGGAAGATACCGAAGGTCTCGACTCGCTTGACGATGGCGTCGACCTTCTGTCCGACCTCGAAGTTTCCGTACGAGAGGTTCTTGACGCGAGGTTCGGGAGCAGCCTTGGTTCGGAAGGTGAGCTCGACTTGGTTTCGGTCGATGTTGACGCTGAAAGAACAACGAAATGTGGGTTAGTTCAGTGTCGAGAGGAGGAGGGAGAGGGAGCTGAGGGAGAGGAAGGAAGAGACGCGTCGAACGAACCTCGAGATCTTTCCCTCGACAACCTGACCGAGCTCGAAGCGAGGCTTCCACTCCTTGACGAACTGATCGAAAAGAGAGAGGGGAAGGTCAGCTCGAGTATGAGGATGACGAGAAGGGAGAAGCTGTTTCACTCACCTCGTCGAACAGATCCTTGATCATGACCCTAGCCGTCACGTCCCTTCCCAAGCTCACAAACAGTCCACCGTCCGTAATCCCCTTCACGAATCCTCGAACCTGCTGTCCAACCTCCAACCCCTCCACACTCTCAATCTCCCTATCCACGACCTTGGCCTTGCTCGAAGGGTTCACCCTCGACTGCCTCGTCGAAAGATCGATCCTCTTCGTCAACGCCTCGACCTTGAGCACGACGCACTTAACGATAGCGCCAACCTCAGGGAGAGCGGTTCCCTTCTTGAAGTCGTCCGACGAATCCGTAAGATGAACTCGACCTCGAAGGGACTTGGAGATCTGGATGTTGGCTCCTTGGGGACCGTGAGAGACGACTCGACCAGGCACGACCTCTCCAACGACGATGGAATCGAACGAGATCGACGGCTGTGAGATTCCAGAAGGAGGAGCCTTGGTGGAGACGGTTTCCTTCTTGGGCTTGTTGGCAACGATGAGCAAGCTCTTCTCGTCGTCCTTGGCTACGACAACGAGGTCGGTGAGCTTCTCTCCCAGCTGAACGGAGTTGGAGAGCTCGTCGACGGGGATGCCTCGATGGTGGGCGAGGTTGGATTTCGAGAGGAGGGCTTTGGCTTGGGAGGGAGCGAGGGTGACGAGGATGTGAGCTTTGTGAAGAGCGAAGATGGTTCCTTCGACGATGTTTCCGATTTCGACGTCCGAGGTGGAGACGAGGACGGAGGAGGCGGAGGGTCCTTTGGATCCGGGGAGGGCTTGTCGGATGGAGGCGACGAGTCGGTTGGTGGAAGGGTCGGCGTTGATGATTTTGATCTTGACGGGCTTGCCGATGAAGAAGGAGGTGTCGAGGGATTGGATGAAGGTGTCGCTGAAGGAACGAAGGGAAGCGAGCGAGACGCGTCAGAACGAACGCGAACGAGAATGAGAACGAAACGAGGAGATCGGGTTCAACAGACTCACCTAGCCTCTCCAACGGGAACGAAAGCTCGAATACCACCGTACATATCGACGAGCATTCCCTTGTCCAAGAACCTCGAGACGACTCCGTCGGTGATGGTGTCGACCTGAGCGTCCTCGAACGAAGCGACGATGGGGAGATCGGAGTCGACGAGGGTCTTCTTGAGAGTGATGGAGACTCGTCCCTTCTCGGGCTCGGCGGTGAGGATCTACAAAAGCGAAGGTGGGGAAGGGGAGGAGAGACGCGTCGAGTTAGCTCAGGTTTCGCGTCCTCGTCTTTCGCGGTCCTCGTCCTCGTGGTAGAGGTTCGAGGAAGAGAAACGAGCGACTCACCCTGCACTTCACAACAGTTCCAACCTTGAACCTCCTCTCGGGGTTCTTGAGCTTGATGTCGGCGTAGTGCAAAGGCCAGACGACTCCGTCGACGGATCCGTGAAGGTCGATGAAGAGTCCGTTCGAAGTGAGTCGCTTGATGGTTCCCTTCATGATCTCTCCGACGACGACTTCCGAGACCTTCATGAACTTCTTCTCGAGGACGGAGGGCTTGAAGGAGAGCTGGATGAGACCGTCGAGGGAGGCCATTCCGACGACTCGAGCCTTGTGGGTCGAGCCGACCTTGAAGGGTCCGGTGGTTCCAGAGAGGGTGGCGGTGTGCTCGTCGGCGAGTTGGGAGATCTGGTTACGCGTGAGGAGGGAGAGGAAAGAAGGTAAGCGGGGAAGAAAGAAGGAAGGAAGAAGGAAAAGACGAGAGGAAACGACGAGACGTGACTCACATGAACGTATCCTCGAACTCCATCGTCAACATCCACGACCAACCCCCACTCGCTTTCAACCCTCACAACCGTAACCCTCTCGAACACCGTTCCGATCTCGGCAAACTCCTCCATGCTCTCCGCTCCACTTCCCTCAGGAGGAGTCTGGTCTCCGAGTGCAAGCACATGAGGGAGCAAACTCAACCCGAACCTCTGAGTCTGATCCGCCGCGCTCGTCGTGAGGTAAGTGATCCTAGCCTTGATCTTCTTTCCGATCTTGTACGAGTTGGCGATGTCGTCGGCCTGCTGAGGAGGAATGTGGAACGAGTCAACGGTTCCGTCGAAGAAACCGAGGAGCTTGAGGTTGAGACCTGATCCTGGGACGACGGCGGTGATGAGAGCTTGGACGAGGGTTCCGGGTAGGAGGGAGGTGATGGAGGAGACATTGGTGAGCTGTGATAAAGGAAGAGGAAAGAGTCAGCACGAGCGAAGGACCAGGGAAGAGGGGAGAGAATGGGACGAACAGAGGAAGTCGCGAGCTTGGTAGCGGAGACGGTGAAAGTGCAGGTTCGCTTGTTCTCGGCCATCTTGAGGACGCAGGTATCGATGAGCTGTCCGACTTGGAGATGTCGACCTGTTAGGAGCGAAGGAAGATCGTCAGCGAGGAGAACAGAGCGAGAGAAAGGAGGGACGACGCGAACTGACCATCCTTCGAGATCGAGTTAGGAGTGAACTCCTTGACGTCCTTGAACGAGAGGAAGCCCTGGAGGTCGGGCATACCAAAGTCGAGGATGTATCCGTGATCCTCGATGCTCTGAACAGCAGCTGACAGGCACTAATAATGATGAGAAAGAAGCGAAAGTTCAGCTCTCGAAACTCAACTCGAGCTCGCGTCGAACGAAGGCGGCAGACTCACGAATCCCTCCTCCAAATCAACCTTCTTGATCCCCTCGTTGACCGTCTTAGGGTCCAACGTAAGCTCCACTCTCCTGCAACTCCTCTCCATCTCATCTCTCGGCTTCCATCCCTCCAGAGCAGCAGGACTCGACGTTCCAACGAGGTGCAACGCGGTAACGTTGGCTCGAACGTACTGTCCGACCTTGAAGAAGACCTCGAGGGAAGGGACGTCCTCCTCCTCGTCCTCGGATTCCTCTCCGTCGTCGGAAGGGGAGAGGGCGTTGAGTCGGGTGGTGAGAGCTTGGGAGATTTGGGTGATGGGGACGTGAGCGAACATTTGGTTGGGAAGGGAGACGACGAGGTGAAGAGGGTGGATGGAGTGAATTCGACCGAAGAGGGGAGTTCCGATGGAGAGACGCTAAGAGAAGATAATAGAGTTGGGACAGTCAGCTCGGAGAAGGGAAGGGACGAAGAAGTGTTGAAGGAAGGAAGCGAAGGGAGGGAGGAGAGTGCGAGCTCAAAAGACTTTCGAACCAAGGGAGGAGAATCGCAGACTGACCTTGTAGTTCAAGTGCTCGACACCTGTCAAGGCAAAGAAGGGTACGGTCAGCTTTCCGTGACCTCGAGGATGTATAGATCAAAGTCCAAGAGTGAAAAGTATACTCACGGAAAGTCTCAGAGTCCACTCCAGCCGAGGCGGAGGAGGCAGCAGCAGCTTTGGATTTCTTTCCTCCAGGAGCAGCTCCCTCTCTCTGCTTGCCCTTCAGCTTGGCCTTCTTAGCAGCAGCGGCAGAGTCCTACATACGAGTCGAGGTAATGGTTTGGTCAGCTTCGAAGTCTCGAACAAGAGCTTCTATTAGCAAGAACGAGCTCGAAAGAAGTTGAACTGACCTCGACTCTCGCATCAGCATCAGCTTCCTTCCTCGCCTCGTTGGTCGCCTCCTTGAACTCGAAAGGGGTCAAAGCAGATCCTCCTCCTCGAGGGAAGTCGACGTCGTCCTGAACGAGCGAGGACTTGTAAGGGAGGGTGGGAGGTCCCTGGGTGGCTGTCGTAGGGATCGTTCGGGGTTGCTGAGGTTGAACGGGAGCCTTCTCGGTCGTAGGCTTGGACTTCTTGAAAGCAGGCTTGGATGAATCTTCCGCCGCTCGCTTCTTCCCTTTCGAAGGAGGAGGAGCCATGGTTGGGAGAGGAAGGGGGAAGGGGGGAAGGGAGGGGGGAGGGGAGAGGGAGGGAGTTGAGGTGAGCTCGAGAACTTCGCGAAATTGTCGAGCTTGAAGCGGAGTCAACCTGGCTGAGCTCGATCCGAGGTTCCCTTCCCTTCCTTCTCTCCTTCAACTCCCTCTAGCATCAGATCGCCCAATCCCCTCGTTCCCCTTCTTTCTCTTCTCGGTTTGGATGCATAAAAGCCTTCCCCTCATCGTGCCCTCACGTCGATCTTTCGCCTCCTCTTCGAACCCTTCACGTTCTCCGACCTACGACTTTCCACGGACTCCCAACCCGACCCTCTGGCAGGTCCTCGGAGTGAAGGAGAACGCTTCAGCAGCAGAAGTAAAAGCAGCCTGTTAGTAACATCTACCCTCTGGCTATCATCTGAATCGACTTCTGACCTTGTTGGTGTTGTTTGGGATGGCTAGACTACGAGCGAGTTCGAACGCTTCATCCTGATGCTCAACAGAGCTCAACACCAGATACCCATCCAATACCTGCAAAAGTCAGCCCGCCCTCGCTCTCTCGACTCCTGTCAGCGATAGAGGCTGATTCTAGCTTTCTACAGGACCGCTTTCACCTTCTTCAAACTGCCTACGAGACGCTAGGGACGGCCGAGAAGCGAGCATCTTACATCAAGTGAGCTTCGATTCGACAGCTCGTGTGACGTCCGCCCTTCCTTCCTTTCCTTTCCTCCAAGCTCACCATCTTTCGCGCTCTTACTTTCATCTTCTTCACTCCCTAGTCAACAACGCTACCGAGTAAGTCCCCATCTCCCTCTCTTCTCCCATCTCCTTCGTCCTCTCCATCGCCATCGCTCTCCTCCGCTCGAGCTCACCTTGCCTTCTCCTCCTCCTCCCTTCCTTCTTCTCGTAGGTCCCCAAACCCGCCACCGCATGGAAACAAGACCCTCACTACAACCCCAACTCCACTCGCTGGACGACCTGGGAAGGTCGTTCAGACAATCCTCGTTCCTCCCCCTTCACCAACTCGACTCGACCTCCTCCTCGGAATCCAACCTCGCCGTACGGAGACCCGTTCTCGAGAGCGTGGAACCAGAGCAGGAACAGTTCGCCGTATGGGAACTTTCATAATGGAGGTGGGACGACGGTGATGGATAAGCAGTCGAAGGATCGGTTGGTGACTTGGTTGCTTTGCTGGGTGAGTTTGAACGAGAACGAAGACGAGGCGAGGCGAGACGCGTCCCTCTCTCTCTTTCTCTCTCCCTCCTCCTTCCCTCCCCGTCCTGCCTCCTCAAATTTCCTCTCTGACACTTCTCCTCTGCTCGCTCGTGTACCTCCTCTCCTCGCAGATGTTCTTCGGCATCCTCCTCTCCTCCAACTCCGCCAACAACTACGACACCGCTCTCAAAGCCTCCCACTCCTCCGCCGTCTCCTCCCTCCGCGACGCAGAAGACAACGCCCGAGGTCGAGGCGAATGGCGTCCAGCCGTCGAATCCCGTCTCGCTCGCTTCCGAGCTCGAGAGGAACGAGCCAGGGAGGAGAAGTTCCAAGCCGAAGTCCTGGCCATGATGCGGAAGGAATACTCCTCAGGATCAACGTTGAAGGAACCCTCCATGGCCGAAGCGGTCATTCGCTCCCAGGAGATGATCGAGGAGGAACTTCGCGACAACCGTGCCGCTCGTGAAGCTCGGAGGTTGAAGAACCTGACATATCCACCAGGGTTCATTGGGCCGAGGCAGCAGATGCCGGGGATGGTGAGGGTGATAAGGTCGCATGCGAGGGATGGAGAGGAGGGGGCGGGGAGTGGGAGTGGGACGGGGAAGAGGCCGTTGACGGCGAAGGAGAGGAGAAAGGAGTTGGTTGCGGCTGGGGTGAGGGAACCGGGGAATCCTGCGAGGGATTTGCCTGAGGGGAGTTCGTTGAGACCTGTGGAAGGGGGTGGAGGGGTGGTGCCGGCTATGACAATGGGTGGGTTGGGTGGTGGGAGGGGGGTGGAGGTTGGGGAGCTGGTTGGGGTTTAGAGGAGGGAGGGGGAAGGGGAGGGGACGACGCGTTTGGGCTCTTCGTTTTCGTTTTGCTTTTGCTCTTGCTTTCGACGTCGTGTATCTTTACCTTTCTCTCGCTGTTGATGTTCACTTTTGATCTTCTCGCTCGTGTATCTTACGATGGCTTTTCATGATCTGCTTCTCTGACGAGTTGGGGTCGGAGAGGGGAGGAGAAAAGAGGACGCGTCGCTCGCTTGCGAGGCGGCAGGTCGAGCTCGAAAAGAGAGAGCGACGTGGAGTCTCTTCCCTGACATGCAAAGAGTGCTCTGAAGTCGAGGTTAGGGCTTGAGGGGTGCGAAAGAGGGACGAGAGGCGCTGCTTGGACGAAAGAACGATCGCGTCGAGGTCGGAGGTTCGCAAAAAGCAAGGCTGAGCTTTCTCTCCTGGTCTCCCAAGCTGGCCTTTCCTTCCAAGTATGAGATCGTCATGATACCGAAGAGGGCCAAGATCTGGCCAGACTACGAAAAGAAACCCTCGACTCGAAGCTCGCCCTCTCTCCCTCGTCCATCTCGTCCCGACGTCCAGCGTCCGAAGTTTAAGCACCACCACTGCGAAGAGCAAAGGAAAACAGAGAGGTCGGCTCAGAATATACTCCAGCAGCTTCGAAGGGGCGAGAACGAGACACGTACACCAGGATGTTGTTGCTGCAGAGAGGAGATGGGAAAAGGAATGGTCAGCTCGACGGCGAAGGGCTCGAGGTCAAGAAGGGGAGAGGGAGGACGAACATAGGGATGTGAATCAGCTTGACGAAGTACCCCAGGAAGCCCATAACGGCGAACCCTATCGCGACTGCTCGGCAGATCTCGAAGTACTCTGTGAACGGAGAGAGAGGAGGAGGGAAGAGGTCAGTATGGGAGGAGGGAGAGAGGGAGAGAGGGAAGGGACGAGTGAGCTTGATGGGTGATGAAGGGATGGGATAGGAGTCGCGAGGAGTTAAGAGGGTGGCAGGCGGTATGAAGTGTAGGAGGTGACGACGAGATGTAGGGGGTGAGAGCCAGCTCTCGCTCGTTGATGAGCTCGAGGAGGGAAGGAGGAGGAGGGTCGAGGTCGAGGTCGATCGGTCGTGAGACTTGAACGAGCTCTGCCAGCGATACATATGTTCTTCCACCCCTCGACCACCCTCAACTACACTCTAGAGCTCTCAGACAGTGTCCTCGAGGTGTCGGAATGAGCTCCAGCAGTCGAGGAAAGCCATCCGAGCTCAACCTCGATGTTGCCAGCGAGCTCGCCTCGCACCTCCCTCCCTTCCATCGCTCAGCTCTCCTCCTCTCGTTCGCCTTGAAGACTGACCCTTTTGTGTTGGCTTAGCACACCGAGTCATGAACTATCAATCCAAGAATGGAAGGAACAAGTCAGCTTGAGCTCAGGAGGCGGAAGGCGAGCTGGAGACTGACCTGAGTTCCCTCCTTCAAGAACGACTGAGGCAGATCCACGAACTCCTTCACTTTCTCAGCAACGTCGGCCATTTTTGATTCGAGTTTTGGGAAGAAGGGGTGGGAGACGGGAAGGAGAAGAGTCAAGGGAGTGTGGTGGAAGGAGAAAAGAGCTGCTTTGGTGAGGTGATGGCTGTTTGGGAGGTCTCTCCGTTGTCGAATCGAGACGAAGGCTGAAGAGGTTCAGCTCCCGGAGGTTTCACCTCGTTCCCTCCCAACCACATCCTTCTCTCCATCCAAATTCACCTCTTTCCCATCCAAGATGGATCTCATCGCTTCTCAGATCGCTCAACTTCAAGAACAAGCTCGTCGTCAAGCAGCAACCATCGCTCAGCTCTCTTCGACCGTCCAAGCTCAAGTGGCTCTCCTCGATCGATTCGCCTCCGAGAAGGAATCGAAGGACGTGGCCATCCGTCAGCTAGAGGAGAAGATCTTCCCGGGAGGTGTCTGGGAGTGGGAGAGGCTGGAGGGGACAGGGAACGGTCGCTGGAAATGGGCTGGAGTAAGTCGAGCTCGTTGTTCCGAGTCCTTCCCGCCATCGACCTGACTCCTTCTCCTTTCTCTACCTTATCAAATCAAGACTCGGCAACCCTTACCTCATCCCAACAATCGTCCTCCTGCGACCTTCTCCTCCCTCCCCATCGAGCTCCTTCGAATCATCTTCTTCTCCGCGGACCTGCCCGAACGAGCCGTCTAGGCTCGCCTTTCCTTCCGACTTCTGGAACTCTTCGGTCCTCTCCTACACTCGAAGGTCGAACTCTGGAACCCCCGAATGGCCGGGATGTACATGTTTCCAAGGGTTAGTGTTCTTCACCCTCCGTTCCATCGCCTCTTCTCTCCGCGTCGCTCTCGCGGCACGACGATCTAACACTTCCACCTCTTTCGTTTCCCTCTCAGCTCAAAGGCTTCAAAACCTCACGCCTCACCCCTCTTCTCACTACCTCCCAACTCACCCTCAACTTCTACAACAAGGACGAGTCAGACGGAAACGACGGCCCACCCGAGGGATACTTCAGCGAACCCTTCGCTTTCGAGTTCTCCCATCTCGCTCACATCAAGTTCACCCAATCCCTTCCTCCCCTCCCCATCGACCACCTCGTCGTTCGAGCTACCCACTCCGTCTACGATGCACTCCACACCTGGTCCAACCTCCTCCCCCACGTTCAACCGACCCATCTCACCCTCACCCTCCAAACAGGTCAACCTCCCTCCCTCCACCGATGCGTCGTAGTTCGCAGCAACATTGACAAAATGTATTACCGTCGGATCTGGGATCGACTGGAATCGGTGACTAGCATCGGACCCGGGTCGGTACTCGTCTTTCCCGAGGAAGAGGTCGCGGGGAGGAAGGACGGGTCGATCTGGGAGTGGTCGTTTGAAGCAGGGTCGAAGGGGCAGCTTGAAACGTGGCTGAAGACTGGATATGTGGATGGGAGGAAGGGGATGGTGAAAGTTGAGGCTATTGATTTTGAGAGCACGTTTGCGGATCGTAGTATCGAGTCCTTGTCGAGCGAGGAGAAGTCGCGCTCGGTTTTGGCGGTGTTGAGGATCGAGCAGGATCGGGTTCGAGAGGAGGAGGAGAACCAGAAGAGGGTAGATAGATAGATAGGTAGCCTAGGCTAGTTCTCGTCTTCCTTTGTGTCGTCATTTTGATGTTCTGTCTCGGAAGAGGAACAGAAGAAGAGAAGGATCGAGATCGATCTCGACGCGTCGACGTCCGTCTGCTGGACCCCCGGTCGTGCTTCGACATCTTGCTGAAGGGGATGTAGCGACAAGAAATCCATCAAATTTTACTAAAGCTCGTCAGCTACCGTATGCAAACCCCCTCGACACCTCAGACTCCATCTCCCGTCGACTCCTTCACTCGTTTCACTACGTCGGCTTGAAGCAGAACCTCAGGCGTCTTCCAGTCTTTTTTTTTGCGCTCTGATAAGAAGGAATCTGAGCTACGCCTTCTGAAGACGGTCTCGTCATGTAGCAAGAAATGAAAAGAAAGGAAATGAATGCTGACGGTTTTGAGGGAAGGAGCGAACTCGAGCGAGCTCACCTTCTTGTCCCCACCCTCCTCCTTCCTTTCCCGACGAGTTTTCACCTCTCGACTCCTTCGAACCTCTTCCTCATATCTCCCAAGATGGATCTCCTCGCCTCACAAATCACTCAGCTTCAGGAGCAGGTTCGCTGCCTTCCCGAGCTCGTCTCCACGGTCTCCTCCCTCCCGTCCAACAACGAAGCTCAAGCATCCCTCGTCGCTCGTCTCTCTTCAGAGAACGCCTCGCTCAAGTCGGAGGTCGCTCTCCTCAAGCGAGAGAAGAAGGATCAGGACAAGGTCATCGGGGAGCTCATCAGATCTTCGTCAACTGGAGGGTTCTGGGTTTGGGAGAGTCGAAGGGAGGAAGGGAAGGAAGACGAAGGTCGATGGCTCTGGTCTCTCGTTCGTCCCTCCTTTCCTTCCTCCCCTTTCGTTCCTTCAAAGCTTTCAGTTGCTGTGATTAATCTGCTACACTCTAACCAGGAGAAGTACGAGGTCCTCCCTCCTGCCGTCGTCGCATCTGGACCTCCCACCTCGCTCCTCTCCCTCCCCGTCGAGCTCCTTGACGCAACCTTCGTTCTTCTTTCCGAAGACGATCAGGGATCCCTCTGTCGAGTCTCGTTCAGGATCTTCGAGGTCGCCTCCAAGTACATCTTCGGCGGCAGAGTCTGGCTGGACTACGAGGCAGCCTGCTCGTTTCTAAGGAAGAGGGTGAGCTCCAGTCCCTGCTTTCGTTCCAACCGTACTCCCTCTCGTGAATCTAACGCCTTTGGGTCTCTTGCATCAGTTTGACGACCCACAATCTCGCATCGCTCCCTTCCTCCATCCCAAAAAGGTATCCCTCGTGGGAGACTCACCCTCCCCAGACAAGTCGACTCACGAGCTCCTCGTCTCCACCCTCGGCTTCTCCTCCAATCCACCTCCGCTCCCGGTTCACAACCTCCAACTCGTCTTCAAGGGAGATTTCGAACTCGACAAGTGGGACAACATCCTCCGCCTCTTCGATCCTCACCAAACAAAGAAGAAAAGCAGAAAGCTCAACGCGACAAAGAACCGAACAGCATCGGGTAAATGCGCTGTTCTTGTCACACCGAGATCTCGAGATCAACCTCAGACCTAAGTAAGTGTACAGTACATAGCACGTGCTCGAGACCTGGCCGCTGTGGAGTCTTCTAATTGAGTCAAAAGCAACGCAAACCACGACGCGGCGCGACTGTTCGATTCGTTTGCCTTCTGACCACGAGAACGAGAGATAGGGCTTGACCACCGACGCGTCGATCAGACCAGAAAAGGGAGGAGAAGGAGGGAACGAGGGGCTGTGTGATTGAGGTACCGATCAGGGCGACGGGACGGGAGGCGTGTTGATCTTTATTTCGCTTCGAGACTTTCCTTTACTTCTGACTCACCCACGTCCACCACCCGCCTCAAGAATCGAGCTCACTCTCTTTCTCGTCTCAACGAGCAAGTACTGTACGTATCACAGTCTCTTTCTCTATCTTTCGAGCCGTAGACCGAAAACAAAAACAAACGAGCTCACGGCGCGGTTTCGCTTCCTTTCCTCTTCCGTTGCCTCGCTTCCCTCCTCTGAAGTTCTCGTCTTCCCCTCACCTCCACTCCTCTAAGATGGACCTACCCCCCTACTCCTCTCCCACCCCCAGCCCTCTCGACGAAACCATCGCCGAGTCCTCCTCCCTCCCAACCCACGACGTTCGACTCAACATCGACACCCTCCCAGTCGCCTCCTCTCCCTCCCTCGCCCAGACCTCAACCGTCAAGGGACGGCTCGCAACCCCAGAGCAACAGGCTAGAGCTCTGAGAATTTACGCGGCTCACACGATACGGCGGGAGCGTTGGCAGACTCGAAAGGAGAACAAGAGGAGGATGGTGGAGGAACAGAGGAGGGTCAAGGAAGCGTTCAAGAAGCGGGCGGATACACTTGGAGCCGATTAAATCGGCAAGTCGGCGGTGCCGAGAAATTTGCCGAAAAACAGCTATCGTATCGGATATTTCGCTCGGCGAAAATCTGCTTCTCGGCGAGTCGATTTTGAGCGGAGAGCCGAAACGAACGACTCGACGCGCCGACTATCCGCTCTCGGCTCTTCGACTTCTGTGTGCCAGTGAAGGCTTGTCTAAGTGATGGAAGATGAAGGGGAAGGGCTAAAGAGAACTTCGTGTACTTTTGGAGAAGTCCAGGACGGACTGGAGGGCGAGGAAGAGGCGGGGAAGACGAGCCTCGATTTGAGACGCGTCGACGGCCAACCGAATCGCCTCGTTTCCTCTTCCCTCTTCCGTTTCTCTTCACTCTTTTCGCCAGAAATCTTCTCGTCCGACGCCCTTCTCTATCTGAGGGTGAAAGAGAAGGTGAAAATCTGCCTCAGCTCTGATCTGCCGATTCAGCCGAAAAATTGGCAGAATCGCCGATATTTCGGCCAGAGTTGGCAGAATCGGCGCCGAAAAATCTGCCGAGAGCCGATACCATAAAATCTGCTCGTTATCGGCTCGCCGAGTGAAAAGTGCCCGCCGATTTAATCGGCTCCAAGTGTACGGGCGGAAGAGGAGGAAAAGCGGAGATGGATGTACTTCTATCTGTTCTGTCTGACCCTCGCCGATGCCTTCGAGGATCTCAGGGAAGATTACCTTCTTCCATCCTCGGTCACGGTCAAGGACGAGGAGCACGAGAAACGACGCTCGGACAACAGTGAGTCGCCTCGCTCTTGCATCTCCTTTCTCGATCCGAAGCACTTGCACAGACCATAGCTGACCGTGCGGTTTTCTTACAGGTATTTGGTTCTCGAGGACCTGCACCGAGTATGCTGGAAAACTAGGGCTTGAGCTCTTTGTGGTCCTTTTGGTGTTCCTTTTCTTGGGTTTTCTTACTTTCATGAGCTCCTGCATGATCTCTTTCAACCAGTACATTTTTCGCCTTACGTACGAGCTTCTCGCTTCTTGCGTCCAATAGATCGGTTCCCTACTCTTCGCTCAAATACACACATAGCCGTCAATCAACAATCGTCCCCCTCTCTCGTCTTCTTCCCTTGCATTTTTCGTTCCTTCACGCGACACGCCACCTCGCCTACTTCTTCTTCGTAGCATATTCACGCACTTAAAACGAATGATCTAGTTTAAACTATGAGAGTCTGAAGGAGCCGAGAGAACATCAGTTGAACTGGAAGACGAGGAAGACGGAAGGTCGTCGAACTCGGCGCGTCTCGTTGGTTCGTTCGCTCGAGTGAAAGGGCGCGAGGACTCGCGGCGAGTTTAGTCGAGAATCTTAAAGTCTCTTGGGATATGTCTACTCCGTGGATAAGCACGAGTCTATGCCCGTTTCCATCAAGAATGAGAGCAAAGAAGCAGCACCGAGTCGGACAACGACGCGTCGCGACACTTTCTCCCTCTCGCCTCTTCTCGAACGTTGCAAGACCAGCTTCCCATCGAGATCTATCTACATGTAGTCTAGCCATCCACTCCAATCTAATCCCTCTTCTCCTCCTCGACGAACTCCCTCTCCTCAGCCCCAACAACAGGCAAAGCAGGAACGATCTCCCTCTCTCCTCCCTCCCTCTTCTCATCACTCTCCTCCGATCCCGACCCACTCCTCCTGAGCTCCTCCTTCCTGTCCTCCGAGGCAGTGAGCTGACGAGCTTCCCTCTCCTTCGCAGCCTTCGACGAGTATCCGAAGATCTTCATTCGACCCTCCTTCCACTTGAGCGCGAAGAGCGTGACCGAGATGATGTTCCAGTAGAAGACGTAGGAGAGGATGGTTCCGTAGGTTGCGGTGGACACCCAGCCGAGGATGGCGTTGAAGATCATCCAGCCTCCGTTTCCGGTGGTGATCTCGGGGTTTCCGTAGTTGACGTGCTGAGGAAGAGAGCGGGAACGAACGGACGGCGAGGAGAGTCAGCGACGAAAGAGGCGAGAGGAGGGCGTCGAACTCGACAGAAAGGGGAGGAGAGCGAGGCAAGAGAGGCGCAGCGAGAGTGGATGAGCTTACCCATACAACGTTTCCGGACCTTAGAAGAACGTGGGTGAAGAAGTCAGGGAGTCAGCGAGTGTTTCCGAAGTCGCGACGCGTCCGTCGAAACGAAAGAGATCGAGACTGCTCACCCAACATCGTAAGATCCAGGTCCCTCTCCGGTCTCGGCAACGTCTCCTCCGACTCCTCGAAGCTGAGAACAAATAGAAAGAGCAGCGAGAAGAGGGAAAGCGAGTCAGAACGAGGGACCAGCGAGGAGGACGAAACCTCGACGAGGAAAGAGACGACGCTCCGGCCACTCACGAAAGGGTACTCCTCGAGGTATCCGATACCCTTGGAGAAGAGACCAGCTCCGACGAGGAAGAGAATGCAGGTGGAGATGATGAGGAAGGTGTGAAGAGCGAAAGCGGATCCTCCTCGGTAGATGAGCCAACCGACGCAGAATCCAGCGAGGAGACCGACGACGACGGCAAGAGGAGTAGCCTTAGCGGGCTGGGAGATCGAGACCTGAAGTGCAGAAACGAGGGAGAAACTCGTTCAGCGTCGAGGCGAGCAGGAGATCCGAGAAGGGGGGAGGAACGGGGACGAAACGCGAGACGACGACTCACACCCGCAACGAAGATGACAGCCTCGAGTCCCTCTCGCATGACAGTGATGAAGGGAAGAAGGAAGAGAGCCCATTTACCGCCTCGTCCCTCGTTCTCGTCGTGCTGCTCGAGTCCGACGGTGTGTTCCTCGAGAGCGGGAGTCTTCTTGTTTCGGTGGAGGAAGGCGAAGGGCGAGATGTTGGCGTTGATGTCGGTTTGGTGGAAGGCAGCTTGAAGCTTGATTCTCCACTTGGCTCGAGATCGGTCCATTTGACTGGAAAAAAGAGAGGAGAGCGAGGTCAATCTCGAGCACGAAGGCGACGAGAGGGCGCTCGTCGCGACGGCGAGGGAGGAGGGAGCGAGACTCGACGGAACTCACAGGAAAGCGATACCCATGACCAAGCTGAGTGATTGGTGAACGGGGATGCAGAGATCAGCTTCGACGAAGAGCGCGAGGGACGAGAAGGGAGACGCGAAACTCACATGATCATCGAAGCGATGAGGGAGAAGATTCCCTCCCACTGGACGGGAAAGAGCGAAGACCGTCAGTACAGAGTCACCGGATCTTTGAGAATGGAAGGGACGAACGATAGCTTCAGTGTTGTTCCAGAGGTTGGAAAGCTTGGTGTAGAAGACGGCTGTGGATAAAAAGCCAACGTCGAGCGACGAGTCAGCGAGAAGAGCTTCGTTTGAACGAACGAACGCGACGAAGGACTCGCCGATAAAGGCAGCTCCAACAGCGAGAGCGATGAAAGCGCCAGCAGCAGTACCAGCCCAGATCTGTTGTTGAAGAGGAAGGTTTGCATGAAAGAGAAAAGACGAGTCAGCGAAGAGAAAACGCAGTCGACGTCGTCTGATCTCTCGCCCGAGGACGACGATTCGACGAACCTGGATTCTCATCCTTCTGATCAACCCTCGCACACGCTTGTCGTTCTCCTCCTTCGTTCCCTTGAATTCGGATCCATAGACGAGCTGCTCGACGAACGAGAGAAGGACGGAGATAACGATCGAGGCTTCCTGCGAGGTTGAAAAGAGGACGACGAGGGACGGAAAAAGGTTCAGTGCGGTGGTCTGATTCGACGAGATGGAGCGAAGAGGACCTACAATAGTCTCTCGGACTGCATGATCCGAGGCGCATGGAGAAGAAGATTTAAAAAGATCGAGAGGGATCAGATTTTCAGGGGGAGCGTGGACGAGGAGGATGGAACGAAGAGTCGACGTGAGGAAGGAACGAGAACGAGGGACGAGGTCAGCGAGCTATTGAAGGAGGAGAAGCAGGCAAAGAGGGAGGTATACGTACAGACGATGAAGAAGATGGGAACGGAGAAGAGATCTTGAGCCATATTGGCGGACTAGCTTCCTCGGATGGGGAGGGAAAGGAGGAGGTCTTCGAACAACAAGCGAGGCGAGTTGGTCGAGGAGGGAGGAAAGAGGGCGAGCAGCAGAGTCAGCGACCAGTAAGGGTATCGAAGAGAGTCCTGAGAGAGGTAGAGAGGTACTACTCACAAGTTCTGAAGGTGGTGGATGGAGGAAAACGAGCTCATGCGTTTTCTATCAGATCCTTCAGTCGTCTCGAATTAGACTGATCTAACAGCTCGCCGACGCGTCAAATCGTCCTCTCTATATCTGATCAGAGCTGGAGAAGCATCTGGAGCGACCAGTGGGGATCGAGCTCGGTGGAGAAGTCGGCAGGTGAAGGTAGAAGATCTAAAAGTGGGCGATTCGAACAGATTCGAAGAACGACGCGTCGAATCAGCTTCCTCTCCTTCTCGAAACGGCGTCCCGACGAAGAGACTCACCATGTATTACTACAAAGCTCCTGAGAACCCAAACACCTACATCCCTTCTCTCCGTCCCCACAACCCTGCAATTTCGGACCATCAAAACAGCTCGTCGTTCGTCGTCGTCGTCACCAGTTCGGCGTAAAGCAGAACTTCTTGTGTCTCTTCCAGTCGGCTTTCTGATGTTCTGAGGGGGCGAGAAGGGAGGTTTGGGTCAGCGATGGGGATACGATGAAGAGGAAGAGGAGAGAAGCGAACCCTTGCAGCAGTAGCGAACGGCGAGGCACTGTTGGAACGAACGCGTCGTCGGGAAGAAGAGGTCAGCGCGAGCTCGACGAAGGAGAGAAGAGGAGACCGAAAGAACATGTATCCACTCACTCTCGAACAAGCCATCATCTCCTGTCCTTTCTCCAGGCTCACACAAACGGAATCAACGGACTTGAGAAACTGAAGCTCGCAATTCTTCCAGGTGACGGGATGATCCATCCTCTGGAAGATGTCCATGTACGGCTCGAGGTCCACGCCTAAGGAAAGAAGGATCAGAAATTGGAGAGCCAGCTCGTCATCAAACTCGCACTTCTTCTTGAGAATAGCACGAAGTTCCGGCTGCTGTTCGTAGCGAGAAGCGAGGACGCGAAGGGTTCGTCGGGAGGAGGAGGGCAAGGATGGGAGAGGCGATTTGGGTGGTCGATCGACGAGAAGGGAGGCAAAGATGCTCAGGAAGGAGACGACGGTCTTGGTGAGGCTAAGGGGGCCTTTGGGTTGTTTCTGACAGAACGAAGAAGGACGCGCGAGGACGACGACGCGAGAGGTCAGTCGGCAGGGCGCAAGAACGAGCTCTCAGGTCTGGAAAAGTAGATCAAGATCGTCTCACCATGAAGAGATCCCAGTGCGCATCCAACGTCACCAGTCCTGCTGCGAACTTTGGGAGGATGCGAGTCGCTTCGGCTGGGAACAGACGAACGAAACGTCGCCAGGAAGCAGAGTGATAGCCTTCCGCCGTCTGGATGACGGTTGTGTAGATGTTGGCTCGACCGTTGTACTCCATCTGAAGGTAGCTTTCGACCAACGAGGGCAGGAACAGGGCGTTGAGCTCCTCCTGGACAGGGAGGAAGAAAGGAGGTGAGGACGAACAGCGCCGAAGGGAGCGATGGGAGATAGACTCACGCTGTAGGCACGCCTCTGCTCGAAGAGATCCCTTTTGTTGAGAGTAGCCTGCAGGATATTAAAGGATACATCATGTGAATGAGTCGAGAAGCTAGAGTAAACACAGAGGAGCACGAGCAGAGAAGAAGAAGGAAACGACTCCACGGACCTGAAGGGCTTCTGGGCCACGCCACATCTCGTTGAACTCCTGAGGAAGAAAGACGCCTGGAGTTCCGTCTGTAGAAAGACGTAGAAGCTTGGCAAGCTCGGTAGGCGACGTGTTGTCCATGGAGAGAAGGGAACGCAGCTAAGGAGGGAAGGAAGGAGGGAGGAAGGTCGAAGTCGAGCTCAACTTGAACTCGTCGAGCTCCTCCTCTCCTTCCCTCCCACCCCCGTCCGCCTCGCAGCAGGTTTTTTCTTCTCGACCCATATACTCCATCATCTTCTGGGATCACTTCCATCGCTTCATTGAGATGCAGAACGATTCCTCTTTCAACGAAGGGAGGGAAGGAGCGAACGACGAACGAAAGGTGAGCTCGAGTCCTTTCCTCCCTCCTCCTCTCCTCCGCTTTCGTCCTCCCCTCGTCCGCCTTGCTCTTTCTCGCCACCACTCCTCAGTCGCATAAAGTAGGCTCTGACTGACTCTCCCTTAATTCACTTTCTCTCCAAATCCAGGCGCAACCCCTCGCCTCAACGCTCCCAATCAATCGAGACCTCCCTCTCCTCCCTCCTCCGCCTCCTCCCTCCCTCGACCCTTCCTCCTCCTCATCTTCGACCCATCACGATACATCCCAGCTGCTCGGAACTTCCAGTCTCGAAGCGGGAGATATGTCCATCCCTCAACTCTCGTCGCTCGTCCGTCAACTCGTCTCTAACGTCGGTCAGCTTCGATCGGAGAACGAAGCTCAAGCATCATCCATCGCTCGACTGTCCTCCGAGAACGAGACCTTCAAGAAGATCAACAAGGATCAGGAACTCGTCATCGGAGAACTCTCGAGAGCAGCAGTCCCTGGGGGGTTCTGGGTTTGGGAGAGTCGAACGGAACAGGGAAGGGAGGTTGAGGGTCGTTGGGTCTGGTCTCTCGTTCGTCCTCCTTCCCTCCTTCAACTTTGTTTTGTTTGCTTCGAGGTGAACTTCAAGCTGACCGTTCTGCTATCCTTCACTTTGCAGGAGAAGTACAAGGTCCTCCCTCCCGTCGCCGTCGCAGCTGGACCTCCCGCCTCCCTCCTCTCCCTCCCCGTCGAGCTCCTCTCCCTCATCCTCGATCTCCTCGGACGAGACGAGTGGCTGGTACTTTGCGAGGTTTCCTTCAGGCTCTTGGAACTCACATCCGAACGCCTCTACGGACGCATTCTGTTCCTGGACCCTGATGAAGCATACAACTTCGTAGAATCCAGGGTGAGCTTTCAGTCCCTCCTGCGCACTCTCGCTCTCGCGAGTCGCGTGCCCTCTTGTTTCGCTGACCTCCTCGTCTTTGAAGCAGGCTTTTCACCCAGCTCCTACATCTGAGCGCGTCACCTCCCTTCTCCTTCCAAGGGAACTTCAATTCTGCGGTCCCCCCGTCGTCGACCAGTTCAAGGACGTCATCGACCTCGCTTCCTCCCTCTCCTCTCCTCTATCCCCGCTCTGCGTTGAAATCCTCGCCGTCAAGGTCATCAAGTTCGAAGAGGCGACCCCGTGGATGGATCTGATCCGTTTCGTTGATCCAACGGCCTTCCAGCTCTGGATAGGCAACGACCACGACCTCAGTCTCCCACCCACCATTCGACGCGTCCCTCTCGATTTCGTCTTCTCGTTTTCATCCCACTGGACTCAGCTCGACGAGGTCTCATTCCTTGGCCCTGGATCCGTCCTCCTCGTCGAGGGTACCGAAGGAACGTCTGCGTTCGACGATTGTCTTCGTCGATGTTGCCCTTCGTCCGCGCTTCCGCGTCAACTTTGGACGAAGATGCTGGATGGGAAGGAAACGAGAGACGGTTCAGGCGAGGGATATCTCCTCCGTCTTGGGTCGAAGCTCCTCTGACGATGGATTCGTGGACTTGGTCTCCCTCGATCTGACGATGGTTCTTGAAGAGGAAGACGAGGAGAGCTGAACGGCGGCTGGGAGAGGGAGAAGGCGCGAGTTAGTCTAGTCTGTAGTAGTAGTTTTTCGTTCATGTTTTCTCTCGAACTATGATCCTGCTAGCTTTCTTGTTTCCGTTCACCGCGCACGAGAGAAACCTGGCTTCCCTCTCGTCGCGGGTCGAAGTAGGACTATGAGAGACAGTGAACGAGTAAAAAGGTCGAAAACAGATCGAAACCAAAACCAAACAACTGAGATAGAGAGAGACGAGGGGTAATGCAAGAGGTAACGAAGAGAGCGAGATAGAGATGCGATGGAAAGAGACGAGCAAGCGAAGAAAGGAAGAGCAAAGGCAGAAACGAAACGAGCACGAACGAAGACGCGACGGAGGTCGACTACTGCTTCTTCTTCCTTCCTCCGTTGGGCTTTCCAGCCTTCTCTCGTCTCTTCTTGGCTCGGAGCTCCTTCCTGTCTCGACCTGAGGGGAGAAGAAAGAAAGGGAAAAGGGAAAGAGAGAAGAGAGGTCAGCGAACGTCGAGGGAAAGAGTCGACGCGACGAGACGGAAAAGAAAAGAAGAGAAACGCACTGTCGAGCATCTTGTATCGTCCCTTGACTCCTTTGGGTCGCTGAGGAAGAGAGAGAGAGAGAGGAAAGGTCAGCGAGAGGAAGAGAGGAAGGCGAACAGGCAGATCGAGGACGAGACGAGACGACGACTCACTCCCTTGACTCCTCGGTTCGTACCCGTAGCGACGACGATCTTGAGTGGACGACGTTGATCCTTGGCGAGTCCCTTTCGCATGACCTTCTCGACCTGACCAGCCTTCTGCCTCTCGGTAACGTCGTCGTTGCTGCAAGAAAGGAACGAAGGAAGGAGAGAGCGAGTCAGCATCGAAGCTCTCGGACGAAGACCGAAACCGAGAAGAGAACAGGGAAAGACGAGAAGCAAAACTCACTTGACGATACCATCAGCCTTCTTGAGAGCCTTCTCCATCCTGATCGCAGCCCTCCTCTGCTTCCTAGCCTTCGCCTCAGCGATCTTCCTGATGGGCCTGGCGTCCAGAGCACGCTGCTTGGCCTTGAGAGCCTCGACAGCCTCCTTGGTAATGGGAACGTTCGACTTGTAGTGCTTGGTCTCGTCGTCGAGGAACCAGTGAGGAAGGTCGTCCTTGGAGTCGAAGGTGTGTCGAGTGAAACCGTCGTTGACGAGCTGAGTGAGGGTCTTCTCTCGGTTGACGAGCTGGGAGGCGAGGGTGATAGCCTCGGCGGTGTTGAGACCTCGATCTGAGGAGGAAGACGAGAGGGGAGGAGGTCAGATCGAGAGACGGAAGAATGACGCGTCGAAAGGAGAGGGGGAAACGAACCTCGAACTCGCGTCTTCTTGATCTCGTCCTGATCCTCGTCCTCGACGTCCCAGAGACCAGCCTCGTCGTCGTCTCGGTCTGCTGGCACGATCTCGAATCCTCCATCCGAATCAGAATCGGATCCGACGGCCTGAAAAGAGAGCGAAGCAGAAGAGGTCAGTTTAGACGAGACGTGACGCGACGAAAAGCTGGACACGATCTCGACGCGTAGAGGGAAAGACTCACCTCCGGCTCCTCCTCGATCTCCGACTCTTCCGAGCTCTCACTAGGCATCTCCTCCTCCTCCTCTTCCTCGTCCTCATCCTCGTCAAGATCGTCGAACTCCTCGAGACCCTTGAAGACGGGCTGATCGAACCAGACTTTGGCGGCACTGCTGATCTCCTCCTTGTCGGCTCCGAGCTTGGTCAACAGCGATCCTCCTCCTCGAACTCGTTTCGATCCGGTGGCAGGTCGAGACGAAGGTCCAGCGACTCCCTCCTCCTCATCGTCGTCCTCCCCCTCTCCCTCGCTCATCCCCCCCTCGTCGTTCGAGCTATCGTCCGAGGAGTCAGGCTCCTCTCCAATCTTGGCTCGGTTCTCCTGCTTCTTCTCCCATCCTCCCTCCTCTCCATCCTCCTCGTCGTCCTCCTCGTCGTCGGATCCAGGAGCCGTAATTCCCTTCCACGACTCTCTCGTCTTGTCCCTCATTCGAGCCTCCTTGACTCGGAACTTGTTGTCCCTCGACTGCATCCTCTCCCTGTAGTCGTCGTAGAGTCCGTCCAGCTCGTTCTCGAGTCCCTTGGTCTTGGCCTCCCGTTCGTCCTCCGAGTCGAGGAACTCCTCGGCGTCCTGAGGTCTCGAAGGTCCAGCGTTGTCTTCCGAGTCCGATCCAGACATTCCCTCATTGTCGAGCGTCGAGACGAGATCCTTCTTGGCTCCCTTGAATCCTCGCTCTCCCTCTCCGAGATCGAAGAACTCCTCTCCATGAAGGGCCTTGTCCTCGAGCTCGAGTCCGTCGGCGGTGGGAGCGGTCATTCGGAGCTGCATTCGAGTGACGGCTCGCATCTTCTTCTCCTGAGCTTTACGACGATCTTGACGAGCTCGCTTGGCGGCTTCGGTGGTGAGACGACCCAGCTATAGTAGACGGAAGAGAAGAGGATCGCAAGTCAGCTCTCGAGGAAGCGAAGTCGAAACGAGAACAGACGCGAGACGAAACGAACCTCCTCCTCGATCTGCTCATCCTCATCCTGCTCCTCAACGACGGCTTCCTCGGTGTGATCGTCCACAGGCTTGTGCTTGACGTCGAGTCCGATCTAAGAGAAAGGGAAGGGAAGAAGAGTCAACGGCTGCCGGCTTCGCGACGAGCAAGCGCGAAAGGCACGAGTGCGACTCACCTCCTCTCGGATAGCCATTCTCCACTTGATCAGAGCCTTGAAGTCTCCCTTTCCGAGAACCTTGAGATCCTCCAGGTTAGCCTTGACGTCTCCAGTGGTGTGCTCCGACTTGAGCCAACTGGGGAAAGAGAGAAGGAGAGCGAAACTCGAGGTCAGCTCGACGCGTCGATTCCTCGACCAAGGCTCGCTCCGAGAACGCGAAAAAACGAAAAGAGACTACACTCACGCCTTCTCCTCAGGCTCCTTGAAAGTCATCCTGTTGACTGTTCCGAGCGTCATGACGGGATCCTGGGAATTGACGAACTCGCTGACTCCGATCTCCTTGAAGAGGGTGAGCGCTCCGTCCTCGTAACCCTCTCTCTTTCTCCTCTTCTTCTCGGGGGCGAAGACGTTGGCGTGAGCGTTTCCGGCCGAGGTACCCTTCTCGTTGAGGGTCATGAGGGAGGAGAGATCCTTGAAGACGTGTCGAGGGTCGAGGAACTTGGGATCGATGTGGGCGGGAGCGAGGAAGTCTCGGCAGACGACGAAGATCTCGGCGGAGACGTTACTGAAGGGTGGGAAGGCAAATGATTGAGATTAGTAGGAGCTGTGTGAGGTGCTCTGAGGCTTCATAAGGAGCTGAGAGAAGTCGAACTCACCGAGAAGAAGGAGGTTTGGTGGCCTCGACCTTTCCGAAGAGCTGTCCGAAGACCCACATCAGGGAGTTGTAGTCACCCGATCGGAAGACCTTGGTGACGAAGGTTCCTCCTCGTCGGAGGAAGTCGACGGCGAGCTTGAGGGACATGAGCACCAGCTCGGATTGACCGTAAGCATCGTGAACCCAAGCTGTTCCGACGTTGGGAGCTCCGTCGTGAAGAACGATGTCGGCCTTCCAGTCGTGAAGATGAGACCTGAGCTGCTGACGACAGTGGGCGGTGGTGATATCGGAGACGAAAGAGATGACCGAGGGAAGAGGTCGGATGGGATCGAGATCGACTCCTGCAAGAAGGAAGAAGAAGAGAAGGAGGGAGGTCAGCTTCCACCTTTTTGAGCTCGAGCTCGTTTCTTCCCTTCCTTCTTTCCTCCCCTCCCCTCCTCCCTCTTCCAGCCAGCAGCAACGACAACAAACGAAAGCACTCACCGACGATAAGACTTCCTACGGGCATGTACCTCGCAGCGACCTGCAACCAACCTCCAGGAGCGGCACACAAATCGATGCAGACCTTGGAGGAGCCGAGGAGGTCGTACTTCTTGTTGAGCTGAATGAGCTTGAAAGCGGATCGAGCTCGGTATCCTTGTTCCTTGGCAAGCTTGTAGTACTTATCCCTGCATCACCAGACATCGAAGAACGCAAGATTGGTGAGCTTCTGAGCTCGAGGGAGGCGGGCGAAGGAACAGACGAGGTCAAAGGAAGGAGAAACTCACAAACGTCCCTTTCCGGTCTTCTTGTTATCCTTTCCCATGGCTGAGGGATCTCTCTACGGAGATGAGGGTGGTAGGGGGGAGAGGAGGGAGCGGGGGGAGGGCCGCGGTAGTGAGAGCTCGACTTTAGAGAAAGAAGAGGGGAGAGAGTTGAGGGAAAGGGAGGAGGGGAGGGACGGCGAGCTCTTGAATTTCTGAAGGTCGGCGCAGTTCCGAGTCGTGAGAAAAGCTGCTCTTCTCCGACGACAATTTGGGTAGAGAAGGTGTAGATGACGTGACCCAGGAAGAAGAGGGAAACCAGTCCTGCGATTTCCTGCTCTCTTGCGTTTGGGAGGATTTTCTAGGGCTCGCAAGGAGTCCCGCGACGCGTCGCCTCTTCTCCGTCCTCGTCGCTCCTTTCGGCTCTTCATTTGCGGAAACAGTAAGATTGAGGTCATGTATCTACACGTCCTCTTCGTTATCTAAACGATCGGGGTATAGGGTAGCCGAAAAAGGAGAAAACACGTCAGGCGAGCCTTCGAAAAGAGGCAGCGTCGCCCTCGTCCGTACGAAGTCGAAGAGAAGAGTGTTGACCCTGCCAGAAGAAGGAGGCGAAGTCAATGATCACTCTCAGCTCTCAAACTAGTGAGCCCACTCACGGCTCGGGTGCGGTGCAGTTGGCGAAGCTGGAGGCAAAATTAGACGACGCGTCAGTCCGAGCTCATCGAAGTCGACAGCGACGCGTTTGAAGGAACTCACTGAGAAGCTCCGTCGACTGTCTTCAGCTCGACATCGAGCCCAGCATGGAGCAGATCCCTCTGGACCTCCTCGACGAGAGCGAGAGGATAGGCAGAATCGGCGCCGGCGTAGACCAAGAGGATTGGACAAGTGATGTTGGCGAGGACGTCGCGTTCGATTCGAGTCCGAGAGACGATGAGGTCGTATGAGATGGCTCTTAGGGAGCGGACCTGAGAAAGATCACCCGAGGTGAGTTGAGGTGAGTTCGTTGAGGAGGCGAGAATTCAGCAAAAGGAAACGAGCGCTCGAAGAAGAACGAACCTGGGTCTCACTCGCCCACTGAGCCATCCCGCAGATCATGCTGTATTTGAGGAGACTGGGAGAGTGAAGTGGAGATTCAGCGATGCTTCAAACGTAGGTAAAGCGAACACCGAGAGCTGCACTCACGCGTCGACGAACGGAGTCGACATCTGGTTCATCCCCATTTGCGACGCTCCCCGTGTTACTTGAGCCAGCAGAGCTTTATCTCCGGTCCGCATAGCTTCACCCCAGATGTCGACCAAGTCTTTTCTTCCTGCAGCGACTGTTGAGAAAGGAGGAAGACGCGTCAGTAATCTCGTTTGCGTCGGTCGAGGCGAACAAACGAACGACGAACCAGCTTCGACCTGGAGGAACGAGAAGATGTTCGAGTCAGCTCACAGTCAGCCAAGCAGAAAAGAACAGAAACTTACCTCCAGCCATGGCAGTGGACAGATCAGCACAAGTCCAAGCACGCGAGACGGATGTTGGATCGAGAGGTGAAGGGCCGTCGACGCGCCGAGTGAGACTCCGGAAACGAAGCAGGGAGGAAGAGAGATGGCTTCCTGTATAGACGAGGACGATCCAGCACTTCAGTATACACTTCCGTGACTCTGAGTAGAGGAGGGACTGACCATGAATTGGTAAACGTCGTCCACGGCGTCCTTCGGGGGAGAAGAACAGGAGGAGAGTTAAGGTTGGTCAGAGTTCTTGTGTCTGTAGACAGGGAAGGATTCTCCGACACCACTCACCTCGAAGGAGAAGTTCTCCACATCCCCTCCCTCGCTCCTTCCATGAGTCCGAACGTCAAGGGCGACGAGGTTCATTCGACGAAGGTCTGCGCTGATGAATTGAGCTGGTGAGGGAGGGAAAGTTGGGTCGAGCTCAACATCAGTCGCTTCCTTCGCCAAGCTCTTCGCTTTCTTCCAGGCGCAGAGAGGCGTCGATATGCTGATGTAGGAGTAGAGACTACTCACGATGCCAGGATTCGGAAGGGATCAGTCCGCCGTGGAGAAGCAAGAGCGTTGGGAGCGACTCGTCGATCTTGTTCGACGAAGAAGAGGAGGGAGTCGAGATTGTGTAGTTGACCGTGCAAGCTCCAGCTGATGGGTTGATGAGGACTTTGGGCATCTAGAGGAGAGGAAGAAGAACGTTCTTGGGGAAGAAGGAGGGAAGGGAGGAAGGAGGGAAGGTAGACGTGGTTGGGGGAAACTGGAGTAACGACGGAGAAGAACGAAAAAGGGCTCAGCTCAGGTCGCGGATCTGTCAACCGAGCGCCGCGTGTTCTCCGACAAGGGCTCGAGCTGAGGAGGAAAAGATTTGATCAAAGCTGCCCCTCTCAGAAGGCTCGAGCTTCGACGGCATGACGAGAATAGAGAGGGAAGCCATCGAAAAGGAAGCCAGGCGCGCGAGACGCGTTGAGTCGAGGGCTGAAACTCGACAGGGGTCGAAGGCTTTCCGCTACTCCCGCTCTTCCTTTGCCCTAGCCGAGCCTTCGACCGTCACGCAAATTCGCTGAGGGAGAAGAAAGAGTACACGAAAGGGTCGCTGATGTATATTAGACCTTCAAGACGCAGAGTGAAACCTTAATAAGTGAAAACGAACGAAGCTCAACTCCGACACCGCCTTCTCTCCCCTCCTCCTCTTCTCTACTCCTTAGCAGCAGGAGTCTCAGTTCCAGGCATCGAGACAATCTTCACCTCGGAAGTGGCGACGGCAGCTTCGGGAGCGACGACGGCGGCGGTCGCTTCCCCTTCGGTTGTTGAGGCAACGACGGCCTCTCCTTCGCTTCCAGGACCTCTAGAGATGTTGAGGTCGGTGAGGACTCCGGTTCCAATCTGTGGCAAGGCAGAAGGAACGAAAAGACAGTCAGAGAAGGCTCGAGAGGAGGAGAGGGTGAGAGGAAAGAAGAGACTCACGTCGTAGCTGAAGGGAGAAGAGCGAGGGAGACGAGGCCGAGTCAGCGAGCTGCTCGCGAAGGGAACTTTGAGAGGATGTAGCAGAAGGAGACGATACTCACACCATACCGTGAACCCAAACGGCAGCGGCGGGATCGGTTTGGAAGTCTAGAGGATGATACGGAGGAGGACGAGGTCAACAACGATTCGACGGCGCGTCGAGATTCGAAACGCTGCGACTCACAAGGGTTCGACATGTACGCTTCCCATTGTTCGACGACGCTGCGAAACCCCAGACGCTGTCAGTTTAGGTCTTTTCTTTGACTCGAGAAGTACGCGAGCGCTCACATAGGATCCGTAGCAGCGTGCGAGACTTGAAGCTTGACGTTCTCCTCAACGAGTTTTCTGTTCGAGCGAACGAGAAGGAAGAAGATCGTCAGCATCGCGTCCTCACACGACCTAAGCGGAGTAGTAACGAGACGTACCGGAAAGCAGGATCAAGGATCTGTAGCGAGAAGAGGGTCAAGAAGGTCAGCTTCGTTTCTCGACCTCGACCTCGACGCGACTCAATCGAACGAAGCGAGGACGAGCGAACTCACATCAGGCTCAGGGATATCAGTTCGATCTCCGTAGGCAGCTCGAGCGGCGATGATCTCGGGAACGGTGGAAGAAGCCCAGAGCTCTCGGATGGGTTGGATCCAGGCCTGGTGGGAGAGGGAGACGAAAGGAGGAGTCAGTCTCGTTTCGGTCGACTTTGCCCGGCTCAAATGACCCAGCAGGCGAAGGATGAACGAACCTGGACTCGAGCCTCTCCCTTGGAAGGGTTGGCGGGAGGAGAAGCGATGGCAGCAGCGACACCTCCGCATCTGTGAACGAAGACGAGGAGGAGAGCGAGCGTCAGCTTCGATTTCTCGACGAGCTTCGAACGACCGCGTCTAAACCCGCCAAGCGACAACTCGAAAGAGCTGTGTAAGACTAAACCATAGTGTCCCATGATAACGATATGCTTGACTCCGAGCTGGAAGACGAGGGAAGATGAGAACCGAGAGAGAGAGCGGGAAGAGATCAGCGACGCGACGACGAACCCACCCTCTCTTCTCTCGTCGAACGGAGGACTCACCTCCTCGATAGCGTAAGTCAGAACAGTAGCAGCTCCATTATCGCCTCCGACGGTATGTTCAGGGAACTGGTTGGCCTACGAAGTTGGAAAGGAAAGCGAGGTCAGCGAAACTCGACTCGGGGAAAGCAGGCGGACGAGCTCGAGAAAGGATCGCTTGGGATGTTTGGGTTTGGCAAAGCAGAGAGATGATGTTGAACTCACGATGTTTCGGTCCGTGAACATGGTCTAAAGAAAGAGGGGGAAGCAAAAAGCGAGGGAGATGCCAAGGAAAAGAAAAAGGGAGATGAGGTCGAGGAGCAGGTCAGTCCGCTGCGAGAAGAGAGAGGGAGAGAGAGCGATACGAGGAGATATATGAGAGCAAAACTCACCCCTGGAGCTGAGGAGGTGAATACCTGTAGTTGCAGATATGAGGAGAAGAGCAAAGAGAGTCAGTCTGGCTGAAAGAGCGAGCAAAGCGAGGAGATGGGTCGTCGAGCTGGCGTTTTTCGAGCAGCTACTGACCTCAGGCGCTCCTCGAGAGTCCGAGCACGACAGCATGTAGTCCTGGCAGAAGCGAGACAAAGCGGTCAGCTAACATAGGCTAAAGTCAGGGCGAGATGATCTGAACGACTCACCTGAGGTGCCTGCCCACTCTCCGTCAAGAGCGAGAGCAGACCAGGGTTGGTCGTCTCTATCGTCGCTCGGAACTTTTCGTTCCCCGTGAGAAGCTTGTTGAGGGGAGCGAATCCACCTTCCGGTCGAGGGATGGGAGCAGCGTTGACGAGGAGAGCGAGGAGGGCGAGGGCTGGGGCGAGGACGAACGCGAAGAGGGAGGAGGAGGTGGAGATCATCGGATTTTGGTGGTTTGGTCGACTAGCGAGGGTTTGATGGTTTGGTTGAGGGTTCGAAGGGAGTGTGTGGGGGTTGGATGGGAAGTGGAAGTGGTATTTGTAGAGGGGAGTTAAAGTTGAAGAGAGGAAGAGAGGGACGACCGGCGATCCTTTGTTTTGAAAAGTGTTAAAGAGGCGAAGAGGGAAGAGGGAAGGAAGGGTGAACTGTCTGTCGAAGGAGTTGGAGGAGAGGAAGAAGAGGAAGTGGATCCAGCCTGTGAAGATTCGATTCGAGTTGAGCGCTTGGCGGCGACGAGGCGAGGGACGAGTTCGAGAGAGATATCGCGAGAGAGTCAGGCCGACGCGACGACCGACCGACGAGACGAGACGAGAGAAAAGCGAGCGTGCTTTTATCTCTCTCCGAGAGGACGTCCTCCTTGGGCTGAAGCTTGTGGAGATAAGGTCAAAGTTCCGTCTTCGTGCTGGGGTTCCAAGGGAAGTTGGGATGGATTGGCAGAAGAAGTGGGAAGGGCGAGAGACGCGGCGCGGGGAGGGATCGTGCATCCGTTGTCGTTGTCGTTGTTGAGGGAGACTGTCTCAGGTTTCGAGGGGCGAAGCTGTTGCGAAGCAGGTCTGAAGATTTTCGTGGGTGAGGAAGAAGAAGGGGAGGCGAGGTAGTAGATGTCAGTTGGTGTGAGAGAAGAGCGAAAAGAGGGACGAGGGAACGAGACTCACCGGGCGAAGCTTCACGCTCCTCTTCAGCCTGAAACGCTCAGCCTCGACCAACCCAAGCCAGCACTGAACTCACCGTCTTCTCAGATCTTCTTCTCCTTCCCTGCGTAAAGGTAGAGCGGACTAGGGTCAGCTTCTCATCGTCCTGTTCCTTCGGTGATGGTCGTTCGAACCCAACTCACCTCGAACTCCTCCTCTCCTCCTCCCTTTCCAACCTCGACGGCGAAAAATAGAACCGCACTGAATCGCGAGGCGTCTGGCTCCGATGATCGAGCTGGGTCGTCATGGAGCGATGGTCGTGAAGGGGACATTGGGTAGAGGGAGTTGGGTAGAGAGAGTTGGGGAGAGGGAGGAAGGGCGAAGGGGAAGGCCCATCGGACGAATGAACGAGGTCGTCGACGCGTCGCTCGCTCGCTCTCACCTCACCACTCCTCCCACCCGCTCTCTGCAACTCCCCCAGCTTGACCGTGCCTTCCTCTCACTCTCTCTCCCCTCCTCTCCCGCTCTCTCTCTCGCTCTCTCTCTAGTCTAGTTCACTCACTCGTCACAAAAGCTCAAAAACACATCACATCCCTCCCTCCCATTTCTTCCCTCCTTCACGGCGTCTAGTTGAACGACCTCGGCCTAGGCCTGGTGAGGATATCGTTCAGCAGGATTCCAGGAGCCTGTGCCGAGGCGATCGAGACTTGGACGACGTTGACGGCTGCATAAAACCCAAACGCGAACGCGAAACGGCGGAAGGGGGGGAGTCAGTTCGACGAAGTACGGACGCGCAAGAAGAGGAGGGAGGGTTGAATCGTTTGTGTGGGAAGAAGATTGGGTGGACTGAAGGGGATGGGGGTGGATCGGGAAGGAAGGAAGGGTGGGTTGGGACGTCGAACTCACGCGTCGGTTTCGCCAGATCCAGAGCGTTAAGGGTACTGCAGGCTCGAATGTCCTCGAGAATGGTGAGGAGGTTGTCTTCGAGGTCTTCGTAGGGCCAGGATGCCTGGGTGAAACGAGCGAAGGGGGAAAGGGAGGTATTGGGGTCAGCGAGGGAAGGGGAGGGAGGGATGAGGGAAGGGAGGGAAGTGAGGAAGAGGAGGGGAGGGGAAGAAGGACGTACTCGTCCGATCACTGTGCGAGGGAGAGGAAGGAGAGCATCCGAGAGGAGAGGGTCAGGGGCCGAGCTCGTGCGAGGATGATCTCGTAGACGAGAGAAGAGAACACGAAACGACGACGCGAATGAAACCTCAATACTCACAGATTCCCATCGAACCATTCTGATCCACCTTCCACTCTATGGCACCCCTGTTCGCCGCCACTCCTGCAGTGACATCCTCGAACACAGAACCTCTCTTCGCGTTGGGCATGAGGTTCTTGGGACCGAGAACCCTGGCGAGGGTTCGTTGGACGTCGTCGATCATGGTGGTCGTGCAGAGGACGTTGTCTGGGGCGAGTTTGCCGGATCGGATCTGGTGGATCATGAACGATGGATCCGAAGATGAGTGGAGGGAGAGGTGGTGAGGGTGAGAGAGAGAGAGGGAGGAGGGAGATGGGGAAGAGGAGCGGGAGGGAAGGGACACGAAAAAGTCAGCTTGAGCTCGAGCTCAACGGAAGGACGAGCGAACGATGAGGTTGGAAACGTACATCGTCGAAGAGTTCCGCTCCACCTGCGTAGGTCGCTCCGGCATCGAGGGCCTCCTCTACCTGATCTGGCGTACAGAAGACCAAGATCTTCTCTTCCACGAGAGCTGTAGATCTCGGGAAGGACGTTCGACCTCGCATCGAAGGGATTTTCTTGTCGAGCTCAACGAGGAAGTTGGCAGTCAGTCCAATCGTTGAGTGTCCGATTTGCCAGGCCTGGATACGGTGAGCGAGAAGATAAGGGGTCAGTCAGAGGCGGTTGAGGCGAGGGTCGGAGGTTGGAGGGAGCGAACAGGGCGAGGAGGAAGGGAGACGAAGGAAGGAGGAGACCAGAACTCACTCGATGAACCCGATGAGCTTCTCTGAACGACATGGCTTCCGGGCCTGACACATCCGTAGGTGAGCGAGCAGGGGCCTTGGGCGCGAAGGAGGAGGGGGATAGCGAGAAGGGGCGAGAAAACTGGGACGAGGTCGGCTGCAAGGGAAGGAAGGAGGAGAAAGGTCAGCTCGAGTTCTCTCGCTCCTTCTTCGAGCCCCTCGACTCCGCGTTGAGACACAAGCTAGACGGCTTGACTCACAGGGAGGAAGGAAGGGCATCTCCGAGAGCACGATGCTACTGTAGATCTGAAAGATATCGACATGACCAGCTGAAGGGAGGGAGAGGGAGAGGGAGGAAGGAGTTGAAGGTGACCTCAGCGAGCTCGACCTTCTTTTTCCCTTCGAAAACGCAAGAGGGCAAGAGTTCATCTCGACCCCTAGGGTCTCAACGACCATCTGCTCCTTCCTTCTTTTTCTTGATTTTCGCATCTCGTAGACCTCTGCCTCTCCCTCTCGGATGTGCCATCGACTTTCGCCTAGGGATTGATGGCGGGAAGGCGGAGGAAGTGTCGAGTGGAGCGACCGTCCATCGATCCTCCCTCTGCTCTTCCTTCCCCTCTATCCACTCTCGTTCGTCCATCTTCTTGCCCTTCTTTCTACTCATCTACACATACATCCAACTGAATCCTCGTCTCTTCTACCTCCCTCAGATCCATCGAACGAAAGTCAGCATCCCTCCTTCCCTCTCCTCTTCTCTTCTCCCATCTCCCACCATCTCTCGCTCCACACCTTCCCATCCTCCCTCCGAGCGATCCCACAAAGCTCTCGTAGGGTTGTTGAGAGGGCTCAGAGCATTGATATGTGCTCGAGCATCTCCGCTCTAGCCTCGTCAGTGCGCTCGGTCCCTCCTCCCCCTACGAATCCTTCGAGGATCGTATCGACGAGCTCGCGGGAAGTGACATCGGCTCCTCCCTCCCTCGCTTCCCCTCTCTCTCCTTCCTCCATCTCTCTTCCGCTTGAACCACTGCGGCAGCGTCGATCCCCTTCATGCTTTCCCCCCAACCGGCAGAGAAGATCACCTTTCCGGACTGGTCATCTCTGCCAGAGCAGGAGGGGAGCTTGAAGAGGTCGACGCTCGTCCAGTGGAGCAGGGAAGCTTCCCTCTCTCTTCCTTCTCTTTCCTCTTCTTTCTCTTTCTCTTCTATCTTCCGCCTCCCCTATCCCTCTCTCTCTCTCTCTCTCTCTCTCTCTCTCTCTCTCTCTCTTCCCTTCATCTCCTTTCCCTCTCCCTCCATCTCATCCAAACCCTCATCCTCCTCCACCTCGCACTTCTTCCCTCGGCTTCAATCCACCTCAGCAGGCGAATTGTGTCATGTTCTGCTGGGATATCGATGCTTGCTTGGGAAGTCGTGCCGTGCAGAGCTGGGGAGTCGAAGAAGTCTCGTTGCTTGAACGAGCGAGGGACTCGGACGTCGAACGAGTGAGGTTCGAGACTCGTCGCCTCCACGCTCGAGATTGGTCGACCTGCTCGTTTGTGTCCTTGTCTCTCCTCCATAGATGATCGCCTGACGGCTTTCTCATCTGAATCGAGGAGACAGGAACAGGATGCCTCAGCAGACGGGTCTTCTCGCGTCGCGTCGCGTCAGTTCCCTCCATCCTTCTCTTTCTTCCTCTTCCTTCCTCCCTCTATCGCCCATCTAAAAATTCTGTCAAATCCTTCATATTGACTCCCGTGGGGAGTGCGGATCGGAAGTCTGCATCGACTCGACACTCGGTGCTGAGTCGTTCGATTTCGTTGCAGACGCGTCGGTTCACCTCCTCACGAGTTTCGCTCGGGATCCTGATGTGGTGGCGGATCGAGTGCTCTGATGTGCCTCAACCTTCTCGAAGAAGTCGATCTTGGAATGGAAGAGATTGATTCCCGCGGGAGGTTGGAAGGATCAGAGCGTTGCCTCGCCACGCTGGTCGCTTACTTTCACTCGTCTTCTCTCCCTCTCCCTCTATCCTTTTCCTCTTCCTTCCTCGTTCCCTCTTGGATCAATCTCGATGTTCTTCCCCCTCATCTCCCTCGACTCCCTCTCTTTCTCTTCTCTCTTCCTTCTCTCCAACCCATCTCTCGTGTCGGAAACGACGACGACGTGTCTTTCCCTTTCTCTCGACCCTCCTCAACTTCCTAATCCCCCGCCAGCTCTTGCCTCTTTTTCCTGCAACCAGGAAACAAGTTGCTCGAGCTGCGTTAGTAGGGATCTTGAGGAGGATCCGAGAAGGGTGTGAGAGGATGACGTGATGTCGAACGAGACGACGACGCGTCGAGTGACTTCGTGACAAAAAGGCTGTCTTCGAGGTTTGTTCGTCCTGACAGATGGCCTTATCGACCGAAGAAAGCTTTGGGTCTGCTTCCATCAAGGAGGGGGCTTAGCCCAGAGCTGATCTCGGCCCTCAGGTCTTCAGAGTTGGATCGACCATTGTTTTTCCTCCCGCTTCGTCTTGTGTGCGTCTTCCTTTTCGTCCTTGAGTCCCGTACATCCAGCTCAGCTGATCTGAGCGTTCGCGATCGCCGCTGATGGGCTCGTTTCCTCCCGAAGAGGCCCACCGGCGTCGACGAGCGAGCGTCAGATCTTCGATGCGACGAGGCGTCGAGACGTCAGTAACGTTCGTACAGCTTCACGCTTCCTTCTTTCTTTTTTCCTTCTCACACTTTCGACGTCCCTCATCTGCTTCTCTTTATCCCATCTTCATCTTCGATCTCGCGTTCGCATCCTATCTTTCTTCCTTCCCTCCGTCTTTTCTCCTTCGCGAGACGCGTCGTCGAACCAGCAGGCTCAATCTCCGCAAGGTGAACCTGCTGCGTTCCAGCTCGTTCCTCGAGGGTCAGAATGGGAGGACGATTGACGGAGTAGAAACATACCGACCATCGAGGATGAGCGGAAACGTGAGGCGTTGGAGGCAGAAGAGGGGCGGGAGGACTTTTCGCAGTCGACTTCACCCCTTCTCCTTCGTCTAGTTCCACGTTTTCGCTCCCTTCGATGGGAGTCCTCCAGGTTGTAAGCTTTCAGAAGGGGAGCCTGGAGGGTTTTGCTCTCAGCCTTCGTTTCTTCCGACGGAGTGCGATACGCTTGTCAAGTCGCGTCTCCGTCGAGCAAGCCGAACGTCCTCAGAGCTTCTCCCTCTTTTTATGTCTTCCGTTTCACCGATGTCCTCTTCTTTCTTGCTCTGGCGCTCTCCCCTCTCATCATCGTCCGTTCTTTCCTTCAGTCCGAGTCGAGCTCGAGTGTCACGCGTCGCGTCACCGACGTCGATATAGATAGATCAGCTGTTCCCTTCCTCCCTCACCCTGGACTCACATCAACACCAGATCCGTATGCAACTCAGGTGCGATGTTGTGTCCGAGGAGGGAGGTCGGAAACGGCTGAGATCTGATGGTCGGCGTTTCGCCCTGCGCACGACGACTCAAGAGTCGAAGGAGACCCTCGGAGCCGTCTTGCTTGTTCGCGGAACAAACCAGTTCGCTACTAGCCTATCCTCCTGGAGGGATGTGTCTTGAGAACTGGCGATGCTCAGAGATCAAGTCTCCTTGGGTTCGTCTCCTTTTTCATCTTCCAAGCCCTCATTTTCCTCCGTTTACTTCGCCCCCCTCCTCTCCTCCGCTCGGCTGGATCCGGTCTCGGATACCCCCTGTAGGTCGCTGCTCCAAGCACGTCTGGATCAAGCTGAATCAACCTCAAGAGCAGGTTTCGAGCTTGGTGCAGACGCGTCGAAACGATCTTTACAGGTCTCGTGCGAGCCTCTTCGATGAATCTCCTGAGGGACACGCTGGACACTCTGGCCAGCCCGCGGACCCGGTGGGAGCCGACTTTGTTAGAAGTCTTCTCTCACCGAGCAAAAGGAAGGATCAGAGCTTCGCGTCGAGGCGAGGGAGCAAGCGGTCGTCGACCCGCGCGCTGCTTCCCCTCATCTCTCTCCTACTCGTTGCTTCGTCGTCGAAGAGCTTGCGCTTGAGCCATACTGCCTGCTTTTTCATCGTACTCTGCTTCATCGCTTCCCACTTCCTCATCTTCATCTCCTCGCTCGACTGCTGTCCGTTTTTCTTCATTTCCCCTCGACCATTCCTCTTTCTAGCTGCCTGTCCACACCCCATTGTGGATGTGTCCGTGGAAGCTGAGGAAGACGAATGAGTTGAGGAGACTTGAAAAGGGAAGATGGATCTGCGTTGAAAGAGGTCGAGGCTCGGTTCCCCTATACGACGCGTTGCGAGCGAACGAGAGAACTTTTCCTCTCCGTTCTTCCTCGCGGCTCAGCCCAGCTCGTCAGATGACTTCTGATCTCCGAAGAAGGGTCTGGGGAGCCCTTCAAAAAGTCGGACGACCCAGACCTTCTCTCGCAGCCTCAAGTTTTCCGAACCATCGTCGTTTTGCCTTCTGGCGTCGCCGTCACTCCCACGTCTTGTTTTGACATGTGGGATCCATCGATCTGAAGATCAATCCACTTCATCGCTGGCCCTGGTTTTCTTCTTTGAACGGATCTTCTTTGAACGGAATGGAATCCTGCCAGCGAGCGAGCGAGACTTCAGATCTTTCGACGCGCGTCGCGTTCTCGCTTGAAGACGAGATCGTCCCCTTTTTCGCGTCCTTCTCTTTCACTTCTCTCGCTGTTCTAGTGAGCAGGAGGTCTCTTGCTACCGCATGTCCTTTTTTTTTTCGTCTCCAACTCGCGTTCTGCTCGTTCTTTCTCTCGCCCAATTCGCGACCCAGCAGCTCGAGGCTCTATCAACTGGAGCTGCTGTCCTTGAGATCCCGAATGGCGAGATCCGAGCGACCAGAAGAGCTCCTTCGGGAGGTCTGAGGTCCGGAAACGGGCGATGGTGGTAAAACGGGCAAAGAGCAAAACGGGAACGACGCGTCGAGCGAGTCGAAACCTCGCTCGTCGAACGCGTTCACTCTCTGGAGCAGCTCCTCCCTTCTTAAGGTCAGACAGGTTTCTCTTCCATCTCGTAGAGACGAGAGATGAGACGAGGATATCTATGGTCGTGCTCTGGGCATGCCTTTCCCTCTTCGTCGTCGTCGTCTGAAACAGATGAGCTCGTCGTCGAGTCTCTCGTCGGTTCGCTTCCGGGAACGGTCGAGATCTGAGGCTGAAAACCTTCTTTGCCCAGCCTCGTTCCATCCGACTTCCAGACTGAACTTGAACTCTCTCTCTCTCGGGAGGAACGTCAGCAGATCAGGACGGAAGCGAGTGAAGCCAAAAAAACGTGGGGAGGGAGGAGGGAGGAGATGAAGAGATGGCTGGCTGAGGCTGAACCGATTTTCAGTTCTCTTCCCTCCCTCTGCCTAGAGAAGCCAAGGCTCGAAGGTCGTCTCGTCTCTTTCTGAAATAGCATGGAGATGGGAGAGCAGAGTGAGATAGAGATCTCTTCTTATCTGCTGCTCAGAATAGCAGATGCACGCGGTTTTTGTTCTTGGAGGACGCAGGGAAAGGCGAGGGAGTGATCGAGCTACGCGCTCGCTCGTCCCCTAGCTTGAGTTTCGCCCCTCTCGCGCTTTCCTTCCTCTCTCCCTCACCTTCTCCCCTTCCCTTCCCGTTCTCCCTCTCTCTCCCATCTCGTTAGACCGTTTCCCTTTCTCGTTCCTCTCTCCTCTCCCTCTCGTCTCTCCTCTCGCGCCGGTCGCATCGTCTCTCTCGTCTCTCTCGTCCCGCTTCACGTCGTCGCTCCCTTCCCTTCCCTTCCCCTCCTCATTCGGTCGCCTCGTTCCCTCAGCTACACCCTCAAAAAACTTCACCATCAGGACACCAAACCTCGAACCCACTCTCCCTTCAACGAAAACCACCTCAACCCATCTCTACCATGTCGCCTTCCATCGCCCAACTTTGCGCTGAAGCCGTTCTCCTCTCCTCCCCTGAATCCACCCCCGAGCTCGCTCAGCCGTCCACCTTCGCCCCTTCCTTCGTCGCAGCCAGGACCGCGGGAGGACTCAAGTCTCTCGCAGACAGGGCTAGGGAGAGGAGGAGTGGAGTTAAGGCTGGAAGGAACAGTCTTCCCGTCGTCGTCGAAGAGGAAGGAGGAAGAGGGGTCGTCCAGGACAACACGTCGAGTGAGTACTCCGACTCCGTCCTTCATGTCCCTTCCTCCCTTCTTCGAGTTTCGTTCCTCTTCTCGTTGGAGTAGAAAAGAACACGATGCATCTTCGTCTTTCGCTCCCCAACGTCGAGCTAACAACTCGCTTTCCCTTTGTTTCCTCCCTTCCTCCCTCCCTCTCCAGCCTTCAAGCCATCCTCTCTTTCGCGAGCTCACGCCCGTCGAACTTCCCTTCCTGCCCTTCGACTCCCTCCTCCTTCGAGATCCTTCAACCGTGGACAAGCTCCCCTCCCCATGTCGGCCTCCCTCCCTCCTTCACCTCCCGAGTCTCCCTCCGTCTACAACTGGACCCTCCCCGTTCGTTCCCTCCCTCCCTCCCTCCCCTCTTTCTCGTTCTGTGCGGGCGATCCCTTCACCTTTCGCTCTCAAACATCTACTGACGCTCACTCTTCCATTCCCTTCCGACTAATTGCAGTCCCCTGGAATCATCTCTCCCCTCTCTGCTCACTCCCACCTCACTCCTTCGACTCTCGCTCGAGCTCCTTGGACCGAGATCGTGTTCCCTCGCGACCTCGCCGACGCCAACAGTCGAGCTGCCTCTCCTCCCTACTCGGACGAGGACGATGGATCCGAGGAGGGATCCTGCACCACTCCTACCTCCATCACCTCGTTCGGAAACGTTCACGACGAGAAGAACGGAGGAGGTTACCTCGGTTTGGTGATCCCCAGGATCGAAGTCCTTCCCGTCCCTCAACGACGAGCACCGATGCCTCCCACCGTCACCATCAACGGGAAACCTACCCTCAACTCCACTCCTAGGATGCCCTTCGCCGCTGCTCCCACGGCCGGAAGGAGGAGGTCGTCGGCTCCCAGTCTCGAGCAGATCAAGGCTCACGTCGCTTCCAAACCCACCGTCGTTCGTCGATCAACCGCTCCTTCCCTCACCTTCACCGCTCCCGGATCCAACTCGTCCTCAACCACCACCACTACCACCTCCCGACTCCCTCCCTTCCTCCTCGCTCGACGCGCTAAGACCGCTCAGGAGGAGATCAAACCAGCCGTCGTCGTCGCCGCCCTCGCTCCCTCGGTCGTCGTCGTCCCCGTTCCCGTCTTCACGGTCACCCCTCCCCAGGAGCGAGGGGAGGGAGGAAGGAAGGTCATGGCCCTGTTGGAGAGGCGAAGCAGTGGAGGAGGAGCATCCAAGGTCGTCGTCGTCGAGCCTAAGGTCTGGGTCTGAAGGAAGGGGACGAAGAACGTACTTGTACGATTTTGACAGCATGGACCGTCGTGAGACCTTTTTCCCTCTCCCTCTCGTTGTTCCTCTCCCAGTTTGTTCGACCTAGCGTTTTCTCTCGTCTCTCTCTGTTTCACTACCCTTCACGTCCCCTCCCAAAACCCAAACCCTTCACGCCCTTCCCTCCCTCCCTCCCCCCTTTGCATTTTCGAGAAGTGAGTTTCGTTCGCTGGTCGTTCGTTCTCGCTCTCTCTTCTCCCTTCCTCCACACACACACACACTCACCCAAAACACACGCCCTTTCGCCTTTCGCTGTTGGTCGAGCTGCTTCGTTTGTCTTTCGTTTTCGTTTGCTTTCGCGTCGAGTCGAGGAAAGCGAACGAGGAGATGGATCGATTTCATGGCTCGTCTTCCACGATAATAGGTCCTTGGAAAGCTAGACTAGGTACTTCAGCGTCTCATCGAGTAGCTGTGGTCAGTTTGGGTCGAAACCTCAAGGTGCAGCATTCAGGGAAGCAGATCAAAAGTCAAGCAAAAGAGCGAACGCGAAAACCAAACAACTTTCTCCCCTCTCGCCAAGTCCTCGTTATCTCTCTCGATAAACACTTCCATCTCCTAAAATTTAGCTTTCCATCTCCATCTCGATCTCCCTCTCCCTCCCTACCTCTTCTTTAGCGCAAATTTGACCCGCCCAGCGTCTCTCAAGTCCAGCCCCTCCTCGATCGATGACCCCCACCCTCCCTTCGGCCCTCCTCTGTTTCGATCTGCATTTTCTTTTCGCCCTCCTAACGCCCACCTTCTCCCTCTCCCCTCCTTCCTCTTCTCTTCGAAGCCATGGCGTACAACAACCTCGAACAGAACGGCCAACAACAGTACCCTCAGCAGCCCAACCAAGCCTACGGTGGGTACGGTCAACAGCAGCAACCTCAGCAGAACTGGGGAGGTCAGAACGGAGGAGGGCAACAGAACTGGAACGGAAACGGTCAACAACAAGGAGGGAACGCCGACTACCAGATGAATCAACCTCAGTACCCTCAGCAGCAGTACAACAACCAAGAGGCGCCAGTGGATTACGGGAGCAAACCTCAGGAGGGGGAGAGGTTCAGACCTAAGAAGGTGAGGGAGGCAAACACGAACGAGGCGGGGAGGAAGGGGGAGGAGAGATCGAACCTGCATGAGCCTGACCCGTTTTCGTTCGTTGCAGAAAATCAACGACCCGATCTTCCTCCTCCTCTTCATCGCCACTGTCCTGGGATATGCTGCTGTCTCGGGGATCGCTCTGAGTGCGTGGGTGAAGGAGGGTGGGTTGGGAGGTGGAGTGGGGAAGGGTCAGGGTGGGAGTGCGGTCACTTTGAACTCGTGAGTTGGCTCTCGTTCGTCGTTTGTTCTGGGAGGTGAGAGGTTTGGGGAGGTAGAGCTGACTTGGGCCTTGTTGTGTTGGGGGATATGCAGGAGTACGGCCTACTTGCTTTGTTTTGTTGGAGGAGCTGCTTTGTGAGTTGAGAAGCCGGATGGTCGACTTGGCGAGCTCGAGCTCGACCCCTCCCTTCCCTTCTTTCCCTTCGTCTTCCTGCTGCTCCTTCCGCTGGGACTGTGAGCGAGACGATTGGGGGAAAGAATGCTGGAAGGGAGAGCTCGCTCGTGAGAGCTGATCTCTGATGCTCCTCCTGTTCGTTCGTCTCGACTCGACTCATCGACAGGCTTCTCTCGACCCTCTACCTCATGATGGTTCGAGCTTTCACCAAGGTCATCATGGAAATCACCCTCGCCCTTTCCGTCCTGCTCAACATCGCTTTCGCTGTCTACTACTGGTACATCAAGTACTGTGAGTTCACGATCACCTCTACGACAGGAGAGAGCTCGGGATCTTATCGACGAACTCTGATGAACGCCGACTCGCGTTGTTTTGCTTGCGTTTCTTAGACTCTGGAGCGATCATTTTCACCATCATTGCTGTCATCTCCATCGTCTGCTACTTTGGAATGCGGAAGAGAATCGTGAGTTTTCTCTGAACGCTGCAGAGCGAGCTCGTTTCGAAACGAGGGCTGAACGCGTCCTTCTTCTCTCTTCCATATCAGCCTCTCGCCCGAATCCTTCTTCAAGTCACGATGGACATCGCCAAGCACCACAAGTCCGTCTACGCCGTCTGCATCATCGCTCTCGTCGTTCAGACCGCCGTCTCAGTGTACGTCTTTCCTCTCGTCGTGGCGACGGCCCCCGTCTCTTTCCCTTCGCTCTCCCCGAGCTGACTCCGAATTCCACTTCTTCGTCTCTCGTAGCTGGTACGCCTTCACTATCTCCGCCGTCTACGTCAAGTGGACTCCCGACTCAGCAGCTTGCGGAACGACTGGAGGATCATGTTCGAGCGCGACCGTCACCGGTCTCGTCGTCTTCTGCACTTTCGCATACCTCTGGATGTCGCAAGTCATCGGAAATGTTGCTCTGGCCACTCTTGCTGGAGGAGCTTACGGAGGATGGTACTAGTGAGTTCAGTTGAGATCGAGAGGGGGTTGCTAGAATTGAGTCCAGCTCGTCGACCTCGAACCAACAACCGACCAACTTGCTTGCTCTTCGTGCCTTTCCTCCAGCTACGGACCCTCCTTCGACGGAGGAATGCCCAAGCACCCCAACTTCAAGTCCTTCGTTCGAGCTTCGACCCTCTCCCTCGGATCTATCGCCTTCGGTTCTCTCATCGTCACCATTCTCGAGATGCTTCGAATGCGTGAGTTTTTTCGCGTTTGTTCTCCCTCTCCGCTCTTCCCCTTCTCGAGCTGTCCACTAACCAGCTTATCTTGTGTACTTCGTCAATCTCAGTTTTCAACGTCATTCAACAAAACGCTGCCGCTGACGGGAATGGTCAGTCGACTCTCGTCCCTCTCTCTTTTCCATCTTCGACGCGTCGCTCATCCTCCCCTTCCCCTTTCCCCTCTCTCTCACCATCCTCAGCCATCGGATCCATCCTCGCCTGCGTCGCCGGATGCTGCATCGGATGCATCACTAACCTCGTCGCTTGGTTCAACAGATGTGCGTGGGAAACTTCCTCTTCCTCTTTCTCCCCGTCTTGCTTCTCGCTGACTCCCCCACCCCACCCTACCCCCCACAGACGCCTACATCGAAATTGCCCTCTACGGAAAAGCCTATATCCCCGCTGCGAAGGACACCTGGCGACTGATGAAGGATCGAGGCATCGACGCGCTCGTGAACGACTCCCTTGTCGGACTCTGCCTCACGTTCGGAGCGTACGTCGTGGGGATCCTGTGTGCTGCGTTTGGGTACCTCTACGTTCGATGTGAGTGGATCGTCTCGTTTCTCTCTCACCCCTAACGTAGGAAGTTTGAGAAGACGATGCGAAGCAGACCCCTCGACGAGCCACGCTGACTTCGCTCCCTCGTTCTTTCTTCCTTTGCAGACACCGACCCAGCCTACAACTCCGACGGACAATACTCTCCCGTGATCGTTCTCTTCTCGTTCCTCATCGGACTTCAAGCTGGTGCGCTCTTCTTTCTTCCCTCCTTCCTCCCTTTCCTCAAACTCACTCCATTCTCTTCTCGACGCGTTCATTTCCTCAGGTCTCGCCCTCGGCCAAGCCCTCGAAGGAGGAGTGTCCACCATCTTCGTTTGTTTGGGAGAGGATCCTCAAATGTAAGTTGCCCGCCCTTTTTTACCCGGATCGGTTCGAAGCGAACGCGAACGCGAACGAGTCGCTGACTTTCCTTCGTTCCTTCGTTGCAGCCTCGCTGAGCGATCCCCTCCTCTCTTCGAGGAGATCCGACAGAACTACCCTAGGGTTGTTCAGGGTGTACAGGGAGTGTAGACTCAACCCAGCCCAGTTCTCTCAATACATTTCCCTCCTCTTTTCCTTGCCCTTCAACCTGCTCTCTTCGTCTTCTTGGGTTTCGTCTCGCTCGCTCCACTTTTGGATGTATCCTTCTTGCTTCTAGAAGATTTCTTGCTTCTAGAAGATAGACAACAACGCCTATACTCTAGTCTATACTCTACCTTACCCTACTCGATCTGTTACAAAAATGTTCCCCTGCTGGCGCTCTTCTCTCTCGACAGTCGAAAGAACGAAAGGAAAGACAAGAACCATCGATCCACATCACGCGAACCACTCAGCTCATCTCAGCCTCCCAATCCTTGGGCTTCATCCTACTTCTCTTCCCCTCCCTCTCCACCGTCCCTTCCCCTTCACCACCCATATCCACATCCCCATCCCCATCCTGATCAACGACGAACTCAAACTCGTCGTCCCTCCTCACTCCTCCTGAAGCAGAGGGTTCTTCGTCTACCCCCCAGAAGGAGGAGGAGGAGGTCGTTCCGTGGGAGGCAGCGTGAGCGTGAGGGTGGGAAGAGGAGGAGGCTTGGTTGGTGGGTGCGTCGTCGATGAGGACGTAGGCGTAGTTCTTTCGCTTAGTTGCAGAGGAGGAGGGTTGAGCGTGGGCTTGAGCGAGGATGGATGCGGGAGTGGGGGTGGGAGTGGGAGTTGGGAGGGGAGCGGTGGATGCTGGGGGAGGAGGAGCTGGGGATTGGGTCTGCGAGGGAGAGGAATGACGGAGGGAAGGAGGGAGTTAGCGAAACGAAAACGGAAACGACGCGTCGTCTTTCTAAGATGAACCGAAGATCACCTTCGCACCCGCGCCGGCACCCACACTCTCCTCTTTCTTGACCCTCTTAGCTCTAACCCTCTTCGGCTTCACCACCACCTCCTTCTCCTTCACCTCCACCTCCTCAGTCGCCGCAGAAGCAGCATCGACCTTCCTCTTCCTGCTGACCCTCCTCTTCTCCCCGTCCCCTGAGTCCTTCTCCACTCGAGCGACGGACTTGATGTTGGGAACGTAAGGCTTAAGGGTGTACTTGTCTGAGGAGGCTTCGATGAGGGCTGGAGGGAGGGGGGGGAGGTGCCGAGGGTGCAGATACGTTCGGGGAGGGACGGTTTCGAGCTGCGAGGAGGGGAGAGGGGACAGGGAAGAGAACAAAAGAAAGAAAGAGAAGGAGTCAGATCCGGTTGACATGAGAGATAAGTGAAAGGATGTCGTAGGAGGGAAAACGAAGAAGCACGTCGAGAACGAAAAAAGAGCGACGCGACTCACCAACTCCTCAAACTCCCTCCGCTTCATCTCCAACCCTTCCTCCGTAGTCCACGCACCCGTCCCCACATCCAAATACCTCTCCCAATTCCTCTTCACACTCTCCCAAACAACCTCACTACACCTATCCATCACCACCGTCGTCGGCCACCCTCCTCCTGCCTCTCCACCCTCCCCTTCCCCTCTCTTCCTCCTCGCACTCGGCTCCCTGCTAGCAGCCTTCCTCTTCTCCTCCCTCTCCTCTTTTCGCTTCCTCTCCCCCTCGACCCAGAGGTTGAGTGCTGCCTGCTCAGCCTGAACGCGTTGCACCTCAGCAGCGTCCCACGCCGTCGCGGCTGCTTTCTCGCGAGCAGCTCGAGCTCGACCTGATCCGATGGAGGTGTTTTCGGGGGTTTCTTGAGAAGTGGGGAGAGGTGGGGGTTGAATGTACGGTCGGGGAGGTCGAACGACGGGTCGAGCGGTAGTGGGCGTTTCGGACGTCGTTGGGTTGAGTTTCGACGACGACGAGGAGGTTTGGAGAATGGGAGGAACGATGGATTGGTTCAAAGGGAGGAAGAACGAGAGTCTAATGGTGCTTTGAGCTGATTGAGGGAGGAGAGTTGGATCCGCTCCTGTTGATGCTTCGTCGTCGTCGTCTTCGCGGTCGAGGGTGTTTTGGTGGTGGTGATGAGAGGAAGAGGAGGAAGGAGCGATGAGTGGATCTCGAGAGACGAGACATCGGTAGAGAGGGAGGAGGAACCGATCGGTCTTGTTTTCTTCGAACTCGATGATGATGTCGTGGGGGATCCTAAGGCGGGAGGGACGAGGACCGAGGAGGGTGGGTGGTTGATTCGAGGAGGAGGACGCGACGGCGTTGGAAGGGGGTGGTGGTGAGGCTTGATGAGATGAGGAGGCCTTGGAGGGAGAGGGAGAGCCTGGTGCTGACGCTGCGGTGGTCGAGGAAGGAGCTGGGTGGGTTGAGGATGGGAGATAGGACGAGGGAGACGGGAGAGGGAGCTCGGGCGCTGGAGGGTGAAGAGGTCTTCGAGGAGGGCCTCCTGGGTGTCCTGCAGGTCCAGAAGCTCTGGAAGGGGGACCGGCGAGCGGCGAGTTCGCAGCGAGTCCTGCTGGAGAAGGAGATCCGGTCGCGACGAGCTTTCCTGGGGTCGACGACGAGGCGACGTTTTTGCCTCCTGGGGACGCTGCTGCTCCTCCCTTCTCGAGTCCCTTCTTCTGGAGACTGTTGATGACCCCTCCTAGGAACTGAAGTTGAGCAGTCGTGGCCTTTCCTCCGGCGGCGAGAGTGAGGATGTTTTGGAGGGAGGGATCGGTCGCGGCGGCAGCGTTGACGGCGGCGATGAGCTCGGGAGTCTGTCGTTTCGAGCGAGAAAGATGATAGTCAGCGTCTGATCATTCGAAGGAGAGGTAAAGAGGCTCGTATGTACTCACGATGTTGGCATTTGACGTAGGTTTGGGCGTTCCCATAGAGCTCGTCGCCGTTCCCTTCGCCTTCAAAGGGTTGAGCTTCTTCGCCTCCAAAGCCTGCAACCTGGCTCTCTCGTCTGCCTCCTTCCTGGCCTCAGCGACATCCTCGGGAGCAGTGTATCGAACCTCGAAGATCCTGGTGTCTGGAAAGGTGCAGGGACCGATCTGGAGGGTGCATCGACCGAGAGGGATTTGGGTGTGAGGAGCTGGAGGAGGCGAGGGTTGAGCTCGCACTTTGGAGCGGGTTTGGAAGAGAGGAAGGAGGGTGGAGAGGTAGAGAGCTCGGGCTGGGGGTTGATAAGATGTTCGAGGAGTGATGTCAGCTTCGAAAAATAGAGATCGAGGTGAGAGAGGCAGACGGGGGAGGGAGGGAGGAAAGGGAAGGAGGGAGGAGCTGAACGAACTTTGTCGAAGAGATTGAAGAAGAACCAGACTAGCAGCGAGCAACCCCAAAAAAGCTGATCAGCATTCATCGATGTATGCGCTTCTCCTCGTCCTCGATAAAGAGACTGAGCTCACCTATCTGCTACGTTCAAGAAGGGTCCAACCTTCTGGCTGACCTTCTCCTCCTCCCCTTCGACGTCAACGTCAACGAACACGAGCTTTTTATCCTCGTCGAGCTGATATCCTTCCTCATCCAGCTGCTGAGGGAGATCCGACGTAGGGAGCGAGAGATGAGGTGCCAATCGAGACATGCTGGAGTTTTCTCCTTCGAGACGAAGCTGACGGTTGAAAGACAAGAAAAGGGAAGGACGACAGCTCGACCGTCTTTCGAGCGAGCTGGTCTTCGCTTCGTCTGGCTTGCAACCGCGACAACCCTCTTTGAAAACCTTCACTCTTTCCAGTCGCGATGGCTACGAGCAACTCTCACCCACCGGACGTTCTGTTTGACGAGAACGAGGATGTTGAATCGATAGGAGAAGGCGAGAGGTTGGTGGGAGATGGAAACGGGGTCGTGTTCGTCCATCCCTTCTTCTTTCCTCCATCGCCTCGCTCGTCCCAGTTCTCGAGGAGCGCATATGCTGATCTGCCTGCTTTGGTTGACCTCTACAGCTCCTCCGGATCTCACTACCGCCTGTCCCAGAACGAGATCGTACGAGGTCTAGCAAAGTGAGTCCAGTCCAGCTCATTCGTCAGCTCGCTCCTTCCTCCTCCTCCTCCCGATCATCCCAGCTTCCGATGTAGCTACTGACCGCTCCATCTCTTCTTCACCTCGTTATCAGTCGGATTGTTCACTCTGTACGCTCTCCTCTCCTTTTCTCGCTTTGACGCTTTGAACTCGCTCTTCCTCTGCTCTCCGCGGCATCGTCCGCTTCGAGCTCACCTCTTCCTCCTCCCCTTCCTTTCTTGCTTCCAGCGGAACTACATCATCCTCTACCTCGGCATGGCCGCCTTATCGATAACAACCGTCATCTTCTCCCTCATGGGTGACTGTCCACCGTTAGCGTTCTACATCCTCGAAGTCATCGTCAACGGGGTCATGATCCTAGAGGTCGCTATCAGGGTCGTCGCTTTTGGAAAGGTGAGCCCAAGCCCCTTCGACCGCCTCGCCAGCTCCTCTTCTCTCAGCGAACGAGCTCATGCTGATCCTTTTGCCATTCTCGCCTCGCTCCTCTCGCGCGGCTGCAGCAATTCTTCACCTCAACCTTCAACCTGGCCGACTTAGGGATCACCCTCCTCTGCGTGATCACCCTCCTCGTCGTCCTCTTCACACCCTGTAGCGGTCGAGGGAAGGAAGAAGAGATTTTCGATACCCTGCTGCTGGTGGCGAGGAATTTCTTCCAGTTCGGAAGGTTGGCGTTGATTATGAGGAGGTGAGCACTCTCCTTTCTCTTTCTCGCGCGCGTCTCTCGTTCTCGTTCTCTTCGCTCTCAACCCATCACTGACGTTCTCCTCTTCTCTTCTCATTCCTTTCGACGTCTCCGCTCGCCTCCTTCCCTCGCTTCACTCTCAACCCAGATCCGGAACCTCCATCTTCCACCGCCCCCCACCCATCGACCTCTCCTCCGCTCGCGAAGCAGCCTTCGCGCTCGACATCGATCTCGAAGACGACGAGGCCGTCGCGCAACATCAACTTCAGACCAACCTTCGTTCCGGCACCTTCCCCAACACAGGCTCAAGTCGCAGCGAAGGAGGAGGGTACACACGCGTGGAAGCAGAGGAGATGGAGCCTCCGAGACGAGGAGTCGGACCTGTGGGTGGGGATCGAGGGAGGGAGAACTTGAATGCTGAGGATGAGGAGATGTGGGATCGGTTGGGCTGATTATTGGCTTGTCGGTCACTGAGTCTAGTAGTTGTTGCTCTCGCGAGAAGATGAGACACCGTCTTCGTTTTCGCTTTACGTCGACGCGAGAAAGAGCGACTGGAGAGTGACGACGTCGATAGAGGTGAGACAAACAAGAAAGCGTAGCGTAGTGGATAGCGACACAAAGAGGGGAGGACATAGGGAGCGAGCGAAGGCCAAGATAGACGAAGAAGAAGGACCCAAACACGTTAAAGAGAGAAGAGAGAAGAGACGCGTCGACGAAACAAGAAACGAAACAAAAGCGACAACGACCACCTCACTCATCCGACTCATCGGAATCGTCCCCACCGTGACCGAGATTGAACGACCAGAGTCTCTCGTGGAAGGGCGAGACGATGTTGGGTTCTCCTTTGAAGGCGGCCAGGTCGGTTCGAGAGAAGACGAACTTGGAGAGAAGGGGGTTGATCCTTTGGGACGAGAGCAAATGAGCGAGAGAGGGAGAGAAGGTTAGTTGGGAGAAGACGGGGAGGGAGTGGAAGGGTGATAATGGAAAAACTTTTTGGCGTGAGTCACGTTTGCGAAGCTGAGAAAAGAAGCGGAGGCGAAGGCGAAGGCGGAAGGCCCAGTCGACGCGTTTTAGTTTGGGTCAAGGTCGAAGTGGAGATGAGAGAGGGGAGGAAGTGAGACTGACTGAGGAGCTCCTTCGATGCTGATGAAGTCGACCTCTCGTCCGGCTTCGAGGAAGTCCTGAGAGAAAGACGACGCGACGAGATGAAAGCGGGAGATGAGCTCGACAGCGAAACACGAGATGAAAGCTCAAGACTAGAGGGGGAGAGATGTCGACTAACCTTCTGTTTCTCTCGGAGGTACTCCTCGGGGTAGGCCTGGCAAAGGAGAGAGAGGAGAAGAGGCGAAATGAGGAGGTGAGCGACACTCGTTTAGTCCGTCGAGACTCGCTCGCTCTCCTCCCACCCCCCTAGAAACGCTAAAGACAGCAGGACTCACCACATCCGCCGCAGCATGGACCATCACAGCAGGACCTCGGATCCTCTCGAGCTTGTCCTTGGGAAGAGGCGTCCTCTGGAGGAAGAGGTCGACCGAGAGGTATCGCAGCTGCTGGATCTGTTCAGGCGTCTGCCACTGCCTTCCTCCGTAGTCCATAGTGATCCTCGCGAGTCTGAAAGAGAGCGAAAGGTCATAAAGTCAGCGTTGACGTCAAACGCGACGAGAAAGAAGATTGAACGACGCGACGACGGGAGGGTGAGTGACGCGACGAGACGGAAAAAACGAAACGACAACGAACCTCTCGGTGATCTCGGACTGAGCGTTGTTGAATCCGAGTTGGAGAGCTCCCATCGCAGCTTGTCCGAGAAGATCAGGGTCGTCGCTCTCCTTAGCTTCCTTCCAAACCTCCTAGATCTCTTGTCGACCCGCTCCAACCTCCTCAGGCTGCCAACGTCGAGCACCACGAGGAAAGAAAGCTTCAGCGACGGCGCTCGCATGACGAAGGTCTAGAGAGGAGGCAAAGATGGACATACCTCCCAAGCAGAAAGAGGGGAGATCAAGAAGAGACCGAGGACGTGCTTGGGGTGGAAAACGGCGAGATGGATGGAGATGCTCGAGCCCATGGAGACGCCGACGAGGAACGAGGGAGGGAGATTGAGTGCGTCCATGAAGCAGGAGACGTCCTCGGCTCCGTCCTATTGAAAGCGAAGAAGGAACATAGAGACGAAGGAAGGAGGGGAGAGGAGGAAAAGGAGAGGAGGGAAGAGGGAAGCGGAACCGCGATCAGCTCGGCTCTTTCATCTCCTCCTCCTCGCTCGAGAGAAGAAACTCACGATGAAGGTGTATCCCTCAGGCATTCCTCCCTCGGTCTGACCATGAAGTCGAAGGTCGATAGCGACGAGGTTGCATCGTCGAAGCTCCTTGTCCTGGAACTGCCCTGGAAAGGAAAGGGACGGGAAGCGAAGAGGATGGAGGGAGGGGTGTGAGCTCGAATCTCGTACGCCTCTTCCCTCCTTCTTTGCCACCGTCCGCCAGCTACTCTACCAGCTCCCCCACCTCTCGAGATAAGGGTAGAAGAAGGAAGAAGGAACTGACCTTCCCAGATCTCGGAAGGACAGAAGACGGGGTGAAGGAAGAGGATCGTTGGGAGCGAAGGGTTGATCTCGGTTGCGTTGGGATTCTCAGGCGTGCTGATCGTATAGAAGACGGTGAGAGGGCCAGAAGAGGGGTTGATTTCGACTTTGGGCATCTTGAGGGAGGTAGAAGAGTGAAAGAAGGAAGGAGAGAAGGAAGGAAAGGAAGGAGAGTTGATGGTGGTCGAGACCAAACCGTCGACTCCTCTCTTCGCCTCCCTTTCACAGGGCAAGGTCCCAGGGTCGAAAAAACGCGTAACTTTCGCGCCCCCAAACTCGTGGGGGCTCAGAGCTTCTCAGGAAGAGCAGCGGATGAAACCGAGGCCAGCGCGGAGAAAAAAAAAGAGAGGACAGGATGAATGAGCTGTTGAGCGAAGGGGGTCGAGAGTCTTGCGATCACCCCGAAGCGACCGAGGGAAGGAAGACTTTCTGCTTCTTGTGAGCTGGCTGCGAGACATGAAGAAGACCACCCAAGCTGGGATATACATCTTCCACCTTCTTGCTTCTCTACCAGCTGTTTCAGGGCTCAGATGTGCTTTTCTTCGAGAAAAAGGCGAGTCCAAACGCCGCGTCCAGGGGAAGGCGCTTTCCGTCGCTCCTCCCCTTCCTTCTTTTCTGTGTTTCCTCCCCTGTGCTCTCGTTTCCGATTCAGAACGAAGAGGAGGCTTTTCTAAATTGCTCTCTCGGAGAAACTGCTCCCTTCAGACGGCGGCCTCGAGATCTCACCCCTTCGACAACCGATTGACGCGTCGTCGAGGATCTTTCTTTCCGACCGCGGACTTGTACATATCATCAGGGCGGAGCAGAAAGTGTAACATACTCTAAAGATTTCCTTTTGGAACACGATGGAATCTTGAACCAAGGTCCGAGCGGAAGGTAGTGAGGGAAGAAAAGGAAAAAAACGACGCGTCGTGATGCTCGGATTGATCGTCCTCCGTTTCGCTTTGGCACCACGCTTCTCCGCCTCTTTCTATCTACCACTACCAATCGCTTGATACCTCGCATCCAGTCCGACCCAAGCAGGGAAAGCTGATGCGAGCTGCGAGCGGCTGCTGGGTTAGGAACTGAGTGAGCGAGGGAAAGAACGAGAATAATGCGAGTTGGACAACGACCATGAAGCTGCGTTGACGAGCATTCTCCTGCTATTTCTAAAGGCGAGATACGTGAAAGAGAGGGAAGCAAAGAAAGGAAACGAACTAGTCTCGAGACGAAAACGCGACGCGCCGTCGAAGGATCTGAATCTTTCGTCCGCTCGCTGGCGTGGTCCATTTACATTCAAAAATCACCCATAACCAGCGAGAAGGTGGAGATTATTTAGATCAGTGAAACCAACAAGTTGAAACCAGAAGTGATCGTGACGGCGCGCAGAGAGGCAAAACGTGAACGAACGGGCAGAAGACTTGACGTTTCGAAGGTAGATCTGGGTCATACGACTCGATGAGAGCTGAGCCACCCAGACCATGTGCTCGACCATCAAGTCTTCTGACGAGCTAGGCTGAGCTGGGGCGAACGACGAGGGGGAAGAGTTCGTTCGTTCGCCTGCTCGACGCGTCGTGCCCACGAATCGCGCCTCGACCCTCTTCCCACGTGGGTCTATCTTCCTTCTTCAAGTTCTCTGACTATCCCCGAGTTCCAGTTTCCATGGATACACCCTCAGACAAGGCGTGGCAAGATAACTGGGAGGAGGGCTGGTTCAAGGGGAAACGAAAGAAGGAACCCGAGTCGAGCGAAGAGATGAAGGTGAGGAAGCGGGAAGCGATAAAGTAGAGTTCACAGGAGAAGAGGAAGGAGGCTCCGCGTGCAGGTATTCGGGAAAGAAGTTAGAGAGAGAGGAGAGAGGAAAGAAAGCAGCGCGTCGACGAACGTCTCCTCGATCGGTTCGACGTGACGCTCTGAGCCTCCTCCCCGCTCGATGAGACCAGAGCTCCGAAGAACTCGAGTCCCATCAGACAGGAAGATGGCTCAGAGCACTCAGCTTGTCTCTCAGAGAATTCCTCGAGGAGGCTCGCACGAGACCTGTGGAAGTCGTTCGGGACGCGTCTGCACTAAGTTCGAAAGATGAAGTTTGGAGCAGACGCAATCGACCCGACATCCTACAGGAAGCATCCGAAGCTGCAGTGAGACGAACTGTGAAGATGAGGAGGAGCGAAAAAAAGGTGAGAGGAGGGAACGACGAAGGAAATGAGGGCGAGACGCGAGGCACAAAGAGGAGACGAACGCCAGGGGACTTGCTCTCTGGACATCGCCAGTTCCCAGGAAGCAAACCCTCAAGGAGTGTAAACCAGTGGAGAGCTGGATGGAGCAGGGAACTAAGCCGACTCGGAAGGTCTCCTTCGACTCGCCGTCAAGCGAGACGCGCTCGTCGTCCGTTCTAGTCCGAGCTCCTGGGTCTTCCCAGCTTCCCTCTTCTCGGGGAAGAGCCAGAGCCATCAGACGCTGCGTTTCTATGGTTCTGGCCATAGTCGAGGACGAGGGGAGAAGGGTAGAAGATGCTTTATCGAGCTGCTCGAACGAGGATGAGACGCGTCGCGTCGCAATCCGACTCGATTTGAACTCGACGAGAGAATGAAACAGGAGGCGATTTGAAGAAGCAGAAGGGGAGGTCTAAGGAGTTTTAAGGAGGAAAGAAAGAACGAAGAAGTCGGAACGGAGTGGGAAGAGAGGCAGAAGCTCTGATCGTGAAGCTCGCTCGACGGAGACGCGACTTGAAAAAGAAGATCGCGCTCCGTCTGAGATGAACTTCGCGCTCAGAGCAGAGCCCTTCAGGTTTCTTGCTGGAAGCTTACGAAACTGAGCACGACCATCGAAGGAGACAGAAATGTGGAGCTGGACGAAAGGAGAAGGGGTGGAGTCGACTGCGTTGAGTCTTTCCACCTCTTCTCCACGTCCACAGGCTACGTCTCCGCCCATCCTCGATGGTCAGAGCGTCCCAACGGAGAGTGCTCGCACATTTGGACCTTCGCGAAAGGATCGGCAAAGCAAGCAGAGACACATCGAAGAGATTGAGCCTGCTGGTTCGACGACGCGGTCCGCGAAGGAAGAAGGGCAGGGATGGAAGAAAGAGGGGATGCGAACGCGAGATCCAAGATGAAGATGGGATAAAGAGAAGCAGATGAGGGACGTCGAAAGTGTGAGAAGGAAAAAAAGAAAGAAGGAAGCGTGAAGCTGTACGAACGTTACTGACGTCTCGACGCCTCGTCGCATCGAAGATCCGACGCTCGCTCGTCGACGCCGCTGGGCCTCTTCGGGAGGAAACGAGCCCATCAGCCTCGATCACGAGCTCTCAGATCAGCTGAGCTGGATGTACGGGACTCAAGGACGAAAAGGAAGACGCACACAAGACGAAGCGACGCAAACCGACGGTGGATCCAACTGAGAAGACCTGAGGCTCGAGGTCGGATCTGGGTGCAACGCACTGGTCTCAAGGGGGAGACCCAGATACTTGATCGACAGCTGTAGGTCCTCCGTCAGGACGAACCCATCAACCCAGAGCGCGGTTCGTTCGCTGACTCGCTCGACGCGTCGTCTTCTCGACCGACTTTGCGCATCGTCTCAAGCCCTTCCCTCCTTGAAGGCTCCTCGGTTCGAAACCCGACCCTAGCTGTAAGTCTAGGCTCTATAAGGAGCAGACCAGACAGCTGGCGAAGGCTGAGAAGCCGAGGAGGATCGCACGAGAAGGGAGGACATGTCGTCGTCGTCGTCTCGCTCGTCGACGCGAGAGTTAAGATGGGTCGAGGCGGGAGGAGAGAGGGAGACGAACAGAAGGGGATCTGGGATTGATATGAAGAGGAAAAAAGAAAGCAGAGGAAAGAGACGAATAGGGAGAGAGGGAGAGAAGACGAGTCAAGGTGAGTGACCAGCGAACGAAGCGACGCTCTGACTCTTCGCGTCCTCGAGGAGAGGACGAGCTCCTCTCGGGATCGTATCCCACCTCGGGGATGAAGAGGCCAGAGCACTCGCTGCAACCACCGGAGCAGGATCTCGAGCGAAACTCGTGAGGAGGGGAGCGACGCGTCTGTACTGGATCGGTCGAACAGGTTTGAGCGATGATTAAAAGAGCAGACCATTCGTCCACCTCTCAAACAGGATTCGTCGTGAACTGCGCTCGTGATTGAGAGAGAGAGATATAGATCGAGATGGAGAAGGAAAGAAAAGGACGGAGGGAAGTGACTGCGACGCGACGCGAGAAGACCCGTCTGCTGAGGCATCCTGTTCCTGTCTCCTCGATTCAGATGAAAAAGCCGTCAGGCGATCATCTATGGAGGAGAGACAAGGACACAAACCAGCAGGTCGACCAATCTCGAGCGTGGAGGCGACGAGTCTCGAACCTCTCTCGTTCGACGTCCCTCGCTCCTTCAAGCGACCAGACCTCTTCATCTCCCCGGCTCGGGACGACTTCCCACAACCCCTTCAAACCGCCAGCAGGTGATGGCAGAAGCCAGTCAGCTTGCTGAGGTGGTGAGGCGGGGAGGGGAAGAAGTGCGAAATGGGAATGAGATGGAGGGAGAGGGAAAGGAGATGAAGAGAAGAGAAAAGAGAGAGAGAGAGAGAGAGAGAAGACGGAAAGAGCAGAGAGAATAAAAGAAATGACAGGAAGAAGGAATAGAGAGGGGGATAAAAGAGAGGCGGGGGGAAGAGAGAGAAGGAGTGAACAGACTCCTCTGCTCCAACGGACGAAGCGTCGAACCTCTTCGCGCTCCCATCCTGCTCTGGCAGAGACGACCAGCCCGGGAAGGTGATCATCTCTGCCAGACTGAGGAGAGAAGTGAGAGGATTGACTCTGCCGCAATGGTTGAAGCGAAAATGAGATGGAGGAAGTAGAGAAGAAGAAGGGAGGGGAGGGAGGAGCTGGGTCACTTCCCCTCGTCGAGACGATCCTCGCGAAGGACTCTTGGGAGGGGGAGGGAACCAGCGCACTGATGATCCTAGAGCGGAGAAGCTCGAGCACACATCGATGTGCTAATCCCTCAACCACCCTACGAGAGCTTGATGGAATCGCTCGAAGGATGAGAGGGGGAAGTTGTGGAGCGAGCGAGGGAGATGGCCGGAGGGAGAAGAGAACAGGAGAGAGAGGAGGGGGGACCGCTGACTCTCGTTGGATGGATCTGAAGGAAGGAGAAGGGACGAGGAGTCAGCTGGATGTATGCGTAGATGAGTAGAAAGAAGGGCAAGAAGATGGACAAACGAGAATGATGGAGGGGAAGGAAGCGCCGAGGGAGGAACGATGAACGGTCGCTCCACTTCACACTTCCTTTGTAGTCCCATCCCAACCGATGAAGGGTAGCCGAAATTCACTTCACCAGGGAGGGGCGAGGGTCTGCGAGATCCGAAACTCGACAAAAGAAAGAAGCCGAAGGAGATGCTCTGGAGAAGATGGACGTCGAGCTCAACTTCGAAGCCTCTCGCTCTTCCCTTTTTGTTCGTCGACGCCCTTCTCCTCCTTTGCACGTTTTTCTCTTCTCGACTCAGCTTTCCCCTCAGCCCCTAAGACTGCCTTCTCCCGACTCGCTGGAATGGATAACGACGTGGCTTCGAACGGCGGGGGGGAACGAGGGAACGACGAACGAAAGGTGAGCTTGACTCCTCCTTCTCCTCCTTTTGTCTTCCGTCTTCGTCCTCCCCTCGTCCGCCTTTCCCGCCACCTTTCTTCAATGGACAGAGTCGAATCCTGACTGACCCCTCCGTCTGGTTTCTCCTCATCTCGAAATCCAGGAGGGTCCTCTCGCCTCAACCTCCCAAATCGATTCAGACGTCCCTCTCCTTCCTCCTCCCTCCCTCGACCCTTCCTTCTCCGCGATCCCACTCAAGAACCACGATCCCTCCCTCGTCGTCTCGGTCTCAGAGCCCGTTTCGGTCACTTCTCAAATCGCCCAACTATTCGCCACCGTCGCTCAGCACAAATCGGAGCACGACGCTCACCTCGCTCGGCTCTCGTCCGAGAACGAAGCTCAAGCATCCACCATCGCTCGTCTCTCCTCGGAGAACGTCTCGCTTAAGTCAGAGGTCGCTCTTCTCAAACGAACCAACGAGGAACAACACAGGTCCAACGGAGAGATCACTCGAGAATCGGTCCCTGGAGGATTCTGGGTGTGGGAGAGTCGAAGAGAGGAGAGGAAGGAAGGCAAAGGTCGTTGGCTCTGGTCTCTCGTTCGTCTTCCTTCCTTTCTTCAGTTTCGTTCGTTGCTTGGATCAGTGTAGCAAGCGGACTGACCTCTCCATACCCCTTCACTCTTCCCAGGAGAAGTACAAGGTCCTCCCTCCTCCCATCGTCGCATCCGGACCTCCCACCTCGCTCCTCTCCCTCCCCGCCGAACTCCTCACCATCATCCTCAAGCTCCTCAAAAGGAAAGAGAGACTGGTTCTCTGCCGAGTCTCATACAGGCTCCTCGAGCTCGCTTCTGAGGAAATCTACACCTCTCCTCTTCGCATGTATGCGAACGAAGCGCACAGTTTCGTCGAGTCGAGAGTGAGCCGTCTCGAATCCCTCCTCCGCCCGTCCTCTCGCGTACCTCTTGTTCCGCTAACCGTCTCCTCATCCTCTTCGAAGCAGGTCTTCCACCCAGCCCCTAAAAGCGAACGCATCACTCTCGTTCTTCTTCCAGAGGAACTTCGATTCTGCGGCTCCCTCTTCTTCGCGAGCGAGTTCGAGGATCTCGTCGACCTGGCGTCCTCTCTCTCCTCCCGTCCATCCCCGCTCCTCATCGAAACCCTCGCCGTCGAAGTTCCCCACGCCGACTCCTTCGTGCTCTGGGTGGACCTCCTTCGCTTCGTCGATCCGGTCACTTTTCAGGTCTGGCTAGGCAAGGACGTCGACATCCAAGTTCCCCCCACCGTCCGCTTCGTCGCTGGCAACTTCGTCGATCCCTTCATCTCGGACTGGTCTCGACTACAATCCTTCATGGCGCTTGGTCCAGGGTCGGTCCTCCTCGTCGAAGGAACCGAGAGAACCTCAGTCTTCGAAGCTTGCCTTCGTCGATGCTCGCCCGACCTTCCTCGCGTCAAGGTCACTTTTGGGACAAGGACGTTGGAGGGGGCTCAAACGTCGAGGATGGTGGAGGAGACAAATCTCTCGACGTTCATGGATACGCTGGTTGGCTTCGGCAGAGGGTTTGATACGCTTGATCTCGTCTGGCTTCGCTTTAGCATGACGAAGGCGCTCGCGAAGGCGACGACGAAGAAGGGGAAGAAGAAGAAGGGATCTCAGCAGCAGCAGAAGCAGTCCAAGTCCGTAGCCGTCGTCTAGCTCTCCATACGTCGCACTTCTCTTCGTTCAGTTTCAACTATGCATCCCATCTCTCGTCCGGTCGAACCCTCTCGAGAAGCAAGGAAAGGAAACGCGACACGACGACGACGACGCGTCGAGATCGACTCACTCGAACGGACGAGAAGCTCCTCCCTGCCTTGACCTCTCTCTCGTTTCTTCGCACAGAAACACTCTTTTCCACAAACTCAAGTGACAAAACGAACTACCCATCTAAATCCAAACCCTCTCCTCCCCTACCCTCGCCAACCCTCGCCCACCCTCTCGCTAATTCGCACCCCCATCCCTCCAATCCCTAATCGCACAGCACCACCAAACGACCCCGCTCGTACGGATCCACACGTCCTCGCCGGGGACGAGATGGTTCGAGGTCGAGATTTGAGTGGAGAAGGAGGTTTCCCAGTTTTCTGGGGGGAACGAAGCAGGCAGGGGAGGGGAGGAGGGAGGGAGGGAGGGAGGGAGGGCAGGACCCGTCAGTTTCGTCGGAGCTCGGTCTCGTGTAGGGGGTTTTCGGCGGTGAGGTTTTGAGGAATGAAAGAATAGTGGGTGAGAGAAGGAACGTGTGGTTGAAGGGGAGGAGGGACGGGAAAGAGGAAGGAAGGGTTGGGAGGGAAGAGGGGAGAGAGATGGAGGGAAGGAAAACGCGACTCACCCACATTCCACTCCAACCCCTTCGTGCTGATGACTGCTGAGTCGATCCCTAAGGGCAGGATCCCGCATGTTTGACCTAGGAGGGTGTGGTTTATCGGGATGGTGTGCTCTCCCTGCGACGACGAACAAAGAAAGGACGTCAGCGTGGGTCGAGAAGTCGCGAGAACGAGAACGGGTGGGAACGTTGGGAGGGTTGATGTTGGCAGAGTTGAGTTGGCCAGGTGGGTAGAGGGATGGAAAGAGACAACGGACTTACCACATCCAGACACCAAGCGAGCTCATCCTCACTGATGACCCAGATCTTATCCCTCTCCTTTCGAAGCTTGTGGAGGAGATGGAGGGTGTGAGTCGTTTGATCGAGGCGTCCTGTTAGACCGCCGAAGAGGATGAGGTCGAACTGCAGTCAGAGCCAACAACAGCGCATATAGTCAGCTTCTGGAAGGAGAGAAAAAGCGAAGAAAGCGACGGGAAGGATGGCACGAAAGGTCGTGTGAGACGAAGGAGGGAAGGAGAGAGTTCGAGCTCGAGCTCACCTGAGGAGTCCCTTCCGGTTTCGAAGCCTCTACAGCTTTGAGAGCGTGTATACATTTCATCAGATCCGTTGAGTATTGGTCTGGGTCGTGGACTACTGGGACTTCCTGTGTGAGAAATCGAACCGAAAGAGGGTGAGATGGAGGAACGAAGAGAGGAGGAGGAGGGAAGGACGAACCAAACTCTCGTAGAAGGAGCGGACCTCCGGTCGTATCGAGTCGAGATCTCCCTTGATCAGGTCAGGGAGGAAGCTGGGACGAACGAGAAGGCGATAGAGTCAGTTTCTGAGCGAGCTGGGATAGTAGAGAAGAGGGAAGGGGAGCTTACCGAGTTCGTTCGTGTTCTGATCTGAAGGCATCGAAGAGTCGATTCGCACCTCCGTCAGCGCAATAACGAAGATCAGCTGCAAACAAGGGACGAAGATCAGCTCTCTAAATGTACGAGGAAGTGATTCGGGAGAGACTCGACTCACTTACTAGATTTCCAAGCTCGTTCAAAGATGTCTAGACGGAGGATAGGCAGGTTCAGGATGATCAGAGCTTGAGGAGGTCGAGAAGGAGAGGTCGACGAGGAAGGTTCTATGGGAGAGAGGAACGTTGATGGATCCCAGTTCTTGGATGTCGAGGAGGAGGCCATGTTGAACGAGAAAAGAAGAAAAAGGCCGAGATGGATGGGAGGGAGGGAAGGAGAGGAAGGGAAGGGAGACGAGCTCACGAATTCGAGAGTCACAAGGGAGGAGGCGATCCCCTCTCGCCCGTCGCCCTTCAACCATCACACGTCCTTGGAAGCCATCTTTCCTCCAAGATGCTCACTCTCAAGACTCTCTCCTCCCCTCTTCTCGGCAAGCGATTGATCTCTACTTGGGCGAACGTGAAGCAGGGACCACCGGATGCTATCCTAGGTGAGCTTTCCACCGGCCTTCCTTCATCCGACCCTCGTCGTTCCTCATCACCCTCCCTCGCTTCTCTGTGCTTCTTCAGGTGTTACCGAGGCGTTCAAGAGGGATACGGATTCGAGGAAGATTAACCTTGGAGTCGGTGAGTTTTCTGCAGCTTTTCTCTCGTCTCCGAGCCTTCTTTACTCCCTCTCTCGCGAGCTCAAGCTGAACGTCCTCCCTCGCCTTCCCTCGTCCACTTCTCCAGGAGCTTACGTTCGTTCCATCCTCCACCTGCCCTCATATCTTTCACTCCAAGCTGACCCTTTTCTTCTACTCTCTAGCGAGACGGGAACGGGAAACCATACGTTCTTCCTTCTGTTCAAAAAGTGAGCTCTCTCACCTCCGTCTCTCTGACTCGTCCTCCCTCTCTCGACTCTCCCCGAGATGCCCCGGACCCCACCTTCCCTTCTCGCTAATCTCTTTCTCCTTCTTTCCCTTCTAAAGGCTGAGGAGCTGCTCTACCATCAACACGGAGACAAGGAGTACCGTAAGTCCCAGCTCTCGGCGAAAGAAGGGTGTTTGAGCGCCGAACAGGAGGGACGTGCGAAGGACGCGCGAAGCGGCGAGGGCTGAACTCTTCCCATCTCTCCTTCTTTGGCGCGTCGGTTTTCTTCCCGAACAGTGCCCATCACTGGTCTCGGGTGAGTTCGACCAAGCGCTCTACTTCCGTTCCGATCCACGAGCAACGGGAAGCTGAATAGTCTCTACTTTCCTTCCTCCAGCGACTTCACCAAGCTCGCCGCGAAGCTCGCGTACGGCCCTTCCTCCATCCCTCTCAAAGAAGGTCGAGTGAGTCCTTCCACCTCCCCTTCCCCCCCCCAGGCTCGGCTCACTTTTCTTTCTCTCTTCCTTCCCAGATCGCCGTCACCCAATCCATCTCGGGAACGGGAGCTCTGCGAATCGGAACGGCCTTCTTCGCTCGACACTACCCTGGAGCCAAAGCCATCTACCTCCCCTCGCCAACATGGGGAAACCACATCCCTATCGCGAAAGACGCTGGGCTGGAGGTCAAGACGTACTCCTACTTCGATAAGGGCACGGTTGGGTTGGATTTCGAGGGGATGAAGAGGGATATCAGGGTGAGCTTTCGCGTCTCTTCCCTTCCTTCGAGCTCGAGCTCACTCCTTTTCCTCTTTCCTTCCTCGTAACCGTATTGTGTCAGGCTGCTCCCGACGGCTCAGTAATCCTCCTCCACGCTTGTGCTCACAACGTTCGTCCGCTCCCTCCCTCATCTCTCTCTTTCCTCCCGAGCTCTTCTCGGCATCCCAACCTCCTCTCCGACCCTTGCTCACCTCTGACTCGCCTTCTTCCCTCTCAGCCCACCGGAGTCGACCCTACCCACAACCAGTGGAAGGAACTCTCCGAGATCATGCTCGAGAAGAAGCACTTCCCGTTCTTCGATATGGTGCGTCTGCTCGTTTCGTTGCTTCGCTCGAAACTTGAAATGCGAGCTGACTCAACGCGTCTTCGCTTCGCTCGCCGTGCTTCGCAGGCATACCAAGGGTTCGCCTCAGGAGACACCGACTACGACGCCTTCGCCGTCAGACATTTCGTCGAGAAGGGACATCAGGTGGTGCTTTGTCAGTCGTTTGCGAAGGTTCGTTGGCGTCGCGTCCTTGTCTCGTTTCCCTTCGCTTCGTCCCTCCCTCTCCCTCGCCCACCCTCTTCCGTTCTCTCTTCCCATACCCAACTAACACCTCCCCACCTTCGCGCTCCGCTTCGTCGCAGAACATGGGTCTCTACTCCGAACGAGTCGGAGCCTTCTCCGTCGTCACCGCCTCCCCTGAAGAGAAGGAACGCGTCGACTCCCAGCTCAAGATTATCGTTCGACCTCTGTACTCGAACCCTCCGATTCACGGGGCGAGGATCGCAGCGTGTATTCTGGGGAGCGAGGATTTGAACAAGCAGTGGTTGGGAGAGGTTAAGGGTGAGTTCGCGAGAGTTGTTTGTCGAGGGAGGAGGAGGGCGTGGGAGGGGGAGGGAGGTGGGCGTGGAAGAAGAGGGTGGTCGAGGGGAGGGAAAGGTCGAGATCGCTCCCGCGTGCTGACTTCTTCGCGTTCCGTTCAACAGGCATGGCCGACCGAATCATCTCGATGAGGGACGCTCTCTACGATGGTCTCATTCAGCGGAACACACCTGGAGAGTGGGGTCACGTTCGTTCGCAGATCGGGATGTTTTCGTGCGTTGCGTCTCCCACCTCTCTTCTCTTTTTCCCCTCGTTTCCCTCCACCCTCCCTTCCCACATCTCCTGTCCCTTTTCCACCCGCTGACTCTCCCTTCGTTCTGATTTTGTTTTGACTTCGACGTCCACAGCTTCACCGGTCTCACCCCCTCGCAATGCGACGCGCTCGCTCAGAAGGCTCACGTCTACTTGACCAGGGACGGACGAGTCTCGGTTGCTGCTTTGAACGGGGGGAACATCGAGTGAGTCGCTCGCTGTCCCACCTGTTCTTCCCACCAACAACCCAAACCCACTTCCACCTCGTCACTCGCCCGCCCATCCTCTGCTCAACTCATCCTTCGTCTCGCTCGTCGTACCTTCTCGTCGCGTCGAAACCCTCGTCCCTGACTCCCTTCTCTCCCACCCTCGTTCTCCCTCGCGCGTTTTTCACCACAGCTACTTCGCAGAGAGCGTTTCGAAGGCTGTCAAGGGAGAGCTTTAGCTTTAGATGCATTTGATCGAGGAGGAGTGAAGAGGACTGGTTCGCTTTGCATTCGACGGAAGATGGAACGGCAAGACGAGGGACGCACGCAGACGAAGATATGTTTTGGTATTGACTTTGACTTGGTCACGCTTTCAGTTTTATGACTTTCTCTTTGGTGATCGGTGATTGGTGAGGGGGGGAGGGTGGAGGGAGGGAGAAGGCAGAAGAGGGAGGAAGACGTGTCCACCTCTCAAGAGTCGTTTCGGGTGGGGAGGGGGAGGCCGGGTGCGAGAGTGCGCCTGTTCGAGTGGGATGGGGAGAGACCTTGTTGAGAGGGAGGAGATGGCGAGGCTTGAGAGGATCCTTCGCGTTCATTCGAGGTGATGAGCGTTCGATTCGATCTCGACGCGTTCGTCGTCGTTGAGCGCGTTGCTTTTCTGGATTCCGAGAGGCTGGCGGCGATGAGAAAGATATGGGATGCATGGTTGAGACCTAGAGACGAGCGAAACTATGTGTACGGAGAACTAGACAACGACTACGGACTGAGACTGCTGCTGCTGAGATCCCTTCTTTTGCTTCTTCTTTGTCGCCTTCGTTAGACTACCCTAAAACGAAGCGAGACAAACCCTCCATCGAACCCATTGAGAGTATCTATGAGCGTCGAGAGATCCGTCGTCTCCACTACCTTCGTCGTATCAACGCCTTCCGGAGTCCTGGTCCAAAGATCGACCTCGAGATGATGGTAGTCCGGCGAGCATCGACGAAGACAAGCCTCGAAGGCAGACGTTCTCTCGGTTCCTTCAACCAGTAGAACCGACTCTGGACCCAGCGCCGAGAATTCTTGTAGTCGAGACCAGCCCGAGGTGAGAACATCGGTGAAGTCGGGAGGGACGAAGCGGATCGTGGGAGGCCCCCCGACGTCGTCGTTGTCGCCTATCCAGAGTGAGAACTGGACCGGGTCCACGAAGCGAAGGATATCCGTCCATAGTCGAAGGTCATCCGGTGAGTCGAGATCGACAGCGAGGATCGGAGCGCAGAGGAAGGTTGGAGGGGTGGAGAGGGACGACGCGAGTTCGACGAGGTCGTGGAACGCGTTGGCGACTGGTGAGCCGCAGAATCGAAGTTTCCTCTGGAAGGAGAACGGAAGTGATGCGTTCGCTCCGAGGAGCCGGGTGGAAGACCTTTTGTTTGAAGAGCGAAAGCACCGAGAGTCAGCAAGAGGTCGCGTCAAGTGAGAAGATCGAACCGGGAGGATCGAAGGCTCGGGAGCTCACCCTCGATTCGACGAAGCCGCGTGCTTCGTCCGGGTTCAGCGAAAAGGGGTGTGTGTAAATGAAGGTCGAAGCGATTTCCAAGAGCTTGAAGGCGACGAGGCAGAGGGATAGGTGCTCGTCCTTTCCGAGGAGCTTGAGGGTGATGGTGAGGAGTTCGACGGGGAGGGAGAGGAGCGAGGTGGGAGGTCCAGCTGCGATGGACGGAGGAAGGAGGACCTTGTACTTCTCCTGATAGATGGGAAGGGATATGAGAGGGTCAGCCTTCTGCATTTTACAACCTTGCACGAAGGAAAAGAGGGCGACGTACGAGAGACCAAACCCAACGACCTTCGCCCTCCCTTCCTTCCTCCCTTCGACTCTCCCAAACCCAAAACCCTCCAGAGACCGATGTTCTCGAGAGCTCTCCGATGATCTTGTCCTGATCCTGGGTCGTTAGTTTGAGGAGAGCGACGTCCGACCTGAGCGAGGCGTTCTCCGACGAGAGACGAGTATTGACCTCGAGTTGAGCTTGGTTCGCTTCCTGAAGCTGAGCGACGGTGGAGGAGAGCTGAGCCATGGAGGAGGCCTGAAGACGAGCCTGTTCTTCCAGTTGATCCAGTCGAGAGAGGATGAGGTCCATCGGGACGAGAGCGAAATGGAGGATTGTAGAGGAGGGGAGGGAGTTGTGGTTGTGCGAGACAAGTCGAGCGGAGCTGAGGCGAAGAGGAGGGGTTCCTCGACTCCGCTTCCTTCTGCTTTTTTTTCTCTCCAGAAACGACTTCTCCAGAACGGTTTTCAGATTCTTCGAGTGGGATCGAGTAGGAAATCTGGAAGTCATCCTACCTTGAGTCTCTGAGCTTCGACAACCACCTCGACTCACATCGCACCAACCCCTGTGTCGTGCTCCATTCTTCGCTCCCCACCTCTCATCAACAACCCCTTCGACCTATGAGCAAGTCGTCAACATATGTGGATCCAAGAGCTAAGCGAACTGAACAGCGATCTACAAAAGAATGCAGAGCTAAAAGCAACCCGAACGGACGCGTCCTCCCTCCCTCTCCTCCTACATCGCTCAATAATGAACCAGCACCGGTCTCTGCGGCGTCGAGGCCTTCATCACCTTCACCCTATATCTCTCCTTCGCCGCCTTCTCCTCCGCTCTCTCCCTCTCCCTCCTCCCCCACTCCTCCCCTTCGTCGTTCTCTGGAGGCTCAGGTAGGAGGTCGACCATTCCTCGTCCGATGTTGCACTCGTCTCGCATTCGAACGAGCTTCTCCTCCTCGATGTTGGTTTCGTCCTTGAGTCCGGCTTCCCACCACTCGGGGTACTCTCGAGCGATTCGTTTCCGGATTCGAAGCTTGAAGGCGGTTCCGTAGGCGTCTTGGTCTGAAGGGTGGGAGGAGAGGAGGGGGAGGGGACGCGTCGAGAAGAGAACGAGGGAAGAACGAGCGGAGGGGGAGATCGTGTGAGGAAGAGAGGGAAGGATGATGTCAGCATGTGCCTCGGCGACGAAGGGAAAGGGTCGAGAGCTCGAAGGGGAGAGCGAGAGCGAAGGGAAATCGAGTCGAACTCACAGTGCATGATCATCCGAATCGTATCCCACGTCGGCGCAGGAGCAGCGGGGAAGCCCGTCCTCTGGTTCATCTCGGTGAAGGCGACGTCCATGGCTCGATCAGGATCTCCACATCCCAGGAGGCAGCGAAGGTACGAGTGCCAGTTCTCCAAATCGAGAGGGAACTCTCCGTTTCGAAGCCAGCGGAAGATGTAGACCGCTTGGAAGGAGTCGGCGTGCAGTCGAATCGAGTCGAAGATCTGTGAAGTGGATGAGCCATTGAGTGAGGAGGATTGGAGCCAGATCTCGAGGCCTCGACGAGAGCAGGAGAAGGGAAGGGGGAGCGGAGGGAGAAGAGGCGACGAACGATGTTGACCGACTCGTTATTGGCAGCGACGTTGGGATCGTCCGACTCAGAGACGATGAGCCAGGTTCCGTAGGCATCCTTCTGGAGTCCGACTCGAGCCGAGGCGACCATGAAGGCGTTGTAGAGGGTTCGGTCGAACTGGAGGCGCGACGAAGAAGAAGAAGAGAGCGACGCGTCAATCAACGGAGCAGGCTCTACCAGCAACGAAACGAGACGCGAGACTGTCAAACTTGAAAGAGAAGAGACTCACTCGTATGTAGGGATCGATCCGACACCATGCGAGAGCGGTCTTGACGTGCGAGAGAACGACGGGTTGAATCTTGTCAAACGTCTCCTGCTCCTCCAGCGACATTCCATCCTTGTAGGCGACGCGGGCGTATTGACTGAAGAGGGTGGTCATGACTCGATGGCTGGGCTCGAATCCGGATCGACGAGCGTCGTTGATGAAGTTTCCGACGAGGATGGCCGGCGGGGTTTCGCTCTTCCACCACTCCGAGAAGATGAACTGGCGAACGATACCGAGGAAGGCGTCCTCGTCGGCGGTGATGGATTGGGGGTGGAGCTCGATGAAGTTGTTGTACCTGGAGAAGCAAGCAAGAGGGAGCGCAGGTCAGTCGGAGCGATCGTCGAGGGAAAGAGAGAGATCAAGACTCACATGGCGAAGGCCTCCTTATGACTCGACGCTCTGGTCATGAACCTCTTGATGTGGCCCACGACCGTCGGATTCGAGAAGTGAAGTCCTCGAACCTTCATGTCCTGGAGGAGTTTCCACGCTTTGGGATGATCGGCCTTCTCGTTCGACGACGCGGCGATTCCGTTGAGAAGGAGGTCGTAGACGTCAACGGTGGGACCGAGAGGTGGGAGTTCGTCTTCTGCAGTGGTGATGTCGAGGGAGGAGTGTGGTTCTGAGGAGGAGGGAGAGGGAGAGGAAGGTGGTTTGAGGGTTTCGCTCTCGGTGACGGCGTTGACCTGTTGGAGAGTCTCGGCTCGAAGGAGATCCGAGTAGACTTCCATGGACCGATCGATGTTGGGTTCCTCTCCTGGTCCTGGGAAGCAGAAGGCCTCGAGGAGAGGGAGAGCCATCTCGGCGTCGACGAGGATCCCTCGTTTCATCGTCGCCTCGTTGTAGACCCTCAGCGCTTCCTCCTGGCTTGACTTGGTCGACGGTCCTCCGTCCGGGTGAAGAACCTTGAGGATGAGCTCTCCCCAATGACGAGCGAAGAGTTCGACGTTCGTTTCCGACTCGAGGAGTCTGTAGCGACGCGAGGAGAACGTGAAAGGAGAGATTGATCAGCTTCGCCTCTCGAGCCTCGACTACTGCTCTCACCGCGGAAAGACGGTATAAAATTGACTCACTGAGCGATATCCAGCACCTCACTCATCTTCCGTACCGAAATCCCTCTCAGCAACGCGTCTATCGTCCCCTCGTCCGGCTCGACTCCCGAGTCCTTCATCTTCGCGACGACGTCGACTCCATCCTTGAGGGTCTTCTCTATCGACGCAGCAGCGACGAGCGCGTTCCATGGTACGACTCCCAGTACGTCCGTTCCGTCCGAGCTGACCTTGACGATGCTCATTTCTTCCGAGAGGGCTGAACGAACGAGGTCGAGAGCTCTCTCGGTATTGGTTCCATCTCCTAAGCGACGGTATCCCTCGGCGAGGATCGAGTAGGTTGCTGAGGAGGGAGGGAGACGAAGAGCCGACATTTTGCGAAGGATGGAGTCGACGTCGGAGAATAGAGGGGAAGTGGAAGTTGAGAGGAAGGTGTCGTTGTCGGAGGAGGAGGAAGAGGGGAGGGGAGGAGGAGGACCGGCTTGAGCTCGAGCGAGGAAGAGTCCCTTGAGGTAGAGATGGAACGTTTGACGATCTGGAGTGAGGTCGAGGATGGCGACTTGCTCCAAGGCTGATCGTAGGCCTTCCTCGTCTCCTGCTCGTGATAGACCTCCGAGGACGATGTTGAAGTCGATGATGGAGATGGGGATGTCGAGAGGGATGGTTTCGAGTCGAGGGAACGCGGCTCGTGGGGTTGGAGAGTTGGCGAGGAAGCGGAGGATGGCTCTGTAGTCGAGATGGGTAGGAGGGGATTGATATCGATGGGTGAGGTCCTCGACCATGGTGTCGATGATGGTCCACTGGTGTTCGTCTCTAGAACGAGAGAGAAGCTGGATGGCCGCTCTGACCTCCTCCTCGGATATGGACGGGTGCTCTCCTTCTTGCAGCTCTGCCATGGCTTCGAGGTAAGCTGGTCCTATCCCATGATGTCTCCCACTCTGAAGAGCTGACTTGAACAACAAGACTGGATCCTTCCTTGGAGGACGAATCGAGGTTGGGACTCGAATCTTGGATCTGTCCTTCTCCTTGATCGCCGTGAAGAGAGCCGTGAGGTGAGGGAGGTACGTCTTTGCGAGATGGTGAGCTTGGCCGAGAGGAGTATTAGGAGGGGATGTTCGAGGAGCATCGAGGGGGGAGATCGTATCTTCTGGTGGTGGTGGAGGGGAGGGCTTCTTGGAGGAGGAGGAGGAGGAAGCTCGCAGCGGGGAGGAGATGGGGGAAGGACGAAAGATCGGGGAGGAGGTGGAGGAGTGAAGGAGAGAGCCAGATCTATATATCCGCGCTCGAGTAGAAGAGAAGGCCATCCTTGTCCTCCGAAGATGGGTGAAGAGAGGGTAGAGGGGAGGATGGATGCAAGACGAGCTGGCGGTTGAAGGGAGGGAGGAGGAAGGGGAGACGAGGCTGACCTGTTGAGCTCCGGTTCGTTTGCCCCGACCCTTCTTTATATTTTATACTTGCTCAACTCTTTCGTGCTGACATCTTCAAGCCTAGTAGGTACCCTCGCCGATAGTTGGTGATCCGAAGCCGAGACCTTCCTCGCGTCGAGAAGGAGAGTAGAGACGAGCAAGAAGCGAGCTCGACGACGACGCGATCTCGCTCGCGTCTTCTTCGCTTCCTCTCAGCAAGAGAAAGCTCGCGGGCCTCAACGGAACGGATGGAAGATACCGAAGAGGTCCGTCATGATGACCATACCATCTCCTCAGCTCTCCCGTTGAATTCAACCACTCGACGTCGCTGGCTCTCCCTGGTTCACCACGTAGGCTTGAAACAGAACTTCTTGTGCCTCTTCCAGTCCGCTCGTTGGTGTTCTGGACAGAATAAGAAAGAACTTTGTCAGTCGAAGCGATTGTGAAGGTGGGGAAGAGTGGACACGAACGTGGAGAGCAGTAGCGAACGGCGATGCACTGAATCAAACGACGCGTCGAAGAAAGAAGGTCAGCGTTCGCCATCGCAAGCGGACAGGATGAGATGACAGTGAGACGCGGTGGATTAGACTAACCTTTGAGCAAGCCATCATCTCCTGTCCCTCCTCCAGCTCGGCACATGTCCACTTGCCATTCCTCGTTTCTCGACGCTCACAGCTCGTCCAGGGCAACCGTCCATTCTCCCTCACGCTCATCATGCTCCTCAATCGTTCCGGATCCGTAGCTCCTGAGCTGAGAGCATCGATGATAGACGTGCACCCCGGCCATAGCCCTTCCTCCAAGAAAGTGAGAAATGGTGAGTCCCTCCGGTATTGAGCGACGAGGGTGCAGAGACCGTTTTGATCCGAGGACGGGAGGGAGGGAAACGTCGCAACGTGGTCGAGGAGCAGGGAGGATAGCTTGATGAAGACTCTGAAGTCGACCAGGAAGTTGTTTCGAGCTTGGTGTAGTGCCTGAACGACGAAGTACGAAAACAGGTCAGCCGGCGATCAAGACGAAGGGGACGCGCTCTCGAGTTCGCTGTGAAGTCCACGAACCATCACGGTGTCCAGACGATCAACATATTCGACCAGGATATGTACTCCTCTCAGGTACAGTCCTGAGGTCTCGATGGGGAACTGGCGGATGAACCGAGGGAGGGAGGAAGAAGCGAGCCCAATAAGGGCCCTGAACACCTCGTGAAAGATGTTTTCGAGTCCACCCCCTGCTCCTGTATGAAGGTCCGAGCGGACGAGAGAAGGGAGATACTGCGAACAGAACTTTTCCTGTGAGAGAGAAGAACGAATGGTCGAGGATGAGCTCGAGACGAAGGAGAAGGTCGTTGAGCGACGAAGAGTGCGTTTCGGAAGGAGAGAGGGACGCACAACGTATGCCTGAGCCTCGTCGTCCGTGGTCGAAGGCGCTTTGACATACTGAAATTGTAGATGACGTAGCGGTGGAGAGTCAGACAGGTAGCAGGAGGAAAAGGAAGGGGTGCAAGGCGAGGGATGTCAAAACTCACCCTCAAATGAAGCAGGATGGCTTGACGGATGAACTCGGGAGCGCCGATGAGTGGGCCAGCAAGGCCACCGTCAGTGGAGAGGGAAAGAAGCCTTCCGAGCTCCGTGGGAGAAGGAGTGGCCATGAAGGAAGGTCGAGAGGGGAAGGGAGGAGAGGAAGGAGGAGGGTCGACGTCGAGCTCAACTTGAAAGCGTCGAGCTCCTCCTCTCCTTCCCTCCCACCCTCTTCAGCCTTCCCAGCACGTGTTTCCTCTTCTCAATTCATCTACACCATCATCCTCTGGGATTTCTTTTATCGCTTTGTTGAGATGAAGAACGAGTCCGCCTTGCACGAAAGGAGGGAGGTAGCGAACGAGGGACGACAGGTGAGCTCGAGGCCTCCTCCTCCTCCTCCCTCCCTTCTTTCTCGTCCCATCGTCCGCTTTTCCCCGGCTCGCTGCCTCTTTCTATCACTTGACGCAGAAGCTGACTATCATTTTACACTTCTCGTCATCGCTCTCCATCAAATCAGGACGAATCCCTCGCTTCCACCTCCAACCTCGACCAAAACATTCCTCTTCCTCTCTCCCCCGACCCTTCCCCTTCCGCCCTCTCTTCCACCCACCACAATCCCGCGCAATTCGTCACTTCACCAGTATCAGCGTCCTCATATGTATCGGTCGCTTCCCAACTCGCTCAACTCTTCTCCCGCGTCGGTCAACTCAAGTCGGAGAACGAGGCTCAACAGTCCTCCATCGCTCGTCTCTCGTCGGAGAACGCCTCGCTCAGGTCGGAGGTCGCTCTCCTCAAAGGAACGAGAAAGATCAAGATCACGTGATTGCTGAGATCTCAAGGAAGGGTGTACCTGACGGTCATTGGGTGTTGGAGGAAGGGGAGGAAGGAAAGCAGGCTGGACGCTGGTGTTGGCCTCTCGTTCGTCGCTCCTTCTTCTTTCCTCGTTCGTTTCTCGGAAGTCGATGCCTGCAGTCAGCTGACCCTTCCTATACTCCTTTACCCTTACCAGGAGAAGTACAAGGTCCCAAATCCGTCCCTCGCTGCATTCGGACCTCCGACCTCGCTCCTCTCTCTCCCCGTCGAACTCCTCACCCTCATCCTCGAGCTCCTTGGACGGGACGAGTATCTCACTCTCTGCGAGGTCTCCTTCAAGCTCTTGGAGCTCGCTTCCGATCACATGTACCGAGGCGGCCCTTGCCCAGAGCTGAACGCCAACCAAGCCTACGACTTTATTGACTCGAGGGTGCGTCTCCAGCTCACCTGCTTCCTCTTTCTCTCCCTGCCCCTTTCCTTTCGCTGACGGCGCCCTCCATTCTTCGGCTCAGGTTCTCGATCCATCCCCCAAGTCCGAACGCATCACTTCCCTCCTCCTCCCAGAAAGTCTGCAATTCGCTGGCTTTCCCGTCCTCCACCAGTTTGCGGACCTCGTCGACCTCGCTTCAACTCTGGCTTCCCCTCCATCCCCAATTCGCCTCAGATCCCTCATCATGGACAGCGGAGACCTCTTGGACCTCACTGGCTGGATGGACCTCCTTCGTTTCCTCGATCCCCTCGAACTTCAGCTCTGGTCGGGCGAAGAAACTCGCACTCCTCCCACCGTTCGCTTCGTCCCTGCCGACTTTGCCACGTCCTTTACATCTCAATGGACGCGGCTTCGGAATGTATACAGCGTCGGTCCCGATTCAGTCTTACTCGTCGAAGGAACGGAGGGAACGTCGGCTTTTGAGGCGCGTCTTCGTGAAGGTGCGGAGGACAGCGTCGTCGTCGCTCAACTCGTCCAAGAGAATCAGGATGGGAGGACGTGCAGGAGGGTAGAGGAGTGTAATTTGGCTTCCTTTTTGGACGCTCTGGAGGAGGACGAAGGACCGTTTTCGTTCGTTTCGTTTGATTTCAGGCTGGCGGAGCGCCGGACGACGAAGCGAGTTTCGTGTCAGAAGTCTTGAGCTGTAGCACTAGTCTTTTGATGTCCTTTGAGTATGGTGGTTCTTCGACTACCCCGGCTCTTTGATCTCGTTTATGTTTCGTCCTCTCCTTCGCCGTAGATTCGAACAGAGAGCAAGAACCAAAAAGCGCACGCGACGCGCCGAGATCGAATTCACACATCTGCCTCGCGCGCCCTTCATCTGCACCCTTCGCGCTGTTTGTTCTCTTTTCAGGACCTCTGGGAAAGCGAAGTTAAAGAAACATCAAGATGCATAACGAGAAAGAGGGATCTCCACTCGCCTCCCTCTCCTCAAAAAATCGAAACCCACGCAAGACGCAAAAGCCCAGCTCTAAACTCCTACGAACTCGACCCAACCACCCCACCTCCGACTCCATTCCCCATCCACCCATTCTCACCCACAGGGCCTCCAAACCCAACCTCGCTCATCCCCTCCTCCTTGATCTCGTTCCCACCCTCGAGCAACGAAGCCGCCGAGTCACCCTTCTCGACGATCCCCTCCATCTTCACCACCGCTCCATCGTCCTCCTCCTCCCCCTTGACTCCAGCAGCAGGTTCGGGAGACGGAGGGAAGGGGATCATCGTGCTTGGATCCTGATGTTCAGCAGCGGCAGCCTCGTCCATGGCCTTCTTGTCGACGCTGAGGGAGACTCTTGTGGATCGACGTTCTCCTCGCCATTCTTCTGGGGAGGCTGGACGGGTGGAGTTTCGACCTTTGGAGGTGTTTCGGGTGGAGGAGGAGGAGTAGTAGCCAGAGGAGTCGGAGGCGTTTCCCTGGAGGAAAGGTGAGAAAGAAGGAGGAGAGAAGGGTCAGTTTTGGGACGACGAAGCGAGGACGAGACCCGACGAGACGAGCGAGGCGAAACGAAACGACATGAAGAGATGAAGAAGGGGCAAAAAGAGGATCAGACTCACTTCGTCCTCACTGAGAAAAGAAACCAAAACGAAGGTGGAAGGATCGAGGTCAGCGAACGTTCGAGGAGACGAGGACGCGTCGCGTCGAGCTCGAAGACCATGAGCGAGAACGAGCAACTCACTCATCAACAACCCCAGTCCCTCCGTTCACGTAGTCAGGTTTCCTCGTCGACCGACGAGTCCTCGAAGTTCGAACGTCGGCTTGAGCGAGAGCGATAGCCATCTGCTCCTGCTTCTTCCTCGCTCGATCCAGCCTCTGCGAACGAACGAAACAAAAAACGAAGAGCGAATCAGCACGACGTTCTCCCTCTTTCTCCTCATACCAGCTGACGCTCTTCTCTCCTCTCCTCCTCCTCAACCCCGCCAAACCCAAAACGAAACCAAGACGCGAAGCTCGAACTCACCGCCTCCTCCTTCTCAATCAACGGCAGATGTTCCTCCTCCAACCACTTGGCCATCTCCACCTCGACCGCCTTCCCCTTCTCCTCCAAGTTCTTCGCCTGCTTGGCCTTCTTCGCCGCCGGTCCTCCAGCCGCGATCGTCGCTTCCTGGGTCGCGAGGAGGGAGGCGGAGACGGGTTGACGGAACTCCTCGATGAGGTGGAGGAGCTCTTCTTTCGTGGAGGTGACGGGAGTGAGGGGGCACTGCTTCTTGTAGGGGTTGGTGGAGGTGTAGATTCGGGTGGAGTCTGTGTGAGCGAGCGACGAAGAGGAAGGAGGGGAGAAGTCAGTTTCGAGATCTCGCGAAGACGAAGACGAAATCTCGTCCCTCTCCCTTTCCCTCTCTCTCTCTCCTCTCAGTCTCACACCCTCTTTTACTCGCCCAATAACGAAGGGGTCGAGCAAGAACTCACCATCAAACGACCAGTACCTCTTCTTCTTCCTATCGATCCCCATCGGCTGCACGACCAGCGGGTTCGTCTTGGGGTTGAAGTCCGTCTGCTTCTGATGACCCATCTTGTAGTTGTCCTGGATGATCTGTCGGATCGATTCCGAGTGAGCCAGTTGCCAGTCAACGAGTTGACGGAGGAGCTTCAACTGCAGCACGAGCCGAACGAAAAACGAAAACGAACAAAAACGACGCGTCGAGAACGAAAAGGGTCAGCAATTCGTTCTTCTCTCCTCTCCTCTTCCCGCTCTTCCCTCCTTTCTTCGTTCGCGTAGGTAGATAAAAGATGGCACACACCCTCTCCCTCCAATTCATCTCCCAAACTCTACTCCCAACCGCCTCCTCGCCGCCGTGAGACCCCTCGGAAGGCTCGTCGTCCCTCCTGTTGAGCTGGAACATCTTTCGCAGAGGGTTGAGAGCTTTGCGATCGGCTTCGTCCTTCTCTCCTGTAGGCAAAGGGATGGCGGGAGCAGAGACGGAGACGGGACAGTCGTGGTAGACCGACATGGAGGTGAAGCCGAGGCAGGTGTCGATGGCTGAGGCGAGAACAGGCGAAGGAGCAGGGTCAGTTTTCGAGAGGGTAGGAACAAGATGGGAGAGAGCTGGCAAAGGCTCACTTCGGACGAGGTGCTTGCCGAGGTTCTTGTCCCTGCAAAAATGAGAGAGAGAGGCAAAGAGTCAGTCAGCGCGTCGAAGAAAGAGACGAGGAGAGAGCGAGAGGTCGAACGAACTTCATGTCCTTGATAGCAGGCTTGAAAGCGAGAATGAATCGCTGCAGGATCGTCGAGAGGACCTCCGAGTGACCCTCGGCGTGAAGAGCGTATTCGAGACTATCAAAGAAACAAGGAGAACGAAGTCAGCTTCCGTTCGAGGAGAAAGAAAGCACGAAAGAGTGTGAAGAGCGACGACGACGTCTCGACGCCCGCGGGACGACCCAACCCGTCCCTTCCCCTTCCTCCCGAGCTGGTCCCCCTCGCTCGCGAGAGAGCGAGTCCCAAACTCGCTACGAGGAGGGGATATGAGTAGCAAAGCTAGGATCAAGAAGATCTTCCCAACCCTCTTCGACTTCACTCTCAAACAAGCCGTCTCGAAACGAGCCAAACCAATCCCACCTCACCATCACCCAACCAGGAGGGGAAGCGACCCTTCCCCTTCGCGGGTAGGCCCTCTACCCCCTTCCTTCCTCTCTAAGACACGTCAGAGTGAGCCTCCAGTGCTCCGGAAGGGTCTAGATGAAGAATAAATGAGCTCGAACGCGTTCTTGGGTAGCGAACGAGCTCAACCGCATCCTCCCACCACCATCCAAGGAGAAGAGCTCCTTCCCTCCCTGCGAGCCTCCCATCCACCTGCGGTTCACTCGGAACGCGAGAAAACCTTCTCGGGGACGAGGTCGGAGTGCTCTGGAGTCGTGAGAGAGTCCAGATCTCGAGAAAGAAGAGCCGGGAGGAAGGACGGAGGAGAAGTGCTGAAAGCTCAAGTCAAGCACGTCCTTGCTCTTCCTTCCCTTCCCTGAGGACCTTCCCTCGCTCGTCCCCACCCTTCCCGAGCACCTCTCGACGCGAAAAGGGTATCCAGAGAAAGAGGAGAGCCCAGAGAGGCTGGAGGAGGTTGAAAAGTCTGACCAAAGACGAGATTAAGCTCACTCCATGACGTTTGAGATTCCTCCCCTCCCAATCAACGAGGCATGATGGAACTTGACGATGAAAGCCCAACAGAACCTGAGGAAAGAGAGCGGGTCAGTCTCGCGTAGCATTCAGAAGATAGATACGATGGACTCACCCAGTCTGCCAGTCGTTAGCAGCGCAATCTGGCTCTGGGAGGACCTGTTTGGGAGCTGGAGGAGGAGCAGGAGCCGCTGGAGCAGGAGGGAGGGGAGGCGCGACGAGGACGGGCTTGACTTCATCTTCCGTCTGTGCTGCTGGAGGAGGGGGAGGGGGAGCTTCGACGGGAGCGGGTGGCGGTGGTGGAGGGGCTTCTGTAGGCGGAGGAGGTGGAGGAGCGGGGATGGAGGAAGAGGGGACCATCTCTGGAGCAGGAGGAGGGATTGGAAGGGAATCCATCGTCGTGAAGGTTGGGAGACGAAAGCGAGTTGAGAGCGAGAGAGAGAGTTCACCAACGCCGACGATGGATTCTGATCAACTCTTCCACATTAGAAACCTCTTCAACCAGGGTGAGCGCATACATCTACTCTCCACCCTCCAGCTTGAATCGGGTTGATCTGACGTCTCTATCGTTCTCTACAGGCAACTACTCGACATGTTCGTCTCGTCTCCTCCCTTCCCCTCCCTTCCCTCCATCCTCTCGCTTCTCTCCACTCGAACTCGCCTCGTTGACACGCAGATCTGCTCCCCCTCGTTTGGATCGTATACAGGCATCTCTACCGCCACTCCTCTTATCCCTTCTCCTCCCTCCACGCCTGAGGATGTGACTCTCGCCATCTACGTCGCTCGAGCCCATCTCGCTCTCACCCCTCCAGAGACAGACAAGGCCATCAAGCTCCTCACAGGTTGGGGAGAGGACGAGGTTGAGGTCAAGGGTACGTCTGCTCTCTCTTCCCTCGTCCGAAAATCCTCCTCTTTCCATGTTGAACGAGAGATAGAGAGCTCAGCTCAACTCCAACGTGTCAACCTCGAGCTCACTCCTCCCTCTCCCTTCCTTCCCTTCCTTCCACGTTCGCCAGCCGTTACCCTCCTCGCCCAGTACATCGCCTCCCCCTCGGAAACGATCCTCGACTCTCTCCGAGACATCCTGATCGAACTTGAAGACTCGGAGCCTACACCAGAAACGTCCATCGCCAAAGCAGCAGCTGCAACCGCTTTCGTCCGGGCAGGAGAGCTCGAGGAGGCTGTAGATGTGCTCAGCGGGGAGGACAAGAGCTTGGAGTGGTGAGTACATACCTTCTCTAGCTACTGGCGTGGGTCTCGACGGGTGGTGAAGAAGGATGCGAAACGGGGACGGGAGGGAAAGAGAGCAGAGGAGGGAGCGAGCTCGCGAGAGAGATGGGCTGAAGCTGACCTTTTCCCCTTCCCCTTCTCTTCCCTTGCGTTCAAAGCGTCGCCATCCTCGTCCAAATCTACCTTTCGATCGACCGGATTGACCTCGCCAAGAAGACCTACGAGGCTGCTAAGGCCTGGGGAGACGATTCGCTGTTGGTTCAGATGATGGAGGCTTGGATTGGCTTGAGGGTGGTGAGTCTCGTTGTTCCCTTCCTTCGTCTCTCCTTCTCGCGTCCCGCTTTCGTTCTCTCTCCCATGCAACCAAAGATCGCCTTCGCCCGCCTTGTGCTGTCCTTCCTCGCGTCCGCTCGTCGTCGCCCTCGCCTCAGCTCAGCTCACTGACCGTTCTTCCTTCTTTGCCTTTCCCTTCGCGTCTCGTCCTCGTTCTTCGTTCTCGTCTCTCGTCGTTGACAGCAAGGATCCTCCCTCCAACCTTCCTACTACTTCTACGACGAGCTTCTCCTCGGTCCCTCTGGTTCGTTGTCTGTCTTCCTTCCTCTTCATCTCCCTCCCCATCCAAACTAACCCTCCTCCTCCTCTCTCCCCCTCCCTTCCCTCCCCTCCCCTCCCACCCCCCGCCCACCACCCGCCCACCACCACCACCGCCCCCTCCCGCCCCCCTTCGCCAGGCCGAACCCCCTCCATCCTCTCCTCCCACGCAGCAGCCCACCTCCTCCTCTCCCACGCCGACGAAGCCCGCTCAGACATCGAAATCGCCCTCACCCTCAAGTCGCCCACCGGAGAGGACCTCGCCTCGGACGTCAACGTCCTCGGAGTCATCGCTGGAGTGCTCGGAGCGGGATCGAAGGGGGATGGGTACGTGAAGGAGTTGAAGGAGAAGTTCCCGGAACATCCGATGGTGAAGGATTTGGAGAGGAGGGAGGAGGCGTTTGATTTGGCGGCGGCCAAGTTTGCTGTTGCTGCTTGAGTGGAGGGATTGTGATGGACTGTTCGTTTCTTTTGGTTCGTTGGTCGGGAGAGGAGGGGAGAAAGATTGAAAGGGCGTCCAGAAAGAGTCGAGGCGAGAGGTTGGAAAGGTTTGGGAGCTGGTTTTTGGCTCGGATCGTACTCGACGCGTCCCGTCTCGCTTGCTCTTTCGTTCCTCGAGTCACGGTCAGACGAGAGACTGCATGTGTAGAGAACGACGGAGAGTGTGAAAAAAAAGGGAAACTTGGTATTTGACGACGGCTAGACGGACTTGGACTGCTGCTGCTGAGATTCCTTCGTCTCCCCCTTCTTCGACGTCGCCTTCGTCACGCTAAAACGAATCGAGACGAGATCAAAGTCTCTGCCGAAGCCAACCAGCGTATCTATGAACGTTGAGAGATTTGTCTCCTTCGCCACCTTCGACGATTCAACATCGGTCAAAGTCCTTGTCCAAAAGTCGACCTTGACGCGAGGAGTGTCGGGCGAGCATCGACGAAGGCAAGCTTCGAAGACTGACGTTCGCTCGGACCCTTTGACGAGGAGAACGGCCTCGGAACCGAAACTAGTGACCCTCCGAAGTCGAGTCCAGTGAGATGAGAACGATGCGACGAAGTCGGCAGGGACGAAGCGGACGGTGGGAGGGGTGTTGATTTCATCGCCCGACCAGAGCTGAAGTTCGAGGGGATCGAGGAAACGAAGGAGGTCCATCCAGCCAGTGAGGTCCAAGAGGTCATCGTCGTCGATGATGAGGGATGTGAGGCGAAGTGGGGATGGAGGGGAAGCCAGAGCTGAAGCGAGGTCGACCAGGTCCGCGAACTGGTTGGAGACGGGAGAGCCAGCGAATCGCAGACTTTCTGGGAGGAGGAGGGAAGTGATGCGTTCGAGCTTGGGGGATGGATCGAGAACCTGTTCGAAGGGAGAGCCAAGAAACGGAGAGCGCCGTCAGCGAAAGGAAAGGGGTAGGGAGAGAAAGAGGAACCAGGTGAGCTGGAAACGCACCCTCGAGTCAACAAAGTCGTAGGCTTGGTTGGCGTTCAGCTTTGGGCAAGGCTCGCCTCGGTAGATGTGATTGGAAGCGAGCTCCAAGAGCTTGAAGGAGACCTCGCAGAGAGTGAGATACTCGTCCCGTCCAAGGAGCTCGAGGATGATGGAGAGGAGTTCGACGGGGAGAGAGAGGAGGGAGGTGGGAGATCCAGCTGCGACGATGGGAGGAGGGAGGACCTTGTACTTCTCCTGAAAAAAGGGGACGGTTATATGAGGGTCAGCTTGCAGCATCTACTACCCCTGGAAGGGCGAGACGAAAAGAAGGAAAGGCGACGAACGAGAGACCAGAGCCATCGACCCTCCTCCTCCTTTCCTTCTTCCCTATGACTCTCCCACATCCAGAACCCTCCAGTTGGCGACGATCTAACAAGCTCCCCGATGACGAGGTCTTGATCCCTGGTGATGCTCCTGAGGGTCTGGTTCTCGACGGAGAGACGAGCGATGGAGGACGCCTGAGTTGCGTTCTACGATGAGAGACGAGCGATGGAGGATGCTTGAGCTTCGTTCTCTGACTTGAGCTGACCGACCAGGGAGAAGAGCTGAGCGAGTTGGGAAGAGACGGAGAAGGATGTTGGTGTCGATGCTGGTGTATCGACGAGCTGCGAGGGATTGTGGTGGGTGGAAGGGACGGCGAAAGAGGAAGGGAAGTCGTGGGAGGGAGGAGGCGAAGAAGGTTGCAGGTCTTGATCGATTTGCGAGGTTGTAGCGAGGGAAGTGTTCTAGTTTTGGCGAGAACGAGTGAAGAAAGTCAGCGAAGCCTCGAGATACCGGCTGAAAAGTAGCCAGGGATAGGGAAACGGACGGAGGATAGGAGGGGGAAAGAAGATGGAGGAGGGCAAAGGACTCGAGCTCACCTTTCCTTCGTCGTTCGCTCCTTCCCTGGCTTCGTTCAAGGCGGACTCGTTCTTCATCTCAACAAAGCGTCAAGAGAGATCCCAGAGGATGATGGTGTAGATGATTTGAGAAGAGGAAACACGTGCTGGGGAGGCTGAAGGGGGTGGGAGGGAAGGAGAGGAGGAGCTCGACGCTTTCAAGTTGAGCTCGACGTCGACCATCCTCCTTCCTTCCTTCCCTCCTCTCCTTCCCATTTAGACTTCAAGATGGCTATTCCTCCCCCTTTCAAGCTCGCTCAGCTGCTGAAACTCTCCGAGTCCGGCTGTGCTGCTCAAATCCCTTCTACCTACTCCAAGGAGGAGCAGATGAAAGCGGGTGCCGCGGTCGAAGCTCATTTTGACGTCTGTCTCTGTCTGTCCCTTGCTTCCTTCCCATTTGTCTGACTGCTTTCCCACGCTCCTCTTTGGATCTTTCAGAACTTTCGGTCGGCTTCTTTCGAAGCGGGAGCGTACATTGTAAGTTATCCTAGATGTTGGCGCCTTCAGGTCTTCCCTCGCCGGTGCGAGAAGGCTGACGGCCTTCCTCGCTTTCCCTTCTTCTCGTCCAGACAGAGTTCTGCTCCAAGTACCTCCCTTCCCTCATACGAAGTTATACAGCCTTGGAAGGCTCCATCTCTGGCTTACTGTACTTGTACGTCGTCGAACTTGTTTTGGGGGACGGGGGCGAGACCCCCTTTCTTCCTCGATTCGTTCGGTCCTTCCCGGACGAGGCCTCAAACTTCTTTCGTGCCTTCACCGTCGGTATCAAGAACCCCCTGCAGGACATGCCAATCAGACTCGTGGGTATGATTTCCTCCTATCAAGTCGGAGGGCGCCCGCTCACGCTGACCCCTTCCTCTGTCTTGTTTGACAGCCAAATCCTCGCTTCCGACGGGCCACGCAGAGGGCCCTCCAGTCCTTCTTCAACCTTACCATCTCGATCTCCGAGCACCTTCCCGACACCTCGCCTTTCCCTTCTCTGGACCTCTCCACGAAGGAAATCCTACGCGCCTTCGTTGCGCGACACAATCACGACCCGCGGGATCTTCGATCTCTCCTCGAGGAGCAGGGACTTCTGCTCAAGGACTTGATCTCACTCATGAGTGCTGTTTCTCATGCCGATGCAGACCGTAAGCGAGTGAAGGCTTCGCTGCCCTTGCGAGCGACGTGTTGGTTTGACTGCGAGCTTCGAGTCGCGTCGGACGAGGTTGGAAACGCGTCGACGTGTGCAAACCTCGACGAAGGAGAAGAGATGATGGCTTGTTCGAGGGTGAGTGAAATTTACCCGCATCTCGCTATCTCTGTTTATTGAGCTCGCGCTGACCTCTCTGTCTCTCGACGCGTCGGTCTCCGCTCGCTCAGTGTCTCGCCGTTCGCTTTTCGCATCCTCCTCTTTCTCCTCACCGCTTCGCTAACTCGAATTCATGTTCTCTTATCTCCAGAACATCAAAAAACCGACTGGAAGAGACACAAGCGACACTGCTTCAAGTCGACGTGGTGAACGGTTCGACGCGACGGGCTCAAGGTTTGGGGTTCGAGGCTTTAGGATTTGGGCTGGTGGCTTTTAGCGGGCTCAGGATCTGATGATACGTGTCGGAACCCTAATGTCGCGTTGTGGAAGTACCCCTCGCGTTCGAACGAACGAGGGAGGCGAGAGCGAAGGAGGCGACGCGAGGGTCAAGTTGGATTCGGCTCGACTCGCGCGAACGGAGAGGATGAAAACGGTAAGGGCTGATAATATCCACCAATCTAAGTGAACCGGGAGAAGTCTAGTGTATGCAGATCTAAGTCTAAGCGATGATGTCGAAGAGATTGAGTCGAAAATCCAAGGTTTGACGTCCGTCGCTCTTGAAGACGGGGAGACGAGCCTACTGCTTGAGCTCGACAGGGATGGGGGTTCCGAAGACTCCCGCGAGAAGATTGACGGCACCTGAGAACGAAAGACGAAGAAGTGTAGGGGCGAGGTGAGTTTGGATGCGCGAGAAGGACGCGTCGAATGTGGGAAGGGGCGCAGAGAAGGGAAGACGAACAAAGAGCTCCCATCTCGTCTCGACACTCCATGGTCGCACTTCCGACGTGAGGGAGGATGGCACATCTAGTCGAAGACAGAAGGAAAGGGAGTGGGGTCAGCTTGACGAAACGAAAGGAGAAAAGTTAGCAGGCCGAATAGAGAGCGGAGCGAACGAACCTGGGCTCGAGAACGAGAGGGTGATCAGCTGAAATCGATGGCTCTCCTTCGAGGACGTCCAGACCGGCAGCAAAGATGGTTCCCTCTTTCAGGGCTTTTGTGAGAGCGACAGAGTCGACGATGGTTCCCTGTCGAGCACGAAAGCGGACAGAAGACGCGTCGACTTTGATCAGCTCTCGTTTCTCTCGTCCTCATCTGGCTCTTGAAGAAGAATCACCGACTCACCCTAGCAGTGTTGACCAACACAGCCGTCTTCTTCATCCTCCCCAAGAACTCCTCACCCACCAACCCTCTCGTCTCCTCCCCACCGTAGCAAAGCACAAACAACACGTCGCTCTCTCTCGCCAACCTCTCCTGATCCACCCACTCAATCTCGCAGCCCATCTCCTTACTCAGCGCCACATCGTCCTTCTTGGTTCTAGTGTTGTAGATGCACTTCTTGGGTCCGAAGGGGAGCATTCGCTGGAGGGTGGATTGAGCGATTCGACCGAATCCAAGGAACCCGACCACCGTCGAGGAGGTGAGTCCTCGTCCTGCGAGAGTGTAAGGGGAGAAGGGAGGCCATTGACCGGCTTGGACGAGGGCGGTGGCTTCTTTTCCACGACGCATGGCGAAGAGGGCGAGGAGGACAGTGAGATCGGCGACTGGATAGGGGAGAAGAGGGAGGGAGGTAAGTCAGGACGCGTTCGGTTGAGAGAGAATGGGCGAAGGAGGGACTTACCAGCGTCTGTGAGGATATCAGGAGTGTATCCGATGAGAACGCTTCGCTTCCAGGCAGAGTCGAGGGCGATGTGATCTGTTCCTACGGACTGAGGAGAGGAGGGAAAGAGATGGGCTGTCAGCTTGGTTCGCCGTCCGTCCGTCCTGGCTTGTCGAGCTCACCATTGTTGAGACGACCTTCAGGGAAGGACCGGCTGTCACAGTCGAGGGGGAACGTCAGATTTGCGAAAAGTGAGAGCTGATAAGGAAGACCTCAGACGAACCAGCCGCGAAAACTTCCTCGTTGATCTAGAACGAAGCGTTCAAGCTCATCAGCCTTCCGTCCCCTTCCTCCGCTCCGTTCCTTCACAGACTCACCTTCTCGCTGAACATGCACAGGATCCCAACAGCTCCCGGAACGTTCTCGAGCATCCAAGCTCTGTCGCACGCTGAGTCTTTAGGCCATTCGACGACCTGGAACGAGAAAGAACGTCGAGTCAGCGAAAGGAAGGGAGGGAACGAAGAGGTCGAAGCTCGCTCGTTTGTTTGAACGAACGAACCTCAGCTCCAGAGGTTCGAATCTTGTCCATGTTAGCTTTGGAGAGCTGTCCAGTAACGACGATCTTGGGAGCGGACATCTTGGCTTGAGTTGAGGGTTTTGGGTGAGTGGCGGGTGAGGGCAAACAGGACAGGGAAGGGGAGAGTTCGAAAGTGACTCGAGCTCGGCGGCACTCCGTTTCGAAGGAGAAGTCCGTCTTTCCCTTATCTGGATCAAGCAAAGTCAAGAAAAACAAACAGAGGTAGATGGATATTCGTGAAACTGGTATGGTAGGTCGTTGACTGAAGCTGATGAGACGGGCGTAAGAGAAAAGACACGAGCGAGAGAAGAACACAAGCAGAAAACGAAAACGCAGATCGACCCAGATCTCCCTCCCTCCTGCGTCGAAGCAAACGAACAAGAAACGAGATCGGGCCCTACTTGTCGTTCTGGTGGTCGACGAAGTCCATGGCGTTCTCTCGAGTGATCTTCTTGATGGAGGAGACCTTCTCGTTATTGAAGAAGACTCCGTAGCAGTTGTCGGCGTTGGCGATCATCTCAGGTCGGAAGGTCGTCGTGATGAACTGGCCGGTTGCTGAGAGCTCGTGGATCATTTCTGGGAAGTGAGATGAAGAGGGGGAAAGAAGGGTCAGCGAGGGCAGACGAGGCGAAGGCGACGGATGCTCTCGAAGAAGGAGAACGCGACGAACCTGCGACGGAAGTTCGGTACTGAGCATCGAGGTTGGCGTCGATCTCGTCGAAGAGGTAGAAGGGAGCTGGATCGCACTTCTGTATGGCGAAGACTGTTGAGAGAAGAAGAAGTCGCGTCAGAGAACGAAGAGGAGAAGAAGACGCGTCGAGCGAGGACGACTCACCGGTGGCCAACGCGACGAGAGCCTTCTGACCTCCCGAGAGCTGCTGTATACGAAGTCCTTCGTCGCTCTTAGAGTTAAAGGAGACCTGATGAACCAAGAAAGAGGAGAAGGTCGGCCTTCTCGAGCGAGAAAGAAGGAACGAGGAACGAAGGGAGAGAGGGAACGAACCTTGATCGAAACACCAGTGTAGTTGGCAGAGGAAGACTTTGCAGCCTCGTCTCCCGAATCCTCCTCGTCCTCCTCGCCCTGAAGAAGAAGGAAGAACCAAAGTCAGCGCCTCGTTTCTCGAGAATCGAGCTCTCGTCGCGTTCGAAGACTCACCTGAGCAGCAGACTTCTTGATCATGATGAGCCTTCCCCTCCCCGCCGGCACCAGTTTCTCAAAGATCTCCGAAAAGAATCCCGAGACCTGAGCGAAGATCTTCTCGATGACCTCCTCCTTCTGCTTGTCGAGGCTGACGATCAACTTCTGGATCGACTCGGACGACCGTTCCATCTCGGCGTGTCGACCAAAGATGTTATCTCGAAGCTTGTCGTTCTGCTCGTACATCTGGATGGCCTGCTTGTTGACGTGAGCGTACTTGGAGAGCGAGGTCTTGACCTTGTGGAGTCGTTTGAGAAGCTGGGAGAAGAGGGAAGGGAAGAGATCTCGTCAGGGAGGGAAGAACGCGACGCAAGGAGAGATCAGTCGAGAGACGAGAACTTACCCTCGCGGAGTCGACGTCCTCGTACTTGGTGAAGGCTTCCTCTGGCAGAACTCCGAGATCTCGAATGAGCTTGGTGCACTCGTCCTTCCTGTCGGTGAGGGTCTGTCGTTTCGAGATGTATCGCTCAACGATCTTCTGCGATTTGGCGATTCCTCGACCGTCCTCGACCTGCTCCGTCTGGATTCGATCCAGATTCCCAGTGGCTTCCTCGATGGCAGATGAGAGCTCCTCCTTCTTGTCGTCGTCGACTGCAAAAGAAGAACGAAGAAGGGAGTCAGCTGCGAGTCACGCGAAGGAGAGGAGCGAGACGAAACGACTCGCGAGCAATCGCTGTCTCCAAGTCCGAGATCGACTTCTTGAGAGCGGCTGCTTCCCTGCGACGAGTATCAACGTCGTCGACTCGCAAGGACTGGGTAGCATCGAGGTCGCCGAGGGAGTCGAGTTGGGATTGAAGTCCGTTTCGTCGCTTGAGCAGACTCTCCTTGAGCTCGATCTCGAGGTTGTTCTTCTTGATCTCGATCTGTGAAGCAAACACGTTCGAACAAAACACGAAGAGTCAGAACCTCGCGAGGAAGATAAGAAGAAAACCAAGAGACTCACCTCTCCTCTCTCCTTCGCCTTGTCCGACAACGACTTCTGCAGCTCTCCAACCTGTCGACTGAGACTCTCGACCTGCTCCTCCTCCTCCGAAGTCAACCCCTTCGTCATCTTGGTCTTCAACTCCTTCTCATGAGCGTCCTTCCTCGTCTCCAGCGTCGTCACATCCGTCGTCGCCTCGTCCAGGAATCGTTCGAACCTCGCGATCCTCGTCTTGAGCTGTTCCTCCTCCTGCTCGGCGTATCCGATCTCAGCCATCAACGGCTCCCTCCCTTCCTGGACGGCCTTCCTCTTGGACTCGAGGACCTGCATCTTTCCGACGATGCGAGTGATGTCCTGTTCGAGCTTGGAGATGGATCGCTTGACTTCGGCGAGACGAGTGGATTCCGATTCGAGCTTGGTTCGCCACAGCTTCTCGGCTCGAACTCCTTCGATTCGAGAGCGTCGAACGTCGTGGTAACCTCCGGTGAGAGCTCCCTTTCGGTCGGCCTTGTCTCCGTCAAGAGTGATGACGTTGAGACCGTGTGAACGACGGTAGGCGGTGGCGATGTGGAGATCGTTGGCGACGACGGTGCTTCCGAAGACCTGAAGAGGAAGAACAGAAGAGGGACGGGAGGTCAGACGCGTCGAAGAAGCTCGAGGCATCGAAGGAAGACTGACCTGCTCGAAAGCAAGAGCGTGCTCCTGGTTGAACCTGAGTCGCTTGATGAGAGGAGTGACTTCGTTCGTCTCGGGGTAGGTGTGAGGTGTGCTTCGGATTCGGTTGAGTGGGACGAAGGTGAGTCGACCGGCTCGCTCCTGGTTCATGACCTCGACGAGCTTTTGAGCTGTGACATCGTTGTCGACGACGACGTGGAAGAGACTGAAAGAAGCGGAAAAGCGGATTCAGTCAGCTCAGAGAAGATGCAGGTCGGAGCCGAAGGAAAGAACGAACCTGTTTCCCGCCGTCTCCTCGACCGCCATCGCGTACTTGTCGTCCACCTCAAACAGCTTGTAGAGGGGACCGTAGACTCCCTCTAGGCCAAGTCGCTCGACAATTCGATCCAGGTTCTTGAGTCCCGACGAGGTGTCCTGGAAAACGAAGGAGAGAATGGTCAGAATCGACGTGACTGAGGACAACAGGACGAGACTGAACTCACTCGATCCATCATGCTCGCAAGATGCTGCTCCGAAGTTCGATGCTCGTTCTTCGCATGGCTGACCGTCGACTCGAGCTTCGCGTCCTCTCGCCAGAGGTCCCTGAGAAACGAGAAAAAAGATCGAGGGTCAGCACCGAGTCTCGTCGCGTTTCGGCTTGCGAAACGAAGTCACTCACTTCCTCTGATCACTGATCTTCACCTCCTCCTCCTTCAAAGCAGCCAACTCCTTCTGCCACTCTCTCGACTTCTCCTTCCTCTCCTCGAGATCCCTCCTGTCCTCCTCCAGCTTGTCCTTGACCTCCTGGAGTTTCGTTCGAGCAGCTTCGAGCTCAGCCGTGAGTCCCTGAACGCGTTCCGCCTGAGAAGCCTGGAAGGCAACGAGGTTGGCGATTTCCGACTTGAGGTACTTGTCTCGATCAGCTTGAGTTCGGAACTGAGTCGTTCGTTCTTGCTTGGCGTAGAGAGCGTCGAGTCGAGCTTTGGCGGTGTCGAGACTGGATTGACGACAGAGAAGAGCTCGTCAGAGAGGGTTCGAGGAAGAACGAGATGGATTCGAGCGACTCACGTTTGCTTCTCCGCCTTCTCTGACTTGACCTTCTCCCTCCACTCAGGTTCGACGTTGGCGAGCTCCTCCTCGGCCTCAGTGATCTTCTCCTCGACCTCTCCCAGCTCTCGCTCCAACCTCTCCTTCCTCTCCTCCCCGGCTCCAGCAGCGGCTTCCGAGTCGACGATCAAGCACTCGACTTCGGTGAGAGATCGAACGAGGTCCTTCATCTCGATCTCCGACTGTTGCGACGAGATGGCGAGAATGGAGAGTTGTTGTCGATTCGAGGAGACGGTGTTTTCGAGTTGCTGGAGACGCGAGGATGAAGCGAACGCGATCGAGGTCAGCACGAAGAATAAACAGCGTCCCGACAAAAAGAGAGAGAGAGACCGACTCACTTGAATGATCTTCTCTCGCTTGATGAACTCTTGTCGACGAGCGTTACTGTCGTTCATGTTCTCGGCTCGTTCTTGTTCCATCTGTGCGCGAGGAACCAAAGAGACGCGGGTCAGCTTCTCTCCCTCTCCCTCTCCCTCTCCCTCCCACTCTTCAGACCTATCGCAGCTAAGACGAATCAACTCACGTTCTCCAGCGTCGTGCTGATCTCCTCCAACTCCTTCGAGAAGATCGCGTACTCCAAGCTCTTCCTGTCTCGATCCTTCTCCTGGAACTCCTTCAGCTCTCCCTTCTCCTCCTCGAGTTCCTCCAGACGCGACTCGATGGCTTCCAGGGTCTTGACCATCTTGGCTTTCTTCGCCTCTGTGACGAGGAAGGAGAAAAGGAAGGGCGAAACGAAGGCGATGAGCTCGAGCTCGCGACGTTGGAGGGAAGGGAGAGGGAGAGAACGAACCAGCACTAGCGAGCGTCTTCAGCGATTCAGCCTTCTTCTCGTCGTAAAGCGTGGTTCCTCCAACCTCTTTGAGTAGTTCTAGACGTTCCGAGTCCTTGGCGTTGGTGAGGAAAGTGATCTGCAACGACGAAGGGTTTGATCAGCTCGAGCTCAACTTCCTCCTTTCCCCAGCAGCGCCATCCGAGCCACCTCCGACTCCCCCCATCGAGCTCGACGAGAGATAGGGATGTCGACTCACCCTTCCTTGAGGTACAATGTAGTAAGGGTTGCTCTTGCTGAACCCCGCACTCTCCAACAGGTTCATGACCTCGGCCTTGGACGAGGACTTTCGATCCACCGAGTACTCGTCCTTCTTGAGTCCAATCGTTCGACGAAGGATGACTTCCTCCTTGCCGGTGGGGAATCGAGAGTCACTGCGAGAAAGATAAAAACGCGTCGAGGGAAAGGGGGAAGGAGAGGTGAGCTCGACGAAGGAGGGAGGAGGGAAGGAGGCGGGTGAGCTCGAGGGAAGGGAAGGAGGGAGGCTAAACGAACCTGTTGTCGAAGACGATCTGGAGAGAGAACGCAGAGAGATCGAAGATGGAGGCGTCAGCTCTCTACAGAAGGAATGTGGAGTGTGGTGAAGGAGGACTGACCTCGACGTAGGCACTGAGAGTTGTGGAGGTGCTCATGCCTTCATGGAGGAGAGCTTGACGATCCTCTCTCGACATGGACGTGTAGGCATCCGAGAGAACGAATCGAATGGCTTCAGGCGTAGGAGAGCAAAGGATGTTCGTATAAACTTCGTGAACTCGCGAAGAGGGGAAGAAGATGGGGAACGGGGACGGGAGGGAAGGGAGGGAAGGAAGGAGACACTGACCTGAGAAGAAGTTGGACTTCCCGCTACCATTCCTCCCTACAACGACATTATGACCAGATCTGAGGCATCCAGGGGGGAGGATGTCAGCTTAAAGATCATGTCTAAGCTAAGCTAAAGAAAGAGGAATTGGGCTCACGAGAAGGGTTCGACGGCTGTCTGATCTCGATACGACTTGAATCCTTGGATCGTGAGAGTCTGCGTTTCGTTCGTTCCACATCCAACACCAAAGAGAGTCAGCTCGAGTTGTGTAGATCGAAGATGAGGAAGAGCTGACCTTGATGTAAACCATCCCTACTCAGACTCGCGATTGGGAAGAAAGGGGAAGGGAAGGGGAGGAGCTTGATGGGAGTGAAGGTGAGCTCGACCTCTCGCGCGTCAAAGTGAAATGAGCGAGCTCGGAGGACAAACTCGTCGCGTCTTCAGCCCTTTCCTTCTGCATTTTTTCGGAGTAGAAGAGTCGTCAGCTTGAATAATGAAATCGATGTAAAACTTGGCTTCGTTAAGAAGAAGCGAGTATGCTTCTCGTCGAGATCAGACGCGTCGCGATCTCTTCGCGTTCTCAGCCCTCTGGACTGCTTTGGGCCAGTTGTTACGTTTCCTTTCGCCTCTGCGAATCTCAGAGAGGAATCAGAGTCTGGCCCAGAGCTGCTCGACCTACCAGAGCCTCAGCTCACTTCCCTTGAAGCCTCACGTCGACCTGGAAGCACGTCGATCGACTCACTCACGTCGTTCCTGCTTCATCTATTCTACGAGCCTCAGTTTCTCGCGAGTGTGTCTGACGAAGATTCCTCTGCTCTCTCTTTTTCATTGAAGGATTTCTCCGAAGGGGGCTCGTTGAATTTTCATTTGGGCTGGAGCGAGCCGATCTCACCGTGGCTTTCTCAAACCCTATCGCTCCTCCCTCGCTCCTTTGCTTTTCCTCCCAACGTTCAGTCAACACCCAACCCTGCCTTCCTCCCCTCTCCTTCTCAGAACACAGACTTCTCTCTTTTCAACCAAGCAGGTCCAAGCTCCCAGAAACCAACTCTCATCCCATCCCTCCCTCTCCTCCCAAAGCTCGAACCGAACAAGATGCTCTCCTCCCCTTCCTCCTCGTCCAAACCCGTTCGACCAGCAGCAGACCTCAACTCCCTCCTCAGCTCGGATGAACGCACGCAGCTCGATGTAGTTCTCGCTCATTTCCAGGAAAAGGGTCACGCTGAGGAGACTGAGGGAGGGTTGAGTGAAGGAGAGAGGTTCTGGATGGTGAGCTCGACCGTTCTTCGCCTCGGTCCCTTCCCTCCTCGTTTGTTGTTTGACTGAAACGACCTTCCTGCCCGCTTCCCCTTCTCTCGTTGTTCCCAGACTCGAGAGTGCATCATCAGGTTCGTCTTCCCACCCTCAGCTCTCCAGTTTTTGCAAAAGTGGTGGGGCGGAAAAGCTGACCCTCGATTCCCTTCCGTTCCGTTATCTCTCCCTCTCTTCCAGATACCTCAAAGGCTCGAAATGGCACTCCTCCCAAGCCATCACTCGAATCGAAGCTACCCTCGCTTGGCGACGAGAAGTCGGGGTAGACAACATCACTGCTGAGAGCGTCGAACCTGAGGTGAGAAGAAGAAGCTTTTCCATTCTCTTCCTTGTCCTTTGCTTCCCTCCCCTCGAACTTCCCCAACGAGCTTCCTCCCTCGATCGCGTCTGTTCGTTCCAACGCCTCGCCCTTTCCGTCTGACTCGCTCTTGCTTTTGGTTCACCTCAGGCCGTATGTGGAAAAGCTGTCGTCCTTGGATTCTCAACCTCTGCTGAGCCTCTGTTGTGAGTGTGGCGAGTCGAAGGGACGATGAGAAGAAGAGAGGCGCGCCGGACCGGATGTTGATTTCTCTTTCCCTCCTCTCCTTCCCTTCCTTCCTCTTTGTTCAGCTACATCACCCCCTCGAAGCGAGACACGGAGCCCTCGGATCGACAGTTCAAGCACATCGTTTGGATCTGGGAAAGGTGTGGAGATCTGATGGGACCTGGAGTCGAGTCGGTAGTCGTGTTGTTGAACTGTGAGTCGAACGAATCTCACGCTGTCCTCGACTTGACGCGTTCCCAGCTCGAGAGCTGATACCGTCGTCTCCCTTTCACCTCTTCGCAGTCGCTGGAAAGAGCAAACGTCCATCTGCTTCTCTCTCGTCGAGGGTAGGCATCCCTTTTCCCTCCTACAGTCGCGTCGAGCTTGAACTCAACTGACCTTCACCTTCGACGCCCCTCCCTTTATCCCTCAAACGCACACAGATCCTCCAGATGATGACCCACCACTACCCTTACCGAGTCGGCGCTGCTCACATCCAAAACACTCCCTTCGTGCTCAACGCCTTCCTCTCCCTCGTCTGGCCGTTCATCGACCCTCAAACCAAAAGCAAGATCGACATGAAGGGAAAGGTCGTCGAGCTTGGACACGTCGAGCGAGAAATTTTGATGACTGACTTTGGTGGGGATCTTGATGTGAGTGAACACTATCTCCCCCCTTTGACGAATCGGCGAAGATAAGTAGAGAGGGGGATGAAACGAACTCGAATCTAACGCGCGCCTCGCACCTTTTCCTCCTCCCTCCCTCAAGTTCGAGTACAAGCACAACGAGTACTACCCCTACCTCGCTCAACTCGCAGCTTCCAAGCGAGCCGGAGCCATGCAGAAGTGGAGGTCTCTCGGAGGAACCGTTGGGATCAGCGAGTGGGACGTCAAGAGCTGGGACGAGGAGGTTTCGTCGAGGTCGTCGAGCGACGACGGCGACGTCAAGACCATGCTCAGGGAGGAGATGATGGGGCAGAGCAGGATCCCCGTTGTCGACTGCATCTACTAGATCTTCGCACTACTGTTTCTTAAGGACTTTTGTCTTGGGGTTCTCTCGTCTCTCTCTGCGTCGCTCGTTGTCTTTTGGGGGACTTTTCTCGCGCTCTTCTCTCCTTATTTATCTATCTATCTTGGGTATCGTTTCTTGTCTCTCAGGGTCCTATATTGTTCCTCTATACTCTACCATCTGCTCTATACAAAACACCACACTCGTTTCGACTCGTTTCCTCCTGCCTTCTCAACGAAAACCGCAGTTGGGAGCCGCCCAACTTCGAGAAGGGCAGGTTTGGATTTTTGACCTTCAGACTTCGACCTCACCCTTCCTTCCCTCCCTTCCCTTCCCCTCTCCCCTCCTCTTCCCCCTCCCCCCTCTCAAAAAAGACAAGCTGTGATGTTGGTCCTGAGCGAGTCTTCGATTGGTTTCGCCCTCTTCTCCGTCACGGACGAAGGAAAGATTGGGAAGGACGATTTGTACAAGAGCTTCGAGAGTGCTGAGGGAGCCAACAACCTGTGAGTCCTTCTCGCTTCCTTCTTGAGCTTGACTGGGGTGGGAGTAGCATAGGAGGACGGAGGGCATGCTGGAGGTGCTAGGGGTGTAGGGGGCTGGAGCTTGGGAGTTAGAGGGAAGGGAAGGAAAGAAAAAGAGAAAGCGGGCGAGGGCTGGAACGAGCAGCCCTTCCTTCTCGTTCGAGCTCAAGCTCAGCTTTCCCTTCCTCCTTCGACGTATATACTGACTTCTACATTTCCCTTGTACTCCCTTCCCTCTCCTCAGCCTCAAGCTCAAGGCTATCCACCGATTCTCTTCCACCGCCGACGCCGTTGAGGATCTCACCCAGCTCCAGGAGGGAAAGCTCTCCAAGGTCCTTTCCAAGTTCCTCGTCGACGAGATCACCGGTTCCAAGAAGGGAAAGGGCGTCGAGGAGACCCTCATCGTCGGAGACACCAAGCTCGGAGGTGCTATCGCCAAGAAGCTCGGTATCAAGGTCATGTCCGACTCGACTACCCTCGACCTCTACCGTGGAATTCGAGAGCAGCTCACCAGCTTGCTCAAGGGTCTCGACCCTAAGGATTTGGCTACCATGTCCCTTGGTCTTAGTCACTCCCTCTCTCGGTACGTTTCTACTCGCTGTTGAGACGGTGCTGGTGGTGTATGAGGAGCGGTGGGCTGAAGAGTCAGTTGGAACTGACGCGCGCGCTCTCCTCGGTTTTTTTTCTCGTCGTCCCTTCCCTTCCTTTAGATTCAAGCTCAAGTTCTCTCCCGACAAGGTCGATACCATGATCGTTCAGGCCATCGCTCTTCTCGACGATCTGGACAAGGAGATCAACATCTACTCGATGCGAGTCAAGGTCAGTCGTCCTTCCCTTCTCGCTCAAAAACTCACTTTCTCGAAGATCGAAGTCGAAGCTCACTCGTCTCGTACCCCTTCTTCGTTTCGACAGGAATGGTACGGATGGCATTTCCCTGAGATGGGCAAGATCATCGTCGATAACCTCGCTTACGCTAAGGTCGTTCGAGCTATGGGTGAGTGTTTTTTTCCTTTCTCGAATCTCGTCGTGGTGCCGGATGGTCGAGGGAGACGCGAGCTAGAACGATTCGCTCTGCTCGCTCTGCTTCCCTCTCCTCTGCGTGACGAAAAGGGAGTGCCAGAACGCTTACCTCTTCCCCTTCGTTTCTTTTTACCAGGATTCCGAACCAACTGCTCCACCACCTCGTTCGAGGCCATCCTCCCCGAGGATCTCGAGGCTACCCTCAAGTCCGCCGCCGAGCTCTCCATGGGAACCGAGATCTCCGACACCGATATGTCGCACATCAACTCCCTCTGCGACCAGGTCATCTCCATCACCGAGTACAGAGCTCAGCTCTACGAGTACCTCCGAAACCGAATGGCCGCCATCGCTCCCAACCTCACCGCCCTCGTCGGAGAGCTCGTCGGAGCTCGTCTCATCTCCCACGCTGGATCCCTCCTCAACCTCGCCAAGCACCCCGCTTCCACCATCCAGATCCTCGGAGCTGAGAAGGCTCTCTTCCGAGCCCTCAAGACCAAGCACGATACCCCCAAGTACGGTCTCATCTACCACGTACGTTTGATCTTCCTTTCCCTCACTCCTCCACTCGACGCGACTCGCGACCCTTCCCTGGCTCGCTTCTTGTTTCTCGCCAATCAGAGCACGACCGAAACTGACCTCGATATCGCTCCTCTTCGTCTACAGGCTTCCCTCATCGGACAGGCTCCCCAGAAGCTCAAGGGAAAGATGGCCAGGATGGTCGCCACCAAGGCCGCTCTCTCCATCCGAGTGGACGCTCTTTCGGACGCCGACTCCAAGTCGGACGAGAACGCTCCTTCGATCGGAGTCGAGAACCGAGCCAAGCTCGAGTCCAGGCTTCGAGCTCTCGAGCACCGATTGGGTATCGTCTCCGTCAGGTCGTCGGCAGCGGAGGGCAAGAAGCAGTCGAGGTTCGAGATGACCGGAAACGGAGCTGGCTACAACGACGCCGCCGACTCGGTCGAACTCATCCCTACCCAGACCACCGGAGAGACCTCCCCCGAGAAGAAGGCCAAGAAGGAGAAGAAGTCCAAGAAGTCGGACGCGATGGACGTTGACGCTCCCGCCGCTGGACCTTCGACTGGAGGAGAGGTTGACGAGGCTGAGGCTAAGAGGTTGAGGAAGGAGGCTAAGAAGGCTGCTAAGGCTGCTGCTGCTGGTGAGTTTGCTACCTCCGCCCTTCGTCTCTTCTTCGTTCGTTTTACTGACTTCCTCTCTCGCGTTCCTTATCAGGTCTCGTCGAGGTCGACGCTCCTTCCGCTCCCGTCGCCGCCGTCGAGGAGGCCAAGAAGGAGAAGAAGTCCAAGAAGAGACGTGCGTCCGAGGTCGGGGGTGAGGCTGAGGCTGAGGTCGAGGGTGGAGAGAAGAAGAAGAGCAAAAAGAAGAAGAGTTCGAGCGAGGTCGCCGCCTAGAGTAGACGTCCCTTTCTTTCTCGCTTCGTTCGTTTCGGTTCTTTTCTCGGTTCATTTATCTTTTGACGTTTCCCCCCACACCTACACTTCTTCGTATGCTTCGCCTTCGCACCTTTTTTCCAACCCACCACCCCCCCCCTTCGTCTGCTTCTGTGCACATCATCTTGTAGTTCTATCATCATCTACGCTTTTGGATAACTCGAGAGACTCGTTGAAAGTACGCTGAGCGTGCCTCTTACCTGAGACGTCCAACGGCGAGTCAGTCCTCACAGAGATGAGGAGGGGAGGGTTGGGAAAGAGAAACGAAGAACGCGACGACGCGTCGTCGGTTTCGTCTCGCCTCCGAGTCCCTGACCTTCTCTTCCCGCGCACCCGATCAAGGTAATTCGATACAAAATGAGCTCTACGTCTGGTCGATGCCATGTATCGTTCTTTCCTCCAGCGACCGTGGAAGCGAGCAGCAAACGACTCGATTCCCGGCTCACCTTCGCTTTCGTTTTCGCTTCCCACCATTCCCTCCGCCCTCACTTTCACGAAATACATACGACGAACGCCGTCCCTCAATAATTGGCTCGCTAAGCTTGTTCTCAAGGACCGCAGGCGGTGAACGCTCAGCTTTGCACCATGCGACGCGTCGATGTTTTCGCATCGCCCGCTGCTCAGCAGGAAATCGCAACAGCCTCGTCCTCGAGTCCAAGCTGTCGGAGGGACGGCTCAGATCTCCAGATGACCCATCGAGTATCGAGGGAAGCGCGCTGAAAGCCAAAGATTGGCCGGGGAGGAGGGCGAGCCCAAGCCTTTCCCTCCGAAGAACGGTCGACGACGTCTGCCCGGCGACGCGTCGAGAAGCTTCTTTTCTCGCAGGTTTTCCAGTCTAATTTTCTCAGTCACAAGAAAGGACATGTATAGAAATCTGATCCCAAGCTAGAGGTGGTCGAAAAAGATCTAGAAAAACAGCTCAAAGGGAAAGAAAGGAAGTCAAGCCGCCTGATCCGAGCTCGCTTCCGTCCTCTGCAAAGGTCGTCCTCTTCCTGCAGCCTTCTCTCGAAACAGCTCAGACCGCCCGAATCTCCTTCCAACCACCACAAGCTCCCTCCACCACCACCACCAAATCCAACTTCGTTTTCTCTATGGCTCCCTCCTCCTCTCCTTCTTCCTCGACTCGAGCATCAAGACGACCTTCTCCCTCGTCCTCCTCCACCACCTCAGCTTCCTCGTCCTCGAACGCCGGAGGGAGTGCTCCTGGACTCAAGACGAAACTGGTCCCTGTTTACGATCCTTCTCCACCGAAGCGAGATGCTGTTCAGAGAGCATGTGTGCGTTCTTGCAGATCTTCTTCTCTTAGCTCTTCCGACTCGTCTTTCGCATGCTGACCTTCGTTCCACCTCTTCTTCTCTCTTCAATCAGGATGCGTGCAGGCGGAACAAGCAAAAGGTTCGTACGAGAGAGCGGTGTCTGCTCATCTCGTCTCTCTCAGCAGTTTCTCTCGACCGTCTGTCCGAGAGGCGTTTCGCATGCCGGCAGGCGTTCGAACGGCTTCGAAAGTGGTGACCGTCGGATCTCGTCACCTCTTTCCCTTTTGCTGACTACTCTCTTCTTTGCTTTGCTTTCTGGGCACAGTGCAACGGTCTCTCTCCTTGCTCTCGATGTGCAGGCAAGAGGGAGTGTGTTTACGAGACGCAGAACAAGAAGAACTACACTAGACTTCCGACGGAGATGGGAGCGAAGCAGAGGAAGAGGTTGAGGTGGTCGAGGGTTTGGGATGAGGAGGGCGATGTTGAGATGGAGGAGGAGGAGGTGAAGGTAAAGGAGGAGCCTAAGCCTAGTCCGAAGGTGAAGGAGACGGTTTGGGTGAAGAGTGGGAAGAAGGTCGCGAAGCAGGCGTCGACGAGGGCGTCGTCGCGAGGGAAGAAGGTCGAGTTTGAGGAGCAGGAGGAAGTTGATGAGCTGGAGAGCGAGGGGAGTGAGAGCGAGGAGGAGGAGGATTCGAAGAAAGATGTCGTCATGGAGGAGAAGGTCGAGTGCTGCGAGGGGTCGAGTCCGAAGTGAGTACTTGTGTTTCGCGACGCGTCCTCCCTCCGAACTTCGAACGCGTCGCTGACCCTCCTCGCTCTTCCCCTCCCCTCCCCATCAGACCCTCTTCATCCCCACACCTCTCCATCTCCCTCCCCTCTCCTCCCCTCCTCTCAGTCCACCCACCCACGGCCTTCCCTCCCTCCCACCCCTTCTCCACCCTCTCCCTCCCTCCAACCCAACCCTACCTCTCCCCACCTACTCCCTCCTCCTCTCGACTCCCGCCACGCCAATCCATCTCTTCCCCTCCCCTCCTCCCACACAAGATCCTTCGTCCCCACCTCATCACAGCCCAAAGCGTCTCAAGCTTCCGCTCGACCATCGTCCCTTCACCGATCAACTCAACACCACCTCCCACTCCCTTCTCCTTCACTTCCCTCCTCCCGATCCCAACGTACCTCAGCGTTCCGGACGTGATCGTCAAGCCTCCCACCCCCATCGACGCCGAACCGAGGAAACGAGCGAGGAGGGATTGGGAGATCGAGGTCGAGGAGGGCGAACGCGTCGAACAGGTCGGAGGAGTCTTCCAGGACTTCAGGTTCTTGCCTCCTCCGATTGGGGGTGGGAAGCTCGTCGTTGGGTGGAGTCGATGACACCTTGGTTCGATCCGTTCGAGTAGAGTAGTCAGTCAATTTTTTGTAGTCCCTCGTTTCGTTTCGTCGTCCGTCGCTCGTCGTCCTCGCCTCTTGTATGACCTTCTTCGTCCCTTTCCAACAACGCTGGAAAACGTGAGAGAAAGAGAAAAGTCATAAACTACATACAAAGCGAGCCAGAAGGTAAGATTAAAAGACGAGAGAGTAGGTACCGATAACGAGAAAGAGAAAGAGAACGAGAGAGGAGAGAGTCAGCGAAACCGCGTATGTTCTTCGCCGCGCGACCGAGAAACCGAAACCGAGACCCTGAGAAAGAGACCGCCCCCGAGTGAAAGAAAAGAGAGAGAGAGAGAACGTACGTCGTCAAGTAAGAGTCCGAGGCCCAGTGTCCATCGTCCGTTCGTGCATCGCCGTCGCTCAGTGCCCTCTCAGCTCATCCATCACGTCCAACCTCTCCCTCCGATCCCTCTCCGCCTGCTTCCGAATGCTCTTCGCACTCCGCCTGCCTTCCTCCTCCCTCCCTTGCCTCTGGGCATCTCGGATCTGCTTGTGCGAGTGGGTGACGGCGGTGTGACGGGCTGTCGAGGCTGCTGAGCGGATTCCGAGGCGGTCTGCTTTGAGGGTTGTGGAGAGGGGAGCGATGAGAGCGAATCGGCCGTCGATGTAGGCGTTGGGGTTGGGGAGGTAGGGTGTAGACGAGGAGGAGGTGGGTGGTGGTGTTGCTGAGGAGGAAGAGGAGTCCGAGTCGTCGTCGTCCGAGGAGGAGGACTCGTCGGAGGAGGAGACGGTGAGGTCGATAGCGTCTCCATCCATCTTGAGCTTCTTCTCCTTCTTGACCTTCTCCTCCTTTCCCTTGAGCTTCCTCTTCTGCTTCTCCTGATCTGAGCCATCACCTGCCTCTCTTCCCTTTCCCTTTCCCTCGATAGCTCCCTCGACCTTGCCTCCCTTCCCGAGACCTCGTCCGTTCCAGCCCGCCTTGACGAGGAGATCGTGACCTCTGTTTCCTGGCTTGAGGTGGAAGTGAGGAGGAGGAACGAAGGATGGACCGTGACCTGGATCTGGGAGTGTGAGGAGGGATGCGAGGTTGGAGGTGGTGGGAGGACGAGGGTCGGTGGAGGAGGCTGAGAGGGAGAAGGGGATGACCGACGACGAGGAGGAAGCAGCGACCGAGTGGGAGATGAACCAGTGAGGATCCGAAGCTCGATGGATCTTGTGCTTGGTGGCAGGAGGAGGTCGTCGAGAGGGAAGAGCAGGAACTGGTGGTTTGGGAGCTGGAGGAGGGGGAGGAGGAAGGAAGAAGAGAGGACGGTCAACGAAGTGTTGGGGTGCAGCGTAGAAGAGCTCATCCAAGACCCTGTAGGGGGAGTCTAGATCCTGAATGAAGCAGCCTTGCAAACCTTCGTAGCTCTTGTCTCCTCCAAAGGTGTGAACTCTCTCCCCCAGAGGTGCTGAGGAAGCGAACTCGTTGTACCACCGGGCGACCTCGACTCCCTTTGCTCCTCCTCCACTCGCTCCTACCACTCTCTCTTCCTTCTCGTACCCAATCTCCTTGACGAACGTAGGATTCCTGAGTGCTGGACCGTAGGAAGGAGTGTTGACCCACGAGGCATCCGCCCAAGCTGACATGCTGGATTCGGATGGCAGAGAAGGGAGGGAGAGGGGAAGGGGAGGGGTGTGTGGCGGTCGAGGAGGAGAGACGTCGAGCTTTCGAGGTCTGAGTTTCGTTTCGCTCGTTGCGCTCGACGACCATCCTCTTGGAGAAAAAATGTCGACTTCATCCTTCACGACGACGTACATTGATCCTAGAACATCGCCACTGGACAAGGTTAGTCGAATCAGCCAGTTTGATCGAGCTCGCGAGCGAAACTGTCGAGCTCACCTTCGTTCTCCTTCCTTCGTTTCCCTTCTTTCCCTCCTGCTCTCTCTTCAGATCCCCAACGAGGTTCTACTCCAGATTTTCGAGCTCCTACCCACGCAAGATCATGGGAACTTCTCTCTCGTGTCGCCCAAGATGTACAGGGTGAGTCCAGTTCGTCGGTGTCGAGCTGGTTTTTGCGAGCTCGAGTCGAGGCTGACTCGCTGACTTCCCCCCTTCCCTGTCATTTCTCCCTTAGATCTCTCGTCCAGCCTTCATGAGAGTGTTCCGAGCTACTGCCGAATTTGGTCGGGACATCTTACGTTTGGGTGGGCGACTTAGGCAGCTCAAGGATCAACCAGAGCTCGCGACGTTTACGAGGTCAGTCTTCGTCGTGTCGCCTCGTCCGAGAAGCAGTCACGCTCACCTTCTGTCCGTTCTCAACATCGTAACAGAGATCTCGAACTGAGGGCGCCTCCGAATCAAACCACTACTACGTCATTCATGATCCGTGGACGCCCCGATGGAATCGACTGCTCGCCTCGCTTGAACATCTCCAGGTCTTGCGCGTCGACCGCCTGTGGTTCTCCCTCCCCCTCCTTCAGGCCTGCATCGACCACCCTTCCCTACAGACCCTCGACTGCTCCAGACTCTCACAGGTGCTGTCGAGTTCGGACGGGATCCTCGTCCCTTCTCCCCGTCGTCAGCGGCCCATAGTCGTTCCCAACCTCCTCAACTGCACTAGCGGAGAAAACCACGATCTCCTCGACAGTACCTACCTCTCTTCAACTCGCCAAAACCTCTTCTCCTCCGGCATCTTCACCTTCCACACTCTCACCTTCCAGGCGTTCCCAAGACGGCGAGTCGCGGTCGCGACCTCTCGCCCGCCTTGGACGTGGACCTTCGTCCCTAGACTTCGTCGGATCGTCTTCGAGAGGTACCCAAGGCCTGGGAAAGATGTGTTGGAGATCGCTCGTTGGCTCAACCAGGCGATCTTGACTCAACCAGAGCTCACCAGCATCGAGCTCGACCTCAATTCACGACGCGCTGGTAATCCCGTTGCCCTGGCGGAGGTCCCCTGGTTGGGACAGCTTCAGTTCGTCAGCCAACAGGAGATCGCTCAAGAGTCGACCTGGGAGGGATACAAGTTCGTCGCTACGAAGGAGAAGGGAATCGTATCAGCAACCTTCCGGTTCCGAAACATCTGCGGAAACGGTGCCTTCCTTCAGGCGGCTGGACTCAACCTTCCCAACCTGACGACTCTGGAGGTCTCAGGATTCAACTATTCTTCCTGGGTGAGTCTCTGCGATGTGCTCTGTCTCTCTTCTCCGCGTCTCGTTCTCTCCCTCTCTTCACTCCTTGCTCTTCTCCTCTCCCCAGTGCTCCTCCCGCGTCAAAGAACACCACCCTCGCATCTGGTCCGAAACCCAAACTCTCGGCGGTCCCCTCGTCATCTGGGAATCCCTCGTCCTCCCCGCCAACCTCTCTCGTCTCCGCTCCCTCGGACGCGTCCTCCCCCATGGCTGCGAAGTCGTCTGGGAACCAAGACCCAACGACTGTCCCGAACTCCCACCCCTCTTCGGAATCTGGAGATGGACGGTCGCGCGAGGGAGGTGGAACGGAGGGATGATGGTGTTTGACGAACGACGGTCGGACATCGTTCTTCCCAGGACGCTCGAGATGTTTCAAGGCCAGGTGAATGGGATATGTTGGACTTGTAATGAGTACGAGGTCAACTGTGGGGATCAGAGGGAGGATTGGTTTAGTGAGATTGATGAGGAGGGTGGGGGACCGTTGGATTTGGAGGACTGGAGTTGGTCGAGTGAGGACGTTTGTGAAGGGGAACCGGTGCCGGGGTGGGATTGAGGTGGGAGTGGTGAGTATTTCGATTCTTGAGAGGGAGTTTGAGTCCGTCGCATGCTGACACCTTCCCTCTTCGATCTTTCCAGCGTCACTCGGAGAGAGCAGAGGTTCGTCGTTTCGTTGCAGTCGACGCGTCGACTTTTTCGAGGCTCACTCGTCTGATCCTCGGTTGTTCTGACAGATCATCTTTGACGCTCCTACTGAGAGCCTTACGCGACTCTCCTCTCAAGGCGGTCGGAATCCTACGCTCTATCAAGTCGGTCTCTTCTCCTCTCGTCTCTTTTCGCGACGCGAACGCTGACGGCTCTCGTCTTCTCTCTCCGTTCCAGAATCGGACCTGCTCTCGCTTCTTCCACGTTTCAGCTCACAGTTTGATTGCCATCCTATTTACCGTCCTAGCTATCTTCCCCGGACTCCCTCTCTCGCGTCCTTCGTTCTCACCTTCGCGTCGTTGGTTTCTTCGCCTTCGTCCACTCGTCCTCTCATCGCCCCCTCTTTCTTCGTCATCTTCCCTCCTTTGCCTCATAATTTTACCGCTCTATCTTAGGCTCGTTTTCGTGTGCGCTTTTTGCTCCGGGTGTCTCCATAGAAGGGGGAAGGGCTCGAACGCGACGCTCGCTGCGACGCGTTCGACCTCACGCGATTATTCGGAGACTAAGTCTCCGACAGGCCTTGCCAGTGGGAATGAGTCTAGGCTTTCCTTTCTCGCGAGATATTGCGTCTTCCCACCTCTCAACTGGGCTCTCGAGTGTCCGAGGGATCAGTCAGCTCATGCGCGTCGCCTCCGAAAAGCTTACGGAATCTGCTCTCCTCTTCTTTCCCTCGACCACCATCATCTCTCCCCTCCCTTCGAGCCTCACCATCGCCCTCGAACCCATCAACCCTCGACCCCACTCAGCCAACCCTCCCAGCATGTCCTCCTTCGCGGAGTTTTCCATCTCCTCCCTCTTCGACGTCTCCTCCACAACCGTCGTGATCACAGGAGCAGGAAGCGGTCTTGGTAGAGACTTCTCCATCGCTCTCGTCTCCAATGGAGCTACTGTTCTCGGTATCGGAAGGAGGTTGGAGCCCTTGCAGGAGGTTGAAAAGACGCTCGCTCGAGAAAAGGGCAAATTCGTCGGGTTAGTCACTCTTTTCGCTGTTCCCTCTCCTATCCTTTCGAGAGCGAGAAGGCTGACAAGGAGGGCTCCTTGTTCTCATCTCTAGCATCCAGGGCGACGTCAACTCGAAGGAGGGGATTGAAGCCATCTTCAAAGCCGTTTCCGAGAAGACTGACCACGTCGACGTCTTCATCAACGTCAGCTCTTCTCTTCCCTCCTCCAAATCCCTCACCTCCCTCTAAACGACGTCTGACCCTCTCTCCCTCATTTTTAAGAACGCTGGCATCGCTCGAATCATCCCTCGAGCCTCTGACCCTACCAACGTCGAGGAAACCGTCGAAAAACTCCTAGACACGGACTGTTCGTGCCATCTCCCTCTCTTCGCTCTTCCATCACGTCAAGCTGACCCTGATCTCGTCTTGTCCAATCAGTCTCCACCTTCGCAGAAGTCAACGCGACGAACGTGGTCGCTCCTTACCTCCTCACCATCAGGTTCATCCCTCTCCTCGTCAAGTCGACCTCTTCCCCTCTCGTCATCTTCAACGCGTCCATCGCTGCTCTCACGATCGCTCCGTGAGTCCTCGTTTCCACTCTTCTCTTCAAACGTGGTTTCAGTACCGAAGAGGCCCCTTGAATTCCCCACAGTGCCGCTGGACCCATCTACGCGACTTCCAAGGCTGCAGGTTCGTCGCTCTTTTTCTCGCGTCGTTCCCTTTCTTCCATCCCCTCGTCCTGACTCGTTGCTATTTTTTCCACCGCGACCCAGCTCTCCACCTCTCCAAGATCCTCGCAGGTACGTGTACTTCCTCTCACCCTCCCCAGCAACTTCGTTTGACGCGTCTTTCTCTTCTTCGATTCGCGAACGCCGGTTGACTCATCCCCTTCAACATCCGAGTCAACTCCCTCCTGCTCTCCATATTCCCTTCAGCTCTCACCGGAGGAGAAGACCCTTACTCTCAGCCCTGGGCCAAGTCCATCTTGAGCATCACTCCTTCTGGTGAGTCGGTCGCTTGAACTTCTTTCGACGCGTCGTTTTCGCTCGCTGACTTCGCTTCGCTTTTCGCGTTCAGGTCGATTCGGAACTGCCACCGACCTCACAGCAGCGATTCTCTTCCTCACTTCGAGGGCTGGGGAGTACGTCTCCGGATCGAGCTTGACGCTCGATGGTGGAAGGCTTTTCGTACGTTTTGATTCCCTCCCCCTCGGCGCATCCTCTTGCCCGAGTCTTCGTCTTGCTCACAAAGACGTCGGTGTTTTGGTTCGAACAGATCAACTCGGCTCACGAGTTCCTGCCTTCTTTCCTCGCCTTGAACGGAGGAGGAGGAGCGGTTGGACTCGATGTGAAATGAACAACAAACTCGCGTCGCCTCGTCCATGCCCTCGCCCTGTTTTCTTACTTTCAGTTCCTTTCTCTTCGTTTGATTGATGATCGCTCACGTTCCAGAACTGCGCCAGAGTGAAAAGACGAGACTTGAGCACGGCTGACTTTCGTTTTCGATACCCGACTTGCACTCGCTTGTCTCGTCTCGACGCGACCTCGCACCCATCCCTCGCTGCAAGATCGAGTGTGCATACTTATTAAAAAAAAACGAAACGAAAGACCATCAAAAGAACCAAGAGAAAGAAAGAAAAGTAAACAACGAGAAAGACCAAAAGAGAGAAGCGAACGAGAGAAGGAGACGATGCTAGTTGTTGTGCGTGTTGGGTCGAAAGGAAGAAGAGGAGCAAGGGAGTGTTTGTAGGATTGGAATCGAGCCGAGAGTGTGTAAGACTAGGGGTGTGGACCGTGGGAGTAGCGTAGAGAGGGGGTATAGCGAGCGAGCGAGAGCAAGAGACGGAGGAAACGACTAGAGGTGGACGAGCGTAAGAAAGAAGACGAAAAGATAGAGAGAAGGGAGGAGAACGAGAACGAGAGACGAGACGAGGGGTGGTCAAGTCGTTTAACTCCAGATCTGTAAACGAATAAGAAGGGTTAGTAAGGGAGAGGGACGAGGGAGGGAGGAAAGGGAAAGGAAGGAAGGAAGGTGCGACGAACCTTCAACAAACTGTCCCAACTTCCCGTGCAGAGCGCCATTCCGTCCTGCGACACTCCCAAGCACGAAACTCGGTTCTCGTGACCGGTAAGGACTCCAACTCGCTCTCCCTGAAGTCCATCAATCACCAGATGAAGTCAGCTCTCTCGTCTCGAAGTCGCGCGAAGAGGGAGATGGACACTGACCTTCAAAGTATCCCAAACGTTACAGTTGTTGTCGTCGTACCCAGCGAACAAGATCCTTCCACTCGCCGAGAAGGCGACCGAGGTGATTCCACAGAGGATGTTGTCGTGAACGAACGAGTTGAGCTCTCGGTCGGCTCGAAGGTCGAAGAGTCTGCACGAGGCGTCGTCGGATCCGGTGGCGAACGCGTCTCCGTTGGGGAAGAACCTGGCGAAGAGACGAACGCGAGCGTGGAAGGTCAGTATAGGGAATGGATGGGACGAGGAAAGAGGAGGGAGGAAGGGGACTGACTGAACGGCGTTGATGTCGGACTCGTGTCCAGTAAAGGTCTGAACAGCCTTTCCTGATCGAACGTCCCAGACCTTGGCGGTCGCGTCGCAGGCTCCGGAGACGAAGAGGTTTTGGTTGGAGGAGAGGGAGAGGCTGTACGAGAGGAGCAGGGAAACGCGATATGAGAAGGAAGGAGAAAAGAGTCGATCAGCTCGTGTCGGAGTCGCTCGAAAGGAGTCTCGACCGAAGAGAGGAGAGAGGAGACGACGAGAGGGAAGAAGAGCGAGAGACTCACGACATGACATCTCCAGTGTGATCGTTGAAATCCATGATCCTCACTCCAGCATCGATATCCCAAAGCATGCAGGTCATGTCTCCCGAACTGGTGACGATCTGCCTATCGTTGATGAACCGACAGCAACTGAGGTAACCCGAGTGAGCGCTCAGCTCCCTCGCCGCCTTGGGAGCTCCTCCTCCTGTTCCAGCCGAGTTGTTGGCTCCGGGCTTGATCGAGTAGATGGAGCAGACGTTGTCGAGTCCTCCACAGGCGACGAAGTTACCGGAGGGAGAGTAGGCACAGGTCATGACCCAGGACGAACGAAGAGGGATGGCGTGGACTTTGTTGGTGGTGTAGGCGTCCCAGACGATGAGCTTCCCGTCTTGCGAAGCGGAGACGAGGTGCTGCTTGTCGGTCGACCAGTGCATGGCGTAGATCTTTGCGAGATGACCTTTGAGGGTTCGACGAGGTTTCATGACGACTCGGGGGAGGGGTTCGACTTCGGCGGCTTGGGCACGGACTGTAGGAGGGTGGAATTGGGTAGGAGCGAGGTTGAGTCGATGGGTAGGGGGTGGTATGTCGAAAAGAGAGATGAATAGAGCCAAGGCGAAGGCGAGGAGGAGAGAGGAAAAGGGAAAGGAAGGAAGGGACGTGCGTTAGTTCTCGAAGCTCGCTTCACTTCTCCCTCCTTCCTTCTCGTCCAAACAGGTGGGCTTCAACGTCTCCCCTCGCTCTCCAGACCGCTCTTCCTTCCCCATCCATAGAGGGAGAGGCTTTGGCAGCTTCTGGGAGGAAGAACGAGCTCTCGTTCTGACTTCCTTCCTCGATTCCAAAGTGAATCTTCCCTCTCCGAAACACAGTCCCTGCCAGGTCCAACCCATCTCTCCTCCTCGTCCTTCCCTCCTCGCTCCTCCTGCCTCCTCAGAGAAGCCATCCTGCTCTTCCATATGCATCTCGCGTTGGCTCTTCAGCTTCCTCTCCTTCTGCTGTTGAGCTTGTCGCGGAAAGAAGGCTGAAGGAAGCAACGACGTCGACCCACACGTCCCACCCTTTCGCTCTCCTCCTCCCTTTCGATCCTCCCTCTCCCTCCTTCCTTCTGCCTCGCTCGCTCGATTCGAAGAAGAAGTCGTGGACTCACGCGAAGTATCGGCCGTCTGATCTCTCTTTGATCTGATCTTCTCCTTCAAGCCCTCAGCTTCTCGTCGAGCGGCGGCAATCTTCTCTTGGATATCAACCTGGGACATCGTAAGGGGAAGGGGGGAGAGGGAGGTGGTTTGGGAGGAGGTTGAGAGGTGGTGGTTGGAGGTTTCGAAGGTCGAGGGTGGTGCCCAGAGATTCGATGTGGAGGGTAGAGAGGGTAGAGGAGCGGGGCTGAGGGTTTTGAGTGAGGAGGCGAAAGGAGAGGAGAGAGGGAAGGGGGGAGGAGGGGAGGAGGAAGCGAAAGGTGGCTGCTTGCTGCTTGTTTGAGATTCGAGTCTCAGCCGTGAGACGATGAGCTTGCTGGCGAGGTTTGTTGGTTCGGAAGACTCCTGCGGAAGAGCTCCTGGGGTTGAGAAGAGAAAGAGGAGAGAGAAAGGCGGGAAGGGAGGGCGGATGGAGGTTGAGTACTCAACGAAGGGGGAGGGAGGGAAGGGGAGAGGGAGGGCTCGAGGTCAAGACTACGGATCTCGACTTTCCCTTTGTCTCTTCGACTTCGATCTCTCGTGCTTGCTTTTCCATGTAGAGCTCGCGTAGAGAACGCTGAGGAACACCAAGGCTAGGATGCAGTCGACGCCGAGGGCGGTCTGGCAAAATTCTTGCCTTTCAGATGTCTGAGGGAAGCAAGAACTCGAGACAGGTCTGATCGAGCGTGGTTCTGTTTCTCGAGTGCTCGATGAGCTCTGCCTGCTCGGGTTCAAACGACAGACTGAGATTTCTGAGCCCGTAGAACCCTTCGTCCACTCATTCGCTTGGGACGTAGAAGCAGACGAACCGCCAGGACATCTCAGAAGAGTCGCTTCGAGCGATCGTGAGGGACGCGTCGACCACGTCGCTCAACTTCTCTCCTCCGCACTCCTCTCAACAAAAAGCGCTCTGATGCGCATGGCACATCCTTTCACGACTTCTCTACCGTTGACGTACGCGAGGACAAGATCACATATCATCAACCTCCATCCCTCCTCCCCAGTTCCCAGACCTCGACGCCGCTCCTCCTCCCGCTGCCGGCTGCTTCGCCTTCGACTTCTTCGAGGGAGGAGGAGGACGCGTAACGAGCGTGTTCTGAGCGTGCAGTCGGATGGTCTCCCATGGCGAGGCGGCGTAGGAGGGGTGGGAAAGGATCTGAGGGAGTCGGGAGGATTCGAGTTTGCTGTTTCGAAAGGAAGACGCGTCGCGAGGAGAACGAAGTTCAGCTTTGGAGCTTGGAAGACCGAGAAGCCTCGCTCGAACGATGGTGGCGCGAGACTGTGTGTGACCGGGAAGGGGTAGAGAGAAGCAAGGAAGAGAAGACTCACACAGCGTTACTCCTCTCCTTCGCGTTCAACCCTCTCGCCTTACCCTCCCCGATCTTGCCCTTCTCAACAACGGCCTTCTCCTTTTTCTTCCCACTCTCCTGGAACTCCCAACCTTGCTCCTCCTCCTCTTCCTCCTCCTGGACAGCAAGAAGGAGATCCTCCTCGATCTTGGCGACTCCAGCGAGTGCAAGTCCCATTTCCGAGAGTCCTCCTCCTGCGAGCTTCTCCTTCTCCTTCTTCTTGTGACGACGGAGGGCAGAAGCGGACATGGTGTGTTGGTGGTCGTAAGTTGTGGGGAAGGAAGGGTTGAGACCTAGACAAGAGATGCGAGGATTGGAGGGCCGGGTCAGTTCTAAGGGCCGAGAGGCGACGAAGGAGGACGAGAGACGACGAGCAGCAGAAGGAAGTTGGAACGAACGAGAGAGCAAAGCGTTTCGTTTCAGAGTCTGTTTCGCCTTCTTGCTGAGTTGAGGCTCGTCCGATTCAGCTTCTGGCTTGGAAGCGAGAGTTTTGATAGCATCCTCACCCTGCGAAAGGAAGAGCAAGAAACGAAGCGAAGGGAAGGTGAGCTCGAGCTCAACATTTCTGCTCTCCTCCGTCTGACTCTGGTAGGACTCACCGACTGCCCCAACAACTCTCCAAACTGCAAGCCAGTACTCCGATCGTCGTCCCTGTCCTGCTGGAGACCTGGTGGAGGTTTGGGTTTACGAGAAGAAGGGAGCTGGACTGCTTTGGCGTGGGAGGAGGAGGCGGTCGTTGGACGACGGGAGAAGGGAGCGGATTTGGGCTGCAGGGAAGGAGGAGTGCGAAGGCAAACATGTCAGTTGATAGTTCAGGGGCTTTCGGAGTATATAGAAGTGAGCTCTCACCATGTTGGGCTGTCGTAGTTGGAGGAATCCTAAGGATGAGCTCGGGCACCCTCCTCGAATCCGGAGTTTCGAAACTTTGAAGAGCTCACCTCCCTCTGGACTTCTTGTTGGACTCAAACCGCCAGCATGTCCGTTCCAGCTACCTTAACCAAGAAGCAGCAGAAGGCTCTCAAGCATCACTCTTCCTCAGCAGCCACAACCTCCACTCCAGCAGCTGCTTCGACTTCCACCCTCCCTCCAGCTTCGACGGACGAGGTCGTCGCCGATCCTCTCTCGCTTCTCCCTCGAGGAAAGAAGACCAAGAACAAGAGGAAACTCGCGCGAGACGAGAAGGCAGGAGAGGATGTCATCGGAGACGAGGAGGAGGAGACCATGGGAGAGGAGCAGGAGGAGAAGAGGGTCATCAAGAAGATGAAGGTCGCGGACGGAGGGAAGGAGGGCAAGGCCACCAAGGTCGAGGGAGGAGCTGCCGCTCCTGCTGCTGGAGAGAAGAAGGCTCCTGGAACTCCTGGGGAGAGAGGGAAGCCCAAGACGAAGGCGAGGTTCATCTTGTTTGTCGGTGAGTTTTGCGTATCTGTTCTGGGAGAGGAGGGAAAGGGAAGGAGAAACGCGCGAGCTCGAGCTCACATTTTCGACTTCCTTCCCCTCCCTCAGGAAACCTGCCCTTCACGACCACTGGACCTGAGGTTGCTACCTTCTTCGAGGAGCACATCAAGTTCAAGCCTACCGTTCGACTCCTCACCTCTAAACCTGATCCCAATGCGAAGGGGAAAGCGAGGGAGGGAGGAAAGTCTCGTGGAATCGCTTTTGTTGAGTGAGTCTCGTTTCGGCAGCTTCTATTCTATACAGAAACTCAAGCTTGTCGGAAGAACCTTCTTGTGTGTATGGCTTCCCCTTCTTCTCATTGGCTGATCCTTCTCCTCCCTCGTCGCGTTTAATCAGGTTCTCCTCCTCGACTCCCCTCCAAGCCGCCCTCCTCCTGCACCACATCCCCTTCCCCACCCCCGAATCGCCCCGTCTGCTCAACATCGAGCTTACCTCGGGAGGAGGAGGTTCCTCCGTTGCTCGTAAAACAAAGATCGCGACCAAGAACTCGTCCATGCGTCAACAAGCTGGAATGGAAGGGATCCTCACGCCCGAGCAGGTTGCCGAGAAGGGAGACGAGGGTTGGGGAGGGAAGGGGAAGGAGAAGAGGGAGAGTACGACGCGACGAGGACAGGGTGGAGAAGGTGGACGGGGTGGGAAGGGTGGAGAGCGAGGAAGGGGTGGAGGACGAGGTGGAAGGGGAGGAGGAGGAGGAGCGAGAGGAGGAGGAATCGATCTTGCTGGGAGCAGCAGAGGGAGGAGCAAATGGGCTGCTGGAACCGGTGCGAACGGTATGGTTCTTGGTTAAAGCTAGTGCGCGTATTATTTGTAACGAATCATGATTTTGGGTATCCTTCGAGCGGTGTTCAAGACGAGAGGGAGACGAGCGACGACGCGTCGAGGGAGAGACTGTCGTTTTCGTCTCTCTCCTCCCTTCCCGTTCGAAGCTCGATGATATCATCAATCATTCATTAGGGAAACAACAGGATGTACGAAAGAAAAAGGTTGAGAGCAGTGGTGTAAAAAGCTAGTAAGGGTACAACTTCTCGAACGAGCTCAACACCAGAGATCGTCCCTTCATCGCCCATGAGAACCAAGCTCCGACGATTCCGATGTAGGGGACGACTCCTGCTCCTCCGGTAGGTCCTACGGGGACGATCTGCAAATCGAGGAGGGCGAAAATGTGTGTTAGCACGAGAAGACGAGTGAGCGGCGAAGGAGGAGGAGAAAGGACAAACGAGAGCGACGAGAGGCCCGGCGAGAGGTGTGAGAGGTTTGGAGGAGAGGCTTGCGAGGATGCTGAATACGTGAAAGAGATGGGAGTCAGTTTGGGGGAGAGAGTCTGCACCGAAGGGGAAAGGAAGAAAGATCGCCCACTTGGTGGAAGCGAAAGACGCGTCGTTGCCCGCTTTGAGAGCTGTGGGCGTTCCGAGAGTTGAGGCACAATCGCCGATGGCGTAGTAGCCAGAGGTGAGAGGACTGTTCGGGTCGGTGGAGATGATCTAGAAGCAAAGCGTCGCGAAGTGGGGAGAGATGAGCCTCCGAGCACAACGCGTCGGCGAGCAAGGAGACTCACTCGGAGGTTCTCGTCGGTCGTGATGAACCTAGACCCGTTGAGAGCTCCAGGGTCAGATTCTGCGACGATATTGGTGTTCGGAGCAGGGCCAGTTCCGTTGAAGACAAGGTCGGCTGGAAGAGGGAGGAGGGAGGAGGGAGGAGTCAGATCGGTCTCTACGCGCGACGGCAAGCGCGACGGCGACAGAACAGAACGACGGATATGGAAGCTCACCTTCAATCGAAGACCCGTCCTTCAAGACAACAGTCCCTTTTCGGGAGTCGAGAACGTCTCTCCCGACTCGCTGGCCGAGGACGACTCGAACCCCTCGCGACTCGAGCTCGTGTTGAAGTTTGTTGGAGAGCTTGATGGGCCAGAGGTCGCTGAGAAGTCGGTCCGAGGACTGGATGATGGTGACGTTCTTCTTTGGGTACTGAGCGATGATCTGGGAAGAGAAAAGGGGGACATAAAAGGTCAGTTCGGAGAGCCAGTCCAACAACGCGTCGACGAAGCTCTTCGCTCCCTCTCGATCTCGTCACTCACCTCTCCCGCGTACTCGATGCCAACGGCTCCTCCTCCAACGATCACTACGTTGTTGACGATGTTGTTCTTGAGATCCTGCTGAGCCTTCTTGAACGGGAGCTTCGCGTCGACGAGAGTGTTCCCGAGAGGTCGACCAGGAAAGGAGTACAGGGTCCCCAAGGCGAGGATACAGATCTGGAGCAGCAACGCAGAGGGTCGGAGGCCAATCTCGTGGAGGCTATGAGATAGATCATAGGAGTCAACAACTCACGTCGAAGGAGATGTGGTCGGAGAAGCCGAGGGACGTGTTCGCGACGTCGACTACGACGTGCCCTCGTCCGAGGTCGACGACTCTGGTCTTTGAGAGAACGACTTGTCGCGATCCTTCAGGGAAAAATCCAACGAGGGGCTTGAAAGACTTGTCCTCCCACCCTGGGTACGAACGACGAGAGCGGACATCAGTGATCCTCGAGCCGAGAGCCGACGGGAGGTGAGACACGGGAGATCGCCGACCTTCAACTACTGCAGCCCGCAAACCCGAGAGAGGCCAGAACTGAGGAGGACGGTAGGAGCCAGGAGGTGAGAGAGCTCTGTCAGTTTTGAGGAGCGAACACCGGGAGGGAATCAGAACGTACAGCGAAGTCTTGCGCGTCGACGAGAACGATCCGGTGGGTGGGAGGAAGCTTGGCGTCCAGAGTTCGAGCGAGAGTAGCACCTGCAACGGACTGTGAAATTGAGAACCAGAAGCGAAAGTGAGCTCGGAGGGAAAGAACGGGCGAGGAAGGAGAGGAGGGCGAGGAAACGACGTTGACGAACCGCTCCGACGATGAGGACGGTCTTGAGATCGCTAGACATGCTGGGGTGAGGAAGAGTGAAGATGGGGTTTGGGGAAAATGGACGGCGGAGGAAGGACGAAGGAAGATAGCCTAATCTATGAGAAGGCTGAATCAGAAAACCCAGTCTAAGACGAGTTTTAGGTCAGCGAAGACGAAACCAACCGGTCACCAAGCGTTTTTAGGAAGGTTTCACGTCAGCCACAGCGTTATCTACCTTCTCTAAAGGAAGACTACTTCGTAAACACTTACTAAGGCCGTCAGAGCCGAGCTGCGTCGGCGGGAAGAAGACAAAGAAGGTGGGTTCAGCCCGCCGGCGACGCGTCGTTCCCTTCCTTCCTCCTTCTTTTCCCCCCAGCGCACTTGTTGAGATCAAGATCTCGAAGGAGGCGAAAAGGGACGAAAGAGAGACATAGCTGTTGGCGAACCTCTCGTCAAACTTCGTCCTGCTCGAATCGAATCTAGATCCATTCATCAGTACAAGATAACGCCTCTCCTCGCCCTCAACTAAGGCTCCAACCTCGAAGGATCCCTGGGGAACAGAGAAGCCCTCCTGATGTCTCCCAAGTTCAGGTAGAACTGAACGATTCGCTCCAGACCTGAGCAAGACGAAGATAAGAACGCGAAGCTAGGTCAGCTCTCGCGTTTCTTCTTCGCTAGTCGTTCCTCAGGGGCCTTCGAGGAGTCTCGAGGTTCAAGCGCAGATGCGAGAGAGGACTCACCCAATCCAGCTCCAGCATGTGGGGGAGCTCCGAACCTGAACGCGTCCACGTATCCCTTCATCGACTCGGGGTCGACTCCCTTGCCGAGCATCTGCTTGCAAAGGAAGTCGGCGTCGTGGATTCGCTGAGCTCCAGAGAGGATCTCCTCTCCTCGCATGAAGAAATCGTATGAGTTGGAGTAGTTCTGAGAGGAAGAAGGGAAGAGGGACGAACGCGGATGAAAAAAAAGAGTCAGTCGAGGGCGAGACGCGAGGGACGACGAAAGAAACGGACGAATACGTACGGGGTCGGTAGCATCGGGCATGGTGTAGAAAGGTCGAACGGCGAGAGGGAACTTGTCGAGGATGAAGTAGTCGGTGTGATACTTCTCTCGAACGAGAGCTCCGAGGAACTTCTCGTTCTTGGTGCTGTGGGTCGAACGCGAGCGAGAATGCGAGAGGGTCAGCCAACTCTTCTCTTTCGCGATCACAGATGCCGCCTCTTGTGAGCCCCAATCCCATAGAACTCGATGAACCGAGAGGAAAAGCTCGAAACTCACCTCAGATCGTCGAAGTCTCCCAACTCGCTTCCGTCCTCCAACTTGGCTCCAGCGTCCCTCAACATCTTGATGGCGTCCTTGAACTCCAGTCGGACAGTCTTCTCGGGGATGAGGAACTCCTCGGTGGGGAACTGCTTCCTGACGGTCTGGACCTCAGCGAGGTAGGTCGTCTTGAGAGCCTTGAAGATGTGAAGAAGGAGAGCGTCGACGATGTCGACGACCTCGTGGTAGTGCTCCTCGAAGGCCATCTCGAGATCGAGACCCATGAACTCGGTGAGATGTCGGTGGGTGTTGGAGTTCTCGGCTCGGAAGACTGAGCGAAAGAGACGAAACGGCGCCGAAGGTCAGCTGAAGCGGAAGAGTAGGACGCGACGCGATGAGAAGAGGGAGAAGAGGGAATTCAACGAACCAGGGGCGATCTCGAAGACTCGCTCCATATCTCCGGCGATACACATCTGCTTGGCAAGCTGAGGAGACTGGGCGAGGAAAGCGGGGCCTGATCGAAGCGAAGATGAAGAGGCAAGGAGGTCAGCTCTCGAAGAGCTCGGGCGCGAAGGCGAGTCGAGACGGTGAACGAGACTCACGGTCGAAGTAGGCGACCTTGAAAACACTGGCTCCACTCTCGGTAGCAGCACCCTGAAGCTTGGGTGTGTGGATCTCGATGAAGTTCTTCTCGACGAGGAACTGCCTGAAGAGCGATCCGACGGCGGACTGAATCTTGAAGATGGAAAGGTTGGTGTCGGTCTGAGGAGGAGATGGAGGCAACAGGAGCAAGGAGAGGTCAGTCAAAAGTTTAGACGTGACGTTTGATTCGGTCGAGGAAGAGATGAACTGACTCGGAGATCAATAACTCGGTTGTCGAGTCGGTTCTTGAGCGAGACCTTGACGTAGGTCGCGTCCTCGTTCTCGTGGTCGGCAGCAGATCGAGAAGCGTCGGCGTATCCGATAGGGAGAGTGGTGGAGACCTCGACGAGGGTGTGGATCTGAGTGGGGGGAAAGAGCGTCAGACAGAGTGAGCTTCGAGTTCGCGAGACGAGACGAGGAGGAGAGCCGAGCATAAACGGACCTTTCGAATGACGACCTCAGCGTCCTGAACGGAAGCGCTCTTGACGGCCTCGAAAGGAGCCTTGACCTCTCCCTCGACGAGAACGATAGACTCGCTGGGAATAGCGGCGGCGTACTTGACCATCTGCTTGGAGATCTGGTGAGGGTCGTCCTCGTTCTTGGTGACCTCCATAAGAGCCTGGATGGAAGCGGACTGCTGTCGAAGGTTCATGAAGACCATCTTGGCACCTTGGGAACGATACGAAAAAGGGGTCAGAGGACGCTCAAAGATTGGCGAGACAAAGGAAGGATAGAGAACGGGAAGGGAGAGATCAAAGCTCACCTTGAGCTCGCGAAGTGACGACCCTGGCTCGGAAGTAGACGGTCTCTCCGATGTTGGCAGCAGAGATGTCGGCGATGTTGACTCGAGTTCGACCTTCTCGAGTGGAAGACTGGTGGAGAGGGAGCTTTCCGTAGTTCTGGGTAGCAGAGTCCTGAGAGGAAGCAAAGGAAGGAGAAAGAAGAAACGAAGGAGGTCAGCTCGTGCGACCTCGACGACCTCAAGAGGAAGCAAAACGGCCATGGAGAGTGTGCGAGATGTCAAGGCATGCTCCTCGGGAGGTGCTGGCTCCTCCATTTCACCTCGCAGGACAGGAGGTAGGTCTTTCAGACGGAGGAGATGCTCGAAGCTCGGAAGGTCGAGCTTCCTCCTTCCCCGACCTCATCAAACCCTTCCCCCTCCTGCTCTCGACTGATCTCAACATCCGTCGGCCCAAGACCTCTACATGACTCTCTCGGAGTGCTCTCAGCCCACAATCCGTGCAATTTGCGACTCAAGAAGCGAAAAGACACGAGCTCTCGGACTGACCTGATCGTCCTTCTCCTTCTTGATCCTGGCCTGCTCAGCCTCCCTAGCGAGCCTCTGAGCAAGCTTCTCAGCCTTCTCAGCATCCTTAGCTCGCTTCTTGAGCTCGTTCTTGCTAAGAGGAACTCCATCGGGTCTGAAAGATCGAGGAAGAACGGAGAAAGTCGTGAGGAGAGGAGATCAGCTCGAGCTTGAAGGGAGGAGAAAAAGATGGAGAGCGTGAGAGAGAAGCTCTTCCACTCACCCAAGGATGACCTCGGCCGCAGGAGCTGCTGATGTAGCCTGAGGGGCGGGAGTGGGAGTGGGGTCAGACATGGTTTAGGTTGGTTGGGGGAGAGGGTGGGGGTTGTGAGATCGAGGTGAGCTCGAGGCAGGAAAGGATGAGGCGATTTCGAGTCACGAGGAGAGGAGGTCGAGTCAAGAAAGGTTAGCAACCGTATCTACAACTCGGGCGAGATCGCAAAGAGTACCACAAAGGGAACGCTTACTATCGGCCGCCTCAGCGAAAAAGTACTGAGAGCAAGGCGACTCGGAGGGCAGTTCTGCCTTCTCGCGTCCGCGTCGAACCTCCCTCGTCGGTTTCTTTCATCCTTCGAGCAGCGTCTTCGAAGAACTGGAGAGGGAAGTAGACGGATCACATGCGATGAGTATTAGGTAGATCTACACTGTGTTGAAGGATGAATAGAACGCGAACATGACCTTCTCCCTCGTCGTCCCCTCGTCGCCTCTCACGACCTCCCCAACCCTCGCGCCCTTCGAGAACTTATCTAGACCGCAGAGAACGGATCCTCACCACCCTCCATCCACTCCGGCATCGCTCCAAACTGATCGTATCCTTCCTCGTCCTCCGTCGCGTCCCAAGCCGACGACGACGTGCCCCGAGACGGAACGACGACCTTCTCCTCCCTCTCCACTTCTTCTTCCTCCTCCTCGTCCTCCTCGTCTACGACGTCCAAGTCCGCGAAGTAGTGGTAGAGCTGGTCGAGAGGATCGTAGGTGATGTTCTGTTGGTGTTGGTGGAAGAGGGAAGAGCAGTCAGCGAATTGAAGGGCGGACGCGACGGAACGAGAGATCAGCGAAGACTCACGAAGACCGAGAGAGGCCCAAGCCTCGTCTGATCCACTGGAACACAATCCTCCTCGTGCCATGCGTAGCCTGGCTTGTAGACGGGTTCTTGATCCGGCTCCGAAACGACGACGACGGGCGGGGAAGAGAGGACGGGATACGGTTCGACGTCGCAGGCAGCGTTGATCCAGGCGAGGGCGGTTTCCCAATCCATAGCGACGGAATTGACGGAGTGGCTTGTGAGGGTGATGGTAGAGTTGGAGGTCTGTGGCGAAGAGAAGAAGAAGGGCGAGTCAACGACGCGTCTGGACGAGAGAGAGCGCGAGGGACAAGAGAGGCTCACGATGGTGACGTCCCCGATTTCGATTTCCTCGAAGTTGTTGCGGTGAGGTGGGAGTAGTCGGCTCCGGCTCGGAAGACCATGAGGAGCAGGAGGAGATGGAGGAGCTTCGTGAGAGGGGAGGGAGGAAAGGGACGGGATCGAGGAAGGAGGAGTTCTGGAGGAGGAGAGCAGCAAGAAGAAGCGATCTCAGCTGACGTTCTGAACAGCGGCAATTTTTGTGTACGAAGACTTACGTTAGGGGATATGCCGGTAGAATGGCCAGGGAAGAACGAGTTCGAGCGCGACTGCATCTCGTCGAACATTCGAGTTTCGAACGCGACCCTTCCGACCGAGAACGACTCCTCGTCGAAGTGAGATCGAAAGCTGACGCCGAGGTTTGGGTTGACGGTCTGACAGCAAGAAGTCGAGGAAAGGGTCAGTAAGTACGACGACGTGAACACGACGACGACTCGGGAAGCTCGAGCTCACCTCAACGTCAACCACGCTCATCTCATCTCTCCAGAAAGCATCCAACTCGGCTGATCCATCCATCATGTAGGTATCGCTGCTCGGGAGGTCGCACATTGGGTGGTTGAGAGACCCAGCGCTCGACGAAGCAGCGAGGTAGAAGGAGGAGAGGAGGTCCGAAGTGAAGGATGGGGAGTCGACGGTCGTGGGCTGCATGGGAGACAAAGAGAGCAAAGATGAGCATACGAAGACGATCCTCTACCACCAATAAAAGTGCGGATAGAACGACTCACCCTGAAATCCATCTTCTCGAGCTCAATGACGACCTTCTCCTCGCCTGGTCCTCTCGCAGGACCCAAGCTCGTTCTATCCGTTTCCCTGGTCTTCCAGACCTTCGTACCCCACCAAAGCAACGTAGGTCAGCTCGGAACGTCTCCAATCCTCTCTAGGGCTCGGAACATGGCGAAAGAACCCAACAAACGAGCGAGCGCAGGCATCCTCGACGGAAAGGAAAGCCCTCGAGCTCAACACGGCCGAACTCACCTTCATCCTCTCCCAGCATGCATCCAGCAACCCCATCACCCCCATCATCCATCCATACGAGACTTGACATCCAAAGAACAGGACCTGAAAGTTTGAAGGAAGGAGGAGGTGGGTGTCAGGAAGGAATGAGCTCGAAAGTCAAAGAGAAGGAGGGCGGGTGAGCTTGAAGCTCGAAGGGTCGGCGCAGTGTGAAGTCTCGCTCTGCTTCTGCCAGCCAGCAAGAAACAGGAAAGTCAAACTACCAGACGCTCCTCAAGCGACTGGTGTGAGAATGACTAGCTCACAAAGCAGCGAGCAAGGACGAAGTACTTCCTCGCCCTCCAGCCACCTTTCCTCTTCCCTCCCCTCTTCCCGTCCCTCGCTCTCCCTCCCTCTTCATCTCCTCGCCCTTCTCTTCCTCACCCAGGCAAGCCGAGAAGACGAGGGACGTACCTTGACCCCCAACCCTATCGGCAACCACAAAACCGAGAACCCCAAATGCCTCAGAGCGAAGCAAGCGAGGAGCAGCACATGCAAACGCGACGCGACCTCCATTTCCTCTTCGTTCTTCTTGTTGTTTCGAAGGGAGTGTCGAAGTGCGCTCCTTTGTAAAAGAGTCTAGATTTGAGCGAGTGAGAAAATGCGTAGGGGAGTAGGTGGCTGTGGGTGGGTGGGAGAGAGAGAGAGAAGTGACGACGAAAGGAAGAAAGAGCGGTTGGGATCGTGGAAATCAATCGACGGTCGCTTTCGAGATGTTCCTGGAAAACGGTGATCCGTTCGCCGGAGAGTGGGAGGGTTCGGACTGCCAGGTGGGTCGAGGTGGGATGGGGTGAGGATGGAGGCTTGAGGGGTTAAGGTTTACTGAGAGTGACGAAGAGAAAAGCAAGAGAGAAAAGGAAGCCAGAGGACGAGACGCGTCGTCGTGCATCTCTCGCCTCCGTCCGCTCTTCTCTCCCGTACTCTCATACCCCCAACTCAGACCCCAAACAAATAGATAGATAAACCTAATGCTAGCCCAAATCTGCCTCTAATCCATCCAAGCCCCATCCAAACAACTCCACCACCCTCTCCTCTCCCCCAAAGCCACCTTCAACTCCTGACTCCCCAAACTCTCTCTCATCCTCTCCCTATCCTCCTTCGATATCCACCCCACCCCACCCTCCCTCCTCACCCTACTCTCCCAAGAATCGTAACCCCTCACCCTCGCAGCCCTCTCAACCCTCTTCACCGCCTCCTCGAACTCCTGCCTCCCCACGAGCGGTAAGAGCAGCGCGCGGAGGTGCAGCTCGTACAGGAGGAGAAGCGGGTCCGAAGGATGGTCCTGCGAGGGCAGGTGGAGATAAGTTCTGATGAGGTGAGGAGTGAGGGGAGGGAGGTGATGCATTGAGGCTAGGCGGGCGAGGGTGGGTGAGGACGAAGGACCAAGCGCGAGGGAGGAGGAGGGAGGAGGAGTCGACCGAATCGTCTTGGTGTTCTGAACGATGTTCCTCCGAAGGAGTTGGTAAATCCTCTCCCTATGGAACTGTACTCCCGCTCTCCCAAAATCCAGTCCTCCACCAATCCGGTCCGGTCCTCCCTCCCAGGCTTCAAGGAAAGAAGGGTTCCCCTCGTACACCCCCCTCAACGAATCCACCGCTCGAATCATATCCTGAGCTTCTTCCCGGTTGAAGTGCATGACGGCTGCTAGCCCGACCTCCCCTTCCTCAACTGCACGGAGATGGGCGTTCGGTCCTCCTGCTCGTGAAGCTCGGAAGGCGTTCTCCTCCTGTCGCGAACGCGAGAGGTCGAGGGAGGAGGAAGGGGGGATGTAGTTCTCGATTCGGGTCCAGGTGGATTGGTGTTTCTGGACGAGGTTTTCGAGGAAGAACTTCCAGGAGGAACCTTCGGGTTTTCCGAGGGAGGCGTAGCCTTGGAGGAGGAGGAGGTTTCGGTAAGGGTCTGGTTCGAAGAGACGGGGGTAGAGGTGGCGGAGGAGGTTGAGGTTCGAGCGAGGGACGGGGGAGGGAAGGTTGAGGTAGGAGGGGGTGGGGGAGTTGAAGAGGAGCGGGGTGCTTGCTGAGGATGAGGTTGATGTGGTGGTGGTGGAGGTGGGGAGGAAGGGTGAAGACGAGGAGGAGGAGGAGGAGGGAGGGTTGATGGTGGGTTGATGAACGACTGCTCGAACGAGTTTCCTGTATTGACTCCGTGGGGGTGGGACGGTAGGGAAGTTGTAGGTTGTGAGATCTGTGAAGATGTCGAGCGCGAAGTTGGTTGCGTTGAGGGAAGGGGCCCGATCTTAGGACGAGAAGAGTAGAGAGAGAGGGAAGGGAGGGAGGGAAAAAGAGGTGAGCTCGACGGTTTCGATTCGTTTCTCCTCCCCTCGCTTCCTCTGTAGACTCCTGACGGAAACAGATTCGATGGACTTACCTACCACGATGTCGAGTAACTCTGGAGCCTGATCCCATCTCTCCTTTGATTTGCCTTGGAGCATCCATTCCCCTACGACCTCTACGGCTTGTCTGAGCTCTTGCTCGTTGGAGGCTTCCCTGAGGAGATCCTTCATCACAGAGTTGGATCGAGAGGGCGAAGAGTGAAGAGATCTATACGGGATAGAGGGGACTGGCAAAGAGAAGATACGAAGAGCATGGGTTCAGCTTGAGCTTGAAGGTGAAGATCGGGAGGAACGAGAGAAAGAAGGGAGGGAAGGGAGGAGAGGTCGAGCTCACGAAGGAGGTGCTGCAAAGAAGTGGGGAGAGACCCGATCCGAGGAGGAATCATCCTCAAACAAGGACTCAGCATCCTAGAGAAGATGGATGGGAGGGATTGGAGAAGAAGGTTTTCCTCGTTGACGGACGTTGAGGGCTACAAGAGAGCCGAAAAAAGACTCGACGAAACGAGCTCGAGCTCCAGGCGAAATCGCGGACTCTGTTCGAGTTGACCTCAACCAACTCCTCCTCCTTTTCCTCTTCTTCTCTTCCTCCTCCCCTCTTGACTGAAGGCAAGGTCTCGCCGAGGAGGGTCTTCCCTGGAACACCATCAACCTAAAAGAAGCGGAATCGATCGTCGTTGTGGCCGGAATGAGCTCGCCTCCTTCTTCCTCCCCCTTCCCTCCTCCCTCGTCGTCGATACCTCCCCTCTCCGTCTCTCGCACTCCCTCCTTCCCTTCGACCCTCCAGTTCGGTCAATATCCTCGAAGATCTACATCGGAACGAATCCCAATCCCCGACTTCGACGGTTCCTCTCGGTCTCTTCCTCGTCCTCTTCAACCTCCGTCGGTCGTCGAACCTCAGCACAAACAGGAGGAGGACGAGAAGGGAGGAGCCAGAGGAGAACCCTCATCACATGCGTCCTCCTCTTCCTCCTCACACCAACCTCCTACAGATCAGACAGACTCATCCTCGGATACTCCAGGAGACGGCTCTCAGACAGTCAAGAGGTCTCGCTCAGAGATCGGAGGGGGAGGGGGAGGGACGAGTCGCAAAAGGAAGACTTCGACGGTGACATCCGTCGACGACTCCAATCCCTCAACAAAGGAGGTCAATCTCACAGGAGGGGTGGCAGAGAGCAGCGAGAGTCTCGAAGACGATAGACGAAGCTCTTTGAAACCGAACGGAACCTCTGTAGGAGGGAGGAAGCGAGCCGTCACCTTTGGGGGAAGCGCTTCAGCTCATCCTCTCTCCCCTCCCCTCCCCCCTCCGCCTCTCCCCTCCTCCTCCTCAACCCAAGAACCTTCCGACGACTCTCCTTTCTTCCAACCCCAATCCACAGACTCCTCCCCCATGAGAACGACTTCCTCCTCCCATCGTCGACAGCACGACACCCATCCTCCATCCGGTCATCGCACCGCCGACAACTCGACGCACACTCGACCTCGTCGTCGCTCGAGACCTCCTCCCCTCCAAACCCATCTTCTCCTCTCCCCTTCCTCGTCAGGAACCTTCCTTCACCCCTCTCCAGAGATCTTACTCCACACCGACGAATCCCAGCCTCTACACTCTGCACGATCTTCCTCCTCCTCCTCCCCTCTCCGGAATCAGCACGAACCTAATCGGACGTCCTCCCCTTCACGTTCCTCGTCTCAACAACACCACAACCTCCTCTCCCCCATCAACGACGCCGACGACTACGACGATCCTTCCGCTTCTCCTCCCTCCACCCATCAAAGCCTCCTCTCGCCCTCTCGTTCAGCTTCAGGACACGGCATCCACGGTCGTCCGCCTAGTCGATCCGTCTCGCACCACAGCGTCGCTTCCTCGTCGACCAGCAGGCTGCGTCGCAACTCCTCTTCGTCCTCGGGGTACCAGATGGTCAGGGAGAGCAGTATCAGCAGTCGGAAGGGCAAGGAAAGGGAGAGGGAGGACGCCAGGGAGAAGGAGAAGGAGAGGGAGAAGAAGGAGAGGAAGGCTGCTGAGAAGAAGGAGAGGGAGCGAGAGCGGAGGTACCTCGAGATGAAGCAGGAGCAGGTGGGGAGGAACGACTTCGGTTTTGGAGCAGCACCGAGTCTACCAGGTGGAGTAGGAGCAGGTGGAGTAGGGAATATGCTAGGGTTTGGAGCTGGGTCGAGTGACAAGAGCGAAGCCCGTGAGTTCGACGCGTCGTTTCTTTCCCCATTCCTCCTCTCGAAATAGATGACTGATCTCGCTTCTTTCTTCTTCACCATCTTCGACTCGACCACCCAGGTCTCGAAGCTTTCCTCGACAAAATAGAGCTTCGATCAGCTCTTCGAAGCATCTCGACAGCAGCACCGAATCAACCTCCCTCCTCACCCTCCCTCCCACCCACCACCTCCTCTCAGCAATCCACTCCTTCCAAACCTCCTCGTACAGCCTCCGGCTCCTCCCTTTCGAAGATCGACCGCCCTCCGACCCCGACCCCGACGCAGACAGGCTTCCCTATCTTCCGTCGCCAGAGCACAGAGGGCTCGCTGAAATCGCCGGTCGGACATGCGAGCGGGAGGACGAGGACGAACAGTAGTTTGACGTTGGGAGGAGCCAGCATGCTGAAGGGAGCATCGACAGCGGTAGCTTCGAGTCTGGGAGGAGGGAAGGGTGGAAAGGAGGGTGGTGGAGGAGCTGAGAAGCTGAAGAAGGCGTTCACGTTTGGATCGGGGAGACCGTCGACGGAGAAGGTGCCCGAGTCGGTGTTGACGGCTGAGGAAAAGTTGCAGAGGATGAAAGCTGAGTTCGATGGTAAGTCTATCCACGCTTCGTCTCGTCTCTTACGTCGTCTTCTCCACGGAAACGCGACTGACGAGTCGTTCGACATCCGTCGCCTCTTTTTTTCTTCTTCTCAGCCAAGGTCTTGCGGTTCGAATCCACCCTCATCTCTCATCCCACCGCTATCGCCAATGCCCAAATCTACCGGACTGCCATGGAAGACCGTTACCTCCCCCTCCTTGCCCGTCTAGAGGCAGGCGAACCACCTCTCTCCATCCTCAACGTCGCGCGATGGAAGGAGAAGACCCTCGAGGCTCAACGTCGTCGTCGAACATGGGAGCAGAGTCGGTTGTCGCGATCCATGACGGACGGAGGAGACGGTTGGAGAAGTACAGAGTCGTTCGGAAGTCCTCGAGGAACACCGCTCTCGATCGGAAACGGAAACCATCCTCTCTCGAGGAACGCGTCGAACGGGTTCCTTCCTCGCTCGTCCGTCGCTGGACCCAGCATGAGCACGTCGTCGTTCGAGGATGGATCGGTCGGAGGGAACCTTCGGAGCTACAAGTTCGGAGGAGAAGCCAACTCGTCGACGCGTCGGACGAGTCGGTCTTCGAACGGAATGCATCCTTACCACCCAACGTCGCTCAAGAAGGAGAAGGTCTTCCCTTGGGCCGTCAATTCCTCGGACATCGCTCTCTTCGAGTCGTCAGGAGGGAAGGTCGACGAGATGCTCGACATCGGAGGAGGAGGGAGGAGGTCGATGGAGGAGTACAACCCTCTCAGTCGAGTCGGAAGCGGTCTCCCTTCGGTTCAGGAGGTCCTCGACGGTCAGGCGAGGAGTATACAGGCCTCGAGCAGTACCTACGGCTCGCCGAGATCGGACAAGGAACCTCTCCTCGCGTCTCCTCCGTCTCGACGAAGTCTCTCCCCTCTCCCAGTCCACTACCCTCGTCCTTCCTCCCCTCTCTCCACCGCTCAACAGCAACTTCATCACTTTCCCAACTCGGGACTCTCCCCTCCTCGTCCTCCCTCGGTCGCTCGATCCCACTCCTACACCCGCAAAGGTCCGAGTCGAACACCTCTCTCCTCCCTCATCACCTCGCCCAACCAACTCCAGCGACCTCAGCTCGGAGAGCACACCGTCTCCTCCCCTCTCGCCTTAACTCCAACTCTCGCTATGACACCAGCAGTCGTCAACCTCAACGATCGACGAGGATCCCTCCCCGAAGGCTCGCCAAACTCTCCTTTCAACTCGACTCCTCGTCACAACCACCATCAATCCCTCTCCGGAATGCCTCCCTCCTCCTCCTCCTCTCGACACCTCACCCTCTCCCAAACTCAATCCCTCTCCGGCGGTCGATCCTCAACTCCCAACACTCCCAACCCAAACGGTCTCAGCCCTCCCTCCGCCTCCTCCTCAATTCGACCCACCCACGCGCGTCGTCAATCCGATCAACCTCGAACCCTCCTCGACCAGCATCCCCGAATGGTCCTCGTCCCCAAAGGCCCTTACAAATCTCGAGCAACAGCGAAACTGAAACGTCTGGAAGACGGACTCGACTCGCGGTCGGAAGACGAGTACCGCGAGGAACATCTCAGCGAACGCGACGTCCCAGGAGCGAGATCCACCCAGGGTTCCTTGTCGAAACGATCCGTCTCCGTCGATGGATTCCACAGCAATCACAATAACAACAATCCTCACCCCAACCATCCCCACATGGGTAAACTCCACCCTCAATCCATCAAAGGTCGCGTCACCGGAATCTTCACCAACTCCCGAGACGTCTCCCCTCAAGGCTCCGACGCCGAAGACCAACAAAACCAACAACAACAACGCCCCTCCTCTGCTCTTGGGGGCGGTGAACGCGATTTTGCTGGCTGGAGGATAGGTGGATCCGGTCGAACGAAGGGCTTTGTTAAGAAGTTTGCTCGAGCGCCGTTTTCCTCGAACTCGAATTCAGCGTTTTCGAGGCGGATGCTGATGGGTGGGGATCTGATGGAAGGGATGATGACGAAGGGGGAGGAGTCGGAACAGATTGAGTATCTTGAGAGGGAGTTTGGTGCTGGAGGGGGAGGGGAGGAGATGGGGTACTCGAGTGATACGGATGCGGCGATCACGTTTGATCGGAGGAAGGATTGGGAGTTGGATAGGGTGAGGAGTAGGGTTGAGGTGGAGGTGGAGAAGGAGGAGTGTAGGGGGAAGGCTGAGTGAGTGCAAAAAAACAATCCTCCCTTCCTTTCCTCCCTCGTCGATTTGGGAAGGTGTGGGAACGAGAAACGAAGAAGAGAACAAAACTGACGCGTCCCTCGTTTTGTTTCGTTCGTGCGTCCTAGATTCCTCTCCACCATCCGCCCTTCCTTAAACATCTTCGACTCCAACCTCTTCGAATCCAAACAATCCTTCCTCTCCCTCCACGATCAACTCAACTCCTACATCCAAGTCACCTACGATCGATTCGGAATCCAACTCGACAACAGTCCCGTCCCTCCTCAGATCCTCCAGTTCGAAGACCTTCCTCCTCCCACCACCGTCGCAACCGAACCCGAATCGGAGGATACGCTCTTCCCTCTTCGATCCACCAACGGAGGAGCAGACGAAACGGACGACTCTCCCTCGTCGTCTCGAAACCCCCTCCGCTCTCGAGCCAACTCCCTCGCCGCTGCTGCTTCGAGCCTCCGCCAACGTCGTCGATCCTCCGTCTCTCAAGCGAGTGTACAGTCGCTGGCGAACCTGGCGGATCATCAGGCGAAGGCGAAGGCGAGATCGAGGGAGAGGGAGGGGGAGGGGGAGGAGAAGGAGTTGTCGATTGAGGAGTTGGAGGAGAGGTTGGACGTCGTTCGAGATGGGTGGGATGGTCTGGGAGAGAGGATCTGGGTCCTCGCTCAGGGAAGAGCGGAGGCGATGGTGAGGTACGCGAAGGTGAAGGATCCGGTGATGGATTTGATTGCGGAGAGGGAGGCGAAGGTCAGTTCTCGTTCACGTCTTTGTTTCGCTCGTCGCGTCGTTCCGCGCTGACTCTCCTTTCCCTTCCTTCCTTCGCTTCGTTTCACCTTTCACCCCACCAACAGCGCCAACTCCTCGAACCTCAATCCTTCACCCCCGTCTCGATCCACACTCCTCGCTCCGAAGCCATCATGGGAACCATCTCCGCGTTCCTCCTTTCCTCTATAGGCTTTCTGCTCAAGACAGGAGTCGAGTTCGGATCTCGGTTCTTCCGAGCCGTCCTCGCCCTCCTTCGCTACCTCTTCTCTCCTTTCACCTGGCCGAGGAGGTTGCTCGTTTGGTTCTTTGAACCCATCGTGAGCCCTCTCACGAGTGGGGTGAGGAGAGGGTGTCATTTGGCGGCGGGAGCGGTGTTGGTGGTTTTGGTGACGCTGTTGTGCGTTGCTGGGGGGGAGGAGTAGTTTGCTGGGAGGAGGAGGGAAGTTTCGTATGGCTGCTCGGTTTAGTTTTTGTTACGGTAGTATCCTTGTTGTACCTTCTCGTTCGCTCGTTCTTCCCTTCCCTTCATCATGCTCGTTCACTCGCTCGCTTTTCGCTTCGCTGCTCTTCTCCTTCTTACACTACTTATACCCAGTTCGTAGCATCGTTGTTTTTCTGCTCATGACAGTCTCGCGCACGCTACTGGTCTCGATGATGCGAGAGCGAGGCGGCAAGGAGCAGGCCACGATCTCGACGCGTCGTCGAAAATCGCGCCAAGGGTTCGCCTCTTCCCTCTCGCCTCTGTTCCGCGCCTTGTCCTCCCACCTGACTCATCATCTCTTTTTTCCAAGCCAGAACGTGACAAGCCGACTGAAAGAGGCACAAGAAGCTTTGCTGTGAGCCGACGTGGTGAATGATCAAGGAGGCAGTCGACGGGAGTTAGGAGGTGGTAGGGTTGAGGATACGAGCTGTGTTGGCTTTGAGAGAGGAAGATACGATGATCGATGAGTCCGGAAGAGAAGAACGGTCGAGGTCGGTACAGCTGCAGATGGCGAGGAGAACGAGTCGACGAAAGAGAAAGCGACGCGTCGACGTGCCTTCCCTGCTTCGGACGCTTCGCCGACACCAGCTTCGAGTTCAAGGACTCGACTTGGGGTATCTCAAGATGCACGGAAGAGTAAATTAAGATGAGATGGATCGTCCAAAGCTTGTAAACACGAGATACAACAGCACAAAGAGAAAGGCGGAGCGAGGCTCGAGAACGAAAGAAGGGTAGCGAGAGAGGGAGATCAAGAGCGAGTGGGGAGATTAACTGAGGTAGCGCGGGGTCCGTTATGAGAGAGTATGGGATAAGATGACCGGAAGAAGAAGCAAGAGCAAAGAGTAGAAAGATGAGGGGAAGAACGAAGCGAACCCAAAGCAACACGACCGAAAAATGAACGGACCCTGTGAGGAAGAGGAAGGAAGCTCGAATCAGTGTCTGTCGCGGACGAAGAAGAGAAGTAGGAACGAAGACTCACTACCACATCAACCCAAAGCGAGCTCGCTCAGAACGTCCCAGCCTCCTTCGCGATACTTTCGAGGACCTCGATGACGACCTTGGTGCTCGAGAGAAGATTGTGACTCTCTCCCTTCATGATCCGAAGCGTACAGTCCGGCATGACTCGTTCCATCCACCGGACACCTGCGAAGAAGAGCGAGGAAGCGAGCCTGGTCAGCTCGAGGCGAAAGAAAGAAAAAGGACGCGACGAGACGAAGACTCACTCTTCTCGCTGATCTTGTCATCCTTATCCCCATACCACACCCTCACCGGCGCTTTCACATCCGTATACGAGAATCCCCATTCCCCGCTCTTCTCCATGATAGCGAGAAGATCCGCCGTTCCTCGCTGGTTCTCGGCGTGAGATGCTCGAAGGAGGGCGGTTCCGAGATCGATCCTTCCGGCTGCGTTGGGGTTGAGAGAGACCGGACGATGGGTTGGGGAGACGAGGCTTCGAGTCTTCATCGATCCGCTGGAGGTGGATTGGCGAGGGGACGAGGAGGAGGTTGAGGAGGTGGGAGGACGAGGAAGTGGTTTGGCTTTCGCGATGGGTAGGCTTGGGTAGTCGCTCGTCATTCCTAAGGAGATGGCTGGAAGATGATCCGTCTTGGAGGTGAGTGACGAGGTGGAGAGGGAGTGACGAAGTTTGGGAGACCGAGGGCTTCCGTTCGAAGAGAAAATCTTGCTCGTTTTCCGACGAAGGCTTCCTCCCGCTCCCTCCTGCTGGCGATCTTGACCGTTCGGGTAGGTTCCTCCGAAGTCGGCGAGGTCGTCGTAGCTCTCCTCGGAGATGAAGAGGTCAGGAGTAAAGGTCGGGGAGGAGGGAGACTCGAGGTGAGAGGAGAGAGAGGAGGTGACCGATGAGGTTTGCTGGACGGGAGGGACGGTGTAGCCGACGGGCTCGAGAGTGAGTGTCGGGACCTTCCCCATCCTCCAGCCTTGCATCCTCCACTCGGCTGCTTGAGTGACCTTGATGACTCCATTCGGAACGTATTTGAGCCACTTGTAGCCTGAGAAGAAGGAGAGGAAAGACGGGAGGCTCAGAGTCTCGAAACGAAAGAGAGTCGACGCGTCGAGAAAGGAAGCTCGAACTCACCTCCGTCGATGTCCATGCTGACCCAAGGAGCGAGTAGGTGGACGCTGCCAAAGATCCTCTCGGGGAGTCGGAGCGCCGTCGCGAGACTGTAAGGGGCTCCAGCCGAATGAGCGAGGATGCTGAACTTCCCAACTCGAAGCTGATCCGCGACTTCGTCGACGACCGTCGACCACTCCAAGAACCCTCGACGATCCGCCGGCACCTCTCCCGTCTTCCCCAGTCCCCATCGATCTATACATATCAATCTCAATCCCATCGACTCCGCGAGCTCGTCGAAGAGAGCGGTGAGGTAGCGAACTCCTCCGAGTCCCAGGTAAACGAAGACGGGATGACCTGTCGACGAACCGACGTCCGAGAGCGAAACGACGAGGCCACGATTCGGTTGACGGTTGAGGGTGAGAAGCCGAGTGAGACGAGGAGATCGGAGGAGGATGGCGTGGTCCAGGTTGGGATCCTTGGACGCGAAGGAGGAAGAGGCGACCGGAGTGCTTTGGTTGGAGGAGTTGGACGAGACTCGAGAGAGAACGTGAGCCGTGGAGTTGGTGGACACCGACCGAACCGATGATGTTGACGACTTTCGAGTGGGAGAGTGAGGTCCTGAGGCGTTGGATGCATAGAGAGATCCGTTTCCGAGCGATGATGGGGAACGATCGTACGCGATGGAGTTGGGACGCGGCCGTGGAACTGGCAGGGTGTTGGTATGTTGAATTCGAGGAGTTGGAGAGGGAAGGGATGATGTTGGGTAGTTGGAAGAGAGACTGGGAGGGTGATGGGCGAGCCGTGGGGACCGTTCGCTTTCCTCCTTGACGATGGGCCATCCATACGACCGATCTCGTCCGTCTCGAAGAACCGTCGCGGCGACCTCTTCCGTGAGGCTGTCGAGCGAGCTCCTCCCTGCTAACTCTCCGTCCGACGAGGCGACCTCCTTGGCTCGACGAGACATGTCGACGGAGGGTCCTGAGACGTCGGTGGTAGGTAGAGAAGGAAGGTTGGCTCCTCCACCACGAACGCCTGTCCGTTTCGAGCTCGGGGAGAGAGGAGGAGCGAAGGCTGAAGGAAGAGGATGACTTCTGTTCCCTCGCGACGCTGCCTCCCGAGCGAGGTTGGACTTGATGATTTCGTCGATGGAGCGGATGTGGGAGGTTGGTTTGGGAGCGGTGGTAGAAGGAGGAGGAGGTTGAGCGTTGGGTTCTGGGTCGCGTCGGATTTGAGTTTGCTCGACGGCGGAGTAGGACGAGGCTCGAACGGGGAGAGGCGATGGCCGTGATGGAGAGGGAAGAGGAGAGAGGTATCCGTTGGATTCGATGGTGGTGGGAGACGGGTCGACCGCGAGCGTATTCGAACGCTGTTGAGGGAAAGTCGGCGCGACGGACGGAAGGCCTTCTCGACGGCGTCTTCGCTCTAACGCGGCCTGATCCTTATGCACCCACGCTGCCACCCTCTCCGTATCCCCATCCTTCTCCTTCTCCGTCTCCTTCTCCCTGTCCTTCTCGTTCCTGAAGTAGGACGGTTTGGGATTCCGAGCAGGTCGAGGACGAGCAGGGGGTTCCTTCGAAGACTCGTCCTCACTTGCTGAGCTGTCCCTGGTGATGATGATCGGCGCCTTTTCCCTCTTCACGCTGGTCGACGGGCGAGACTTGTGAGCCATAGGAGGACGAGGACGAGGAGCCGAGTTCATCGAGTCGACCATCGCGTCCATGGCGTCCGAGCTGACCGAACGAGAGGAGTAGAGTTGAGGTGGGGATCGAGGGATGGACATTCGACCTGTAGGGCTCCTCGGTCCGGATTTCGCCTCGTCGAAGGTTCTTGAGGTTGGAGAGGTGAGTGGGGACGTGAGGGGTGAGAAGGTGCTGGAGGGGAGGAGGGTCGAGGGAAGATGATGAGGTCGGGAGTTGGTCGAGGTGGAGGACGAAGTGGGATCTCGTGATGAGTGGGAGTGACTGTTCTGGGGAGGTCGAGAAGAGGAGTAGGATGATGGTGGAAGTCCTGGCGACGGATGGGGTGAGGTCGTAGCGGAAGGTTGCCGACTTGGTTGAAGGGAGGAGGAAGCCGAAGCGGAGGGAGGGGAGTCGGTTGTCGCGAAGGAGAGCTCTCCGCGAGATGAAGACCTGGGTGGGATGAAGTTGGGGTTGGAGGGAGTGGGTGGTGACGAGAGTGATCCTAGGGACGAAGTTCGAGGAGGAGGGACGATTGAGCGAGTGATTGAGGATCTGGTTGAGCTCGACGATCCCGGTCGACTCCTCCCTTCCCTCTCCCTCTCTCCACTCTTGCCTTCCCTCCTCGCTCCCGATGATGATCTCGACGCCGTTCCCGACCGCTTCCTGCTGCTATCCTTCCCTTCTCGCGACTTGCCGAGCGACTTTGATCCTGCAGCTGATGCTGAGGGCTCTGGAGATTCGAGAGGGGAGGAGGAAGCGGCGACCGAACGAGGGTAGAGCTCGAAGTAGTTCTTGACCGCTTTCCCTGGACGAGGATGGATGGGACTAGGAGGAGTGCTGGTAGAGAGGGAGGATGAGGATGGCTGTCTCTGGATTGGCGGAGAGAGCATCGTTTGAGGATCAAGACCGGAGGGAGGGAAAGGGGAGGAAGGGGGGCTCAGGAGGGAGCCAGACGAAGGAAGCCGTCGAGAGGGAAGCGAGCGACTTTAGACACCAACAGGGAAACAGTGAGCTTATAATTTTCGTGTTGAACTGAAGATCAGAGGATCGAGACTTACCTCTAGTGTATCGATTGTGAGCCTCTGATGCTCGCTCGCTCTCTTTCGGTTTGGAAGGTGGTGGCCGTTGAAGTGAGCTCGAACATCAGGAGGGATCGAGAGTCTTTCCTCCCCGCGCGGACTCAGATCGTCGCAGAAACTCGCGGGCAGGTTTTTGCTGGTCCGCTCGTCCAAAGAATCCATAAGAGAAGATAACGGCCTGAACTCCTGGTGAAAACTTCACGAGAAGCGAGCAAAGGGCAACAAACGAGACGCCTCCCTCGGAGGCACCGATCGCTCGTTCATCTCACTTGAGCTGGCTCTGATAGAATATGGCACCTTCGAGAACATAGAGCCTCACTCCGGTCTCCAGGATGAGCTCGATGCTGAAGCTGCAGTTTTTCTCCGACATCTGAAGATGAGTGAAAAAGGGACCGAGCGAGAGCGCGGGGGGGAGATTTCGACGAGCTCGACCCTCCTTCCTTTCGACTTCCACTCTCTCCATCCCTCCCAAGATGCTAGATGTGGAGAGCTCGCTCATCTGCAGGATACCCAGTACCTCTCACATCCACAAGGTAAGTCGTCCCATTCGCTTAACGTTCCCTGTCAGCCAGGCAGCCCTCCCGAACTTTTCGTTGAGCTCACCACCTCCTTTCTTCCTTCTTCGTTCTACTTTGCTGCTCTGCTAGATCCCCGACGAAGTCCTTGATCACGTCTTTGGATTCGTTCCCAAGGAAGACTGGAATGCCTTTTCTCTCGTTTGCTCTCGAATGTACAAGGTGATCTCGTCTCTACAACTGCAAGCTCCGTCGTCCCCCGACGAAGCTGACCTCGACCCTCGTTTCCTTTCTTCGAACGCAGATCTCTCGCCCATCCGTCTTCCGAGTCGTGAAGATATCAATTTACGAGTTCGAAGACGCGCTCTATGGCGACGGGAGACTCGCACGGTTCCTCGATAGACCTGATTTCTCGTCATTCGTCAGGTCAGTTTGCGCGCTCGCTCTTCGCCTCTCTGACGGCTCTTCCCTCATTTGTTCTTGTACTCACGAGCTGGGCTTCTGCTTATCGTTCATCAGAGAATTTGAAATCTCTACTCTCCCCGACCAGCAGGAGGTCTCCATCTGGGCGGTCACACCCGAGGAGACAAGCATTTTTCAACGCGTCCTCGTCGCCCTCCCAAATCTCAACATCGTCCGCCTCTCCGACGTACATGTACCCCTCTCCGTCATTCAAGTTATCATCGACCATCCCTCCATCACCCACCTCGAGTATCCGGAACTTGCAACCTACTTCCAGTCTACCAGAATCTCCAACAACCCCGTTCGCCTCCAACCCTCCTCCTCCGGCAAGATCCTCGTCATCGAGGCCATGGACGTCAGTTTCGGATGGCTTGGACACCGTTCCTTGCCTCAGTCGGACCTCCTCAGCCCCCTCATCTTCGAATTCCACACCCTCTCTTTCCAAGAGCTGCCCACCACCCCGATAACCTCCCTCCCTCCCTGGTCGCTCATCCCCGGTCTTCGCGAAATCAACTTCCGAACGTTACCCAGGACGGAGATGCAAGCAGAGCAATTCAGCCGCTGGATCAGGAGCATCATCCAGACTCAAACGGAGCTGGAGTTCATCAAGGTCGACGTCGAATGCAATCCGGCGGACGCAGGAAGGGTGGATCGACTTCACCTTCTCGCTCGCCTTCCTTGGTTCCAGCAACTCGCTTTCGTCCGTGACACCGCCGTAGGACATAACTGGGAGAACGAGTGGGACAAATTGTTCCTGTGTGCGACGAAGGAGGGGGTGAAGGCGATGCAGTTTCGTCCGAGTCAAGCGTTGTGCTCGATGGATCGATTCATCTTCCAAACCGGTCTCAACCTCTCCAACCTCGACTTCCTTACGCTCGATAACTGCCTCAGGTATCTCCCTTGGGTGAGTTCCTCGTCCGTTCCTTCGTTATAATCCTTCGTCGCATCCCGTTCCTTGCTGACTCGATCTTACTTTCTCGCCTCCAGAACAACGTCCTCCGAGCTCTCCAAACCTTCAAGTCCCTCATCTCTCTGGCCATCAACGACTTTCTCCTCCCTGGACACGTCGGATCCAGGATCCAGTACTGCTCTGACGAGGTAAGCGCGTTGATCGCCCTTCGAGTCCAAAGTCGACGTGACGTCCTGACCTTCCATCGTTCCTCCCCTTCTCATCCTCGCTCTTCCCTCTTACCTCGCCCCCTCATTCGGCACAGTGCTCATAAATTGTCAAAAGAGTTCATCCTCAGCTCTGGAACGCTACCGAGAAGGCAGGAGGTCCTCTCGCCGTCTGGGAATCCATCATCCTCCCCAACAACCTCGCTCGAATCGACTCCCTCTCCCAAGTCCTCCCCCATGGATGCCACCTGGAATGGACACCCGAGGCGCCAGACTTCAACGCGCAGCCTTCACCGATCGGAACCTGGACTTGGAGGGTCGTTCGAGGAGAGGAGGGAGGATCGGCGCTGGAGTTCGACGCGTCGGAGGTCGTCTCTCCTCGAACGCTCGACTTGTTCAAGGGGCTGTGTTGGACGTGCAAGGAGATGGATAGCGGGGAGGAGAGTTTCCGGGAATGTGGGGATGAGTGGGATCTGAGTCGGATTGAGGATTGGACGGTGTCGGACGAGGATCGGTTTTGCGTCGGGGAGGCGAACGTTCCGTGGGAGGAAGACAACCAGGAAATGGCATAGATAGATGTGAGTAGTTCTCGCTTTCTCCATCGTAGAAATCCGTCTGCTCGCTCCAACGGGCCGCGACAGACAGTGTCGCTGACCTTCGCTTCGATTTTTCCGCCCTCGCTGTTGCGGTTCTTTCTTTTTTGCACAGAAACTTTCTTAGACGAGATCGCGTCTCGGCGGTATGCAATCTTACCTGCTTGGTCAGACGGCATCGGAGATCGATGAAAGAGCTGCTGCTCTGCGCGAACGAAAGTATGAAGAGACGCGTCGTGAACACAGTTCGTGCTTCCCTTTCCTCGACGAGCCTTCTGCGAAAGCAAAGATCTGAAGAGTCATGCTGATAGAATACTACACGAGAAGAGAAAGAGCTGAGTGATTGAAGGACCGATACGTGAAAGAAATTGTCTAAGGATACAACAACGAGCCGAACCGAACCGAGCTGAAACGAACAAACGAACGGAACAAGTACAAAGAGAAACAAAACGAGCACGTCTAAAAGATCCCCAACCCCATTCCACCCATCCCTCTACTCAATCCTCCCACTCCATTATTCTCTCCCCAAACCATCTCCTCCCTCTCCCTCTCATCCGTTCGAAGCCTCTTCCTGCTTCCCCTCGAATGAACTCCCTCCGGAGACTCTCCCTCCATCCTCCCTCCACCTCCGCCCATGCTCATCTCCTCGTCGGATCCCCAGAACCACTTTTGGTGACCGAGAACGGGTCGCGAGGGAGGTGTGGAGTGGGTTGGAAGGGGAGAGAGGGCGAGGGAGGTGTGGGAGAAGAGAGGGGAGTGTTCGTCGTCGTTGCAGTTGAGGTCGTCGAGGTGAACGTCGAGGAGAGGGGAGTAGAAGTCGTGTTGTTGACGAGGGTAGTCTTCGATGTTGTCGTTGGGATGGAGAGGAGGGATGTAGGCGATGTGGGTGGTGGTGGATCCGAGGACGCCGAAAGGAGAAGCGAGATCCGAACGAAGACGCGTCGAAGTGGAGCACGACGAGAGACCGAGGATGTTGTTGTTCGAGTTTGGAGGACTGGGTGACTCGAGATCTAGCTGCCTCCTCCTATCCAAAGGTGGAGGTGTTCCGTAGAAGGAGGGAGAGCCGTCGAACCTCCCAGCAGCCTTCTCGGCCTGCTCCCTCGCGATCCTCGTCAACTCGTCCTCCTCCTCCCAGCTGTCGTCTCCAACCCTCAGATCGTCCTCCTCCTCCTCGTCGTACGAGACTCCACCTCCAATGGCTCGTTCCCTCGCCCAACAGGTCTCCCCGTGACTCCTTCTCAGCTCGTCCGAACCTTTACAGGCTTGGTCGACGGCGAGGACGTGTTGGATGACCTGACCGACGGAGATCTCAGGCGACGGCGACCGGCGAAGACGAGCGATGTGGGATTTGGCCGAGTGTAGAAGGTGGGGTGGGAGATGAGGGAGAAAGAGGGAGATCTGGAGTGGTGTTGGGAGAGAGGAGAGGAGAGGGTGGGTGAGGAGGAGGGTGGTGAAGTGAACGGAGAGAGTCGAGGGAGGGAGCTGGCGGATACGAGGAAGAGTTTGGACCGGGAGAGAAGAAGGGATCGATTAGAGAGCGAAGGCGGCACCGACGAGAAAAGTGAGAAGGAGGGAGTAGAGGCAGCACTCACGCCAACAAGCGACACCGTCGCGTCGAACAACGACCAGTCCATTGTCGACCCAACCTTCAATCCAACAGGCTTCTCATCCACCACCACCACCTCCTTCACTGGAGTCCTAGGTAGCGGCTTTGACGCAGTAGCAAGACTCGCGGCTGCCACTACCGTCCTCTCCTCGTCGAACCTCTTTCGCGACGAACTTCCTCGCCGCCGACGACTTTCCTCCTGCGGTTGTTGGCGAGGACTTGACGTTGGCGTTTCCACGAGAAGTGGCGTCTCCAAAGGGAGCCCTTGTTCGTCGATTGTGAGGTGAGGGGATGTCGATGTTCTCGGAGTGAGGGGTGTTGGTGAAGAAGGGGAAGGGAGAGAGAGCGAGGGGAGTCGAGGCTGAGGTCGAGGTTGGACGAGGGACCATGATTCGGAGGGAGAGACGAGAGTATCTGCGAGGAAGGACGGAGTGGAAGGAGAGAGTCAGTGAAGGTAGGAGAGATAAGGTGCGGGAAAGGCGACTCACACACGCTGAACAGAGCAAGAACGAGCTGAAGTCGAGCTGAGAGGAGACCGAGCTGAACCGAGAAAACACGCTGAAGGGAGAACGAGAACAAAGGAAAGGGAGAGAGAAGACCGGGTCGTTGATGGTGGTGAGGAGGGAGGAAGCTGTCGACAACAACGAAGAAATCCAGAATAGAGATGGAAGGCTGGTCGGTCGGTCGCGAAGGCGTTGAAGACGCGACGTCGAGATCATTTCGAGTTCCTCTCCCAATCGACGCGTCCGGAGATCAAGGATCGAGATCGAGGGACGGGAGGGTGTAAATAGTTTCGAGCGATAGGGGGTAGTGGATTGGGTACCTGGCTGATGAGGTGGGGGATCGGAGGGACATCGAAGAGGGAGATTAGATCCGCGCTCACGCGAGCGGGCGGAGAAGGCAGCTTCGAGCTTCTTGCGAGCAAGACGTGATGACGGCATGATATCGATGATGAAGATCTCGTTTTATCGCTTCTCGAACTCTGTAGAAAGGAAGAAGACCAGAGAGTCAGCGAACGCCTCGCGTCGAGTGCACAAAACGGCGAGGAGGCAGCGTTCGAGTCGAGAGGAAGAAAACTTACTATTCCCATCCATCCTGACTCCCAAACTCTTTGTAACGTCCATTCCCAAAGTCTTCCTCTTCCCGAACTCGATCCTCTCGTTCTGAACCCTCCTGAGATCCTCGAGCTGCGTCTTGCTGAGGTAGGTCTCGGTCTCGACGACGGGTCTTCGAAGCGAGCTGGAGTGAGCCATCATGTCGGCGTTGGGATCGTAGGCTGAGGAGGCGAGAGTTCCACCGGATCGAAGGATGTCCATTCGAGCGGTGTAGCCCATCATGTCGTAGTACTGCGCGGAGGAGGAGAAGAGAGGATAAGCACGCGACGTGAGAAGACGAGAGACGAAAGGGAGGCGAGGGCGAGGGAGGACGAACCTTCTCGTGAGGCAGGGTAGCTGGGTGAGAGGGAATAAAGATGTTTGAAGTCAGATGAGTGTCGAGACGCCGGGACATATTGAACAGGTAAGAATAGGGACGAGAGCGTCGAGCTGACCTGTGTTGAAGTCCTCGACGAAGATGGCCCACTCCTTCTTCTCCTTGTCCTTCTTGACGGTCTCAGGGTTGATCTTTCTCTCCTCGATCATCCAAGCTCGGAATTCCTGCAACCCGAAGCAAAGCGAATCAGCTCAGAGGCTCGTCGAACGAAGAAAGAAGGGAAACGCGAGCTCACGTTGTCTCGCTTCTCTCGACTGCAGGGAGGCAAGGACAGGTCAGCGTCCGGTTCAGCTCGACGATGGTATATTCAGAGCGGGTCAGACTCACTCTCCGTCGTCGATGATACCATGAAGACCCCACTGAGCCGTACTCGAAGCAGACTTCTTGGCCTTGAAGGAAGGAGGAGGGAAGGGAAGAAGAGAGTGGTCAGCTTCACCTCCTTCCTTCCCTCTCGAGCTCGAGCTCAACCCTACGAAGACGCGAATATATACTGACCTTCTTCTCCTTCTTACGCTCCTTCTTCTCCTTCTTCTCCCTTTTCCGCCTCTTCCTATCCTCCCTGCTCTCCTCCTCGGAATCCGACTCGGATCGATCTCGTTCTCGACGTTTGGCCTTCTCCTTCTTGCGACGACGACGTTCTCGCTCCTCGTCCTCGGATCTACAAACGAACAGAGCCAAGTCAGCTACGAGCTCCCTTCTCATCGAACAAGTATAGAAGACGCGAACGAGAGAAAGGAAGGGGAAAGGGGATGAGCTCACTCTGATTCACTCGCTGACTCTGAAGGTGACCTCCTCCTATGCTTCCTCCTCTTCTCGTCGTCTCGATCTCGACTTCTACTCCTACTCCTACTTCTCTCCCTGCCCTTATCCTTATCTCCACTCCTCCTGTCGTCTCTATCTCTCTCCCTGTCCCTGCTTCTGCTTCGTTCTCTCTCCCTTCTCGGAGGAGGCGACCTCGACCTTGACCTGTCCCTGTCGTCTCGTCGGGAGGATCCTCGTCGGTCGTCGTCTCGATCTCGAGATCTCTCACGGTAGCGATCCTCTCGAGGGGCGTCTCTTGTAGACATGGCTATTGAAGGAAGGGATGGAGGAAGGGTGGGAGGGCGTTGCGAGGGAAGGAGACGAGTTGTCTCCGCGATTTCAGTTGAGCTCGCCCTCTTGTCCCGTCCTCTTTCTGCCTCCTGACCGTCAAGATCGAAAAAACATGGACGCCATCCTCGCACAGATCTCTCACCTTCAAGAACAAGCTCGTACTCAAGCAGCATCCATCGCTCAACTCTCCTGCACCGTCGCTCGTCAGACGACTCAACTCGAAGCTCCCGACTCCACCATCGTCCGTCTCACCGCTCAGAATCAAGCCCAACTGGCTACCAACGCTCGTCTTTCGCCCATCGTTCAGGATCAGGATCGTGTCATCGGGGAGCTCGTCAGAACCTCGTCGACTGGAGGGTTCTGGGTTTGGGAGAGTCGAAGGGAGGTAGGAAGGGAAGACGAAGGTCGATGGCTCTGGTCTCTCGTTCGTCCTTCGCTCTTCCCTTCCTTCTCGTTTCTTAAGGCTGTCAGCTTCAGCGAGCTGAACTTCCTCTTCTTATCGGTTCTTCCCAGGAGAAGTACAAGGCCCTCCCTTCCCTCTCCGTCGCATCAGGACCTCCCACCTCGCTCCTCTCCCTCCCCATCGAGCTCCTCGATGCCACCTTCGAGCTTCTCTTCGAAGAGGACCAGATTTCCCTCTGTGAAGTCTCGTTCAGGATCTTCGAGGTTGCCTCCAAGTACGTCTTCGGCGGCAAACTCGGTCTAGATTACGAGGCAGCGTGCTCGTTTCTCAGCATGAGGGTGAGTTCCGATCCCTCCTTTCGTTCCAGCCGTCCACTCCCTGTCGTGAATCTGACGCCTTTGGGGTACCTTTCCATCAGCTCGACGACCCACAATCTCGCATCGCTCCCTTCCTCCAACCCACAGCGATCTACCTTCTCGGAGATTCCCCTTCGCTCGACGAGTCGACTCATCAGCTCCTCGCGTCGGCTTCCCTCTTCCTCGATCCACCTCAATCTTTCGTCGACCACATCGGACTCTGCTTCGCAAACGAGCTGGACCTCGAGAAGTGGAATACCATCCTCCGCCTCACCAATTCTCGGTCGTTCCAGCTTGTAACGCACGCTGAACCTAAAGACACGCTACGCAGCGTTCGCTTCGTCCCTCGCGAATCTGTCACCTCGTTCTCATCCTCGTGGACTCGACTAAGAGCCGTCTTCTTCACCGGTCCGTCGTCGGTTCTTCTCGCGGACGGTACACCGAGCACGTCTGCATTCGAGGATTGTCTTCGTCGCTGTTCGCCCGCCTCGACTCCGCGTGTTCGTCTTCTGAGGTTGAAGGGTACAACGAGGATGGAGACCGTGAAGGAAATGAAGAGTGGGCGGTCTATCGCATCGTTCCTAGCTGAGAAGAAGGCCGTCGATGGTGATCCGGAAGATGACATCGGTCTCGAACTATCGATGATGAAGGACGAGGACGATGGAGTCGAGGACGGTGGAAGGGGGATGAGGGATGTCCAAGTCTAGTAGCTTAGCTGTTTGACCAATGTTACTACCTGCATACCTTTTGGTGTATGGTTGTGTCTCTGAGTTCACGATGCTGACGACTTCTCTCTCGGATCAATCCTTCCTCGACTTCGAGACGCGTCGTCGCGACCGACGCGTGTTGTCAATCTCAAACCTTCCTCCTCGTCGAGCTCGTTTCTTCGCAAGCTGTACAGGACCCCTTTAACCTCTTTCTACATCGACTGAAATGTGAATGAAACTTTTCTTCATCTGAAAGAAAGACGAGCGGCTCGAGCCGGGCTCTCTTCCCGAGCTCAACGTCCACCATCTCCTCCCTCGCCTCTTCTGTTTCTCTCAATCGAGCCCTTCCTCCTTTCACAACAGCAGTCCGTAGTCAGCAAATCTACCATCTCTCGTGAGTACGAGATCTCCGAGGGTTCACAACGAGGAGGAGGCTCCATCTCGCAAGACTCCTTCGTCGAAGCTCACATCTCTCCCTTTCTTCCCTCCGTCCGTCCCCTTCTAGCTCGTCCCCCCCCCCCCCGCCCCGCGTCCTTCTTTCTCTCCACCGTCCGCTCCGCTTCCCTCTGAATGTCTTCAACCAAGATCTTCACACCAAGTCGGATCGTCTGGTTCATCGCAAGTCCCCTCCCCCCTCACCCTCCCCATCTCCTTCCCCGCCGTGAGCTCAACCTGACCTCCTTCCTCCCTCTCTCCTCTACCTCTCCTCCCTTCCTCCATCTCCTTCGCTCCTTCAATCTATCATCACCATCCACCTCCTGCTCAGGGCTTCCCCTTCTTCATCGGCGCCTGGCAACGAATCTACTTCGCTCCTCCAGGCGGGGAGGCACTCCAGGCGCCATCAGCGGAGGAAGAGGAGAGATCAAGGAAGGCTCGCATGCGTGCAGCTGCGATTGAGAGGCTGAGGGAACGAGAGGGATATGGGTATGGGAGGATAGGGGATGAGGTGGGGACGGAAGGGGAGGCTAGCTGAGGGGGGAAGGGAATGCTGGGAGGGAGGGAGATGGGAGGGACCGTGTGAGCTCGAGTGGGAGGAAGGTCAATGGAGATGCCCTTTTCCCTTGATGATCTGGAAGCTTGCAGCTTTTCTGAGCGTGCGAGGGAGGAAGGAAGAGCTGATCTTCTCATCTTCGAGTTTTTCTACCAGTAAAACGTGTACGAACTGCTCTCCAAGCTGCAACCGAACTCGCTTCGAGCTCACACCTTCTCGTTTCCTCCCTGACGGCCATCATCTCCCTTCCCTTCGGTTTCTCCCTCTTGACTCTCGCCTTTCCCCTCCAGTTATGTCTGAATCATGGCTCGTCTACCTCGCCAAAGGTGCCTACAACATCCTGAGCAGCATCGTCGTCGCTGCCTACGAGGCAGCTCTGCCAGGGGATGTTGTCGGAGGGGACGGAGGGTTGGACAAGGAGGGGAAGTATCAGCAGTTGAGGGAACGAGCGAGGAAGGAGGGAGATCTGATGAGGTCGTGAGTGCTTTGCTTTCTTGTTGTCTCCTTGGCTCCGGTTGAAGATGGGAAGGGCGAGAAGAGCGATGTTCGAGCTGAACTGAAACGAACTCGTGCCTTCTCTCGTCTTCTCCTTCTTCGCCCAGGTGCTTCGAGCGATCCCAGCAGGCTTATCAGAGCGGGAACAAGAAAGCTGCCTTCGAGCTCAGTCAGGAAGGGAAGAGTCATCAGAAGAGGAAGGTTGAACTGGATCAGACGGTGCGTGCGAGAGCTCCTCCCTCCTCGCTCCCCTTTCACTCGTGGTCGCTGACCTTCACTCGACTCGGTTTCAGGCTCAAGACTGGATCTTCTCGCAAAACAACCTCGCTCAACCCTTCGGAACGATCGATCTGCACGGCTTATCCGTCAAGGAAGGTGCGAACTCCTCGTCGTTTGGTTCGCGTCGTGTCTTCGCGTTTTCTGAGCTGACCATCCTCGTTGATCTTTCTTCGACAGCTGTGGAAGTAGCGGAGAGTGAAATACGGAAGGCTCAGACTCGCCGAGATCAGGAGATCAGGTTCATCGTCGGTTCGTTCTTTTTTTCACCTTCTTTCCCTCGTTCGAGTTTGCTACAACGAGCTGACCCTCGTCTACTCATCACCTCTTCTCTCCCCCAGGGAAGGGAAACAACTCCTCCCAACAGATCTCGAAGATCAAACCTGCCATCGAGCAGCTCATGGAGAAGTGAGTTCGAGTTTTCACTCACGCGACGCGTCTCTCTTTTCCTCTTTGCCTGACTCTTCGCTTTTCCCGTTCTCGTTTGACCTTTGACCTCGTCCCCAGATACAACCTCGATGCTCAGCTCGACCCTCGCAACTCAGGAATGCTCATCGTCAAGCTGGACGCCGGGAGAGGAGGAGCGAGACGAGGCAGCTTGTTGGTTGGCGAGTTGGAGAAACGCGAAGGAGCTTGTATGATCATGTAACGTGAGCTACACAATCTCTCAGCCCCCTCTCCCAGCTCAGTTCTTTCGAACGAGCCGGATACGTTCGCTCCTCCGGAGCGATGGTTCAACTTGAGCTAGCGTCGCGTTCGTCCTCCCCGACCACGCGTCGTCTTGCTTCCTTGCTTCTGCCTCTTTCTCTCCTCGCACTTTCTCGTTCGGAGAGAAGATCTGTTTGACCATGTCTCCTACTAAGTACTTACTCAACACCACTCAGAAGATCTTCGCGAGATCTCTCAATGAAAATCGTGGGAAGAAGGTTGGACAGCGAAGAGATCTGCGTGTTCGAGAGTCGCGACGAATCTGGAAGGTCCCCTGCCCTCTCCTCCCGATCTGCTGCTGCTCGAAACCAGCGTCGATTCTGGACGTCTCTCGGCTGGTTTCTACAGCACGGCAGGTAGAGAGTTCGAAACGGTGACATGCCGACGACGAAAAACAAGCAGATCCATCCTTCCTTGGGGAGGGGAGGTCGGGGATTGGTTGATGACGTTGACGAGTTCGTCGTCTTTTCTCGTCTCTCTGCCCTTCCTCTCCTCCTGGCATAGCAAGAAAATTTTGCAAGAGAGATGAGATGAGGCGAGAAAGTCTCAGGAAGCAGGATTTTCTTCCGGATCGAAGGCGCTTCTTTGTTCTATGGTGATCGCTTTCTCTTCGTGCGAGCTGCGACGAACCCAGCAGCTCCGACCTCCCCCTCGTTCTCCTCCAACTTCGACCTTCTCTCCCTTCCCAGCCCCCTCGCTCTTCGTTTCTCATTCGTCCAAACCCGAGAACTACAACGCTCTCTTCCTCCTCTCGGTTCTCCTCTTCTCTCCGTTGGCCATGTACTCTCCCGAGGTTCAGGTTGAGCCCTTTATGGATGTGAGTCGAGCTCGTTCTCTCTCTCGTCGTCCTCCCTTCCTCCCTTCCTCCTCCTTCCCTTTCCTCCCTCTCACGCCGGCTCTTGGTAGCCCTTCCTTCTCGTCCTCGCTCTACCTCCCATACTGATAAGCTTGCTCTCTCGTGGTGTTACTTTCTTCAGTCTCAGAGTGGAAGTCCTCCTGTTTCTCCTACTGTCCAGCAACGGGAGGGCTACTTCCCTCAGGCCGAGCCTTCAGCTCCTTCACCTTGTAAGTCTCCCTTCCTGCCCGGCTCTCTTTCTCTCTCTTCTTACATCCTACAGGATATCTGCCTCTGGATGAGATGGCGTCAAGCTGACCCTTTTTTCCCATCTCTTCCTTGGTTTTTGTTCTCAGGGCAGCGAAGATCGTCTGTTTCGACGAGCGACCCACCTCGTCCCGTCTTCGAATCTCTCGCTCGTTCACCCGGAACAGAAGCTCTAGGACCTCCTCTCAAGGAAGGTCAGGTCTCTTCACCACCACCTCACTCGTACCCTCTCCCTCCCTCACCAACTCAAACGACAACGAAACCTCTAGGAGGAGGAGCAGCTCGTCGGTTGTCGAGAGCATCGGCCAAGAGCATCGACCGCCAATCCTTCCTCGCTCCATCATCACCTCCGACACTTCAGCAACCAATTCCTACAAGTCCGATACGAGCACAACCTCCCACCCTTCCCCTTCAAGAATCAGCAGCTACTCTCCCTCCAGGAAGCAGGAATCTCCCTCCTCGAACGCCGCCTCACGCAGCTCTGGCCTCCCCGCCGCTGTCGTCGACCCTTTCGTCCTCCCGTCGAACATCAGGTTCCTCAGTCGACAGGATCACTCCACCTTCGTCCTCTTCCTCCCTCGCTTCCATACCAGGTCTAGGGCCAGCTCAGTTCTCAGGAGGTTTGACGCCAGATCTCAGCAACCCGTAAGCCCCTCCTTCCTTCCCTTCCTTCACCTTCTCCCTTCAGCTCCTCCCTCCCCACTGCGGTGGGGTCCTTTCTCAGCTTCCCTACCAAGGGAAAGATCTCCCATGACGCGCTGACATCGCTTCTTTCGCTCGCCGGGCTATCCTTTTGTTTCTCGTCGAGCAGATATCGTTCTCAGATGGAGCGTCCGCTGGATACCGTCAAGCGTTTGAGTCGTCAGGTCGAGAGGAGGGATTACACGCGAGGAGCTCCATCTGCTGGAGGACCGAGCTCCTACAGAACAGAGGACATGTTTGCTGCATCCGAGATGTGAGTTTCAACACCCTCTTTTCTGTCTATTTCCTGTTTTTCCCTTTCTTTGTTCTCGTTCGAGGGGGAAGGAAGGAAGGAGCGAGCGTCGTCGCTGACCTTTCGTCACCTCGACCTCTTCCTTCTCGCCCGAACCTCTTCTTCTTGTCCATTCTTAGGAGCAACAAGAGCTCGCACTCCCCTACTCCTTCGACCCACCCAGCACCTCCCTTCGTCATGTCTGGGGCCTACCCTAGCGCGATGAACGGAGCTTACCCGAGCTTGTCGATGAACGGAGCGTATCCCTCGGCTCTGGCGATGAGCGGACCTGTCAGTCACCTCTCTCCCGCCTCCTCTCTTTCCTCTTTCACTTGGAAGGAACTCTCTTCTGAAACTCTCGAACCTCTCTCCCTCCTCTCTTTTCTACACAGTACCCGACCCGAGGATCTCACCTCTCCTCGTTCGACAATCCTTGGCCGACTTGGGACGGTCCCTCTGCTTCAGCCATCGACGCGAAGCTCGCGAGCAAGAAGGCTCGTCGGATGAGCAGCGCTCCCAACAACCAGGAGGGAGATCGAAGGAAACAGTCTCAGTCGGAACATGGAAGCTCAGCTACTCGAACCAAGTCGCACGGGAAGGAACGAGAGCATCTCTCGCCGAATGGAAGTCCTATCCTCGGAGGAAACACCTACTCTCCCTCTCCCCTCTCCCAAGCTTCGTCTCCCGTCGCTACTCCCGCTGGATCGCCTGGACTCTCCTCCCCTCCTCCTCCCGTCCCTGCCGTTACTCTGGATCGATCGGGGAGTAAGAAGAAGAAGAGGTTGTCGATGTGGGGGAGGAGCAAACCAGAGGACGAGCCTCCCTTGCCCACGACGCCGACGAAGAAGGATCTCCTCGCCGTCGAGGATGCGAGGTCGAGAACGGTTTCAGCACCAGCCAAATCTACATCTTCATCATCCATCCCTCCCGTTCCAACCGTCCCAGCCACCATCTCCTCCCCACGCTCAACCTCCAACAGTCGTTCCAAGCCCAACTCGCCAAGTCGCGCTCCTCCTCTCGCTCCCATCGTCACTTCCGAGCTCGCCCCACCTCCAACCAACTCCTCTTCTCCTTCCTCCTCCACTACAACCACCACCACACCCCAGCAACCTTCCCACCACCACAACGGAGGTCTCCTCTCTCACTTCGGGAGTCACAAAGGAGGTCGGAAATCAGGAGCACCGAAATCAGCTCCTCCTTCGCCGAAGAAGCTCGCTCCTCCAGGTCCTCCTCCTCCGGTCGTCGCACCCGTGCTTTCGTCGAAGAGCAGGAAGGTCTCGAGGGACATGGCGTTGAGGGACGAGGCGAAGGAGGAGAAGGGTCTCGGAGGGTTGTGGAAGAGGTTAAGCATGTCGAAGAAGGGCAAAGGACACGCTTCGCCGACGGAGGGAGCTGCTGCTGCCGCTGCTCAGGAGAAGGACGCGTCGAGGATGGCTTCGAAACCCAACGGCTCTGCTCTCGGACATCGAGCTCAACAGGAGTCCTCGAAACCTCCTCTTGTCGCGGACGTCGTCGTCGCTCCTGCGTCGAAACCCAACGGAGTTCCCCTTGGCTCGCCCGCTCGAGGACCATCTTCGGTACCACCACCACCTCCTCCTCCTCCTCCTCCAGTAACTCCCGAACGAAAGCACCCTCACCACGTCGTTCCAACTCCCTCCTCCTCCGGATCCTCCTCCAGCACCACCACCGCTCGAGCCGCTCGTCCGTCGCGACCTCAGGACCCTCGCGTCTCTCCCTCCCCTACCTCCCTCGGACCAGCAGCCGGATCGCGTCGACAAAACATCAGTCGAAGTCGGTCTCCCACTCGACCTCCTCCCAACGAACCTCTCCCTCCCACTCCTCCTACCTTCTACGGCTCAACCGAAGTCGGAGCGTCTCCCTCCCCTCCCAAACCTCTTCGAGGTCTCCCCTCTCCTCCTCGAGAAAACCACTCCAACCACTCTCTCCCTACCAACCACCACACCTCCGCCGACCCCATCCCTCACTCCAGCACCTTCCCCAACATCCGTCAACTCCCTCACCTCCCTGCAACCCTCTCCACCCAGCAGTCCTCCTCCCCTCCCAACTTCTCCCGCCGAGGAGCATCCTACGACCCTCCTTCCTCCCCCTCCCTCGCCAACGGAGAAGGTCACGACTACTCAGATATCCTCGCTCGATCCATCTCCCATCCCTCCAGACCTCCCACTCCCCCGTCGAAAGAGTCCTTCGTAGGACACGAACTCGCTCAGACGTCTAGCTCGTCGGCTGGCTCGGAGGGATCGAGAGGGGGGATCCCGATGTGGGAACCGAGGACAGCGGGGAGCTCGTTCACTGTTTATACGGCGGCGGGGTCGGAGGATTCGGAGGGGGCGAAGGTTTAGAGGAGGCGAACTTCAACTCAACTCTTTCGTCGCGTCCAGCATCTTCTTCGTTTCGTTCCGGTTCGTTTTCTTTTTGGGCTCTTTGTTTCTTACTCACTGGGACTCGAATACATACACACGCTCGCATACGAACTCTCTCTCCACCTCTTTTTGGACTCCCCCGCTCGAACTCTCATCTGCTCTACTCTAGTTTACACCAACTCATCGTCTCGCCTCAGCGTTGCCCTCGACTCCTCCCACTCACTTTGCTTCTTCTCACTCATCGTCCCCCCTCGCATCGTACGCTCTCTTTGCGCTATACCTCTCCTTTTCACTCGCATCGTTTCCCTTCCCTCCATGGACACCCCCCCCTTCCTTCCCTCCCTCACTTGCTATCTTCGTTCCCGAACCTGAACTCCTCGCCGTCGACCGGTCGTGTTTCCCTCGCTTTTTCTCTAGTTTTCATAACGAATGCCTTGCTGTCTCCCACTCTGATCTCTCGTTGCTTGCGGGTCAGATTAAGAAGGGTTCGTTCGATAAGAAGAACGAAAGAGAGCGGTGAGACGAGAAAGAGAGCGTGCGTGTAAGTGAGAGGTGGACTAGACTATATACTGGAGCAGGGTTGGGGTGATTAGACTAAGAGAGGGAGAGGTGAGTTAGAGGCAAGGAGTGTGTGCGTAAGAGTGTGTGTACGAGTGCGAGAGCGAGTGCGAGAGGTCGAAAGAAACGAAGAAGAAACAGAAGGAAGGGGAAACGAGACGCGACGAGAGGAGAGTGATGCGAGCAATTCTATGTTGGGGAGACGTGTATGCAGTAGAAGACTTACTAATTGGAAGGGTATACTTATGCGAGAGACAAGCGAGAGGCAAGCGAAACAACGAAACGAAGCAAAGCGAAGCGAAAACACGGTCAGAGAAAGAGCAACGACGCGTCTCACAACCAAGTCGAAGTCAAGTTCGGCACACTCCCCTTCCTCCCACCCTCCTCCCTTTTCGTGACCACCATCGGCACCCCATCGTACATGCTCCCCACCGTCGAGAGTGAAACCATCGACCCTCTTCCCTTGGGAACCCCCAACATCGAAGCCGTCGTTCCCGCTCTCGCTCTCCCCGCCGCTCGAGCAGCTGGTCGAGGAGAGGTCAACCCTCCTGGAGGAGCACTTCTCCCGAAGATGGTAGGCGTTCGAGGGCCTGGAGACTCGCCGTCGAGGGTGGAGGGAGGGGAACCGAACCTGTAGGCGAACTTCGTCGGGGAGACGAGTTGACCTGATCCTCCTGCGATGGAGGAGGAGCCGTTGGACGAGGAGGAGACAGAGGGGGATTTGGCTTCGTGGGTGAGGATGTGGCCGATGGGGTAGCGGTTGGATTGAGGGGTGGGTCGAGAGATGAGGGAGGTGTTGAGTTTGGGGGAGTTGGAAGGTCGGAGGAGGTTCTGTCGGGATTGAGCTCCTGGGGTGAGGTAGGAGGAGGGGGAGGGGAGATCGTCGAGGGCCGAACCGGGAGGGAAGGCTGATCCTGGGGAAGGGGAGTTGGAGTTCGAAGCTGATCCCGATCCGGTCGCGGTTCCTCCGGAGGCTCGACGGAAGATGGACGAAGGGGAGAGGTCCAGTCGCGAGGGTCGTTTCTTCTCGGATTTGGGAGAGGGAGACGACGATTCCTCGGTGATCTTGGAGAGTTGGGTGAGAGCTCGACCGATGTCGACGGGAGGAGGTGGGATGTTGAGTCCGTCGACTCGGGACTGGGCGGCGAGGAGGGATCCCATTCGAGAGAACAGCGAGCGTTCAGCAGTCCGCGCGTCGACCATCTTCTCCTCGACGTCGTTGTCGACGACACTCCAGATTCCGCTCGTTGGCGTCTCGTTCGAGAGTTTCCTTGGAGTGACAGTCGATCCCATCTCGGACGGAGTGAGGCTGGCTCGAACATAGGAGTCTCGAGTGATCCATTCGTCCCTCTTCGTCAGGGTGAGATCGGAGGCCGACGTGCTCCATCGAGAGGGGTTGATGTTCTGAGGTTCCTCGGCGACGACGGCTGCTTCCTCTGCTTCCTCGTTGACGGTGAGGGTGGAAGATGCAGTAGGTGTCGACGGGACTTGAGGGAAGGTGTAGCTGTTGAGCTTTTCCGCGTTGAACGACGAGACGGCTGATCTCGCCTCCGCTCTCGAAGGTGCTCTGACCGTGAAGGAGAGTTCCGGGGTAACCAACGACGTCTGGGAGGGTCGTCGTTCGGAGTTGATCTCGGCTGGGAAGTTGATCTCCCTCGGGGAAGGTCGAGGAGTCGTGACGGAGGGAGGTTCGTATCCTGAGTTGTGTCGCTGGATCTTGATCGCTCCTTGGTCTTGCTGTCGAGAGAAGGGGTCGAACTCGAAGGCGTCCGGGTCGGGAGATGGGAGAGTGAGGGCGAGGGAGGGCGAAGGTGATGCAGATCGTTTGAAGAGGGATGGGAGGGTCGACGACGTTCGATCTCGAAGACTTCTCGACGACGAGGGTCGTTCGGCGAGGAGGTCCACCGATCCAGTCGAGCGATCAAGAGCGTTTCCGGAAGGCGATCCTCGAAGGTTCGTCGTCGACTTGGAAGATCCTCGACGAAGGGATCCGAATCCGACACCGGAGAGACGCGGCTGACTCTCTCGCGACTGAGGGACGGTGTCGACCAAGCTCTCCGTCAGACCTGCCGACTCTCGACTGGGAGGGAAGCGGACGGCCTCGTGGTAGGGACTGGTCCCAGAGACGGCGACTCCGACCTCGTCGTAGTCCGAAACGGGCATCTTGAACGGTCGGAATCCGACGTCGTGAGTTGGGTTGGGAGTCGCGAGTTCCGGCGATGCGAACGAAGCTGGGGAGAGTTCGATGGAGGAGGGACGTCCGTTGGTAACGTGGCCAAAGAACTGTCCCATCGAGGATCCGCTGGTGACCTGGCCGTATCCTCCTCCGTAGGGAGAGTGTCGAGAGCGACGGTCGTGGACGGGAGGAGCGAGATCGCCGAGGAGGTGGGACGAGATGATCGAAGCTGCGAGGGAGTAGACGATCAAGATGCATAGACAAAGGGTCAGTGGAGATAACGCGAGTGAAAAGGGATACGGAGGATCAGAGAAGGAGATCGAAAGAACACGACTCGACTTACAAGTGTACCAAGCTCCGGCGAGACCCATCCAAATCACAACACATCCAGCTCTTCCGACGTCGAACCCAGCTCCTGCTGCTGCTGAAGCACCGACCATCCCTTGGATATCGGAGGCCTGAGCTGCGAGCTGTCCCAGTACGAGCAGCCTTGGGATCGAACTGTTGTTGAAGGTCAAAACGAGGAAGACGACCGAGTTGAGAGCGAGAGCGAGTCCGTGGGAGACGACCTTACCAGCTCCTTCGAGAGAGGGGACGAAGGGTGAGGCGAGGAGGGTGATCGTAGCTGTAGAGGAAGCGGCAGTGATATAAAGAGAACGTTGAAGTCAGCGAAGTGAGCTCGAGAGGAAGATGAGAAAAACGAAGCGGGACTCACATCCCGTGAAGAGCAGCAAGAGGAGACCGTCGACACCTCGTCTGAACCACCATTCGAGACCGATGGGAGGATAGGGAGCGACGAAGGGGAGAAGAAGATGAAGGGAGAGCCAGACTGTCGAAGAAAGGGGAAGGGAAGAGGTCAGCGGGCTGAGGCAAGGCACTTTCGTCGAAGACCAAACAAGTCGAACTCACGCCCTCCTCGACCCAATCCATCGAAGACGACCGAGAGGTTGTGAAGCGTGACTGAGGTTCTGCCGACGGAGACGACGTAGAAGAGTCCACTGAGAGGGTAGAAGAGGAAGATGGGCACGAGGAAGACGAGGGGAGGAAGGAAGGGAAGTCGAGAGGGAGAAGGCGTCCTCGAGTTCCACTCTCCGCTGGAGATTCGTTGGATGAAGAAAGCGAGAGATGGTCAGCTCTATTATTCGTCTCCGCCTCTTCCACTAGGAAGACTTCCAGGATAGAAGAGCCTTCAGCTGAAGAGCCCAGGCTCGGGAAGCTCATCCGCCCTTCGTTCCTCCCACCCAACGCAGAAGACGAAGACTCACCTGCTCGTTCTCCCTCTCCCTGATCCCTTGAGGGCAGACCTGACTCCCAGAAGGAGGGAGACGCCGGAGATCCCAACACCGAGAGAGCCGACGAGGAAGAGGAATCCAGCTGAAGCAGTCGAGGAGGAGGGGGAGGACTGGTCGTCCATCGGAGGGAAATACGAGAGAGGGGAGGGCGGGAGAGGAGGGCGAGGCGACAAAGGGAGTGTGAGGTTTCGAGTTGAAAGGGCGAAGAAGGAGAGAAGGAGAAGTTGAACAAGGAGGAGAGCGACTGTTGGAAGAAGGGAAGCGAAGAGGGAGCAAATCAGTTTCCAAGCGAGGAGGAAAAGAGGGGAGGAAAGAGGAGACGCACTTTGCCCTGATCGACGCGTGCCTGATTTCACGCACTTCCCCACCTCGCTCCTCCTTCTCTTCAGAGGAAGCATCCCATCCTAGAGCTGGGCAAAACAACAACAACAAGACAAAAGCGAGATCTCCCTACCCTCCACCTCCTCCAGCGACAGCGAACGGCACGACAGCGAAAGCTCAAAAGCTAGACTACCTCGTTGCTCCTCTCGACCTCGGCGAATTGAAGGCATCAAGGTTTCCTTCGAGAACTCGAACTCGGTAGAGATCCTCGAGATCTTGTCTCTCCATGTCGAACCATTGGTGGTCGAGAGCTTCGGAGACGGTGAGCCTCTCGTCGGCGTTGGGTTCGAGGAGTTTTCGGATGAGGTCGATGGCTGCGAAAGAGGAACGAGGGGAGGGTCAGCTCGACTCGACTCCGAAGGTTGACCGCCAGAGATAGAGAGAGAGGGCGAACCAGACGGATGGAAGGAATTCCAGATCGAAGGGTTGAAGTAGACCTGAGAGAAAAAGGGAGGCGAAGGTCAGTCGAGCTCGAATTTCGAAGTCGCGTCGAGGGAAATCGAACTCACATCTCCCGACTGGACCCTCTTGTCGAACGCAGAGACTGAGACCCTGTCCTTCTCCTTCTTCTTCGGCTTCACATCTCCTTCCTCCTCCTCGTATCCATCGTACTCGTGGTCGATGAACTCGTCCTCTTGAGCCTGAGCAGCGTCGTCCTCGTTCCCGAACGGATGGCATCCGCTGTGAGCGAAGAATGAGGAAGAGGAGCGAAAGTCAGCTTGCCCTTCGAGTGAGGAAACTTGGAGATAGGTTTCAACTCACGTTGCCATGATGTATCCGATGATCCCGAGAGCCCAGCTGTCCGACTTGGTCGCGTCGAGAAGACCTCGTTTCTTCTTCGCCTTCGGAGGAGCTCGTCCAGTCTGTCTCGCGAGGGTTTCTTCTCGGAGGGCGGCGAGGTACTCAGGACTGATAGAAGTAACGGGGAAGAGGTGAGATGACGTCAGTCTCGAGGGAAGCTCTCAAGGACGCGACCAGAAACGAGACTCGAACTGACGGAAAGTAGGTGACGGTTCCAACGACGCTTCCTGCTCGAATCGCTGTGATCTTCTTGGCGGCGACGGACGAAGTGGCGAAGGCTTTGGTGTGTTTGCCGGAAGGAGGAGATGGGTAGGGTCCCTCGGGAGACGCTGGGAGAGGTGTCGAGAGACCGAAGTCGCAGACGAGGACGGTTGGGTACGATCCGCCGCCTTGAAGGACTGTTGAGCGAAGGGACGAGGAGAATGAGTCAGTTTCGAGCGAGAGAATGAAGGAAGGGATGTTGTAGAGCTGACGGATGTTCTCGAGCTGATCGAGGGCAGAGATTCGAGCGAGGGAGTCAGACGAGAAGTCGAACAAGCTAACGAACGAGACGAGAACATGCCTTGAGATCTGTTCGAAAGAGGCAAGAGAACAAACGTCAGGACCAGCTGAAGAGAAGAAGATCATTTCTAAGATTGAGGCTGACCTCGATGAGCACACCCAGACTCGTGCATGTACTGGAAAAGGTCGACGCGAGGAGGGTTGTCAGCTCGAGCTCCGACGAAGAGACAGGTCGCAGGGAAGAAATCTCACCTTGACTCCCTTCAGCAGCTGGTAGAGAAGGTACTTGGTCTCCGACTGCTCGAGTCCTTGGTGTTTCGAGACGTACGAGAACAGATCTCCTCCAGTGACCCTGTTCGAACGAGAGACGAAGACGCGTCGAGTCAGCTCAGCACGCGTCTCGTTCGTCTCGTCCTTCGTCCCTTCAACACCGATCAAGTGTAAAAGCACCGTATACTCACAGCTTGAGGAAGATGTGGAAGTCCCCGTCAATCTCCTTCCAGCAGAGGACTGAGTTGAGGTTGGGATGTTGAAGAGCGACCCCGAGCTCGAGTTCGTTCAGCAGTCGTTCTCGATCGCGAGCGTCCCTCATCTGACGAGCAACGAGTCGAACAGAGAGTTCAGCATCCTAAAACACTTCTGAGATGCACGAAGAAGCACTCGTTGCCGTAGAAGCGAGGGATCGAAGCAGAGGCGTCTCTCGAGCGCGCATGCACTCACCTTCTCCTTTCGAACCGTCTTGCAAGCCTGCTCATTCAACAAAGGACCAGTCAGCTCGGTCTACGACCTTTGAGAAGAGTAGAATCGAGACTGACTCACCACCTGAACCTCCCTCATCTCATCCCAAGCCAACCTAACCTCCCCAAAGGTCCCACTTCCCAGCTTCCTCTCGAGGTCGATCCTGTAGTTTCCGACCTTGAGGAAGGTCTTCTTCCTTCCGAATCGTTTTTCGAGCTCGTTCCAGGGGAGGGTTGTCATCTCCGTCATCGAGATCTTCTTCTTGTTGGAGGGAGAGGAGGCGGTGGGGTCTCGGACGTAGGTGAACTCTGCGAGGAAGGCGACGTAGAGTGAAGGAGCGAGGTCGACGAGAGAACGAGAGGGAAGCGAAGGGAGGGGATGGGCTCACTCTTTCCAGTCTTGGGGATCTCGATGGTGTCTCCGTCGTTGAGGAAGATGGACTTGCTTCGAGGTTTGCTGCCGTTGTAGAGGATTCCGTTCGAGGTGGAGACGTCCTGTTCGAAGGGAGAGAGGAGGGAGGAGATGGTCAACTCAGCTCTCGAGGAGCCTGACAGGACTTGAAGAGACAACTCACCTCGACGCATACAAGGGCTTCCTCGACCTCGTTTCGAATGCTGCGTAGAGTTCAAAGGAGAAAGAGAAGGAAAGGAAGGGATCAAGGAGAGAGGTGAAGCAATGTCAGCTTCGATGAGCTCGTTCGAAGGCTCGACGAGCTCGATCCTCCTCCTTCGACTGACGCAAAGATCTTCATGTGTCTTCTCGAGACCACAGGATAGGAGACGACGTAGTCGCTGTACGAAGAGGTGAGAGATGTAAGTTCCAGGGTCCAGAAGGCGAGGAGAACGAGAGTGGCGAAGGGGTGAGAGCTACCAGTCCGGTCTTCTTCCGATGTAGAAAGCAGTCGTCGAGGTGATGTAGAGATCTGAAGCATCACACCAGAGTGAAATGAAGCATGTCAGCCACGATCTCGAGGTAAAATGTCGGTCCTAGAGAAACAAAGAAGGGAGGAAGAGGGAAGGGAACATCGTCGAGCTCACCTTCCTTCTTCCCATCCTGCCTCGTCGTTCTCAGCACGCCCGTTCCCTTGTAGCCTTGATCGAGCTTGAGAGCTGAGAGATCCTGAGTGGGTGGACGAGAAGGTTTGGATCGATCAGGTGTAGGGAGGAGATATCTCTTGCGACCTTGAGTAACTTGAGGCATCAAGGTGAGGAAGCGAGGAAGGAGACGGCCGTCGAAGGAGAAAAGAGCGAGCTCGATCTCGACCTGTTTTGGGCCGTCGAGCTTTTCCTCCAGCCTCGTATGGATCTCTAGATTTTAGATTTCCCTATTTTGCTTTGTGGGAGGATCAGAGCCGTCAAAAATTGTCAGGGGAAAGTCTAGTGCCCTCCTGCAAGCAGTCGACAAGCGCAAAGATCCGACCATCGAGCTCGACTCCTTCGAAACCTCTATCTTGTACCAGGACACTGTGATGGGCCTACTTCACTCTAGATCAGAGAGATTCCATGTTGGCGGACTGCGAGGGACAGCGAGTCAGCGCGACCGAACGAAACGCGACGCGACAGCCATCTGCCTCCTTTCCCTTCGTCCAGTTCGAGCTCTATTCTTCCCAGCTTGAGACCTACACCAGCTCGCAACATCTCCATGATCTTGACATCCCGCTGCTTCTCGTCTCCGACAACTCACGTCGTACCTAGCACTAACGCTTCGGACCTCCTCCATCACTCGTCTCTCTTCCTCCCTGACTCTCCCGATCCACTCCCATCCTCCTCCCATCCCTCGATGCACACACCGTCCGACCCAAACACGAACTCGAGCTCTTCGTCCTCGAGGGTTGATGAGGCGAGGGAGGAGATCGAGGGCTGAGGCGACGCGAAGTCCCGAGGACAACCATGACGCGACGGGAGGAGGATGAGGAAAGAGATGATTGCTTGGTCGGAAGGCAGTCGCGGGTGAGCTGAGGTATGGCCTGGAGGTGGTAGAAGTGCGAGGGCGAGAGGCTGCTCGAACGAAAGAGAAAAGACGGGAACAGAATCGAGTGAGCTCGCCTTTACCTTTCTTCCTTCATCTTCCTTTCCCTACAGATGAACGTGCGCTCACTAAAACGTCTCCATCTACCTTCCTCAACTCCCCACAGGTATGGTCACCGTCAAGAAAGATCTCAACAAGCTCAGGCTTCTTCTTCGGCTCCCTCGTCTCCTCCATCCCCTCCCTCGCTCGAAACGTCGAGCTCAGCGTGACTGCTTCCGTTCGTGCTCGAGCCATGAGAAAGCTGCGATTTGAATCAAGAAGATCAAAGAGGTCTCAAACTTCCCTTCTGTAGTACTAGCGACGACGAGACTCACACTGCAGTAACTGAGCCTCCGATGAGCAGCAAAGCGATAAGAGATCCGACGACCGAAACGAAGATCCCTCCGCTCTTTCCTGTGAGCGTGTAGAGGCTCGAAGGGTCGGTTCCGTAGGAGGAAGAGTCAGGACTGAGGCTGGATAGAGAGTGACTCATGTTGAAAAGAAGGAGATTGGAGCAAGGGGTGGTGGTGGTTGAAGGGGAAAAGAGGGTGGAAGAAGGTCTGGGCTCAAAAGAACACAATTTCGTTCAGCTCGCGAAGTCACGAGCTTCTGTGTTGGTTCATGAACAGCTCTGCTCCCCGAGATGGCCGAGGGATCGATCGCTAGGTCTCATGCTCGAGAGAGAAAGGAACGCGAGGAGTGGTCAGCGAGAGAACGAGTTGGTTTGGACGCGTCGAAGTCGATTCGCTGTTTAAGAATCGCTCTGGCTTCGTAGCAGTACCGCGAAGATTTGACATCAGGAGGCGAAGCATCACCATCTAGATCTAGGTAGGAGAAAAAATACTAACGTGAGAGAAGGCTACCAGAGCGAACGAAGAGGAGAAGTTTGCGAACGAGTATCGCGTCCGACTCAGCCCAAGAACCCGTAGAACGACGTTTGAGGATTGGAGAGCATGCTGGGCTCGAGGAAGAGGACTTAGATCAGTACAAGCCACACTGAAGAAGTGATAAGATGGACAAAACTCACCTCTCTCGCGCGTTCTCGTCCACCGGCGGACTCTCTCCACTTCCCACGATCACCTTCGCTCCCAGACTCGGGATGCCGTCGACGACGAGATACAAGAAACTAGGTCCAAGTGGGTAGATCATGCCGTTGTCGGGGGTCTTGATGACGAGGTCCTTGCCGTTCGAGGCGATTGAAAAGGGGAGGTAGAGGAGACGCGAGTTCATCCTCACCGAGTGAGTGATGAAACCTGTAGAAAGAGAGAGAGTGGAGGGAGAGTCAAGTTGAGCAGGTGAAAGGAGAGAGAGAGAGAGAGATCTGCTTACCTAGATCCATGAGAACGACTCGGACGTCCTGGGGTTGACTCGAGAGAAGGGAGGGTCGAAGAGTGAAGGTCGACGCGAAAGGGAGGGTTGAAGAGAGGGTTGAGAGCGAAGGACGAAGGGAAGGAGATGAGAGGTAGGGTGGTGAGAGCCATTCGACTGTGGAGTAAAGGACAGAAAGAGGCTCAGAGGTGTGAAGTCGCGACGCTCGGTCGGAAGAGAAGGTCAAACTCACCTCGATACTCAGTCGGAAACGCCGTCGTCGTTCTGTCGAGGTTTGGATTGCTCCCTGCGATCATGATGCGCCCATCAGGGACAAGAGTAGCGACCAAATGATACACTCTTGGGATGCTTGAGGTGGGGAGTCCGTAGGAGGAGAAGCGAGATCCGAGGGGAGCTGTGGAGAAGAGACCCGTCGTTTGTGAGTCGAGTTGGTTGTCACTTGGAGACTCGACGAGCAGAGAACGAGAAGAACGAAAAAAGGCTTACCTGAGGGAGTGTAGATACTAGGAGTAAAAGCTGGATCCGCGCAGTTACTCTGGCCAACTTGATTCTTGACGTTTCCGTCTGCGATAAGTAGAAAAAAGGATGGTCAGAACTTTGCGACGACTCACTTCAATTCGCCACTAGACGAGAGGAGGAGACGTACAACCAGCAATCCCACTCTTGCATCCGTTGGCAAAGAGTATCGTTCCATCCGGGAGCAGCACGGCGTCGGGCATCTTCGAAAAAGTAAGAAGAGGGAGGTCAGCGACGAAGACGGAGCAGCACGAGCGAGACTCGAGATGGAGCAAACGAGAGCTCACCATCCAAGGGTGAGGAGCTTTCTCGACCTGCCATCCTTTCGAGATCCCTTCATCACTTAGCACCATTCTAGAGCACTGATCAGAGGCAGGCATTCCAGAGTCGAGCTGCGAAGAATCGAAGCAAGCCGAAGTCAAGTCAGCGACGCGTCTCCTTTCTCCCGCGCCGCGCCCATCACCCTTCTTCGGCCAGCTCGAACCTCCTCACCATCCTACGAAAATTACTAAAGCCTCCCAGTACTCACCTCGTCCATTGGGATCGTATCGTCCACCATCGAGCCTCCGCAGATCAAGATCTCAGCCTGCCACCCGTTCTCCTCGCTCAAAGGCAACAGAACTCCTGCTCCGGTCATCGGATACGTCACTCGTTGACCGTTGGGAAACGGAGGAAGACGACGTTCGGTATTGGTGGCGACGTCGTAGATCATCGAATCCTGGTTGGCGGCGACGAAGACCTTTCCGTCGGGAAGACTGAAGGCGATGGGGAAGAGGTTCGAGTTGAGGGTGTCTTGGAGGAAGGGAGAAAGAACGGGAAGGCCATCGCCTCGAGGCGGGAAGAACTCGAAAGAAGGGTTGTTGGCGGTCTGAGCGGAGAGGAGGGGAAGAAGCGCGAGTCAGCGAACGTCAAAGGAGAGACGCGACGAGAGGAAGAACGTCGACTCACCTTGTTGTTGATCCAACCACCGGCTCCTGAGCCGCCCAAGATCATCGCTGCTCCATCCAAGAGTCGAATCGTCGATGGGTACCAGCGAGGACTCGCCATCCGAAGACGAGGGCTCTCCACGAAGGAGCAGTGGCCGGGGTCGTCGCACCCTTCCAGAATTCGAACCTGAAGGACGAGGGAGAAACGCTTCAGTCTGAGAACGAGAAGGCCGTGGGAACCCGGAAAGATACGAACGGATTGGTATCCTGAGGTGTCGCCACTGAGGAGAGGAGGAAGAAGGTCAGCGAGAGGAGGACGAGAGACTGATCGGAACGCGAAGATCAAACTGACAAATCAGCAGCTCCTGTTGTATCAGCCGTTACAGCGTTTCCTCCGACTGAAATGAGAGTACCTGCGAAGTCGATAAGTGTCGACGTGAGCTTCGTTTCGCTCCAGATTACAGAGGACGCGACGGCGACGAACCGTTCCCTGATCGAAAGCGGAGGACGACGAGAAGCTCGATCAGTTCTCGGTGACGAAAGATGGACTAGGTAAGAGAAAGATGATGGGCCCACCTAGAAAGGTTCCTCCAGCGCAGAAGCTGTTCGACTGAAGATCGATAGGCGTGACTTGGTTCGTCTTGACTGAACGAACCAAAACCCAAACGCGTCGAAGGTCAGCTCGCGTTTCTTCTCCCCTCTTCACCTCGGGATCTTGCTCCACCACCAGTTTCAAATCGAGGTATAGGGTACTCACGATTGTACAAAGTGGCCCAAGCAGGGTGTCCCTCGATATTGATCAAGTTGTGCTCGACCTTGATGATCATGGCGTAGGTCTCCGAAAGAACCGTGAGCTGCATTGCTGCTACTCCGGTGTTCCCTTCTTGAACGAGCTTCCAAGATCCAGATTTAACGACAGCGGGAGTAGATCCTGGTTGAGGGGAGGAGAGGCTGGCTGAGTTGGAAGGAGTGGAGGCGTCGAAGGAGTCGCGAGGGAAGAGAGCATCGAGTCCTTTCGAGGAGGGACCTGACTCGGGAGTTGAAACTTGAGGTCCAGTGACGAAGGAGCTGGCAGTCCAGTTCTCCAGCGATGGAGTTGATCCAGGCTCTGCTGACGAGGGAGTCACGACGATCGCGTCGACGTTGATCCAAATTCCTTGACTCTCGTTGTTTTTGCGTCCGAGGTTGACCACCTTGAGGATGTGAGAGGATGGTGAGAGGTTGAGAGATCGAAAGATGGCCTGTCCTCGAAGTCGGAAGGGATGGTAGGTGTCGACGCGAGCGACGAAGGTCGAGTCGACGAAGACGTCGAGAAGGCCACTGAAGGCGGGCAAGCACGGAACGAGCCTGTCAGTCCCACGACTCGACGGATTAAGGTGCCCGATCTATAATCCATACTCACTGGTCGTAGTCCTTTCCACCTGGCGAAGCGAGAGGGGAAAAAGCGATCAGTCGATGTTTTGGGACGCGAGGGGAAACAAGTCGAGCTCGCCATAGTACTCCACTCCCACTCCTTCAAACTCAAACCCGAAGTGCGCTCCCTCTGTCTGAGTCGCATGATAGCTTCCTCCGTGATATCCTTCGTCCGTGTACTCCTTCCAGCTCTCATCCGAGTAAACAAAAGCGTGGAGGTCGTCGTCGTCGAACGAGTTCGATCCTTCAGGCTTCCAGTAGGGAAGGAAAGGGTGACCTCCCTCTGAATCGGGGAGTAGGAATCCATTCCAGCGCGGCGAAGCTCGTGTGGCAAGGGAGAGAGCTCGAGGTGATGGGAGAGCAAGGGAGGAGCGAGGTTCGAGGAGGAGGAGGAGGGCCGAGGGAAGCATGAAGGAAAGTCGCATGATGTGTGCGTTGTTGATGAGCTGGAGCAGGAGAGTGACCGACGGAGAGCTGAGAGAGTTACGTCTACGGAGAGCAGAGAGTCGAAGTCCCGAGTTCAACTCAAGGGAGTGTAGAAGAGGAAGTCTGAGAGGAGGGGAGGAGGGAAGGTTGAGCTCGAGGTCAGTTGAAGCTTCGCTGTCTCTCCACCCCCCTGTTCTCTTCCCGATCTCGCACTTTAGCGCAGGCAAGAGCTTACCTCTATTATATCCATGCTGACATCGCATCTAAAGGTGGGCCTCCAAGGGAGCCAGGAAAGGGTGGTTGTGATCTGAACGAATCTCGAACGAGAGCCGTCGACAGGTCACCTCCGCCGTATGCTTTTAGCAGCCACGAAGAGGTAGCGAAGGATTTGAAAGTACCGGAAGTCTGTGGTCTCCTGGAGCTCCAAAAATCCGAGGCGAAGAGGGTCCCTGGTGCAAACGAAGGGGGAGGGAGAGACGTAGTTTGGAGGGAGGAAGGAAAGGTCGAGCTCGCGAGCTCATCGAAACGCTTCTTCCTCCGTTGCTAGGGCTAACCCAACCCGAGGCTGCTACTTTTTCGAGCTTGCCCCAATCAAAGGATACGAGGGACTATGAATCTATTCCGAGCTAGTGCAAAAAATCCTCCCGAGAGTCAGTAACCCCAGCCGGAACCGACTCGACCCGCGAGCTCCGTCGATCCTCCTCCCCCAACCTCTTTCCCTCTCTCGTTTTGACAGCTCTCCCCAACCGTCCATCTAGCTCTTTTCTCATTCGACTTTCGCACAGAGCTCCTCCTTCTCCTCCCCAACTCCCACCTCCTCACGATGGCTCGCAAATTCTCGGTCCTCGTCTACTCTGGAGCCGGCGTTTCCCCTTCCTCCCTTCACCACACCATCAAATCCCTACGAGTTCTCCTCTCCCCTTACTACACCGTCACCTCCATCTCGACCTCCTCCCTCCTCACCGACCCTTGGTTCACCTCGTGCGCTCTCCTCGTCCTGCCAGGAGGACGGGACATCCCTTACCACACCGACCTCGCAGGGAAGGGGAACGAGGTCATCTCCAAGTTCGTTCGTGAAGGAGGATCCTACCTCGGAATCTGTGCTGGAGGATACTATGGAGCCTCAGAGATCAAGTTCATGATGGAACACAGTACCTACAAGGTTCACGCCTTCAGGGAGTTGGGATTCTGGGAGGGAACGTGCGAAGGGACGGTCTTTCCTGGGTTCGAGTACTCGAGCGAGAAGGGGACGAGACCCGTCACGATGGACGTCGATCTCGAGGCTTTGAAGGGGGTGCTGGAGAAGGATGGAAGGAAGGTCGGGAAGGGCATGAAGAAGAGCGTCTCCCATCTCTACTACAACGGAGGAGGAGCTTTCGTTCCACCAGCCTCGTCGGATCCCCAAACCACCTTCGGTTCCTCCCCTCCCGTCGTCGTCGCTCGTTACGCTGAAGCTCCCAACCGCCCCAACGCCGCCGTCTTCTCCCACATCGGACTCGGACGATCTCTACTCTGCGGAACTCACCCCGAGTACTCGCTCCTCGAGGACCCTCTGCAAAGCGCTCTTCAACGGATGCCAGGAGGAGGACCGTCGCAGGAGGAGCTCGTCGGACTGGAGGAGGATCGTCTCGAGTTGATGAAGACTTTGCTCCTAACTCTCGGAGTCGGAGTGCCGGAGACGGAGGAGCAGGACAAGCTCGAACGACCTACCCACCCTCTCCCTCAGTTCCTCGTCTCCCACCCTTCGAAACCCAACCTCCCGGCCGACTTCGTCTCCAAAATCTCCTCTCACTTCACCAAACCTACCGCCAACGATACCACCTCCACGTCCACCAGAGCTACCGTCTCCACCTCCTCCGACGGACCCTCCATCCTCGCAGACACGAACGACACCTTCCACTTCCATCAATCGACCTCGTTCCCCTCCATCTCCTCCTACCTCTCCCAAGCTCGTACCACCACCCTCTCCCTCGACGAAGCCGAGGACCTCGATGCGCTCGTCAAGCACGTCATCGTCGCCGACAAGGAGGAGGGGACCGTCGAGGTCATCGAGAGGGAGAAGTGGACACCGCTCTTCAACTGGTCGGCCTACTGGAAGGAGTTGGATCTGGCGAGGAAGCACGAGAGGGATAAGGGCGGTCACGACGTGAAGATGGGAGAGACGAGGCTGGGTGACCTGATGATGTACTCGGAAGCTGTGACGAGTACGCAGACGATGCTCGACAAGTGAGTCTCGAGTCTCTTTTCGTTTTCGTTCGACGCGTCTCCTCGCTCGAGCTGACCTCGCCTCTTCCTCCTTCTCTCTCTCCCCAGAAACCCCCATTTCCTCCACTCCCTTCCAACTCCTCTCGTCTCCACCGCCTCCTACCAACTCTCCGGACGAGGTCGATCAGGAAACGTCTGGCTGTCGCCGACGGGTTGCCTCCAGTTCACGATGGCCTTCACCCTCCCAACCTCGAAGGCTCCCAAGGTCGTCTTCATCCAGTACCTCGCCGCTCTCGCTATCTCGGAAGCTCTCGATCCTGGAGTCGAAGGAGGAAGGAGCGAGGGTGTGTTGGGAGTGAGGATCAAGTGGCCGAACGACGTTTACGCGTTGGTGAAGGGCGAGGGAGGGAAAATCGACAAGGTCAAGATCGGAGGAGTTCTAGTGAACTCGAACTACGCTAACGGGCAGTTCAAGATCATGGTTGGTGAGTTCGGAAGCGTTTCTCTCTCTCTTCGATCTCGTTTCGAGACGACCCAGTCGCGTCGAGCTCAAACTGACTACTCACCTTCGCCTTCTCTTCTCTCTCTCTACCTTTGCAGGATGCGGGATCAACATCCTCAACGCTCTCCCTACTACCTCTCTCTCGCTCCTCACCAAGATCTACAACGACTCCCTCCCTGCCAACTCAACTCCTCTCCCAACTCCGACGATGGAAGGATCCCTCGCTCGCGTCCTCGCTCGCTTCGGCAGCATGTGGGAACAGTTCATCGCCGCTCCAGGAGGAGGGTTCGAGCCTTTTCTGACAGACTATCTGGATCGATGGCTTCACTCGTGAGTCCTCTCCCCAGTCTCCTCATCTCCTCGTTCTCCTCTCCGCGTCTCGTCTCGAAGCTCCTCGCGACTCGAACTGAGCTCCTCCTGCCTTCTTCTCGTCCTTCAGCGATCAACTCGTTCACCTCCTCACCACCAACCCTCCCACTCCCGTTCGAGTCACCACTATCACCCTCGACCACGGAATGCTTCGAACCACGCCCGTCAAGACGGTGTCGTACGGAGGAGAGTACGATCGGTCGAGCTTCCTCACCGCGTCGAAGGGATACAAGGAGCCCGACTTCATCGATCTCCAGCCGGACGGGAACAGTTTCGATCTGATGGCGAACATGATTAGGAGGAAGCAGTAGCGGGGAGAGGAAGGGAGGTAGATCTAGAGATATCGTTTTGGATTTCGGACTTGGGGTTTGCTGTCCTTCTTTGCTGCTTTGATACATCTTCAGCGAGTGTCGCTTTTCTGCGACCGGGATATCGACAGCGCTCTTTGCGACTCGACCCTCGAGCAGGGATCGAAGGACTCGAGAGCAGAGCGAGCGACGCAAAGCATAGGGCGAGACGACGACGCGAACGAGACCAGGTCAAGACGGGAAGCGGGGGAGAAGAAGACATCAAACAAGGATTGTATACCATCAACGTACTTCGGATGAGTCATATTAATATCCACGCGACTAGATTCTACTGCCACAACCACTCGGGCAGCGAACGAAAGCTAACCAAAGTCTCGACGCGTCGTCCACCCTCGTCCGTCCCCACCTCCTTTTCTTCCCAACAACTGCCTTCTGTCCCTCCCTTCTCAACCGATCACCTTGATCTCAATCCAATGCCTATCCTCAAATAGCTTCTTCGAGTAGTGCAACGCCTCGAACTCGTTGAGGAACCAGTTTCGTTCCGGATGGAGGTAGCACATGAGGGACGGGCGAAGGAGTTGTTCGAAGTGGAGGTTGCCGTAGGGTAAGTGGATTCGGAAGGACTTCATCTTGATAGGACCCGGTCCGATGGCTCGGGAGAAGGAGAGGTTGAGAGGACGTTGAAGTCGACGTCGGTCGTTCGCGGAGGGTCGGTCGCCGAAGTCGAGGATGAGGATCTGGATTTGGTTGAGGCAGAGATGTTTGTTGATTCGGGAGGGGTTGGACATCTGATGAAGAGGTCGAAGGAGATCAGCCAGTGGCTGAATGAGTTGGGTGGGGAGGAGAACGGGACGGGAAGAGAGGGAGGGAGAGAAACGGGAAGAAGTCGAGCTCACCTGTTTCCTTGTCTCTCTCCTCACACCGAAAAGGGATCGCAGCTTCTTGACCGTCGTGATATTGACCTCGTAGAAAAGCAACGGAGCGCACTCTTCCAAGAACTCGAGGGAGACTCTTGAGAGGACCGCTAGAGCCGCAGGATCCGCCGACTTGATGATGATGAGCAAAACCTCCCACGGGAGCGTCGAGCGGTTGGGTTTCTGCAAGAAGAAGAAGATGGTCAGCTCGAAAGGTCTTCGTGAGTCAAGTCAGATCAAAGACTCACCTTTGGCCTGAAGCGTCGAGACACCATCCAGTGACGGAGGGAGGAAGGGAAGAGGAGGGACGGGAAGGTGAGCTGTTTCGATTTGGATCCCGCGTCGCGTCCTTGTTCGTGGTCGACGATGGCGAGGGCGGAGGCTTCGTTCGCCATTCCGAGGATGGGATGACGAGGTAGTTGCTCGAGGGACTTGGTTGTTCGAAGGAAGAGGACGTTGGGGAGGAAGTGAAGTGAAGCAAAGGAAAGCGGAGGGCGGCTCGGATCGAAACGTTTAAGCTCGACGAAGGAGTGAGGAACCGCGAGAGAACCTTCATGGATACCGCAAATCTGTAAGAGATGTATACTCCTAATAACCTCCGAGCGATCCGAAGGCGGCGGGTAGCTTTGGTCGTCATGGATGGGTGCGAAGAGGAGAAGGACGGCCGAGGACGAGGACGAGGGCTGGGGAGGGGAAGTCGAGGAACGGTAGACTTACCAGGTCGTCTGCATGCTTCAGCGTCGAAGGATCATCGAAGAATTTCTTAAACCTGGGTGTGTCATCATCTGAGACGTCGAACTCGAGGACTTTGGCGTTCCTGAGCTCTTCTGGGAAGCAGGGAGGTTGACGGCGAAGGAGGGAGGAGGTGAAAGAGAGCTCGGACGTCTCTGAAGGAGCATTCGCGAGAGACGATTGAGCTTACTTCGCTCTGGTTTTGACAGTGAGTGCTAGAAAATTCTTGATCTGGAAACAAAGTCGAAGATCGCTCGTGAGGGTGTGAAGGAAGGAAGCAAAACGGCGAGCGTCGAGCTCCACTTTCGAGCCACTGCCCTCGAGGTCTTTCTTCCTCCTACCGCATCTCAGCAACCAAAAAAATCGCACCTCCAGACTTCACGAACAGCTGCAAAGGATCCCTATCTTCCATCTCTCGAGACCTCGCCTCTTCTCCCCTCTCCGGACGACCTCAATCGGCACCTTACTCGTTCTCTCGAGCTCACCATCTCCCCTTCTCCTTCCTTCCCTTCGCCATGACTCAGTCCGAGTCCATCATCACTCCTCTGGCGATCCTCTTTGTGACATCCTCGTCTCAAGGGAACAACATCCCCTTCCGTTGGCCTCCGAATCCTACCAGACCAACTCGTCTAGCGAAGAAGGAGCGAACCAAGCCTGCGAAGTCGGTCGCTTCCGTCGCTGGTTTTGGAAGCTGGGAAGCAGACCCTAGGTGAGCTCGATCCTTCTTCTATCATCATAGGATTGAAGCGGGCACTCGATTGGTCAGGCGTACTGACTTTGGTCCTTCGTATCTATCAGTGGGGACGAGACGTCCGACTCTGACAACGGAAACGATCCAGAGTTCACCGCTCACGACGCCGGAGGTCGATCTACCCCTACTCCTACATCCTCAGCTCACCACCATCACACCCACAAACACTCGGACCCCTCTCCTACCTCTCATCCTCCAACTGGTCGTCCCTCTTCAACCAAAACGGCAACGACCTCGCCAGCTCCTTCCCCTTCCCTCTCAACCAAACCACTTCCCTCCTCCTCCGCCTTCCTCTCCGCACCCGTCCCTTCTCCCTCGGACTTCAACCAAATCGACTACGATTTCTACTTCGAGTCCAAGACTACCTTCTGGGCCAACATCCTATCCCCGTCGGAGGATCTCTGCCAGCAGAGGTTCGAACTCGTCGCCGACGACATGTGTTTCGTCGGACATCCGATGCGAGGAGGAGGACCGAACGGACTGTGGACGTTTGGAGACGAGGCAGAGGTACCGGCCTCAGCTGGAGGTGTAGCAGGAGGAGCTGGGTCGATTCTGGGGAGCGAAACTGGGAGAGGGAGACGTCAAGGACCGAGGGTGACTCCAGGTCAAGCTATGGGTTTGGAAGGGCTCAGTCTATCGTCGTCATCACCATCCAGCAGCCACGGTCCTCCCATCACAGGTCTCCCACCAACGTCGCTCGAAGACGTCCTCGAAGGCTCCCCTCCAGCCTCGCAAAACGGATCCTCGTCGACGACAGCGCCAGCAGATCCCGTTCGACCCAAACCCGTCGCGAAGAACTCCTCCTTCGACACTCCCACCATCGGTCTCTTCCATCTCATCATCGTCGTCGACCAGAGGAACCGGAACAACTCGATGATGAAGCCCAGTCAACGTCTCGACGCGTTGTATCGAGAGGTCGTCTTCAAGGCGACGGCAGCGCTCTTCGACGCGCAGGTCAAGGAGAACTGGGTCGCGACTCAGGCGACGAAGCTGATCGCTATGCGAGATACCTGTATCGACGATCGTGAGTCCAGCGAACCCATTCTCACTTAAGTCCTCGTTCGAGAACTGACGGAGCTGACATCTTCCTTCGTTTCGTTCGAACGCGTCTCTCCCACCTCAGGTGAGCCTCATCCCTCTCCTTTTTTTTTTTGCTTCTTGCCCTCAAGAGAACATGGACTGATTGCTTTTCTATTCATCATTCGCTTTCTTCGACAGGTACTCCCTGGCAATCCTTCCTTCAACTCGCTCTCGACACCAACCCTCTCGCCCAAGCCGTCAGATCCATCTTCGATTCCTTGAGCACCTACCCCTTCTCTACCACCATCAAAATTGCCTCCCTCCCACTCTACATCCAACTCCCTCTCCCTCCAGCAACCAACGACTCCGGGCAATGGTCGTACTGGGAGAACCACTCGCCTCTCGGCGACGAGGAAGAGGAGGAAGACCTCACGTCCTCGATGGGAGAATGGAACACGACTCGTCTCGCTCCGTGGAAGACGATCCTCCTCCTCGATCCTATCGATACTGGTGCCGCCGCTCGGAGATCCATCAACTTCTCGAGAAGAGGAAGCGCCGGAGCGGCAACGGAGATCGACGAGGTTGGGAGCGTCGCGAACGGAGGAGGGAGTGGGTACACGAAGAGTCGGACGACGAGCGCGACGTACACTGCTGGGAGGAGGAGTAGAGAAGCGAGTGGAGTAGGGCAGATGTTGGGAATGACGGGGAGTGCGTCGAATGGAGCTCTCTCGACGACGCCGACGGTCGAAACTCCTGGATCGCTCACGCCGGTGATGAACGGCTCGTCGAGGGAGGGAACGTTGGACGTGGGTTACGATCCTGATGAGGAGTTGTCGGAGGAGGAGAAAAATCCCGTGTTCAAGATGTTCAAGGAGGCTTTGCGTCCAAACATGAGGTGAGTCTTCGAAGGCAGGCCTCGACGCGTCCGAGATCTCTCGTCTCTGACTTCGCTTCGTCTTTCGTTCTTTTCTACCTCGCAGTCTCTCTGAGATCGCTCATCTTCCGGCCTTCGTCGATATGGGAGTCGATCTCAAGAAGGAGCTTTACCCGATGGCTCGTCTCTTGGTCTGGAAGGTTCGTCGACTCGCCTTCGTTCTGCTTGCAAGGCTCGCCTTTCTCGACGCGACGTCGTCTGCACCGAAAGCTGACTCTTTCTCCCCCTTCCACTTTTCCACTATCTAGAGGAAAGCTCGAGTCATCGACGTCGTCAAACCAGCCAGCAAGAACGTCTATTTCCCTGGAACGAGCGAAGGAAAGGAGTTCGTCGACATCTCTTTTCTCGTCTCGTCCTTCTCGCTCGTTCTCGCTTGCTGACCTTTTCGCTCCCCGTCCGACTTTCTCCTTCCAGCATGCCACAACTAATCGAGCAATTCAACCTCGCCTTCCCTTCCTTCGCTCCCTTCTACAAGTTCTTCTCCCGCCTCTCCGCCTCGCCCATCCCTTACTCCCATCTCAAACCCCACGACGGCGTCCCCGACAAACGCCTCTACTACGAGGCCCTCCTCTGGCTCCTGAGGAAGGATCTGGTGGTGGGTGCACCGACGAGGGTGAGGGTGGTGGCGTTGAGGGAGACGAAGATGCTTGCGAGGAGATTGGAGGCGGAGAGGATTGAGAGGGCGAGAGCTGAGGAAGGGGAGGGAGGGGAGAGTGAGATTGAGTTGGGTGGGGGGAAGGGCTTGTTTGGAGATACGCAGGGGGATGAGGAAGAAGAAGAGGATGAGTTGATACCGAATCCAGCTTCGAGTCGAGGGGTGGTGAGTGTTCGATCGGTCTCGCTCTCGATGTTGACGAGTCGAACGAACGCTGAACTCCTCGTTTTCCCCCCTTCCTCAGGAACGAGCCTGGCTCAACGCCATCTGCCACGATCATCCCGAAGCTGAGGTTCGAGGGTTCCAGAAGTAAGTCCTTCGCTCGTCTTATCCATGCACGCTCGTCGTTCCGTTCGCTCGAGACTGAACTGACCTCCTCTCTTCTCGTCTTCGCTCTCGCAGGATCGTCCGCTACTTCGACGGCAAGATCACCCTTCAAGAGATGCAGTACAAGGAAGGAATGACTCGTCGAGAAGTCAACCACGTGCTCAAACGGTTCGAGAAACATGTGAGCTCGCCTCGCTCTTCCTCTCTCGGGTCCGTTCGCAAGCTCTGCGAGACGCGACGCTGACTCCCTCTCTTCCCCCTTCGGGAATCTTTCTTCGCGTCTCAGCTCATCACCACCAACCACACCTAGACTCTCCCCTCCATCTTGTCTCCCACCTCTTGTCCTCAGATCCTACATACCCTCTCTTTCTCTTCGACGACCTTGAACGACCCGCATTTCGCTTTGCTTTGCTCCCCTCTCGTTACCTCGAACCGAAAGATGACAAACAAAGCACAGACATGCATAAAAACTCTAAACACAACCTACGACTGAGAACCACAGACATGCAAAAACAGAAAGACAAACAAGATTGATTGATCGAAAGCCCAAGATCCCTCGCTCGTCCCTCCCTCCCTCTCTCCCTCTCAACCCAACCCCCAACCCCGACCTCAAACCCTCCCAAGCCTCGCAGACCTGGAGTTCGCTACACCAACCCATCAATATGCTGCTCCAACAGCTCCGCGACGAACGGTCCATGAACGGGGATTTCCTTTCCGTGGTAGCCTGGCGGGTAGGCCGTTTTGGGGATCGAGGGGTAGGTGTGCATGCTGTCGAACGGAGTGAGCCGCGAGCGAGCGAGTGGAGTGAGTGGTGAGGGAGGTGAGGTGAGGGGAGGACGGAAGGAAGTGGGAAAGAGGGGAAGGGAGGAGGAACGAAAGTGACGCGTCGTCAGTTTTCGACATCTTCGATCTTCGTTCGACGAGAGAAAAGGGCGAGAGATACTCACGTATCGTTCCAAACGGCGTAGTGACGTAGACCGAGCGTTCGTCCGGTCCATTCGTAGTCACTGCGAAGCACCAACAAAGGAACGAAAGGGAGGGGAAGTCAGCGAACGGAAGGAGACGAGGAGGGAGAGTTGGGTTGGGAAAACGAGCAACGACGAACCGAGCGAAACCACCTGGAACGAAGATCTCGATGACTGCTGCTTTGGGAGTTGCTGCTTGCCAGATGAGATGGGTGAGACCGTTTCCGTGGACTGAAGGAACGAAGGGGAAAGGGGGGAGGGGGGGGAAAGGTGAGTTGGGAGACGCGTCGAGGACAGAGAGAGCGAGACGTACCTCCGATGAGAACCTAGGGAAGAGGAGGAGAAGGAGGAAGAGGGAAGGATCAGCTTCCAAGATCTCAACACGTGAAAAAGCCGAAACGAAGTAACTTCGCTAGAACTCACCGTCGTCTTCGCCGCCATCGCCAACTGTTCATCCTTCCCCATCCTCTCGGCCCTCACCACATTCAACTCCCACCCTCTCTTCTCACAAACCCCTCTCAAACTCCTCACCAACTCCTCATGCCCCTCCTCCGTCAACGTCCTCCTCCCCCCTCCTTGCCTACTAACATAACTCACCACCACCTTCTCCTCCCCCGCTCCAGCTCTGGCCAAATCAATCACATCCTCCTCCACCCCTGCCACCCTGAGGACCTGGCGACGCAGAGGTTCCCACCAGTAGGGACCGACGTTCCCGATCTCGGTTGAGGGGGAGGCAAAACGCGAGGTGATGGAGACGAGTTTCCCTCGGTTGGCGGCGGAACGGTCTGCGAGGATGGCTCGGGGGAAGAGGATGGCTTTGTGAGGGCCGGTGAGGGAGGCGTATTCGGCCCAGTCTCGGGAGTGGAGGACTGGGAGGGAGGGGGAGAGGGAGTGGATGATGTGCGGGTTGAATTGGGGGTTGTCGCGCCTGAGGAGGAGGAGGGAGCGAAGGGAGTTGAGGGAGTGGAGGCGAGCAGGCGAGAGAGGGAGCAGTTCGAAGGCGAGCGAGGTAGAAGGATGGAGCAGGAGGGAGAGGAGAAGGTAGGAACAGGGCGAGGCGAAGAGCGAACAAGAGGGAGGAGAGACGAAAGAAGGAAAGGAAACCAAAAACGCGTGAGCTCGCTGCTTCCTCCCTCCTCTCCCCCTCGTCCCTCTCCTCCTCAAACGGATCCTTCAAACTCACCACTGCATAGGCTCCAACCTCAAGAACCAAAGTCTACTCGGACTGGGCGCTCCAGTAACCTCCATATCCTGGTTCCCATTCGGATCCAAGATCGCTTGCGTTCGCCAGAACCCTAACAGCAGCTCAGCCGCGACGTGGAAGAAGTGACCGAGGACTGAAGTCAACGCGTACCGAACGAAAGGGAGAGGTGAGTATGTCAGCTTGAGGTCCGACGCGAGAGATGCTCGGAGAAAGGAGGGAGAAAGGAGGGACGAAGGAGGAGAAAAGGGAATGGGGGTTTGGGAGAGAGAGGAAGCGAGCGAGCTCACACTGAGGCGGATCATTAGCCAACCAAGTCATCCCGTCCATCTCCCAAACTCGATCCCCCCACTTCGCTTTCGCTTCAGCGACTGAGATCACTTGCATCTACGTTCCACCACCCAGTCAACCAACCAACCAAAAAAGTCAGCTCTCTCGTTCGAAGCTCGTTTCATTCTGCGCTTGTCCCAATCCGTCGAGCTCAACTCAACTCACCTCCTTGGACGTGGGTTCCCTCGCGGCCTTGTTCTCCGCCTCGACCGTAGCGTGTAAGCCTGTAGAGGTCATATCCCTCAAAGGAGGTATCGAGGAGAGGTCGTCCCTGTCAAAGCCAAAGTCGAAACGAACGAGAAGAAGTGAGCTTTGGACGAGAAGGGAGGGAAGGAGGAGGCGAGCGAGGAGATTGTTTTGGGATGGACGAACGTTACGATGTAGAGCGTTCCATCAGACATGTACAGCCTGCCAAAACGAGTTATAAATCAGCATGAACTCGTTATCAAGCTGATATACTGTAGGTTAAGAGAGCGAGCTCAACGACCCACCTCTCAAACAACGTCCACCCATGACTATGTCCCCCGACCTTGGTCTCCCTCCCCCCATTCACCTCCCCATTCACTCCCCTCTCATTCAACTTCACCTTCGCCACACTATCACTGTACCCTCTCATCCCCGCCCCTCCTCCAGCTCCCCTCTCGTACCCCCCGAGGGTGTAGCCCGTTGGCCGACGGAGGGGAGGGGCTTCTCTCCAGGTGGGTTCAGGAGGGAAGAAGGTCGTGAACGAGTACAAGACGATGGAGGTCAGGAGAGCGATGTAGATGTCTCTGCGAGAGATTCGAGGGAGACGGGAGGAGGGGGAACGTCGGTTGCGGATGGAGGAGGGGGGAAGCATCCTTGAGAGAGGGGGGGAGGGAGTTGGAGGGAAGGTTGAAGGAAACGAGAGAGGTGAGCTCTCGAGAGGGTGTTAGAGTTTGGCTGAGCTGGTTTGGGTTTCGTTGCGGAGTCTTTATGAGTTGGGTTGGGAAGGATTTATTGATATTCGGAAGGGAGCAGTAGTCGGTTGAGTGTGAGGTGAAGGCGAGGTTGTTGCTGTTTTGTGGAGAATTTGAGGAGGGAAGGCTGAACGAAGAGCAGGAAGGAGTCAAGATGAAGCGTCGACGTCGAGCTCGCGTGAGACAGATCGTCCGAGGAGGGCTTGGGGACAGCTTGGGAGGAAGAGAGAAGGGACTGCTTTACTCTTGTCCCGAGTCTGTAGGGAAAATGTTCACAGAGGCGAGAGGACAGCCTCTCGTCGAGCGGTGTTATCCTTGTCAGTCCTCGACGCGCGCGTCCTCCTCCCTTTCATCCTCTAAGCACAAAGCAAGACCATTATCAATACTAGAGCAAAAGCGAGCAACCCCCGTGTCAACAAAGAGTCCAAAAATGAGAGAGAGAAGAGTCAGAAGGTATGGACAAGAAAGGCGGAACGAGACGACCTCGAACAGGGTTCGGTCGAGGGCTCGAGAGTCGCGACGCGTCGAAATCGAGGTGATGAGACGCGATGATCTAGAGGAGGAGGGCTCCAGCTCCAACGAAAATGGCTCCTCCGAGAGCGAGGAGGGAGTTGGTGTTGGCCATCTGGAATCCGGCGCTGCACGACGAGAGGGGAGGGGAGACGAGTGAGTTTGGGTGGAGGGAGCTAGATGGGAAGTCAAGACGTGGGAAAGAACGAACCCGGTAGCAGCCTTGGTGGCGGAAGCGACAGCGGCAGAAGCTGAAGCGGCTCCGGAGGCACCAGCAGAGGCGGCGGAATTTATGGCGGCGGTCTGGTGGAGGGGGAAGAGGGGAGACGAGAAAGTCAGCTCGATCTCGACGCGTCGACGAACAAGGCAAGAAACGGGATGATAGGTTTACTCACAGCACTAGCAACGAGTCCAGAGACCGAAGCACTTGCGTCAGAGGTGGTGTTGAGGGTGGCGCAGGTTTGCTGAGGACGAGAGAAACGCACGAGGAGAAAGTCAGCTCGAGCAAAACTGAGCGAGACGCCGCGAGGAAAGGATACGCACGTTCTGAAGACCGTAAGAGGTGGCAACGTCGGTGGCAGTGCAGTTGGCCTGGAGGAGCGGGCAGGAGTAAGCATGAAGAAGGATCAGCGAGCTGAAGACGATAACGAGAGGGGAAACGCTCGAGCCCGACGCGCCGACAATCGACCGAGCGCTCGAGAGAAGGCGAAGAGATGCAGGCTTTGCTGAGATCCTCTATGGTTTGGCACCTCTCCCAGTATCCTCCCAGTCTCAGAAGGACAAGTGGAACAGCGACGAGACAGCTCTGGTCGAGACAGCAGCTCAAGCATCGCTCTCGCGAGGAGGTTTGAGCTCGCTTCATCCCTCCTCCCTCCTCCTTGCTTATCCGACCTTGTGAGGACCCAAGAGTAAAACTCAGAGGTAGAAACGTACCTGGAGACAAGCAGCGACAGCTTCCTGAGCGACCGTCCTGGAGAAAGAAAGGAAGCGAGCGAGAGGGGAGCCGAGAGGCGGGTCAGCTTCATTCAAACGTCGAGCTCCTCCCCCAGAGCCGCAGGTAGAGAAGAGGAAGGCGACTCACGAGGTACAGATGCAGGCGTAGTCGGCAAAGGAAGCGCACTGAATGGAGAAGAAACAAAGGAAGAGGGGAGGGAAGAGGACGGAAGGTTGGTTAGCTCGCGAAGATGGTGGACGTTCGATCGCGCGTCGTCCCACTCGGTTCGTCTCGCTCGTTCAAAGATTCTCCTTGAAAAGAGCTGAAATTGCGATGTTGAAGGGAAGCGATACTCACTCCTCCGTTAGCGGCTCCGATGGTGGAGCACTAAGGAAGGCGAGAAGAAGAAGGGAGAGAAGGTCAGCTGGGTTCGGTGTTGTCGAGTTTCGGTTTCAGAGAGGGAGCCGGGAGGAGGGAGGGGGGTACGTACAGAGATGATACAGGGCTGTAGTAGAGAAACGAGCGAATGAGAAGGAGAAGGCGGAGAGAAGAAGTCAGTCTCGTGGCTACTAGAAGAGCGAGGGGGGAGAACGGAAGGGAGGACGAGGGCATAGGAAGAGGGAGGGAGGGAGGGAGGATCGAGTTTGAGCTTGAACGAACCGAGATGGCAGAGATGTTCAGTCCAGCCTGAGCGAAGACACCCAAGGGGAGAGCAAGAGCAGCGAGGACGGAGGTGAAGAGCATGCTGAGAGAGGGTTTGGAGTTTGAAAAAGGGAAGGGAAAGGGTAGAGGGAGGGGAGAGAGGAAGTTGTAGTTAGCAGGGAGGAAGCGAAGAGGCGTCGAGGTCGTTTTGCCTCCCTCATTTGGAAAGCCATCTTTTTTGATGCCTTCTCGAGCCGTCAAGATTCGAGGAGAAGCTGAGACAGAGTTCTCTGAGGTCAGGCTCGGAAGGACTTGCCCAGAGCGGGCTGAGATGAGAGGTGAAGCAGTCCGATTGTCTACGAAACAGATCACTCGTCGACTTCGGCTCCTTTTTTTGGTTGCGGATGCTGAGCAGTTGCGGATGAAGGAGTTCATTCAACCTTATACATATCAGTGCTCGGCGATCCTACATAGCTCTGACCCGAAGGCAAGAGAGCGAAGGAGGGATCGAGCGGAGGAACGAGAAGAGACGTCGAGCGGGAAGAGAAATTCTCTCAGCTCTGAAGAAGTCAGCAGAAGGGAGGTTATAAATCCTAAACATCTTCCTGAAGACGCGTGTCTCCTAATCGGTGAAGAAAAGCCGTATCATTCAGACAAAGAAAGACCAAACAGACGAGGTCCTCGGCTCCCAAAAGGTCGTACGACGCGTCGGACAAAACCTCTCGCGTCTTCTTCCTCATCCGCTCCTCCTTCACCACGCCGTCTCGAGACAAAACTTCTTGTGTCGTTTCCAGTCAAGGCGTTGATGCTCTGGCGAAGAAACGAAAACAAGATATCAGAGTTAGCGAACGCGAAGAAGGAAAGGACGCGTTACGACGAACCTCGACAGCAGTAGCGAACGGCGCGACACTGGGGAACGAGAAACAGGTCAAACTTACGAGAAACGGTTCGAGGAGGAAGAGAGGGGAGGAACTCACTCGACCGCAAGCCTTCATCTCCTCTCCTGCCCCAAGTCGAAGGCAAGGAGACGCGAGCGACGTCTTCATCCGTTTCGACTCGCAGCTCCACCAGGGATCCAAACTTCTCTCCCTCAGGTCGACCCTCATGGCAGCCAAACCGAGGTTGGCGTCTTGGATCGACTTGAAGAGCGTGTAGTGCTCTGAGAACCCCAATTCCGGACTGGTCCAACGTGCCAACTTGCCCAGTGCTGAGAGAAGAAGAGGGAACGCACCCGCGTCGAACCCAGGCAAAAGGGTAGGGGTGGTGGCGACGGAGGGATTCTGGACTACGATGTGTTGAATGATGTACCGAGCAGCTTGCAGGACCTTGAACGCTCGTGAGATGAAGTGGTCGTTGGAAGGGAGCTGAGCGAGAAGCAAGCGGAAGGCGAAGGTGTCAGCTCTCGTTGAAAAGCTTAGTGAAGAGAAGGCAAAGAAGCAAAGGGAAAGCTCGCACTGACACGAGGGACGGGGACATCCATGATTCGAACGAGGCGACGGGCGAGTTTGATGCTGACTTCGACGTTCTCTCGAACGAAGCGAGCGAAGAGGGGTCCAGCGCCGCCGTCGACGCACGACATCACCTCGTCGAGAGCGAAAAACTGGATATCCCACCATTCCTCGGTGAAGGTTTCCCTACCCGTAATACCGTACCTAGAATCCAAGATGGTCTGCACAAAGGAAGGCAGGTAGGAGGCGTTGAACTGACTCTGAAAAGGATGGAAGGAGAGTAAAGGTCAACTCGCTGCGAGTCGCTGTCAAAGAATCGATTGAGATGCGCTCACCCAGAAGACACCCTTTTGATCCGAGTCAAACTGATCACCATGCACGATCCCGTTGTACTGTTATGCGAAGGACGGATGCAGGCGTCAACGAAGCAATCGAGCAAGAGGAAGGGAAAAGAGGTTTAAGTACGCACGATGACGGAAAGCCTATCCTCTTGCTCATCCGTGTGAGCTTTGATCAAGTGGGTAGACGAGCCGGAGTGGAGTCCGATGAGTTCAGCGAATTCTTGATAAGAGGGGACGGTCATGTTGATGTGGGAAGAGAAAGGTGGATGAAAGAGAGAGGTCGACGTTTGAGTTGAGCTCGAGCTCACCTCCTTCTCTCCCCCAACTCCTTCTTGCCTTTGCGAAGGGTTTCTTCGAACTCATCGCTCTTTCATCTCCTCCATCTCTTCTCATGCGCCACGACCTCCGAATCCCCCTCGAAATCCTCGAAAAAATCCTCTCGCTCGCCTTCCCTCCTTTGCTCTCGCACTACCTCCCGGACTCCTCGATCAACAACACTCCTCCTCCTCCCCCTCCTCCCGTCCATCTTCTCCTCGTCTCCCACGCCATTCATGATCTCTGCCTCCCCTTCCTCTATCGATCCCTCTACCTCGGTCGACCCTCTCTCTGGAAGCACTGGTTCGGAGCCAACGGGGTCTTCGGTGCGGGAGGAGAGGAGGCTAGAAGGAAGAGAGGATGGGTGAAGGAGGTTTGGCTCCTGGAGGACTGGAGATCCTACTTCCCTCTCGCCTCAGAGGAAGTCATACGCGGCAGGATCAGGGAGCGAGGAGGTGCTAGTAAGATGGAATGTAGGGACTGGTTGGACTACGACGAACCGACGGAATTGGCCTGGGAGGAGCTCATCGACCACGACCTCCTCGACGAGGACGAAACCTCAGCCGCCTTCCCCAACCTCCTCGACATCTTCTACCTCTTTCCTTCCCTCTCGCTCAAGTCGAGGTCACCCGCAACTCAACAACTCGTCGAAAACCTCCAAGCCCGTGGCGCCTGGGATCGAGGTCTACCAGTCTCCGTCGTCGACAGCCAGGTCTTCGCCGCTCGAGTCGAAACCCTCCTCGCAGCCTTCTTCTCTCCCTCCCTCTATTCCTCTTCCTCTTCGACCCTTCCAGAGAAGCGTCTCCACCTCTCACTCGTCGGCTCGAACATCCTCCTTTTCAAGGACCGGTCTCCATGTCTCCTTCGAGCCGTCCTTCAATCCACTCAACGAGGCGACCATCCCCTCACCTTCGTCCTTCACCATCACCACGTCCCTCCGGCTCCCCCCGTTCCACGTTCTCTCTTCGAGTGGGCATATCAGAAGGGACAGGACATCGGCTCGCCGAACCTTCGGTTGGACTTCTCGGATCAGGAGGGCAAAGTCGGAGCGTCGTCGCTGAGGGTTGATGTCGCGAAGTGGTGGGAGCAGAGCGAGCCGAACGGGAGGACTGGAGTCGAGAAGGACTGGAAATGGATTGTCGAGGATGATGCAGCTTCGGGGGAAAAGAGAGAGGTCAGGTTCTGGGATGTGCTCGTGGAGTAGGCGAGGAAAAGACGAGTTTGTCGTCGAGTCGAGGTTAGGTTCGTTCCTTTCCTTTCCCTTTCCCACGACCCTCCATTCGAGGAAAAAGGAGGTTGACACCAAGATCTTTACTCTACACCTCTCCCAGATTGATTGAAATCGGCCTCACTTTGGCAGGTGCTGGAGGATCGAATCGTTTGTTGAGTCTCGAGACGCGTCGCGTTCTTCTCTTTCCCTCGCTTCGCCCGGCTTCATCGAAACGTATTCTGACTTTATCCCCCCCTCCCTGCACTCTCTAGTTGTCGTTTTCGTTACCTGTTCTCGTCATCCATACGCAGTTCTGATTCAGAGCTCGCTGTGTCGCTCGTGCGACCCTCAACTTCGCTTCACCTCGATCCTCGACCAAGCGCGCCTTTCTCTTCCAGGACCAGTCCGCTTGGCTTCAGCCTCTTGCCGAAGAAGCTGTCACATCAAGGCGTCACCTCAGAAGAGCGAGCCGGTGAGAAGACGAAGAGTTGGACGAAGTCCTTGGCTCGACGTTCACACGTCCATCTCTGCCTTCCCTCGCCTCGTCTCGCCCCAACGAGAGATATCGAGCTCTTCCAATCGAAGGTAGTATCTCATATGGTATTCCGTCCTCTTTTCTGGTACTGACTGACCCCCAGAAGGAGCGGAGGGCTGAATCCGAACGCGTCGTCGCGACGAGATTCGGGGTCGCGATCTCTCCCAACCTCTCCTTGCCTCTGACACCAGCTGAACTTCCCCATCACGTAGTCTATATACGAGAGAGAAGTACACGTTTGGTCAGAGAGCTCGTAGCAGGCACTCCGGCGAGAACAAGGAAGAAAGGAAGAAAGATCGACCCTCCTCCGAACCTACCGCATGGAAAATCTGCCATGGAAAATCTGCCATTCTTAGACTTCTACGGAACCGCAGAGAAGTTGTGAACCCAGGGATAGCTGGAGAAGAGGAGATGAGCGAAAGAGGTCGACCGAGGTCGCGTCTTTCCCGTCGCGAAGGAAGAGTCGTCCTTTCCAAAGACAGGAGGAGGAGCGGACGCCATCTTTGCGCCTCCTTCCTCGAACGACGATCATCTCTCGACTTCTCTTCACTCGACCTTGATCCTCAGCTCAAGCCTGCTCCTCTCAACCTCAAAAACTTGATCTGGGAGTCTTCAGGGCTGCAGAAGAAGGCTGCCCTCGTACGGGAACCTCGGCACAGTTGTCGTTCGAGCTCAAAAGATCGGCAAGATACCCAGTCCTTCTCCGACCCTTGTTCTTCCTTCTCGACTGCGACTTCTCTCTCATCCCCACCTCCCGGCCCCTCCATTCGTCACTTGGCTTCCTGGGGCATGTTTCTCCTTGAAAAAAGGCTGCACACGACCACGCTTTGGACGGCCTTTCCTCCCTCCTCCCCGCCCAACCTCAACCTCCTTCAGCCCTCCTTCTCTCTCCTTCTCCTTCCTCGTATACCCTCCTCGACATCCAGGGGCCTCTCTCTTTCGACTCCCAGCTCCTCTCTGAGCTTCGACACCCCCTTCAGCCATGCTTCCCTCGTTACGATCCTTCATCAGCCGGCGAGGTTCTTCAACAACTCTCCTCCCCAATTCGAAGACGCATTACCGGATCCTCAGCTTCGGAGCAGTCTTCACAACCACCTTCCTCATCTTCTTGATCGCCTATCCTCATTCGAGAACGTCCATCCTCAACATCAGCGGGCTTCATTGGACGTCAGGAGCGGTTCAAGGTCTTGCTTCGCTCTCGGTCGACGACCTCGCCAACGAAGGCTACTCGGTTTTCCCTTCGGATCGCACGTTCGGAAACGACGGAGCAAAACTCACCAAGGAGGTTCAGATCCTTGACGACGAGTGTCTCGAGAGCTGGATCGGTAACGGCGAGTCGTGTGGGAAGGAGAGTTTCCAGCCTGTCGTCGTCGACGTGAGTTCCGCTAGCGTCCTGCTTATCTTCTTCGAGGACGATACTCTCGCTGACGATCAAATCCATCTTCTCGCTTCGAATCAGATCGTATGGACATGGGTCAACGTGAGTAGCTGAAACGACTCATCGTCGTCTTTCCTTGCGGAAAGGCGAGACGAAGCCCAACTTCGGGCGACTTCGCCTTCGGCTGACCCTCTTCTCTCCCTCTTCCTCTCTTCGATTCTCAGGGTACCGACCCGCAATGGTTCGAGCAGTTCAAGCACTACGCCGCCGAAGCCGACGCAGACGTCCCCTTCAAGCACTTCCGAAACAAGAGCGAACTTCAGCACTCCCTTCGCGCGGCTCTTCAAGCCATGCGAGGTCGGATTCGGACCTTCCATCTCGTTCTAGGCGACTGGGCTCTCGGTGATGACGATAGGGAGGAGGTTCTATGGAAGCTGGGGTCGGAAGATCAGGGAGAGGATTGGAGGGTGGGACAGGTTCCGACGTGGCTCGAACGGGAGTTGATTGGAGTGGGAACGGAGGAGGGAGTCGTTGTAGAGGTTCACCATCACTCGGACATCTTCCGAGATCGAACGAGTAGTGGAGCAGTGTGGGAGGAGAGGCAGTTCAGGCAGGATACGCTTCCTACGTTCAACAGGTGAGTTGATCGTCCGGATCGCCTCGTCGCTCGCGACTGCCGCAGGCTGACTTGCTCCGTCTCCTGTGACCCCTCTTCTCTGCTCTAGTTTCGCCATCGAAGCCAACCTCGTCAACATCCCTGGTCTCGCTGAAAACTTCATGTGACCTCAGGTCTCCTTCTTCGACGCGTCCTTCGTTCACTGACCCTCGTTCGTCGCGTCGAAACCAGCTACCTCAACGACGAGTTCCTCCTCACCCGACCTCACACTCTCACCGACTGGGTCCACCCTCTTTTTGGTCCCATCGCACGAATCGCTCAACCTGGATGGATCGAGCCTGCTGAGGAGTACCCAGCAACGAACTGCCCTCATGAGCTTTCTGCGCTGATTCGTTCGAACTTCCTCCTCGGTGAGTCACGCCTTCGAGGGTCGGACGATCTTCGACGCATTTCTTTCCTTCCTCTCGTACTGACATACCTTCACTTTCTGTCCCTCCCTTGTCAGGTCATCGCTTCGGAGCGAAGAAGCGAGCTGCCGTCGAGCACATCGGCAAGGTTCGTCGCTCCTTTCCCTCTCTTAAACTCTCCGCTCACGCGACGAATTTCTCTCGTCTCTTCCCTCTTCCCTCAGCTTCTCTCTGCACCTATCCTCGAGGAGATCGCCATCATCTGGAGGAGCGACTTCGCCTTCTCTGCTCATCGTCGATTTCGCGAGGTCGAGCGAGGTCTGACAGATTCGTCGCGAGTTGGAGACCTCCATCCCTCATGGCTCGCTCCCATGTTCCTTATCGAACGAGCGAGGGAGAGCATGCTCTGGACTTGGGCTATCGCCAGGCTCGGGGGAGAGGATGGGATGTGGGGAGACGAGGAGAGGGAGGAGATCACAGAGATGTTGGGGATGAGAGCGGACACGAAGCAGCACTCGGTCACGATCCCTCGACTCGACAAGGAGGCGCGACCGATGATGGATTGGAAGAACTTGGTTGTCCAGATGGAGGAGATGGGAGTTGAAGGACCTCAGGTCACGGAGCTGTTGTGGTGTGAGTCCCGTTGAAACGTTGTCTTTCCCGTCGCGTCTGAGCTTTCGCTGATTCGCTTGTTTTGGTTCGTCTTTCGTTTCGCAGCGAGTCTCGACGGTGCTCTCCCGAACGGACCCGGATACTTCTACACTGCCTGCACCATCAAGCTCGAGACTTGCTTCGGTACCTTCTGGAACGAATCGAAAACAACGCCGGCGGTGGACGCGTTCAAGAGACTCGCTTTCGAGCACACAGACTGCGGCGACTGCAGTGAGTACCCATTCATATTTCTTGCTCGATCCATATATACCATCCTGATCCTCCTCCGCTTCGTTCGTCGACCCCCCAGTCCTGCAGGCGCTTGTCCGAGCCTCAGGTCCTCGAGGTCTCTCCGCCCTCCTTCCCTCCCCCGACATCCCCTTCTCGCCAACTCAGCACTCCTCCATCGCTCAACCCCACCTTCCTCTCACCAAAACCTACGAAGGAACCGATTTCTCCCTCGAGGACGTCGTTCGGAGCCCGAGTCGAGAGACGGTTGACCTCCGAACGTGGTGCTTGCAGCTCATCGCTCGATACCAGTACACCGAGGGTCGCTCAGAGTTTGCGTTCACGATGGTGAGTGGTCTTGTCGGCTCGTGGTTCTTCTGCCCTGAGGGTCACGACGGTCGAAGCGTCGCGTCTCGTCGCTAACTTCACCTCCCTCTCTCCCTTCGCGTTTCCCAGATCAAGCACCCCAAAGACATGATCGCAGCTGCCGCCAAACTCTCTTCCTCCGGTATCAGCTCGATGGTGCTCAACGACGATATCGTAGGACTGGATACCGAGCAGTCGTGAGTTCCACTTCCTCGATTCGACGAAGACGAGACGAACCGACTGACGCGTTGTCGCCTTTCACTCCCCCTCCTTTCAGCATCGCCTCGATGATCTCATGGCTAGACGCGAAGGTAAGTCACTCTTCTTCCGACCTCCCTCGAGTGTTCGCTCGATGCTGATCTTCGTCTTTTTGTCTCGCAGTGGTCGAAACCAGCCGCCTGGGAACGAACGAAACCCACGATCATGGCTTGAGCTCGCCCGGTTTCTCTTTGCTTTTCTTACTTACCTGTATCCTTAGCTTAATGTACTACCCTCATTCTCGTTTGATGACTCGATCTCATGTTATGACTCAATGCTACTCACGAAGGACAGATAAACGAAGACTAAACGAGGGGAAGTGGGATCGGTTCGAGCCTCGCGTTTCCTTGTCCTCGACTCAGCTTGGACGGAGGGGTGTATCTACGATATGAACCAGTAAGGTAAGCTTCGAGGATCGAGAAGGATGAAAGGGAGACAGTCAGCTGAGCTTTGCACAAACGAAGGACGAAGAACGAAGAGACCGTCTCGAACTCACCAGATGCGGATTGAAGCTCCCACCGTTCCCATCTTGACGTTCAGCGTCGAGCTCCCTCCCCTTCAAGACTTCCCTCCCCTTCAAGACTAGAAGAGATCTCCTAGAAAGGACTTCCGGCTCCGAGGTAAAGCTTCATCGTCGACGCAGGAACGGCAATGATCTTCCCAGGGATGGTCTCGCGTCCCAACCGTTTGTGAGCTTCGTACCTACGAGGGAGGAGTTGAAAGAAGGCAGTTTTAGCTTCGACTCCGTGAAGGATGAACTGAGGGTGAAGCTCGACTCACCGATGGCACCCCCCGAGGCTGTAGTAGTAAGACTGAGCGGGGTTGGTTGGGTTCTTGACTCGCAGGATCTCGACGGGCGTGAAGGTGTCTCCGCGCTATGAAGGACGTGAAGAACAGGAAGAGGAGGGCGGGTCAGCATGAGAAGTCGATGAAGGTTTATGTTGAGACGAGGGACCAGGTAGGACAAGCGATGGCGAGGGGACGTCGAGCGTCGAGAAGGATGCGAAGGAAGGGAAAGTCGAGCTCACCTCAATCTCCTTCATGAACGTCTGAACCTTCTCTTCGTCCAAGATTGACGGGATAGGTCGAGCGATCACGGACATGGGGACTGAGAATCCCAAAAGAAAAGAGGAAGGCGAGATGTCAGCGAGAAGGTGGAGGTGAGCTCGACTCGACGGCGAGCTCAACGAATCAGCCCTCCCTTCTCGAAGAACCAGAGCTCACCATCGTGTACCTCAGTGATGCCGTTCCCAAAGACCGAGAACTTCGAAGGCTCCTCTTCCGTCTTAGCTGACTCCTCTGGCTTCGCTGGACTCGCCGAAGAGGAAGAGGAGGGAGGGGTCGAAGGAGGAGGGAGGGAGGAGGATGAGGATTGGTTGAAGGGGTCGTGCGTTGGAGAAGCTGAGGAGGGAGTGGACATGGTTCTGAAGCTTGAGGTTGGAAAGTTGTTAAGGTGAGAGGTAAATCGAGGTGTTGAGATGGTCTTGAGAAGGTTCATGGACGTTGGGAGCGAGGTGGAAGGAGAGAAGCAAGATCCAAACGTCGAAGGGGTCGTCCGTTCGAAGCGGAGGGGGAGGGTCGGCCGAGGATGACGTTCCACAGGCTGTTCGAAAGCCGGTGAGTATGTTTTTACCTGAGCTCAAGTTGAGTGGAGTTCGAGATACCTAAGAGAAAAGCTGAAGTGCGAGAGAAAATAAGGGAAGGAGGAGGAGAGGAGGGTTCTGTGAGCTCGACGAAAACGAAAACGCCGAGCTCACCTCGATGTTCCTTTCCCTCCCTCTCGACTCCTGCGGCAGTCCCACCTGGTACGAGATTGAGTCACTCGAGAGGCACTGCAGACCTCCCCGCGTGTCTGAGCTCGTCTTCTTGCGTGCGGTCTTTGGAGAGAAAGAGAGCGAACTACAGAACGCGTCGCGAGAACGAGAGCCAAACTGAGAGATGATCGTCATTTCATGTGTGGGCGTCGTTGGTAGATAGAAAAAGCAGGGAGAAAAGGAAGTAGCGAAGCACTGCCGAATGAGGAGACATAGAAAGGAGGTGAAAAGAGAGAGGAAAGAAGCGTGAAAGGGAAAGGGAAAGTAGCGGGAGCGAACTCTCGACGTCTATGTAAAGCGAAAGAAGGGGACAGCGAAACGGCCGAGCGAGTCGAGTATAACAAGAGGTGAAGGAAGAAGAAGAGTGAGATGAGATGAGGGGAGCGAGCAATCAATGCGATGCGAGGCGGGTCGAAGGAGCGAGCGAGCGACCCTCCTAGATTTTGCCCTTGCCGTTGGTTTCCGCCTTCGGGAGGCACTGGTAGGTCATGCCGTCGAGGACGAAAGTTCCGTGATCGTAGACGTCCTGTAGCGAGGCGGCGATGGTGGTGTTGGAGGCTTTGCAGACTGAGACGAAGAGGGGAGAAGCGAGAGGTGAGCTCGGACGCGTCGAGCTCGAAGAGAAGAGAAGAGCTCGAGAGGTGAGAGAAAGGAAGAACGCACTGTCGGTGACTTCTTTTGCCCAACCTGGATGGATCGAATGAACAGAAAGGGGAGTCAGCTGAGGAGTCGAGGGCGACGAGAAGAGGGGGAGGGGATGAGTCTGAGCGAGGACGAACGGAAGTAAGCTTGAACTCTCTGCACCGTCCAACCCGTCGGCACTGCACTCTGTATCGATAGGAGGTTGTGCAACTTGTCTGCTAGCTTCACTTGTTCTGTTCAAAAAAAGAAAAGAAGGTCAGCTCTCGACGCGAGCTCCAACGATGAAGAAAGAGGGAAGGAAAGTGGTGGACGAACGAGCTCGTGATGTTTTCCCTGCTGCTGTCGCGACCTGTCGTCGTTTTCGTTCCAGCCCACCTAGCGTACAGTCGTCTGTGCACTCCTGCGGACGAGAAGAGGGTAAAGGTAAGCTCGAGCAAAGGAGGAAGAGGGTAGATCGTTGAACGAACCATCACGACGTCCGCGACCTCGCTTCCAAACGCGAGCTGAAGCTCCTGAAAGGAGCAGTCCGTGTCCTGGAACGACGAAACAAAGAGTTAGCTCAACGAAGTGGCCTAAGTTCGAGGAACGATGATGCTCACCTCTAGCACATCATGCAGTATAGCGGCCTGAAGTACGACGACGTCCGTTTCGCCTTAGGGAAGGAAAGGAGGTGGATGGGTCAGCTTTCACTTGAGTTCCCCTTCGCCTCGTCTCTGAAGCTCGCGACCTCTTCCCGGCGCATCTCAGCCCTCCCCGTGACTCCTCCGTCCTCAAGAATAAGGTCGAGAGCTAAGGGATAGCATCTCGGAAGGCTTCGCGTCCTGTTCGAACTCGGCTCGTCCGAGCTCACCCTGTCCTCTCCCTTCCCCTCAGCCCTTCCACCACCGCCTCCTTCCCTCCCTCCTTCCCTCCCGCTGCCACCACATACTCTCTACGACGTTGTAGCCTGGACTGACCTGAGTTAGCAATGAAGTTGGAGACTCCGATCCTGCGAGAAAAGAGAAAGAAGGAGAACCCAATCGAGGTCAGCCTCACTCTTCGAGCTCAACGAAGCTCCTTCATTGGCCACCTCTCGTCCTGGCTGAAGAGGAGGATCGAAAGGACTCACGGATGGTTGATGTAAGGCGAGCACGATGGATCTTTCCTACGTTGGAAGCTGTGTTTCTGTCATTCGGGGAGAAGAGGGAGAGGTAAGAAGAGGATGAAGCCAAGGTCAGCGGTGAGAGTGGAAGGCGAACGAATGAGCTTCGTCTCTTCTCCGCTCCTGCTCTCGCTGGCTCCTCTACGACCTCACATTAGCAGCGAAGTTGAGAGTATGCAAGAGAAGAGCCATGTCTGATGGGTTCGCAGGCAGTTTTGGTGGTTTGGGCTGAGGAGTGAGGCAAGGTACAGGGTCGTGGTCGTCTTCCGAGGGATAAGGGAAGCAAGGTCGGTTCAGAGGAGAAGGTGAAGGAGGGGGGATCAGATGGCCCATGGTTGCTGAAGGCTTTTAGAGGGGTGGGTTGGTTGATGGGGAGAGTGAAGGGTTTTGAGTCAAGGCAGGCGAGGGGTGTCGAAGAGGATGGAAGTTGGGATCGAAACGAAGGGAAGGAGGGCGCGGAGAAAGAGAGTCGAGAGAGGGGGACGGTGACGAGGTTGGGCTGCAAGCAAGAAGGGAGTTCGAATCCTAAAGGCATTTTTGCTTTGTAAGGCTTTCGTAGTACTACGTTCTCGTTTGTCGTCGTAGAGGCCGAGAGGTGCGTGAATCGTAATAAGAGGGAGAGGAAGAGAGCGGCGATAGAACAAAAGGACGTAAAAGCATGAAGGAGCGAGAAGAGCCGACGGCGAAAAGCAAAACAGAAGGGAGAGCGCTCGAAAAACTACTGATCGTACGAAGCGACGAGTTTGTTCTGATGGGGGATCGATCGAGGAGGCGATTGGCTCTCTCGGGAGGGGAAGACTGGCGAGCGAAGAGCGGGAGGGAAGAGCAGGAGGTCAGCGAGAGAAGACTCGAACGAAAACAAGAAACCCGACGCGTCTCGAAGCTCGAGGACTAACCTTCCGAACTCGCGTTGGACGTGACTGAACTCTCCCTCCTCATCCTCTTCTGCCTGTGCGTATCCATCCCTTCCAACAGCTCGTAGGCCGATCCAGATCCGGATCCACTCGACGACGTTGCTGACTGAGGAGCGGCGGGAGGAGGAGGAGAGACGTCGTTCGCTGCAATCGCGTAGGCCGTTCGAGGATGCTTGAGTTTCGCCTGATGAGCAGCGCTGTGAACTCGTTCGTGCTTCTTGAGGTCTTGAGGTCGTTTGAACGTCTTGCTGCAGGTCTACGAGAGCGAAGAAGACGAGTCAGCACTGAGACGAGCCGGGCGAAGAGCCAAACCTTGAGGCTTGGCACGTCCCGAAGCAGTCGAAGAGCGAAGAAAAACGAGTCCTTGGAAGGTTTTTTCTCGCAGTCCAGCGGAGAGAGAGGGTGTACGTACATCGCAAGAGTGAGGTTTGAGAGGAAGGTGGACTGGAAGAGAGAGGAAGGGAGAAGGGAAGAGATCAGCGACCGTTCCTCGCGTCTCACGCGAACAGCTCTTCTGGGCGAAGAGGAAGAGGGACTTACTTCGAACGTGAGAAGTGACATGGTCTCTCTTGGAATGGACCTTGTCGCATCCGTTCCATCGACAGATGAGCGTGAGGTTCTGCTTGGTCTTCCTTCCGATGTGACTGAGGGAGAGGAACGAAGCGAGTGAGGGAGGAACGATCAGGGACGAGCGAGGAGAGGCGAGGACGGAGGAAAGACAGGGGGAGAAGGGGCAGTCAGCGATGCGTGACTGGTAGGAGGTAAGGGTGTGGGAGGGAAGACTTACTCGTTGCATATATGAGTGTAGAGCGTGTCGACGTCGTCCTTCGCGACCTTGACATCACAACCCGTCCAAAGACATCGAACGACCTCTCCTGCTGGAACGTTGAACATGTTCTGACTGAGCGTCGATGGAGGCTGGTACTGGATAGTCAGTTGCTGAGGCTGAGGGTTGAGGAGAGGGGAGAGGGAAGAGGTTTGAAGAGGGTGTCGATGTTGGAAGTGCGGGAAGCCGAACGACGACGACGAGGACGGAGCTTGAGAGATGGTGTTCATCTTGATGTGGGTTCGAGGGGTTGGAAGCGAAGGGAGAGATGCTTGAGAGGTTTGGTCTGAGAAGAGTACTGGCGGGAAGCGAGAAGGTGGTGGTTCGCGGTCAAGAAGAGGAGGAGGGAGGGTGGCGAGTGAAGTCGAATTCAGGGCGCACGCCAAGCACCTCGAGTCTTGCTGGGACAGTGCCGCCTGGGCGTAGACAGAACTTTTGTCTCTGCCAACGTCGGTAGACCCTTGGCTGAGAGAGTTCGAAGGGCCAGAAAACAAGCAGAACGAGAAAGAGACTAGGACTCGAGAAGGTCGAGTCGACGAGACCTCAATCTGTTCCCTCGTTTTCTTCGCGAGAGGTTTTCGCTGCTAGAGAGACGAACATCGATCATGGAGAGTTAAATCATCAAACGAAGAGGGAGTGGGAGAACGATAAAGAATAAGAGCGGGCGTGAACGAAAGATGGAGCGAGAAAGAAGAGAAACGAAAGAGGGAGTGTCCGACGCGCTGGCTGAGGGAACGAAGCAGCGAGCGAGCGAGAAGGTACGAGAAAGCGAGAAAGCTAGGAGGAGACAAAGTAACAAAGTAGAGAAGAGAGCGAGCTATGAACTGATACAAATGAGAGGGGGCATACAGGAGAAGAAAACCGAGAAAACGAAAACAGCCTCGACACGTCGACTTTTTAGCCTCACTCAAGCAGTCAACCCCTCTCCACCTCCGACCCTCATCATCTCGGCCTCCTCAACCTTGACCTCGACTTTCACTTGACTCGCCGCCTGCAACGCGACCGTCTTCCTCCACTTGTCGTTGACAGCGATCAACAACGCCTTGATCAACTCGACGTGTCGCTCGGCCTCCTTCGCCTTCGACTCCCTCTCGGCGGCACCTCCGAGTCCGCTGATTCCGTGAACTCCCTTGACGAGCTCGTCTGCTGACCAAGGTCGAGCGAGATCGGGGTAGAGGGCGGAGAGGGGAGGGAGGGTGGTTCCGTTGGTGGGAGTGGTGGGTCGAGTGGTGGAGTGGGAGTGAGACGAGGAGGGCGACGAGGGAGTGGGAGATGCTGATCCTTGGTGGTTGGAGGAGGTTCGGAAGTGCGAGAGGGAGTAGGAAGCGTTGATGGAGGGAAGTTTGAGTTCGGGGTCGAAGTCCTTGAGGGACGAAGACGCGATGAGGGTGGAGGGGAGAGGAGGCGACGAGGAGAGGATTTCTTCCGACGACGACGAGGACGACGAGGTTTGAGATCGGTGAGGTCCCTTCATAGCGACGTCCGAGGGAGAGTGAAGTTCCTCGTCCTCCTCGTCGACGTTCTCCAACCCCTTCGGCGACGACATGACGACCTGCTCGTCCTCCTCCTCCTCCTCGACTCCTCCGGATCCCCTCTCGTTCGACTCCCTGGGAGCAGCCGAGCTCAGAGGCTCCATCATCCTGTACGTGTTCGCCAACAGGTTGACCGGGGCCAAACCCGTCTGAACCGAAGGTCCTCTCGACCTCGCGAGCGAATCGAACGAAGCCGAGAACCCTGGGCTCGGGTGCTGGTGGTAGGCTCCGTGCGATCCGTTTCGTCCGAACTGGCCAGCCTGAGACGACTCGTGATCGGAGGCTTCATTGAAGGAGAAGATTTCCGAGGAGGACGACGAGTAGTGGGAGGAGGACGCGTGGGAGTTGGCGGGAGAGGGAGCCGACGAGTCGAAGGTGGGGACCGCCGAGTTGGGAGTTGGCAGCTGAGGAGCGTTTCCGGTGAAGAGGGTCTGCATCCCGAGGTTGGGAGGAGCGGAGGGGAGGGAGGTGAGGGAGCTGGATCGACCGTTTCCGGAGGGGAGTTGAGCGATGGGTCGGTTGGAGAGGGAGACGGGAGGAGTTCCGTAGACCGACGACGATCCAGAGTTGGGAACCGAGGTTCGTCGAGAGAACTGCTGCTGAGCCTGGTTGTTGTTGTTGTAGGAGTTGGGATCGTGAAGGTTGGGGTAGAGAGCTCCGTTGGATCCGAAGTTGACTCCCGACTGGCCCATTCGCTGCTGGAGAGCGAGCTGCTCCTGAAGCTCTCGAATCTGCTGCTGTTGCTGCTGCTGGAGCTGGAACTGCTGCTGAAGCTGCATGCTACCGAAGAGGACGCTGGGGTCCAATCCGGGCATTCCAGCGAGACCCATTTGAGCGAGGACGTTCGCGTCGAAGATGGGAGGCGCGTTCGACTGCTGGTGTTGCTGTTGCTGCTGCTGCTGATCTCCGTTCGACCTCGATCCGTCGGATCCGTTGAACGATGGGGATCCTCCTCGAAGGTTCTGCTGCTGAGCCGTGGCTCCCATGAGGAGGTTGAAGAGGAACGAGTTGGTTTGAGCGACCTCGGTCTCGTTATGGAAGTCGGGGAGAGGACCTGACGAGTTGAACTGGTCGAGGAAGTTGGGCTGTCCGAGGTTGGGGAACGAGACGTTGTTGGGGATGGAGGAGTGGTGAGGGAGCTGGTGGTGGGAAGGGCTGGGGAGAGGGTTGAAGTGGGTAGGGAGAGGCGAAGGGTGTCCGTCGGCAGGGCTGATTCCTCCCGATCCGACGGTCGCGAGTCCCCTCGTCATCTCCTCGAGTCGCCGAGCCATCTCTGCGGGAAGAGGAAGAGAATGAAGAAGGTCAGCCAAGGAGGTCGGATCGAATTTTCGAACAGTCCCGCCGAGGAGAGTGCCCAGGCGAAGAAGAGACGAGATGACTAACCGTGATCGTACGTGGGCTCAACCTTCCTCTTCTTGACCTCGTCGAAGAAGCCTCCGAGATCGTATCCTCGCTTCTGACCCGTCTGAGCTCCTCCGTCCCACGACTGCTGTCCGGGGTACTGGTTGGTCTGAGGATGGTGAAGCTGAGGCTGGTTGGGGTATCCTCCTCCTCCGGCGAGCGTGTACATGTTGTTCTGAAGAGCGTAAGGGTTCTGGAGGAGGGTGTTGTTGGGACCGAAGTCGTTCGACCCCTGGCTGGTGGAGAGTTGAGGGTAGGGGAGGAAGTGGTCGGGAGGAGGAGTGGTGAGGGGATCCGAGTGGCTCGAGAACGAGTGAGGAGAGAGCGAGTTGGATTTCGGCGACGCGAACTCTGTGAGAGTGTAGGAAAACCGGAAAGTGTCAGTACGTCGACAAGAAGGTGAAAGAGAAAGAAGGGTGAAAGCAGAAAAGATGGGAGAGGGAGAGGGAAAGAGAGACGAACCAGGCGTGCTTCCCTCTCGACTTCCCGCGCTCGAGAAACTCTCCCTCGCGGCTCGACCTCTCGGTACGAGCAACCCTGACGAAGGCTTCTTCTCAGCAGGAGCAGTTCCAGCGAGGACTCGATCCGCGAACTCTGGATCCTCCGAAACGGCAGCCTTCGAGTGCTTGTGGGCTGAGTGGTGCTCTTGAGTGTGGATTCGCTCGTGCTTCTTGAGATCCTGAGGTCGCTTGAACGTCTTGGAGCAGACCTGGTATAAAAGGAAAGAAGAGGAAGCTAGGTCAGCATGTATACTTTTCATCCCCACGCGTTTCGTGGAAGGATAGAGAGCGAGAAGGAAGCAGCCGTCGAATCGGTCGTCGGAAATAGGCTTCGATTTTAGGTCGAGGAGGCCTTCCCGACCTTCGACGATGCCAAGAGAGAGAACAAAGAGAGGTGAAGCTCACAGGGCATCCATGAGGTTTGAGAGGAGTGTGAACTGATGTAGGAAAAGAGCGAAGAAGGGATGAAAGAGGGAGTCAGCGACGAGGAAACGGGCGCGGAAAGGGCAGCACGATCGTCCGAGAATAGGCAAAGAGAGACCAACGACGGCAAGGGCTGGAGGTGAGCTCAAAAGAAAGCGAAGAAAGGAAGAACTTACCTCTGAGATGAGAAGTGATGTGATCCCTCTTAGCGCAAGAAATCTCGCATCCCTTCCAGTGACAGGTCAGGCAGAGGTTCTGAGTCGATTTTCGTCCGATGTGGCTGCAGGAGGAGAGAGAGGGAGGGAGGGAGGGCGAGGGAGCGACGACGAGTGTTGGAAAGAGGAAAGAGGGTTCGCAGTCGAAGAAGGAAAGCGATGGATGTGTGTAGGAGGGAGGAGTGGTAGGAAGGTTGAAGAGGTTTTGTTGATGAGTTTGAAAGACAGCGAAGGGGAAACAGCCAAGGCGAAGGAAGGCGAAAGCGGGGGACGAAGAGGGAAAGAAGGAAGAGAGCGAGGAAGGCAAGGTCAGCTTGAGGGCCTACGAAACCCATACCAGAGCAAGACTCGAGAGCTCTCGAAGGTATATACACGAAGGGAAGGATTACTAACTCGTTGCAGAGATGAAGGTAGAGCGTCTCCGCGTCAGGAGCGACTCGCTGGCAATCGTCCCAGAGACAGTGGTGAACCTCGGGAGCGGCTGCTGGAGGAGGAGGAGGAGCAGCGCCGTTGTTGAAGTTGTAGGAGGGGTTGTGCTGTTGTTGTTGTTGATGGACACCCATCTGAGAGTGATTCATACGAGGGGTAGAGAAGGGGAGGGGGAGAGAGAAAGGGTGGAAAGAAGAAGAAGGACGAGCGGGTGGAAGTTGGGAAGGGAAAGAGCCAAGGCGAAGGGCCTCGCTGGTTTGACCGCTCTCGCCAAGGCTTAGCACTTCCTGTCGGACCTTGAAACTCGAAGGCCTCCGAAAATCTGCCCTGGGATCGTCAGGGAAGCGTGAGCGAAGGAGAGCATTTTTCCATGATTTTTTCGAGCGAGACTTCAACGCCGAAGAGAATCTGCGTTCGTCGACTCGTCGCTCTCCTCCTCTCTCGCCCTCTTGCTTGCCTCCCTCGAGAGAGAAGCTGTTTCGCACTCTATACTGCGAAAAAGTCAACAAGGATCGTGGGTGAGGCAGCCAAGGTTTCGACTTTGACCGATCCTTCTTCGAGACCTGTTCTGATCGCAAGTTTCTCCTTCGTCGTCGCGTTTGGTTGTTCGACTCGACTCGGAGCGACTCTCGCATTTCTTCCTCTCGAGAGGCCGAGGGTACCAACTGAATGAGGCAGCACTCTGATAGTCTAGCTAGCTACTCTCCACCGCCTACTCCTGAAACGGATCTCCAACACCTCGGGCCAACTGATCCTTCGACGCGTCGTCCTCCTCTTCCCTCGACGGTCCTCCCTCGCCTCGACGACCTGCACCCAGCTCCATGTCCTTTGTGGTGTCCAATCCGACCGATGGGGAAAGACTCGAGTCGTTCTTGATGAGGAGACAGCACGCTGCAGCGGCGAAGGCTGGAAAACAAGGGAAAGCGGAGACCGAGGGTTAGCTCGCGGAATCGAGGGACGACGCGTCTCTCCTCCAGCGTCGAGGAACTCACAGGTAGCCATGCAGTAGAGGAAGATAGGCGAGATGGCGAGTCGATAACTGAGAACAGATAAAGACGATCAACCAGGTCAGCGAAAGTGAGAAGCGCGACGAAGGGAAAAGGAGTCGAGTCGAAAGTTCGAAACTCACGCGTCAACCACTCCAGCTCTCAGCTCCTCCGGAAGCGAAGTTCGAATAGCGAGGATACTCTCGGTGACCATCGTACGCTGCTGATCCGAGAGTCCTGGAGCTCGAAACCTCAGTTCCTGAGGAAGTCGATTGTTGAAGATGGCCGTCGCGACGCTGATTCCGATGATTCGACCTTGAAAGCCAAAGAACTGAGCGGCTCCGACTCCACGAGAGATGAGGTGGGGTTCGGATTTGAGTTCAACCTGGAAGAAAGGCGGGAGAGGTCAGAATGAGGTCGAAGCTCGAAGGGAAGAGGTGAAGAGTGACGAGCCTGAACAGCGACGATGGAGTTCGAGAGCCAACTTCCGAGACCGATGGCGAGGAGGACTTGGAGACCTTGCATTTGAGCGTACTTGATGGATGCGTTGGTGCCGAAGATGAGACCGCTGGGGACAAGGGGGGGAAACGAGAAGGTCAGGACGAGTCGACGCGGCGAGAGGAGACGATGACGCGAACCAAGCGAGTCCTTGAACGAGGCAACCTGCGAAGGCCAGCCACTTGTAGCGACCCGTCTTGCCAGTCAGCTTACCGATCACGATGAGGGTGAATCCGTTGACGACGATCAGAGCTGCGTCGAGATTGGACAAGTCAGTGAAAGCTCAAAGGGAGAAAACGAACGCGGCTCGACGACGACTCACACAGAAGATCGAAACCTGCTCGGGTGCTAGAGTGACCGTTGACGGCCTGATCCTGGATCGAGAGGTAGTAAATGCAAGCCATGAAACAAGGGAGACCCATCTGAGAAGAGGAAAAGGTCAGTCGTGAAAAGAACGACGGAAGCTCGAACTTGACTTACAAGGCCCAAACCGGTCGCTCCTCTGGGAAACAGGGAAATTGAAGGTCAGGGACGGTCATCGAGGTAGCCATGAAAGGTTTACTCACATAATCGACCTCCTCCCCAGCAGCCCTAGAGGTAGCATCGCTCTGTCCTTCCCGACCCACAGAGTCCAACTGACGAGCAATCCGAACGAGACCGGGATCATGACGAGGAAAGCGACGACGTCGGGAGAGCTCCAGGGTTTCTCGACTCCTGGAGAGAGGGACAACAGGACCGTCAGTTGCAGTTCAGCGCGAAAGAGAGATGGAAGAAAGAGAGTCGACGCGTCGAGACGAACCTCCCCAAGCAAACGCAACAGTGATGAAGGCGGTGAAGGCAGATGCAAGAGCAGTACCGATCCAGTCGAGATGGATGATCTTTCTATAGAGGGATCGCTTGTCGTCCGAGTCTGATCCGAGGGGAGGGCGAGCTTTGAAGATGCTGTTCGTTTGAACAAAGACTAGGACGGACGAGTCAGATTCGCCTCTAGAGCCTTTGGAGACCTCTCAGGAGTGATAAAGGAGACGTAGCGGATACCTTCACTCACAGGAGAAGGCAAAGGAACGCAACTCCTCCGACGGGGAGGTTGCTGCGAGACGCGAAAGAGAACAGGACGAAGTCAGAACGCGTTGTTTTCCCCTGTGTTTCCAGGCTCGAAGTCGCCTATCAAGATGAGAGGATTGAATCTCACATGTAGTAGCACTGCTCGAAAGGGTAGGAGACAGCCACAATCAGCTACTACGCTCCAGAAAAGAACCGAGGCGAACGCGACGCCACTCACCCATCTCCACGACGCGTGATCTACGAGCACTCCTCCGATGATGGGGCCCAGGATCGAAGCGAGTAGAGAGCAAGCTCCGAAGAGAGCCAGATAAGTCGGCCGTTCTTGAAGAGTAGTGATCTCAGTGACTGCTTGAAAGGTCGCGCTGTAGATTCCTGAGCCTCCGAGTCCAGCGATTGCTCGACCTGCGACGGTTTGAACGAGGTCAGCTCAAAGAACCTCAGGAGAGAGAGAGACTGACAGAACTTACCAACAATCAAGACGTTCATGTTAGGCGAAAGTCCACAGATCAGACTTCCGAGCTCGAAGACGAAGAGGCTGCCGAGGTAGATCCACTTGGAGGTGAAGACGTGAAGGACTTGACCGAAGAGGAGGGTGGTCGAAGTGAGGCTGAGGAAGAATGCGTTGGCTAGCCAGGCGACCTAATGAAGGGAAAGTATGGGGCGGGCATGGTCAGCCTCCGTCGTCGAGTCGAGGGAAGAGAGCCTGACGGGTGAAAACGAAAACAACGAACCTGACCGAGCGAGTTGAACTGGGAGACAACCTTCGGGATGGTTGCGACGACGATGAGCTGATCGAGGGCGAAGAGGAAGACGCAAAGCATCATCGACAAGTAGACCTGGCGGGAGGGAAAGCAAAGCGAAGCGACGAGGTGAGCTTCGAAAGGAGGAGGACGCCGGCGAGGGTTGGAACGACTCACGAGCACGAAGCGAAGTCGAGTCATCTGAGGTTCCTCAGGCGAAGTTGATGTGGGAGAAGCAAAGCTGGAAGATTGCTGGGGAGGAAGATGGTGGACGAAAGGTCAGTTCGGTCGCGTCGAGGAGATTGAGAACGGCGAAGCAAGACGACGGGCTCACCGTTTCGGCCACCTCGTTCGTCTCTTGGGTGACTGAAGGTTCAAGCATGGTCTTGTAGGGTAGTAGAGAGAAGGAAAGAGTGTGATGGTGATGAGGGTTGAGGGTCAAGCAGGTTCAGCGAGCAGTTCGAAAGGTCGAGTCGAAACGCGACGGAACGGTCACGGTGACCTGGCCGAGCGAGGTGAAAACAACTTCTGCAGTCGACTCAGCCTGAGGTTGACGCTTCCAGGCGGCTCAGTCCACACTGGAATGATGGAAAGTCACTGTGGGTGCAGTCGAAAAGAACAATATGTCGTCAGTCCGAAGTCGAGAGAGGGAAAGACTTGACGACGCGAACGAGCGATCTCTAGAGACTAGACTCACCAATTTTGAGAAATCGGAACGAGTGACTAGAGGAGAAAGCGGAAGACGGAAAGATCAGCATGGATCGACGATTGTGTACGAAGCGGGAGAGAGGGACAGAAACAAATGTTCGTCGACGCGTCCTCCTCCCTACGATTTCAGCCAGTCCCAACACTCTCTCTCGCACAACCGCCCTCCGCAGCTCGTGGTAAATAATGAGATCGTCGTCAAAGAAAACTCAAACTCGTACTGTACAGATGCGAACCCCAAACCACCTCTCCCTCCTCTCCTCGCTCAATCACTTCCCAATCACTCCCTTCCCCTTCAACACACCCACCACGACAAGCACCACTCCAATCACCCCCACAGCCTTGTACCCCTTCCTCTTGCACCACCAGACCAACCACTTCCCGAACGAGAGACCGGGAGGAGCGAACGGGAGGGAGAGAGGATCGAACGTGAGCTGGAGGAGTTTTCGGTTGAACGGGGTCGAAGGAGGGTAGCGGGCTGCGAGGAGGGCCTGATGAGGGAAAGGAAGCGAGGCGAGGAAAGGAAGAGAAGAGAGGTCAGCTCGGGGAGACTTTGTTGGGAGGAAGAGAATGGGAGGAGGAGGGAGGAGAGTCGTGACGCGAAAGAAGACGAACCTCGAGATAAGTCGGCACTTCGATGACGGTTCGATCCTGCGTGAAGAGGTCGAATCCCCACTTGCCGTGGTAGGATCCGTGGCCTGATTCTCCGACTCCTCCGAAGGGGGTGTGGTCGACTGGGTGAGAACGAATCGATCGCGTGAGTGGGAGGAACGAAAGGGTGGAGAGAGGGAGGGAGAGGAGTCGAAACGAACCGAGAGCTTGCTGAGCACAGTCGTTTATCATGAACGAGCCTGATTGGGTGTTGTTGAAGACTGTATATCGGGTGAAGGAGAGGGAAGGAAGGTGAGAGAGAGAAACGAGAGAGAAGGGCGAGAGCCGAGAGGGAAAGGGACGAACCATAGTCCTGCACTTTCTTGTCCTTTGAGAAGATGTAGACTCCGAGAGGAGACGCTCGAGTGTTGATCCTTCGCACGGCTTCCTCGATGCTCTGCAGGCAGTCGCGGATGAGCCAAAGAGGGGGGAATGAAGAAGAGTCAACGAGCCGAATCGAAACTCCAAACCGCGACGCGTCAAAGAAAAAAACTCACCTCAACAGGCGAGATCACCAAGATGGGTCCGAAGATCTCCTCCTCGAGCAAAATATCTCCCTCCTTCACGTCACAGACGATACTGATCCCGATCTTCCCAACCTCCCTGTTCACCTCTCCCCTTCGAACGATCGTTCCCTTGGTCGAGTCGAGGAGACGTTCGATCCTGTCGATCTGAGCTGCAGCGGGAAGTTTCCCGTAGGAAGCGCTGTGGACTTCTCCTTCGGGGTACCATTCGGCGAGGAGTTTGAGAGCGGCGGCGACGTAGGCTTGCTGGCGAGAGCTGTCGAGAGAAGGGGAGAGGGAGACGCGTCAGACTCGGATTCGATTTCGAACGAGCGGAGAGAGATTATGAAGAAGAGAGGGGAGGTTCGAACTCACGGGTGAATGAGAGTGTAGTCATTCGTGACGCAAGTCTGGGAGCACCTCATGGTAGTGTAGACGAGGGTTCGTTTAGCGGCGAGGTTGATGTCGATGTCGTCCGCGATGATAGACGGGCATTTCCCACCGAGCTCGAGAGCGCAAGGAGTGAAGGTCTTAGCGCAGGCGATGGCGACGGAGCGACCGACTCGAGTCGATCCAGTGAAGAAGACTGGGACGTAAGAGACAGAGGAGAAGTCAGCGAGGAGCGAGTGAGAACGAAGGAGACGAGAGGAGAAAGAGACGAACCTCGTCCCCAGGCGTTCAAAAGGAGTCGCTCAACGACCTCCTTCTCTCCCTCGATGACAGCGTAGCACCTAGGATCCATGGCGCCTGCAGCGCAAAGCAAAAAGAGAAGTCAGTATCGAATCGAGAGCAAAACAAGGCGAGAGGATTCGAGCTCGACGACTCACTCTCAATCACCCTCCTCAACACCTCGTTCGTCCTCGGCGTGATCTCACTCGGCTTGATAACCGCAGGACATCCAGCAGCCACAGCCGTAATGAAAGGCTCGATGGCGAGTTTCCAAGGGTAGTTGAAAGGAGCGATGATGAACGCTGGACCGAGAGGAAGTCGATGGACGGCGGTCTTGTAGAGGGGGAAAGGGAGTCGAAGAGCGTGAGGTTTGAGGGTTTTGGAGTAGGATTTGAGGGTGGAGATGTAGTCGGTGCAGGCCCAGAGGGACGAGGAGTACTGCGAAGAGGAAGAGGGAGAGAAGTCAGAGGAGGGGGAGGGGAGGGAATGGAGAGGGAAGGGAAGGGAGAGAGATGTTGAGCTCAACTGCTCTCGAGGTCGACTTACCTGAGTAAACTCAGCCTCTTGAGCGCTCTGTCCCAGGTCGTCCCAGAGGGCTTGGAGGATGGCGTCCTTGTGGTCTGAATGACCGCACACACCGAAAGAAAAGCGTGAGCACACGGCGACGAGCAACGAAAGGAAGATGAGATGAGCTCGGAAGGAGAAGAAAGCGGAGGGAACGACAGGACTGACTCGTGATGCTCCATGCGAGCTTCTGAAGCTGCTCGATTCTGAAATCTACAGAGTGACAGATTCGCTCGTCGAATGCTTTCTGAAGGCGAGCGTGGATCTGCTCGTTGCGATCAATGCAAGGGAAACGGGAGGGAGGGAAGGAAGGGATGGTTGTGTGAGCTCGGACTTCCCGCTTCCCTCCCCTCCCTCTTCTCTTCCTTCGTCTCACTCACCTCATCAGCTTCCGCGTTGAGCTTAGCTTCGTCTTGGATGGACATCGTTCTTGTTGGTTGAGTGAGCGAGCGAGTGGGTGGTGAGTGAGGGTTGGAAGTCAAGACGAACGAAGGGCCGACCTCCTGGTTTCGTTCCCCTCGCTCCCTCCGGTGTCTCTCGCCCGGAGTCAGTCAGTAACTTTGCCAGAGACGAATGCCCAAATATTTGACCCCGCGTCGAAGATGAACAACATGGGCATAAAGACTTCGTTCATGCCCGTAGAGAGGTGGAGGGTTGAAAAAGAGGAAGAGTCAGAGGGCTGACGAGGGACGAGGGAGACCGCGTCGGAGGGACGAGCTCGAGATCGAAGGCCGAGTGTTTGAGTACTGCTGCTGCAGAGGAGGTTGTCCCTCGTTCGAAGAGAAACGAGGTCGAGAGAAGATTGTAAGATAGATATCATGTAACCGTAGCAAACCCATACCCACCCACCACAGAACGGAAAATCAAAAGACTCAAGAACGCGCTCCAAACCCAACCCAACCCACCCCAGCTCTACTTCCTCCTCTCCGCCTTCCACTTAAACGTCCTCCCCCTCCACTCTCCCTTCTTCCCACCCCTCTCGTCATCCTCCTCGTCGTCGCCTTCTCCATCCCCATCCTGAGCGACCTCCCTCCCACCCTTCGACAGACGCTTCTTCGCTCCCTTCCCCATCAGCGCTCGCTGGAGGGCCATCTCCTTCTCGACGGCGGAGAGGGAGGAGTCTCGGGTGAGGTGGGATTGGAGAGTGCGAAGGAGGAGAAGACGATGTTTCTGAAGGAGGTTAAGAAAAGAAGGGGAGGGTCAGTTGGGTGGAGGGAGGAGAGGAGAGAGGGAGACGCGTCGAGTCGAGGAGAAGTCGCGAAGAGGAGCAGCCTCAAAAGGCCAGCGAGAAGCTACTCGATCGAGAAAGGAAGCAAGATGATGGAAAGATGGGTCATAACTCACCTTAGCAGCCAACTTCCTAGCCTCAGCGTCCAGAGCAAGCTGTTCCGCCGACGTGACGTTCGACGAGAGGAGAGCCTTCTTCGCGTCCCTCTTGGCCTTCTTGATATCGGCTTTGGGGACGACCTCGATCCAGCCGAGGTCGGGAGTGGTGGAGGTGGAAGTGGAAGCGGTGGGTTGTTGGCGAGAGGAAGAGGCGTCGGGAGAGGAGGTGGAAGCGAAGGGTGTCGAGGAGGTGTAGTTTCGGACTGTGAGCGACGAGCGAACGAACGAGCGAGGTCAGCGACGAGCTCCTCCGAACACACACGATATCAAAGCAGACGGGATAGAGAGGTCGAGAGAATCGAACATACCTTCCTCCTTCGTCTCCTTGAAGATGATCTTCCGAGGCGTCGCTCGTCCCTTCCCCTTCCCCTTCGACTTCTTCTCCGCCTCCAGAAGGCCCACAGCCCTCAACGTAGCCTGCTCAGCCTCGTTCAGCTCGTTCTCGCTCATGTCCTCGTCGTCTTCCGAGTCCGAACCGAGTCCAGCAGCGGCTGGGTTGGTGGAGGAGGAGGCGGAGGAGGAGGTTCCGGGGAGGAGGTCGGTTATCGAGGCGAGTTGAGCTTTGAGACGGAGGATTTTCTGCGAGAAACGAAGTGGCAGGGGAAGGTAGATGGTCAGCTAAAGCTCTGGAAGTGGCTGAGGAGGGCCGGGTAAGGCAGAAGAGGCGAGAAGCGGAGGAGAGCTCAACTCACGTTCTGTCCCACCGCTCGTTGGGTTCGAACGTAGTTGGCATCCTGAGTCTTGAGCAGCTTGACCATCTCTACAGGAAGAGCGACGTTCCCTCTGCTCTGGATATGAACTCCTTTCTAAGATCGGTTCAAACGAAGCGAGTTGAAGGATCAGCGTGAGCTCGAGAAGGGAGGGAGGAGGAGGAGGGAAGGAATTTGGCGAGCTCGACTCACGTCCGTCTTTCCGTTGACCATGCCGAAGTAGAACTCATCCTTGTTCTTGAGTGAGGCCTTCTCTTTGAGTCTCTTGATCCTGTCCTTCTTGGAGTTGTAGTCCCTAGCACGTTGAACGTAGTCCTTGTGCTTCTCGAGCAACCCGAGCTTGGATCGATTCGCGAGCTGACCTCGCTCCTTGTGGTTTCGTCGATGGATAGAGTCTGAACGAGAGCGAGAGCAGAAGCGTGAGTTTCAAATTTGAGTCCGATGATGCAGAGGAGATGGCGAGGCTTACTTCTGAGAGAGGAGCCGACCATGATGAAGAAGAGGGAGTGAGCGTTTGGAGTTGTGAAGGCGAGCTGACCCAAATCCTTTCCCTTCCGAAATGAAGTCAAGGAGGACAGAGGAGAAAAGTGAGGTCGTCTCCTCAACTACAACTCCCTCCCTTCTACCCCCTCTTACCCTCTCTATCTATACATCGTGAGTTCAAGCTCGTATCTTTCCCTGCCGGTCAGCTGCTGACGATTCCTTTTTTTTTCTCAGATGGTCAAAGTTGAAGAAGTCAAGGACGCTTCCTTCGAGGATGAGGAGAACGACTCCGTTCGTCCCTTCCCTTCTACTCCTTCTCATCTTGCTCCCTCCCTCCCTTTCTCCTCTTCGCTTCTCCTGCATTCCCCGTCTGACCCCAGATCATCCTCTTACTCTCAGGACTACGAAACCTCCTCCTCCGTTGGATCTGACGACGACGATGCGATGTCCATCGCTTCCTCCGCTCCAGACGAAGCCGAAACCCTCTCCGACCGACTGTACGCCCTCAAGGACATCATCCCCCCTACAACTCGTCTCTCCATCTCCAACAAACTCGCCTACACAGCCTCCTGGGTCAAGTGGTCAGCCAACTCGGCTGGAAACGTCGCTTGGGTCCTGACGACGACGGCTCTGATGATTGGACTGCCCTACGCGCTCGCCGTCGAGGGAGAGGCAGCCCTGCAGGCTCAGGAGAAGGAGATCTACTCTAAGGAGCAGGGACAGCAGGCTGTGAGTACCTGTGCGAGTTGTTTCGAGTGGATGAGGAGGAAGGGAGGGAGAGGTGGGACGGCCATCGAGGGAAGGAGGAAGGAGACGTCATGCGAGCTCGTTTTTCTGACCTCCCCTTCTCCTTCTTTTGCCTCGTTCGTTCAGTTGATGGGAGCGCCAGCAGGAGCTCAACCTACTTCGTTGACTCCTCCGGGTTTCTAAGTTAGTTGTCGATCGTGAGTTTCGCCTCTTCCCTTGGACTTCGAGAACGGAGGGAGAGCTCGAGCTGACCTGACTCCTTCCCTTCCTTTCTCTCCCCTTCTCTCCTTCCTCCGGCTTAGATCGTTGACGATGGAAGGACTTATGTATCAAAATCACACTTCTCAGATCCGGTTTCTTTCATCTTGGGCAGCGCAAGGATGAAAAAAGGGATCGAAGGAGAGACAGACCTCAACGTGAGGAGACGAGGGAGGAACGGAGAGAGCTCGAAGTCTGCTCGCAATTTCGTCGTCTCGTAGGTCCACCTACTCTTCGACCAGCTGGGAAAGGAAAGCCTATAGGTCCAGACGTTAATCTTCGTCTTCTTTTCCAAGGGATTAAAGAAACAAGAGTGGAACTGAGGCCGACGAAATCACCTTGCCTTCACCTCCTCGTCGCCGCTCTCGTTCCTCCAACGTCGACATGGCCATCCCTCCTCCCTCCATCCTCGCGAACATCTTAAAGCTTCAGCCTTCTGCTCCCTTAGACCGGCGGATATGGACGCCGCATTGGCAGCGTCTCTCGCCCACCTTCTTTCTGTACGTCGCGCACCGTCCCTGAGTCTGCTTCCTCCTTCCTCCTTCCAGCTCTGACCCCCCTTCCCGCATTTCTTGTTCTCGTTCTTCAGTGGATGCAACCTTCGATGCTCGGCCCCGATGGCACGCGCCCTTTCACCGTGAGTTGCCCAGACCTGCGATGAAACTGGCGTTCACTCCCTCTCCCTCTTTGCCTTCGCTGAAACTCGTCGTTTCGCTGACGAACCTGCCTTTGCGTTTCCTCTACGCCGACTTTATTTGTCTCTCCACCAGGAAGAGTTCGGAGCTCTATACCTCCCGTCTCTGATCAGAACCTACCTCGACCTCAAGGACGCCTTTGCAGGGACGCAGCTCGTCGGGATCCTTCGGATGTTGACATACGAGGACGTGTCCAGTTTCGCCAAGTTCCTTCGAGACTTCCCTATCGAAGCAGGAGCTCTCTACCTCAAGTATGCCGAGGTGCTCGTCGGTCTCGTCGCTGAGTTGGAGCGGAACCTGGTTCGTCTCTGAGTTCCCCTTTCCACGAGCTTTCAGCAGTACTGAAATCGACCTCGCTCGTCTCCGGCACCGTCTCGCTTCTTGGCACAGACACTCCCCGATACTCGCCAGCAGATCCAGACCTCGATGGAATCCTTCATCGTCTTCGCTGTTCAGTATCTGAATCAATGCCCCAACGATCTTCCTGCCCTCCCCCCGTCGTACAACGCGTTGTTCCAACCCTTCATCACAGCCCTCAGATGCAACACCGATCTCCAAGCTCTCCTCGTAGACCCAGAAGCATCGGCTATATCCGCGATGTTTCTTTCTTTGGCGAGCGAGAACGGGGGGGAGAAGTTTGCTGGGCAAGCTCTGCTGTCGAAGCTCGACCGGAACCCCAACATCGTTTGGAGGACTTGGGAGGGACGAGCCGGTTCCGACAAGGAGAAGGACGGATCAGCCTGTACGGAGCTTAAGGATGGCGAGGAGATGAGGGCGTGTTCTAGAGTGAGTCTATCTTTCCTCCCTTGTATCCCTGCTTGGTCGCTCGAGTCGCTGACCTTCGTCGACGCGTCGTCTTTCCTCTTTCTCAGTGTCTCGCCGTCCGCTACTGCTGTCGAGGTCCGCCCCTCTTCCCTTCTCCTTATCTGAACTCACTCACTGACTTCTCTTCTTTCTCACCCGCCAGAACACCAACGATCCGACTGGAAGAGACACAAGAAGTTCTGTTTCAAGCCGAGCTGGTGAACGACGCGACGACGACGGCGAGTCTATCTCCCTTTTCTCTCTCTCTTCCTTTCTCTTCGGCAGGCTGACTTCATCTCACTCGACCTTCCTATTCGAAACACTAGACGACTCAAACATCCGAATCGTCTGACCCCACGCTTAGGACGAGAGGGGCGAGGCGAACCTGGAGGAGCTCGAGGAGGATTCGACGCGAGAGACGAGTTTACGTTAGTTATAGACTGATTTGGTTCGATGCACGGTGGTCGAGAATTTCAACAAAGTCGCAAAAGAAGCGTAGCTACCGTCGAGAGTACTGGTGAACGAAAGAGTGATACGCAGAGAGATTGAAACGAAAACAAGAACGACGACGCCAACAGAAGAAACAAAGACCGAGCCAGATAGATAACAAACGAGACGGACGAACCCAAATCGATGCGAACCACCCTCAAGCCCACATCCTAAAGCAACATCCGACCTCGTCCCCAGCCAGCGTTGGAGCAGGCTGCCCAAGTCGCGTCGCAACGCTCGCCCACTTCGAGACCCTCTCCACTTCCACCTCCTCCTTCCCCAACCTCCTCGTCTCGAGCACATAATCCACCACCTGAGGCTTCTCGTTCTCCCTTGACCTCTCCAAACAATCCCCAAACGCGATCTTATCTCCCTTCCCTCCCCGAACGACCACCACGCTGCCAGCTCCCGACGCGACGACCTCCTCCAATCGATCCCACGCGCTCGTGAACTTGACGAAGGACGGCGAGACTTGAGTGATGGTAGGTGGGACGTGTCGCGAGCCTTTGGATCCGGAGGTGATGGAGAAGACGAGGGGGTTGACGAGGCGAAGGAAGGGCGAAGGACAGGTCGACTGGGACGGAAACGGCGGAGACGAGGTCGATTCGAGGGAGTTGGACGAGGTCGGAAGGAATGATACCGGGAACCTCAACTCCGTTCATACAAGTGACCCATGCTTTGAGGTGAAAGGTGGGGAATGGATTGCCTAGATGTCGTTGGCTGAGGTGAATAGTTGAAGGGGTGAGGAGAGCTCGGATCCGGTTGGATTTCGATTGCCGACTGCTGGGGAGCTGAAGCTGAGTGGGGATCGAGAGGAAGCGGAGAGTTTGTGAGCGTGAGTCAGCAAGGAGAGAATGGTGGCAATCAGGCTGGAGCAGCGAGCGAACTGCTGGAAGGACTGACCCTGCCGTTGGCGAAGAGGGCGGCTTGACGTTCGTCCATCGTTGGAGCGTTGTACATCGATCGAGAGGCGAGTCCGAGGAAGTGGAAGCTCGTGAGGCAGAGGGTATACCTCTCTTCGTTATCGAGGAAGGAGATAATCATGTCGGCGAGCTCAATGGGGAGTGAGGAGTTGAAGGAAGGTGGTGGTGATCTCGACGCGTTGACAGTCGTCTCCGGGTTTCGGAACGTGTATCCCTTCTGTAGGAGACGGAAGCAGAAGTAAAGAGGGTCAATACTCGATCAACAGCGGCCATGGACGTTCAGAAGAGCAGGAAAGGAAGACGAAGACGTACCAGCGACCAGCTCCAACTTCCATTTCTGGACTCCTCCTCCTCCTCCTCCTCTTCGACCCCGACGACCAGATCATAAAGCTCGAAGACGACGGAGTCAGGGAGAGAGTTGATATCGAGCTCGACGGTATTGCTCTGTTACACACGGTTGGTGAAAAGCGGATCAGTGCGAGTTCGAGGCGACGAGAAGGGTTAAGGGACGAACCAGTCCATCCGGTAGGGGCAGAGTATGTTCGATCTGGTCGACCACTTTTCTGAGGAGTAACTCATTCCTCTCCACCGATATCTTATCCGCAAGCTCCTGCTTCATCGCCAGGAACATGATCCTCCCAGCTCCCATCTTCGCCTCGTCGCCGTCCTCCCCTTCGCTCTCTCCTTCCCAAACCCACTCCCAGCAACCTCCAGGATGAAGCTCCCTCGAGATAGTGTTGATCCTCTCGTTCGTGGACGTCTGAAGAGCTGCCAGTTTCCTATCCTTGTCCTCGTTGGAAGCCTTGAGGGACGCGACTTCCCTGACGAGCTCAGCGATCCTCTCCTCCTTCGCGGTTGATTCGGACGCGAGCTTCTCGAGAGCCTTGACGAGAAGTTCGATCGAGCTGGTCTGTTGTCGAGCGGCTGTCTGCTGAGTGTTCTTGGCCCTCTCGAGGAGCTGCGTGAGAGTGAGCTTCGAAGTGGACGCCATCGAGGAGGGAGAGGAAGGGAACGGAGGGAGATGCCGTTGGCCGAAAGGAAAATGAGCTCGACCTTCCTCCTCCACTCGTTTCTCCCAAGACCACAGCAGTCGTTTTTCGACCTCTCTTCGCCATCCTCTTCCTCTTCTGCTCTTCATGGACCTCATCGCCTCCCAAATCGCTCAGCTCCAAGAGCAAAGTCGTCTTCAAGAAGCGTCCATCGCTCAGCTCCGCTCGACGGTCTCCACTCTCTCGTCCCAGAACGAAGCTCAAGCATCCATCATCGCACGTCTCTCGTCGGAGAACGAGACCAAGGATCGAGCCATCATACAGCTAGAGAAGAAGGTCTTCCCTGACGGGTGCTGGATATGGGAAAGGTTCGAGGGAGGAGCAGGGAAAGGTCAATCCAGATGGTCGAAGGCGAGTCGAGCTCGGCCTTCCTTCCCTCCCCACCCGCTCTCTTCGAGACTTCCTTCTAACTCCAGATTGCTTCCTTTTCTCTCCATGATCAGGATGTGCATCCCCTCCCTCCGACTCCATCCAAACCCCGACCTCCTGCCTCCTTCAACTCCCTACCCGTCGAGCTTCTTCGAATCATCTTCTTCTCCGCAGAGCAGCCCGAACGAGCTCTCTTCACTCGTCTCTCCTTCCGGCATCTCGAACTCTTCGGTCCCCTACTCAACTCGAAGGTCAAACTCTGGAATCCCCGGATGGCTATGCTGTACATGACCCCGAGGGTGAGTCTGCACGTCGCATTCTCCCGCTCGACTCTTTCCTCTGGCGAGTTGGCCTCAGACGATCTGACTCTTCTTCCGCTCTTTCTCTTCTCTTCGTCCACCCTCTCAGCTCGTCAAAGGAGCAAACTTCCCTCGCCTCGCCCCCTCCCTCGCTACCTCCCACCTCACCCTCGACTACGATCTTCAGGAGAACGCGGAGGACGAACTCCATACCATCCTCGAAGAACGCGGCACTCCCTTCCCTTTCCTCCAGCTCCGTCTAGCCGGTCTCGCAGGAGTCCAACACATCAGCATCCCCCACCTCACCATCGAAGCCACCTTCCACCTCGAATCAGCCATCTACACCTGGTCCAACCTCCTTCTTCCCGTCCAACCCACCCATCTCACCCTCTCCCTCCCGTCCACTCTCCCTCCCTCCCTCGAACGACACGCCGACTTGAACCAGATGCCTTACCGTCGAGTTTGTAATCAACTGAGGTCGGTCACCAGCATCGGACCGTGCTCGGTGTTTCTCTTCCCGAAGAGAGCGGCGGAGGGGAGAGAGGACGCGTCGATTTGGAAGCCGTGTTTCGAAGGAGCGTCTCAGGCTCAGGGACCGACGACGATGGAGTTCGAGACGTGGTTGAAGACGAAGTATCGGGATGAGAGGAAGGAGGAAGAGGAGGTGAGAGCGGTTGATTTTGATAGTACGTTTCGGTTGCGGAACTTGTCGGATTTGTCGAGCGAGGAGTGGAAGCGTTCGGTTTGTGCGGTGTTGAGGAGGAAGGAAGATCGAGTTCGAGAGGAAGAGGAGAAGATGGCTAGCTAGCAGTATGTATGTTCTCTCATCTTACTCGCTTTTTCGATATGGAACGAGACGAGGCTACAGCAGGAAGGAAAGAGACGGAATCGTTCTCGACGCGTCGATTCTCCTCTCCTTCCCTTCTTCCAATCCTGCCTGCCTTTCCTTCGGACTCACCACGAGAAAGGAAAGCGTTCTTGATCCTCGATTCGATTCAATTCCAAGCTCTCTCTCTGCGCTCTCTCTCTCAAGTCGTCAAGGAAGTCAGATCAGATCGAACAAGGTACTATCGACTCCACCCAACGACGAGGTTCCCCCCACCGATCGGAGGAGGCAAGGACCTGAAATCCTGGAACACTCCTCCGACCTGCTTGCCCTCCTCGACACGTTCGTCCTTCTCGACCTCGACCTCCCAATCCCTCCTCGCTCGTTTCCTCGGTCCCGACGGGTCGACGGGGGTAGGAGGTTTGATGATCACGTCCGGAAGGCTGAGGTACCTTTCGGAGGAGGTTGAGAGGGGGAGGAGGGAAGCGAAGGAGAAGGGCGTGGGAGGTGGTGTTGAGCCGATTGGCGAAGGGACGATGGTGGAGCGGAAACTTGAGACACTTTGAGCTGTGATGAGGTGAGGACGGAGGATCTTGTGCGGGAGGAGGGGAGGGGAAGAGATGGATTGGCGAGGTGGGAGTCGAGAAGAGGAGGGGGTAGGTGGGGAGAGGTGGGGTTGGGTCGGGGGGAGGGAGAGGACGGAGAAGGGGTGGGAGGGAGGGAAGGCGGTGGGTGGGTGGACTGAGAGGAGGGGAGGGGAGGGGAGGGAGGTAGGGACGTGTGGGGGTGGAGAGGGTCTGATGGACAGGGGAGGAGAAGAGGGGAGAGGGGTCAGCGGCGCGTTCAAAGTTCGGAGAGAGAACGCGTCGCGAAACAAAAGGCCTCACCTCAAACTCGACCCATCGCAGCACTCAACCTTCTCCTCCATCACGACATCCTTCTTCGACTCCTCTTCCTCCCCACTCTCACTCCCCTCGCTCTCCAGCTCATCAACCTCCTCGTCCTCGTCCTCAAACTCGACCTTCTTCCCTCGCGACGGCGCCCTCGTCGACGCCTCCTTCGCGACCTTCTTCCCTCCCTTCACCCAAACCGTCTCCTTCACCTTCAGACTCGGTTTAGGCTTCTTCTCCTCCTTCACCTCCTCCTCCTCCATCTCAACATCGCCCTCCTCGTCCCAAACCCTCGACCACCTCAACCTCTTCCTCTGCTTCGCTCCCATCTCCGTCGGAAGTCTAGTGTAGTTCTTCTTGTTCTGCGTCTCGTATGCACACTCCCTCTTGCCTGCACATCGAGAGCAAGGGGAGAGTCCGTTGCACTGCACCAAAAGGGAGGGCAAACGAGAAGTCAGTGACGAGATCCGACGGTCACCACTTTCGAGGCCGTTCCAAACGCCTGCCGGCATGCGTCGGAGGGACGGTCGAGAGAAATGCTGAGAGAGACAAGATGCGCAGACACCGCTCTCGCGTACGCACTTTCTGCTTGTTCCGCCTGCACGCATCCTGATTGAAGAAAGAAGAAGAGGTGGAACGAAGGTCAGCATGCGAAAGACGAGTCGGAAGAGCTAAGACGAGAAGATCTGCAAGAACGAACACATGCTCTCTGAACAGCATCTCGCTTCGGTGGAGAAGGGTCGTACACCGGTACGAGTTTCGTTTTGAGTCCAGGAGCACTCCCTCCGACGTTCGAGGACGAGGAAGCTGAGGTGGTGGACGAGGAGGAGGGAGAAGGTCGTCTGGATGCTCGAGTCGAAGAAGAAGAAGTGGATGAGGGAGCCATAGAGAAAACGAAGTTGGTTTTGTTGGTGGGTGGTGGAGGGGGAGCTTGTGGTGGTTGGAAGGAGATTCGGTCGGTCTCGAACAGCTCCGAGAAAAACGAGAGGATCGCAGGAACGAAGACGACCTTGCGAGCTCGCCTCCGCCCTCGGATTAGGCGGCCTTGTCCTTTCTTTCCTCCTTGAGCTCTGTCCTAGATCTTTTTCGACCACCTTCAGCTCGGGATCAGATTTATATACATGTATTTTTTTCTGACTGAGGAGAGTAGACTGGAAAACCTGCGAGAAAAGAAACTTCTCGACGCGTCGCCGGGCAGACGTCGTCGACTCGTCTTCGGAGGGAAGGGCTTGGGCTCGCCCTCCTCCCCGGCCAATTTTTGGCTTTCACCGCACTTCCCTCGATACTCGATGGGTCATCTGGAGATCTGAGCCGTCCCTCCGACGAACAGACTTGAGGACGAGGCTGTTGCGATTTCCTGCTGAGCAGCGGGCGATGCGAAAACATCGACGCGTCGCATGGCGCGAAGCTGAGCGTTCACCGCCTGTGATCCTGAAGAACAAGCCTAGCGAGCCGTGTTCTTGAGGAGACAGAGGTTCGTCGTCCTTGTGCGCAAGAAAGAGCGGGCGAAGAGGACGAACGAGCACGAAGAGGCTCGCGATCATCGACGCGTCGCTCCTCCCTTCTCGTCGTTCTCATCTTCCTTTCTCTCCCCAGCCCCAAGAACCAGAAAGAAAAAAAGGATCCGCATAGACAACAGTACACACATAAAACAAAACGAGAGAGAGATTAGAGAACGAGACCAAAAGAAAGAGCGAGCGACGACGCGGATAAGAGGAGGAACGAACGACCGAGGTGAAAAACGAAGAAGATGCAAGGGAGCGATAAACGAGGGGGACGAAAACGAGAGTTCGAGCCTAGGCAGTGACCATACGAGTAGCGATGTTCATGGCTTGGAGCTGCAAGGCGAAACGAGGGAAGGTCAGCGACGCGAGTCCGAAACGAAACGAGCAGAAGGAAGAGCGTGAGAAGAGAACGAACCTCCTGGAACAGCAGCTTAGCAGCGTAAGGGATGTGCACAGCCGAGACCTCGGTCTTGTTTCGGCAGTGGGACTGTCATCACACAATCAAGAGAGCGAAAGAAGAAGTCAGAAGTCAGCTCGCGTCGAAACGAGACGAGCGAAGAAGAGGGAAAGGAAAGACTCACGCATTCGAACATCTGCTTCTTGAGCTGAGCGGTCGCCGTCATTCCACAGATGTCACAGACGTGGATTCGGTAACTGAAACAAACGAACACGAACGCAAAAGCGTCAGCGATGAGCGGAGGGAGGGAAGGGGAAAGGGAAGGAGAGAGAAGCAGAGACGCGACTCACCCATCCGAAGCATCGAACAGCCTCTCCCTCAGGAAGTTGGCGATTCCGTGAGCGATCATGCAATCTCTCTGTTCATCGCCACCAAAACCAACGTCGAAGAAGGTCAGTTTTGTGTTCGTTCGTTCGGTCGCTCGCGAGAACGGGGAAAGGAAAGGGAAAGGGGAAAAGGGGAAGCTGGACGAACCTCCATCTCTCCGAACCTCAACCCTCCATCTCTCGATCGACCTTCCACGGGCTGCCGTGTCAGGATCTGAACGGGACCTCGAGCTCGAGCGTGGATCTTGTCGTTCACCATGTGCTTCAGACGCTGTGGAACGACGAAGAGGAGGGAGGGAAGAGAGGTCAGTCTTGAGTTCGAGTTCGAACGAGCGAGGGAGGAGGGTGGAGGAAGGGAAGGAGAGACGACGAACCTGGTAGTACGTAGGACCAAGATAGACCTGAGCTTGAAGTTTTCGACCGGTGTGACCATGGTACATGACTTCGAGACTGTGGAAGAGAAAGAAAGAAAGAAGAGGAGGGGAAGAAGAAGGTCAGCCGAGACGTTTCGTTTCAAGTTTCGACGCGTCGAGCTCGAACTCCCCCCTCCCTCCCCACCCTCTCGCTCCCTCAACCCAACTCGAAGCTGAGATGAAGATGAAACTCACCCTCTCGACTGATACCCCTTACTCTTCAACCTCGCCGACACCGCCTCGACCGTCAAATCCGTGAACGGGGTCGCGTCTCCCTCCGTCCCGAGCAGCGTCGCGAGCTTACTCAACAAACACTCCACGAGATGTCCGATCGTCATCCTCGACGGAATAGCATGAGGGTTGATGATGATATCCGGAGTGATCCCCTCGCTCGTGAACGGCATGTCCTCCTGTCGATACGTGATTCCAACCGTTCCCTTCTGTCCATGTCGGGACGCGAACTTGTCTCCAATCTGCGGAACTCGAGTGGACCTCACTCGGATCTTGACGAACTTGAGTCCATCGGCGTTGGTGGTGACGAGGACCTGATCGACGATTCCCTGTTCGGTCGACTTGAGAGGAGTGGAGACGTCTCGTTTCGTGTGGGTCGCTTGACGTTGACCTAGTTCCTCCGAGTCCTTGGGGATGGGAGCCGTCTTCCCGATGATGATGTCCTCTCCGTTGACTCCGACTCCAGGACTGACGAGTCCGTCCGCATCGAGCTTGTCGTAGGTCCCCTGCTTGAGCCTGAGCGTCGAGTCCCTCGTCGGCTTCTCGAACTCCTCGAGCGAGACCATCCCGTTCTTCTTCTCCACGTCCTGGTAGGATCGGTAGTACATCGACCGGAAGAGTCCTCGGTCGATCGAACTCTGGTTCATGATGACCGAATCCTCCTGGTTGTAGCCCGAGTAGCAGAGGATGGCGACGATGGCGTTCTGGCCGGCGGGGAGCTCTCGGAACTTGAGGTACTCCATCGATCGAGTCGTCGCGAGCGGTTTCTGAGGGTAGTAGAGGATGTTGGCCATGGTGTCCATTCGGATCTGGTAGTTGGTGAGGTAGATTCCCATAGCCTGCTTCCCCATAGCCGACTGGTAGGTGTTTCGAGGAGACTGAGGAGGGAGGAACGAGAAAGGACGCGACGCGACGAAGGTCAGCTCTCGTTCTCGTGCTCAAACGCCAACTTTCTCCTCTCCTCCCAACATAACCAAAACGAAACGAGAGAGAAAGAAGAAGACTCACCTGGTTGTGATCGGGGAAAGGAATAATCGAAGCACAGATCCCCAGGATCATCGACGGATGAATCTCGCAATGGGTGAAGGTGTGCGAGAAACTCGTACTCTTCGCTCTCCCAGCGACGTCGTAGTCCTGCCCCGTCTGCAACTGCACCCTCTGCTGCTCCCTCACACTCATATCCGCCTGACTATCCGCCTCCCTCGCCGCTGCCAGATCCTCAGGCGTCATCGCGATCATGACGGTTTCCTCCTCCTCGGCGTCGAGAAGCTCGATCTTTCCTTCCTCGAGGAGGTGGTTCCAGGTGTAGTGATCCTCCGACTCCTCGTTGAGGTTCTCGTCCTTGGAGTTGGTGAGCTTCCCGACGTCGTCCTTCTTGAGCGCGAGCTGCTGGTCCGACTGGTTGACGACGAAGAGAGGTCGACAGACTCGTCCGGCGTCCGTGTAGAGTCGAAGCTCTCGTTCTCGAATGTCTCGAACGACCGACACCTCGCTCTTGATGTCCGAGCACCTCCTGAGTCGAATGAGATGCTCCGTGAGCTGGTTCGCGTCTCGATGAACTCCCACCCACACTCCGTTCACGAACACCTTCGTCGCCGACGGCGCTCCAGCGTACTCCTCCAACGTCTCGAGACCCCACTCGTCGAGGAACTCCAGGATCGGCGCCGACGGGGATCCAACCGAGATGTACGACATGAGAGCGAGGTTCTTGACGAGTCCACAGGCTTGACCTTCCGGCGTCTCGGCAGGGCAGACCATCCCCCAGTGAGTGTTGTGAAGCTGACGAGGTTTCGCGATCTTTCCGTCTCGACCGATGGGAGTGTTGCACCGACGAAGATGGGAGAGGGTGGAGGCGAAGGTGTATCGGTTGAGGACTTGAGAGACTCCCGCTCGAGCTTGCATGGCCTTCTTCTGATCTCCCCAGTTTCCGGTGGCGAGCGAGTACTTGAGTCCGTTGGTGATGGTTGCTGAACGAACGGCCGACTCGAGCTTGAACTCCTTCCTCGTCTCGACGCACTGAACGAACGAGATCAAAAAGCGACGCGTCAGTATTGTTCTTCCCTCGTCGAGGAGGAGGAGCAACGAAGAGAGGAAGAGGAGACTGACCTTCTGCAAGTACCTGAACACGTCCTTCGTCAACTTCTTGAACAACATCCTGAACAACCCAGCCAGCAACGGTCCCGCCAGATCCAGCCTCTTCTTCCCGAAGTGATCTCGGTCGTCGAGCTCTCGTCGTTCCAGAGCGGCGAGGAGGAGTCGATGGATCATGTACCCGAAGAAGTAGGCTTTCTTGGTCTCGAATCCTTCGTCCGTCGAGATGTGAGGGAGCATCTCCTTCTGGAGGATCTCGTTGGCGTATCGAAGACGACGATCCTTGGTGAGGTTGGTAGCGGTTCCTCGTCGTCCGATGAAGTCGAGGGCGACCTAAAGACGAGGCAAAAAGAAAGAGAAAGAGTCGAGTCAGCGACGGAAGGGAAGGGAGGAAAGGACGCGTCTCGACGATGGTCGACGAGCGAGCAAGTGAGAAGCAGAGACTCACCTCTCGATCCTGGATCATGAAGGCCTCCTCGATACAAGGCTTGAGCATATCCAGCATGGCAGTGTCGTTCTTGTCGTAGCAGATGTGCTCGAGGACCTCCTGATCAGGAACGATTCCGAGAGCTCGGAAGACGACGACGATGGGGATGTCACTTCGGATGTAGGGAAGGGTAGCCTTGATCGTGTTTCCACTCTGTTCGAGGCAAACGGAATCGAATCGAATCGAAGGCTCGTCAGCTCTGAGCCTCGAGTCTCGACGCGTCGAGAACGAACGACCGAGGAAGAGAGCCAGAGAGGAAGGGGGATCGAACTCACCGTCTTCTCCTGACCTCGATGGTACATCTTGACCTGCATCATACTGATCGTCTTTCCTCCCTTCTCGACCATCGAACGGATCTCGGCGAGGAAGTTGACGGGCGAAGGTTGAGCTTTGGCGAAGACGTAGATGTGGTTGGCTGCCATTCGCTCTTGAGCGATCAGCACCTTCTCGGAACCGTTGATGATGAAGTAACCTCCCTGCGACCATGAAGAGACCCGACGACGAGTGAGCGAAACGTCAAGGGAGAGAGGAAGGGAAAAGAGGGAGACCGACGAACCTGGTCCAGAGGACACTCGTTCAGCTCGTACTGGTACTCGGGCTCGAGCTCGTGAAGGAGACAGAAATTCGACCGAAGCATGATGGGGATCTGTAGAGGAAGAAGAGAGTACCGTCAGCCGAACTCTCGGTAGCCGAGCTCGAGAGTGCGATGGTCGAACACTCACCTTCCCGATAAAGATCTTCTGCTCCTCGTCCTCGTCCTCCTGATGTTCCCAGACCGCCTCGACAGGATCCTCGTCCGACGGAGCCTTGTAGACAGCCTTCTTCATGTCGACGTATAACGGAGCAGAGTAGCTGAATGAGGTCCAACGACGGAAGGTCAGCGAAACAGTCTTGCGAGCAAAGAGAGAGGTGGGCTGAACGGAAGGAAGGAGTGGAGACGAACGTGAGATTCCGCAGACGAGCTTCCTGAGGAAACATGGCAGCTACGGTTCCATCCGACTCGGTCATGGTCGTTTTCGAGAGGTAGATCTGTCCGAAGGAGATCTCGTACCGACGCTGAGGAGAAGGGAAGGGAGGAAGGGAAGGGGAAGGAGGCGAAAGGTCAGCTTCGATTGTTTGAGCTCGACTCCTTGAGCCTCCAGCGACTCCTGGTGACAGATCTCCAGCTTTTGGGTAACGGAGGGATGAATATGATCTCTACGCCCTCTGTTCCGAGCCTTCTCCATCGACGATTCTACGAGATCCATCGCCTTCGCGTCGTCGTCCCTGCCCTTCCCCTTCCTCCTCGCGCCCTCCCTCCCTTCCAATGCCTCTCCTTCGCTCGCACCCATCGAAAAGGTCAAGAACTCACTGTCTCATCCCCATCCACTCCTGTGTGCTGATCGTACTGATCGAGCGTCAAGTTCCCCTCCTCGTCCACGAGCTCCTGCATGGAGTTCTCTACGAACTCGTTGAAGGATTCGAGCTGTTGAGTGACGAGACCCTTGTCCTCGAAGAAGGAGGAGATGACGACCCAGGCATCCTCCTGAGTGATCGTGTCCTCGTCGTTGTCGTATTCGTAGTCTGGAAAGAACGAAGAAGGGTCAGCGTTTGGATTTGGGATGGGATGGGAGGAAGGTGAAGGAGGCGAAGCGGAAGGGAGGAGGGAGGGAGGGACGGGGAGGTGGCGGCGAGCGAGCAGGAAGGAGAGGGACGATGGAGATGTGGATTTCGATGGTTTGAGAGGACAGGGATAGGGAGCAGCTCGTAGGATGGTGTGGTAGAGATGGTGTATATCGAGGGACGGGACGTTTGGGATGTCGTCGGCAGATCGAAGCTGACAGATGAAAGCTCGACGAGACGTCCTTCCTTCTTCCTTCGGTTGAGCTCTCCCATCGCTCCTCCTAAACTCGATCCAGCATCCGTCTCGAGCCCCGAGCTTCCCCAGTCCACCCTCTCCTATATACGCGCCTTCCCCTGCGCTCCTTGGCCCTGTCAAGCTCACGAAAAGGGAAGGGTGAGACTGACCTTCTGCGTCCATCTTGTTTTCTCGCGTTCGAGGAAGGGAAGAAAGCTGCTGTTTCGAGTGTCGAAAGGCTAGTAGATCACCAAAGATCTCAAGCTGCTACTACTGAGGGTCCGCTGAAGGGTGGGGAGGAGGTGATGGGACGCTGGAGAGTGGGAGGAAGATCGAGAAGGAGGAAGTGGTGGTGCGAGCGACGAAGAGCTGGCTTCTGAGAGAGTGGTTGAGTTCGAAGGGTCAACGACTCGTTTCTGCTCTATATACACACACCCACGCGTAGGGTTGGTATATACACACTTTTGGGGCACGAGAAAGGGGGAGAGGAGGGTATCGAGGGGGGAGGGAGGGTCGCGGTTGAGGCGAGAAAGAAGGGGACGAGAGGAGGAGCAAAGAGACTCCGAAAAGAGTAAGGCTAATTTTGTAACGAAAGTAAGGAAGGGACTTCGAATGCATCCCAACGACCACCGTCCTCCCTCTCGTCCGTCGACGCATCCCCTTGCAACCCTCTACCCGTCACCTACCCCCTTCAAGTCTAGCCCAACATGGGAAGTGGAGATCTTAACATGTAAGTCTTGGAAAGAGGAAGAGAAGCAGAGAGAGGAGAGAGCTGAGCTGACTCCACCACCGCCTGCCTTCCCTCCCCCCCCTCGTCTTCTCGTTTCTTTAGGAAGAAGTCGTGGCATCCCTTGCTCATCACAAACCAAGAGCGAGTATGGAAAGTAGAGAAGTCAAGGGTAAGTCGCCTTCTATAGCTCTCTTCGACTCGTTCAAAGTGACCTCAGCAGCTGACCTCTCTCCTCTCCCTCTCCTTCCCTCCCTCCCTTCCTGCCCCTCCTCCTTCCAATTCCCTCTACATCGCTTCGATGATCCCCCCAGGCCGAGGAAGCCAAGAAGACGAAGCAGCTCATGAAGGAGCGAGACGAGGAACGTCAGCTCGCTGAACTTCAACGGATGCAGGAGGAACAAACGGGGAAGAAGAAGGTCGACAAACTCGACTGGATGTACGCCGCACCAGCTTCAGGAGGTGGAATCAAGGGAGACGAGCTCGAGGATTACCTGTTGGGGAAGAGGAGAGTCGATAAGATCTTGCAGGGAGATGAGGAGAAGCAGGTGAGTCCAGCGTCGTCTGTGTCGAGGGGAGGAGGGAAGGGGAGGAGAGCTCAACTCGACCCATCTCCCGCTAACCTCTGTTCCTTCCTTCGTTTCCAGGTCGCCGCCGCCCAAGCCAACCTCATCGCCGTCCAGAACGCCAACTCCGCTCGAGACACCGCTTCCAAGATCCGAGAAGACCCCTTGCTCGCCATCAAGCAGCAAGAACAAGCCGCCTACCAAGCTCTCCTCTCCAACCCTCTTCGACTCAAGCAGCTCCAGGAGAAGGCCGGTCTCAAAGCCGACAAGAAGGACGAGAAGAGGAAGGAAAAGGAGGACAAGAGGAGGAGGAAGGAGGAGAGGAGGGAACGACGAGCTCGGGGAGAGAAGGGAGGAGGGAGGAGCGAGAGTCCTGAGCTTGAGCTTGGGGAGGGAGGGATCGGAGAGGCTTTGGACAGGAGGGAGAGGGAGAGAGGTGGCGGATACAGGAGGGAGAGGAGTAGGAGTCCCGCCAGGAGGTACGACGATCGAAGGGATCGGGAAAGGTCTCCTCCCAGGAGGAGGGACGACTACGACGACCGACGACCTCGCGACCACCAAGCTTCTTCCTCTTCCTCCTCTCGCTACCCTCCCTCCTCCTCCAACCGAGATCGATCCCCTCCCCGATCCTACAACCGGCACGACGACCGACCTTCCTCTTCTTCCCACAACAACAACGGCCCCGGTCCCTCCTCGTCCTACAACCGACCTCCTCCTCCGCACCAACAGTACCAGTCTAGACCTACCGCTGCGGACTACAACAACCGATACGGAGGAGCAGGAGCTTCGGCACCAGCACCAGTAGCAGCGTCGGGAGAAGCAGGACCTGGACCTTCAGCTCAAGCAGCTAAGCTCGAGGCGGATAGGAAGGCGAGGCTTGATGCCATGATGGGGAACGCGTCGGAGATGAGTGAGTTCGATTCCCCTCCCCTTCCGTCCTGCTCCCCTTTCTTCGACCTTCTCTCTTTCCCTCTCGATCTCTTCCTTCCACCCAACCTTTTTACTGACTCTCGTTCCCCTTCGTCGCGTTCTTTTCCTCACCCACCAGGCTCAGAACGATCCGCTCGACTGACCGAGACTCGCGCCGCCGAACGTCAAGCTGCTGAGGCTGAGCTCCTCCACCGAGAGAAGCAGCAGAAGAGTGGAGTTAAGGCGGATGTGGTGAAGGGGATGGAGAAGGAGGCGTTCTTTGGGAACAGTCAGAGTTTGGCGGGGAGGTTGAGAGAGGGGGGGAGGAAGGTCGTTGGGTTTGATTAGTCTTGCGTTCGTGCCGTCTACGCTTTCGCTATCGCTTTCTTTTTTCTCGGCTCGATTTATCGACAATGTAATGTTCACGAGTCAACACGTTATTTTCTGCTAGAGGAAAGGAAAGGGCGCAGGAGGAGAGCAAGACGGCCTCGAAACTCAACCTCGGCCTGCGAACTCAGCCCGCCCGAGGGAAGGGGAGGGGAAGGAAAGAGCTCGAAGCTTCTACCACCAACGACGACTCCCTCTCCCCTTCCACGCTGACAGATCACCAAGCTCTCTCGAAATGGGTATAAAGACTGACTCGAACGGAACCTCCTTTCTGACCTCCATCAACCACATTCCACAAACCAGCTTTTCCTTCGCTCGAACCCAACTCAACCCTCAGCCCAAGCTCACCTCCCCCCCTTCTTGATCATCAGCATGTCGTTCTTCTACACCACCGAACCCACTCCCACCTACCCTTCCTCGTTCACCCACCCTCACCAGCATCACCGCCAGCTCTCCTCGTCTTCCCCTTACTACGTCGCTCAGCCTCAGCAACCTCAGTCGTACAACCCGTTCGAGCTCAACATCCAGCCCTCCTCCTCCCCTTTCCCTCCTCACCACCCTCACCACCACCACCACCATCAACCCTCCTACCAACCACCTCAAACCTACTCCCTCGACCCCATCGAAGCTCACAAACAACGTCTCCTCGCTGAGTTCGCTCAGTCCCTCGATCAACTCTACCCCTCTCAGCATCAGCAACCCGCCGTCGCCGCTCGTCCTGCTCAGCCCTCGTACGAGAGCGAGAGGATCCGATACCTTGAGGCTCAGTTGAAGGAGGAGCAGTTTAAGAAGGAACTGGAGGTGGAGAGGATTAGGGTGGCTGAGGCGAAGGAGGTGGAGGAGCAAGCGAGGAGGGAAGCCATCGTCGTCGAGAAGCAGAGGCAGGAGGTGAGTCGTCTTTCGTTTCCTTTCTTTCCTTCGGCTCTTCATTCAGGAACACGAACTGACTTTCTCTCTGTTTTGACTTCCGTACCTTGCAGAAACTCCACCACGCCTACCTCGTTCAGCAGCATCGTCTCAAACAGCAGCAACAGCAGCAGCAGCTTGCCGCGGAGGAGGAGCAACAACGTCGTCGATTCCTCGAACATCGCCAGCAGCAGCAATGCCAGCAACAACAGCAGTCTTCAGGTCTCGGAGGTCTCGAACAACTCTTCGCTCTTCTCTCGGGATCGGAAGCTCCTCGTCAGGAAGTCGCCGCCCAGCAGGCTCCTCCTCCTCAGCCTCGGCCTCAGGTTCAGCAGAAGAAGGTTCGTTTCATCTCTCGTCGCCTCGTGTTTTCTTTCGCTTTCGCTGACCTCTTCTTTCATGTTTGCATTTTTTCGCAGACCATCGCCGAACACGCTCTCGGAGGTCTGGATCAACTCCTCGCTTTCGCTCAAGCTCTCGAGAACAGTCCTGTTCCTCGAGCTGGCGAGCAACCGGAACCTCAAGTCGCGTCGAAGGAGGTGAGTTCTTGCTTTTAGTTCTCTTCATCTCGTCCTCTTTCGTCCCACTATCGCCCTATTCAACCCTCACTAACCTCCTCTCCCTCTTTTTGTTTCTTTTCTCTCCCTCAGGTCCCCCAGCAACTCACCTCTCGCCCTTCGTCCCCACGCAAACCCCTCCCCCCTTCCCCTCTCACAACTCTCCGCTCCCTCCAAACCAAACTCCACTCCCTCCTCACCTCCACCGCCTCAACAGCCACCGTCCTCGCTCACCACCTCGAGAAACTCCTCATCGACGCTGATGGACTCGAGAGCGGAGGGGATGAGATCGTCAGGAGCGAGAGGAGGAAGTTCGTGAAGGAGGTGGAGAGGGTGTTGGAGAGCTTGGAGGAGAAGAGGGAGAAGCCTGTCTCGTCGAAGGAGGAGAAGGAGGAGGTCGTCGTCGTCGCGCCCGCTGTCGAGGAGCCTACCGTGTCAGCATCGGAGTCGCCCTCCGTCGTCGTTCCCTCGTCGGAGGAGTCGCCTTCTCCTCCTCCCGTCGAGGTCGAGGTCGTCGCGTCGGATCCCACTCCTACTCCTCTTTCGCCTCCAGCCGACTCGATTTCTCTCCCCGAATCCACCTCCTCCAACGAACCCGCCACCACTCCCTTACCCTCGGATCCCACCACTCCTCCCCCTCCCCTCGCTCCCACTCCCGCTCCTCTCGACGCGTCCTCAACTTCCCTCGACGCTCTCGACGCCGCCTCGGACACATCCAGCAACGTCTCGGACACCTCTTCGGAAGCTGGAGGAGAGGAGAAGAAGGGGAAGGGGAAGGGACGAGCAGCGAGTGTTGAGGACGAGGAGGCTGAGGAGGAGAGGTACGAGTTCGTTTGATCGCCCAGGTTCTTGTTCGGTTCTCGTTCGGTCCGGTAGTTCGTTTATGTAGACAGGTTTAAATGGTTATATCGAGTTTTTGAGGATCTAATGCATCGGTGCATGCTTGTAACTTTTGTGATCGGGGAGAGGAAAGTGAGAGGGAAGAAGGGGAGGTTGATACGACGCGTCGCGTCTGCTCGTGTTCGTCTCCTTTTCTTTCCGTTTTGCGATGCTTGGAAGCGAAGAGTTCCGATTCATTCGTTTAAGAGCGTACAAAAGGTACATTAAGACTTGACGACAGGGCAATCAGACGAGAACGAGCCAGCGTAAGGATCTAAACTACAAACGGCGACGACGCGACGATATCGCCAACTTCTCTAATCCTCCGCCACCGCATCGAGTCCTTCCACAGCGGCTTCCAGCGAGATAAGATCTCGGGTTGGGTCTGGGGGTACTGCAGAAGCGAGGAATTCGGACATTCCCTTCTCCTCGAACTCCTCGAACTGCTTCAACACCTCCTGACTCCGCCCGTCGGTGAATGCAGAGACCAACCGCATCTTCAGACTTCCCTCAGGGTTACATCGACGAAGACTCTCGGAGAGAGCGAAGCGTCCGTTAGAGCTGGAAAGGACGGGGACAGAGCGGGTACCGACAGCCCCGAAGCCTTTGAGGCGTGTCCAGGATTGGGCGAAGAGAAGGTCGTCGTTCTTGAGCTCGAGGGCAGTTGGGACGAGGTTTGCCCTGTCTTGGGGATCTTTGGGACCGAAAAGATGGAAGAAGAGGGGGTCGAGGAAGCAGAGGATCGGCGACCATTGCGAGAGGGAAGAGGAGGACGTCTCGTGGATGGCGACGTGGTGGACTGGGAAAGGGTGGGTACCTCCGTTGAAGAGAGGTGCGAAGTGGGAAGCGTCGAAGTCCGTGGGACTGAGGCTAAAGAAGGAGGGTAGGAGGAGAGTTGAGATCCGGATCGAGGGGGGATTGAGGTTGCTGGCCTGGGAAGGCGAAGATGCGGGACGATGAGTGAAGGAGGGGAGACAAGACGAAGAGGAAGATTTAGGGAGCTCACCCTTGCAGACACGAACGAAGCAGCAGCGCTGGACCCAAGGACTGAGACCTCCTCATAAACGAGCCCCGAAGCTACTTGGAGAAGCCTGAAGGAGACGCCGCAGAGGGCAAGGTGATCCGGACGGTCGAGGAGGGAGAAGATGGAGGTGATGAGCTCGACGAGGATCGAGTCGAGGGAGGGAGGTGGTTTGGAGCGTGCGACTTGTAGGACGGCTCGACTGTGCTTCTCCTGAAGGCACGAAGCTGTTATACGTCAGCTCAAGCTCGAGATTGAAGAAGAAGGAGGAACGAAGGAGGGAGAGAGCGACTCACACCCGACCAAGTCCATCGACCTTTCCCTCCCTCCCCCTTCCCTCTCCCAGCCTCCCAGACCCAATGACTTCCGACAGTCTTCGACATCTCCTCCATGGTCCTTTCCGTCTCTTCGACTTTCTTCCTGAGCTCCTCGTTCTCGGACGAAAGGCGAGAATTGATCGAGGCCTGGACGTTGCCCTGAGCTTTGAGAGCTTCGTTCTCGGACGAGAGACGACCGACGATGAAGAAGAGTTGAGCGATCTGAGAGGCAGTGGAGTCTCCTGAGAACGATGATGCTGAGGTGACGTTGAGTTGAGTTGGATCCGGGATGGCGGGAGGGAGGACGGATGAAGAAGAGGGAGGGTTGGAGGGAGGAGGAGGAGCGAGAGCTGGTTCGAGTTGAGATTCTTGGGGGACGAGGGCGACCTGTTCGACGAGACAAGAGAACGAAGCGAAGGGCATGCAGGTTAGCAGCCGTCGATAGTGTCAAGAGAGACGAGAAGGAGAAGGAGACGAGGGTGGAGAGAAGGATAGAAAGGGAAGAGAGGAGAGAAGGAAGATCGAGATCGAAGCTCACCTTCTCGTCCCTCTGCTGTTCCCCATCCTTTGAAGACGACTGATTCGACTTGACGTTCAGATGACTGATGATATCCTCGAGGTTGTAGAGATGAGGTAGCGAGGATGGAAACACGTGCTCTGGGAGGTCGAAGCGGTGAGAGGGAAGAAGGAGAGGAACTTCGAAGTCGAGCTCTACGTCGACCTCCTCGCTCCTTCCTTTTCCCCTTTGGCTGCCATATGCCACCCATGAACAGGCCCTCTCCTTCAGAAGTCGCTCAACTCCTCGGCCTGTCCCCTGGACTGGAAGCCATGTCGTACCGACGTCTCAACAACGCTGACAGCATTGCTCTCCACGACATGGTGAGTGCGAGTTCGTCGGCTCGACCCGCCGCCTTCGTCTGCTCGCTCCTTTCGCTGATCATCCCGTATTCGGACTCCTCTCGCAGTACAACAAGATAGTCAGAGGAAATCCTACTCCAGAGTGGTCGGACTCCTTCTGGGTCAGTCTTTGTCTCCTCGTCTGGAGCTCAAAGGAAGAAGCGAACGATCGGAAGCTGAACTCACCCTCGTCCTCCCAACTTCCTTCTCGTTTCTTCACCCCTCTGCGTCTCGTGGTAAGTGCACGCTCACCACCACGTACCTACCCTCTCTCGTATCCTACCTCGTCCAGGCATCCGTCGATCTCGGTTTCGCGAACGCTTCCTCCTTCTCCACTCCCCTCAGCTTCCTCATCATCATCGTCGATAGGTGCCCATGCCTTGGATTGCCTCGTTTCGTCCGAGAGCATCCCGACCAAGCTCGCGATCTCTACGTAGCCTTCTCCAAAAGCCTGGCGAATACTGGGTCGTGGGTTCTGGACGTGCGTTCTTTCCTTCCCTGTCTTCGAGACGCGCGCGTCGTCTGACATGTCCGGTTCGCTTCTTCGTAGGTCGACGGCGCTGAAGACCAAGTTGGTGCACGGTTCTTCCTGCCTAACGTCGTAGAGGTCCTCGGGACTTTGTATCACCACATATCGATCCAGGTCTCGTCTCCCATCCCCTTGCTCGCTCTCGAAACCAAAACCCTCGAGGCGATCGTCTCCCTCCTTCCCAAGATCAGACGCGCCATCGGTTGGAGGATTGCGATGAAGCCCGACGTCGGAGACATCTTGAGTGTCATCGAGAAGATGGCTAGAGGTGACCTCTTGCTCGATTCCGGGGATATGAGGAAAGGAAGGAGGGGCTGCAGTTGGTGGGATTGCGAGAGGAGCGTGGGTCATGGTGGAGAGAAGTGTGCTTGCGTTCGACTAGCCAAAGGGAAGGAGCTTGCAGCTTGTAGTCGAGTGAGTCATTCTGTTGCCACGGATAGTAGACTTGTTCTCTGACTTGCCTTCTTCGATCCTACAGTGCCTCTCGGTTCGCTACTGCTCGGACGGTTCGTTCGACGCGTCGTCGCGCCTTCCTTTCGTTTGCATACGGACTGACGAGCTTCGTCCTTTTCTTCCAGTCCACCAGAAGCTCGACTGGAGAGATCATAAGCCCTTCAGCTTCAAAGCAAGGTGGTGAACGGCGAACTGGGTCAAGAGGGAGACGTGGTACGGTGCCGGTGCCGATTGATGAATGCTTCTCTTCCCTTCTCAGGTCCGCTCTTCGCAGATGGACTTCTACCAGTCCTTCTTTTCGTTGGAAGGGAAGTCTTGAGGATGATGCGCTGTCGTAGTCTGCGGAATTGAATCAAGATCAAAGTCGCGTCGTTCCCTTCGCTCGGCCGTCTCCCTTCCCTCCCTTCGTCACATTATGACCATCAAGCGATCTTCAGCTCCACCAGCCCCTCGCTCGAAAGGAGCTCGATTCGTCCCTCTCCCTTCCTCTCTCCTTCCTTCTTCCTGATCGTACCAGCAAATTCGAATCCAGGTCCCTTCTTCGACCCACCATCCCACCTCCCAACCTTCTCGATCTCCACCACCTGCCCCTCCTCCGGCACGACGTCAACGTCCATGTCTCCGTATGCCGTTCGAGCGCTGAACTCTCCCTCGAAGCTCCCCTTGGGAAGAGACAAGCTGATGAGTCCGACGCGGTAGTCGGCGAGTTCGTCCAGACCTTGACCGACGGTGAGGGTTGCGTTGAGGGAAGGAGAGGAGGGAGAACGAGATGGGTGGTTGGATAGCTTGAGATCCACTTGTCCGTAGTCGGGGATGGAGACGTTGAGGAAGTTCGAGAGGGCGAACGAGGAGTTGTAGTACGCCGACTCGACGGATCCGAACGAAGGTCCGTCTCCGTTCGAGAAGGAAATCGAGAGAGATCTTGCGGTGAAGGAGGAGTTGAACTTGGTAGCCTGTGCAACCAGAACGGCTCGGTTTGGAGTCAGTGACGGGAAGTCGGCGAAGAAAGCGAAGGCGAACGCTAAGTCGAGATCTGCGACGCGCAAACTCACTCCTGCGTATCCCACTTCCGCCTTGACGTCCACGTCCTCGAAGGAGCCAGTTCCACTATCCAGTCCTGTTGGAGCATAGAGCCTGAAGTTTTGATTACGATTCGGTATCCTGGTGATCTCCAGATCTCGACCTCGGAAGCGAGGAGAGACGACGAGGGTGATGAGGGTGCCCAAGAGGACGACCTGGTTGATCGGAGGAGGGCGACCTGGCTTCTCCCAAGGAAGACCTGGTGTTGGAGCCTAATTTGGTGAAGTAAGAACGGCGTGGAAGGTTCAGCGAGGATCAAGAAAAGGAACTCGAGCGGTGGCGACGCGACTTACGTCGAGAAGAATTCCTACCGCCGTTGCCAAACCATCCGTCTCCTTCCGAACTGCCTCGCCTCCATACAATCGAGCTAGCTCCTTCATACCCCACTTCTTCATCTCCCAATCCTCAATCTCCGGCCAGCGAGCTCTCACGACTACGATGATCTCGTCCTCGTTTGGAATCTCTCCCTCCCAGGGGTCCCGCTCTCCTTCGAGATTCTCCGAAGAACGGACGCTAATCGATGTCCCAGAATCCGCACGGACGAAGATGAGAGGCGAGGTGCTGTTGAGTTTGATGGAGGAGGAGGTGGATTGAAAGAAGGGGTGACGGTATCTCTCCGGCTCAGGCAGCCGTTCGGGGTACAACATGACAGGAGAGGAGAAGTTGAAGGGAGCGACGATGTGATGGGGGTTCTTTGGGTCGAGGGAATAGATGACGATGAGAGATGTAGGAGCGAGGAGAGCGAGGAGAGGAAGGGTAGGAGGACGGAAGTCAGCCAAACGGTTTGAGCTCGTCGCTTCCTTTTCAGCCACAAGCGATGCTCTATGCTCGGATACGTACCTGCTCCTGGTGTAAAACGAAGGTTACTGAGTCCGAAAGGAGCGCATCGAGCGAAGAGGGAGAGTTGTAGAGATGGAGAAGGGCGAAAGAGAGTGAGAACGAGATGGCGAGGAGGAGGAGGAGGAGCTTCGAGGTCGACTTGGGTTTGAACGAAGAAGGGGTGTGTTCGACGTTCTCCTGCTGCGAGAGCGCTTCTTTCTCGACGTCCGGCTGCATTTGGAGATGGTGATGGTGGTGGTGGAGGTTGAGGGCTGATGCAGAAACGAACGAAGAAGCGAGAGGATCGCAAGCGAGACAGGTCCACGAGGAGGAAATGGGAGATAGGAAGGTGACGAGCTCGACCAGCGTCTTGATGTTTGAGAGAAGCTTTTCTTCACGCGATGGTCGGTCCTGATAGTCACCAGGATCGGTGTTGATCTTGCTTAGAGCTAAAAGAGTCGAGTATGGCGGAGGAGAAGAAGCAGAGGGTGAGGAGATAAGAAAAGAAGGAAACGAGAGCTCGCTCTGTTAGACTTCGACTGATGCGACGCTCTTCGAGTCTGTCTAGCAGGAAGGGGAGCTTACACGCAAGAACCAGTTCACCAGCCTTCTTGAAGTTTTGACTGATCAGCTTTACGAGGTAGGTGCAGCGGGAAGGTGAAGGGACACGAGGAGGAAGGACGTCGACGTTGAGCTCGACAAGTTCCAAGTTCGACGAGGTACGAGCGAACTCCGAAACGGAAGATTTTACATGAGCGATGTTTGGCTGATCCTCAATCGAATGGATGTCTACCATCTTGTTACTTTCTTCGCGACGAGAAAGCAACGCGACGAAGGAGATCAAGATGGGTGATAAGATGCGAAACAGACAGAGGAGCGAGTGTATGCTAGAATGAGTAGTAGAGAGAGAGAGTACATAAAGGATGAAGAACGAAGGTTGAAAACTGAAGATGTTTATGCAAGAGATGCGAAGTGTGGATGCAAAAAAAATCGAAGGAGAAGCAAGGGAAGAGAAGAAGAGACGCGAATTAGAAGTCGTCGTCCTTCTTCCTTTTGTTCGGGCCTCGAGGTTTCCGTTTGGCTCCGGTAGCGGCTTTGGCTTTGGCTGGAGAAAGAAGGATATGGAGTTCGTCAGCGGGCGAGACGCGAGCGGGAGAAGGGGGCAAGAGGAAGGGGAGAGACTCACGTTTCTTGGCGGTCATAGTCGACGCGTCGATGTCCTCGTCCTCCTCCTCCTCGACGGCGACAGGTTTCGAGGCTCCGAAAAAGTCGTCCTCGTCGACATCTTTCCAAAGGTCTCGAACGGTTTCGGTCTTCACAGGAGCGGCCTTGGGTTGACGTTTTCGACTCGCAGGGAGGGAGGGACCTTGGGGAGCTGCTGCAGCTTCCTCCTCGGCTTGTTTTCGACGAGCGAGAGATTCGGCGAGTTCCTGGGAGAGAAGGAAAAAGAAGTGTGGCGAGTCAGCACACGGATGAGGTTAAGGAGCCGAGAAGAAGGTTTGAACTCACGTCGTCGTCAAGAAGAAGGGAAAGGACTTCGTTCGTCTGAGCAACATCTCCGACCGTCTTGTTTCCGACGACGAGATCTTGGACCTGTTCGAGAGAGAGCGAAGGAAAGAGAGGTCAGCGCAGGAATAGAGCAAGGTCGAAGAAAGAGTGGAGCTGGGACTGACCTCCTTCTTCTGACGAGCGAGTTTGACGATCCTCTCGTCGATGGTTCCCTTCGTGATGAGTCGGTAGACCGTAACCTGTCTCGTCTGACCCAATCGATGAGCTCGATCCATGGCTTGGGCGTCGTTACTCGGGTTCCAATCATTGTCGTCTGAGGAAGAGGGAAGATCGGAAGATCAGCGTCGTCTTCGAGAAAAGCGAACGAGAGACGCGACGAGCTGATGAATTCGGAACTCACAGAAGATGACGGTGTCGGCGGCAGTCAAGTTGATACCCAATCCTCCAGCTCGGGTGGAGAGACAGAAGACGAAGATCTCGGGACTGAAGAACGAGAAGAAGAGATCGAGTCAGATTCGAGCGAGAGAGACGAGGATCGAAGGAGGAAAAGAACGTGAGACTCACTCGGTCTGCCACGACGTGACCATATCTCTTCGATCCGAGATCTTGGAGTTTCCATCGAGTCGAAGGTACTTGTATTGGCGGTAGACGAGGTACTCCTCGATGAGATCGATCATCTTGGTCATCTGGAAGTAGAGCAGCACTCGATGTCCTCCCTTCTTGAGTTCACGAAGAAGGAGATCCAGTCGGGCCAGCTTGGCTGAGTCAAAGATGAGTCGCTTCATCTCTGGCATCTGCATCGACGGTTGAGGGAGCTGATCCGACCTCGAGACACCGACGAGTCCTGCTGGAGGAAGGCCAGGAAGCATCTCGTCGACGGCGGCAAGAGCGTTTTCGTTGTTTCGTTCCGAGGGTGCGAGTCCGAAGAAGGCCCGTTCGGCGAGGGTGTTGGTGCTGAGCGACTTCTCGTCGGTGGCGTATCCGGTGGAGGTGGAGAAGGAGGTGATGGGAGGAGCGACGACCTTGGGGAGGATGAACCGAGCGTCGCGTCGAGAGAGGTAGGAGTGATCCCAGGACGAGCGAGAGATGTCGGTGAGAGGAGGGAGACCGAGTTCTTCTCCTTTGAGGGTGCCGAAAGAGAGAGGTGCGACTCGAGGATCGATGGAGGTGGGAGTGTTGGTGCAGATGGCGAAGTCGGAGTCGCTGGGAAGGAGAAACGAAAGCAGCAGAGTGGTGAGCGACGCGTTCGAGGACGAGAGATCGCTTCGAGAAAGAGCAGACTCACTTGATGTACGGTCCCGTCCTCGTCAACTCTTCTCGCTCGACCTTCAAGCTGAGAAGTCCCTGGAGCGACGACTGCTTGACCTCCCGACGAGCTTCCGACGGCCACGATCCGAAGAGGGTGAAGGCCGAGAACGACGAGTCTGAAACAACGAACGAAGGACGATCAGTCTCCGCAACGATCTCGAGTGACGCAAGAGATTAGAAGGAGACTCACTCGACTTCGAAAGACTCTCCGCCAGCCAATCCACCGACCACACGTTCATCATGTTCTTCAACCAAAACGTCTCCGACCCAGCACTCGATCCCTCTCCTGGAACCGAAACGAGACCTCCGTCCTCGTAGAGCAGCTTCGGGACTTGCAGTTCGATGGGGTTGTGACTCGAGTCGGGGCAGTAGAGGAGGTCTCCTTGTCGAGAGAGACTTGGAGTTCGAGCGAAGTCCGAGAAGGCGAAGGGGGCCTTGACGTCGACTCGTTCGAAGAGTTGAGGGTGGTTGCAGACCTGTGGGAACGCGACGACGAAGCGAGTCAGAACTCGAGAAACCTCAAGAAGGTCGGCAAGAGAGAGGAGGGAGCAGAGACTCACCTTCCTGAACTGCATAACGAGATTCATCAACGACCGAACGCTGTCCTGATCGTCCGTGTTCGAGGCTCGATCCATGAGCTCGGCGATGGAGATCCTAGATCGTAGACTCTGGTAGAGGTTCTTCTGTCGAGGACTGAGGTTCACGTAGACGTCGATCTCGATCTGAACGAAAGCGAACGAAGGGAGGGTCAGTCGAGGGAAGTCGAAGGAGAATGAAGGAACGACGCGACGAAGACAAAACGAACCTTGTCTCCCAACTCGTTCTGAACGTTCTTCTTCACTCTCCTCAGCATGAACGGCTTGAGGATCATATGCAGACGACGAAGTTGATGCTCGTTGAGGTTGCTCCCCTTGTTGTCGGCGGCGGCGTTCTCGATGTCGCGAGAGAACCATTCGCTGAACTCGTCGTGGGAGTCGAAGAGCGAGGGCATGATGAAATGGAGGAGAGCCCAGAGTTCTGTGACGAAGACGACGACGAAAGATGAAGGCGTCAGAGTCGACGAGAGGGAATGATCTCGACGTCGAGAGATACACGACTCACCGTGCATGGAGTTCTGAACGGGGGTACCAGTGAGGAGAAGTCGATTTCGACAGTGGAATCCGAGGAGGGTCTTCCACCTCGCCGACGTCGAACTCTTGATCGCCTGAGCCTCGTCGAGGATCATGTACTGCCACTTGACTCGCTGGAAGTACTTCTCGTCCGACACGACCTAGCAAAACAAGGGATCGCATCTGTCAGGTTGACTTCGAGCATGAAACTGAATCGAGGCGAGCGAACGAACCAGTTGATAACTCGTGATGAGGACATGGAAGGGAGCGTCCTGGTTGTAACTGATCTGCTTCCTGTTCCAGAACTTCCTGAGCGTCGCTCGATCCTTGACGTTTCCCCAGTACGGGAGGCACTTGAGTTGAGGGACGAAGCGAGTGATCTCTTGCTGCCAGTTGTGAAGCGTCGAAGCGGGAGCGATGACGAGGAAGGGTCCCCAGATGTCGTGAACCTCGGCGAGGTAGGCCATGAGTGAGATCGATTGGATCGTCTGCGAGAAGAAGGAAGAGGAAAAGAAGAGGTCAGTTTGGGAAGTCCGTCTCGTTCGTCCGAATCAACTCGTTCGGACAGAGTGAAGGGAACCGTACAAACCTTTCCCAACCCCATCTCGTCAGCCAGAATCCCGTTGATTCCCTGCTCGTAGAGGTTGGCGAGCCAGTTGAGACCCTTGAGCTGGTAATCCTTCAGCTGAGCGGTGAGCATCTTGGGCTGCTTGACCGAGACGTCTCCTGCCATCGTCGGGTTCTGGAAGTTGAGTTCGTCCGAGTCGACTGCGAAACCACAAGAGTCGAAGGTCAGGTCTCGCTCGAGCTCTCTTGAGCGGAGGAAGAAGGGCCGGGGTGGACTCACGATCCATCGGTCCACTCGAAACTCCGTTCGCCTTCGACTTCGCGAGAGCCTCGTTCGTCTTCCTCTCCTCGGCAGCGGTGACGTCGAAAGCATCGGCTTTGGCTTTAGCAGCGGCGACGGCAGCTTGAGCGTTCTTCCTAGCATGAGCGTTGAGGTTGGCGTCGTTATCTGGGGTTCGAAAGCAAGACGAAGGTCAGAAGAAGTTCGAAGCTCGAAACTCGACGCGTCTCAAACGCAACTCACCCTCGTTGAAATCGAGCTCCTTCAGATCAGCCTCAGCAGCAGCCAACTCCTCCAACGCAGCAGACGGGATCGGCGGTAGCGATGGTAGTCCACTCCCAGCTGTATCCTCCGACTCCTCCGCTTCGGCCGCTGGCGAAAACCAAACAACGAACGAAGGTCAAACGCGTCTGGACGAACGAACGAACGAAGAATTCCAAAAACCCACTCTTGATCTTACTCCCCACGAAATGCGAGTACAGCTCCGTCTGAGTGATCAAGAAGTTCAACTTCCTCGACTGCCTCTTGGACTCCCTCTCCTCCTCCTCCTTCTTCGCCTTGTCGAGAGCCTCCTTCTCAGCCTTCTTCCGGTTGTCTCGTTCGTCCTTCTCGTTCCTCTTCCAGAACATGAGCATCTGAGCAAAGCGACGAGGCGAAGATTTGGGTCAGTCCGAGCTACGATCAAGGAAAATAAACGAAACGAGATCGACTCACCTCCCTCATCATCTTCTTACTCCTCAACTGATCGTTCTTGCTCGCCTTGGTCGCTCTCACAGCAGCACGACGACCCTCCCTCTGCACCACCAGACTGATCTTCTTCTGTTCCTTCCTCTTCTGAACGAACCCGTCCACGACGACTCGGTAGACCTGCCGCGAACGACAAACGAACCAAGAACAAAACGACGCGTCAGTTTCGAGGTCTCGTTCTCCCCTCTCTTTCCCTCTTCTCCCTTCTCCTCTCCCATCCCACTCGCCTCCCCAACCACATCGCGCGCGCGTCAAAACTCACCCTAGGCACATCCCTCTTCACAATATTACTCCAAATCTTGGCCTGAGCCTCCTCGATCATCCTCACCCTCCTCTCCTCCGCCTCCGGCCCTGTGGGCGCTCTCGAATGAGTGCTCGCTGTTGGACTGGATCGACCAGAGACGGAGGTTGGGTCGAGGTCGTAGGAGTCGGGGTTGAGGTTGTACTGAGAGGGAGTTCCGGGAGGGAGGGATTGGGAGTTGGAGTTGTAGGGGAAGGGGGAGTGCTGTGGGTGGGTCAGGATGGGAGGGGAAGGGGCGAGGGTTCGATTTTGGGAGAAGAGGAAGAAAGGAGAGGGAGGAAGAGTGGAAGGAGGGAAGAACGAGAAAGGAGAAGGGAAGTCAGGACTCGCAACGACGCGTCGAACCAAACCAAAACGAAACAAAACTCAAACTCACACTCCCATTCTCCCCATTCGCCCGTCCCTTCCCCTTCCTCAGCTCCTCAGCCGTAAGAACAGGTTTCGGAGGTCGTTTCCAGTTGCCCTGCGTCGCATCAAACCCATCACACCGTCAGCTTCCGCCCTCTTCTGGACGCGTCTCTCTCTCCCTCCCTCCCTCCCTTTCCTCCCAAAAAAACCTCGAGCGAGCGAGAAAGAAGAAAAAACTCACCTTCCCAACCCCCTTCCCACTCGCACCACCCTTCCCCCTCCCCAACAACTCATCCTCCAACTCCCCAATCCCACCCTCTCCCTCCCCATCCATCCTCCTCCTCTTCCCACCCCTCTCCTCCCCACTCTCAAACCCATCCCCCTCCCCATCCAGCAGCCCCTCCAGCTCATCAATCGCATCCCCTCTCCCACCCTTCTCGTAGTGACCCATCGGGAAACTCGACAGCCCATGTCCCTTGCCGTTCGAGCGATGTTGGGAGTGCGATTTGGGCTGCTTCGGACGTCTGTACTTCGCAGGGTTCTCAAGCCGATCCTTCTGACGAGCGAGATGGTCTTGTTCGGCTTGGAGGTAGGTCTGATGAGCTGTTTGTTCGGTGAGGATGCGGGAGTCGATTGCCGCGAGGCGGGAGAGGTGGGTTTGGGAGGCGAGGGAGAGGGTGAGGGAGTGGAGGGACTGGGACGCGACGAAGGAAGAAGAGACGGGTCAGCCAAGCTGCTATTTGTTCGACGCGTCGAGTGATCAAGGTCGAGTTCGATGTCGACTTCGCTGAACGAAGTCAACGAAAGGCTTTCAAACCGAACCGAAAACTCACCATCTCCTCCCCAACCCCCCACCTCTCCACCACCCCTCTCCTCTCCCTCCTCTCGAGCTTGTACCCACCCACCGCGTCCCTCCAGAGCCCCTGGTTCCCCTCCCCTTCCAAATCACTCTCATCCGCCCTCCTCGCCTTCTCAGCGATCTTCTCAGCTTCCTTGGTGACCCGAGAGCGCTTGTTCGGCTTGGAGGGAGGTTCGGAGGAGTCGAGCGCTGTGGGAGCGGTGGGAGGGGCTTTGGAGGCTCGAGGTTTGGCTGGGGCTCGGGGCTGAGGGTGGGTGGGTGGGCGGGAGGGGGTGGGTTGGTGTAGAGGGTGGGTTGGTGATGGAAGAAAGAAACAAGGTGAGAAGAGGGAAGAGGGAAGGAAGAGAGTCAGCGATTGAAAAACGACGAAATCGAAACCACTCGACGCGTCGAAAAGACGGATGCACCTTCTTCTCCCTAGGTTTAGCAGGAGCTCTCCCCTTCTTCCCTGCTCCTCCCTTCTTCGTCGTCGTCGACGCTGCCGTTCCATCTTCTTCTCCCTCGTGTTCGTCCCCATCCACGTCCATCTCGCTCGGTTGTCTCGACGAACTCGGCCCTCCTTGCTCCCAACCCGAGTAGTTCTCCATCCACGGCTGCTCTCCTCCTCCGTCGACGAGACCTTGACCTTGATGAGGATCGTGGTCGTAGTATCCTCCTCCTGTTCTAGAGGACATGGACGCGGACGGGGAGGGAGCTGAGGAGGGATGTGGCTGCTGCTGGTACTGTTGGTTCGGAGGAGGAGGAGGGGGGAAGTTGGATTGAGGTTGGTGTTGAGGGTCGTAGTAGGAGGGAGACATCTGTTGATGATGTTGTTGGTTGCTGAAGGAGGAGCCTGCTGGGGGGGGGAGGGGTGGAGGGAGTTGTTGTTGTTGATAGGGGTTGTAGGAGGAGGGAGAGGCGAGAGGGAGATGCTGCTGCTGTTGCTGTTGGTACATCTCCTGCTGTTGTTGGACATGCTGTTGTTGATGATGAGGATGCTGAAGATGGAGGATGGGTTGAGGAGGGTACCAAGCTTGCTGTTGATGTTGCTGATGGAGGTGGGAGGAGGAGGGTGATGAAGCGAGGATGGAAGGGTCGACGAGGGAAGGATCGAACTGAGAGGAGGGATCTTGGAGGGATGGGTCGATCATCGCTGCTCGAGATCCGTCGTTCAACATCCCAGCGAGAGACATCGAACGAGTCGGAGAGAGCGCAGCGGAGGAGTGAGATTGGACGGGGGAGGTTTGCTGGCAGAAGGAAGGGAAAAGAGGGGTCAGTTTGACGAGAAGGAGAGAGGGAGGGAAGGGAAGGAGGGTTGAGCTCGAAGCTGAACGAAGAGACGCGTCTCGAGCTCGAGGTGCTTGGGAAAGGGAAGCAGGTTTGCACGAGGGAGGTTTACAGCTTCAGGAACGAGAGTCGTCCTCCCTTTTCCTGAATCGTCGCTCGGTCCAACGAAGCAAGAGCGAGCGGGTCCTCCCTCGTTGGCTCCCTTCCCATCTCGAGCTCTCTCGCTTCTCACCCTCGCCTTCCTTCGTCTTCAACTCCCAACCATGACAAGCTCACGAGAGGATTTATCGAACTCACAGGATACGCCGACGAGGAGGCAGCCTGGGAAGAAGGCTGTTCGAGGAGAGGGGGGAGGAAACGGGAAAGCGGGTCGGTCAGCTGTCTTTGAAGGACGAGAAGGAGGGAGAAGGGAGAGAAGAGTTGGACGCTTCCAAAACAGCATGGCCCTCCCTTGAAGAGATGGTTAACTTTTCGCCATGCACGAAGGTCTCCTCTCTCTACCAGCACTCGAAAGTAGAGAAGAAATCCTTCTTTTCCTGCTTGATTTGGACGAGTTCGCGATCCTTCGCTGTCCATTCCCAACCCGGCTCCTTCCTCATCCCATCCTCCCTCCCCCTCCCCTCCCTTCCTTCAACTGTCGAGCTCATATTCTCGCCTTATGCTGCCGTGAGGGACTTGCAGCATGGAAGAGGGACTCACCTGGTATGCGTAGAGCGGATCCTGACCGTTTAAAGGGTAGGCTGAAGGGAAGTAGGCGTCCTGTTGGGTTGGATCGTATCCGCCTGGAGGAGGTGGAGGAGGTCCTGAAGACATCCTCGAGAGGAAGCAGCGAGAGTCGATACGGAGGTGAGAGGAGAGGGAAGGGAGCTATCCGAGGACGGTGTCGATGATGGTTTGCTTCCTGATTCGCTCGTGGGCTGGTGGTTTGAAAGGAAGGAGGCGCTTCGAAGGGGCACGAGGAAAGGAGGGCGACGATTCCGAGAAGGGGCGAGTTGCTTTGCAGAGCGGAGGAGGAGCTTGGACGAGCAACGAGAGCAAACTCTCTTCCTCAACATTTTTCACTTCCCCCCTTCATAAGCGGCTTCCCTTCTTCGCGGGATATACGAGCTTGAAAGACGATGAAAAAACGAGGTCAAGAGTGTTGTCTCTTCAGCAGCAAGGAGGACGAAGGATGAGCGACTTCGTCTCTGCCGCGCCACGATCTCCCTGGTCCATCTTCTCTCCTCCTCTGCCTCAAACTGCTTTCTGGGAAACTCATCTTCGCCTCGCCTCTCAAGCTTTACGCGTAGTCTTTCTGACCAGACATCTGCCTCGTCGACTCACCCTCGGAGGTCTGCTCGGTTCCTGCTGGCTCGCTGCTGGGTTGGGTGGGTGGTGAGTTGTCTGTTGTTGTTCTTGCTTCCTCGACAGTCCTTCTCTTTAGAAGCAGGATGTACACGAAGCTGATGGTGAGGTTTTCTGGGGTTGTCGGATGCAAGGATCCTGTCTCGAAGAAGGGACGACTCAAGTTCGAGTTTGAGCTCGACGCGTCGTGGATGTGTGAGGGAGGAGTCACGGGAGGGGACGACAAGGAGGGAGAGGCCTGTGTTTTTGGAGGTTGAAATGTGGAAGGATAGTATTTCGGAGGACTCTTCGGGGTCGATGGTGAGTGTCAAGTTTTCACATATAAAAAGGGACGGACTAACAAGACGACCGACGCGCTTCAGTCACTCACGCTCCATTCCTTCACTCTTCTTTCCTTTCGTCAATTCGCTGTATATGTAGGCATCTCTTTCCCTCGTACTTCTAGGCCCTCCCAAGTCGAGCGCATCGTCGGCGACAGCAACAAACCGACCAGCACTCGTCTCGTTTCTCGTCTTGCTTCCGTCGCGTTCTCGCTCCCAGGATTCGAGGGCTGAGGAGGTAGGGAGGCTGGGGGAGACTGAGTTTGGGACGGAGCTACTTTGGGTCGAGGGGTGGGAGGAGGAGGGGAATGAGGGAGGGATGAGGGAGTTAGTTGGGGAGCTAAGGCTGAGGGGTTGAGGCGAGGGCGCGATGTCTGTGGGCGGAGAGGAGAGGGCTGTCTGGGGTTCTGTAGCTGGGTCATCTCAGCGTGTTGGGATTCAGATGTGCACCGCTCCTCTAGAGAAGTCTAGCCATGCATAGAGACCAAGCGACTCGTCCTCATCTGTCTCGTCGCGTCGTCTCGGTCTTCTCTCGTTCCCCTCCCGCCCGCGTGTGTTTTCACACCGATCAAAGGTGATCCGTCCAAGCTAAATGAAAGCTCGTGAATAATCGTCAAATTCAAATACCAAACCAAGATCTACCTCCCCACCAGCCCCATCCCCTTCATCCTCCTACTCAACTCACTCTCAACAACCTTCACCTCCTCCTGCTCCTCTCCCTCCCTCCCACTCCCACGACCCGACCCAGCCGCATCTCCCTTACGCCTCCCAACCACCTGCCTCTTCTTCCCAAAGCTCAACACTACTCCCTCCCCACCTCCTTCTCCTCTCTCGCGCCTCCGGCCTCCTTCGTCCGCGACGCGTCGTCCTCGCTCTTCCACCACCACCTCTGCCGACGCTGATGCGGGCGACGAAGATGGAGGGTGGTCGTGCTTGACTTGATGCCTCCGTACTTTCCGGGCAGCGAAGTAGGCTGTGAGATCTGGGTCGGGTTCGAAGGGGAGGAAGCGGGAGGGACCGAGGGCGGGTGAGCCGAGGTCGATGAGGGTTCGATTTGAGGAGGAGGAGGATTTGGTTTGAGAGGAGCGGGAGGGCGATAGAGGGGAGAAGACCAGCCGGAGGGTAGAGTGGAGGTAGTAGCGCTGTTGAGGCGGTGGTGGCGGTGGGGTTGTTGTGGGAGAGGTAGGCGAAGGCGAAGCGTCGTTCGATGATTTAGATGATCCTCCCTTCTTCGTCGGCGTCGAAGGTGCGCTTCCCGAGTGTTGATGATGGTGATGCGAAGGAGGAGAGCAGATGTGCACCACCACACTCCCTCTAAGGACTTCCTTCCCCTCCTGCAGCTCGTCGTTCTCGTACTCCTTCAACCTCAAAACCATCCGCTCTCCTTCTCCCATCCCTTCGCAGTCGTACGGGACGAGGAAGACCTTGACGCCTGTTCCTGTTGGATTGGAGATGACGAGTTGGAGTTGACCTTTGGGTGGGAGTTGGTACCCTGGGAAGGCGGGTAGGAGGGCTGGGAAGGGAGGAGGATTGAGGAGGTAGTGGGAGGTGAGGTCGAAGGAGGAGAGGTAAGGGGTTTGTTGAGGTGCTAGTGAGGAGGGTGAGGGAGATGTGGAGGAGAGATTGGGTGATGAAGATGGATCAGAAGGGTTGGAGGGCTGGAGAAGTGGTGGTGGTGGAGATGTGAGAGGGAAGAAGTGGGCTGAAATGGGGAGGGAAAGGTGGGCCGGACAGCGAAGGGAGGGAGGTGTCGAAGGGCCGATTCCGAGGACTCCGAGGGAGAGACGAAAGGGCAGAGGTGGAGATGGGGTTGTAGAGAACCGAAAGGAAAGAAGGCTGAACGAATGATGAAGTAGGGTGCGGAAGTCAGCGGATCAGTCGACGAGACGAGACGAGAGCGAACGCGACGACGACGAACCTTGCTTCGTAGCTTCCCGCGAAACCGACTCCCGCCGGATTCAGCATCGAGCCAGAACTGAGTCTGCGTTGACCAGATATGCTAGTTGAGCGAGCGAAGGACCCTTTGTTGGTTACTGGAGACGAGGAGGGATTTATTCCGAGTCCGAGAGCGAGACGAGAGGAGGTCGGGGAGGAAGCGGGGTCGGTGGACTCGAGGGGCGATGGACGTAGAGGCGAGGACGGATATAACGAAGTGATTGGTGAGCTGAAGAGTCGAGAAGCAGAGAAGCGAGGTCAGGTTAGCTCTGAACTTCGAAGTAGAGGCAAAGATCTGTCAGAGGGCGAGAAAGGAAGGGGGGAGGGGCGACGAGGTCATTCCACCGTCCGCGGGCCTCGCAACGACCTTCATAGCGAGAAGCTATGCGAGATCCCTCTTGAGGACAGACGCTAGAAAAGCATGATAGCCTTCTGCCCTCTTGAACGATTGGAACGACCCTTCGCTCTCTTGCTCTCGCTCGACGCTGCTGGCTCGTCGTCGTGCGAGCTTCGAAGCTGACCACTTCGTCCTCAGCTCGCTCCCCTCCACTCGTTTGCTCTCACTCACCTGGATAACTCATTCCCAAATCCCAGCCCTACAGCCTCTCCGTCCCTACCGAAGCTGATTCTCCTCCTCCCCTGGGAGAGCGAAGGGAACGACGAGGGTGGTGGTCCAGAACGGGCGAAGGCGGAGAGGGAGGAGGACGACGAGGTCGAAGCTTGAGCTGGTCCTGGACGGTCGCTCTCGTTTGGGTTCCGCTGATGAGTCGAGTGAGCGATAGGGATAGGGGAGGGCGTTGTTGGTCGAGGTGCGAGAGCTATGGTCATAGAAGAGGAGTGGTGGGCGTTGCAGGTCTAGGAGGAGGGAAGGAAGGGGAAACTCAAGACTGAGCTCAAGGTCGACGCACGGCCGGGGAGTCTCCGTCGAGTTGAGCTTTTTGAGCTTCAGATTTTCCTGAGCGTTCAGATCTCTTTTAGTGAAGTTTTATAGTACTCGGTTCAAGGTCCGACCTCGAAAAATCTGCTTCCGAGATGCTCAAGGCGAAGAGCGTCAGCTCGAACACGTCCTTCCCTCCAACGACGACCTCGCTTTCCTCCCTTTCCATCCTCTCGGATGTCACACGTCCGCGCTCTCAAATCCGCCGAGCAGGCTCGACAGAATAGCCAGCACTACCAAGATCGATCGACCAAGATTCTCGAGGAGGAGATCAACCGTCTTGCCGCGGAGAAGGAAGCTCAGCTCGACCTCAAGGAGAAGGAGATTCAGAAGCTCAAGGAGGAACTCGTCGCGTCGAAGGCCGTCGTAGACTCGCAGGACGACCTCAGGTCATGAATGAAGACTCACTCTCACTCTCGTTTCTCTTCGTCGCCTGGTTCATTTCAGGACACCTACCAACGACGAGTCGTCCAGCACATCCCAACCCCCTCGGACGATCCTCCTCCCTCCCTTCAAACCCTCCCAACCGAGATCAACGAGATGATCGTCGGACTCCTCAATCGGACGGAGAGGCTCAGCTTGGCCCAAGTCTCGTTCCAGTACCTCGCTCTCGTCGCTCGAGATCTCTACCGCGCTCCTACCCTCGACCAAACCCAAGCTCAATCCTTCGTCATTTCACGAGTGAGTTCCTCCTCCCTCTTCACGCTCTGTCTTCCACGACGTCCACGTTCTGCTGAAGATCAAAAAGGTACGATCCTAGAAACGTCTGCTGACCCATTCCCGTAAATCTCTTTCCCTCCTCAGCTCACTCCCTCGAGAAATCGAATCCGACGCGTCCTCACTCCTCGCACCCTCGTTCTAAGGGCCGACATGTTGGCTTTCAACCAAGACCTCACTCCCTTCTCCAACCTCCTCGCTCTCACTCCCTCCTGCTACCCACCAATCCCTCCTATCTCGCACGGCGTCGAATTCCCACCTCTTCCCTTCACCGCCAACCCCAACCGTCTCTCCATCCCTCTTCCCAAGGTCTCCCTCGCCATCGACGGCTTCCAAGACGAGTTCACGCTTTGGTTCCCCCTCCTTCAGATCCTCAACCCTCACACCTTCCAAATCAGCACCATCTCCCACCCGGCCAACCGAACCTCCATCCCAACGCTCACGCCCGTCCCAGGCAGTCACGTCGACGCGCTCTGCGACGGATGGGATCGTCTCCAGTGCGTGATTGGGTGTGGAGCAGGGAGCGTTCCAATCGCTTGGTCTGGGGATATGGCGTTTTCAGGGAGGTTTGGAGAGGAATCGACCAGAGGGGAGGGAGAGGAAGGAGACGTTCGTTCTGAGAACCCACTTTCGGAACGCGCGGAATCAGGAGGAGGAGGCGATGCTGAGTTGGGATCAGTTGGTGGACTGGTATGATGATGCACCAGGAGGTCCGGTTATCGAGATTGAAGACAGGGGGGCCCGTTCGTACGCGACGTTGGTGATGAGAGCTTGGGGAGGTGACGCGAAGAGGGAGGGAGTGTTGAGGGTTCTGTACTTTTGATTATCACTTGTTTAGGCTTGGCTTCAGGTCTTGATACCTCTGTTTCTTCTGTTGATATCTCGGAGAGAGAGGGAGTGAAGAGGATCGAGCAAGAGGGAAGCGACGCGACTCGACTCGAGCGAAGGCGGAAGGCGGAAGGGGCGGTTGGTCCATTCGCTTCCGAAATTTCGCCTCTTCCCTTTTTTTCTCGTGTAGATCCGACTCATACAGGAGAGCTGAAGATGGTAGACCGTCTAAAGAGCGGTATCGAAAGTAAAGGACGTCGTCAAGAGCGGCAGAGGTCACGAAACTCTCGAGGTCGGAGATGGACGAGCTCTCCTTCCTCCTCCTCCCACCCTTCACCCTCCCTTCCCCCCTTCTCGTTCGAGTGGTCTCCCTCTCCCTCCCTTCAAGCCACGAGTCCACCGAACACATCTTCGCTCACTCCTCACCCACCCCTCTCTAACGATGGCCTCGATCCAAACTGTCGAGGACCAGCTCGACCAACAGCGACCCGAGACTCCAGAGCAAGATGGACTCTCGTTCGTTCTTCCTCACTGGACAGCCAAGCGACATCTTACAGGAGGAAACCCTAGGGTAGCGGGAGCGAATGGAGATGCTGGCAAGGAAGGTGTGCTTCCGTTCCCACTCTCTTTCAAGGATGTGGGAAGAGAGAGAAAGGGAGGAGAAGACGACCTCCTTCCTTCCTCCTCTTGTCAGCTTCACTCAACTCGTCGTCCTGATCTCTCCTCTCCTCCCCTCTTCCTCTATCCTCGCAGTTCAAATTCTCGACTGGCGACTTAAATCTCGACTCAAGACTCATGCTGCAGCTCTCGTTATCTGTCTCAACATCGCCGTAGATCCACCAGACATCGTCAAAACCAAGCCGTGCGCGAAGCTCGAGTGCTGGGTCGATCCTGGAAACTTACGACCAGAGAAGGCTCGTGAGTAGGGAAGATTCTCTCGAGGTGTTCTCGTGAGAGCTCAAGCTGATCCTTCGCTTCGTGTAGTCGAGGAGATTGGGAAGAACCTACAGAGACAGTTCGAGACGCTATCGCAGAAGGTCAAGTACAAGCTCGTACGTCCGCTTCCCTTCCCTCCTCCTCTTCCCTTCCCGTCCCTCGGCTGACTCTTTCTCGTATATATCTACAGTACCTCGACCCTGCCTTCGAGGATACCAAGAAGCTATGTCATCAGCTCAGGAAGACGGCCAAGGACGAGCGGCTCCTGTTCTACTACAACGGTCATGGAGTGAGCTCAACTCCTTCCCTCGTCTCACTCGACTTCGAGCTGACTCTCCTCTTTCTCTCCCGTTCTTCAGGTCCCAGCACCAACAGCGAGTGGAGAGATCTGGGTCTTCAACAGGAACTACACTCAGTACATCCCAGTCAGCTTGTATGATCTTCAGGAGTGGCTCGGAAGGTAAGTCGACTCGACCTTCGCTCTCCCTTCCCTCGTCCATCTCTCTTCGAACTGCGACGCGACTTGCGAGCCCCTCGAGCTGACTATAACACTCCTTCCGGTATACAGTCCATGCATCTTCGTTTGGGACTCGTCAGCAGCAGGGAATATCATCAACAACTTCAACCGTTGGGCAGAACGTCGAGACACCGAAGCCGCGAAGGCAGCAGCTACCAACACGGATCCCAACGCTCCGCCTCCTCCTACCCCCATGCGCGACTGCATCCAACTCGCCGCCTGTGGTCCCAACGAAACCCTCCCCATGGCTCCCGAACTCCCAGCCGACCTCTTCACCTCCTGCCTCACCTCCCCCATCGAAATCGCTCTTCGCTACTTCGCCCTCCAGGACCCTCTCAAAGCTCGAGGTGCTCACGCTCCTCCTCGTCCAAGAGTCACCATCGAGATGGTCATGAGGATACCGGGAGACCTCAAGGATCGTCGGACGCCGCTGGGAGAGCTCAACTGGATCTTCACCTCGGTCACGGATACGATCGCCTGGCTCGTCTTCCCCAAGGATCTGTTCAGGAGGTTGTTCAGGCAGGATCTCCTCGTCGCTGCTCTCTTCAGGAATTTCCTACTCGCCGAACGGATCATGAGGACGTACAACTGCACTCCTCGCTCGGAACCCGCTCTCCCTCCAACCTACAACCATCCGCTCTGGGACTCGTGGGATCTCACCGTCGAGGCGTGTCTCGCTCAACTCCCCAAACTCCTTCAAGCCGAGGAGTCAGCTCGGGATCCCTCCCTCCCTCCCTTCGTCTACAAGTACGAGCCCTCCAAGTTCTACGTCGAGCATCTCACGGCGCTGCAGATGTGGCTCCAGAACAGCGGAGTCGTCTCTCGACCGTTGTCGATGGGAGACGCGTCGACGCCAGCCCTCTCCCTCGTCCACCAGGAACGTCACCCTCCAGAACAACTCCCCATCGTTCTCCAGGTCCTCCTCTCCCAAGCTCATCGACTGCGAGCCCTCATCCTCCTCTCCAAGTTCGTCGACCTCGGATCGTGGGCGGTTCATCAAGCTCTCGAGATCGGAATCTTCCCCTACGTCCAACGACTCCTCCAATCCCCAGCCATGGAACTTCGACCCGTCCTCATCTTCATCTGGTCAAGGATTCTCGCCGTCGACAGGTCGTGCCAAACGGATCTCCTCAAGGACAACGGATTCGCCTACTTCTCCGGAATCCTCTCCCCTTACACCTCGACGACGACCGTCCCTCTCCTCATCCCCAACGCTAGCGAGCACCGAGCGATGTGCGCCTTCATCCTCGCCGTCTTCTGTCGAGACTTCAAGGCCGGTCAGCAAGCTTGCCTCGGAGCAGACGTCTTCGGGAGCTGTCTCATCAGGATGAAGGACGACGACTACCTCCTTCGACAGTGGGGACCGCTCTGCATCGCTCAACTTTGGGACAACAACGATGACGCGAAGTCCATCGGACTCCAGCTCGGAGCTCCCAACCTCCTCTGCGAGATGCTCAGGGACAACTCGGTCGAGGTTCGAGCAGCAGTCCTCTACGCTCTCGGGACGTTCTTCGGCGCGTCTGGATCGTCGGATCCCAACGCGAAGGGAGGAGGAGGATCGGGAGTTCAACTCAACCGAACCGCTCGAGATCAACTTCGAACCGAGATCGGAATCGCGACGTCGGCGGTTCTGGCGACGAACGGAGACGCGAGTCCCATGGTCAGGAAGGAGCTCATCGTGATGCTCAGCGCGATCGTTCGAGAGTGGAGAGGATGGTTCGTCGCCGCCGCTTGGATCTACTGGGAGGAGGAACGTCGAGCGGCCAACAAGTGGGACAAGTTCGGACCCAAGGGATACGTCGTTCAAGCCATCACGGAATGGTCGAAGATGCCTCGTCCGGAGGAGGTCGAGAGTCAAGTCGAGGAAGACCAGATGATCCTCTCGAGCTGCAACACCATCTTCACGTCCCTCCTCGAGATGTCGGTCGATCCTTACGTCGAGGTCGCCACTCTCGCCTGCACCGTCGTCGACTACATCACCGCTCTCCTCCTCGACTCCGCCTTCATGAGAGCCGAAGGAAGCTCGGTTCGACCCTCCCAATTCGTTCCCTCTCGTCAAGCCTCGCCCAACGTTCGATCTCGTCCTCTCTCGGCTCTCGCTACCTCCACCCAAGGCCTCGACTCTCCAACCGACGCGTCCTTCCCCTTCCCCACCGTTCCCTCCCTCGCACCCGCCCTCCTTCGAACTCAGACCTCGGTTCCCGTCGCTCGACCCAACCCAGGAGGAACTCTCAAACGGTCCGACTCCCTCGCAGCCAAGATGTTCGCCTTCGCAGGATACATCACACCAGCAGCTCCCGTCGAGGAACCAACCCACGTCCCCGAACCTCTCCCAACCGCCAGCGCTTTCGAGCACGCTCAGTACCTCCCTCCCTACCCTCTCGATCGATCCTACACCAGCGACTCCGGACCTTCCATCTCTCGTCCATCGACGCCAGGAGGCGGATCGGTTCACTCGTCGAATTACCTTCGTCCAACGAGCTCAGGAGGACGGGACTCGGAGGATGGGGATGGAGAGTCGTCGTCGTCGAACCTCCCGAGCTGTACGGCCGCTGAGGTGATTCAGGTGCTGGTGGAGGAGGATATGGAGAGGCTGGAGATTAGGAGACACGCTGGATCGGAGGCCGATTCGAGTTTCTACGGGCAGAGGGCGAAGGCGAGCGATCTTGGGATCGGGTTGGTCGCGAGGGAGGTGAAGGACGATGTGCTGCCGTTGAAGAGCAAGTTCTTCGATTGGAGTTGCGAGTATTACACGGAGCCGCAGATGAGGGTGAGTTTCGCTTCCCTTCTCGGCTGCTGTGGGTGTCGAGGACGATGGATCGCTTGCTCGAAACGCGTCGAACTGACGCCGCGTCTTTCTCTCTTCTCTTCTTTCCTTTCTTTCAGCAATCCGAGAACGACGAACCTGGAAGTCTCAAGTATAACGAGCAGCTCTGGAGACGAGAACGGAACGAGCAGATCACGAAGGAGGCCAAGACGGCTTCGGATATCATCTCGAGGGACATCGAGGGTCGGTTGGGTTCGGAACCCCCGAGTGAGCTCTCTACTCTCCCTTTTCTTTACCTCTTTCTTCGCTGACCTTTTCGTTGCCTCCCTTTGCAGCAAAACATCCTTGGAAGACTCAAGTCAGCTCGCTCGTCAACGACTCGTGGCCGATGAAGATGTCGTTCCATTCGTTTGAGGATCATCTCGCTATCTCGGACGAGAACGACTCGATATGGTGCGTCTTCGTCCCTCCTCCTCTTCCTTCCTTTTTCTGACCTCTCTTCGGCTTCCTTTCTTCAACAGCATCTGGGACTGGAAGACTCGGACGCGTCTGAATCGCTTCTCGAACGGAGTTCACGCCGGAACGACGACCTCGATGTACTTTATCAACGAGGTCTCGGAAGCCCTTCTTCTTACCGCTTCGTGTACGCGTCTTCCTCTCCTACTCCCCGTTCACCTCATTCTCTCGCTGACCTGCTCCTGTCTCTCTTTGTCCGTCTTCCAGCGGAGGGAAACGTCCGTCTCTACCGAAACTACGACTCGCCAGGAGAGCTCGAGCTCGCGTCCGCTTTCAGAGCTGTCACCACCACCGTTCCCTCGTCACATCCCTCAGGGATCATCACCGCCTGGGATCAGGTCGCTGGTCATCTTTACATCGCTGGAGACCTCGATTATGTTCGAGTTTGGGACGCTCATCGAGAGCTTTCGCAGATGGTGAGTTTTAGTCTCTCATTTGACTCGCTCGCGTCCTTTCCTCCGCTCCTGGGGCGCTGGCCTGACGATTCATCTTGACCTTTTGACTCTCAGGATATCCCAACTCAAGCTGATGCTTGCGTCACGACTCTCTCGGTCGAAGAGGACACGGAATCGACGTTCGTCGCTGGTTTCGGAGATGGATCGGTTCGACTTTACGACAAGCGATGCTCGCCCGACCAGGCACTCGCCCGGACCTTCAGGAAGCACCGGACCTGGGTTCAGGACGTTACGATGCAGCTCGGAGGTCATTCGATGGTCTCGTCTAGGTGAGTCGACGCGTCTTTTCGCTCCTCTCTGGCGAAACGTCTCATCGAGACTGACTCTAATCTTGTTTCTTCTTTCCCTCTCCAGCATGGATGGAGAAGCTTGCATCTGGGACTTCAGGAGGACGACCGAACCTGTTTCGGAGGTCACCTTCCAGAAGAAGGGCTCGTCGGCAGCTGCTACTCACGCCAGCGCTCCCTTTTCAGCATCGTTCGTCCTGTCTTTCTTCGTCTTTTCCCTTCCTCTCGCTCGCCGCTAAACTTCTCTCCTGTTTCCTCTCCGATGTAGAGTATCGAATCCCTTCGTCGATGCAACTCGTCAACGGTTCCAACGACTCAAAGTTCACTTCGTCGGATCAGGTCACCATCGCGTCGTTACCGAGCTCGCTATGCCGATCCTCACTCCTCCTGGAGTCAGCTTGTCGCCGAAGAGGAAGTTCGCTCCTTGGGGGAACGCTCTCGCTTTCCATCCTGTTCGTTTTCCTTCTCGCCCTCGTCTCTCTCGAAACCTCTCGACGCGTGCTGACCTGCTTCTCATTTCGCTCTCGCAGAAGGAAACGATGATCGCCGTTGGAGGACTCGACTCGACGGTCAAGATCTGGCGACCGGTCTTCGATAAGTGGTCGGTGGTTACGGACGATAGACTCGGAACGAACGGAGAGCACGCCTGAGGGAGGGAGGAGGACGCGGAGAGGAGGGGGGACGGAGGGAAGGAGGTGAGATCTAGGTAGATCTTCGCGGTTCACGTTGTATTTCTACCACTAGTGAGATGATTACGGTTGCTTTCGTCACCTTCTACCTCCTTCGGTTGGAGAGCATGGAACTTGAGTGACGGAGACGAACGACGAGGAAATCGAAAAGTCGACGTTTCCTCGCGTGAGCTCGGCCCATTTTTCCTTCTACTTCCCTTGTTCTCGCTGCTCCGACTCTTCTCTCGTACATACAGGATTCCGTTGTTTGGCCGCCCGGCCCGAGAGGGGTCCTATCCGCACTCCTTGATCCGAATCGACCACCCAAGACCCTCGTCTGTCACCAGTAGTCACTCCTCCTCTTCCAAAACCTTCTCACTCTCCTTCCTCCAACCACCATCTTACTTTTCTCGTCGAAATGTCCGCTGATCTCATCTTCACTGCTTCGTGAGTTCGGTCGTTGCTTTCTCGCCGAAGGAGTTCGAACTCGACGCGACGCTGATCGTCTCCTTTCGTCCCTCTTCTTCCCCTTCAAGCGTTGCAACCTACACTACTGAGCCCACAGCGTGAACACATCCTCTCCCCTCATCTTGATTCCATAGCTCGATCGCTCACTCCGTTTGTCGTTCCTGCTTCGCGTCGTCCCGCAGTGGAGTCGCCGTCGTCTCGACCGGTTTCACCGAGACTGCAACTGCTGTCACCACCACCATCGAAGGATCTTCTGCTACGTGAGTTCTTCCATAGCTTGATTCTCGCGGAACGAGAACGAGAATGAGAGCGAGATGCTGACGCCTCACGACGTCGACCAACTTCGTGAGCTCGAAGAGCTCAGGAGGGGACGGCGGGTGCGAGGAGCTGAGGTTGATAGCTACAGGAGAACATATTTCTCCGCTGCCGACGAGGTTTTGCTCATCTTTAGAGGAAGGGTTACCTGAGTTGCACTTTTTGCGACGAAGTCGGACTTATAACATTCAAAATTCAAAACTTCCTTTTGTTCTCCAGCGCCGTCGCGACTGTCATCGCGTGCAGAGCTCACGAGGGCGTCAGGGCGGGAGCTCTCGCTGGCGCCATCATCGGAACCCTTGCTGCTCTCCTCCTGGCTGCAGTTCTCGGGTTCTTGATCGGAAAAAGAAGGACCGAAGCTCGAGCAAATCGATTCGTCGTTCTTGCACCCGAGCAGCCCAAGGTTCGCCCTATTTCTTCTCGTCTCACGTCGCTTTCGTCCCTACACTGGATGCTCATACTAAAGGTCGTTTCAACTCGCGCTTCAACTTCCTGAATACAGATGAAGGAGCAAGCTTCTTCGAAGGAGAAGGTGAGCTCGACGCGTCAACAGTTTACGCGACACGATCTCGTTGATAGAGCTGACCGATCCTTTATTTGTCTCCTTCTCTAGGCTGACAGGAGCTGGCTCCACGCTCGAGAGAAGGCTTGACGGATCTGCCTTTCGCGGAGGGAGAATGGACTTCTGGTCGACGTGATTTTGTTTCATGACATGCTTAAGATTCTCTCCGAGGGTCAAGGCGAGGGTTTTCTGCCCTTACTTCGACTTCTTTCCGATTCAAAAGTCCCTGAGGGTCCTCTCCTTGAGGAGGGCAAATGAGTCGTGAAAGTCCATCATCGTTCGAAAGCTCATAAGTCGCGTCGTTCTTCACTTCCTTCCCCTCCCTCCCAGATCAGGAGATCTTCAGGTTCACCGCTCCCTGCTTGGTTGAGAGCTCAATCCTTCCTTCTCCTTCCCTCTCCCCCTCCTTCTTCCTGATCGAGCCCAGCAGCTCGAACCCAACTCCGTTCTTCGATCCTCCGTCCCACTCCCCGACCTTCTCGATCTTCATCACCTGCCCCTCCTCCGGAACGACGTTGACATCCATGTCACCGAAGCCTGTTCGGACATCAAACTCTCCCTCAAAACTCCCCTTGGGAAGCGAGAGGTCAAGTTGAGCCCAATCGCTCGTCCAGTTCGAGTGACGGCCGACGCTGATGGTCGCGTTCGGTGAGGAGGAGGAGGAGAGGGTCGGATGAGGGTTGAGCTGAACGTTGGAGGATCCGACGTCTCCAAAGGTGATGTTGAGGGAAGAGACGGAGAAGTTTCCGTAGACGGAGCCGAACGATGGGCGTTCCTTGTCGTCGCTCGCGATGGAGATGGTGAGGGATTTGGCGATGAAGGAGGAGTTGGGGTAAGCAGACTGAGTTTTGAGATCCATGAGACGAGGAGAAATGGTGTCAGCGAGGGGGTCTGAGCCCAAATCCAGCAGATGGGAGAACGAGAGGGGGAGGAACGCGCGTCGAGACTCGACGCGAACTCACGTTGACTCCTCCAATCTCCGACTCGAGCAAAACATCCTCAAACGAAGCGGATCCAGTGTCGAAGGAGGGCCAAGCCCACATCTGGAAGTCCTCGTCCCGATTCGGTATCCTGGTGAGCTCGAGATCTCGCCATTTCGAGCTAGGAGCGACGACGATCGTGAGATCCGTGCTCATGAGGATGTAGGTGGTGTTGGGATCGGGAGGAGGATGACCAGGCTTCGGCCAAGGCTGGGCTTGCATCGGAACCTGTTTTGGAAGCAAAAAAGAAAGAGCCTGATGAGCCTCGAAGTGGATCGAAAGACGACGCGACGCGCGAGTGACTCACGTTCATCCACACTCCAACTGCGTCCCTGGACGTCTCACTCCCCTCCCATACGGCTCCTCCACCTGAGATCCTAGCAACCTCTCTGACTCCCCATTCCTTCATCTCCCAGTCCTTGATTTCCGGCCAGGCAGCCTTCGCAACAATGATCATCTCGTCCTCCCCGGGCGTTTCTCCTTCCCATGGATCTCCCTCATCCTCCCTGTTCTCCGACGTACGGATCTTGACGAAGACGGCGGAGGTGGCTCGGAGGGAGATGAGGGGAGAGGAGCTGTTGAGCTTGATTGGAGTCGAAGTCGACTGGAAGAACGGGTAGCGATGCCTCTCAGGCTCAGGAAGCCATTTGTAGTAGCTCTTGACGGGAGCGGAGAAGTTGAAGGGAGTGACGATGTGACGAGGAGCTCTTGGATCGAGAGGAGAGGTGATGGCGAGGGACTTAAAGACGAGAAGAATGAGGAGTGGAGGGGAGAAGAAGGCAAGGTCAGCCAGACGATGTGAGCTCGACTCTTCCTCCCAAAGCCACGAGCGATGCTATGAAGACTCACTTGCTCTTGCTGCGAGACGATGCTAGTTGACTTGGAGAAGAGCGCCTCGAGCGAAGGAGAAGCGTTGTAGAGATGGAGAAGGGCGAAAGAGAGGGAGAACGAGATGGCGAGGAGGAGGAGGAGGAGGAGCTTCGAGGTCGACTTGGGTTTGAACGAAGAAGGGGTGTGTTCGACGTTCTCCTGCTGCGAGAGAGCTTCTTTCTCGACGTCCGGCTGCATTCGAGATGGTGGTGGTGGTGGTGGTGGTGGTTGAGGGCTGATGCAGAAACGAACGAAGAAGCGAGAGGATCGCAAGCGAGACAGGTCCACGAGGAGGAAAGGTTGGAAGACAGGAAGGTGACGAGCTCGGCGAGCTTGGTGTCTGAAAGAAGATTTTCATGAAGCGACGGTCGATGAGAAATATCAGGGGGAAGGAGTTGTCCAGAGCAAGGTTGAGCTGAGTCTGATCGAGGAGAAATAGCAGACGGTCGAAGGGAAAGAAGGAAGTGGAAAAGGTGAGCTCGAGCTCGAGCTTTGTCGTTCCGAACAGTGATGCGACGCTCCTTGAACTTGTGCACTACGTACGAGACGGTTGACCGCTCACTGATATCGGACAGGCAAATTGCTGCTAATCTTGATCAGCTCGAGTGGGAGCAGCGTGAAAGGAGGAGAGACGAGGGAAGAGGAAGGGAGGAGGAGATCGACGTTGAGCTCGAGCTTCCAACTCTCCCTGAATCTGTTTCACCTTTTTTCCCTCCTCACCTTCGCTCGGAACTCCGTTTGAACAGCTCGGACCCTGAGACAATCCTCTACAAACACCGTGACGCTCTGTTAGAGACGCTCGAACCTTGTTCGAAATCTCTTCGTCCTTCTTCCTCCCTCCGAAGTGGTGTTCCCTTCCAACCACCATCTCCTCCCTCCAACTCGCTCGACATGTTCTCATCTCGACCGGATCTCATCTCAGTTGTCTTCCCAGACGCTCACGAGAAGGTCTTCACCGCCTCCGACGTCGTCAAAGGGCACATCACTCTCCGCCTCGAGACCGAAGGAAAGGACGAGAAGGTCCGACACAAGCTGAAGGACGTCCTGATCTCGCTGAACGTCGTTCAGGTCACCAACTATTCAGGAGGACAAGGCGAGCAAGGTAACCCACCGCCGTGGAACAAGACTGTCGGAGGACTCGGTACGTCCTTGGATCCCTCTTGATAAAAGTCGAAGCGTTCGCTGAACCGCTCGACGCTCTCCCTTTCCTTCGCTTCTTCGCAGACAACAGAACCGAGACGACTCAGCTCGTACGTCTGACCGTATCACTGTGTATCTTTAGCGGCCATATAGCTGACCTCGTCTCTCGTTCGCTCGCCAGTACCGAGCAGATCAAGTCCTCTGGGACGCGTCAACCTCACATCTCCCAGATCCCACCACCCCACCTCCTATTCTCATCATCCCTTTCTCCTTCACCTTACCTGGTCCGGAAATGAATCTACCTCCTAGCTTCTCGGGAGGCTCGGCGATGGGAAGGAACGGGACTATGGAGGGGTTCGGAATCGCTCGAATCGTTTGTGAGTCCTCGTCGAGCTCATGAGCCCGAGGAAGCGTGAAGCTGACTATCTCAGCTGTTCTTGTCGGGATTGTGATCTCCAGATATTATCGAGGTTGTCGGTCGGAAAGCTGGGAGCCTTTCCGTGGACGAACAGGTCCCAATCCCTTTCCTTTTCATGTCAGTCTCGTCTCGTTTCCGCTTGTCGTCTCTTCCTCCTCTTGCGTTTCACTGACTCGAACTCCTTCATTAACCTTTGCGTCGACTACCACAGGCCTCCCTCGATCTTCGGCGACCCAGCGCTGGTTCCACCTCTCATCGTCTCTCCCAACGCGTCCCTCGCTCCCTTCGCTCCTCCACCGCCTCCCGGATGGCCAACAGCGACGACTGAGAAGGAGTACAAGGAGAAAATCTTTGGTAAGAAGAACAAGATCGTCGTCAAGGTTCGTTCACTTCTCCTTCCCGTCCGTCCGAGAAGTCTGTCTGCCGTCGGTCCCAACTGACGACGCGTTCCTTCCTTTCTTTCCTCCTTCGTTCTCGCTCAGTTCACCACACCCCCCTTTCCCTCTCTTCCTCGGTCTACTCCCATCCCCTACCACCTCTCTCTCCTCATCCTCGCTCCTCCGTCAACCTCCGAAGGCTCCGAGCCCTCGCTCTCCCTCCCCTCCCTTTCCGACATCAACCTCATCCTCACGCGGAACGTCAGCAGCCAGGCTCAAAAAGGAATTCGGACGTACAATCAACATGTCGGACCGCTCATCAAGGACTTCAAGAAGGAGACCCGAGTTTGGGATGACGTTCCGAGGTGACGTCGAGGTTGAGGTCGAAGGAGGAGGAGGACGGACGGTTGAGAAGAGGTGGGGACATGAGAGGGTGATAGTGGGAGAGTTTGAGCTTGGAGGGAGCTTAGTACCAACGTTCGTTGGGCAGTCGACGAAGGGGTTGTTGAGCTGCGAGCTGCAGCGTGAGTCGATCAAAACGAACCAGCTCGTGAGCTCGACGATGCGTCGCGTCTGTCTTCGCTGACCACGCTCGTCCTTCGCCTTCTTTCCCTGCATCAGTACGCTCTCCGACTCGAGATCGAGCTCAAAGGACCCATGAACGATCTCGAGGTCGACGACTTCATGCCTCTCGTCCTTTCCTCCAACTGCTACGTCGGTCAGCCGGAGGAGGTCGCGAGACGGTCGTCGTGGGTTTCGATGCTGAGAAGCGATTGAGTGAGTGATGATCAATGCAGCTTCAGCTGTCATTCGCTGTCATCTTATCTTTTCCTGCAATATCCTGTCTTGGCGTTCAACCAAAACAAAGCACGCGTCGACGCGACGTCCGTTTACCCTCTTGCTCCCTTCCCTCCCCCTCCTCCCTTCCTCTCCTTCCCAATCAGCTCCTAGACAAGCTCATCAAGATCTCTCCCTGTCCTTCTCCCCCATCCTCTCCTCCCAAAGAACCTCCCTCACCCTCCTCCTCTCCCAAAACAACCTCCTCCCCTCGCCTTCGTCGCTCGGATCCTCAGTTAACCTCCCCATCCTCAAAGCCTCCTCGCTGTCCCTTCCTAGCTCCTCCGAGAACCATTGTTGCGCTTTCAGAGCCCAATGGCGCACAAACGGAGCGCTGAGAGGCGAGAGGAAACGAGGGAGGGATAGGGTGTCAGTGAGTGGGTTCGACGCGTCTCGTCCCGTCTCGAAACGCGACGGACTGAAAGGATGAGACGGTGTGCACTCACTCCCCACACCCCCACCCAACCCTACTCAAATCCTCTCCCACCTGACCCCGTCCACTCCTCGCTCCCTCCAGATCCATCAACTCCAGAACCCGCTCCAATTCCTCACCGCTTCTCTTCCACCCCCCTCCCCCTCACCCACGGCCCACTGGCCGACTTCTCCTCGGAGCAACCACCTCTCCTGACTCCTCTGGTCAGTGATGATTGAGTTGGTGCATCTCGGACAGGTGCACGTGAAGCCGTAGCGGGAGGAGAGTTCGTTTTGGCGGACGTGGGTGGGGAGGAAAGGATCTAGGTAGGAGAGGAGGATTTCGGTGTTGGGTGGGAGGGGGGAGAGGAGGTGGATTAGGATGGAGCTGGGGGGGTGGGTGGGTGGGAAGAGGGTTGGAGAAGAAGAGAGGAAGGGTCAGTTGGGGTTGGGAGAAGAGGGAGAGGGAGGGGAGATGATGCGACGAAACGTACTTGGACGAGGGTCGAAAGGAGTAGTGAGCGTTGGGTTGGCAGGAGTGGTTGATCCTTTGAATCATAACGACGAAGGGATACGAGAGTGAAAGAAAGGGAAATGAGGTCAGCGAAAGAGAGTAGAGAGCAGAGAGGAAAAGGGAAGGAAAGTCATTCGCGTCGACCCTCGCTCGCGAGCTCAACATCTCTCCTCCCCTTTTCCCTCGCCCCTTCCTTTGGGAACAAAGCGAAGGGAAGAAGTTTTTCACTCACCTCGAAAACCACCTAAACACCCCCACCTTCCCCTCTCCCACATCCACTCCATTCGTCTTCACGATCCTCATCTCCCTCCCCAACCCCTCCCCTCCCTCTCCTTCTCCCTCACTAAGCTCATAAAACCACCTCCTCTCTTGTTCCCCCAGTCCATCCACCATCGCTTTCACTTCGTCATTAATCTCCTCCATCGTAGTCCCCTTCCATCTCGTGGGGAGGATGATCAAGGGACTGTCGGAGAGGATCAAGGTGCCTGCTGGGAGGGGGGATGGGAGGGAGGGGGAGGTAAAGAGAGCGACTCCTGCGAGGGTGGTGTTGGTGAGCTCCCAGAGAGGTGATGGAGAGACTGCGCTTGGGATGGGTGGGGAAGGAGAAGGGGAGACAAGGGAGAGGAGGTAAGAGGGAGTTGAGACGAGGATGTTGGGGAGGTCGATGAAGGAGGAGTTTAGGAGGAGGAGCGCGAGGAGGGAGAGGAAGGGACCGAGGAAGAAGGAGGGGGAGAGGGAGGTTCGGGTACGGCCTGCTTTGGGTGGTTTGGGAGAGGGTTTGGAGGAGGGTTTGGGTCTGGAGGCGGGCTTGGGTTTGCGAGTTGGGCGGGGAGGCATTGATGGAGGGGGTTGAGGGAGAAGGGAAGGAAGGGGAGATGGGAAAGGGTCGAGCTGACGAGGAGCGGTGAGCAACCGGAGAGAGGATAAAAGATATCGCACGAAGGGAGAACTGGTGATAGAGTAGGATTGAGAGTAGGTAGTGTATACACAGAAACAACATGTCCATAACATAAAAACGAACACGAAAACAGCGAGAAAAACCTGCTCGCTTCGAGCGAGACGCGTCTCCCCTCAACTCTCCCCCAACCTCCTCACCCTAACCCTCCCCCCACCACTCCCATTCCTTCCCTCCCCCTCCTCTTCACTATCCCCCTCCTCCTCCTCCTCACTACTCTCCTCCAACCACCTCCACTCCTCCTCCTTCAACTCATCCCCCCACCCGTCCTTTACCACCCACGGCTTCTGTCCCTCTCCCTCCCCGTTCCCCTCCTTTCCCGCCAACCCACCCAACCCACCCACCCCGCTCCCACCGCACTTCTCACTATCCCTCCTCGCATGCCTCAACCAACCCCCCAACATCCCCCACGCTTCCTTCACACTCTTCCCTCTTTCCTCCCCTCTCTCGCCCCTCCCCTTGCTCCCCTTCGCCGGCTTCGCAGGGTGTCCCATCGCACTCGCATCGCAACTAAGCAGATGCAAGCTCTCCAGCTTGGGGAAAGCCGTTCGTGAGATAGACAGGATGAGATCGTTCATGGGTGAGTTGACGAACGGGGTGTAGAGGGCGTTGTGCGGAGGGAGGGTTTCTTTGAGGGGGAGGAGTTCGAGTCCGAGGGAGATGTGGGTGAGGGTTTGGTGAGGGGGCAGGGAGGAGGTGGGGAGGGGGTGGGAGAGGAAGATGTCTAGTTCTAGGAATCTGGGAGGGTGGGTGTGGGTGGGCGGGCGGGGGGGAGAGAGGGGAGGGGAGGGAGAAGGGTCAGGTTGGGCGAAACGATCAACCAACGGAACGAGCGAGGGCGCAACTCGACTCAACGCGACGAAAAGGAAGGATGATAGACGTACTTCAGTTTCCCACAGTACCTCAGCACCCCTTTAATCATCTTCTCGAACGGTTCCTGAGCGATTGCGTCCCTCCCTGAGGGACTCCAGAGCGAGATCACGTCGAGTTTGGAGCCGTGGTTTTGCACGAGGCGGTCCAGCGTCCATAGAGCGGCGGGGGAGAGACCTGACCAGTGGGTTATGCGACGGAGGGAGGGGAGAGACATTTCGGCGAAGAGTTTGCTGTGAGGCGTGGACGAAAGGAGCGAGCGAGGGAAGAGAAGGCGTCGGGTTGAGCGAGGGAAGGAAGGAGGCAGACGAGCGAGCGACTCACCAAGTTGACATTCCATCTCCTGAGATGGCGAGGGTGTGCAGTTTGGGGAGATCGATTCGGGTTCGGGAGGGAGGTGGGTTGTACTCGTAGGCTCTGAGAAGAAGACGAAGGGAAGAGACAAGGTCAGCTTTTGGACGCGACGAAAGGAGAAGCGAGAGAGACGAACAGTTCCAGAGCTTCTCCGATCTCGAGATGCTCGATATTCTTGATCACGGTCAAGACTGAGGAGAAGTGAAGCGAAGGAAGCATGAGCGAGAGTTTGAGGCGAGGAGGAAAAGAGAAAGAAAGAGGGAGAAGATGACGAACGATTGAAGAACGACATCAAGTTGGGCTCTGCTACAGGGAACCAATCGAGTCCAACCATCTTGGGACCACATTCCGAGGTGGCGAGAGCATCGAGGATGAGGGAAGGGAGAGTGTGTAGGTTCTCCGTCGAGTCCCAAAGGAACATCTTCAAGCCCACCAGAGCCTTCAACAGCCTCGCTACCGTTACGACCTCACTCCCCTCCTCGAACACCTTCTCCACCAGGATCCCTTCAAGCTCAGGGTCCAGGACGGGCTCGCCGTTCTCGTCGTGCTCGTTGAGGTACGGCGAGAGGTCGACGTCCATTCGAATGGTGAGAGGAGCGAAGTCGATGGAGGAGGGGGAGAAGATCGTTCGAGCAAAGTTGAGGATCGCTTTGGAGCTCGACAGTTTGACGTCTCGGTAAAGGAGAGGGATGCAGAGTTCCTGAGAATGGCGAAAGGAAGGGCAGGGAGGTGAAGAGGGAAGGTCAGAAGGAAACGAGGAGAGGACGAAGCGAAGACTCGGGACGTCGCAGAGCAGCTGACTCGATCCGACTTTTGAGCGACGAAGCAGGACGAGGAGAACGAGGATGAGTCTAAGACGTACCCTGAAAGCATGGGAAACCAGGCAGATGTTGTAGCGGTTGTACTGGCTCGAGTCTTCAGGGCAAAGAGAAAAGACGAAGGTCAGCTCGAGCTCGAGTTTGAAGGAGGGAAGAAAGGAGAGTCGAGCTCACGAGCGATCCTCCAAAACCCAAGGCCGCACAAGGAGCCTTCCTGCTCTTCTATGGAGTTCGTACATCCGTTATCGAGTACTCTTGAAGGCGATGAGTGGATGAAGCTGGACGAAGACGGAGGAAGGGAGGGGAAGGAAGAACGGAAGCTGAGCTCGGTGAAAGGGAAGGGAAGGAGGAGCGAGCTCAACCAGGATCGATGAAGACGGACATTTTACGCCATCTGAGAGAGACAAGGAGAGAAAGATCAGCTGGAGCTACGATCGACGGCCATCCGGAGTCGTTACTAACAGTTCTGGGGGCAGGTTGTACTGAGGAAGAGGCGGAGAAGGAGGAAGAGCTTGGAGGTCGAGCTCAACGTCGACGTCGTCCAGAGAAGGGGAGGTCTCGACCTTCTCCTCGTCGTTCAAAGAGAGCTTTTCGAGAAGGGACTCCATGCAGTCGTTGATGAGAGGGGTTGGGAAGATGGGTGGACGAGAGAGAGGAGAGATGGGGGTGATAATGAAGTGCTTGAGATCGTTGACGTTTGGGGGAGAGGATCGTCGAAGACTGGAGCGTCGAGCTGATCAGCTGGAGGAGGTCGAGATTTATTGTTGGGTTGCCTCTGCTCGAGCAAATCTACTGATGGATACAGCCATAAGTCCTCTCTTCAGCTTAGCACCTAAAATCTCGAGGTAAGCCGTCGCGCCATCTCGCGTCCAAGGTTCGGAAGCGAGCACGAAACGCGTCTCCTCTCCTTCGCGACGGCGACTTCTCTCCTGCACTGTTTTGACTCGACTTGTACGTTCCGAGGCTCGAGAGCAGATTTGATCTGGGGGTACCAAAAACAGTCCTGCCTATTCCAGGAGAAGACAGAGGGAAAAAGCTGTCCACAGATAGGATTCTCGCTGCGCTGAAACGATCGCCCTCGAGCGACGGGTCTTCGTGCCCTTCCTTCCTCTTTTAGCCTACTTTCGCGCGTGAAAATCTTCCTCGGAACCAGATAAAAATGTGAGGAGGTCCTCCTTGGCCTGTGTTGTGCAGGTTTGCAATGTTGTTGTGTTGTTTTTCGTTGTCGTGCCGGCCTGGCGTGACAGACGTTGGACGGTTCCCCTCGATTTCCCTCCTTGTTTTTGGCCATCAACAGTCACCTTCTCCTTCCTTCCTTTTCCTTCCCTTCGCCTTTCAAGACTCGCTCTCCCTTCCTTACCCTCAACTACAACAACCTCCTCCACTCTTTAACCACCCTACCCCTTCAAGTCTTCCAACAAACATGCTCGCCTCTTTGATCTCCACCGTCGCCCTCGCTGCTATCGGAGCCAGCGCCATTCAGGTCACCTACCCTTCCAAGAGGGACACCTGGACCACCAGCGGAGCTCAGGTACGCGTCTCTTCTATACATCTTCGCTCTCGAGGTGGTGGAAGTGGATGGGAAGACGGGAGTCGCGAGAAAATGGAGAGCAAACGGAAGGGAAGGAAGGAAGGAAGCTGACTCGTCCACGCGTTCTTTCTCTCTTTTCGTTCTTCTTCTCCCCCAGACCGTTGAGTGGGATTGGGTCGCGACCGACCCTACCAGCTTCGCCATGGTCCTCGTCAACCAGGTACGTTCTCTTTTCGCTTTGCTCTGATCTCTGGATGGGCAGGGGAACGCGAAGGAGGGAAGGGAAGGTCCTCCTCCCTTTTGTTCTCCTCCCGCCAAGAGGGACGACGTCGAGCTCTTCTTTTTCCTCGCGTCCCCTCGGCACGACCTGACATTTTTTCTCCTCCTTCTTTCTCTCAGGACTCCTCTTTCCTCGCCGACACCACCTCCTTGAACGAGAACGTCACCACCTCTACTGGAACCACCACTGTCACCTTCCCCTCGTTCGTCCTGTTTCCCTTCTTCCCCTCCCCTTCACCTCGCGTTCCTTCCCCACCTTTTTGCGCTCTGCTTTGCGTCCCTCCTTCGTTTCTTCCAGAGCTAACCTTCACTCCTCTTTTTCATCATCCTCTTCCCACAGCGGTGACTTCCCCGCTGGAACCTCTTTCCAGGTCAACTTCATCAAGGACGCCGACCGAGACGACTCCATCCTGGCTCAATCCAACATGTTCAACATCACCCAGTCCGACACCGTTGCCACCACTGCTACCACCGCGACCACCGCCGCTACCTCGTGAGTCTTGTCATAACTTATTCGTCTCCAAGGCGCTTGGGAAGCTGCGTCGAAACTGCGAGGAAGGGGAATCAGAGCTCATTTTTGGGCTTGGGCTGACCGCGTCTCCTCCTCCTCTCCCTTTGCATCTTCTCCTTCTGCAGCACCACCGCGACCACCGCCACCTCCGCTACTTCCGCCCCCGCTCCCCTCACCCTCTCAGGCTCTGCCTCGGCTTCCGCTACCGCCGCTTCTGCCTCTGCTGATGCCTCCGGAGGAACCACCAACATCCCTGTTCGTCCTCCCTCCTCGTCCCTCCCTTCAGCTGTCCTTTCCTTTTCCCCGCACACGAACTGACTCCTCTTCCTCCTGCTTCATCTCCTTCTTTCCATCAGGCCGGAAACACCTCGGGAGCCACCACCTTCGCTTCCTCCTCCGCTCTCCTCCTCGCCGTCGCTGGAGTCGTCGGAGCCGCTCTTCTCTAAACAAACCCTTTCTTCCTCTACCTTTCCCTGTAGCGTTTAGATGTGTTTTTGGTGGATCAGCCGTGCTGGTGCCTAGGCTTTCTTTCTCGGTTTCTCGGCTAGCTTTTGCCTTCTCTTTCGTCGTCGTCGTCGCGACTCTCTTTCAAAGCGTGGTGCAACAACTCCCACTCGGACTATCTCCCTTTCTTCTTTTCGTTCTTTCTCCACTCCATCGCTGTTTTAAGTTATATATCCAGTGTTTCGTCACATATCTATCTATCCTCCCCCACGCTCCTTTGTTGATCACACATTCGTTTTCACGTTTCGTTTTTGTTTGGAGAACGAGAGAGAGAGAACGCGAGGAAGGGAGAGGGTTCTGCTCTGCTTTTCATTCTCCGAGGACCACTGTTCTTTCTCGGTTCGTCGAACGAAGGCGAGGAAGCGCCATCGACTTGCACGAGGCTTCAAGCGAGAGAAGTCGACCGCGTCGACTCTCGTCATCGTCCCTCTTCATCTCAATGAACGAGCTGCCTCGCAGTCAGTTCGAGGTGAGAGTAAAGAGGTTCATGGACATCGGCGATAGAGTTGACTGTGGGATGTATCTAGAGAGAGAGAGGGAGGAGGAAGACGAGGGACGAGTCAGTTCGAGTCCAAGTCGAACGCGACGCGAAGAGAGGAGGCGAGGGAGGAGGACGAACGAGGTTGTATGGTCGACTGCGAGACGAAAGGAAGAGAAGGTCAGATGGTGTGTCAGCGACGAAGCCGTCGCGAAGAGTGGTGTGGAAGGAAATCGAAAACGAAGCGAAGCGAAGCTCACCGTCCCTCCTGCTCGTTCTCTCCTCCAGCTCTCGCGACCTGAAGGCGCTCGAGACGAGACCGATCCCGTGTCTGTGAGAATGTAGAGCAGGAAGTCAGCTCTGGGATCGGGGGACACGGTCGGAGAGTGGGGAAAGAAGAGCTCACGAGTTGAGTCGCGGCGAATCGTTCACCACGTTGGCTTGAAGCAAAGCTTCTTGTGCCTCTTCCAGTCGGCTTTTTGGTGTTCTGAGGCGACGAGAAGGGAGATCTGGGTCAGCGATGAAGATGCGAGGAAGAGCAGGAGGCGAGAAGCGAACCTCGAGAGCAGTAGCGAACCGCGAAGTGAGGAGAGGGAAGTAAGGTAAACTCACTCTCGAGCAAGCCATCATCTCCTTTCCTTCACCAACCTCGATACACGTTGATTCGCCCATCATCCTCCCCTCAGCCGCCGCGACGTGGAACTCTGCTACTCGACGCTCGCAGGAGTGCCAACCGACCACTCGATTCTCGTGCGCCAGGCGACGTGGATCCGTCTCACCTCCTACGAGAGCCTCAATGAGACGCATACCCGAGGGGTTCTGAAGCACCTTATCTGAGCAGCAGCGAGACGCGAAATCTCGCAGTCCGTTGCTGAGGGTCGGTTCCAGGGAGGGGAAGTGGGTACCAAGGGGAAGATGGTTGCTGAGGGACGCGATGATTACGATGAGGTAGAGGTAGACCGCGAAGGCATGGTGTCCAGAGCTGTCCATCTTTGAGGAGAAAGGGCAAACCGAGGAGGGACGAGGTCAGAATCGTGATTCGCGAAACAGGGCAGCCCGTCGCTAGTACAAGCGGAAACAGATTACTCACACGTGGTTCATCCCACCCAATAGATCGATCTGAGATCATGGTGATAGTCTCGAGGTAGAGAGCGCACGCCTCCTGTGGGTAGATGCGAGCGAAGCGACCGAGGGAGGTGTTGGCTTCGAGGGTGATGGTCTGCAAGCAGGCCATGTAGACCGATCGGAGGTTCTCGTCTGTGAACGATAGGAAAGATCGGACGAATGAAGGGAAGTACCGAGCTGAGAACGCTTCCTGCGATGCGGAGGGAATGAGAAGGGAAGGAAACGGGAGAAGGAAGGTGAGAGGAACGATTGACGACGCAGAGAGCAGCATCTGAGACCTCGCTCGGCTTACGGCGTAGAGGAGTCGGTCATCTGAAGGAGTATCGGCGCCGAGGTACTGATGAGAAAAGATAGAGCATCCGTCAGTACGAAGCACTTAAAAGGGAGAGAAGGAGGGAAGCACGAACCTCGAGATGGAAATTCAAAGACTCAAAGGCTTCGTAGATATTCTCCGTCGACAGTCCTCCTGCTCTACCATCGTCGTGAAGGCCCAGCACTTGCGCGAACTCTTCTGGATCCCGTTTATCCATCTCGAAGAAGGGAAGAGGGTGGCTTATGATCGTTGGACGGGAAGGAGTCGTGCTCTTCGTTTTCGAGCTTTCGTCCCTCCGTCTCCCTCCCTCCTTCCTCTCCCTCTCCCCAACTCCTTCATCACCTCAACAGCTTTTTTCTCTTCGCCCTTCGCCTTCCCTCTCAGACTCCTCTCCACCTCCTTCTTTCCACTCCCCCCTTCCCCTCGTCCTCTTCTTCCTCACCTCTCTCGCGATGGTCCGCCGGAACTCCCTCGACGTCCTCCAATCCTCGCTTCGTATGACGTCCCTAGGAGTGGGAGCCACGCCCGTATGGCACGCTGCGCTTCTCACCCACCCGCCAGCTCCTCCTCTCCCTATCCAAAAACACTCGGTCAAAGAAATCGTCTTCAAGGAGGACAAGATCAGGGAACGCTTCTTCCAGGACTTCCCTTTCGAGGCTTTCAGATCAAAGACCTTGACAGAACGAGCAACCATCGCAGATCCCGAGAGGATACAAGGGAAGGAGTGGTGGAGCTTGGGTCAGAGGACAAGGTGTCCTTCACCAGAAGAGTGAGTGTTTCAAGGGGGGGAAGGGGAGAAGGAGGGAAGGGAAGAAGGAAGGGAAGGAAGAGCGAGCTCGAGCTGACCTTCTTTTCCTCCTTCCCTCCTTCTTCAGCTGCATCGATTTCTGCCTTTCCCTCACCCAGCACCACCGTCTCACCGTCCCAAAAGCCTACGCCATCGCCTCAGCTCAGTTCTCCCACCTTCGCGCCATCCAAGAGATCGCTGTGAGAGCGGCCAACAGGGAAGCGGAAGCGTACGGAGCTCAGTTCCAGGGAGGAGAAATCGTTCGTCCCTCCTTCTTCATCTATCTCTCTCCTCCCTTTGCTGCCCTCAAGAGCATCAGCTGCTTCTCCGCCATCCGCTCGTCCACACCTCTTCGCTGACCCTCCCTCTCCCTCCGCCCATCTCTCGTCGTCTCGCTCTCGTCCAGGCTCGATCCGCACTCAAAACCGAGAACGCTCTCCGAACGTGGCGCCCTCCCAGAGGAACTGGACACGAGGACAGGAAGGACGTCTGGTCAGCAGAGCCTAGACCGTCGTTCTACGCTCTCGAGGGGAAGTTCAGCGGAGGAGAGGCCTACGTCGATGGGTGGAAGCACTGGAACGCGGTCACCGTCGGGAGGAAGATGCACGAGGAGGCGGAAGAGGAGGCAGGGAGGTAGCTTGAGAGGGAGGGAAGGAAAGGAATGGGAATGTCTGTTGACGTATCACGCGGAGAAGGGTGCGAGGGAAGGAAAGAGAGAAGAGGAGGAAGAGGAGGACGCGAGGAGCGAGTCGGAGGGATGAAAGACGACGTCGTCGTCCTCGCGCTTCTTCAGGCGGGAGGTCGAACGCGAGAACCAGAACGGAGAGGTTTCTCGACGCGTATTCAGTGGAGGTAGAAAGAGTTGAGCACTCCCTTCTGTGAACCAGAACAAGCGACGAGAACTGAGCTCGCCAGAACACTCTCCGGTCGCCGCGCTCGTCGCGACCTCGCTCCCCTCCCTCTCTCTCTCACCTCAACCAACAAGCGAGCTAAACTAAGTCCAGCATCAAGATACCCTTCCCTCGATCCCATGACTACTTGGGATCGTAACTCAGACCCTTCACCCTCGCCTTGAAAGCCTTCACATCCGCCACCCTGTCGTACACCCTCTTCCTCGCCTTCCTCTCCAGCGTCTCCTCCCTGTGCACCCTCTTGGCGTGCATGATGTTGGCGTTCGTGATGTGCGCGAACTCGCGATTCTCCTTCTTCATCTTCTGCAAGATGAACTGCTCCGGGGTGAAGATTCCTGCCTCGTTGAGCTTGAGCCTCTCGGCGTAGGCTCGTCGTTTCTTCTCCCTCGCGGGGAGGATGGCGTCCGAGGTGATGGTAGGGTCTCGAGTTCCGGAGAGGTTGGCCCTGGAGGTGACGAGAGGGAGGAATCGACGAGCAGCTCCCTTTCGAGAAGGAGCAGCGTGGTTTTTACGTTGGACGGCTCCGTCCCATCCTTGTCCAGCGAACTTGTCCCCGACGTTGACGAAGTTCCAGACGGCTTCCCTCCCCGAGTCGACGATCTTGGCTGGGAAGTGAGGGAGGGTAGGAGGGGGTCGAAGGGGTTTCTCCATGTCGATCTTGAAGGTGGTAGGAAGTTGACCCTCGTCCGCGAACTCCCACGACATCGACCCCAACCTCGCGCCTCCCTGGAAGGAATGAGGAGTGAACCCCGAGTCCTCGGTTCGGAAGTTGCGTTCTCCTTGCTCGATCTTGACGGTTTCCTCGTCTCGTTCGATGTCGATTCTTGAACCGAGGTAGTTTTGGAACTCGGTGATGGCTGGGGAAGGGGAGGTGAGGGAGCGAGTGGATTTGGAGGAGTGACGGGGGACGCAGAGGAAAGATTCCATGCCTCGGGTGAAGGTTCGGACTTTGGGGATGTTCTGCGAGCGACGAGGAGAGGGAGGGAGAGAGGAAGAGGGGAGGGACAGGTCAGCAAAAGAAAGAAACGAGGGAGGAAGGAACGAAACGAAAAGTGAGCTTCGCGAGCTCGTCCTCCTTCCCTTCCCTTCCCCTTCCCTCCTCTCGACTTCTATAGAGATGGATGTAGATGACTCACCAGTCTCTTCCACGACTCTCCAACTTGACCTGTCTTGATGAGTCCTCTTATGCGATCCTTGGAGATTCCGTAGGTTGTCGAGAGAGCGTTGATTCGGAAGATGGAGGTGGCTGCTGGAGGGAACTGGGTGTAGGCTTCGTAGATCTCGGCTTGGAGGTCGCACGAGAGGGGAGGGGAGGGTTTGAAGTAAGGGTTTTCGGGGTAGGGCTGCCATAAGAGATAGAGTATAGGAAGAGGTCAGCTCGAGACGAGAGTGAGAGAACAAGAAGGACGAGAAAGTCGAGAGAAACGAGAAACTCACGACGTCTCCTCCAAGCCAGTTTGTCTTTCCCTTCGTAGGCCACTTCCATTCTGATCCAGCGTTCATCGCCCACTTGAAGAGGTCATCGTTCGATGCTCGATCCATAGCTGCTGGGCGGGGAGCGTCGAACTCGTACTCCAACGGACTCCAGACTCTTCCTCCGACCTTGGACTCGTCCGCTCGATGGGTGGGAGCGTCCGTGTTGAGAGTTCCTCGAAGGACCATCCGTTGCTTGGGAGGGAGAGATCGGATCCAGGTCTTGTTCGAACGGAAAGGGGTCTTGGGAGGGATCCAGACTTGGGCGGGGGGGTTCGCAGGGTCGTAGGGAGGTTCGACTTCTCCTTCTTCTCCTTCGACGGCGTTGAAGGAAGAGGAGGTAGAGCTCAGAGAACGACGAGGGAGGAGGAAGGAGCGAGAGGAGGAGGAGAGTTTGAGAGCGAGTCGAGAGGAAGAGGAAGCCTGGGAGGAGAGAGGGCGGTGAAGGAGGGGGAAGGCAACCATCTCGGGCGGTCTGGGGTCGTGGTTTGAAGAGACGAGGGAGGAAGGTGAGAGGAGGAGAGGGAGGTGAGCTTGGTCGACTTTTTTTATTCGGGCCGAATCTATCAGGTTTTGTTATGAAAGTTGGATCTAGAGTTCTTTGGCCCGAGATAGACACGAAGGTCTAAAATCTCTCGATATATCAACGACCTTCTTCTTCGACACAGGCGAACGACGGCGGCGAGCGAGCTGAGCTCGACCTCCTTCCCCTTCCTCTTGTCCCCTTTCAACCCTCACCACCTGAATCATCCAACCTCCTCGATCTATATCTCCGAACCGACCTCTATCAACCCTCTATAGAGCCATGAATCGAGTCAGTTCTCTTGACATCTCCGGCTGTCTCCGTTGGCGAGAGGGAAGGGAGCTAGAGCTCAAGCTGACCTCCCTCCTACCCTACCCTCCCCGCCCTTCGCCCTTCTCTCAGCTTCCAAATGAGCTTATCCTCGAGATCTTCAAGTTTAGTAGTATCCCAGGAAGGAACTCTCTCTCTCTTACCTGCTCAAAGATGAACAAGGTCAGTTCTGTTTTCGTTATCAGTCGTTCAAAGGAGCTCGCTCACCTCGACCCTCCTCCTCCCTCCTCCTCCCTCTCCTCGTTCTTCTAGATCTCTCGTCCGGTCATCCTTCGATCCATCACAGTCACCCTCACAGGAGACTCCAAGGGAAAGGCTCGTCTCCTAGAGGTCTCAACCAGAGAAGATCTAGCTCTCTTCTGCAGGTGAGTCGGGGAACGGCTGCTCTCCTCTTTCTCGCTCTCTCGCTGACCCTCAAGTACCCTCCTTCCTTCTTACCAGAGAACTTACCATCACCCTCGACCATTCCTACTCCTGGGATCGTTCATCGCTCGAAGAAGTCACGACCAACCTCCTCGCCACGATCCTCCACCTTCGAAACCTCGACATCCTCCGCGCCGGTCAACTCGTCCTCCCTCCCGACGTCGTTCAAGTCATCCTCGATCATCCCAGACTCTCCATCCTCGACAATCCACCTTTCGTATCAGGTCTCGGTCTCGCCGAAGGTCCAGACGCTCTTATCATCCCCTCCTCCTCCTCGTCGCTCATGAAGAAACCTCCCCTTCGCGTCCCCATCATCTGCACCGGCTCTCAGGACGACTCCACCAACTTCCTCTCCTCCCAGTACCCCGTCGAAGTCACCAACGCCGTCTTCCTCTCCAACAGGTTCGAGTTCGAAACCCTCCTCCTTCTCGACCGACTTGTCCTTCCTCCGTCGCGTCCCTGGACGCCCATCCCTTCGCTCCGAGAGATCTGCATCACTCCAGCAGCTGCCAGCTCGGAGAACCTCGGAGCTTGGATTCATGGGATCCTCGAGGCTCAGCCGATGATGGAGAAGATGTCGATCGAGTTTGGGAAGCATGGAAATCAGTTGGGAGACAAGGAGAGGATGAGGAGGTTGGGGAAGGTGAGGTGGTTCGAGCACCTCGCGTTCTTGCATCGAGAGCCGATTGCTGGGTGGTCTTCGTGGAGGGATCTAGCACTGGGAGCGACGAAGGATGGGATCACGGAAGCTTCGTTCTCGTGGACAAACTCGGTTCGTTTCGTCTTCCTCTCTCGATCTCGACGTCTTGCTTTCTCGATCTGACGCGTCCCTTCTCCCTTCTCCTTCGCTCTCCTCAGAGAGGTATCGCTCCCTTCCTCCGAAACGCAGGAGTCAACCTCCCTGCTCTCACTTCCCTCGAGCTCGTACACGGTCTCGAGTTCCCCGCCTGGGTGAGACTCTTTCCTTCTCGTTCATCTCGTCCTCGCGACCTGACCTGTCCCCTCTTCCCTCTTCGCAGAACGACATCCTTCGCGCCCTCTCCCACTTCCCCTCCCTCACCTCCCTCCGGCTTCGAGGCTTCCTCCTTCCTTGGACGATCAACTCCCGAATCCTCTACTGCTCCCCTTCCTGCTCAGCCATCGTCAAGCGCGTCCACCCCAAGATCTGGAACGAAACCGAAGACGAAGGAGGAGCTCTCGCAGCTTGGGAGCATCATCTACTAGCAGGAAACCTCGCCAGGATCCGTTCGCTCGCCAACGTCCTCCCTGACGGGTGCGAGGTGCTCTGGAATCCGACGTTGACGGGGAACAAGAGGGCTGAGAGACAAGGGGAGGCGCCGTTTGGGACGTGGAGGTGGACGGTTTTGGGGAAGGAGGGGCAGGAGGAAGCAAAGTTGGTGGAGAAGGAGAGTGAGGAGGACGATGGGGTGATCTTGCCGAGGTCGTTGAAGATGATGGAGTCGTTCTGCTGGGTCTGTCACGATAAGGACTCGTGCGACCTGCCAGAGTGGGAGGAGGTGTTTAGGGAGACGTTGGAGAAGAGGTGCGGATCTTCGAGTCTTTTCTCTCGACGCGACGACGACTCTTCTGACCTCTCCTCCTTTTTGGCCTCGCCTCCCTTACAGGAACATGAAGATTCTCGACGACTGGGACCTCTCTTGCGAGTCGGTGTGTCGAGGTGAAGCAGTGGAGTGGGACGAACGAGGAGCTGGAGACGACTGGGGGCAAGTTTGAACTCTTTCTTCTTCCTTCGTCCTTCGTTCGTTTCGTTTAGCTGACTTCAAAACATGTCTCGTGCTTCTTCGTCAGATCTCCGAAGCCTGAGTTGTCCGAACCCGCGGATGAGTAGGGAGACGCGTCGGCTGGGACGATGTCTTGGCCGCGTCGAAGCTTTTTATCTTGTCTTGTTTCGGTTTGCGTATCTCGCTTGAGAACGAATTTCGTAGTGTACGATGCTTGTTTGTAGCTGCTTTGTAGTGTGATCATGTTCGATGCCCTCGAAACCCTAGAGTCAGCAGAAAGACGCGAGGCGAAGAGTCGTCGCGTCGTTCGACTCGAAGCGACGTGTTTCGAGGGAGACCAAGGGCGCGGTCGCGTAGGAAAACATGACATAAAGGTCGTAAGGTTCGTAAGCACCACCCAAACTGCAAACCGAAGAAGAGACTACTCAAACAGAGAGCCTCACGACCTCTTCCAAATCCATCTCCTCCACCCACCCTTCCCCTCCCCTTCCTTCGCTCCCGACAACGACGACGACTCCTCCCCAGCGATCCCGACATTCTCCACCGCCTCCCCGTCCTCATCGAACACAATCCCCGTCTTCGCCTGCACCAGCTGCTCCCACGACGTCGTGTTGAGGTTGAGTCCCACGGAATCGAAGACCAACTTCTCGACCTGCTTGTTGGTCGTGAGACCGATGAAGGCGGTGTCCTCCTTGCTGTTTCGGACCATGAGCGATCGGTAGGGCTCGGTTTGAGGGAGTTGCTTGAGTTGGGTTTGGATGGATTCGATCCGAGCTGCTCGAGCTTTTCGTTCGGCGGCGAGTGAACCTCGAGGACCTGCTTTGGCTTCGGCGAGAACCTGTTCCTCGAGAAAAGAGGTTAGGGCGAGTCAGTGGACCGGAGAGAGATAAAGAGCGCTCCAGAGTGTGCTGACCTCGAATCTACGGGCCATCTTGGCGAGGTGACCTTGACGGATCCGCAGGTCGACGAGCGCGTCGTAGAGAGCCATGTCGACTTTGAGGTGATCCCTGAAAACGACAAGGAATGAGAGGAGAGGTCAGAGAGGGTTCGAAAGACCTTCTTCGGCACTTCAACTCACCTCGAAAGAACAGTCGTATCCTTGTACTCGGCAGCAAAATCGTAGGAGTGACTGAAAAGCGAGGAAGATCAAACACGCGTCAGTCGACCATCGAAACTCACCCTCGACGTCCAAACTCACCTCCTCTTCAAGCTTCTCTTCCAAACCTCATCATCAACCATCTCCTCTACTGCTTTATCTCCTTCGGAACTGCCCTCTCCGCCGAGACCTCTCGTCTCCTCCCTCTGATGCCTCCAATCTCGAAGCTGAACGTCGTCGAACCAGCTCTCAAGCGTCCAAGCTCGTTTCAGCCCTCTCCTCCTCGTTCGAGCGTTCGTGCTCATCATCGAGACAGCTGACTGAGAGGCGAGACTTCCCCATTCCGCTCGAAGGGAAGCGCTGGATCCCTCTAGGCCGGTGTTGGAATTTGGAGGATGGAGGAGGTAGTCGGCGGAGGAGGGAGCGGATTGAAGGTGTTCGTTGTAGGGAGATGGCGATGGGATCGGACCTGAGGGTTCGACCGAGGAGATGGGAGCGGAGGGCGAGAGTCAGCTGAAGAGCCAGAACGATCGACGAGGAATCTCGAAGCTCAAGGGAGGAGGCGAGATCAAACGTACTCGAGGCTGAGAACTCGCCGTCCGAGAGACCTTCTCCTTCCGAAATCATGACGATAGGTATCGAGTCGCCGTTGTAGTGAGGTTCCGAATCCGAGTTCCCAAAGTCCGTTGTCGTCTTCTTTCCCCTGCGAAGCGAGAAAAACAACGGAAAAAAGCGGTGTGTGAGCGCGAAGCGACGACGGCAGCCTCAGCCCTTCCCTCCGTTCGTCTGTCCTCCTTCCGCGGTCGAGATGGACTCACATCCCCATTCCTCTCAATTTCCCAGCAATCTTGCTCACCCTCCCTCTCTTGTTCTCCACCGACCTCCTCCCGTCCTCCAACCACCTCCCGGTCTCCCAGAGGTTCTCCGGCTTCGTCCCTTCTCCCAACCAGAGATACCTCAGCGAGTCCATCTTGTCCCTCTTGGAGTAGAGCTTGATGTTCCGAACGAACTCCTCGATCTTCGAACCTTCGATCTCCTCGCCTGCGTTTCGGCCGTGGTCGTCTCCGTCGGACATGGGAGGAGGAGGGAGGTGATGATGGGGATGGAAGAGCGTCGAGAGGGAGAACTTCTGTAGCACCTTCTTGGTGATCTTCTTGGATTCGGATTGGATGGAGGTAGAGTGAACGGAGTGGATCCGTTCGACGAGGTCGATGCTGAGATAGGGAGAAGGAGGGAGGATGCGTTCGGATTTCTGATCGCGAAGAGGGAATCGAACCTGGAAAGATCAGCGTCAGACGCATCGGACCAGACGCGCCACGAGTCGAGAACGTACCTGAAAGGCCCTAATCGCGATCTCGAAGTCGCCCAGCTCGTAGAGCGGATCTTTTGAGGACTGTGAACGAAGCAAATCAAGATGAACAAAGTCAGCTCGCGGCATCGTCGTCCTCCTCTCTTCTCGTACCTTCGCCTCTGCCACCTCTTCCTCGCGACCCACCTTATCGAATCCCAGCTCAGCCAGCCTCATCCTCGTAGCCCACACAGTACTCAGTAGCCTCGCGACCATGTCCGTCTCCAAAAGGTTGTTGTGCGAGTCTGGAGCCCAATCCCTGCCGACGAGCTCCTCGAACTCATCCAAGCCTCGCATGGTGTCGTTGCAGAGAAGACCGTCAATGGGCCATTCGTAGAAGCCGAAGTGGGCGAGAGCAGCTTGGAGGAGTTGGACGAGGAAGATGGTGGTGGGGATGATGTCGGCGGACTGAGTAATGTTTTCGGGAAGGCAGTACTTCTTGAGGAAGTTGGCTCGGATTTGCTCGCTTGGAACGACGGGGAGAGGGGTGAGTTCGTTAGGATTCGTCTTCTAAGAGAAGGAGAAGACGAGGCGACGCCGAGAAGAGCGACACAAGGGGAACGAGGGTCGAAGGGACGAGGCGAACTCACTTGATCGGACCAGGCTCCACCTGAGCCCTTCCAGTCAGCCCCATCCTCAAGAGATTGAGCGTCGCGTAGAACGAGTCCTTAGACTTTCGAAAGTCTCCTCCATGGACCTGCATCGGAGAGAGACCGACGGGATAGGACGACGACGAGACCGCGAGGACCTTGCCGTGAGAAGTCTGCGATCGAGCAAGCAACCGAAGAGGTCAGAACTCGACGATCAGTAACGCTGACGTGCCATAAGCGTCCATGACCACTCCTCGATACACTGGGAGGCGAGGGAAGAGCAGCACACGAGTCAATCGACGAAGAAGGTCGAGCTCACCTCTCGAACTCGAGACATGCCGGAATGAGACAGATACTCCATCGTTCGTCGTTGATCTTCTTCAGCGTCGGCGAGGGAGATGTAGGGGAAGGGCTGAAGCAGATAAGCTCTGACCTGAGGATCGTAGGATGGGAGCAGAGAGACGAGTCAGCTCAAGGTCGAAGGAAGGAAGGGAGAGCTCGGTGAGGACCGAGATCGAAAGAAGCGATAGAACTCACGGTATCCTGATCTACTCCAGTCCACTCGAGGAACAGAGGCATAGTGATGTCTCTGTCGCATACCCTGAGAGCATGAGAAGCCAAAGAGAGGAGATGATGAGCTTCCATCGTGGGAAGAAGCGATGAGCTCGCTCGTTCCTTCCCTCCCTCCTTTCGACTCACCAGGGTCCGACAGCGAACATCTTGAACCCCTTGAGCTCAACTTCGTCGATGATCTCATAGTTCCTGAGCTCGAGGGGTAGATCCTCCTCCTTGGGGTGTAGTGTCGGGATGAGGACTCGATAGGAGGATGCTGAAGGTCGACTTCCTCGAGAGGAGGTTGACGTCCGAGGAGGCGGAGTGGGAGAGTTGAGTCGCTGAAGACGAGGGGAGATCGGGGAGGTTGGATTCATCGAGTTGACGCAGGCTAGGATGAGGATGAGGAGAGTCCAATGAGCATGCCAAAGTTGAGCAAATGGTGGGTCGACTGAGTGAAAGAGGGAGGGAAGAAGAGAAGGAAGGGCGAGCTTACTCTCGTTCCTTCCCTCCTGACGCCCACGCCCTTCCCTCCCTCCCCTTCCTCTTCCTCTTTCAACATGGCCGTTCTTTCTGTGACCCAGGTCGCTCAGCTTCTCAGACTCTCAAAGGACCGTCAACCTGCATCTTGGCACGAAGCAGAGATCAAGGAGGGGGATATCGTCAAAGCGGGAGATCGTTTGATCTGCGTAAGGGCGTGAGCTCGAAGGGCTTCCCGTCACTCTTTCGATCTCGACAGCTGCTAATACCTACATCTCGTTTGTTCGCTTGTTGCAGGACATCTAAGACTCCTTCAGCTTGGAGCAAGACCGACAAGCATTCGTCGTGAGTGGCTGCTGGCGTCTCTTCGACCCCCCACCCCTGTCGCGCTCCTCCTCCGTTGACTCTTCTCTTTGTGCTCCTGCCAGGAGGAGCTCTGCTCTCAGTACCTCCCCTCCATCGTCTCCACCTTCAACTCCGCAGACCATCCCCGTGTTCGCGGCAACTACGGAGGAATCCTCAGGACGATCGTCCAAGCCAACAGCCACTTCTTCCGTCGCTTCCTTCGTGAGCGTCCCAACGAGGCGGTTGCTTTCTATCTCAAGATCTCATTCGAGGTTTCTGGCCTTTCTCGGTTCTTGGACACCACGTCGGTTCGTGTTCATGGCCGAACACGGCGTTGAATGTTCAGCCTGCTCTCGATTCGTTCTGACCCGTTCCCCTTCGTCTTTCTCTGTTGACCTCAGAACCAACCTGGTGGGCCACAGAGCGTCGCCAGGGTCCTTCATACCTACTTTATCATCATAGCCTCCATCTGGAAGCATCTTCCCACCAGCGTTACCTTCCCAGTCCTTCCCTCCTCGCTCAAAACTGACCTCGACCTTTTCGTTCGTCGCGTCGAAACCGACCTTGAGCTGCAGACCTCGTTCTCCCCTGACGAAAAGGAGAGACAGGGACTGCTATGCATTGTTTCTGAACTTGCTGGGGGTGCGGATCCGAGGGAGCTAGGACGAACCCTCAAGGCGGACAAGAAGGATGATGGATGGTGGGATTGCGAGTGTCGAGTTCAAGAGTCGTCCGGTCACGTCGAATCAGACGAGGGGAAGGAGATGATGGCGTGTTCGAGAGTGAGCGAACCTGCTCATGTTTCGAGCCTGTTTATCATCGCTTGCGATTGCTGACCTTTTCGCGACTTGTCGTCTTCTTCATCGAACAGTGCCTCGCCGTTCGTTACTGCTCCAAGGGTCCGCTTCTCGATACTTTTTTTCTTCTAACCCCTTTGCTGACTCCTTATTCTCGTTTCCGCTCATCAGAACACCAGAAAGCCGACTGGAAGAGACATAAGAAGTCCTGCTTCAAGCCGACGTGGTGAACGGTTCGACGCGACTCGGCTCGTCAGCTCTTCTTCCCCTACCCTCTTTAGTCCTTCCCTCGTCGCAAAGCTCACCGCCTCTCATGTTCCCGTCGTCTCGCAGCCGACTACAAACAACCTCGTTCGTCCCCCTTCCTCCCATCATCTCGTCGCGTCGGGTTTGACTTCTCGAACTGATCGCTCGTTCGGTCTCCCTTCTTCTTCTCACCCCAGATACCTCTGGTTGTCCTGTCGCCATTAAATATGAACGTACCTTTCGTCTCGAAGTGATCGAACAGAAAGGACGTCCCCTTCGCCTTCGAAAAAGAGCGAAGCCTCGCCGCGACGACGCGTCTCCTTCAACTCGACTTCGACCTTCTCGGCTCTTTCCGTTCTGGTATGTATCGATATGAGTGAACCGAAGGACATTCATAAAGAGCCAAGGGTAGAGTAGGGTAGCCAACGAGGTGGTCGTCATATGAGGAGAGGTCGTGAGAGGGTTTCGTGAGAGAGGACGCGTCGAACGTCGACGAGGCTTGTTTGTGAGGACGAAGGAGGAGCTGATGGAAGACGAGGGGCGAGGCGAGTCAGAGATGGGGTACGGAATCTAAGGGGAGGACGAACGAAGAGACTGACTTTGTGCTGAGCGATCGAAACGAATGGACTCCACGATCAAGGCGAGCCGTACTGATCCCAGTACGTTCCAACAGGCGGGAGGTTCAGCTGAGCGAAAGAGGGATAGAGACAGACCGGGTTAGTCTCTTCAATAGCTGAGCTCGAAGGGGCGAAGACAGAGGGCTGACCTGCGTTTTCCTGCGGTTGCGAGGGAAGAACCAACGCGACGCGTCGAGGTCAGCGTTCGATCCCTCCCCACTCGCGGTCATCAAGAGTACGACACAGACTCAAGAGCTACTCACTGTCCTCGCTCAATCTCCTTCTGAATGGCCTCGTCATCCAACTCCTCGAGCCAAACCCAGTCCTCCATCGTCCTCTTCGCAGCCTTCACTCCAGCCTCGGACTCCTGAAAGACGACTCGACAGATCTTCTCGATCATCATCTCCGGAACCCAAACGACCACAATCCCCTTCTCGAAGGTCCACCCGTCCCCACATATGAAGCTATCCATGATCTTGAACTCGTCAGGAAGAGCGTTGAGCAACATTCGATCGTCGTCAAAGAAGTAGCACGACGTTTCCTCCCAGTCGAAAAAACCCTCCTCGAACATCCCCTCGTCGTCCTCGAGATCGAAGGGTCCTCGAAAATCGTCCTCGTCGACGTGGAGGATGATGGTCGCGTTGGGGTAGGAGGTTCTCCAGATCTGGGAGTGGAGGAGGTGTCGCGAGAGGGAGAGGTCGACGGAGACGATGGGGGACGAGGCGAGAAGTCCTTCGAAGATGGCAGGTTTTCTCTTCTCGAGCTTCTCTCGAATGGGACGATCGACCTTCTCCCATCCGTCTCGATACTGCTCGTCTCCCTTGAGGACGGCTTCTCGAACGAGCTTGATGAGACGATCCTCCTGACGGTTCCACCTCGTTTCGTCGTCGACCTTCTCTGGATCTGCTTCGAGGAGAAAAACGCGTCTGAGGTTGGGGAACTCGACCTTCGGGATGGGGATGAAGTAGTCCTCGATGGCCAAGGGGTCTGCTCCCTTCTTGATGACCTGCTCGACCCTCTTCAGGGCGAGGTAGACGTCCGCTTCGATGTTGAGCTCGCGAACCCAGCTCCTCCTTCTCTGAGCTTCCTCTCCGACGACGAAGATGCCTTGGGTGGGGTGGAAGAAGATGTGCCAATCCTTAGCGTTGAGGATGGTGACTGAGTGGAAGAAGTGAGGGAGGACGAGCTCGGTGAAGCCTTTGGAGATGAGGAGGAGGTGGAAGGTGGACGAGACGGGAGTGAAAGGGGAGGAGGGAATGGAGAGTCGGTCGAGGCAGAAGGTGAAGAAGAGGATTCTTTCGAGAGCCTCGACGGGGAGGGTGGGGAGATTGGGCATGTCGAATGAAGAGTGAGGAGGGCAGAGGTGGCCGCTTTGGAGAAGGGGGAGGGCAGGAAGGAAGGGTGGGAGCGAGTGGAAGTTCGAGCTAGTTGAAGGTCAGCGAAGGAGCTCCCATATTCCACGGCCTTTGTGAGGGTCGTCAAGCGGGAGAATTCACTCGCGGTTGTTCCATAGCGCTCCCATCATGGATACGCGATAGAAGAATGATAATCGTGAAACGTAGGTGTTGAGACGAGGGGGTAAATGAAGCTAAACGAGCAGGAGCAGATGCAGACGAGAAGTAAACGCGAAAGAAGGTGTGTGGGAGAGAAGGAGTACACGGAAAAACGAGGACGAGATGAACGAGATGATGAGAAGGAGATGAAATCGAGATAACAGCTAGAAAGTTCATAGAAGCTCAATCTAGACCTTCGTCTCCGACGACGACGAGGCCAGACGCGCTGCCCTCGCCTCGTTCCTCTCCAAAGCCAACCTCGCCTCCTCCTTCTTCCGATCCAGAACAGCGACGGTAGCCCCAGTGGGATCTCGCCAGATTCCATCGGTGTCGATCCTGCGAGAAGAGAAGAGAAGGGAAGAGAGAAGAGGTCGTCAGCTCGACGTCTGCGAACCCACTCGAGGTCGCGTCGAAGGAATCGAAGCAAGAGAGTCGAGAACTCACTGCCCGTAGATGTGAGTGTTTTGGTTATGATGCAGACCATTGATCCAGTCCTCGCAGACTTGCCGAGAGTCGAGAAGGACGTTGACCTGCGTGGAAAACGGAACATCAGAGTCAGCGTCGAGGAACGAACAAACGAGAGAGATGAAGAGAGAGATGAACTGACCTCCTGCGAGTGATACCAAGACTGAGTGTCCTGGTTTCCATTTCCAGCCATTCCGACGCAGTCGTCGAAGATGGCGAGCTTGACGTGACAGTTTCGCTGTTTGATGGCCTGAGGGAAGAGAGGGAGAGAACGAGTCAGTTCGAGGAAAACGGACGCGAGGACGAAGAGAGGAGAGAGGACTCACTGCGTTGAGAGGTCGACTCTGGTCTTTTCCGACGTACCTAGAAGTCGAGAATAGGGACGTCAGTCGAAGTTCGATGGGGGATGCAGGAAAAAGCGAGAGAAGGAGGAGAACGAGACGAACCAGTAGCACTTCAAGAAGTTCTCCTTCCCACACTTTCTCAGCGTCTTGAACATCCGAACGACGACCTCCTCGTTGGTTCCTCCTTGGAAAGGTATCGACTCTCCTTTGTCGTTGAATCCTGAGCGAGCGAAGGCGAACGAAAGCGGTCAGTCGACGCGTCGAACGAGACGCACATTGAGCGAGCGCGAAGTCGGACTCACCGAGTCCGAGGTAGAGTATGACCTCCACTCCTCGCTTGCAGGCATCGATAGCAGCATCTACAGCGGGTCGAGCGTTCCATGTGGGCGTTTGGCTGATCGAAGGAAAGCACGAAGAAGGTCAGCGAGAGACAAAGAACTCGAAGCTCGAAAGCTCGACGCGTCTGTTGGCTCGTCCACTCACATGAAGATCCGCTTCTTCGCGAACTTGAAACCAGCGAGCCAAGCAGCGTTCTGAGGGTTTCGAAGATCCTGGTGACCAGGCATCTGAGAACGAACGAGAACGTTGAGGAGGGGTCAGATGCTCGAACGAAGAGGGACGAGGAACGGAAGACGAGACGAAACTCACTCCTCGAGGTTTCCGATTCACGAGCACCATAGGGAAGGGCTTGTGAGGAGCGTGAAGCATGTGAGGCATGAACTGATCGATCGCATCCGAGTCGTCGACGGTCGGTAAAGGTTCAGAGAGGACTCCAGCGTCTGCGAGGAGGGGAAGTCGAAGTCAAAGTCAGGATCCGAGACTCAACCTCGAACGCGACGAGAGTTTCGAACTCACTGAGTCTCTTCGTCATCTTAGCCAACCTTCCGAGCACCTCCTCAGGTATAGGAGGCTCCGAGATGGTAATCCTCTTGGTCTTCTCTGACGATCCTCGAACCCTCTCGCTGTCGTCCTCGCTGAGATCGTCCGGATCCTCGACCACAGTCGTCGCTTGAGTGTCGTCCTTGAGATGAGGGTTGCGGTCGTCCAGAGGGTCGGGAGAGGAGGCGAAGACTCGGTTTCCGCCGAGGGTTGGGGACTCGGGAGGGGTGTGGAGGGGAGTTTGGATGGCGTTGGAGGAGGTGACGGAGGGAGCGCCTCGAGTCGGGGAGGAAGGGACGGCGGCGGCTTGAGGAGCGGAGGAGGTGCTGGGAGAGGTGAAGGCGTGTTTTGGAGGAAGGTGATGAGGAGGATCGTTGGCGTGGACGTGGACGACTGTTAGGAGGAAGGGAACGATCAAGGTCAGACTCGAGAAGGAGGGAGCTCGGCCGCGTCGAAGACAAAACGACTCACCATCTACGCTCTGCCGCCGACTCGGACCTCTGCTGTTCGACCGACTCGTCGAAGGACTCTTCTCCCCACCCACACCAGCCAAGATCCCCTCCAACCTGGCCTCCAACCCTTCCCCAACCTCTCCAAACCAGCTCTGCTGCCTTGGCACCACAGGCGTCTCCGCCTCCTTCTCGATGATCGCTCGAACCAGATCCTTCATCCTCCCAGCCTTCTTCGCCTCCGTCTGCTTCCCAAGCCGTTGCGACTCGAGCAAACGACGCGTCGCTTCGGCAGCTCCAGAGAGAGGAACCTCCTTGAGCCACGGGTTGGAGTCCTGGAATCCGAATCCTGCGAGGGTTTCCGGCGGAGGAGGGACGGCGAGGAGAGGAAGGGTAGGGATCATCGGGTTGGCGAAGGAGATGAGAGCGGTGTCGTAGAGGGATTGGACAATGGGACCTTCGAGGTGCATCATCATTTCGAGGTTCGGTCGATCTGTGAGGAAAAGAGATGGGCGTGAGAATGAAGGAGAGCACGAAAACGCGAAGTCGAACGAAACGAACCTTGGATGTTGTTGGAGTTGAGGAGACCGATCTCTCGATCTATCACGAGGAACTTGGAATGGAAGGTACCGACGAGAGGTCGATGATAGTTGACGACCTGCATCTCGAGGTGAGGGATCTCGTCGGCTGTTGGGAGGTCGATGGCGGACCAGAGCTCGGGAGCGACGGGAGAGTGGTTTTGGATGAGCTGCAGAACGGAAACGAGGAACGATTCGTCAGCATGCGAGCTCTGCAGAGGGGATATATGGATAGCAGGGACTCGAACTGACCTGCTGGAAAGTACCTCGATCATACACGAGCTTCACGACGATCTTCTTCCCTCCCTCTCGACCGACGCGTTTGCTGAGCTCGCGAAGAGCGTCGCTGATCGTCTTTTGACTGTCTGACGGCTGCCAGTAGTTGGTGAACCTGTATCCACACACAACAGAGCAGTCAGCTCCACTCGACGAGAGCTGGAAGATCGAGATGAAGGGCGAAGAACTCACAGCAAAACCTCATGCTTCGCGTTCTTGATGCACGTCGCGTAATGAGCCATGATGTCGGGGATTCTGCACCACCAACACAACGTCAGCTCGAGCGATCAGCTTTCCATCAGCCTCTCTCCAACGAGTCGAGCTCCAACTCACAGAGAAATGATGGTAAGAGGTAGCGTCCCCGTCGACCCGAGCAGCGAAGGTGAGACCAGAGCCGACCTCGGCTCATGATTCAGAGTTTGCAGAACCGAACCGTAGATCTATCGCAACCAGAGGGTAGAAGAACCAAAGTAAGCCTCGTCGTTCGTTCTAGGGAGGGCCATCGAGAACAAGGTGTGAATCGCAGACCAGGCTGACGGGAGAGGAGAGGGAGTTCAGTCCAAATCGAGAAGGAGAGAGAGAGGCGCTGCCTCCTCCCTCTTTCCTTGTCATCCCAGGAGCTGTCCTGTTCCTCCCGCTCGCTCACGAGACCCACTCATCGCGGGCTCTACCTCCCCAGATACACGAGCGTCTCTGAAAGTTCGAGCTGAGCTGCACGGAGAGGCGAAGAGAGGAAAGAAGTGCGAACTCGGCGAGCCGGGGAGGCCGAGCTGAAGCTGACCTCTTCTCGCTTCCTCCCTCTTCTGTCTCTGCTCGTACGAGGGGAACTCGAGAGCTGCTGTCTCCTCGAGGGACCCCCAAAGACCTCCTACTGCCTCTACAGCATGGAACAAGCAGCTCTTTAAGCAAAGGGCCTGCTCTCAAAAGCTTCCCTCCTCTCTCTCTCTCTCTCAACTCCGCCAAGGTCACCTCTCCCTTCTCCCTCCCTTGCCCTCCCATCCCTCCCTGCTCCCCCCCTCCCTCCCCAGCTACATCTCCTTTTACTCACATCCAGAAACAGCTCACTAGGCTCCCTCTCCAAGCCTTCCCAATCCCCACTCTTCTTCACCAACTCCCTCTCCTTCCTCTTCTCCTCCTCCGTCCGTTCCCCCCTCTTCCTCTCCACCCCCGTCCCTCCATCGCTCACGAATCGGACCCATAGCCGGCTGAAGAGGTTGGGTTTGGGTAGGTAGTGGCGAGAGGAGCGGATGGAGGCGGGGGAGGTTGAAGAGGGGGAGGAGGCGAGGAGGGAGGTGAGGGAACGGGAGTGCTTGAGCGGGTGAGCTGAGGGGGGAGCAGGGGGAGAGAGGAAGTTGGGTGAGGAGGAGGAGGAGGAGGAGGAAGCGGGTTGGGTGAGAGCGAGAGTTCGAGGGGAGGGGGTGGTGAGGACCATGCTCGGGTCCGAGAGAAGAGAAGAGAGAGGGGAGAAAAGGGGGTCGTGAGGGTTGGGAGAGTGAGAGAGGTGAGACGGGGTCCGGAACGGAAGTAGGGAGGGAGAGGCTGCGATGCTTGGACGCACGCGAGCAGAAAGATCGTCACCTTTTTTCCTTGTTTATTCCTTCACTTGGGGGACATCAAGACGACGGTGGACATATATAGAGTAGAGAAACCGACAAACGAGAGGGTATAGAGAGAAACGAGGTATGAAGGAGCGAGGAGAGCGAGCACGGTGACATCTCGACCTCGCTGACGCGTAGAACAGCTGCGATGGTGCCGAAAGAACGAAGAGAGCACTGGGGGAGAACAGAACGGGGGCTAGCCCCATGCTTGGGTGGTGCTGTACGGCACACAGAAAACGAGAAGAAAGAACAAAGGTCAGCTCGGAGGGAAAGAAGCAAGGAGGCAAAGGGAGGCGAGGAGTCGACGGCCTGTGTGGGGGGACGCGAGGAGAGGAGTAGACGAGGAGAGGAGGAAGGGAGAACGAACCTGTAGTTAACGATGAGGTGGCCTTCTGTTGAGAAGCACTGTGCAACGAGGGCAGAAGGCGAGGGGGATCGGAGAGAAGGTCAGCGAGCACGTCGAGGTCATACGAGATCGCGACGAGGAGATCAAGGCTGAGACTGACCTTGAAGAGGTTGGAAACGGTGTCGTCTGGTGCTGGTGAGAAAGAGGAGTTGATGTAGGTGAACTGGGAGCGATAAAAGAAGACGAGGACGGGTCAGTGAAGCGAAGAAGGCGAGGGGAGGGAGGAGGGAGAGAGGAGGGAGCTCACGAGCGGGTCGTTGGGTTTCCAGTTGAGTTCTTTCCGCAGAAATTGGATGACGGCCTGAAAGTGTAAGAGAGAAGGTAGAGGTCAGCATACTGATCTCGAGATTCGAGCAGAGTGGAAGGTGTGGGCGGGAGAAGGGAGAGGCGAGGCGGAGTCGACCGTGTTGAGCTCGGTTCCTTCGCTGCGTTCCCTCCATCTGAGCTTCCGTCCTCCCCCTGCAGCTCTCGGATAACACAGACCTCATCTCCGAGCGAGCAAACTCCCGTTCTCCATCTCGGACGAGCTGCTTCGCGCGTATCGAAGCGCTCCCTGGCTCAGGCGAGAGGGAGAGGGAAGGAAGGTCGAGCTCACCTGAAATCGATTGCTCCCTGTGATCTTGTAGAAGTTCTGCTTCATCACTGGTGCTGATCCGACGGATTTGAACCGAACAACGACTAGGGAAGAGATGAGTCGAGTCGAGAAGAGGGAGGTGGAGAAAGGTGATGGGAGATCGAAGGGAGAAGTGGAGGAGGCGAGGAAGGAGCGAGCGATGTTGATAGCGAAGAAACGAGGTCAGCTCTCTATACTTCAGTTTCGCTCAGCTCATCCTAGAGCTTCTCTACGCGCTGTGCCTATCCACGAGAGAGACTATCTCGTACCTTTGCTCCCGTCCCTCTTCTTGTACTCCTCCAAAGCGAGTCGACCAGGTCCTGAATCTGGTCCTCCCGCGTGAGCTCCTGGAACGGGTGTTGCTGATGAAGATGGACCTGCCCAAGGTGTTGGTGAAGGGGAGAGGAGGGACCTCTGGCTCATATTAGGGAAGGAGGTCATGGTGGTCGATGGGGGAGATGGCTCACGGACGAGCCAGCCCCTTTGCCCTCCTCTCTGAAGCTCGAAACGAAACGCGCCAGCTCGACGTCGCAGGTTTCCTCCTCTCTCCCATCTCCCCCCTCCCCATGATCTTCCTCCCTCTTCTTCTCTCTTCCCTTCTCGTCCCCTCGATAGCGTCGGCTGAGGAGGCTACCCACCAAATCGTCACTATCCACCATCGAATCCTCCCCTTCTCCTCTTCGTCTGCTCCTTCGTTCACTCCTCGGCTGAAGGTTCGACTGGACTCTCCCCTCTCTTCTGAAGGACTCGCCTCTTCGCTCCCTACGTCTTCACTGGAGATTCTGAAGGACGACTTGGGCGTCATAGATGCATCAAGAGACGAGTGGTATCAAATCGCCCTCCAGGTAGATGGAGAGGGAGAGAGCGAGTGGGCTTTCACAACCGTCAAAGCCGTCAGTTCATCTCCCTTCCTTCCTTCGTTCCTTCGACGTCCTCTCTCTCGGATCATGAGCTCTACAGCTCCACCTCCAAGCTCTTCTCAACCTCCTGCTGACTCCCTACTCCCTCCCTGCCCTCTCTCGCTCTCAGTGCCAACTTCTTCTGCCCTCCTCTTCTCGACAAGATCTCCTCACCCTTCACTTCCCTTCCTCCTCCCAAACTCCCTTCCACCTCTCGTACGGAATCTACAACATCCCAAGAGACGGATCTTGCCCTCCTCCTCTCTCCACCGTGGACTCGAGACTCACCGCGACTGAAGGGTTCAACACCACCCTCAGGCTCAAGGGCTCAGAGTCGACTCAGTCGTGAGTCTTCAATCTCCTCCTTCGTTCCTTCACCTTCGACGACGGGCTCGTTCCCTCCTCTCGAGCTGCTCGCTGACTTCGTTTGCTCTTCTTCGCTCGGTCTCGCCTGTTTTCAGTCCCATTCTCTCAGCACCTCCACCCCTAGACCCAACAACAGGTCGAGTCGTCGTCCCAGAGGTTGAAAAATCGTTCGTCCCCGTCGTCCATCTCCCCACTCGCCTCTCCTTCCCTCTCGTCCTAACCCTCTCTCCCTGCCCTTCTTCCACCTTCACAGTCTGATCCAGAAGTACTGGATGTACGCCGTGATTCCTATAGCTATGCTTCTTTGTGAGTCAAGCACCCACCCCTACCTCGACTACCTCTCCGTCGCCGGGTCTTTCCTTCGACGTCGACCTCTTCCCCTCCCTTCCGCCCCACCTTTCCCTCCCCCAAACTGACTCCCCATCCCTTCCCACCCACCTCCACCACCCAAAGTCCTCCCCGACCAGCCTGGAGAAGAAGGCGCTGCTCCTGCGAAGTGAGCTTCGCCCTCCCCCTTTTCCGTCGTCGGTTGGGCTTTGGTCTTCGTCCCTCCCCCCCACTTGTATTTGCAGATCTTTATGCCCCTACACTCGACCCTGCTCGCTCCGAAAGGCTCTCATTCCTCTCTCTCTTCCCTCCTCCTCTCCCCATCTCCTTCTTCCCTCTCTTCTTCTCCCCATCCCCCCCCCCCCCCTCTCTTCCCTCTTTCTCTCTCTCTCTTCGCTCCCCACCCCCATCGTCTCCCCCTCGTCGCACAGCATCTACCCTTCCCGTTCCCTCCTCCCCCTCAGAGGTTCGAACGCGTTGGCTCACTCGATTTCCCTTCGGGGTTCGAGGCGATGCGAGAACTTCTCAAAGTCGTCCGTTTGAAGGAGCTTCCCCCAAAACCTCTACGGGAGGTTTCTATAAAGTGATGCCTGAAGCTCTTTCTTGCTTCATCGATGTGTCTGTTGGGGGTGGGTGGGAAGGGGGTTTGAGGCGTTCGCGAAGGCAAAGAGACAGGTCGTTTCGTTCGCTCGAACGCGACGACGTGTTCATGACCCGAGCGAACGCGTGTCCCCCCCCCCCCTCTCCCCGCGGCGACGTTCAAGACCCTTCTTGCTCCATCTACTTCGTCCGGTTAAAGAACGCTTTCCGAGTGAGCCTTAACTTTGCAAACTTCATGGAGCAAGTCGTTTTTTGGACGTCCCTTTCTCGTCCTCCCTCACCCCCCACCTCCCTTCTTTTCGGCTCGACGCTGGGGCTGGTGCTGGGCTCCCCAGTTTGTTTTCCTGCCTTTCGGTTCGTCCTCTCTGAGCAACACCACCGTGATTGCTTGAAGGGGATGAGGTGAGGCAGGATCGGTGGGGGGTTCGCACCTTTTCGTTTCCTCTCCTCTCTCTCCCCTTCCTCCCTTCTTCTTCTCCTGCCCTTCCTCCTTCTCCCTCCTTCCTCCCCGGACCTTGACCCTTCCTGCTCTTCCTTAATCCCTCTCTCAAGTCCTCGATAGTCGTTGACTTGTGGGAGGCGTGATAGAGGGCAGGTCGGTTCGACGCTCGCTTTCCCTTCTCCCTTTTCTCTCTCCTTCCTCCCTCTTCCCCATCCTCCCCCTCCCTCCCATCGCATCCCCTCTCTCACACACACAAAGCATCTACCCTCCACGTTCCCTCCCCTCTCTCTTCGAGGACCGAACGCGTTGGCTCACTCGACTTCCTCCCCTCGGGGAGGTTCGAGGCGATGCGAGAAGTTCTCAAAGTCGTCCGTTTGAAGGAGCTTCCTCGATGTCTACGGGAGGTTTCTATAAAGTGATGCCTGAAGCTCTCTTTCCGGTCCGTTGTGGGGGTTTGGCGGGAGGGGAGGTTGGTCGGATGATGAGCCGGTCGAAGAAGCGACGATAGAGACGCGTCGCGTTTTCGAGCCTCGGACGCAAAGGCTTCGCGTCTCGGTCGGTCTGCTTTTTGTCCAGCTCGTGTCCCTCGCCCCAGCTTTATATTTCTCACTTCGATGTTCCTTATCTGATCATTTTGCTTTGCTACTAGACCACTGCCTTGCAAACGAGCGAGCGAGCAAGCACGTCGTCTCGCGACGAGTTGAGTCGAGTCGAATCGTTCTCTTCCCTCGCGTTCTTCTGTTCGTTACACTTTCAGAGAAGACCTGTTTCTTGTTCTGTATATCGAGATCGGAAGCAAACCTCGCTGCTCACCTATGTCTTGATCTTTCAGCTCGGTCGACAATAAGATTGTCGGCGAAAAAGAGATCGTCGCGTTTGGCAGCCCTCCTTCCCTCTCAGTTTTGCTTCCTTCTCGCTCAGATCTGGACAAAAACCTGCTGCTCGTCCACATTTCTTCTGGGTCCTTGTACAAATATCCACGCCCGTCAAAGATCTCGTCCCAAAGAGCGGAGAACCTCACCCTCTTTCGACCGAATGTTCTTGGAACGGTCGGACGGGGTTCCTTCCCTCTCCTCTCCCCAAACGGTCATCATGCCCTCCCCCTCCTACGCTTCCTCTTCCACCCCTCCTCAAGACCATCCTACCCCAGCAGAAGACGACGGCGACGAAGAAGACTACGAGGACTCAGACGCTGCTTCTACGGTCTCCTTCACACCGTCCGCTCAGGCTCTTTGGTTCTCGATTCGCGGAGGTAAGCTCGTTTTCTTCCCTCCTTCCTCTGCTCGTCTCATGCATCACTCTCGAAGCTCTTCTCGATCCTGATCTCGGCTCTTGTTTTGCTCAGGTCATACTTATCTTGCTGAGGATGACTCGTAGTAAGTTCTCACCCTCTACTCAAGCCCGAAGGGGACGAACGAAGGGAGGGAAAGGGAGAGGGAGAAAGGTCGGACCGCTCACCTCTCGTTCTTCCTTCCTTCCTTTCTGTTTCGTCCTCCTCTCTTCCCGACTTTCTTTCACCCTCTCTCCGCTACCCACAGCTGGCGACCAGTCGACCACGTCCACTCCGAAGTCGAAGAAGCTTGGGACCGCTGGAAACAGGCTACGTACAACCTCGTCCCTCCAGCAGCAGAAGGCATCATCAAGACGTTGATGTGTCGGCCTGGAGCGAGGATGCTCGATGTGGGTGCTGGGAGGAAGGCACTGTGGTTGATTGCGATGGCTATCAAGTGAGTACGAGGCTTTCAGATGGCTGGGAGAAGTGCCGGAGGAAGGGAACGGGCGGGAGGGAGGAGGGAAGGAGAGACGAGCGGAGGTGCGAGCTCGGACGAGACTCCAATGCTGATCTTATCTTCCCTGCGTGTTCCTGGTAGGTATCCGAAAGCTGAGGCTATAGCAGTCGATCTGTTACCTGTCGAGGATCGGTGTGTACATATTTCTTGTCTCAGCGAAGAAGCAGAGCGCTCGACCTCGATCAAGTTGAGCTTTGAGACGTGAGCTCGACTCGGAGCTGACCTGTTCTTCCCTTTCGTTCGTTCTTCGTGCAGCTACGTCCCTCCAGTGAGCTCATTTTCAAATCTCACTCTCGCTCTGGCCTCGATAACTGCAGCTGATACCTCTCTTACCCATCGCGTTTCTGCAGAATTGCTCCTTCGAGAGTAAGTTTGAGGTCTCTTCACGTCTCCCTCGTCATTTCAGGCTGCGACGATCTGTCTCGCCTTGAGCCTATCAGAGGCTCACACGTCTTCTTGTTTCCAGTCTGGGACGTTCTAGGTGGGCTGCCATAGTAAGTAGCCCCCTTTTTTCCTCGACTTCTCTGCAAGATCTCTCGCCGGACGTCGAAGGTTTCCGAGCTCGACGATCCGCGACGCGATCTGACCTCTCTCTCTCTCGCTCTCCCTTTCACAGTCCCGAAGCGCATTTCTCGCTGGTGAACCATAGTTGGTTTGTGTGGTACATGAAGGACAAACCGTATAGCTTCCTCGTCGACGAGATAGCGAGGGTTCTGAAACCTGGGGGATGTTGTGAGTTCCGTTGTTGTCATTTTCTCGCTCGTCGGCGTTCACTAATTTGTTCCGCTTCTTTACGGATCAACAGATATACTACTCGAACCCTCGAACGAGTGGGCATGTGGTGAGTCGAGTACCTTTTTCGCTGGAGCCGTTCGTTCGACTTGCTCTCGAAGCTGATCCGTTCTTTTCCCTCTGCTCGACGCGCCGTGATCAGAGGACGACTCGCCGCTTGAATCCAAGTTTCCTGCGATAGCCAACTTTCTCAAGATCTGTGAGCTTGTCTCGTACACTTGCCTCAGTAATCGGACGTCTGCATCACGAGGCTCAGACCTCGTCTCCGTGCTTCTCGTCTCGTCGAACAGATCGCCAAACCGCCATCGCTCGGGGGTCGGGGTACATGGAATGGAAGGACTTCAAGTTCGGCAAGACCGTCACGGACAGCAACAAGTTCTCTCGAGTCGTTGAGAGGATTCTGGAGACGCGACTCGGACCTCAAGCTCCTGACGATCGTCAGTTGATCTCGTCGACGACGCAACCTCACTCTCCTCCCTTTCTCGCTGACCATACCTCATTCTTCCTTGGTTCTAGCGCGTCTCAACAAAGCTGGAGCAGAAACTTTAGCGATCGTTCGAGCTGGCTATCGAGCCTGGGTACCTTTGCTCGCCGGCTACTCGGAGGAGCAGTCGATGGAGATGGAGGTTGAGGTGCAGAAGGAGCTCGACTCGTTAGTGGTGAGGAACATGGGCGATGGTCTCAGAGGGAAAGGTTCGTTCACGATCTCTTTCCATCTCTCCTTTCTGTCCTGTCGTTCTCGTCGAGCCGAGTCACTGACGTTCGTCCCTCTTCCTCGCATCGCGTTTCCCCAAAGTTGCTTGCCTCTGGGCTATTCGGAATCGATGATGTTTCGATACGAGCGACCCTTGATGTCAGTCGGAAGACGTCGTAACCTTGGTTCTGCAGCTTGAGGTCGACGACGGCCTCGAAAGGTCGCGCCGGAGTCGAGAGCTCAAGTGCGCGACAGCGGTTTTCAATCTTTTGTCGTCAGTATGCGTGAGACCTCACTTAATCGGAGAGCTTAGCCGGAACCTCGTGCGCCTTGAAGGAAGACGAGGGGCTGAGAGAGCGTGAGCGACGGTGAGTCTTCGAAATCAGTCGCGCTTCTTCGTCGTCGCGTTCGCTGACTCTCCTTCCGAACCAACATCTCTTCTACATCAAAGAGATCTCTCCCCTGGCACCCAGAATACAACTCTTGGCGCCATACACCAGTCCAGGCTTTGGTCTGCTCCGTCAAACGTCGCAGCCTCGAACGCCTCCCTCCGCGGTCGCGTCTCCAACCTTGCTTCCTTCTTTCTTCACTGCTTTTCCGTTCCATGCGTTTCATGCACTGGGGAATGCACCGCTCTGTTCAGATCAAGAGATCCCGAGCTAACAGTCGCAGCCTCGGTATGCGAGCAGCAGGATTGGTCGCTTGGGAAAAGCTGAAAGGCGACCCGCGAGCGCTTCTCTTTCTTCCCAACCCACAACCTCCCTCTTCCTTAGCATCATGCTTCTCTCTCTTCCCATCGCCGGCGCCATCGCCGCTCTCTCTTCCCTCGTCTCTGGTGAGTCGCATCTCCCTTCTTCGTCTCCACCGACAAGAACGAGTCGACCTCGAGCTGAACTGAATCTTCGTTCTCTTCGTCGTCTCATCTGCAACAGCCCATCCCGGAGCTCACGAACACGTCCATCTCTCCGCCAGAGAGCTTCAAGCTCAACACAAGAGGATAGAGCAGGTCGGAAAGTGCGATGCTGCTCTCGCGAAGCGACATGGCGCTTTGAGGGAGGAGAGGGAGCTGTCGCTCGCGAGGCGGACTGGCTTCGAAGCTCGAGCTTTCTGTGCGTTGTCCCTTCTCCTCGCCTCTTGGGCGGAGTCTAATCTTCAGCTGACATCCATCCCATGTCCTCTCTTCCAGACCCTGAGTTCCAAAACACCGTTCGCCCGACTTCGCTTCAACACGGACGCGTCGTCAGTCTTCATCTCGCTGGCCTGACCCTTCTTCGTCCCTCCCCCCACGACAGACCTGCCTCCTCTCTCCGGAGGTCACGGAAGGGCCTTACTACGTCGGAGGAGAGCAACATCGAAACAACATGTTCGTCCTCCGTCTTCCTCTACGCTGTCTTCATGCTCGCCTTTCCTCCTCGACTCTGACCCCGTCCCTCCCTTCTCGCTCCGCAGCACCGAGTCTCAGGGAGGTCTTGCTCTGCTTCTTGATATCGGAATCATGAACACGCAAACTTGCGAGCCCCTCGTTGGAGTCTTCGTAGATATCTGGTTCGGTGAGTTTTTCGACTCGCCTTCGGTCTTCGTCGCTCCTCGACCGGAGTCTCTGAGTCTCTTATATTATTTTTCCTTAGCCAACGCTTCCGGATACTACTCTGGCTACGAGAACGTCGATCCCATTACCGGTCAGAGCGTTGGAGAGGGAAACTGCGACGGTTCGAGCGACCCAACCCTCGGTGTCGACGACTGTCTGACTTGTGGGCTCGACCTTTCGCCTTTTATCTTGCTCGCACAACATCGCATTTGCTGACGCTCGGATCCCTTCCTTCGTCAATTATCTCAGCTGGCACCTTCCTTCGAGGATTCTACGAGACTGATTCGAACGGGATCGTCGAATTTGCGTCTACTTTCCCTGGATGGTGAGTCCCTTCTTCGAACTTCGAGACCGTTCTTAGGAAGTCCGGGACCCTTGTTGACTTGCTTCGCTCTCAACCTGACTTCTTGCAGGTATGGTAAGTCTTGAGTCGCTCGAAAGAGTTCCGTCCCCGTTCGTCGCGTCGTCTCGTCCGCTCACCATCTTTCACCCATTATTTTCCAACAGTCGATCGTGCGACCCACAGTTCGTGCCTTTGCTTATCGAACTTGGTCGAAATAGACGCTGGTGCCTTCATTGCAGCACCTCCGGTCGAGCGATCGTTGGGCTGACCTTTTCCCCTCTCTCCCCTCGCCTCCAGTTCACGTCAAGGTCCACGTCAACTCCACTCTCGCCGCCAACGGAACTCTCATCGGAGGCGAGGTCATCCACGTCGGACAGATCTTCTTCGATCAAGACTTGTTGACCGAAGTCTACTCGTGAACTCGTCGTTTCCCTCTCTCGCAGATTTGTTGCTGCTCGCTGACTCTTCTCTTCTCTTCTCCTTCTCAGGACTATCGATCCTTACGTGCCATGGAGAACCGGATCCAATCAGACTGCAAACGGTGAGCCCTCTCGTCTCCTCAGCTCTCGGCCAGTTGGACGAGTCGAGAGCAGAGGAGTTTCGAACGACGCGACTGAAGTGATCCTCGTCTGCGATCGCTGACTTTACTCCTTTCCTTCCCCAGTTGACGACATGGTCAGTCACATAGCCGACACTCTTCCTCGACGAGGCTCATACTGACGCCCTCGTTTCCTCGCAGTGGTTCACGGCTCAAGAAGAAACTGGAATGAACGCCGTCGCGTCCACTGCCTACCTCGGCGCGAGCCTTGCTGATGGGCTCGTCGGCTACATCACCTTGGGAGTCGACGCTGGTACCGACGTCATCTCCAGCTACGTCAACTCCACCTCGGTCCCCCTCTACTCAGGAAACTCGACCGGATCAACCAACGAGACTGCCGTCGCGAGTGGAAGTGCTGGAGCGGTTCGTCCTTCCCTTCCCGGGACTCTTAGTCCAGATCAATGCGCTGACGTCTTTCCTCTTGCTCCTCCACTAGTCTTCGGTCTCCTCGACTTCGACTGGTGCTGCCGCTAGTTCTGAGAGCACCTCGGGAACGACCACCTCGTTCGTCCTCGTTCGCCTTCGTTCTTTCCTCCTTACCTCTTGGACTCGAACTGACCTTCCTTCTATTTCGCAGATCTGCTACCCGAGCTATCGGAGCCCTCTCTCTGCCTGCTTTCATGGCTGGCGGAGTCTTCGCCGGTCTCTTCTGAGCTCTCGTCGAATTCACGTCGAATTCTCCTCGTGGAGCTTTGGGCCCTTAGGATTAGCGATAGGAACAGACGATAGAGTTATTTTTCCTTGACGGATCGGTGAATAGCTATGGTCTTTTTCTCACCCTGACCTTCCGAAGGCATGAAAGTGTGGCCTCAGCGGCGGAAAGACGAAGCCTCCGACAGCGCGACGCGTCCTCTCCTCAGGGTCGCCTTTGCACTTTCCAGCTCGAAGACTATCCTAAATCCCCGTCGAGCTGGAGGAGTCTCTTTCTCGAGTAGACACCTACATATCACAACTCTTCTGGGTGACGCTTCTGCAGAATTTCCCCCTTCGTCCGCATCCGGACAACCGTCTCGTCCCCCCCGTCTCCACGTCGCCCTCCTTTCTCTTCCCCCCCTCTTTCGTCCCTGTCGCTTCTTCTCGCCTCTCAATTTTCTCCTCCTGTCTCTCTCTCTCTCTTTCCCTTCCCCCGCGTTCTCCACTCTCCTTCTTTCTCAGGACCCAGAAAACCGCGACGCGTCCTCTCATCGCGTCGTCTTTCCACATTTCAGCTCGAAGCGTCTCCTCTATCTGCACCCGAGCTCGATAGGTCTGTACATCGACCGTAGATCTAGAGCTCACAGCTCTGTAGAATGACGGTTTCGCCAAATCTTTCACCTTCAACCGCTTCCGGACATCGTCCCCGCGTCTTCCTCGTCCCCCGTCCTCTTTCTTCCCCCGCTCTTCCGTCCCTGTCTTGCTCTTCCCTTTTAGTGTTTTGCTCTTCCCTCTCTCTCTCTCTGCTTCTCTTTTTCTTTCTCCCCTCATGTCGAGCATATAGAAGGTGTGCCCTCGTTTCGTTCTCTTCTCTCCATCAACCACCACCTCACTTCCCAACCATGTCCTCCTCCTCTGCCAACATCTGCTCCATCTGCATATGCTCTCTCGACGACTCTCCCTTGGCCGCCATCCCGTGTGGTCACGTCTTCCACCGCTCGTGCCTCAACCAATCTCTAAACGTCCGAGCTCAGTGTCCGAACTGGTTCGTCCACTTTCGATTCTCCGAGACTCGACCCGAAAAGACGCAAAGCTGATGGTTTCTCTCTCCGTCCCCATACCAGCTCGAAAGCCGTCCCCTTCAGCCCTCATTCCCTCCACCCCATCTTCCTCTCGAGCGAGGACTGCCTGCTACAGGACGCCGTCGCGACGCTGTTGAAGGCTCAACTCGACGCGCTCTCGTTGGAGCTGAAGCGAACTCAAGAAGCGCTCGCGGTCGCCAACAAGGAGCGCATTCCTATCTACGATTTAGGAAGGTTGGATGGATCCAAGCGAGAATACTATCGGCAGGAGGCTCTGCGCTTTTCTAAGACCCTGCATGTGAAGATGGTTTGTCCGTCTCTGTTTTTCTTCTTTCGTCTGAACTCATAACCTGACCCTTCAACCCTTTCTCCCTTGCCCTAGATCGAAATCAGAGTCGTCACGCCGTCCAGAACTCTGGAATATATCTCTGTTCCGGAAACTGGTGAGGGTGCACTCGTTGGGACGAAGCGAGCGCGTCGCCGGGTTTTGGTTTTTGTTGTTGGTGCTCACTGACCTTCTTTCCTGGCTCCCTCCCTTCCCCACAGCATCGGTGGCAATTTTGGCAGGCTGTATACAAATCCGTCTGAAGACTCGAGTGACCACCCTCAATCTCCTCGGTGACCGTGGGCGAATCCGTGCGGAGGTTGGGAAGATGGGAGCTGCTCGTTTGTCCGACCTTGGTCTTTCCAATGGTTCTATCGTACAAGCGTGTCCGTAGCGGCCCTTCCGTAGTCTTCCGTAACATACATCGCTTAGCGCTCAGCATCTCCCCCGTCTTCAACCTTCGCATCGTTTCGTTTCAGTCCTCGACGCGTCGACCGCTCCTCCTCTCCCTCTCTTTGTTCTCAAAGTTCGCAGAGCACAGCAATAAATAAGCTTCTGAATAATAAAGAGAGAGCACATAACAAAGTAAGAGTAGTCTAGTAGTACGAGACGAAGATAAATAAACGAACGAACGAACGCACGCAGACCAACGAACGATAGATAAGAGAGCAGCACAACGCTTCAATGCCCCCAAGTAAAAAGATAGAGAAAGACGATAAAAGAAGAACCAGCCCCCGTTTTACGAGATCAAGATCGAGAAAGGGGAGAGACCAAAACGTAGAAGGGAGGAGAGGGAAGGGAGGGGTGGATCTAGAGACCCAACCCGCTCCTGAGGGCGTCGGTGAGGACCCAAGAGCTTGTATCTCCGTGCATGTCCCAGGAGTTGACACCGTGGAGACCGGACTGGAGGGCGAATTGACCCTTGAGGGAGAGGGAGTCGCTGTGAGAGGGAAAGGAGAAGAGGGGAAGACGAGGTCAGCGGGAAGGAAAGGGAAAGAGAGAAGAGGTGAGTAGAGGATAGGGACTAACGGATCGTCGTAGGTGATGACTTGTCCGGAGGAAGTGGATCTGAGGAAGGGCTGTTGGAGAAGAAGAGAAGAAGGAGGAGGAGTCAGTTTTGAGCGAGAGACGGAAGAACGAGGAGCGAGGAAAGGGAGGAAACGAACAGTAGACGAGCACGAATCCCAAGACCTGGTGAACCCTCCGGCTCCGATCCACTTGTTGGTAGCAGCGTCGAGAACGAGACCTCCTTGAGAAACGACCTCGCTGAACATGATCTGACCATCGACGGATCCTCCGTCCTCGTTGTAAAGGGTGACCTTGCTCGCGGCTCGTCGGTCTCGTCGGTGTCGAGGAGGAGTGACGGTGTGGGAGTGGGAGGTGAGGTCTCGACGACGGTCGACGAGGGTGGTGGCGGTGGATTGAGAGATGTAGCCGTAGCTAAGGAGAGCGAAGAAGAGAGGGAGAGGGTCAGCGAAGCGACGGGAGGGAAAGGAGACGAGAACGAGCGACTCACAAAGCGGTTCCAAGAGCGAGCTGGTTGGCAGGGAATCCAGCCGAGGTCCAGGAGTTGACGGCGGCGTAGGCATTGGCGAGAGGCTGGAGGGAGTTGCCACAGCCGTCGGAGAGAGGAGCGTTGGGTCCGGGAACGGAAGAGGCTGAGTTTGGGACGCGACGACGAGAACAAGAGTCAGCCTCAGACTCTTCGGCAGTAGGGATGAGGAGAAACACGAGGGGAAAAGTAAGACTCACATCCCCAAACATCGTAGTTCATGATGGTGATCCAATCGAAGACCTTTGCGAAGGCAGAGACGTCCGACATGGGGTTTCCGTTGGGACCAGCGAAAGGCCAAACCTGAGGACGAGAAAGGATAACAAAGAGTCAGCCAAGATCGCGATGAGAAACTGGGAGGAAGCAGAGACGAGCTGAGAACATACCTGAACAGCAGCGGTGATCTTGGCTCCAGTGGGAAGGGTCGATCGAAGGAGGGTGAGGAAGAGCAGGTAGTTGGCGCTGTCGGACGACGAGACGGCATTTCCATCGGCTCCTCCGGTTCCAGGGTACTCCCAATCGCTGTCAAGATGAGAAAAGAGAGATCTGGTCAGCTCAAGATGGCGAGGAGCGTGAGAACAGTGAAGAGAGGAGACGAACATGTCGATACCGTCGAGATCGAACTTGTCGTACAAGGCGAGCATCTTGACGGCGAGAGCACTTCGCTTGGCAGAAGTGGCCATGGCAGTAGAGAAGTAGCTGGAGGGATGATGTATCGAGTGGAGCGAAGAGGGTCAGTCAAAAGCAGGAGGAGAACGAGGAGCGAGAAAGCGAGACGACGAGAAGACTCACGCGGATCCAGTCCAGCCTCCAATGCTGAGCTTGACGTTCTTTCCAGCGGCATGGGCGGTAGAGACGACTCGGCTCACTGTGGTATCGACGAGGAGAAGAAAGTCGGGAGGGAGGAGGAGTCAGAAAAAAGCTCGATGGAAGCACGTCGCAGCGAAGAGGAAAGGAGGAGAAAAACGCACGAAGATCCTCAGAGTTCCACTGGGTGAAAACGAGATCCAAGTTCGAGTCCAAGACGGCGAAGGCTGGAGGAGCGAACGAGAAGCGAAGAAAGAGGAAAGTCAGCTTCTGAAAGAACGAGACGACGCATGAGAGACTCAAAAACGTAAAGACTGACCAAAGTCGACCCAATCGAATCGGGCCCAACTGATCTGCTCAGGAGACAGAATATCCGAAACCCAATCAGGGTAGTAGGCAGCGACGATGGGTCCAGAAGTTCCAGTAGCAACAGGGGCGGCGGTCGTTGTGCTCGAAGCTTTCGACGAGGTCGTGGCTGCTTTTGACGAAACGACGGCGGACGAGGTTGCGACTGTGGACGAGGAGTGAGCCGAGGAGGTGGTAGCGGCCTTGGAGGACGATGAAGGGGAGGGAGAGGATTTGGAGGAGGTGGTGACGGCGACGGAGGAAGCTGAGGCTGAACCTTGGGAGGGCTGAACGACGAGGATGATGGACGCGGGCGTCGACCAAGCTGAGGTTGAGGCGACCTTTGTCGAAGTTGTTGGGGATGCGGTAGGGAAGGCGGAAGAGAGACGAGTCTCTTGAGGGATCCACCATACTGTTTCCGTCACTGTTGCCTCTACGACGATGGTGGTGGTAGCGGTGATAGGGAGAGCTCGCTCGTCGACGACCTTCGCTGAGGCTGAGGAGGAGAGGAGAGGGAGAGCGAGGAGGAAGGGAAGAACGACCGAAGGGAGGTTGAACATGTTGTAGAGAGGTGTATGAGTGGAGTGAGAGTGTTGGGAAGGAGGCTGAATCCGGCGGGTTGCTTCCTGAGCGAGAGAGAGGGGTTGAAGGAGGGAGGGAGGAGGAGTGGGATGGATTGGGAAGTGAGGTGAGGTGAAGTGGGACTGATGCCTGCAGTGAGCTATCCTTCTAGGATGCTGAACGAGAGTGAGTTGTTAAAGAGAGTGAGGATTGCCAGTAGGGCGAGTGGGAGGTGGAAGGGAGAAGGGAAGGAGGGAGTGGCCGGATTTGAGAGTGGACTAGATGATGGAAGTTGGAGGAAGGGGAGGAGGCTGGATCGAGTCTCTCTTGTTCCCTTTCCAGCTCGCAAGATCCTTTTCAGTTTTTGTAGTGGGTTTGTACAAGGTTCGGGTGAAGGTGGGGGTTGATTCAACGCTTTCGGAAGAAAGATCGTCGAATGTTGAGTGAAAGACAAAGGGACCAGACGGATCCGTCCCGTTCAAGCAAGCCATCTTGCGCTCTCCTCCCCACACAACCTCAACGACCATGACCTCCACAATCGACCTTCAAGAGATCCTCGCTTTCACCATCTCCCTCGCTAGAGCAGCAGGAGCAAAGATCAAGCATGGAAGTGCTACTAGATTCGAAGCCAGCACGGGTGTAGACGAGAAGAAGAACGCGGTCGATGTGAGCTCGCCCTTCCTTCCTTCGATCCATCTCTTCGAAGCTCAAGCTCACCTTTTTCTCCTTCCCTCCGCTTTCTTGATCTTTTCTTCAGCTCGTGACAGAGACGGATCAAGCTGTCGAGGCTTTCGTGAAACAGGAGATCTCTACGAGGTTCCCTCATCACTCATTCATCGGCGAGGAAAGCCATGCTGCTGGCGAGAAGCACATCCTTTCCGACGATCCAACGTTCGTCTCTCATCCATGTTGCCCTTCGTCTCGTTCAGACTTTCGACAAGAAGACTAACCTCTCCTCTCCCTCGTCCTTCTCCTCTCCAGCTGGATCGTGAGTCCCTCCCCTTCCCTCGCCATCCTTCCAGTCGAGATCGAAAGCTGAGCTTCGACCCTCCCTCCTCCCCTCCTCCCTCCAGGTTGATCCCATCGATGTGAGCTCCCCAACCTCGCTCAAGCTCTCCCATCATCTCTTCTCCGCTGATCTACCTTCTACCATCGCAGGGAACCACCAACTTCGTCCACGGCTTCCCCTTCTCGTGCATCTCCATCGGTTTCACCATCGGAGGAGAGCCCGTCGTCGGAGTCGTCTTCAACCCGTTCGTCTCGTCTTCTCTCTCTCCTTCTTCCGCCCCTTCTTCCAGCCCTTCCCGACCTCACATCTCACCCATCGCTCTCTCTGACTTCTTCTCCTTTTTACTCACCCTCGCAGTTTCCTCGACCAGCTCTACTCAGGCGCCAAGGGCCACGGATCGTTCCTCAACGAAACGACGCGTCTGCCCTTGGTCTCCCCTGCTCCCTCCCTTCCTTCTCTCTCCAGGGCTCTGCTTGGTATTGAGTGTGCGTCGTCTCGTCTTCCTTCTTTCCTTTTCACACTCTCGTTATGACTCTCGCCCTCCTCTTCGTTTCGCCTTCGCTCTCCACCAGGGGGATCTGATCGTTCACCCGAAGTGATGAGCAACAAGCTCAAGAGTTTCGACCAGCTCGTTGGACAGGGAGAGGGGAAAGCGATGGTTCGAGGAGTGAGGAGTTTGGGGAGTGCTGCTTTGGTGAGTGGACCCTCATGGTTCGAGAAGGGGGGAGGGAGGGAGTCGAAGCTGACTCGAATTGTTCGCGCGACTTCGTTTCGTTTCGTTTCGTTTCGCTCGATCGAACAGAACTTCTGCGCCGTCGCTTCAGGACAACTTGACATGTACTGGGAGGTTGGATGTTGGGAATGGGTGAGTCTGTCCTCTTCCTCTCTCTCCTTCTTTTCCTCGCTTGCTGACTTTCGCCCGCGCTCTTGATCTTCGCAGGACGGTGAGCGCCTTGTCTCTCTCCTTCTCATCCCCTTCCTTGCCCACCCTGACTCTCTCTCGTCTCTTTTCGTTCTTCGCAGTCGCCGCTGGAATCGTCATCGCCCTCGAAGCAGGCGGACGCGTCTTCGGATCCAAGACCTCGGACCTCACAGCAGAGTGTTCTGCCGAGCTCGTAACGGGTCGAAAGTACCTTGTTATTCGAGGGATCCCGGAGGGGAAGGAAGGGCAGGTGAAGCTTGCGAGGGAGTTTTACGAGCATGTGGTGGAGTGGGATCAGCTTTGATTGGATCGGATGTGATGGTCGGCTTTGCTTTTGAAGAAGAGCAGGGGAGGGAGAGGGAAAGAGGGACGAGGGCAGAGAAGGCGAGGCGACTGTGGAAGGCTCGTTCTTGCAGAGGACGGATTCGCGTGCTCTCCGATAAAAAGGATACTACCCCATTGGTAGCTTAGACGAAGGGTCTCATCTTCGCTGATCCTCGCTCTTCCTTTCCTTGCGAAACGCGTCGCCCCATCTCAATCCCTCCCTCCCACTCTCTTCCCCCTTCCCTCCTCATCGTCTCTCTTTCCCTCACTCTCTCGCTTCTTGCACCCACTCCGGTTCGATTCGTTGACGATTCTCCTCATTGAGATAACACCACACACAAAAGAAACCGACGTCCCTTCGCGCGCGAGCACACCTCGCTGAATCCTTCCGTCCGACGGTTTTGGGTTTTGATTCGATCCTTGTTGAGGGGAGCGAGTTTACCTGAGTCGTCTGTTGGCGGTGGCGGGAATCGAGGTGAAGGTGGGAGAGGGAGATGACGGTGGCAGGAAGGAGGAGGGAGGGAGGGGAGGAGAGGTGGGAGGGAGGAGAGGAGAGGGAGAGGGCAAGGTCAACTTTCTGGTCTCGAGAGGCAGGAATCTCGAGGTGGGGTGGAATGGTGGTGAGGGGTAGGTTTGGAAGGTGGAGAGCAACTGCTGAAGACGGTGAGATCTCCAGCAAAGCGAAGGCCGAGGCGGTCTCTAGGAGTAGAGCCCTCCATGCTCGAGAGCCAGCTCCCTCCCTCTCTGCATCCCACCCACCCTGTCCAACCCCTTTCCACAACCCAACCCAACCAAGCAAAGACACAGAAGTAAGATGAACGTACCGAGCCTCCCTCTCGGACTCCAAAAGGGCAAGGATGTCGTCCTCCTTGACGGGACCCTTGACGTTTCGGATGATGGACCTGGAGGTATCGTCGAGGAACTCGACTCGAACCTGGGTGACTCCTCCTCGGGATCCGGTTCGTCCCAAGACCTTGATGACTCGGGCGAGCTTGACGGGCTGCTTGGCGGATTGGGTGTCCTAGAGTGCGAGAACGAGAACCATGGCGAGGGAGGGAGAGGGAGGGTGGTGAGGGTGAGAGGGGAGGGGAGGAACGAGAGAGAAGGGGAGTCCGTTCGGCGAGGGAGAGGCGTATAGATTCGAGACGAAGAGGCGACCGAAGTAGAGAGAGAAGGCGAGTAGGACGACCAAGGCGAGTAGAGCAGCAAAATCGGCGATAGTGGATGGATAGGATGAGGGGAGGGAGGATCAAAGGTCAGCACTCTCGTTTGTCCCTGAGACGGATTTTTTAAGAACCGCTCAGCCTCCCTAAGGAGAGGGACAAAGGAGGGTGGGGACAGTTTGATTAAAGAAAGGTTATTCGCACCATGTTGAGTAGCTTAAAGGGAGTAAGCGGAGGGGAGGGAGAAGAAGGCGAAGGTGAGAGGCTGGAGGGGAGGGAGTGAGAGAGGTTTTGAAGGGAGGTGAAGGAGGAGAGGGGAAGGAATCGACGAGTTTGCGAGGGACGAAGGTGGGAGTAGGATGGATGGAAAGAGGAGAGAGAGGAAAGTCAGTTGGGGTGTAGGAGGGTACGAGATGAAAAGGTGGGGGGAAAGAAGTAACGAGCCTGTCTTGACGGAGAGAAGAGAAAAGGGAAGGAAGAGGGAGGAGAGGAGGAGGGAGAGCGCGGATTTGCGAGGTGATTAAAATTTAGAATCGGAGATGAGATATGGAGAAACATCCAAGATGGAGAGCTGAGAGTGGCTAGGTCGAAGGTGTCTGATTGAGGTCGACAAGTTGAAAAAAACTTCTTCGGGCGAGCAGAAGTGGGAGAGAGTGCGGAGACGAGCTCACGCGCTGAGAGGAGTCGAGCTGCTGAGGGGAGAAGGGGGGACGCTGAGCTGGTTTTCGACTTCTCGGACGGTCTCTCAGACAGAATGTTCTGATTTACAGGCAGCAGACCCCAAAACTATGAATTCTGGCCCAGGACGGAGGCAAATCGAACGAAGGACGCGTCGGAGGGCTGACTTTGTCGAGCTCGTCGTTTCGACTTTCGTCCCTTCCTTCCTCTCACGTCCACGACTTCCCTTCCTCCCCTCCTCCCCTCTTCTCGTCGTCTTCTCTCATCTCTCAGGATGTCTCGCTCTTCCTTCAAGCGACCCCGACTGGAAGAATCCTCCGTCGCTTCCTCCTCTTCCAACTCCATCGTTCCCCTCTCGCTCTCGACTTCTTACGATCCTCAAGACGACGACGAGGACGATCGCTCCTCAAACTCGGGAGACGACGACTTCGAGTTCGGAGAAGGATATCAAGACCATGCTGGACCTTCAGGGGATGACGATGATGGAGGAGTTGAGGGTGGGTGGAGTGAAGACGAGGAGGAAGGAGGAAGGAGTGGGAAGGGAACTCCAGCGAAAGGTCACCACTCCCTCCCTTCCTCCCGTCCAACAACTCCCTCATCAGCATCAAAGAGAACTCCAACGAAACGAAAACCTACTACACCCAAGAAGTCCCCCAAATCTCCCTCCTCCTCCAGAAAAGCCGTCAAACCCACGCCTTCCTCTGGTCCGTTCGTTCGTCTTACTCCCTCGGACGCCTACTTCACCTCCATCTCCACCAAACTCTCCCTCTCCTCCCTCTCCTCGAACATCTTTTCGTCCCTCCTTCCGCCTCTGACCCATCAATCATACACCTCCCTCCTTGCCAACTCCTCTTCCTCGACCAAACACGCTCAAGAGCTGGACGATCTGTCAGCGGAGCACGAACGACGATGGGACGGATGGGTCGCTGAGTTGATGAGCGGTTGGAACCTGCTTTTCTACGGGTTGGGATCCAAGAGGGAGGTTCTGAACGATTTCGCGGTGGAGAGGTTGAGCGAGGAAGGGGATGTGGTGGTGGTGAACGGGTTGTATCCTAGGATTGGGATCCGAGAGATCTTGGGGACGATAGAGGAGCAGTTCCCCGAAATCAACAAGATGGATCCTCCTCCTCCCGCCTTCTCCTCCTCCTCGTCCTCATCCTCGGCCACCACTTCACCTCTCGACATCCTCGCGTACAAAATCTACTCCTACTACCTCCCACCAACCCCTTCCTCCTCGCGCTCAACGAACGGTCACTCGTCCTCCAAAACTCATCGCCAACCCTCCGCGTCCAAACCTCTCTTCCTCCTTCTTCACTCCCTCGACTCTCCCTCCCTCCGCAACCCCTTGTCCAAAACCATCCTCTCCCTCCTCGCCTCCAACCCTCGGATCCACCTCCTCGCTTCGGTGGACAACATCAACGCTCCCTCCATCTTCTCAACCACCGAACTTCACTCGCGTCAACATCACCCTCCCTCCTCCTCTTCATCCCCCCAACCCTACCTCCCACCCACCGAACGAGGCTTCTCCTCCCTCTGGCACGACCTCACCACCCTCCGTCCTTACACCGAAGAAGTCTCTTGGAGGACCTCCTCCGCCTCGCGTCTCTCCTCCGGCGTCGCTGGGGCAGCAGGAGGAGTAGGAGGAGGTGGTGGGACAGCAACAGAGGAAGGAGCGAGACATATTCTCGTTTCGGTTACAGGAGCAGCGAAGAAACTGTTCAGACTCCTCGCTACCAATCAGATCGCTGCTCAATCCCCTCACTCGAACAACAACGCGTCCTCCCCGTCCAAAAAGTCCACCAACACCACCACCAACGCAAACCCAACCGCTTCCTCGACCACGACCCCCTCCTACGCAACGGAAACCTCCCTCTTCTACCACCAATGCTCGACGTCCTGGATCGCGAGGGAGGAGACGAGGTTCCGAGCTTTGCTTGCGGAGTTCAGGGATCATCGACTTATCCTTGAGAGTACCATCGCTCCTTCTTCGACCGAGGGAGACGACGAGGCAGCGGGCGGAGGAGGTGGGGCTGGAGGAGGGAGAGGAAAGGCGAACGCGAGGTGGTTGTGGATCCCCCTCGGTAAGGAGGCGTTGGAGAGGTTGGTTGGGGAGATTGGGGAGGATTAGGTTGGGTTGGGTTGGGATGAGAGAGGGGTGGGAGAAGGGGTGAGCGATGGAGGATGGAGGGAGTATCCGGGGATGAGTGACGCTTGAGAGGGTCGGGCTGAGGTGGGATGAGAGGTGAGTTCAAGAAGAGGGAGACGCGGGTAGGTCGAGGGACGCGACGAGGTGCGAAACTGACACGTCCTCCTTTGCTTCATCTCGCTCGTTCGTTCTCTTCTCAGGTCCCGAGCAACATCTTTATCGGCTCGTGGGGGCGGGTAGATATCGTAATGTGCCTTTTGTTGCTTGCTTGCTTGTGAGTTTATCGCCTCGTCGTCGTCGTCGTCGTCGCTCGTTTCCCGCTCGCTCATGACTGACCCATCATCTCTCTCGTTTCTTCAGATATAGGCTGCTGTGCCGTGAATATATACCCTTTGATCTACCTCCTCGAGTCAGAAAGCCAAGCATTCTGCCCAAATCGAAGCTCGCAATCGAGGCGGAGAGGTCAACAAAGGTCGCTTTCGAAACTTTCCTTCCCCTGGTCCTCAACACCCACCTGCCTCGAGAAGTAAACTCCCAGCGTCTCCATACCAGCCCCGCTGTACACCTCTTCGCATAATCAACGTGTGCGTCCTCTTTCTGTCTCATTCTGACCTTCTTTTGTCCTGAGTTCGTCGAGCTCAGTCTGACCCGTCCTCAACCCGTCCCTTCCCGTCCGCAGCATGCCCTTCCTCGCCTCCCCTCCTCCTTCTCCCATAGCGCCCAAAGTTCAGTCAAATCCGCTCAACCATCGCAACCAAAGCACGTCAAGAAACATCCTTCGAACACCTACAAGCAGAAGTCTTCCGCGTCGCTCTCCGTCAAGTCCTTCGCCAAACGTTCGTCCTTTCCCTCCTCGCCGCCTCACCTGAGCTCTACCCCTTCTCTCGTGCCCGTTGCTGACATTTGTTTTTCTTGCTCTTCCTCACTCCCTCTATCAGCCCACGCACCAGCTCAACCAACCCTCACACCTCTCCAACTCCACTACCACACCGTCAACCAACGAACCCTCGAGCGTCAGAACGAAGAGCGAGCTCGAACTCTCGCTTTGGACGCGATCAGCATGAAAGAGTACTACGCCAGCGTTCGAAGGCATACGGATATGATGTACTAGGCGCTGGAACAGTCGATCAACGGGACTTACGAGTAGTTTGCTCGGAAGGCCGGGGGGGGGGGAGGGGGAGGGCCGATTCAGGGGAGGGAAGAGCTCAGGTTTGAGTCAGTCGACTTCGAGGAGGGAAGGGAGGGTCGAAGTTGGCTTCGCGGATCTCCATATCTCCCTATATATTCACGGGTCTTCACCTATCAATGATCTCGTAGTCACAAAGAAGAAGGAAAGTCCAGATCTAATCGCACCTCAGCATCGAAACCCACGATGACCGTCTCGCGACCTCCTCCGGCTGACCGACATAGCAGTTGGAGGAAAGGACGAGAGGCATGAAGTCGTCGATCTCGAGATCGTTCATTGGTCCCTTGAGCTCGATCTCGAGTCGGAGAGCGTACTGATGCAGAGAAAGACGTCGAAAGACAGAAAGCGATCAGCAAAACGCGACGCGTCGTCTCAAACGCAAAAGATGGGTTCGATTGACTCACACTGCAGCTCAACAGCCCCTTCGTCGACTGACCAAAGAACGTCGGTACCAAGGCTCCGCCAAGTTCGAACTCTCCCACTATCACCCTCTCCTGTCCCCACCTCTTTTCGACCTTCCGTCCTCCTCCTCCTCCCTCGACCTCGACTTCGACGTCTCGCCACCTCGGAGCATCGTCCCAAACTCGAATCTCCTTCTTAAAGTCCTTGATCAGAGGTCCGACATGCTGGTTGTACGTCCGAACTCCTTTTTGAGCCTGACTGCTGACGTTTCGCGTGAGGAGGAGGTTGATGTCCGAAAGGGAGGGGAGGGAGAGCGGTGGTCCGGAGCCTTCGGAGGTTGAGGGAGGAGCGAGGATGAGGATCGAGAGGTGGTAAGGGATGAGAGTGGATCGGGGGAGAGAGGGGAAGGGGGGTGTAGTGAACTGAGAGAGAGAGAAGAAAGAAAGAGTGAAAGAGACGCGTCGTCAGGCTGGACGCAACGTCGAGCAGATTCCTCGGCCGAGAGAGAAAGGAAGCGAACGAACCTTGACGACGATCTTGTTCTTCTTACCGAAAAGCTTCTGCTTGTACTCCTTCTCCGTCGTTGCTGTTGGCCATCCAGGAGAAGGCGGAGGAGCGAAGGGAGCAAGAGACGCGTTGTTGCAAGCGATGGAAGGTGGCACGAGGGCTGGGTCGCCGAAGATCGAGGGAGGCCTGTGATAGTCGATGAAAAATTCAATAAAGAAGGTTGAGTCAGCGAAACGCTAAGGGGAGGAAGAGAGGACAGAAGGGCACTAAACAAAACGGACATGAAAAGGAAAGGAATTTGATTCTGCTCGTCCATTGCGAGACTCCCAGCTTTCCGACCAAGCACTTCAATCATATCTGAGAGTCGAAGATACACGTGAGGAGGCCGTAGAGTCAGTCGGGTGATCTCTCAGATCTGGGAGCTCAACGACGAACTCACAAACGATCCTGGCGATACGAGGCGGAGAGTGATGTGCCCTTCGACGACGTCGGAGGCTGTGAAAACCTTCTCTTGTCCGTCTGGGAAGACGACTGAGATGAGTTTGGGCGAGGAAGAGAACATGTCGAGCGAGTCGGAGGGAGGAGATGGTGGTTGGGAGGGAACACCGCTTTGGTGGAAGAAGGACGAAGAGATTTCGAGCCATAAGGTTCGAGCCAAGAAGAGCGTCACGTCGATAGTCCGTTGTCTCAGGATCCGAGCTGCTCTGTACGAGCGGAGTATGTAGTCTCGAAGGCAGTCGGAGGAAAAGGGAGAGACGGAGTCTACATCTATCTCGCTCGTTGGTTCGCTCAGGACGACGAGAAGAGACGAAGAAACGAGCGATCTTCCTTGTCGAAGAAGATCCGATGTCACTGGATGATGATGGAGAGGAAGAACAGATGCTCGAAGCAGATCTGTTGTTGCTGGCCGGGAGGGGAAAGGGGAAAGATAAGACGAAGGTCGTCGAGGGCCCCCCCTTCCCTCCCTCGCAACCTGAACATGCCTCTCCATCCACAAAACAGATCCTACGCCCCTTCGACCTCTCACTCCAACTCTACTGTCTCTTCTCACTTCCCCACCCGTCGAAGTCGAGAGGAAGACGAAGAAGGGGGTGTTTCGAAGAGGATCAAGCTCGACGAGGAAGAGGTGAGCTCGACCTCTCCTCCCTCCCTCCCTTTTCTTCTTCTCTCCCCCTCCCCTTCTCTGTGCTGACGCTTTTCTGCCCTTATTTACGTCACAGAGAGTCGATCCGGTCTTCTCTCCTTCTTCCCCCTCATACGGAACGAGTCTCTGGTTCGATGGACGACACCCTGAACGACCCAACAGCCTCCTCAACCCCGATCCCTCTCGCTTCCATCTCCCTTCCTCCCGACCTTCCCTCCTCTTCCCCAACGGAAACCAAGGTCTCGAGCACCAACATCACCAATCCACCCACACCCCTTCGCCTGCCTCCCTCGACCGACGATCCCTCTCTCCTCTCGAGAAGCTCTCTCCCTTCAGCTCCTCCTCGTCCGAAGCTGGAGGAGTCAGCGACCTCGTCCAAGCTCAACCCTCTCCCCTTCGATCCCAACTCGAACATCGACTCGCTGCGGACCTCGAGAAGGAGCGAACGCTCAGGATCCAAGCTGAGCAAACTCTCGAAGAGGAGAGGAAGCAGTGGAAGCAGAATCATTCGAGCATGCGAGCTCGACTGGAGCAGCTCGAGGGAGAGCTGAAGGACGCTTATAAGGGGATGAAGCGGGGCAGTCGTTCGGGCAGGAAGAAGAAGGAGAGAGCAGAAGCTGAAGATGGGAGAGAGGAGCCCTCTACTTCTTCAAAGGACGAGGTGGCTTTGGAGAAGCATCAGCAGCAACTCGACAGGGTCAGAGCCGAATCTCTCCCTCTCCCTCCTCCTCCTCCTTCGTCCCTCGCCGCAGGACCTTCGATGACTCCCTGGAGAAGCAAGGACACACCACCTCATCACCATATCAACCTACCCCCTCCCGACTTCCAACCTGGCCTCTCGTTCGCGATGCCATCCCTCCCGAAACGAACGTCCATCCGACCGTCGCTCGTCGCTGCCAGGTCCCCGTTTTTCCCTCAGCATGTCCTCTCCGTCGAGCCCTCTCCTTCCCCGAACGTCGATACGTCTCCTCCCGCTCCTACCTCGGTCGCCAGCAACGTCGTCCTCTCTTCCAACCGACCCAGGAGATCGTCCGTCGCGTCGTCCTCGAATCCTGCCTCCTCCTCCTTCTCCCCTCAAACCCCTTCGGATCCGGTACAGCTCCTCCTCACCCTCCATCCTCGATCAAGATTCTTCTCTCTCCTCGAAAGTCGAACAGACGGAGCCGCGTGGACCAGCATCGTGCTCGACGTCGAGGGAGTTGAGAAGTTCAGCGGAGTTGGGAAGACCGTCGAGGAAGCCAAAAGGGATGCTGCGATGCAGGCTCTGGAGGACTTGAGTCGAGGGGGATGAAAATCTGGGTAGAGGAGGACCGGGGGTTGAGGTGATTAACAGCGAGGTCTAGTCTTTCTGTCGACGTGTCGGGTCGGGCTGAGAGGTTGGGAGACGGAGCGGGAGAGAAGCGAACTCAGATGACTGATTCTCGTCTTCTCTTTGCGTACTCTCGTGGTGCTGGTGGGATAGTTCCGGCAGAGCTTGAGTGTACACGACCTGGTTTGACGCGACGACGAGGAGGAGGAGGGAGCGAGTCGAGGCTTTCGTGTTAGCAGCTGCATGACATTTCTTCGCTTCCTTAGGCCCTGAGATTACGATCTCATTAGTTTCCATCCAACGCCTCTCAAAGATGAAAGAATTAATCTGTGCTTGGAAGGTGATTCTGGCGATATCGACGGGAAGATGGAGGGTCGGAAGGGAGGCGAAGGGCGATGAACGTCGAGCTCAACTTCGTTTTCGACGACTCATCCTTATCTCCTCTCCCAACCCCCTCAGTCTCCAAAAACACCTTGAATTACTCGCTGCTCAGTCAGAGCCTAGCACAAGAATTCATTTACTTCCACATAACCTCCACCTTCTGTTGATTGGAACAGCTCCGAAGGAGGTAAACCAGCCGAGGAAGGAGAAAACGGTGAGCTTGAACTCTTTCCTCCTCCCTTCCCTCCCTCCCATTCTTTCCCTTCCGTCAGCCATCTAGACGTCTTCAACGTCTTACTCCTTTGAATATGGGACCTGACTGTATCCTCACTTCCCATTCCGCCTCCGTTCAGGATCGGACGACTCCCGAGGGCAAGCAAAACGACCACACCGACGTCCTCCCTCCCCATCCTCCTCCTCCCCTCGTCGAGCCTCCCTCTTCGCCTGCCGCCCCTGCCCTTCTCTCCCAACCTCCTCTCCCTAATCCAGACAGTCTGTCCCTCTCCCAACTCGCCGTCGCCGTCCAACACCTCTCTACCACCGTCGGTCGACTTTCGTCGGAGAACGAAGCTCAAACCTGGAAGATCGCTCATCTCTCGTCGATGGTCGCGCGTCTCTCGTCCGAGAACGAGGAGCTCAAGAGAAGGGCCGAGGAGTCGAGTCGGGTGATCAAGGAGATCGCAGCTTCAGCTTTGCCGGATGGTCATTGGGGCTGGGACGCTAGGAGAGTAGCGGGTGAGGAGGGCAAGGGCACGTACAGTTGGTCGCGGAATCTCGTTCGTCCCCTCTTCTTTCCCTCCTCCAGCTTCTCTCCGCTTTCAGATCAGCCGTTTTGACCACCTTTCTCTCTCTCCTCAGAATGCATGCAACTCTCGCCAAATTCACCCCTCGCATCACTCGGATACTCCTCCCTCCCTCACAACCCTCCCTGTTGAACTCGTCGACGCGATCGTCTCCCTCCTCCCTCGACCGGACGTCTTGAGACTCTGTGGAGTCTCTTTCAAGCTTCTCGAGCGAGCATCGATTAACATCTACGCCACCAAAACGGTCGTGATGACTTCGAGGGAGGCCGCCAGCTTCGTCCTCACGAGGGTGAGCTCGACGCGTCCTCTCTCATTCGTTTCGTTCCGCTTGCTCGATGCGTCTCTGACTCTCTTCGCCTTCGACTCTTTACAGCTCAAGGAACCCTTCGCCATGGATGACCGGATCACACCCCTCCTCGTCCCATCTCGCCTCTCCCTCACCTACCGTTCCTTCAAATCCAAACACCTCGCTCCCCTCTCCCGCGCCGCTCGTCATCTCCCCTCCCTCCCCATCGACCTCCTCTGCCTCGAACGCGATCCCAAGTTCCCCGGGTTCTCCATCGAGCGCTGGTCCCCCTTCCTCTGGTTCCTCAACCCTCAACACCTTCACTACGGATCCAACGAGGGAGAAGACGAAGGTCTCGCTCCAACTACCTCTCATGTCCATCGCCACCTCGTCGCCGCCTCGGCTCGCTGGACTCGCTTAACAGTCTTCGTAGCAAAAGGACTTCGATCGGTACCTCTCCTCGTGGATAGTGAGGAGTTCGCGTTTTGTGGGTTGATGAGGGCGGCGGGAGAGGTTCGGGCGATGGGGTTGTTGAGGGTGTACGAGGACCAGAGGCAGTCGAAGTTGGAGATCGTGGAGGAGAGGGAGATTGAGGTGTTCTTGAAGTGTTTACCTGAGCGAGATACATCGCTCAGATCTAGAGCTTTTGTGGTGGCTTTGCTAGCGTGAGTCCCTTCGACATCGACGTCTCCTCGACGCGACTCTCTTTCGCTGACGTGATTCCTCCTTCCCTCCACTTCTTCTTCAATCTACGCCAGAGAATCGAAGAGAGGGTTTTTGAAGGTACCTACTTTCGACTGAGCTGCTGTGTAGACGTCGGGGAGTTGAAGGAAGTTTCGACTTCGGACGCGTCGTCGCTTCTCCTTCGTGATCTTTTAGAGACGTGACCCTCATCTATACGATTTGACGGAGGCCTCAATGAGCTTCTGCAAGACCCGAGGTCCGTGGAAGATCGTAATGAGAGACCATGACGAGCGCAGAGGATGATGGCGAGTCCCTCTCGGTCGAACTGAGGTCTGCGTGAGGACGACGTCGACGCGACGGGAACGAGCCAATGCTTATTAGTTCGGAGCTCAAACGGGATATCGAAAGGGATTATGACCTACCGTCCCGCGCGTCCTATCATCTGGATGACCTCTGAGGTCAGAAAACGAAAGGAAAGAAGACAGAGCAGGCAAAATCAGTCGACGTCGGTCGCCGAGGCTCGAGGAAGTCTAGTCGCGAACGACTCGTTGTTTTCCCCTCACCCGCCCTAGCCTTGGGTCAGGCACGCACTCATAGGATTCATTCTTATCTGGAACGTTGTGCTCTAGATAAATCTGAAGTCAGAAAGCCCAGTTTTTCGAGAGGCGCAAGGGTTGAACTCTCTTTGCTCCCATTTCGGTACCCCTCCGACACCATCTCCCTCTTCCCTCCCCTCCCCTTCTCCCTCCTTCTTTCTAAGCTCTCCCAGCAACCCAAGGACCTATCCACCTCATCTCGATGTCGAACCCTTCGGCGATGAAGTACGGAGGGTACGACGAGAACGTGAGTCTTTCTTTCGATTCGGTCGATCTCGTTCACGATCAATCTACGCCACCTTTCCTTCCTTCCACCCTTCTTCTTGTCTTCCCCTGGTTGATAGGAGCCTAGTGCACTCCACGCTAGGTAGCATGCTATGCTGACCCCTCGATCCTTCTTTTGCGCTCGTTTCCCCAAGCAGCATCGAGTCGGGAACGAGATGAAGTACCTCAATTCGTTCCCGTCCTTTCGACCTTCGAGGACGTACAATCCCTACCTCCAAAACGACTCCTCAACCTTCTTCGACCACCAAACGACCCTCGCACAACTCACCTCCTTCGTCTATCAACTCTCGGCCACCGTCGGAAGTCTTTCGCACGAGAACTCGATCCTCCTCCAAACGACAAGGCAGCTGCTCGTGGATAACGAGCTTCTGAAGCTACAGGTGGAGCAGAGCGATCTCGCTATCAAGGAAATCTCACGAGCGTCTCTTCCTGGAGGACACTGGGTATGGGAGGCAGGGTATAGAGGCGAGGAGAGAATTGGGCGTTGGGTTTGGAGTGGTGTGAGTCGCGTCCGTCGTCTTCGAGGAATGTTGTCTTCCCTCCGCGTACCGTTCTCTGACCTCTTGACTTTGATCGAACAGCACAAGTACAAGCAGATCGTCCCTCAGCCCGCCGACGGTCTTCCCGTTGCCTCCCTCGAATCCATGCCCGTCGAGCTCTTCAACGAAATCGCCTCCCTCCTCCCTCGATCGGCCCTCCTTGCCCTCTGCGGAGTTTCTCCCAGGCTTCTCGAGTTGGCGTCGAGCCTCATCTATCGGAAGGGTGGGATTAAGCTGGGAACGGAGGAGGCTGTTCTGTTCGTCAACGCGAGGGTGATTCTTTCGGCGACGTCGACGCGTCGCGGTTCCTTGTCAAACGCAATTGACTCGCTTCTCTCGCTCGCATCAAAGACAGCTACCGCTTGCTCGAATCGAATCAGATCTCAACTCCTTCCGCACATCCTCAAGCTCTCTGCGAAAGAGTTCAACTGGAAACTCCTCGCACTCTCCCTCAACAGAGCACCCACCCTCGGTCCTCCTCTTCCACCCATCCAAATCACCTCCCTTCACATCGACCCCGCCAATATCCCTACCTCCCTCTTCCAGTGGGCTCCCATCTTGGCCCTCCTCAATCCCAGGGAGATACATTACAACTATGGAAACGCTGCAAGAGACGTCGTCCCCTCGATCGTCCTAGTCGAGGAGGATCATCTTTGGTTCCTTCCGTCTTGGACTCGCCTCGAACGCTTCGTAGGAGATGGAGTGTCGTCCGTTCCAGTCACTCCAGACGGAACCTTCGCTTTCCTCGAGGCGCTGAAGCGAGGAGGAGGTCCAGGGAAGAACGTGGAGATGAGTGTGATGTGGGGTCTCAAGGAAGAGGGAGGGTGGTGGAGGAGATTGATCGCTGTTAGCGAGGTCGCTACCTACCTTAGTAAGCCTAAGAAGCTCAAGTCTAGACTTCCGGCTGATCGACTCGATACGTACTTCGTTGCGGCGCTGGTTTAAACGCGTCGACGGTCGACCGACGATTTATTTATCTCTTATGCCTCTAAGTTGTATGTGTTGATTCTTTCTCATAGCATAGTATCTCTTCCCCTGATCTGACTTATCTAGCTCTCCGTTCCCAGTGTTGACTCGCGTGCTTTCCTTTCTTGTTTTCGAATGGACTTTCAATTTGGGCTCTTCCTCGTTCTGTTTCGGTATCTGCTTCTTCTTAGTTCACTTGTCTGTTGTTCTCTTGGGGTATATACGATGTGCTGTCTGGTCATAATCTTGAGGGAGCTCAAGCATATGCAGGAAGAGAGGCGTGCGAGAACGGGGACGAGGGCCGGGAGGCATAAAGATCGAGCAGGCGAGAGATCAAGGCTAACGAGATTGTACAAGAAGGACGCGTGCAAAAGCTAGACTACGACAATGATTCAGTCAACGATTTTTACTCCGCCAGCGAGCAACCATTTCTGAGACGAGAGCGAAGGAAAAGGGTGGTCAGAGACGACTCGTCGACGCGTCCTTCTCGAGCGAACGAGAAACGAAAGGAAGAAGGACTCACCATCGTATCGTCCTCCTCGTCACTGCTATCTCCCTCTGACTCGAGTGGCTTGGTAGAGGCAGGCTCCTTGGACTTGGCGGCGGACGGTTGGACGACAGGAGACGCGACGACATCTGACTTCGGCGAAGAAGAGGCGACTGCTGAACGAAAGCGTCGAGAAAAGGGTCAGCGTGGGCGTTCGAGGACGAGGCTCGGTGGTAGACTAAGAGAGACTCACTGGTCTTCGACGTCTCTGGAACGAACGGACTCATCTCCTCGTCCTCGTCCTCATCTTCCGACTCGACCTTCTTCTTCTTCTCGACGGCGACGACCTTCTTGGGAGGAGGAGGAGGAGCGTTCCACATCGGCGAGGAGGATGTCGTCGACTTCGGAAGGAAGAGAGGTGTCGAGTTGACGTTGGCTCGAGGGAGAGGTCGTTTCGATCGAGGAAGGGGAGGTGGAGATGGCGATTCGACGACGGGAGGGACGTAGGCGAGTTTGGCGAGCTTCGCTTTGGTCGACGAGATTGCTGGTTCGGTGGAAGATTTCCCTCGAAGATCGATGATTGCTTCTTCCGAGGACTGATAAGTGACGTCCATCGGCTGCTGCTCGTCCTCGTTGCCTTCTGATAGAGTCCAGGTGAAATCGGGTGTGCTGAGCGAGAAGGAAAGAGGAGGTCAGTCAGGGTTCGTTCTTTTCGACGCGTCCTTCGCAAGAAAGAAATTCGATACTCACGGCTCCCTCTCAGCCTTCTGCTTCCCCTTCCCCTTACCCTTCGATCCCTTGAACGCTCGATCCGGAAGGTTGGCCATGATCCGTTCGAGTTCGTCGTCTCCGTACAGCGCTGACGAGTTGTCGTCCTCCACGTCCTCCTTCGCTGAGTTCGGTCGAACGTCGAACATGGCGGCTCCATCAGGAAGCTCGTCGTCTTCAGAGATGATCTAGAGACGGAGAGAAAGAGATGAAGACGAGTCAGTCTGACGAGAGGCACAACGGAGCGGAACGATGGAGCGACTCACGTCTTCGAACTCCTCCTTCTTTGTCGGCGGATGGAAGGGCTTGATTCGGAAGGACTTGCTTGGAGAGTTCGGAGCGTTGGAGGGTCTTCCGAAGGGCTTCGACTGGGAGGAGAAAGCGTTGGTGGATCCAAATGGCTTGTTCGAACTGAAGGGTTTCGAGGGAGATGAAGCGGCGGCGGGAGTCTCCTTGCTGGGTGCTCGAGGAAGCTTCTTGGTAGGCGGATGCCTTTTAGAAGGAAGGAGGCAGTGAAGGTAGACGAGGGGATGTGAGTCAGCTCGAGAGCGAGAGAGGCGAAAGGCCGAGACTGCGTCGCGTCGATTCGACAGAGAAGAAATCGAACTCACGCCATCCCTTCTCGACAGCACAAGTGACTGCACTTGGACTTGTCTCGGCAAGTGTGGTTGCACCTGTAGAAGAGAAGAGCAAAGAGTCAGCCACGATCAAGCGAAGAAGGAAGAGGTTACGAGACACTCACTTCCACTTCCCGTTCTCGAGCTTGATGGGAGGTTGATCGAAGTCGGCAGGCTTGGGACCTGGTCGCTTCTTCTTCGAAGCTACACAACAACATCAAAGCGAAGAGTCAGCTCGTGTCCCTTCGAGAGAGGCAAATAAAAAGAGGGACTCACGAGCCTGCTCCTCAGCATTGTCCATCTCCTCAGCACTCCTCGTCGGCGGTCTCGAACGATCCTCGTCCTCCGAATCCATCATCGGCTCGGACCCTTTGTCGTTCGCCTGACGTTTCGGTCGAAGATCAGGGACTGGGTACTCGGAAGGAGCGATCTCGGGAGGATGGTAGGTAGCGAAAGCTCCGACTCCGACGATCTCGTTGCCTGGGAGGGAAGAGAAGTCAGGACGCGTTGAAAACGAAAGCTGAGGGGAGAGGCGAGAGACGACGAAGAACACTCACAGGAAACATAGACGGTAATGCTCTCGCTCGGCTTTCGAAGGTGTGCAGTGACGGTGTACTTCTGAGGTTTCTTGAAGTTCTTGATGTCTGAAGGAGGGAAAGAAAGAGGGTCAACTCGAGTTCGTCGAAGACGCGCAAGGTCACCCTCTCGGCTCGAGCAGCGGTGCAGGGAATCGGTCAAGTACTTACTCGAGCGACGGAAATCCACCAGAGAGAAGTCGGAAGTGATGACGAGCGACGAGACGGTGATGGAGGTTCGGAAGCCTTTCATCTTGAAGTTCTTGCCGACGGCGACGCTCATGGTGCACTCTGAGAAAATAGAACGAGGAGGAGAAGAGTTCAGTCAGCTTCGGGACCGGGCAAAGGAGGTGAGGAGGGAAGATCCGACGAACCAAGCTCGACAGCGACCGGCGAGACACCACCATCACTCGAGATCGATTTCTCCCTGCAAGTGAGCACGAAGATCAGGATCGGCGATGATTCGAGACGAGACGAGGAGAAGATATATATGCACTCACTGAGCATCGAGACTGAACTTGGGGAATCCCTTGATGACCTCGACGAGCTGCAATCGAAAAAAGAGAAGGGTTCAGTTCGTCCTCGCGCCCTCGATCTCCTCGTCTTCAAAGAGAGCGCTCGCTCACCTGAGCTCCGAACGGCGCCTTCTTGGAAAGGAGTCTCTCGATCCTCATCGAATCCGAAGCGAGGTCGTCGAAGGTCTTGATGTTGTTCTGAGCGAGGATCTGGCGATGCGAGGGAGCGAGACGACGAAACGAAGACTCAGCTCGGCTCAAACCCTTCCCACTGCGTCGAGAAGAGAAGCTCACCTTGATCGCCTTGTCTCCGAGCTTCTCGAGTTGACGGAAGAGAGCTGAGCCTCGACCTTCCCAAGCTTTGGCGTTCATGGATCGAAGGCTGCGAAGAAAGGAGACCGGTGGTCAGTGGAGAGACGGAGACGAAGAGCGAGAACTCTCGAGACGCGTCGAAATTGACTCACATCTCGAGACCGTGCTTGACGATGGATCCAGATTCTCGCTCAAGTCCGATGTCGAGGATAGACTTTGAGATTCAAACGGCGTGTCGGCTGGAAGGAGAAGGAGGGAACGAAGGTGAGCTCGACGGCACGAACGATCAGCGAGGAACAAGACCAGGACGAACAAGATGACGAGAGCTTCCATAGCAGGCTGGCCTTTGATCTCGAATTCGGAGAAGGGCCTGCAGAGATAATCGAGAAAGCATGTCAGCGCGAGCTCTTCCCCTTCTCTCGAGACTCGTCGACGAGCGCAAGAGTCAACTCACATCCCACCACACATCGCCTGGATCATCACGAACACCTTGTCCTTCGTCATCTTGACCTCCTTGACGGGGAATCGAATCGAGTCGTCCTGGCCGAGCTTCTTGTAGGCAGATCGTTCCGGACCTCGAAGTCGGACTTCCTCGAACCTGTTCGCGAGACGAAGGAGAGAAGAGCTTGTCAGTTCGAGAGAGATCGAGCGAGGAGATGAAATGAGCACTCACTCGTCAGCCTCGCACAGAACCTCGAGAAGTTCTCGAAGAGTCGGTCGATCGGGGATCTTCATGAGTCGTTTCATCTGGAAGAGAAAGGGAAAGGGCGAAGAGGTCAGCCGTGTTCTCTTCGAGAGTTGCGAGACGAGCGAGAGAGAGGAGACGAACGGTGTTGTACTCTGCGACGGATTGGAGGGTAGATGTCAGCGATGGTCTTGAAGATGAAGGAAAGAGGGAAGAGGGATGGACGAACTGATGAAGTTCCTCGACATCACGTCTCCAGAAGCGGTCGCGTGAAGAGAAGTAGAGGCACCTCCCTCGCCTCCCTCCTCGTCTCCATCGTCGATCCCAGGTGCGGTGATGAGTCCAGTCTCTCGAAGGTTCTTGACGGCATCCTGCAAGCGGCGAAAGAAAAAAAAAAAAAGTCAGAAATACGCGTCGCTCGAGGAGGAAGAGAAGGAAGGCAAACTCACAGCGACGAACTTTTCCAGAGCCTGAGATGGACTGAGCGACGACTTCGAGGCATCTCCGAGCTGCTTGGAGTAAAATCGAGGGTTCTGGAGAACTCGGATGTAGAGGAAAGAGCTGAGCGTAGAGACAAAGGGGAAGGTCAGTCGAGTTTGATGCGACGAGTCGAGGGATGGAGCGAGACGAACTCTTTGAGCCATCGCTGAGCCTTGTCGAGACTGTCGATGGTGTGAAGGGCGATCTCAGAGTTGAGGTGCTCGGTGAGGTTCTGTGAGAGTCGAAAGCAGTGGAGGTCAGGTCTCTGATTCGAGGCGAAAGGAGGGGGTGCGACGAACCTCGTGAAGCGAAGACTCCAAAATCGTTCCTCCTCCGGTGAGCTGCTCGTATCGTTGCTCTTGGCCCGATTCCTGTAGATCTCAAAACATGTCAACGTCAGTTTGAGTCCAAGAAAGAAGCAAACGAGGGAAGAAGACGAACGCAAAGGATGATGGCGAGTCCTTCTCGGTCGAACTGAGGTCTGCGTGAGGACGACGTCGACGCGACGGGAACGAGCCAATGCGTATTAGTTCGGAGCTCAAACGGGATATCGAAAGGGATTATGACCTACCGTCCCGCGCGTCCTATCATCTGAATGACCTCTGAGGTCAGAAAACGAAAGGAAAGAAGACAGAGCAGGCAAAATCAGTCGAGGTCGGTCGCCGAGGCTCGAGGAGAGGAATCAAAAACGAGGCAGCGAGGAGGCAAAACGAACCGAGATCCGAGTACTCTTGCATCCCAGTTCCACCAGCGAACATCTTGGTACCCTGTAGATAGAGTGAGAGGGAGGTGTGTCAGGTCTTCTTCGAAAAAGAAGTGACGGGAGAGGGACGGGACGAACGAGAACGACGACCTGTAAAGCGAGCGAGGGGGACGAGTCAGGCAAGTAATGGTACCTCCAAGGCTCTTCGAAGAACCGCATAATTTAGAGCACATACCGTATGAGCAGCTGTTCGAGCGAGAAAGAAGAAAAAGAGGAGAAGGAGGCGAGTCAGCGTCATGTCGCGTCGACGAACGCACAATCCCAAATGTCGGGGTGAACTCCCGAAGATTCACTCCAACAGCGAGAGTCTACCACAAAAAGAACAACAGTCAGTCAGCGATGGAACCTCGTTGCGAGTACGCGAGTCGCAGATGAGGGCAAGTAGGATAAAAACGCACCGAAGTCGAGCAAATCATCTTCAACGCTCCCGAGAGGAAAGCAGCTTCGACCTTTCTCCTGTCGTCGATCTACTCGCCCAACAACGGAAACCCAACCCATCCTGGTCCTCTGGTCAGACAATCCGGCCGTCCTTTTCTCCGAGCCGAGCTAGTCTAGTAACGGGAAAGAAAGGAAAAAGGGGGGAAGGAAATGAAAACGCGAGCTGACACTCAGGCCTCCGTGATGGAACGCGACTCCGAAGGGGACGAGCTCTGTGGAGAGGAAGAGGAAGGAGGAGAGAAGGAGATAGGGGAGGGAGAGTCAGCTAAGAAATGAGAGTGAAGGGAGAGCGAGAGGAAGAGAGACGAAGGGAGGAAGGGGAAGGGAGGGAAAGATGTTGTGGACGAACTCTGAAGTTTCTCGTCGTTGAAGGCTCCGATAGGTCTGGGAGAACAAAAACGAGCATCAAGAGATGAGTGTTGGGTAGAGAGCCTCACGAAAGGGAGGAGGATCGAGAAGCGAGACATAAAGGGAGGCAGCGAAAGGACGAACTGCGACGTGTTCCTCCAAGGCAGCTTCTCTCGACGCTCGCTCGCAGCTTGGTAGTCCTTGACGAGTTGTTCGGCGCACGAGATCGTACCTATTCGAAGAAACAGGCATCCGTTATCGAAGCGACGTCAGGTCGAGTCTCGAAAGAGGGCAAGGGGGAGAGAAAAGTGACGCCTGCGCGTCGAAGACGAGGGAGATGCACGAACCGTTCCTCGTCGGGCAGAAGATCAAGCCGGGCTTGTTCTGGCCATGCTGAGTGAGAAGAGCGAAGACTTTGAACTCGAGAGCCTGTATGAGGAGGGCATAACGACCGTGTGAGCGAGGGTTTGGAGGAAGAGGAGGAGAAAGCCAAGGACAAGACGGACCTTCGAAGCTTGAAACGCGTTCCCTCCAGGCTTCCTCGGGTAGGGAACGATGATCCTCTTGAGCATGCATGGTCGGTACTCGTCGCCAAACTAGCAACGAAGGTCAAATCGAGACGAGTCAGTTCTCGTTTTCCCGACTCCGTCGTTCGACTCAAACGAAACGGAAGCACGGAGTCGAACTCACCTTGAAAACCTTAGCCGATCCCATCCTCGACACATCCTCCGACTCCTTCCCACCCTTGGCCCTCGCCGACCCTCCAGCCTCGTAGAACTCCGCCTCAGCACCTCTCAACCACCTCCCAACATCATCCACGTTCGGAACCGTCGCGGAGAGAGCAACGAATCGAATGCTGCGATCGAAGCTCTTCATCCTCGAAACGATGACTTCGAGGGACGATCCTCGTTTCTCGTGAAGGATGTGGACTTCGTCGATGAGGAAGAGGGAGATGTCGGCGAGGAACTTGCCTCCTCCTGAGGATGGGTTCTTCCTGTGAAGGGAAAGAGGCGAAGACGAGACGAGACGCGTGTCAGTTCAGCTTGGGATCGGACGGGAGCGGGATGGGTCGAGGGCGAGTAGGAAGACAAACCATCGAGTCATGGAGTCCCACTTCTCGGGCTGAGAGGAAAGAAGGGGAAAAATAAGGAGAGGAAGGTCAGATTCGAGAAGCCGAAGTGAGGGGCGAGGGAAGGACGCGAAGCTCACCGTCGTCACAATCAACCTCGCCTCGTCGAGTTCCTTGAAGCTCGAGGTTCCCCAGTCGGTGTCTCCAGTGAGCTCGGTGCATCGAACTCCGATCCCTGAGAACTTCATGTTCCAGTCCTTGGATCGTTCCGAGCAGAGAGCCTGCAAAATCGAGACGAAGGAGTCAGCGACGAGTCGAGGTACAGAGGTAGAGAGGAAGGCGCATATACCTTCGTTGGAGCGATGTAGACTGATTCGAAACAAAACGGAAGGTGGTAGTCAGTCTCAAGAAGGCGAGAGAGAGAACGAGTGAGGAAATGCAAAGGCTCGGATGAGAGGACGACGCGACTTGCCTGCTTTCCCGTCGTTCCCAGTTTCGAGTAGTCGGATGATGGTGAGTTCGAAGAGGACTGTGAGGAGGGAGGGAAGAATAAGCTGGCGTCTTCGCGTGGGTCGAGAAAACAAGGAATAGACGAACCAGTCTTCCCTGATCCAGTGGGAGCTGAAGTCGAACGAAGAAACCGAGAACGAGGTCAGCTCACCAGCTCGCTCTCAACGGACCAGAACAAGGGTGGACGACTCACCTGAAACGACGAGGTTCTCATCCGTCTTCATAGCCGTCTCGAAGCACTGACTCTGAACAGCGTTGAAGCATCCGAACTTGAACAGCGAGCGATATCGATCCGCTGTGGTCGAAAGGGAGAGAGGGAGAGAGTGAGAGCGTCAAGAGATTAGTTGACCGTCCCTTCCTAGTCGGTGGCCGAATTGACGAAGAGAGAAGAGAAGAGGCGATCCACGAACGTAGAGAAGAGACTGGGACGAGGCGATTCCCCTTCGCTTGAGGTCGAGGAGGGTTCTGGTTCTGGTTCTGATTCTGAGAGGGAGGAGGACGTCGAGGAGCGTTTCGCTGAGTTCCATACTCGTCCCCGAAGGACTGCTGCTGAGGAGGAGGAGCGTAGTTGAAGGTGGGTTGTTGGTGCTGAGGGTAGGGAGAATTGAGAACTGGGGAAAGGGAGAAGGAAGATGGGTTGAGTGGATGCACGCGTCGAGCTCAGACTCTTCCCTCCCTCCTCGGCGAGTTCGATTTGAGACCCACCTTCGTTCTCCAACGCCAACAGATCCGACCCATCTCCAAACTCCATCTCGAATTCATCCTCTGACCCTTCCTGTCCCTGACCCTGCATCTGGTATCCTCCGTAGGCTGCTCGAGATCCACTCGCGACGGGCTGATGCTGCTGCTGAGGTTGAGTTTGATACCTCTGAGGAGGAGGAGGCTGGTAGTGCTGCTGCTGCTGCTGGGAGGGACCATGAGGGAAAGGAGGCCGAACGGAGAACCCTTTGGCTGGTTGGGAAGAAGAAGAGAATGCGACGGGAAGAGCGGCGGCTTGTTGTCGAGGAGGAGGAGCTGAGCGGAAGAAGGGTGGTTGAGATTGAGATTGAGAGGTCGGTCGAGGAAGAGGTGAAGGGGAGTTCATCTCTGTTCGGGTTTGAAGGTAGAGGCTCAAGATCAGCTCTCTCCCCTCTCTCGAAGAAGGGTAGGAGGGTGTATATAGAGGAAGGGAAGAGAGGGAGGGAAGAGAGAGAAGAGAAGCTCGTCCAAGCTCACCTCCTTCAAACGCTCCACCTTGTCCCCATCCTCCCCTCTGCCCCATCGACATCTGAGAAGACTGGATAATCTGATCCTCCTCTGGGAACTCTTCAATGTCGTCGTCGTCGTCTTCGTAGAAGTTGGAGGGGTCGATCTGTTGCTGATGGAAGGAGGAGGAGGGAGTAGGTCGATGTTGACGTTGCTGATGCTGCTGCTCCTTCTCTCGAGCGAAGGTGGCCTGCAAGGGGGGGTGTATAGAGGTCAGGTCGAGAATAGTACAGACGAGAGAGAAGAGAGTGTGAACTCACTGCTAATCCTTCGAAAGAAAAGGGATCTGGATCCATCTTTTGAAACGAGAACGAGAAGAGGGAAGGAAGTGGTTGAAGGTCGAACTGGAGGTGGGCGAGCGGAGCAGGAGAGAGAGGCACGTTTTCGGAGGCAAATCTGGTTGTCTGGCACGAGATTTTCAGCTCAAGGCCTGGGTCAGATGCAGAACTTCTCAGCCCGAACACTAAAATCCACCCTTATAGAGGGAAGAAGAAGGAAGACAGACGACGACGGGACGATCTCCTCGAGGACGATCTCACCCTGGAAAACGAGAGCGACCGAGCTAACTTTTGCCCTCGCTTCTTCTAGTAGAGATCTCGGGCTCAAATCTTCGCATAGGTGAGCAGAGGGTATGGGAATGAAGATTTTCTACCTCTCGGTTGTGTTGTTCTGTTTCTGCCACCCACGCGAGAGCGGCCAAGAAGGAGGGTGGGTGCCCCTTCGGTTTGCATTCGAAGCTCACCTCCCAACAACTTCCCTCCCCTCTTCCCTTCCCTCCGGATGGTCTCCTTCCTTTCGTCCTCGTACGAGCTCCTCCCCTCCTCCTCCTCGGAAGCCGTCGAAGGGATCAAAACTCGAGCGAAATCCGCGCCCAAAGGAGTTCTCTACTTCTTGGGAGCTCAACTCACGCTCGTCCTCCTCGCCTTTCTCCTCTTCTCCTCCAAGGGAGGTCGCCCTCCTCCTCCTGGACCCCATGGAGGAGATCAGGGTCCTTATCAGTGGGGAGGGTTCGATGAGATGTGTGTAGGAGACTTTGGAGCGTATGTCTGTGAGGAGTATGGGTGAGTGAACTTTTCCTTTCCTTCTCTTCTTCGGAGAGAAACGAGAAGAGGGAGAAGAGGCGTCGCTGCTTCGGACGAAAGCTCACCCCGTCGTCGTCTTCCCTTCTTCCATCGCCAGTCCTCACAACGTCAAGCTCTCCAGATCCTACGAGGGTAAGCTTTTTTTCTTCTCTCTCTTCTCTCTTCGAGGGAACGTGCGAGCGACTTTACGGTAGCGAGGGCGAGAGTTCGCCCGGCTAAGTCCTCCTCCCCTCGGACACCTTCCCTCCCCTCCCTCGCTGGCTGTCACCCTCCCTCAAACTCTCATTCCTCATCAATTCAAGCTGACCCTATCCTTCCTTCTCTTGTACCCCCCTCCAGGCACTGGTACACGCTTCCGAGAAGTCTTCAGACGAGTTCAACAGAACAAAGCTCCCCTGAGAGTCGCTGGTGAGTAGTGAGCTCGACCGACCCTCTCTTCCCTCCCTCTCGTCTTCGATCAACTCCTTGCCCGTAACTAACTCGAACCCGGCTCTCGATCCCCACAGTACTTGGAGGCAGTGTCAGCGGTGGTCATGGGATTGGGGATCTTGGAAGTGGTGAGTCGCTTCTCATCCTTCCTCTCTGCAGCTCTCAACGAGCTCGAGATCGAGACGCGTCGCTGATTCGCTCGCTCATCCTTCCCTCGAATTTCCCCACCCCCAGACAAGATCTGGATCCGTAAAACCTACGAAGCCATGATCGAAGCCTACCCTCATCCTGAAAACTCGCTCAGAAACGCTGCTGTCGGTGCTGTGGTGAGCTTCCTTCCCTCGTCCTCAGTCGAACCAAACAACCAGCGGTTCGAGGGTTCGTCCGAGCTCACCTCTTCGCGTCTCTTCTTCTTGATAGGGGAGTGACTACTTCGGAGCTTGCTGGGAGAACAGGATCAAGAAGGAGGAGGTCGATATCGTTTTTGTTGAGCATGGGTGAGTTTTTGTCTCTCTTTGGGCTCGGGTCTCGAGCTCGAGTCGAAGCTCACGAGCCTCCCTTCCTCCCTCGCGTTCATCCAGAATCAACGACCTCTTCGGCCATGAAGCCGCTCTCTCGATGGAGGATCTTCTTCGAGGACTGCTGGATCTGCCTCAACGACCTGCTGTGCTCATCGCTCGAACGATCGGACTGGAAGCTGATGTGAGTGGCCGCGTCGTCCTCGCTCGCTCGCCTCTTGTTTCTCTCCTGCCCTCGACCTCTGGCGTGATCACGAACGCCCCAGTACTCACTCAAGGCTGCCTTCGCACTCTTCAGATGATCGCCGTCGGAGGAGACGAGCACCTCAGCGTCGGAACCTATTACGACGTGCCAGTCGTCTCCCTCCGCCCCGTTCTTCTCCCGCTCCTCATCAAGCAGCCTGAGCGAGACGCCGAGTACTTCGTCAGGACCAACGAGGGAAACATCGATCATCGACACATCAACGAGAAAGGTGACCTGTCGTCCTCTTTTCCTCTCTCTCTCTCGGAAAAAGAAAGCTCCCGCCTCGCTCGAGTCGACGCGCGCTGACATCACCGTCCTCACTTCTGCTTCACTTCGTCATCTTCCAGGTCATCACGCTCTCGGAGACTTCATCGGATCCTACGTTCTCGATCAGTTCGTCGTCGCTACCCGTCAACTCAAGGACCTGCGAGCTTCAGGACACGAGGATTGGCGTCAGTTGTTTGGGAAGCAGAAGCTGGGAGAGCACGATTGGCCTGGACCTGAGGGGTTGGGGGATGTGCCGAAGGTGGGTACTCCACCATATTATACCGCCTCGACTCTCGAGTGACGAACTCTTAGAGATCGAAGCGAGACGAGACGAGACGAGACGAGACGGGACAGCTGACTCGACGCGTCGAACCCTTTCCTTCACTCGTTTCTTCGTTCTTCGCAGCTCCGACTCTTCCAAAAGTACGACCCCGACGCGGTCGTCGTTCCCATGAGGACCCAGTGTCTCACGATGGATCAGGGAGAGTTCGTTTCGAACCCTCTCCTTCCCGCTTTGAAATCGGATGAGGGATGGTTCGTCTTTTGATCTTCTTCTCTCGCACTCGTTCTCTTTCGTCACGCTGACCTTTCGTTTCGTTTCCTTCCCTCCGGCTTTAGGTCTCAACTCGACAAGGGTCACGACAAGACCTACCTCTGGGCTGAGTCTCCCGGAGCCAAGTTCGAGGTGGAGCTCGACGTGACGGGTGGGAAGGTTCGTCTCTCCCTTGTTCCGTCCCTCCCTCGTTCCCCTCTCCCAACCCAACTCACTCCTCCTCCCTCTCCTATCCTATCCTTCCCTCCTCTAGGTCGAGATCTACTACCTCCGCGCCGGAGCAGCAGACTACCGCCTCGGTTCCGTCGAATGCTGGATCGACGCAGACCTCGACTCGAAACGACGCTTCGACGGATGGTGGGACGACGGGAACCCCCACATCGGACAGTTCGGAGTCGTAGCGGAAGGACTGAGTCCAGGGAAGCATATTCTGAGTTGCGAAGTGATGAAGGAGACGGTGAATCCGCATGGGGGGACGGAGTTTAGGATCATTTCTGGTCAGTTCAGTTCGACTCGACTTTGCTTTCTTGGTTCGCTTCGAGGCTCGAGGCTCGAAGATGAGGGAGCTCTCACTGACGCTCTCTACCTCCTTTCGACTCGTCCGTTCTCGCAGTCGTCGCGCTCTGATACCGAGGCTGGACCTCTGTTTCGACGCGTTCGTTTAGACGAGATCGTTCTTTTTGGGTTTGGGGTTTTTGTACTTCGTCGCATTTTCTTTTCGTTCGCTCGTTTTCGCTCACTCTCTTGGCATCGCTACTTAACACGTTCTCTAGATGACCCTCTTCCGCATCGCATCGCTAGGCTCACCGAACAAAGAAAGAAGGGAGACCCAACGACCGACATCGAGAGTCACGACGCGTCGACTTCGCTGGACACTTCCACAGACGCGTTGTGAGGAGCGAGGGTGATTCGAGGTCGGGTGCTTAGGGAGAACGAGGCGAGGTAAGATCCAAACAATACTACATATAGAAAGACGAGTCTAGAGTGCAAATCTCTAACAGATAGTCTTCGCTACGCCAGGCTCAACAAAACAGACCTGATCCGACACGTTCTCTTCCTCGAAGACGTTCCTGAGCTCTCCTCCAAATTGAGTGAAGTGCCCCCAACCCTCGAAGTGAAGCGGGACGAGAACGGCGACGTCGAGCTCGCGTACGATCCTGGCAGCGTCGCGACCGTCCATGGTGATTTGAAGGAGACCTCCGTCGGGGGTGGGAGCTTTGGCGGCTCCGAGGTTGGCGAGGGTGAGGATGATGTTCCATCGAGAGAACTGTTCCTTCCAAGAGTCGAGGTAGATCGTGTCGCCGGTGAACCAGATGGCGTTGGGAAGTCCCTAAAGAAAGAAAGAGAAGGAGGGGTGAGTAAGAAGATCGAGAACGAGGAGAGCGAGAAAGGGAAGAGCGAGAACGAGAGAAAAAGACGACTCACGTTTGAGCCCTTGCCAAGACAGTCGGACTCGAGGATGAAACCGACGCATTCACCCCCTGGGAAATGAACGCAAGGCGTGGCGGTGATCTTCCATCGTTTGCCTTGGAAGAAGAGAAAGAGGAAAGGAAAGGGAGTGGTGGAGCGGACGAGAGAAGTCAGCTTCGCCAAGGAAAAACCTCCCTCTTCCTCGCTCGCTCGCAAAAAAAAAAACTCACCTTGGAGCCAGACCTCGGTCGTCTGCCAGTCCTTGAGTCCCACAACGGCAGGCCTGGGGGCGAGTTTTGCTGCTCCATCTGGTGTCGTGAAGACATGGCGAGCGTCCAAAAGTTTCCGACCTTCGTCGTCGAGATTGTCGGCGTGATCCTCGTGCGAAAGGAGGACGGCATGGATGACGGGGAGTTGGGAGAGGGAGAGGCCAGGGTCGACGGAGGTTTTGAGACTGAACTCAGGCGAGATGGGGAACTCGGTCCCAGCTGGACAGAAGACAGGGTCGGTGAGGAAAACGACGTCGTCGATGGTGAGGAGGGCGCTCGCGGTGGAGATGTGGGTAACGGTGATGTTGGGCATGGATGAAGATGGAAGTAGAGGTGAGATTGGGGGTGTGAAGGAAGAGGGAGAAGGGAGTTGATGTCGAAGAAGCGTGTTGAACTTCGGCTGAGCTTTTGAGGCTCGACGCGTCGAGAGAGCTGTGTTTGATCCCTAATCACGGCAATACCGGTGATGGTTCTGCGACTGGGAAGCGTTCTGCTCACTTTCTGCTTACAAACGGTGGGAACGATAACCGGAAACGATGGGAACTGTGGGACAAAGGCTTACTCAGGATCTAGGGCTGTGATCGAGACGCGACTGTCCCGATCTCCCTTTTTTTTCAGCAGCGTCATCGCAGAGTTCGAGTCGAGTCGAGTCTAAGCAAAAGAGGGAGAGAGGTCAGCTCGGCTCGGTGGGCTTGCGACAAACTCTGACTTCTTGGGGACTCGATGTTGATTTGAAGGTCTTGTGACTTTCTTCTTAGTGGACTTCCACGACGAGAGCGTCAAGTACGGGCTCTCGTATACACAGGAAGCTGAAGAGAAAACAACGAGGTCGAGAGCGAGGCTGAAGCGCAAAATAATGAGGAGAGCAGGAAGGAAAGACGACGCGTCTTGATCAACTCATCGTCCTCAAAGAGCTCGCGACGCCGAAAGAGATCGGTTGTCTGTAGTGCTCGGCGTAGAATAAAGATGCGAATAGAAAGTCAAAGCCCTTCTACGGTTCTAAAAGTCTAGATAGTCTATGCAATGCCGTCTCTGCTTTCTCTCTCGGACCCGTCGATTCAAACGACGTTAATCCCACTTCTCCTCCTCTGCAGCTCGAGATCCTGAACCCTCTGCTCCTCCATCCCGGCCTCCTCTCCGAACTCTTGTCGATACTCATCCACAGGATGCTCCGGCCGCGACTGCCTCGGCTCGAGTTGGTGAGAGGGAGGCGACCTCGACTTTCCCTCGTCGACGGGCGAGGAGGGAGCTGGAGGAGGAGCTGGCTTTCCAGTTGGTGAGAACGAAGAGAGACCTCGGATTCTGAAGGAAGGGATTAAGGAGGGAAAAGGAGAAAGAGTGTGAGCGTTAGTTTGTCGTCTACCAGAGGGAACGAGCGGTTCGATAGGACACGATGCGGACGAACCTTTCCCCGTAGAAGTAGAAGATGAACGGCATCGGAACACAGACGAGGGAGAGGAACCCGACGACGGTCGACGCCCACTCGTTGCCGAGGTTCTTGTACATGTAGGTCGAGAAGAGAGGGAAGACGGCACCTGACGAAGAGGGAAAGGAGGGCCGGTTCAGTCGAAGTCGACGGTCTCCCTACATCGCGCTCAGAACTCACCAAGTAAAGATCGCATCACGGCACCCACAGCCAGCGCCGAGGCTGCGTACACGAGATAGGTGTCGATGAGGTATCCTAGGACGAAGGAAGACGAGAAGGAGAAAGAGGTCAGTGAAGACGACGCGTCCGTTCTAGTGCTTCGATTTGATGCTGACCAAGGACACTGGTGAAGACGAGGAGCATTCCAAACCCGAATGGGGCTCCGGCGAGAATGGGGGAAATCCAGTGGATGTCAGGACTCGAGGTCCAGGCGAACCTGGGAGAAAGGAAAAGACGAGGTTCAGATTCGACGAGAGCTCGACGACGAGCAGGGAGAGGTTAAGACTCACCAGAACAGTCCGATCGGTAGCATCGGTGCTCCAATCATCGCAAATGGAAGTCTAGCCTCTGAAATAAAGGGAAGAAGAGGGGGGTACAGCGTTCTGTTAAGCGAGCGTGGGAGCAGACGGAAACGAGCGAAGAAGACGAACCAGGAGGAGCTCGGCCATTGGGAGAACGAGCGACGGCTCGCATGTAGATCTTGTTGTTCAGAGGTGCGATGGCGGTAGCTGCAGGGAGGATGAAGATGAAAGGTCAGCTTCGAGAGGATAGAGAAGAGGAGAGACGAGGGACTTGAACTTAGCGAAACTCACCGAGAATCATTCCTCCTCCAATTCCCAAGAAAGCGAGACCTCCGACTCCAGAAGACCATCCTCGACCTTTTTGGAAGACGATAGGGAATGCTGCGAAGAAGAGGTAGAGAGTTCCGCTGCGGGAAAGAGCGAAGGAAAACGAGACGGGTCGAGTCAGTTTCGAGCGATCGCGCCGTTGAGTCAAAGCATGTCGAACTCACTAGACGATGGCCATATAGATTGAAAGGAGGAGTACGATGGGCTCCTTGAAGAGAAGGACGAAAGGTCGAGTCATCTGGCGAAGGAGAAAAAAGCAAGTCAGTCGAGCTCGAGCCGAACGAAAGGGAGATCGAAACGAAGGGACACGAACGTTGAGCTTGAAGATCTCCTTCGTGGTCATCGTGTTGGCCTTGTCGAACTTGGAGACGTAGAAGACAGATCCGCCAGAATCCTTCTCGAGTCGACGAGCTTTTGCTCGAAGCAGGGTAGGCGCGTAGCTGTTCGAGGAGAACAAAGAGAAGGCAAAGGTGAGCTTGAGCCGTCGACCACGAAAGCTCGAAAGGACTGACGTTTCAGGGATCGTGAAGACGGTGAGAATGTAGCTGACGGCGCCGAAGGCGAACATGACCCAGAAGACGTTCCTGGAAAGAAGCGTCGAAGAGTCGAACGTCAGTGGAGCTCGCTCGCTCGACGCGTATTCCCTCCATCCGAAGACGAGAAACGCTACTCACCGCCAACCAGTAGAAGCAGTGAAACCCCCAATAATGGGTCCGATGACGGGCTGGGAGAGACGACGGAGCAAAGGGGAGGGAAGGGTCAGCGAGAAGCTCCGTCATTCACGTGAGGGAAAACGAGAACGACGCACTCCAAAGAAAGCAGCCAAAGAAAAAAGAGCGGTTGCCAGCCCACGCTCTTGAGCCGACCAGATATCTGCGATCTGATAATGAGACAAGAGCAGGACGATGTTAGCTCTGGACTGGACGAAGCGGAAGCCTTCTGCTCAACGCGTTTCGTCTGCCGTTTCGAAGTTACAGGAACTCACAATTCCACCCGAGTTCGTCAGAGGAGCTGATCCGAAGAATCCCGCGAGGAATCGAGTGATCTGGTGAACGAAGTGGGAAGGGAGGTCAGCTTTGCGAGCGGCTCGACGCGACGAAGAACGAAGGAGGGGGGAGAGAGCCGTTTGACTCACGATGATCGTTTCGATGTTGTTGGCAGTTGCTCCTCCGATCTGGAAGAGTGTGAAGGGAGCATACGAGACAATCTGGGGGGCGAAAGGGCGAGCAGTCGAAGATGTGAGCAGGGCTGGACGCGTCGAACGAAGACGACACGAGGGGGAGCTCACAAAGATGATCTGACGACCGTAGATCTCGGAGAGAGGCGCCCATATCAGAGGACCAGCTCCAAACCCGAGGACGTAGAGCTGCGAGAAGGAGGGAAATGGAAAGATCAGCCCAGCAATCAGAGCTCGTTTCCCAATCTCAGCGAGAGGGAACCTCACGGAGATGCCGAGGATCATGATTTCCTCCGACTTTACGTTCAAAGCTGCTGCCATCTGGTTGATTCCTCCTGAGTATGCTGAAGATGCGAAGGACTGTGGTAGTAGAGAGGGGGAGATCGTGGGAAGGGAGCGGGTATCAGTAAGCCTGAAGAGAAGACAAAGAGGCGAGCTCGAGGTTCGTTCGACAGGTCACCGCGCAAAGACGGCCCTTGAGAAACGTAAGGGAGGATAAGAGGGAAAATAATGGACGAACGATGCAGAGGGTGTCGAGGGATACTACTGCAGTGACAAACCATCTGGACGAGAGAGAAGGGAGAGCAGTCAGCGTCGCGTCTGGAGCTGAGCTCGTCTTCGGAGGGACGAACGCGAGGCGAAAGACAAAACGAGGCTCACTTGAAGGACTTCTTCCAGGTATAGGGATCGGCATCATCGTTCTCAGCCCATCCTACGACGTAAGGGTCCTCCTTCGATCCAGTACCAGAAAGGAACTGCTCCTCCTCAAGAGCAGCGACGACCTTCTTTGGCGAAGAGGGAGTCGGGAAGTTTGCTGAATCGGCGGCGGTGAGAGTAGGCGAAGGGGAAGGTGCGCGGATTGGAGTGGTCTGAGGATCTGAAGAGAAGGCTGGGTTGTTAGGTTGAGGTTGTTCCATGCTGCAGAGAGTGGTTGGGAGAGGAGAAGATGGAAGAGGAGAGCGAGGGAAGGCTGGATTTGCGAGCTGGATGGTGGTTGGGAGGCGAACGGTCAAAACTTGTCGAGTTTGGTCATCTTTTATTTCGCTCGGCTAGGCTGGTCCCTGATACGAATGAATCTGATCCGAATGAATGAGGGGAAACCGGAGGGCGTGGGAAAACGAGAAACGAGAAGCCGCCTGCTGAGAAATCAGCTTTCTCTCCAGCGAGTCGGTAACTCGTTACAAACCCGCTCTTCGTGAAAACCTGAGAGTGTCGAGGAGTGCGAGCCTGAGCCTGAGCCTGAGCCTGAGCCGATCGACGGATAGATGAGGGCCTCGGAGGCTCTTGTGAGGTCGAGAGAGTCGAGGGAAGAGATTGAGTCTGAGGAGGAGAGGCCAAAGGGGGAGGAGCGTCGAAGTTTACTGCAAGAACCGTCGCCAAGGGTGAAGAGTTGCTGCCAGAGATGATGGAGGACTACGATCCCGTGAGCTCGGTGTATATCTTTGAGGTCGGATGTGGTCGAGAAGGAGAGAAAGCGAGGTGAGCTGGTGGGTTTGAGCTTCGGCGCTCCTTCCCCTCCTCCTCCCCGAGCCGAGCGCGATGCGAGAGAGAGACGAGTCAGCTCCAATCGAGGGCATCGAGACAGACGGGAGGGAGAAAGAGACGAGAGCTGAGAGGAGGAGAGGGAAGGAAGGGAGGGAGGAGGGAAGGAAGATCGAAGCTCACCTTCTCGTCGACCTGCTGCTCCCCATCCTTCGCAGACGGTTGATTCGACATGATAAATAAATGACTGATGTGACCTTCGAGGTTGTAGAGATGAGGTGGCGAGGACGAAAACACGTGTTTTGGGAGGTCGAAGCGGTGAGAGGGAAGAAGAGGAAGGAGGTTCGAAGTTAAGCTCAACGTCGACCTCCTCCTCCCTTCTTTTCCCTGCTGCTCCTTACTATCCCTCGCCATGCTCCCTATCTCCCCTACTGAGCTCGCTCAACTTCTTCGAATATCTCCTGGACCTGATGGAACGGCTTCGATAGTGGCGGAGGACTCCCTGAAGGAAGCTTTGCAACGATTCTCCAGCTTCGTTCGTCCTCTGCCCGTTCCGTTCTCAGTCGACTCGCCGTCTCATCCCTGACACCCCTGCGTTCTCAATTAAGCAGGTCTTCAGGAACGATGCTCCTCGACAACCTCGAGAGTCGCATACCGTCAGTATGAACACTTCTTTCTCTCTATGAGCAGAGGGAAGGCAGCCATCAGGATCTCCTGACGTCGTGAGCCGTTCTCGCTTCTCCTTTCTCTTCTTTACCTTTGCAGGAGGAGTTCTGGTCCCAGTACCTTCCATCGTTTCTTCGGAGCATGCTCGTCGAAGGAGAACATCAAGCCTACTTCCTGAGGATGTTCCAATGGATGCGTTCGAGCTCGAGGACCTCCCTCGATCGTTTCATCCGAGAGAATCCTCAAGACGCTTGCGAGGTCTATCTGTTTGAGGCACATATGCTCGCCTTGCAGGTCGAGCGATACAACACACTACTGGTACGTAAGGTCTCGTCGGAAGAGCGGCCAAGAGACGGAAACGAAGGCTGATTGACTCGACCCACTCCCTCTCTCTGCTCTCGCTCTGCTTCGCTCTCGCAACCAACAGGTCAAAGAGAACGGTGTCGATAACCTCATACGATCCGCCTCCCACTTCATAATTTCACTCGTCGGCCTCGTCCCCCAGATCCCAACGTCAGTACCGATGCCTTGCCTTCCACCTCGTTCCACGGCTGGCATCCTCGCCGTCGCGTCCGTCTTCAAGGAGGACCCAAGGTTCTCGAGGTCCGTACTCTGGACAGGAGACCAGTGTCGAGAGGTCATCCATAAATTGTTGCTGTTGGCTTCGGTCTCGGATGTGAGGGAGCAAGAGTCAGTTTGGCGGAGGACGAGTACGTCCGTCGTTCCAATGGGTCGTTGGTGGCGTTGCGAGTCAGCACGTCGAGCGACGGCTCCTTCGGAGTGTGTGAAGATGGAGGAAGGCGAGCAGATGAAGGCTTGTGCCAGAGTGAGTCTCGTATTCTCTTGTTCTGCGTTTTGATTTCTCGCGAATCTCGCTGACCTCGTCTTTCATCCCCCTCTCAATCAAAAGTGCATCGCCGTTCGCTACTGCTCGAGAGGTCCGTCTTCTAGCTCTCTCGACGCTCGAAGACAACAAGCTGATCGTATCTTGTCTTTCGTCTCCGCAGAACACCAGCGAGCCGACTGGAAACGACACAAGCTCGTCTGCTTCAAACCAAGTTGGTGAAACGGACGCGACGCTCGTGAGTCGCTTTCCTCTTCTTCTCCCTTCGATTCCATCTCGAAGCTCGGACGATTTTCGAAAGCTCACTCTCTCTTTCGGTATCGTGCGATCCTGGCACCTGTAGAAACATCTTAGACGTCCGAATCCCAGCCCACCGAGGATGAACGACGCGAACTTGGAGGGATGGGCAAGGATCGCGGGAAGGAGATTTGATCGAGTAGATTTGAATTTCCGTAGGGTATCTGTGGAAGACCTGTTATCTCAGCACACGGGTGGACTGGCTTCTTGAAAGATGGTTAAAGTTGAGCAGGAGAACGAAACGGTCGCGAGGGAGAAGGACGAAACAGGTCGAGCTCATCATCGCTCCCTTCCCTTCGCGACCTCCTCAACGACCACCCTGCCTCCAGAGCTTCTCTGTCGAAGATGTCCCTACCACCTCACCCAGCTTCAGCCTCTTTTCTTCCCCCTCATCCTTCTCTCGGAATCGCTCCAAGACCAGAAGCAGCAGCAGGAGCGAATCCGACCTGGGCTGCTTCGGTCTCCCTCGCTCCAGGACCTCCTCCTCCTCCTCCCGTAGGAATCGCTGGTCCGTCGGCTCTCGGCGGCGAAGGTGGTAGAGGCGATAGAGAGTGAGTTCGCATTGCTATCTCGTAGCTTGCTAGCTCGTCGGCCCAAGCTGATCGAGCTCAACATCCTCTCTCCCTCCCTCCCTCCCCTTCCCTTCACCTCCCCTACCTCCCAGTCCTATCCTCTTCACCGTCCCTAAAGCCAACTTCATCCTCAAACCACCCGATGGATCTCCTCTTCTCCGAGCCGGGATTCAGTACGACATGCTCAATGCCGTCTTCACCAACACCCAGAAGGTGTTCACTCCTCCTCCCGAGCTCGAGAAGGGTCCAGCAGGAGCACCCAAGGGAGAGAGAATGACCTTCGCAGAGCTCTATACCACCTCTCTTGCCTGCAGCTCGAAGGGAACGAAGAGTATGAAGGATAAGATCTACGCCGATCCGGTTTTCTCGAGAGCTATGGCTATGGTCAGTCGAGAAGGAGAAGGAGGGGAGAAGGGAAGGGAAGATGCAGCGAGCTCACCTTCCCTTCGTTTCGTTTCTCTTCGTCCAGATGTCGCTTCTCGTCAACGTTGGACGAGTCAACACTACTCTCGCTTGTGAGTTCAGTTGGTTCTCTCGTCGGTCGAGGAAGCATGAGTTTGATCGCTGACACCCTTCGCTCTCTTTCTCGACTCGAAGTCTATCCGGTGAGCTCGACTTCCCTTCCTTCCCCTCGTCCTCGTTCTCCTTCGTCCTCTCTCACACACTCTTTCTTCCTTCGCTGACCTCGATCTCTACCGTCTCTTCTTGCGTCTCACAGGAAATGCGAACCATCCTTCGAACCTACCACGCCATCCCGTCTCTCCAGAAATCCGAGGCAGCCAAGAAGCATCTACAAGACGCCCCGAGAATGAAGGCCGCTCTCAAAGGAGTTCTTCTGGACAGCGAACGACTTCATGTACCCTTCAGTATCAACGAGATCGAGAAGAAGATCGTGAGTCCATCGCGTCTCTCGTCCGTCTACGTGAGAACGAGCGGCGAGGCTGACCTCTCTTGTCCCTCTGTCTTCGACGCGCCTCGTCTCTTCAGGCCGAAGGTGCTAGGCCTCCGACAAGCATCGTCAACCTCATCTTCACCTTCGTCAACTCTTCATCAGTGAGCCCATCCCTTCCAGCGCTCTGTTTACGAGCAGCATCTTACTCGTTCCCTTCCCTTCGCGTCCTCGTTTCTCCTTCCTTCAACAGCAACTCGCCCAAAAGCACTTCCTCCACGGAATCGAACCTCTCGACCTCTTCCTCTCCATTCAAGGCATCCCTTCCACCCAAAGAGCTCAAGCTTTCCTCTACCTCGTCTGGAACTACTACGAACAACCCTCCTCCAGCGAACCCAACCCTTTCAACGACGACTTCTCTCGAGCGAATCCAGGGAAGGTCCCTCTCCTTCAGCTCGGGATCGTTCAGGCTGGAGACGAGAACATCGACGACGAGGACGAGATCAAGTTTGGAAACGAGATGAAGGTGGCTCGGCTGAATCATCTGGAAACGCTGAAGAAGGAGGGAGAGGAGATCAAGCGACAAGTCGCGTCGGGAGAGCGAGAGCCTGGGAGTGAGTTTTTTGTCTTTCCTTACTCTTCCGTCCTCTTCTCGATGCCTCGCTGTGTCCGAACTGACTCTCTTCATCCTCGTTCTCGTTTGCAGAGAAGGACAAGCAACAAGGTCGCAAACGAAAGTCCCTCGCCGCTCATCAACCCAACCTCCCTCCCTGGAGCTCCCACCAACCCAATCCCATCGGATCTCCCTACGCCAACTCCTCCGTCGCCTCTCCAGCAGGTTCCGCTTCCTCCCTCCCACCCTTCAACAACCGCCCCTCTCATCTCCACGACGAAATCGATGAACTCGAAGACGAGCTCGAAGCTCTCGCCGGCCCGTCTCCCTCCTCCTCTCGCCAACACTCCTCTTCCCACCCCCACACCAACTACTCCAACCGACCGGACGTAGGAGTCAACTTCGACGTCGGCGCACCTATCGGGATCCTCGGCTACCAACCTTCTCCATCGGCGGTGTCGAGTTCGGCGAGGAGGGAGTTGATGGATTTCGGTAGCGAGGACGAAGGGTCGAGTGTTGGGCAGCCGCCGTCGGTGCTGATGCGAGGAGCGTCGGGAGGAGGAGGAGGACAGCAGCAGCAGCATGAGATGATGACGATGATGGACGTGGATAGGAGGGAGGAGAATGGGAGTTATGGGATGAGTGCGGGAGAGGAGGAGGTGGATGAGTTGGACGAGTCGTCGTCTGAGGAGGAGATGATCGAGGAGGAGGTCTTTCCCTGTGAGTCCTTTTGTTCTCAGTCGTCCGTAGATGGTCGAGACGACAGACCTGACTTCTTCTCGATCTCGTTGCTTCTCAGTGCCGAAATGGGTTCCCAGGCCTGCTCGACCGCCGAGGGAGAAGGATCTCGTTCGACGTGAGTCGCGTCGCTTTCCTTCTCGAACCGCGTTTCGCCTCGAGACTTCCTTCCTTCAGATTCGGAAACCCTGACTGAACTCTCCATCCTTGCTTCGCTCCATCCATCAGTGGCCTTCGCTCGTGCCTCGTCAACGAAGGACATCCTCGCCGACTCGGATCTCGACTCGGACTCGGACGATCAGTGCGCCGTCGACCTTCGTGCGTCCCTGTCCATCTCGTCTTCTCCCTCTCACCTCTTCTTTAACTTCTCGCTGACTTCGTACTCGCTGTTTCGTCCCTTCCAGGTCGCAAACTCTCCGTCATCCGAGCCGTTCAACTCGCAACACCTCCCCTCCCACCCAAACCCACCGCTCCCTCCTCGAAACCCATCTCCTCCACCGGTCGAGTCAAGAAGGATCGCAAAGCATCTCACGGAGCTTCGACCGCCATCGGAATGATCGTCGAAGGGGCCGCCGTCGTTCCATCTTCATCGACGAGCGCACCGACACCGCCCGTCTCGACAGGAGGACCGAAGATTAAGCTGAACTTGGGAGGCGCGGCTGCTAAGGCGAGGAAGACCAGTCTCTCGGTGAGTGCTTTCCCTCGACTCCAACAACGGGACCTCGCGACTCAAGCTGACCTCGACCCTCTTCCCTCTTGCAGTCACTCCTCAACTGAACGCGTCTCCCCCCTCTCGATCCCTCCTGTCCTGACCCTCTCGATCCCTCTCGATCCCTTGCTATTCGTCTGTACTTCATGACTGTTTGATGATGCTGGATGTATTTCCTCGTATAATCGTATCGTGAAAGGCTAGATAGCAAGGGGTATCATTTGTTCCGAAATGCGTGCGAGGGTGGCCAAGAACCTGAGAAGGAAGGGAAGAAGAAGAATGCAGGAGAGCGACGAAGAGGGAAAGCAAGACGAAGGTAGAACGAAAGAGGAGAGAGAAGAGCAAGTGCAGATGGGGTCTACCCTGAGAGAAGAAAGAGAGAGGGAAAGACAAAGCGAGAGAAAGAAGCAAGAAAACGGAGAGAGGAAAAACGACGGAACGACGCGAAAACGAGATCAAGCCAGACCCTCGTCGTCCTCGAGATCGTACCTCCCCGGGGTAGGCACGGCGGGTGGGTTGGTTCCAGCTCCTCCTCCTCCTGGAGCGGTAGCCTTCAAGCTCGTGGACCTGAGCGGAAGAGGAACGTCGGGAAGGGCTGGGATATGATTCGAGTCCGCGATGGACGATCCTCTCGAGTGAGTCGAGTACTGAGACGACGTCCTCTCTCCCCTGGGCGGCATCGGCACTCCTCCTGCTCCAACCGTAGGAACGGGCTTTCTCCTCAGCTCTCGCTTCGGCGAGGGAGCTCCAGCGGGGACGGGCGACGTGGGAGGCGAGTACTGATGGTTGACGTTGGAGTTGGAGAGGTTGGAAACCGAGTGAGGGATGCTGTTCCTGCCGATGCTGTTGTGGTTGGGAGGAGGAGACTCGTCGCGTCGAGGGTAGGAGGGGAAGGTAGGGAGGGATACTGGTTCGGGGGAGGTGATTTCGGAGGGGGTGTTGCTGGGTCGTTTCTTGCCGAAAGGGTTCGAGAAGGGAGCTTTGAACCGACTTCGACCTTTGCTCTTGGGCGATGGGAGGGACGAGGCGGAAGAAGAAGGATCCATGGCGGCGGAGGGAGCGTCGGGTTGGAGGGAGTATTTGCCGAACTGATTGAGGTGAGGGAAGGTCGTCGAGTCGGAGATGCTTCGAGGAGATGAGGTTGGAGGAGGGGAAGGGAAGGATGGAGTGGTTGGGGAGGGAGTAGGAGGTCGACCGTTCATGCTTGGGGAAGCAGAGAAGGAGGGATGAAGTCGACCGTCGAAGCTGACCTTCCGTTCGAGAGGGATGGGAGGGAGAGGAGGGGAAGCGCCGACGGGATTCGACGACGACGCGATGGCGAGGTTCTCCTGGGGAACTGCTGCTGCTCGACCCCACTTGATGTTCTTGAGGGCTCGAGTGATGGAGTTGCTCCTCGCTCTCGGCGTCGCGTCGCTGCTGCCCAACGTGAAGTCCTCCGAAGTCGGTGACCTCTCCGCTCGTTCCAACTTGTGAGGTTGCCAGAGCTCCTCTTTCTCGTTCGCCTGGTCGTCGGCGCGACGAATCCTGAGCTGCTCGTACTGCATCCGTTGCATCGACTCTTCCGAGATCTTCGCTGGTGGGGAGGAAGGGACGAAAGTCGGCGGGTCGGGGAAGCGTCCTGAGGACGTGCTCGAGGGAGAGGGAAGAGGAGAGGAGTCCTTGCGAAGAGGGAGGTGGGCCTGGTCGAGGAGAGGCGATCCGGGAGTGAAGGGAACTGCTGGCCATGAGGGAAGGGGAGGGACGTCTTGCTGTTGAGTCGAGGACATCATGTCGGCGAAGGTCGACTTTCCGGAGTGAGGAGTGGTTGGGACGTCGGCGTTGGCTCGAGGTCGAAGATCGGAGTCCCTGTAGGAGAAGAGGAGGCCGAGAGGTCAGTAAAGAAGTCCTTAGAAGGTGGGGGGAGTATCAGAAGAGACTCACCTGACGCTCATGAAGCTACTCGCAATCGAGAGAACCGCCGCGTCTCGCTCGGCCTTGTTCAGGTTTCCTCTGAACTGAGGAGCTGGAACCGCCGACGGGCTGTCCTTCTGCTCCATTCCTGCGAAGACCTTTGTATTGGGAGGCGTCTGAGATCGAGCGCTTGAAGGAGGAGGAAGCATGGCGACGGAGCTGAACGAGACGTCCGAGTTGGGAGACGCGTCGTAAGGTCGATCTCTGTTTGGGATCCGGAGGTCTCGAGGTGAAAGAGATCGAAGAGCTGTGGAAGAACAGCAGGATAACGATCGAGAGTCAGTACTCGGGCTCAGTGAGGGGGGAGAAAAGAGTGAAGCAGACGAACCCTTCTCGAGATCATTCAAGCTCTCGTGCATCAAGAACGCACTCCCCCTGTTCCCTTCCTCGTCGTTCAACATCTCCCCATGCTCTCCGACCCCAAACGCTCCATACAGAGCTGCACTCATTCCTCCATCGATGCTGTCGTGCGAGCTCCCACCGAACCTCGAATCGTCCATGCTTCCTTCCCTCAAGTACGCCAAACCTCCCGAGAACTCCGACGTGGGCGAAAGAAGGTTGTCGTCGGGATTACCAGGAGCTCCTCGCGACTGAGAGTTGGCTTCCGAAGCGGTGGGAGAAGTGGTGAGGACAGGGAGGAAGTTGTTCGAGGGGAGATCGAGGGTGATAGGCGACGCGAGGGTGAGGCGAGAAGGTCGAGAGGAGGTAGTGTTTCGCCGAGTGGAAGGAGTTGACGAGAGATCCTGAGGAGAGGTGGGAGAGCTCTCGCCTGATGGAGCTCGGAATCCGGGCGTGGGAGGGTGTCGAGCGAGGAGGTCCTCGATCTCCTTCCTGTCAAGATCCGCGTCGTCGAAGTCGTCCGCACCCTCATCGAGACCTCTAGAGAGCTCTCCTCCCGTGAGAAGAAGACTATCCCGTCCTCCTCGAGAGGACCTGATCCCAAGTCCCTGCTGCTCGACGTCCTCGTCCTCCCTGGAAGCTCGAAGCTCGTTCCATTCCTGTTCGTCCGAGGGGAAGACGTCTCCGAGTGGGTCCTCGCCTGACGCGACCTCCTGTCCTTCCATCTCCTCCTCGAACCTTGGCTCCTCCGACGTCTCTCTCGTCAAAGTCTCTCCCTCGTCCTCCTCCGAGAGAGGAACGTATCCACTCCCACCGTCGCTGATCTCCTCCTCCTCCTCCTCTTCGTAGTCGCTTTGACTCGATCCTCCCTTCTCCTCGACGGCAGCGACCTCGAGACCTCTCTCCTCCGTCGGCACGATCCCAACCCTCTCAATCCCTCTCCGACCACCCTTCAGCCATGTCCCGTACCATTCTCCACCTCTCGACTGATCTATATCGAACTCGACCGTGCCGACGATCCTTAACGGCGGAGGCGCGAAGCCTCCTGATTGAAGCGCTGTTGCGGGCGAGAGGTAGTGAGATGGGGTTGGAGAGGCTGTATCTTGGGGAGAGAAGGGACGCCAGGGTGTGTTGGTCGATGCTGAGAGAGGTGTGGGGATGGAGGAGGTAGAGGAAGGGTTGGTAGAGGAGGTGAGGGTCCGACGATGTCGTTTGGGAGTGAGGTTGGGTGACCGACGGCTCGAGCGAAGGAAGGAAGGCGAGAGGGTTGCTGGATCTCGAGTGAGAAGGGACGATGATGCGATGGGAGTGTGGGGTCGTGTGAAGGAGAAGGTGGAGGAAGAGTGACTGTCGAAGGTGGAGATCGAAGGTGAAGCTGACATGGGTGAGGAGGAGGAGGGTCCTAGTTGGAAGACCGACGAAGGGGAGGATGAGTTGAGTCCTGAGCTTTCGCCCGTTGCGATTCTCAGAGCTCTCCCTCCTCTTGATGATGCCGACGATGGTTGAGGAGAGGCAGCTGGCGAGTAGAAGGAAGATGCAGCACGTTCGTCTCCTCCTTCGACGGATGAGCTCGAAGCGTTGAAGAGCTCTTGCCACAGCATCTTCCACGTCTCCTTCCCTATCCTCGGACCTGGTTCTGAACCTGCTCCAATCGACCTCTGAGCGTCCTCGGATCCTTCGTAGACCAAGAATAAGACGATCCCGACCGTGGAAGGGAGTCCGTACTCCTTCGCGATGGCCTGGACTTGAGCTGCGAGCGTCGGATGAAGGGGAAGGAGCTCTCCGCGCCGAAACTGAGCGGGCGAGGATGTTTTGGGAGCGAGGGAAGTGGGTGGGAGGACTGAGATGAAGTATTTGGTGGCTGAGGAGGGTGAAGGGGTGCGCGAACGCGTCGAGGAGGGAGTGAGGGCTCTGTTGGAAGAGGAGGAGGAAGGAGGAGGAGGGGAGCTGAACGAGGAGAGGGATCTCGGGTGGTGTTCCTGAAGGCGTTGAATCCGATATTGAGGGGATGAGGATGGAGGTTGAGGGAGAGAGATGTTGACTCCGAAGGCCTGAGCTATACGAGCTACCCTGTCTGGAGGAAGAGGTGTTCCAGCGTAGACCCTCTTGTTCACGACCGACGTGTCTCCTCCTTCCTCCCCTCCCTCTCCCACCTCGGACTTCCTCCTCCCAAAGCGACCTCCTTTGGCCGACACTCCCGAAGACGACCTCCTGCTTGGATTCCCGAAGTCTGAAGGTTCGTAGGCTGATGAGGAGGAGGAGTGGAACGAGCCTTGAGCGAAGTTGGGTGAGGAGGGAGTTTGAGGGGAAGGCGAAGATGGGTTGGATCCTCCTACGAACGCGCTAGAGTTGAGAGCTGGAGAAGGAAGACCTCGATTCGAAGGGCGAGCGGGCCAGGCTTGCTCTGCCGACATGAGGAGGGGAGCTGAAGAGGGAGTTGGAAGGAACAACAAGAAAGCAAAGAGGCGAAGGAGGAACGTCAGAACAAGGCGAGCTCGGAAGTTGACGAGAGTTCTCTGAGACACGAACGCATCCGTCAGGTAGACAACAAAGGGCTCACCTTGGGAGTTCATCTTGAGCGATCTCCTCTGCTGAACCAGGTATCGATTATACAAGATCTTCCGCCTGGGAAGGGGAAGAGAAGGGAAGCACCAGGAAGGGGAAGGGGAGAGAGAGGGGGGCTCGTCGACGTTTGGGGAGAGGAACGAGCTCAGTCTTTGGATCGAACTCTTCCTTCCCTTCTCCTTGATTTTTTGGGATTGGAGCGCGTCGCGATCTTGGAGGGGTCCCAGAGAATGGCTTCGCGTAGGACGCTGCAGAAATCGCACGAAATCGTGTCATAACTGACATGAGAAGAGCCGCTCATGGAATCGTTCGCCGGCAGCCTCGACCCTCCTTTTAAGAATCTTTGTTCGCATTCGATAAGCGTTCGAAACGAGGGAGCTGGTTCGAAAGCTTGAAGAGAGAGTATCCTCGAAAGAGCTGGCATGTTTGGTGCCAACAGAAGGGCGAGAGCTTAAGAACGACGGCAGCTCGACGCGTCGCGCGAACCTGATCAACCTCGCTCACTCGCGCCAAACGTAAAAGCTGAACGTGCGACAACGAGGGGATGTTCGGGAAATAGGCGAGGTTGGTGCTGGCGCTCGATGACCTTCGCAAAGAAACAAACACATCGAGGTGGTCGACTCAGTAGGGCGAAGAAGCACATAAAGACATCGAGCTCGCGACTCACAGAGAGAGAGAGTTCGTCGATCCAATTTAGCAACCAAACAAATGGAGGTGGGCGACTGGGACGAGCTTTACAAAACAAACAAAGAGAGGGTGGTGGTTCGGAGATTCAGAGTTCTCATCCGTGCTCGCGAGCTCCGTGGCGCACGAGATGTGGGAAGGTCGCCTTTCAAAACCAGAGAGCAGCCCTTCCTGTCTCTCCCCTTCAACCACCATCTCACATCCCAACACTTCCCTTCCTTCCCCATGTCTGTCCCTATTTGCGCCATCTGTCATCGTTCGCTTGCTCGCTCTGAATCTTTGATCGCCTTTCCTTGCGGTTCGTCCCATCTTCGTTCGAACTCGACGCTTCCTCGAGCTGGGCTGACGTCGTTCCTCCTTCTACAAAACAGGCCATACCCTCCACTCGGACTGCTGCTACCCCAGGGATCTTGACGATCGACTCAAGTGCCCTTTGAACTGGTGCGCTCGTCCCAGCGTCGAGAGAAGGACGCGTCCACGCGTCGCGATCAAAGGCTGATCTCGACTCCTTTGCTTAATTTATATCCGCAGTTCCAAGCTTCGAGTACACGCTCATCAGCTTCTTCAGTCAGCCTTCCAACTGGACGACGCCTACAAGTCTGCATTGGAAAGGGAGGCTCTTCTTCAAATCGAAATTGGACGCTTTCGTTCGAGTTGAGCGAGATGACAGCACATCACGCTCAGAATCAGGCTCACACCTCTCGACTGGATCATGATTTGAGCTCGGCCTTCAAGCGGTTCGACCTGTTCTTTTGGGAACGAGCTGGATCCGACGGGGGAAGGGATTCGAAGGTAAGTCCTCGGGCGTACTTAGGCAGCTCTCTCTGTTCTTCGGCGGCTGATCATCGTCTTCCCACGTCCTTGAGCTTAAGATCGGGATCAACATCCAACTAGAAGGTCTTGGACCCCCTTTCAAGCTGTTCGTGCCCCAGCAAGGAGGTCAGTCGCGTCGCGATCGCTCGCTCTTCGCTTTCGCTTGTCTTTCCTCATCTGACTTCGCAACGTCTCTTCTGCTCTACAGGATCCCTGCTCGACCTCAGCCAGCTTATGTACTTCCGCATGGGCTACCAATTTCGAGCTTTTACTCTTCAAGGGCGACGACTCGAGGTCGCGGGAGGCGTACGATTGAGCGATCTTGGACTTGTCGAAGGCTCTTCTCTTAGAGCTTGCCATTAGTTACTTTGAACAGAATGTTCGTCTCTCGATGCTCTGCGATCTATCGCTATCTGCTTCGATGTGCTCGTCACTAAGGAAAGCAAGAGCTCGACGACGAACGGAACGTCGGATCAAAACAGTCTGAGTTTCAACTTTCGACGTTCCCGCAACGCCCACCTTCTGCTCCCTCTCTTCCTCGCTCGAAGTATGTCTGCTGCTCACGCTCAAGAACCGTCAGTCCCCTCTCTTTCGTTCCCCTCTCACCTCACTTGCGTTCGCTCTCAAACTTGCTGACCTTTTCTCCTTTCCCGTCCCGCTCAGCCATCCCGTCCGTCCCCTCCCTCCTCCTCCCTCCCAACCTCAACTCGACTCCCCTCCCCTCCCTCAAGCTCAACTCCCCGTCCCTTCTCCCACCCTCTCCTTCGTCTGGCCTACTCCCATCCACGACCACCTCGAAGCGAACATACCCACCGCCAAAGCGCTCCTCCTCGCCCTCAGATGCGAGGACCCAACCGTCGAAGGCTTCGACTACAGGGAGCATAGAGTTCCTAGGAAGCATGCTGCCGCGTTGGCCCAGCTCCTGGAGACGGTGAAGGATCAGGAGACGATCCTCCGAGTTGAGGCTTCGGAGGGGAAAGCTTGGAAGATGATTAAGACGGAGGAGGTGAAGGGGATGATTGAGAAGCTCGGGGTGGTGGTTGTTGTTTTGGAGAGCCATCGTTTGTGGGGCTGTTCTGACGAGAACATCATAGGGATTTACACTCGTGAGTGCTCTTGGAGTTTTGGACCCTCTTCTCGAGGGGAAGCAGAGGCTGAGGAGCTGAGCTTTCTGGTTCGAACGACGTCGACGTCGCTCTTCACAGCCTCCCCTCCAAATCGAATCGCTTTCAGAGTCGCGGCGGGAACCTGGGACGAGGACGTCCCGGCCTAACGAGGCACACTCAGCAGAGTGGGTCAGAGGGCGTATCGAGGGGCTGGGAAGGAAGCTCGCCCAAGATCGAACTCCTTTGGTCGCGACGCGAAGCTGGTTTCGAATCGAGAGTCCGTTCGTCGTATAGATTGTATGTAGTGAAGTTGGAGTTAAGCGAGTCGTCGAGCCAAAAAAGAAAGCAATCGCCAAGATGAGAAACGAGGAACGAAATAGAGTAGATAAACGGTGCGAGCGAGAAAGCAAAAACAAAGCAAATCGAGAACACGACGGACGCGTCTAATCCTCCTCGTCAGCAGAGATCTTGGGCTTCTCTGTGAGGACGAGCTTCTCCCCCATGATTCGCTCCCAGCAGTCCTTGACCTGTTCGTCGAAGGAAAAAGAAGCGAGAAGGAAAGGGGAGGGGAGAGTCAGCGAGACAGTTAGAGAAACGAGGAAACGAACGAGGGAGAGGCGAGCGAGAGGGAAAGGAAGACGTACATCGTCAACGACGGTCTCGAAATGAGAGGTTGCGTCGTAGGATTTGGTGATAAAGATGTTGTCCTCCTTTCCTGAGGCGGTAGGGGTGTAGAGAGGGGTGATGGAGACGAACCTGAGGCGAAGAGGAAAACGAGCGAGAGTCAGCACGCGAAGTCTTCGAGCAAGCGAGCGAGCCACAGCAAAAGGGTAGAAAAAGGAAGGGAGAGATGAAGAAGGCGAAAAGTTGAGTGAAAAAACCCTCACTTCTCGATGATCTGACCGAGGAGTTGGATTCCAGGGAGGATCTCTCGTTCGGGAGTCGAGGTCTCGATGATGGTGGAAACGATAGCGACGGTGTATCCCTTGGCGCAGACGTTGTGAGACGAGGAGACGGAGGCGATGTAGATATCTGCATGCAAACACACACGACGACGGAGGGGAAGGTGGAGAAAGGGTCAGCTCTCGCTCGAGTCGGTCCAACCAACACGCGTCGAGACGAAGAGAGACGAGCGCAAAAAACTCACCGTTCCGCCTGTTAACCTGATTCTGAGGAATAATAATCTGCACCGAATCACTCTCATCCGTCCCAGGGATGTTGTTCTTCAACAAACAAATCGCCCTAATGACCTTCCCTTCCTCCACGACCCTCATCTTCCCTCCTTCCTCCATCTCCTTGCCCGCTCCAAAGTAATCCGGACTTCCAATGACCATAGGAGCCTTAACGGTCTCCTCTCCACTCCTCACACCTACGAACTTGCCCGTCGCGGGGTCGGTGACGATCTCGTCGACGGGTTTGTCGAGCATGTAGGTTCCTCCGTGGATGGCTGAGAGACGAGCGAACGCCTGAGGGAGCTCGCCGAGACCGTAGAGAGGGTAGATGTAAGGGGATTTCCCGTAGCGGGCCATGGAGGAGGTGTAGAGAATGATTCGGTCGTAGGTTGGTCGGGCGGGTTTGGTGATGTAGCTGTTGAGGAGGAAGGAGAAGGAGGGAGGTCAGAGAGAGGGAAGGAGAGCGAGAGTTGATGGGTTGAGGAGCGAGGACTCACTCGTCGTCGAGGTAGAGAGCCATAGCGTGTCCGATGAAGTCCTGGGTTCCAGCCTCGAGTCCGAACTTCTCGTAGACCTTCTTCATCGAGTCGGTATCGAGGTTGAGACCTTTGGCGAGAAACGAAAGCAAGGAGAGGTCAGCTCAACAGCTCATCTCCTTCCTTCACCTCGCTCCTACCCTCCCACGCTTCTGCCCCCGAGCCAAACTCACCTTGATGCGTAACAGGATCATCATCCTTCCACCCTTGCAAGAACTCAAAGAACTTCTTCGCCCTCCTCTTCTCAAACAGACCCATCAAGCTGCTCCTGACGGCCTCCATCTCGGTCGAGGGGACCTTGGAGATTCGACCATCCCTGTAGACGAACGATCCTGCGATCTGCTTGAACTCGAGGTAGCGAAGAACGTCGGTGTGAATGAGGATCTTGGTGAGTTCTCCTGAGGCGATGATGAATTTGGGGATGAGGTCGATGGCCCCTAAGAAACGAGAACGAGAGGGAAGGAGAGGGAGGAGAGGGTCAGAACGCAGCTCGAGGTTCGAGTCCTCCTTTGGGTTTGGAGTTTGAAGAGGGGAGATGCTTACAATCTCTGTCCTTCCCGTACTCGGCAGGTTGAGTTGTTCCAGGTCGGAAGTGAGCGTAGGTCTGTGGAGAGAAAGCAAGAAGGGAGAGAGAGGAACGGGATTAGCTCGTTGTCTTCGATGAGCTCGTTGCTTCGATAGCTCCCCCGCCGTACATTTCTGGCAACACTCTCTGCCTTCATTACACCATCTTCTATGTAGTCCCGACTCTCTCCTCCTCATAGCTATACTCTCGGTCTCGAGCCAGCCTCGCTCCCTCGCTCGCTCGTTCCTCTCCCTCCACCTCGTTCCTCCCTCCCCCTCCCTTCCATCTCCCTCCCCAGCCTTCTCTTTCCCGTCCAGTCCTCCCTATCTCCCCCAACCACCAGAACACACATGGAAGGACGAAGCTCACCTGAGTCAAATTCAAACTCGCACTTTCACCTCCATAGTACTGCTGTCGATCCAGATGCAAGACCTTCTTCCCAGCAACAGACAGCAACCCCGAGAGGATGCATTCAGTAAGACCGGTTCCGAGAACGATCACCTGCGAAGCGAAGGTGAAGCCATATACGAAGTCAGCGAAGTGTCGAAAAGGGTGGAGAAGAGGCGATGGGAAGGAGCGAAGGAGGGAGGAGGGACAGCGTTGATCTCCTCTTCCCTCCACGTTCGTTCGTCTCTTGCTTGCTCCCTCTCGCTCAGAGAATCGATAAGAAAATACGCACGTCGTATTCCTCGTCCATAGCGAAGTTGTGTTAGAGACTGGTTGGGGGTGGGGTTGGGGGGAAGTGGGTGGGTGTGGAAGGAGAAGGAGGAGGAGGGAAGGAGGGCTCGAGCTTGTTTCGATTCGGTGGGGCTGCGTGGAACGAGTCGAGAAATGACGACTGAAATGTATATTTTTCTTGCGGACTTTGAGAGAGAGGGAGAGAATCGAGGTTCTCTGAGACTGCAACGGCGAGGCGAGAGGGTTTTGTGCAGAAGCCGGCTTCTCGAGACGTGAGATGTGAGAGGAGAGCGTCGAACGCGAACAACATTCGATCTTCGTCTTTGAGCGAGGTAGACCAGAGCGAGCGAGTGTGATCAAGCCTTGAGGTACTTCGCGTGGAACTCGACATGCTCGTCCATGAACGTTGAGATGAAGTCTGTTCCCCGCCACCACCAGCACAAGACCAACAAGTCAGCTCTCTCCCTCTCCCTTCTCCCTCTCACGCGTCTCCTCTCTTCAGTTCACACTCACAGTAGCTATGATCATACCCCTCCTGCTTCCTCACCCTCACCTCCTCCTCCCCATTCAGCCCCTTCTTCCTCGCCGCCTCCTCGAACTTCTCAGGCAGGAGCTGGCCTTGCTGATAGAAGTTGTCGGCGGACCCGAAGTCGATGAGGATGCGAGGGTTGTCGAACACGATGGTAGGGAGGAGGAGGGTGGCGTCGTGGGAGGGACCTTCGGTGGAGGGGGAGGAGAGGTAGCCGGTGAAGCTGTGGAGGAAGGGAAGAGGTGGTTAGGAAGGGGAGAGTGAGTAGGGAGGGAAAGAAAGGAGGGAGGGAGGGAGGGAGGGAGGGAGATGGGAGATGGGTGGGGGGACGACGAACGCTTTAGTTCCCCAGGGGCAGGCGGTTGGGTTGCTGTCACAAAATCACCACCACCAGGAAAAGAAGATCGAGGTCAGCGTTCTGAGCATTCGAGAGAAGAGGACACAGAAAAGGGAGGAAAGAAGAGAACGAACGTAATCGGCGCAAAAGCAGAACAACTCCTGTAAACTCCAGCCTTGGACTTCAAGTAGATCGACAAAGATCCATGCCCTCCCATCGAGTGACCTGTAATCGACACTCGTGTGTTGTCCTGCCACATCCAACCCGACAAGAACGAAACGAATCGCGAGAGGATCAGCCAACGTCTCGCGTCTCCCGCTCGCCCGTTCGTTCGACGCCAGAACTCACAACGTTGATAGAAGATTCGTCCTCCAAAACCTTAGGCAGCTCAACCGTGATCAGATCGTACATCCTGTAGTTCTTCTTGTACTTTTCAGAGGTCGCGTTGAGGTAGAACCCGGCGCCTGGCGAACGAAAAAACCAGATGAGGTGAGCTCGAGTTCGTCGACTCTCCCATCTCCTCCCTCCTCCTTTCTCGCCTCAGCAGATTTGAAGGGGTAAAGGGCGATGACTCACCAGTCCCAAAATCCCAGCTCTCCTCCTCTCCCTCGATCCCAGCTCCTCGAGGACTCGTATCAGGGAAGACGACGGCGAGGGAATGTTTCGCTGCTGAGGCGAGGATGCCACTCTTCCAGGGTCTGGGTGAACGACGAAGAGCTCGAAGGTCAGGGTTTCACTCGTTTCGACGAGTTTAGGTATTGAAAGGGGAAGGGAGACGTACCCAGTGTCTTCGTTGCAGGTCAGGCCAGCGAGGTAGTAGAGCACTGGCGCGGCGGTGGTGTTTGGCGAGGAAGAGAGGGAGGAGGAGGGAAGGAAGATGTTGAATTGGGTAGGGAGGGAGAGGGAGGAGGACTGAGTCGAAGCGAGGGTAAGCGAGGGCGAAGGTGAGGGGAAGAGAGAGCGAGCAAGAAGAGAAGTCAGCCCGAGTCGTGAGAAGCGAGGCGAGGGCAAGGAAGAAGGGAAGGAAGGAAGATGCGAGCTCAACCGCTCCCTCAGTTTCAACTCACCTCAAACTTATACTTCCTCAGCTCTCCTCCAAAGGCTTTGTTGGTGGAAACGAGTTCAAGGGAGACCATTCTGCTTGCTAGGGATCGAAGAATGTTGGTGAGTGGGAGTTGGGAGGGTGGACGAAAAAGGCGATGAGAGCGAAAGGTCGGAGGGAAGGAGGGAGGAAGGTGGAGGTCGAGATCGAAGAGGCGTCCATCTGGCTCGTCAGGTGTTCGTGACGTTTTTGTTTTGCTTTCGCGAGGAAAGGAATGGCAGAGAAGATTATAGTAGAGATCGTGAGAGAGAGAGAGCCCAAAAGTGGAACCGAGAAAAAAAGGAGGAAGCTAAGCAGAGCCGATGCAGTGAGTCTAGCGAAAAAGGAACGAGCTGAAACGAGCGGAGGAGATGCGAGCGAAGGGACTGAGAGAGAACTAAAGATCGGGGTGGTATAGATGTGTGAGCAGCGTAAGAGAGATGAAGAAATGGGATGTGTGGTTTGAGAGTTCTACGACTAGATCGAGGTCCTGTGAGCAGAGGAACGCGAGAGGGAGGGCTAGGTCAGTTCGGTTTCGCGTTTTTCGAGGGCGGGGAAGGGAAGCGACTCACCACTCCTTCCTCTCAGTAGCAGCGGGAGTACTGCAAAGAAGAATTGGGGAAGAGAAGAACGGGGAAGTCAGCAACGGGTCTCGTCGATTCACCTCGACCAAGTTGACGACGCGAGAAGGTTCCACTCACTCAGGTCCAGCAAAGAAATCATCCGCGAACGGATCAGCCTCCCCGGTGGGAGTATCCAACAGTCCAGCTCCTCCTCCATCTCCAAGGGATCCGTAAGCGTCGTACTTCTGAGGAACAGGAGCGTTGGTGGAAGGTCGACGGGATCGAGCTCGAAGTTGGTAGTCGTCGTCCGAGGAGTCGTAGGATCCGTCGTCCGAGAGGGAGTCAACGGAGGGAGGGGAAGGGATTCGAGCGGGAGGTGCTCGAGCTGGGGAGGGGACGCTGTGGGATTGAAGGGAGCGGGAACGCGAGGTAAGGGGAAGAGAGACGCGTCAGTTCCGAAACCCTCACGCGTCGACGACCCATTGAGGTTTTGAAGACAGATTCAAACGGATGGGATGCGACTCACGAGCTCGACCCAAAGTTCAGCCCCTCCAATCCAGCCAGATCAGGATGAAGGTTCTTCTGCTCGTCCTCCCAAGCCTTTCTCCTCGCCATCTCCTTCTCGACAGCGGCTTTCTGCTTCGCCTGCAACTTGGCCAACTCCGACTCTCGCTCCTTCTGAAGTCTAGCAGCAGCCATCTCTCGAGCGAGTTCTTCCTCCTCCTCGGTCTTGGCAGGAGTTTCGTCATCCGAATCTTCGTTGAAGGGTTTGGAGAGCTGCGAAGAACGCGACGAGGGAGCGGGACGAGGTCAGCTTCGAAGGTTTCGTTGTTTCGCGGGATGACGAAGAGCTAGAGAAGGAGAGGCTCGCCTTATCGTAAAGCTGCAGAGAGGTAATGATCGTCTCGTTGGTCTGAAGCAGGGTTCCGATGTAGTCCTCGTCCTCGACGACCTGGATGTACCGGATGATCTTCTTCCTCGACGCCTTGGCTTCCTCGAGGTACTTCTGGACTCGAAGGTTCTCGGTGATGCTCTCTCGCTCTCGGTTGACGAGCTAGCGAACACCAAACCCAAAAAGAAAGGAAAAGAAGGGGAAGAGGTCGGCGTTTCGTTCGAGGAGACGCGACGCGACGAGAACAAGAGGTCGAGCTGCGAGGAAGACGTACACGGATGGCGTTGATGAGGTTGTTGGCCGACTGAGAAGCGGAGGCGACAGTCTGAAGGATCGCAGGCTTCTCCTACAGCGCCGCAGAACCCGATGAAAGAAAGAAAAGAACGTCAGCTCGTCGCTCTCCGCACCTCGCCCTCCTCTCGCTCTCCGCGGGCGCCGTCTCGTCTCGAAACTGACCTTCTCGAAGTTGAATGGAGGTCGCTTAGGACCAGTGGGCTTCGCTCCAGCCTTGGGCTTGGGAGGAGCAGAAGCCGACATGGAAGCCTTCCTCGCCTCCTTGTCCTTGAGCTTCTGCTCCCTCTCGGCGAGATCTCGTTCCCTCCTCTCAATCTCTCGTCGCTCTCGATCCTTCCTGTCCTTCTCCTCCTGCGCGGAGGCTTGAGCGGCCTTGCGAGAGAGGGCGTCGAGCTTGGCGGAGGCTTCTTGCTCTTTGGTGGCTGCGAAGAGAAAGATGGAGAAGGAGGGAGGGAGGAAGAGAGGTGAGCTCGCGCGAACGAAGCGTGGGACGTCGAGCGAAGGGAAGGAGAGAAGGTGTAGAGGACGAACCGTGTCGGTTGGCAGCCGCAGCAGCTGGTGAGACGTCCCAAGAGTGATCCCACAGGCCTCCGTCTCGAAGAGCAGGAGCAGCAGCAGGAGTAGAGGCCGAAACGGACGAGTGGCCGGTTCCAGAGTTCGCCTGCATCGAGGGCTGTAGTTCGACGAGAAACGATCGCAGAAACGTCAAACCCACTCCTCGCCCTAGCCAACGTACTCAACGACTCAAAAAGACGCCAAGAGAGAGAGCTCACCTTCCTAGCATGCCCATGGAGCTCTCCGTACAACCCAGCGACTCTCGAGAAGCCCTTATCTCCATCCTCGTCCTGCTTCTTCCACCCGAGGAAGACCATGAGGATCTTCTGCTTGACCCGAGGATCGGCGTGAGAGTCCCTGGCGCACTCCTTGAGACGGTCTACGAGTTGAGGGGAGGAGGTGAAGGACTTGTGGAAGGTGGATGAGTTCTCGGAGAGGGATTTGAGGAGAGTGAGAGCTCGGATCTGCTTGTGAGTCGAACCGTACTTGATCTTCTTTCGAATGGCTCGGGAAGCTTCGTCGGGTCCGGTTGCTTGGATGTCACTGAGAGGGTGATGATGAAGAAGTAGAGAGTGGATATGGTCAGGAGAAGGCGTAAGATGAGCGAAGAAAGGGAGGGACGAGGGAAGGGACGGAGGGGAGGAGGGAACGAAGGTCGGACTCACACGGCCTGTACGAGCTCCGAGACTCCATCGAGCTCGTTCTCAGCGTAGTTGTCGCCTGTAAGGATCTCGATCCAGTCGGTGACGGAACTCTAAGAGTACCAAGAAAGCGAGGAAAGGGAGGGAAGGAGGTCAGGGAATTGGTCTGGATGGGCTATCGGCGAAGCGGAGGGTGTTGAGCTCTAGCTTGATTGGAAGACTCCCAGCTCCCCCCTTCCTTCCCACCTCTTCTCGGCACTTCCTCCTCTTTTCCTGCACCCTAGAGAGAGCTGCTGAGTCTGCTGAGAGGTCTCGTAGGGTGTAGGAAGGGCGGATTGAGGGAAGGACCAGCATCTCGTTCTTCCCTCGCTCTCCTTCTCCTCTTTCGGACCCCCTCCCGTCCTCGTCTTCCTTCGCACGTTCCTCAGTCCCTCCTCCATCCTACACTCCGAGACTCAGAGGAGTGGTGGACCCACGTGAGGTTTATCTGCTGTGAGAACGTTGAAGAGGTTGATACCGGTCTTGATCGTTTTAGCGGTGGAAGACTGAGAGAGGGAGGGAGAAAGGTCGGTGCGATCCAACCCAGAAGAGAGAAGCGAGTCAGCTCTCGTTTAGAACTCAAAGAACGCGTTCAAAATCTGAGAACTCACCATGGCGAGGAAGAGAGGGGACTCTGGAGGTTATAAGGATGAGGTCAAGGAGTCGTCCTTTGGAAAGGGAAGGAGAGGGGGAAGGATGGACGTCGGGAAGGAGAGAGCGAGGAGACTCGAAACGCAGCATGACGACGCGGGTCGAGCTCCTCCTCCCCTTCGCCCCCTCAACCGCGACCCTTCTCACAGAGGAAAAATTGCAAAAGACGAGCTCATCAGAGTCTCTTGACGACCTCAGGAAGTCAGTAAAAACTTCCTCATCCCAACTCGAGAGTCGTAAACGTGCTTCGGAGAAGGTCGAACTCTCGAGAGCTGACCTTCGTTTGTTTCCTTCCCTTCCTTTTTCTCTCACCCTTCCCATCTCCACCCAGATCTCTACACACCATCCGCACTCTCACGATGGACGTCCCTCAACTCCAAGCTGGGCCTGTTCCTCCGGCCCCTCTCGGGAATCCCATCATCTCTCTTGTAGCAGCTCTTCTTCGAGCCTCAATCTACGTCCTTCAGATCCTTCGTCAACTCGTCGCCTTCGTCACTCTCACAATCCCGAGTCTCATGGTGAGGATCCTAGGTTGGAGTTGGACTTTGCAGGTGAGTAGCTCGCTCTTCGTATGGTCGCCCGAGATATAGAGCTCAGAGGAAGGGAGGGAGAAGGAGAAGAGAGAAGGATCAGTAACCGGTTGTGAGCTCACCCGAAGGCTGTTGAACGACTCTCCTCTGCTCCTGCAAACCTTCCTATCCCCATTTTTGGACTCTACATCGCGCCCACACATGCTCATTTCCACCCTCTTCGAGTCTCACGAACTAACTCCCCCTCCTTCGCCTCCCAAACCCAGCTCAACTTCCCTGGTCTCCTCTTCATTTCCCTCCTCGTCCCAACAGGACTCTTCTTCCTCGTTCGATATCGCTACCTCAACAAATACACAGCTCTCAAGGAGGTCCCGTGAGTCCATCTCCGTCTCCCTCGCGTCTTTTCGGGAGCTTCAAGCTCATCCTTCGCTCTCCTCGACAGCCTCGCCAAACCGGACAAGAAGTCCCTCCATCCAGACGTTCTCTCCGACAACTCCTCAGCTCCGCTTCACAACTACCTCGACGAGTTCCTGTCGGCTATCAGGATTTTTGGATTCTTGGAGAAGCCTGTGAGTTGAAAACCTGCTCGGTCTGGGTGGTCGGAGGGGCGAGGAGCTCTCGACAGGGAGGGGAAGGAAAGGCGAAGCTCACCATCCTGCTCGACCTTCTCCTTTCGTTCGATTCACTCAGGTCTTCCACGAGCTATCTCGCCATCTCCAGACTCGTCGGCTCATCGCAGGAGACTCTCTAACCCTCGACTCGAACGACAAGTCCTTCTACTGCGTCGTTGATGGGTGAGCTCCCTCCCTCCCTTTCCCTCATCCCACCTCGCTCCCCGCTCACTTCTTTCTCGCTCCCTCCCACCCCAGCCACGTCCAAGTCTTCGCCCCCTCCCCTCTCCTCCAGCCCTCCTCCTCCCAACCCTTCTCCTCCTCCAACTCAGACGACGACGAACCTCCGCTCAACGGGTACGATCTCCTCACCGAAGTCTCCTCAGGCGGAACCCTCTCCTCCCTCTTCACCATCCTTTCCCTCTTCACCGAGGACGTTCGACTCTCCTGGGACCCCTCAGACACCAACTCCAACAACAACTCCAACTTCGATCACCCTCCCTCATCGACAAGGTCCAACTCATCCACCAACCTCAACAACGCCCGACCGAGGAGATCAGAACGCGCCAATTCGGACGTTTCTGCTTTCGACTTGATGAACCAGCCCATTCGGGATGGAGAACGGGATGGAGAGAGCAGCTACGGGGGAGGGAGTACAGTTGGAGGAGGGGAGAGCGTGGGGACTGCTACACCTATGTTCAACGGCAACGGAGGAGGGTTCAACGGAGGAGGTGGTGGGTTTGAGGAGGAGAGGGATCCGAGAGGAGGGTTCGGAAGTAGGAGCAGCTCGTATGGCGCTCAAGGAGGAGGAGGGTATAGGAGCGAGCCGGATAGGGGAGCGAAGTTCACGGGGGGTGGAGGGGGAGGGGAGGAGAGAGGGACTGTTGCGAGAGCTACTGGTGAGTTTAGTTTGAGCTTGGGTTCGAGCGAGACGCGTTTGGAGAGCGGGCGAGAACTGAACTTTCGATCTTTGTCTTCGATCTCAGTTGATACGACGCTGGCTGTTATCCCTGCCGATGCGTTCAGGAGGTTGACGAGGAAGTTCCCGAAGGCTAGCGCTCACATCGTCCAAGGTCAGTCAGCTTCGAGGTTCTCGACTCTTGCCCGCCTTCTCGTCCTGACGCGCTCTTGCCCTTTCTTCACTGTCTCATAGTCATTCTCACTCGATTCTCTCGCGTCACTTTCACCACGGCTCACCAGTATCTCGGTCTCACCGCTGAAGGTGAGCTCTCGCGTTTCTTCCTCTTCTTCTCGTCGACGTCTCGTCCTGACCACGCCCTTTTCGTCCCGTCGCCTAGTCCTCCGAGCCGAATCAAGTCTCAACTCACTCGTTTCACATCCTCTCCCCTCCGAGTTCTACGAAGGAGGAGGAATGGACGCCCTTCGACAGAAGTTCCGTCCCGACACTCGAACCACAGTCGATTCCGACGGATCGAGCGACGAAGGAGAAGGAAACGAGGGAACAGGAGACTACTTCAACCTCGGTCGATCGTACGGAGATCTCCAAGGTGGTCAGAAACGAGGGTCGAGTAGCAACTCAATCGCTAGCAGTGGGCAGAAGACGCCTGGACCTCGAGGAGCAGGCTCAGCGATTCTCAATATGGAACCCGTCAAGCCTTCACCCAAGTCGTTCCATCAGCCTATTCCTTCGATTTCCCATCTGCACTCGCCTTCTCAGCAGCACCAGCAGCCGATCGTCCGAGGAGGATCGTTCAGCGAGTCTTCCCCGACCTCGTCTCTCCTCTCGAACTCGACCGTCACCTCCCCTTCTTCCTCGTCCGTCGCGTCCCCCGCCTCGTTCGCCACCTCCCTCCCTCCCTCCGTCGTCTCACCTCTTCCACCAACACCTCAATCGCAACCCATCTTTCGACGAACCTCCACAAGACGTCAAGTCCAAGCAGGTGACCTTCTCTCCATGACCAACGACTTCGACGCGACGAACTTCCGTCCCACGGCTTTCAGCGCTCAAACCCCTCGACCCATCAAATGGGACAACGCTTCTCGCTCTCGAGTCTCCTCCGTCAAGAGTCGTCACGAACCTAAACCACCCAAGATCAACCTCGCCAGCTCAGCAGCTTCCATCCCCGACTTCAACCTTCGCGACGCGGTCATGTCCTCCCTCGCGAAATCTATCGGTCTCATCCAACCCCCTCCCCCTCCACCTTCCTTCCCTTCTTCCACGTCTCCTTCGATGTACTCGCCTTCGGCCTCGACGTCGCTTACGGGCTCACCCTCTCCGTTTGGGAATGGGAATGGGAACGGCAACGGAGGTAGGTTCAACTCTTCGTTTGGGAGTTTGTCAATGTTGGAGAGGAGTGGACCTGGAGCGGCGGATGACGAGACGAGTAGTATCATGACGGGGATGAGTAGTGCTTGGGGGGCTGCTGGTGGGACTGGACAGGAGGAGTTGGAAAACGAGGTGGAGATTTTGTATTTCCCGAAGGGAGGGGAGTTGGTGAAGGAGGGAGAGAAGAACGCTGGTGAGTCGCGGCGTCGTTTCTGCTGCTCGTAATCCTTTCTCGAGACTCTCGTACTGATGAGGACCTACGTTTTTGTGCTCCCCTCAGGTCTCTTCTTCGTCATCGACGGTTTCCTCGACGTGAGTCTCTTGTCGCGTCCTCCCTTCCTCCTCCCCCCCCAAGCTCACCCTCCTTCCCTCTCTCTCTATTTTCACAGGTCTCCATCCCACCCCCAGGCAAACCAGGTCAACCCAAGAACTCCAACGCGACCTCCGCAACCTCCGAACCCAAACGACCCGATCCTCTCCTCGCCGCTCGAAAGTCCTCCAAGAACAACTCGCACCTCCCTCCCATCTCCGCCTCTCGACCTCGTCACGGTTCCATCCACACCTCCAAAGCAACCGACTTCGTTCCTCCCTCGGTCGTTCCTGGATCGACTCATCTCTACACTGTCAAGCCTGGTGGGATCGCTGGGTATCTGAGTGCGTTGAGTAACTCGGCGAGTTATGTGGATATCAAGTGAGTCCTGCGCTTCTTGTTCCCGATTTTGAGGAGGTTGGAGACTGATCGTAGGCTTGTGGTTCTGGTGCGAAGGGCAAAGACGGACGTCTACGTTGGGTTCTTGCCTGCTGAGGCTCTCGAACGACTTCTCGAGAGACGACCGATCGTTCTGCTCACGCTCGCGAAGAGATTGATTTCGCTCCTCTCGCCGCTAGGTGAGTTCATCTCCCCTGTCGGCCCCTCGAGATCGGACCTGACCTTCGAGTTCTTTCTTTCGCTCAGTCCTTCACATCGACGCTTCGTTGGACTGGATGCAACTCAACGCTGGACAGGTGAGTCCGAGTTGAGCTCGTCGCGTCTTGGCTTCGCATCCTGCTGACGATTTCGTTTCGCTCTTCAGGTCCTCTACCGGCAAGGAGATCCTTCAGACTCGATCTACATCGTCATCAACGGTCGACTACGAGCCCTTGCGGAGACTGAAGGAGAGGGAGCCGTCGAGACAGTCGCTGAGTTCGGACAAGGCGAGAGTCTTGGGTGAGTCGAGTCTTTCGTCCCTCTTGAGCGATCAAACTTCGTCTGACACCTCTCTCCCTTTTGCAGAGAGCTCGATGTCATCACCACAGTCCCTCGAAGCAACACCGTTCACGCCATCCGAGACACCGAACTCGCTCGAATGCCTCTCACCCTCTTCAACGCCATCTCCACTCGCCACCCAGCCACAACCCTCAAGTTCCTTCGTCTCATCGCTTCCCGAGTCACCAAGGAAGTCGACTCCCGATCCCATCGCTCAGCACCCCCTCCAGGAGCCCTCGAACTCACCCCTTCGAACCTCAATCTCAAGACGATCTGCATCCTCCCTTCGTCGAGGAACGTCCCTGTTGCTGTTTTCGCCAACAAGCTTCGAGCTGCGTTGGAGGATATTGGAGCTCCGACGGCTTACCTCGATCAGACGACGGTGTCGAGACATCTGGGAAGGCATACGTTCTCGACGATGGGGAAGTTGAAGGTCGCTGGTTGGGTGAGTTGGATTGTTCGAGCTCCCTCTTCTTTTTTTCTCGTCGAACTGATGCGTCGTTGCTCTCGTTTCTCAGCTCGCCGAACAAGAACAACGGTACCGAATCGTCCTCTACGTCGCTGATACGGCTGCCTCGAGTCAATGGACGGTGACTTGCATTCGTCAAGCTGATTGCATTCTCGTGAGTCGCGTCTCCTCCCCTCCTCGTTTCGAGTTCGAGGCTGACTTTGCTCCTCTTCTTGCACAGGTCGTCGGTGAGCCCGAGTTCTCGTTGCTTTCTTCGACTGCCTCAAGCTTTCCCTGACGCGTGCCCCCTTTCTTTTCCCTGCAGGCATGGGAGACGATCCTTCCCTCGGAGAGTACGAGAAGCTTCTGCTCGAGAAGAAGACGACCGCGAGGAAGGAGCTCGTTCTGCTTCATCCCGAGCGATCCGTCCCTCCTGGTTCGACTCGGCCTTGGTTGAAGGTAGTTTCTGTCCCTCCTTGATATACCTGGACTCCTCTCTGACCCGTATTTGCGTTTTTCTTCGTCAGGAACGACCCTGGATCTCCCAACACCATCACGTCGGTGAGTCGTCGACGCGTCTTCTCCCTCGCGTCTCGAACCCTCCTTCTGATTCACCCTGCGTCTTTCCGTCCCTAGAACTCCCCGGTATCGTCTTCCCACCCAAATCCACTCCCGTCGAACACGACCCAGCCGCCATCGTCGCCTTCAAGCACTTGCGAGAAAAGGTCCAAACTCAGATCAAGCGGTTCAGAGGACTTCGACCTCTCGGACGAGCTCGAACCTCCCCTCATCTCAGTGACTTTGCTCGACTCGCTCGAAGGCTCTGTGGAGCTTCTATCGGAGTCGTTCTCGGAGGTGGTGGTGGTCGAGGTATCTCGCATATCGTGAGTGAACGAATCTCTTTCTCTCTTCTCGTAGAGTTCGAGCGCGCTGACTCGCCTCGCCTTCCTCGTTTTTGTTCGACAGGGTTTCCTTCAAGCGATGGAGAACGAGGGTATTCCCATCGATATCGTTGGAGGTTGCTCGATCGGAGCGTTCGTTGGTGGGCTGTACGCGAAGGATGGGAACTTGCTTGCGACGACGGGTCGAGCGAAACAGTTCTCTGGTCGAATGGCTTCGGTTTGGAGGTCAGTCAACGCGTTATCCTCCTCTCGTTCTCTCTTGACCTTAACCGACGCGGGATCCCTTCGTCTTTCAGGATCCTGAGCGACTTGACCTTCCCGACGATCTCGTATACGACCGGACACGAGGTTCGTCTCACCTCCCTTCCCTCTCCTCGTTCGCTTGAACGGCGCTGACTCTGGTTCGTTCTCACTTCTCAGTTCAACCGAGGAATCTACAAAGCGTTCAACGACGTTCACCTCGAGGGTACGTTCTTCGTCTCCCTCTCCGCTCGAAGCCTCGGCTGACTCGCGGCCATTCGTTCGATCAGATCTCTGGCTCCCTTACTTCTGCAATTCGACCTCTCTGCGATGGAGTCGAATGGAGATCCACACCACTGGATACGCTTGGAGAGCTATTCGAGCTTCCATGACGTGAGTCGAGTCGTCTTTCGTCGAACGAACGAATCGAAGCTGATTTCGTCGCGTCGTTTTCTCTCTCTCTCTCGCAGTCTCGCTGGTCTTCTTCCTCCGCTCTCCGAGAACGGAAACATGCTCGTCGATGGTGGATACATCGATAATTTGCCTGTGAGTCAACTTTTCGAACTGAGGCAGAGACGAGGAAGAGTGATTCGAGAGAGCTGACTTCGCCTTCGATCCTCCTCGTCAGGTCTCGACGATGACTGCCATGGGAGCGAGTCGGATCTTCGCTATCGACGTCGGGGGTGAGCGAACGATCTCCTGTTAGTGAAGAGTCCACGAGACTGACAGTTTTGCTATTGCTTTCCTCCTTTCAGGCGCCGACGACACCTCTCCTCGAAACTACGGAGATTCCGTCTCTGGATTCTGGGTCCTCTTGAACAGGTCCGTCAGGCTTCAGCGCTGAACGTCCTTCGGTCCCGCTGACCTTTCGTATAACCCTTCTTCCAGGTACAACCCCTTCTCGGACGCGTCGACGATCCCAACGTTGACCGAAGTCACGTCTCGACTGACCTAGTGAGTCGTTCCCTTTCTCCTTCCGCTCGAGAGCCCTTCTGACCCTCCTCTTTCTGCTTTGCAGCGTCTCGAGTATCAAGTCTCTCATGGAAGCAAAAGCGACCCCTGGAGTTCTCTACCAGGCGATGCCCGTGCAGCAATTCAGTTCGTCGTCTATCGCTCGCTCGCTCTTCGTTTGGACGAGTCGCTGACTTCTTCCTTCTTTCTTGCAGCTACCATGGGAGGCTTCTCCCAGTTCAATGAGTGAGTAGCAGACTCTTCGCCTTCCCTTTCGCGATGTAGATCTGACCCCCTCTCGTTCTCGCAGGATCTACGACATCGGTCTTCAAGCCGCGACGAAGCAGCTCTCGGACTGGAAGGACGAGGGTAAGCAGCTCATTATCCGCCTCTTCGAGCTTCGAAGTGCCCACTCACTCGCTCTTTATCTTTCCGACCTGTAGGAAAGCTCCCGACGGGACTGCTCGATGGATACAAGACGGTGGGAGGAGGACGAAGCAAGAACAGCGTCCGGCTTCGTCGAAACTCGGTTTAGATTTCCCCTCACATCCTTTTCTTGGTTTTACTTGCTCTTTGATGACTTTCTTTGCGCGACCTCTTGTCGAAAGTCGCGAAGAAAGACTCGAGAAGCTTGACGACGAGCTTCGCGCTGGCAACCTCGAATCGGTCGAGCTCACCTTCTCCTCCCCATCGACGTCCACCTCCTTTTTCCTCCTCCCTCAAGATGGACCTCGCACTCGTAATCTTCCTCCTAGTCCTCTCCACAGAGTTCCTCAACTGGGTCGGAAAGAGCTTCCTCATCGAAATCGTGAGTTTGAGCCCTTCCATAGAGCTTTGAAGCTGCCAGCTCGACTTCCCTTCCTTCCTTCCCTCCCTCGCTGACTCTCTCTCATCTCACCCTCCTTCCGCTCTTGGCGCTGGGTCTCTCAGGCCTTCAAGCTCTACCAACTCCTCTCTTCCACTCCTACTCTGAAAGATCAACGTCGACTCAAGGGAGATATCCTTCGGTCGAAGCTCGAGCTCGACAAGACGTCTTCCCAGGATGAGTTCGCCAAATGGGCAAAGCTCAGACGGAAGCTGGACAAGCTCATCGCTGACCTCGAGAAGACCAGTGAGTGTCCTCATACCTCTTCTCTATCCCCAACCTCGACCTTGAAAGCCCTAGAACCTCAAACTGACTCGTCGTCGCTTCGCTTCGCTGATCGAACCCAGATGGAACCCTCCAGACGTCCAAATCGGCTTTCACCACCAACGCTGGACGCCTGATCTGGATTCTCACTACTGGATCTCAGTTCGGACTTGTCTGGTGGTACAGGAAGCAGGCGGTCTTCTACGTTCCCAACGGGTGGTTGGGAGGAGGGGTCGGATGGTGGTTCAGTCTGCCTTTCGCGCCGAAGGGTGAGCTCGTCGTCTCCTTCCTTTTCTCGTCCTCGGAACCCAGAAGGAGACGGCGAACTGACGTCGGACTCTCTCTTGTCTTGTGCACGAAGGTGCCATCTCTTCCGCTGCGTGGTCGATGGTCTGCAAGCGGTCTATCAAGGGCGTCGAAGAGATCGTTCGAGACTTCCTGCCGTCTCCTCCAGGTGCGTTCCTCTTCGACTCTTCCTCGCTCGACTCCTTCGACTCTCGTGCTGACCGCGTTGAATTTTTTGACTCAGATATTGCACCTCCCAACCCCTTTGCCCCTCCCGCCGGAGCGGCTCCCTTCGCATCCCTCGCTGGTACCCCATTCGAGGAGAAGCCCACTCCTCCTCGTGCACCTCGTCAAAGGAAGGCAGCGGCTGCTGCTCCGGTCGAGGAATATCCCCCGCAGTTGGATCTGGACTGAGAGGAGGGGATTCGGTATCTAGAGACGAGATTTCATGTCCTGTCGTGCGTATCTCGGAGAGCAGGAGGAGAAGGAGGGAACGGAGGGGAGAGAACTCGTCCGTCGTTCATCGTTCGCCTTCCGTCTCGCCCACCTTCGACTCTCGCTTCGAGGACTCCCGAGGAGAAGTCCAAGCTGGCTAGCAGGCCAGCCAGCCTGGTCCGTAGTTCTGGTAGAAGTCGCGAGTCGCGGTCGTCGACGGACGCGTCGTGATCGTCTGCTCTTTCTCAGCGCCCGCTCGGATGATCGGAGCAAATCAAGATGCATCACTAAAGCTCACACTGAGCTCAAATAAATAGTAGAGATTATTAATGGACGAAGAGAGGTACGGCTACAAGGTGGAGAAAGGAGTCGAGTGTCCGCACGATTCAAAGTTCAAGACTAGTAGACGGTGTCCTTGAGCTCGAGCTGCCCTCGGATCGCTCCAGCGGCGTACGCGGCAGTGTGGGTATCGGCGAAGAAGGCAGGAGGGTTGGCCTCGATCTGAGCGAGGGAGAAGGCGGATCCGGTGTCGGCTGAAAAAAGACGAGAGAAGAGGTGAGAGTCAGTACGCGTCGAGTTCTTCGTTCGTAGCAAGAACTCGGACCGACGGCTTCCACACAAAGTAGAGAAGTAAGAAGAGGTACTCACTTCCGTTGGCGAGCACTCCCGTAGTGAAAGGACCCTGCTGGCATCCGAACGACACTCGTCGTCCGAACTCGTCGACGGGAGAGGTGATGGTGGGGTTCTTGAAGGCGATCCTGGGAGGTCCAGCCCTTCCATAGACGGCCTCGTGCTGGAGGAGACGAGGGAGAAGGAGATGGAGGGATCACGGTCAGAATTGATCCTCTACGAGACTCAAACGAACGAGATTGTTCGAGATGTGAGGAAAACAAGAGTGCAAGAGTGATAGGCTCACGATGTGCGTAGCGGTGACGGCAGGCGAACTGTAGTTTCCGGAGATGTAGGCGGTGATGTTCTGATGCCGAGAGAAGAAAGAGAGGAAGCGATGAAGACGAAAGACAACAAGGTCAGCCGTCGTCTTCGTCGTCGAGTTTCGATCAGCTCGAACGAGGACTCACCCAGCAGATCAGCTCCTCCTCGGCGTTGATTCCGAACTTGAAGGTTCCCCAACCTCCGGGCTCTCCTGGAACGGCGACTTGCGAGTTGTTGATGCTGCGAAGATGAGGAAGCGATTGCGATGGAGTCAGCGACGCGGTTCGTCGAAGGATAAAGAAAGCAGCTTTGAAAGACTTACACTTGATCAGGAGTAGCGTAGGCAGCATACGTCGAAGTGAATCCGAAGACGCCAGACTCGATAAGATCCACGGAGTGATCCCAGTCCTTCTTGTTCAGAGGGGCGGCAGCAGCGAGAGCGGGAAGAGCGAGGAGAGCGAGGGAGGAGGAGAACTTCATTTTGAGGTGAGAGTGGAGTGAAAGGGTAGGTGTTAAGGAGGGAGAAGTAGTAGTGGGTTGAGAGTGGAGAGTGATGGTTGATGGGGAAGAAGAGGAGGGGTGACCGAGTCGTCCTTTTGAACCTTTTCTCGCGTCGCCAAGTGCTGAGTCCTCAGATGACGCCTCGCGCGTCGTCAATTCTTCACACCACCAGCCAAGGTTCCCTCTTTCGTCCCACCCATCGGTGACTGAGAAGCAAGCCAAGGTAGGAAGATGGAGGCAGAAGCGATGGTCGGGAGGTTCGCTTCGCGACGCCGTTTCGATTAAATGAGCTCGATCGGATCAAAACAAGCCAAGGCAGCTCGAGTTGTTGTTCGATCCCTCTCCTTCGGTGGAGCCTGGATCATCCTTGGCCACGAAAAGAGACAGAGGGGGTCATGCTGTAGGTTTGAGATCTGAGGCTGACCGAGGTATGGCGACTTGGCTGCACAGAGAGTCGTCCCGAAGAGCCGACGCGGTTCGAGTCGACGACTCTTTGAGGCGAAGCTCAAACCAAACAGACGAGCAGTGCTGGAGGACACGAATCTTGGTGCAGATTTGCATCTCGAAAGGAACCTGAACCGAAACTAAAAGGTGGATCAACATATCATGGACTCGTTTCGCGACAGCTTCGACTCGACTAAGACCTTCCTTCCCCCCCATCGCGACCGCTTCTTCAAACGGGCCTGTTGCCGTCAAGGTACTGCCAGAGCCTAGAGGGATCGCCGTTGGATCCCTTGGGCCAGATAGCGCTGGGATCGAGAGACTCGAGGTAGTGCTGAGAGGAGCGAAGAGAGAGTGATGAGATCAGCGACTCAGCTGAGTCAGCTCGACGCGTTCGAGTCGCCCCAAAAGAGGGAGCGAAGAGCGTACGTACTCCGATGAACATGTGACCGGCGTGATCCTCTCGTATGAACACTTGCAATCGAAAGAGAGCGAACGGAAGGTCAGCACGACGAGGTCTCTCAGGTCAGGATGAGGCAGGGATTGGATTCAAAACTCGACGAGACTGAAGCTCACGATTTCCGTAGAACCTCGTATCGTCCTTGATCGACGCAGGAACTTGCCATGCGAGGGTACCGATCTGAGCGACGAAGCTAAGGAAGAGCGAAGGACGGTCAAAAAAGGTGGAGCGGCGAAGGAGAGGACGAAGAGGATCAAAAAGAAGACGCGACCGAGGCGGCTCACTCTCGTCCGTTGACGTAGTGTTCGATGTGTTTGACTGAGAAGACACCAAAAGTGAAAGATCTCTAGTTAGTGATGTGAACATGAACGAGAGATTGGAGGAGGGAGGACGAGAGACGAGTAGGAGACGCGACTCACCGACGGGATGGCCATCCTTCTCGTTTCCAGCGAACGTGATGGGACTGGTAGTCAAAGAGGAGCAGAGCATGTCAGCGAAGCCCTCAGATTGACTCGAGAGTGGTGCTCACGAATTGAAGTGGTTCGCTGTCGAGTCGAAACAAACGAAGTCGCGTCAACGTGGATTCGAGCGTCGAAGGAAAGAAGCGAACTTTCCAGCAGATCCGAAAGTGTAGATCTCGAGCTGACAAGAGAAGAATGGTGAGTTAGCTACGGCTGTGAGATGAGCGATACGACGAGCTGACCTTCTGAAGGTACTTGTGGGCGACGTCAGACAAAAGCGCGTCGAGCATCAAGGAGACGATGATTCCTCTTTGAGAGTGACAGATAACGACGACTCGCTTCTTCTTGTCGCTCAGAAGAGCTGATTTGACGAGTCGGCAGAGCAAAGGGCCTCCGTCTTGAGTCGTGCAGCCGAACTGAAGAGGGGGAAGACGAGAGGGGAAGAGGCAATTCGCGAACGTGGGGGGCTGAGGAGGAACGAACGAACGTCTCGCTGAAGGATGCATTGAACGAGATCGAAGAGGATACCTGTAGACGGTACGTGCAGGTATCAGCCTCTCTCGACTTCTACACGGCCGTAGAGAGGGCGCAGATACTCAGCGTCCGTCTGAAGTTTCGGACGACGCGGCGAACATGAAAGTCAGCTTCGCGCGACGAACGAGAAGCAAAGAAGACGCGCGATGCGAACCTTGTTGTGAACACCAGTAACGGGTCGTTGGAACCTGAGAAATCGAAGGCAGAATGGAATCAGCCTCGAGGAAGACAGGGGAAGAGTTGAGCTCACATGTGACTCAAGAACTCGATGTTTCGCTCGAGCCCTCGTTTCCCAGTAGCGATGCCGTTGACGAATAACTGGAGAGGGAGAAAAAGGGTGTAGGAGGTCAGAAAGAGGCAGTGGAGAGAAAGAAGCGAGAAGAAGGGAGGAAGAAGAAGGCTGAACGAACCCATTCCTCGTCAGGTCGTTCGACCTTCTCCGAGTACTGAGCTCTCTTGATCGTCCCATACTGGAGGTACCTCTTCTGAGCCCAGAAGAACCAGATGGAGACTACGAGCACTCCAACTCCCCACGCACCCCAGACGAAGAGCAGAGAAGTGGTTCCCACGACGGAGAGGACGCTGGCGAGGAGGAGGTAGGTTTGCTCGAAGCCGGCCCAGGCGGTTCGAGTGAGAGCGGCGAGCTTGATCCAGATTCCCTCGTCGGGTTGATCCTTGTCCTTCCATGGTGACTGAAGGGGAAGGAAGAGGAAGGGGAGGAGGAGGATCTTGGAGAAGACGAGCTTGAGCTCCCATCGGATCAAGGTGAGCGGATGAGCTCGAAACGAGGGGAAGGGTAGGTTCGCTTCGGCTTCCTGTTGGAGCTTATCCGTGCATCGCTCCTGAGTGTTGGTGGAGTTGCTGTTTTTGTCGATGGAGGGCATATTGAAGAGGAGGGAAGGAGAGGTGGTGGTCGAAGGGGAAGGAGCAAAAGGGGTCAAGCAAAGGTGTCATGAGATCGCGAGGAGGCTTGCGACTAGGAGGGAGAGGGATAAATTTGCCAGGTCGTAGATCCGATGGATGTACCGACTTCCAAAGACGAAGGAGGAGAAGGAGAGAACGTAAAAGCTGATCTCTAAGATCCGTATCCGGCGACTGCGAAGAGGAAAGAAAGAAAGAAAACGCGTAAGTATCTCGTTCGCGTCCCTCGAGCTTTTCGTTCTTCCCACTCACCTCCCCTTCAAACTCTGTTCTAAAGTCCTTCCACTGGAGAACATCTCGACCAGCAAGAGAACTCCCACGATATCCAAGACGTTGTGATCTCCTCCGAACGGTTCCATCCAGTTGACTTGAAGATTCCTGACCCAAACGACGAGGACCGGCGCGTTGAGAGGGAGGAGCCAGAGGAGGAGGAAGAGGATGGAGGAGTAGAGGTTGGCACGAGAGGGTAGGGTGGATGAATTCCGCACGGAGGAGAGGGTGGAGAGGGAATGAATGAGGTAGGAGACGAGGAAGGCGAGTTGGTAGGGGATGAAGGTCGCGACGAGGACGAGGAGGATGAAGATTGGGAGGAGGTTTCGAGGACGGAAGGAGGGACGAGGATCGGTTGGTCTGGTGGGATGAAGGAATCCAAGAGTCAGTTCAGATAGAAGAGAGGAGAGTGCGAGTCAGCACTCACAGGTGAAGCTTCAGCAACGTTCCTTTCCGATCGACGACCGAGAGAATCCATCCTCCAGTCGCGAGAGCTCCTCGCTGAGCTGCCAGCAGCAAGCTCACCATCCCGGTTGCGACGACGACGAAGATGACCGAGAGAGGAAGGAAGAGAAGGTGGTGATTCCCGAGGAGAAGTCCAGCGAACCAAGCCGACGTCGTTGGGGAGGAGCAGGCGAAAGCGCGAACGACGATGGACTGGACGACCGAAAGAACGACGAGACCTGCTGGGAGGCCGAGGTGGAAGGACTGGATAGTTTCCGAGAAGGTGTCCTGGAAGGCTGGGAAAGAACCTGAGAGAAGAGAAGAGTCGTCAGTCGCGTCTATGCGACTCGCTCTGAAAGGAAAGAGAGCTCGCTCACCGCTCGTCTTGAAGTTTCCGACCTGCCTCGCCAACACCAAGGCCACCACTCCGATCCCCCACGCTACAGCGGTCATCCGGTACCTCAGAACCAGCTTCGCAACGCTCGCAACAAGATCCAGCCTGATCGTCGCCGCTCTCGACGCTCCTCCCTCCTCGCAGCGAGCCGTCGGGTCTGACCACAACTTGAGGACGAACCCCTCGTCTGGACGAAGAGGGAGGAACGGCGCTGACGCCGAGTGGGATTGGAGTTGATGAGTCGCAGGATTGGGGAAGACCGCTCGTTCATGAGTCGTCGGTGTGACGTTGAGAGGAGAGGTGATGGTTTGGTGGGAGAGGAGAGGGAGGAAGAGTGGTGGAACTGCTGAGACGAAGGGAAAAAGTCAGCTCGGTTGGAGAGGGAAACATGAGGAACAGACTGACTTGAACAAGAAGATGTAGGAGGGTCGACCGAGATCTCGTAGACGAGGAGGGAGTGGGAGAGAGCGTTCGGGAGGTGGATCCGAGAGAGGAGTGTCGACGCGTCGGATAGGGAAGGGAGTTTGACGTGTCCAAAAACAAGGCCTGGGAGGGAAAAGGAGCGTAAGCTCAATGTGGACGATGTACAAACGTAGACGTGAGAGGAGAACTCACTCCAAAGACCCTGCTTCTGGACCGGTAAACCTCGCGACTCGACGACCTCCCCAACTCCCCAACCTTCACCATCAACGATCACGACAGCCCACCCTCCAGCTCCTAGACCCTGAGCATCGAAGAACGTCATACCCTCCTTCTCGTCGACACCCTCATTGGGCCTGAAAGGGGTTCCCTCGAGAGGCGAAGGAGGGAGGAGTTCGAGACGCGTCGGGTCGAGGCGAAGGCACGAGAGCAACGTCTTCACCGACGCCGAAGGGGTTCGGCATTGGTAGACGCGAGCCGTGGAGCCTGAGTGTCGGCCGACCGAATCGATGACGAGGCTGGAGAGGAGTCGAAGGTGGGAAGAAGGAGGAAGAGGGAAGAAGTAGGTGTGTTGAGTTGACGAAGGGTTGATGAATCGAGCGGTTTTGTCGAGGATCGTGTGCTCGGTCTTCGAGAGATCTATCGAGATCTCGTCCTCCTTCGACTCTTCCAGACTTCTAGGACCTCCCGTCCTTCCAGCTCCCAAGATCCAGTCCCTCGACGCGTCCATCCTTTCCTCCTGCCCTCCTCCTCTCCTCCCGACCCCTCCCAGTTCCAACAACAGCCTCGCGACTCTCCATCGAACCTGATGACACCACACCATCGCCTCATGATCCACTCCCGTCCAAGTTCCAACCATCCCGCTCGTGAACATTCCTAGTCCATGGCTGCTCGGCACGTCCTCCCAGCTCAAAGCGCAGGAGTCCGAAGGGAGGGTTGGGTCGGGCGAGCCTCCACAAATCGAGACGAGGACGGTGTTGGAAACTGGATGGAGAGGATCGAGGAGATTGGAAGGGGACCAGTAGGAGGCGATGTCGGAGTAGACCTTGTCGATGAGGTGGTCGGACGTGACGGGAGGAAGGCGATGGGGAGTTGAGAGGGTGATGAGGGTGTTGATCTGCGACGGGTCGCGAAGGAGGGTGAGGGAGTGGCGAGCGACGATACCACCCATCGAGTGACCGAGTAGGATGACGTTGGTAGGTCTGGAGGAGGCGGGGAGGTGGGAGTAGAGAGAGAGGATGTACTCGACGCAGTGGGTAGTGAAGAGGGACTGGGAGAGGAGGGTGGGTCCGTGGAAGGCCGAGAAGTCCTCGTTGAAGTCGACTGAAAAGGAAACAAGAGCACGATGAGTCAGGTGCAGGGTTGAAAATGTATGGTAAAAGAGATCTGGCCTGGACCGACCTGTAAACACGTCTAGAGGTCGAATCTCCCTCGAGTGCATCTCGTCGTCTCGAACGAAGGGTTCTCTCCAGTACTGCCTCGCTGCCGAAGAGGCGATGGAACGAGCTTGCATCATCGACCCAGCGTTGCCTGGGATGTAAAGGACTGGTATTCCATCGGGCTGTGGAACAAGGACGGAGCAGGAAGAGGGGAGTGACGAGTCGATCAGCCAAACGAAGGGAAGCTCGAGCTCAACTTCCCCTCCTTCCTTCAATGAACTGACCGTCTGATCTCCATCCCAGCCGACTTCTCGATACAGAAAGAGCTTGTACTTGGTAGCCAGAGGTGTCCTCGACGCGTTCAAGCCTTCCATATGGATGTAGGAAGGGCTCATCCAGGACATTCGACAGGTCCATCGTCCGAGTTGAAGGGAGTGAAGCTGAAGGGAGTGCGAGACGAGGAGGGCGAAGAGCGCTAGGGGGATGAGAGGGAGAAGATGCAGGGGAGGGAGTCGGAAGAGCATACGAGAAGCTCGAGAGAGAAGAGGAGGGATTTGGTGATCTAAAAGCTCATGGGCGATGGGAGAAACGAAGAAGGAGAAATCGAGTTGAGCTCGACGTCGACCTCCTCCCCCCTTCCCCTCCGTCTCCCCTTCCTTTCTCCTTCCTCGTATGGACCCTTACATCCTCTTCGACTCGGATGAGCTCATAGGGAAGAGTCAGCTCCTTCAAGCTACTGCTGCCTCGCATCAAGCAAAGTCTCTCGTCCTCCTCACCACGGTCATCAAGCGAAAGGATTCTGCTCTTCAAGCTCAACTCGTCGAGAACGCTCGTCTCTCCGCCGAGGTCACGTCGTTGAAGGGACTCGTTCAGGAAATGGACAAGGACTACCAGGCTCTCCAAGCTTCGGCTGCAACGAAGATTAATCAGCTGTCGAGGGAGCTCTATCCCGAGGGGAGTTGGCGATGGACTTGGGAGGGAGGAAGGAGAGTCGAGGGGACGGAGAAGCAGGACCCTCTCGAGGCGGTCGTCGGGACTCTCTCCACCGCTCAGAAGCAGGAACTGGTGGAAACGCTCAGACTAGCAGCTGCTGACGTGCGCCTGAAGGTGATCGGAATCGCTAAAGGGAAGGTGTCGCTGAAAAGGGTTCGTTGATCTCCCACTCCTCTTCGTCCTCACCCCCTCCCTCCTGGGGAGTCTCGCTGACCTCTTGGCCCTGGTCTGTTGCAATTTCAGGATGCGACCCTTACGCTCAAATTCGAGTCTCTTTCGGAGGAAGTCGTGACCGAACTCTACAACTTCGTCGTCCAAGGGATCGAAGGACCCGGCGGAGCAGCCCGCGAAGTCGCAGCCGACGACGAGCTCTCTTCTGGGAAGAGCGAGGAGGACGACGACGAAGACTTCGACGACGACGACGACGACGACGACGAGTCTTGTAGTGCCTCAGAGGATGAGATGGGCGAGAGGATCTTCACCGGGACTCGAAAAAGGGAGCTCTCGTCTGATTCAGTTGGCGGATCGAGAGACGTTGAGAGTCGTCAGCAAGATCATCGATGACGCTTGGTACGAAGACGACGACTCGGTAAGATCCTTCTCTTTGTTTGCTTTCGCGCTGGGGCCAAGCTGATCTGAGATTCCTTTCGATCTCGCGACTTCAGCCCGGCGAATTCAACATCGGGCTCGATTTCGGGTCCCTCCCTCCTACGACCCTCTGGACCGTCTACGATCTCGTCGTCAGTGGAATTGGAAGAGCTCAGAGAGGCCTCGGTCCGATATCGAAGGGAGTAGCACCGAAGGAGTTGGGAGGGAGTGGGAAGGAGGAGCAGAAGGGAAGTTGGATCTTGTCTTCGGACGTCGAAACTGTTGGAAGACGGACCTCTTGAGCAGTAGCGAACGGCGAGGCACTTTCGAAACGCGACGGGGAGGAAGGAGTCAGCGATTCGCTCCTGGACTACTGTACGGCTGAACTCCAAGATAGAGACTCCCCAACGCTTCTTCTCGATACTTCGTCATGTCCGAAGCGCCAGCCAGCCCTGAAAGCACGAGGATGGCAAGCTCGCACTCCCTTCCACCCGATCCCCAGGCCAGCGAGATCCTTGGGTCCTCCTTGCAGACGGTCGCGAGGGCGAGGAGGCAAGCTTTGGGTCGAGCTGGAAGGCAAGGCATGGGTACTGAGGTTGGGAGCTGGGGGATGAGGTCGACGAGTGAGTTGATGAAGTGCATGGTGGATCGAATGAGGTCCTTGACACCTTCCTCGTTGACCTGTTGATTGCGAGAGCGAAGCAGAGCGAAGCAGAGCGAGAGGAGGGAGAGGGAGTAAATCGAGTCAATCAGCCCTCGTTTTCCCTCTCTTGACCGCCCTTCTGATGAGACCTTACGTACGAGCAGTGTGTTGTTTCGCTCTACCTGCAAGGCGAGCATATGTGCCTCAAACAGGTAAACCTCGCAAGCTTCTTGAGGATTCTCTCGGATGAAGCGATCGAGCGAGGTCCTCGAGCCCGAACTCATCCACTGGAACAGCCTCAGAAAGCAGACGCCTTGAGTATCTCCTCCGACGAGCATGCTTCGGAGAAAGGATGGAAGGTACTGAGACCAGAACTCTTCCTGTAGAGGTAACGAATGGAAAGAAGGAGAGAAAACTCGACGTCAGGAGATCCTGAGGGTCGCGCTCCCTCCGGCTTCTTCTCCCCTTCCTCATAGAGAGGCAGAGGGGTTCAGACTGACGATGTAAGATTCCTGAGGTCCTCGAGGAGCATCCTTCGAAAAAACCTGTTGGATCGAGGACGCAGAGGTGTTAGGGACGAAACGACGAGTCGATTCAGAAGGAGAGGAAGAGAGGACGCACGAAGCTGGAGGCTCGCTGTATGGCTTCCTTCAGGGAGTCCACGGCCACTATCGAAGCCGTTCCGTCGGCTCCAGACGAGAGTTTGAGGAGCTGGGCGAGCTCGATGGGGGAGATAGGGAGCATGGCGAGAGAAAGGAAGGAGTAGGAGGGAAAAGAAGGGAGGAGGAGGTCGACGTCGAGCTCAACTTCAAATCTCCTTCCTCTCCTTCCCTCCCACCGCTTCGACCTCCCAGAACACGTGTTTTCGACCTCATCACTTCAGATCTACATCGCCCAGCATCATCTCGGTCTCTGATCCAGATGTCGAATCCGTTATCTTCGCAGGAGAGGGAGCAGCAGGTGCACGAGAAGGTGAGCTTCGATCTTCCTCCCCCCCTCCGTCCCCTCCCTTTCTTTCCAGTCCCTTCCCCTCTTTCTCCCGTTCTGGTCTTCTCTTGCGTCCCGTCTTGATGCTTAGGTCATGAGCTGACTCTACATTTGTCGCCTCCTGGTTCTGTCTCGTCCAGCAGGTCGACGTCTTCGCCGAAGAATTCCAACTTGAACCAGCGCTCCCTCCGCCTCCCTTCCTCGACCCTTCCTCCACTTCGTCTGCCCACCCTCTCGCCTCCTACGATCCATCTCAGAACGTCACTTCAACATCACTTCTCACTTTCAGGAGATCTCATCGCTGCCCAGATCGCTCAACTCTTCTTCATCGTCGGCCGTCTCTCGTCAGAGAACGAAGCTCTCAGAGCTCAGGTCGACGTCCACTCCTCGACGATCGCTCGCCTCTCATCCGAGAACGAGTCGAAGGAGGCATTCATCCGTCAGATCGAAGCCAAGGTCTTTCCCGATGGGTTCTGGGTCTGGGAGAAGCTGGGAGATGGGGGAGGAAACGGTCGCTGGCGATGGTCCCAGGTTCGTCGACGTCCTTCTTCCTCCCTCTCTTCCTTTCTCAAATCCATCTTTGTAGCTTCAGGCTGATCAACTCTCCTTCTCAACAGGACAAGCACTATCGACCTCCATCTGCCGTCAAAACCGGACCTCCTACCTCTTTCGGCTCTCTTCCAGTCGAACTCCTTCGCCTCGTCTTCAAGTTCGCCGGCCAGCAGGAGCAGTCTCGTTTGACTTGCCTCTCCTTCCGACTCCTGGAAGTCTTCGGACCTCTCCTCTACGCGACTGTTGAGATTCAAACTCCAGAGTCAGCTTTCGCATTCATGGAACCCAGGGTGCGTTGTGATCTCCCTGGCTCGTTTCGCACTCGAAACTGGGACGCGACGAGCTGACACTCCCCTCGTTCGTTCCGATTGTTCGTCTTCTCTACCAGGTCTCCTCTCCTGATCCTCTCCCATCTCGAGTCACTCCCTTCCTCGTTTTAACCGAACTCGTCATCTGGCACAGGCCCAAGAGGGAGGCGGACGACCTCACTTCCGAGGACGAGTACGAGGACGAACCCTTCTATGCCCTCGACCTCATGCTCCCAAAAAGGCGACTCCCAATCAAAACCCCCAAGCTAAGGATCAAGTCTTGGGAGCTCTCTCAGGCTCTCACAGCCTTTTCGCCCCTCCTTCTCCTCCTCCGTCCCATCGACCTCATCCTCCACTCCCCCAGCCTCACGATGCCCCCTCCTTCCTTCGCAGAAGACTTCGACCTTTCCAGCCTACCCTTCGTTTCGTCCTGGACTCTACTTCGGTCTGTCACCTCCATCGGATTCCGCTCGATCTACACAACGGAGGAGGGCTCGTTCTGGGAGGGGTCGTTCGACGAGGAGTCGCGGGACGCGGGGCTGGAGAGTTGGGTGAGGACGGAGCACCGGGACGGGAGGACGGAGGAGAGCCTGGTAGTTGATTTGAAGAGAAGCGTTGATAGACTGTGGACGGACCCCTTTGCTTTGTCTACTGCTCCCTTGCTTTCTGTGGTGCTGAAGAAGAAGGAGGTTCGAGTTTGAGGAGGAGAGGCTAGTCCACCCAGCTACCCTTGTTTCGCCTTCTAGATTAGCTTGATCACTAGTTTGTCGTAGTCGGTTGTCCACTCCCTCAAAGCGAGGATCTGATGGAGGGGAGCAGCAGAGCGACGAGCACGCGTCGCGTCGCGTCGCGTCGATTCCTTCGTGTCTTGACCTGACCATCCCCAACGTGTTATATCCTCCGCTTCCTAGAAGACACGAGAGCAGACATCCGTGTGAGTTCAGAGGTAGTCCGTCATTCAACGAGGCGGCGAAAGAGCTTCTTCTTGCTCGTCTCGTCTTTCGCGAGAACTCGCAACGCGACGACAAAGTCGACGCGTCGTCCTCTTTCTCACCTTTCCTCCCTTCTCTCTCATCTCAAATCGAGCCCACTCGGATTGCATGTTCTTGCTCATCACCCCTTAGATGCTACTCTGAAATCGACTAGACAGCCTCTCCGATTCTCAAATTCAAACGCGTCGCTTCCTCTGCCATCCTCCCCAGCTACCATCAATCACTTTTCCCCTCTCCGCTCCTCAACCAGAACCGAACCCGACCCAAACGCAACTTGAATCGTGTCCTCCTTGTCGATGGCAGGAGGCGACGACGAAGAGGGGAAGAGCTGAGGCTCGACGTCGAGAGGGAGGGGAGGCGAGGGGAGGAGGATGAGGAACGAGACGATCGCTTTGGTTGAAGGTTTTGAGGGTGTTGAAGCGCTTTTGGTAGGTTCTTCGAGCTCGAGAGAGAGGGGCTGCGACGAGAAGCGAAAAGAAATGGACGAAGAAGGACGAAGACGGGTCAGGTGAGGTTCGACCAGGCTCGCTTCCGAAGCCTCTCCAGCACTCACCAAAAGATCTCCAGACATCGCTCCCATATCCTTTCCGCCACCTTTCTCCTCGAGCAGCACCTCAACAAGCTCAGGCTTCCCCTCCCCCCTCACCTCCTCTCTCTCCTCCCTCTCCCACTCCTCGTCCCTCAACCTCACGAAACTCCTTATTCCAAGCCCAACCCCGACGTCCCTCCTCCACTGAGCTCTCAAAGTATAAAACCTTACCCACCCAAAGCCCAAAGCCTCAAATCAGCTCTCATAACCTTTCCTCCTCCTCTAGATACCTTCCTTCCTTCAAACGAATCGACTCGAGATCACTCACGCTGCACCCACACACCCTCCGACCAAGATCAACCCCACCAAACACCCAATCACGGTAGCGACGATCCCTCCAGTCCTTCCTGTGACGAGGTAGATGTCCGTGGAGGTAGGAGGAGAGTCGCGATTGGCAAGCATCGAGAGAAAGAGGGAGGACGAGGTGATGGTTTGGCGCGAAACTCGAAAATGGGTCGAGACTCGAAGAGAAGATGAGGGAGAACACAGTTCGATTTTTGATCCCGTCTCTAAGGAAGAAGGAAGGAGGCGCTTTTTTTTCCGATGAGCTTGCGCTCAGGTGATCATCTCGTCTTCTCCTCGAAGCCAGGCGCGTCGTTGGTCCCTCGACTTCGCTCGAGTCGACTCGTCCCCTCTCGCCTCCTCCTCCTCTCTTGTTTTTTCTTGTTCTCCCCTCGATGTCTGCGTACACCAGCATCCTCAGGAGGATGTTGTAGAGCGGCATCCGAAGGACGCGGAGCAGCAGCCCGTGTTCGGGGGACATCGTCTTTCTTTCTCGGACGCACGCTCGCTCACGACGAGCCTCCCTTCTCTTTCTCTCTTCAAAGCACCTCGCGAATATCGTTAAAGGCATGAAATGACTCGAAGGTCAGAAGGAGAACAAGCTAGCGATCAAGTCGAGAGGGAAAAGAAAGAAAGACGAGGACGAGTTCTAGCTAACGAGAACGAGCGCAAGTCTACTGTCCACCTCGAAGTCGAAGGACGAGATGCAGGGTCGACTCTGGAACAGATCGCAGAAGAGAGAGGGGAAGGCGGTCAGCTAGGGGTTCGAGCGAGCGAGAAGCGAAGAGAGAGCGATAACTAACCCTTCTGGATGTTGTAGTCCGAGAGGGTTCGACCGTCCTCGAGCTGCTTTCCGGCGAAGATCAACCTCTGCTGGTCAGGAGGGATACCCTCCTTGTCCTGAATCTTGGCCTTAACGTTATCGATGGTGTCCGACGACTCAACCTCAAGAGTGATGGTCTTTCCGGTCAAACTGAACGAGACGCAGAGGAAGAGGGGTCAGTACCGGTTCGAGATTCGAGCACTGCGATAAGGGAAGAATACTCACGTCTTAACGAAGATCTGCATACCTCCTCGGAGTCGAAGGACCAAGTGAAGAGTCGACTCTGAAGGAGGGGACGGAGGTGAAGGGAGAGGTCGAGTCAGCGAGCGCGACGACGAAGGCAAGACGGAGACTCGAACGAGACGCAAGAAGAACGAAAGCTCACCTTTCTGGATGTTGTAATCCGAGAGAGTTCGACCGTCCTCAAGCTGCTTTCCGGCGAAGATCAATCGCTGCTGGTCAGGAGGGATTCCCTCCTTATCCTGAATCTTCGCCTTGACGTTGTCGATAGTGTCGGAGGACTCGACTTCCAGGGTGATGGTCTTTCCGGTGAGGCTAGACAGGATAAGAAGAGCGAGCGTCAGCCAGAAGGAAGGGAGCGAGCGAGGCGAGGAGGGAAGGGAAGCTCACGTCTTGACGAAGATCTGCATTCCTCCTCGAAGTCGAAGAACCAAGTGGAGGGTGGACTCTGCGAGGTGGAAGACGAAAGGATCAGCTACAGTTCCAGAAGGAGAGAGAGGAAGAGGACGAGAGGCTGCTCAGTGCTCACCCTTCTGGATGTTGTAGTCGGAAAGAGTTCGTCCGTCCTCGAGCTGCTTCCCGGCGAAGATGAGTCGCTGCTGGTCAGGAGGAATACCCTCCTTGTCCTGAATCTTGGCCTTAACGTTATCGATCGTGTCGGAGGACTCGACCTCGAGAGTGATGGTCTTTCCAGTCAGGCTGAAAGACAGAAGAAAGAGACGAGGTGAGCGGAGGTTCTCGACGCGTCGAGTCATGAGCGGAGGGATGATACTCACGTCTTCACGAAGATCTGCATACCTCCTCGGAGTCGGAGAACGAGATGAAGGGTGGACTCTGATAGAGGGGAGAGGGGCAAAAAGTCAGCTCGAGAAAGAAAGGCGAGAAGGGAAGAGGGAGAGGCGACGAACCCTTCTGGATGTTGTAGTCGGACAAGGTTCGACCGTCCTCGAGCTGCTTTCCAGCAAAGATCAACCTCTGCTGATCAGGAGGGATACCCTCCTTATCCTGGATCTTGGCCTTGACGTTGTCGATAGTGTCGGACGATTCAACCTCGAGAGTGATGGTCTTTCCGGTGAGGCTGGCGAGCGAGAACGAGATGGGAGCAACGAAAACGAGTCAGCCTCCAGCAGACGGTGGAAAGGTCGAAAGCCCAAGATTTCAGACTCACGTCTTGACGAAGATCTGCATTCCTCCTCGGAGTCGAAGAACGAGATGGAGAGTGGACTCTGCGAAGGAGAGACGAGAGAAAGAACCGGGTCAGTCAGCTCTGAGTTCGAAGGTTCGACGAGATCGAGTCGAGAAGAGCCGCTCGACTCACCCTTCTGGATGTTGTAATCGGAGAGAGTTCGTCCGTCCTCGAGCTGCTTTCCAGCGAAGATGAGCCGTTGCTGATCAGGAGGGATTCCCTCCTTGTCTTGGATCTTAGCCTTGACGTTGTCGATGGTGTCGGAGGACTCGACCTCGAGCGTGATCGTCTTTCCGGTGAGGCTGCAGGACGAACGAGAGCGAGATCGCGAGATCGAGTGGAGAGGGAAGAGGAACAAGAAGAGCAAGGAGGGAGAGGGAGGAGGAGAGCAACAACGTCAGCTTTGGCAATGGATGCGATGGAAGGGCGGGGAAGGCATGCTCGACACTGCGCCGAGCGATGAGGACGTGGAGGTCGACGAGGAACGAGAACTCACGTCTTGACAAAGATTTGCATGCTGAGAGGAGGAACAAGAGCAAGAAGGGTCAGTAAAGGTGGATGGAAGGGGATGGAAGAATGGATGCGATCGGGGAAGGGAAGGGGAAGAGGGGAGTGAGGAGGGAAGGGAGTGGATGGGTCGAGCGATGAGGTCGCCACCACCGAGGGCTCCAGCGCGAGGCATCCATCGTCCACAGCCGAGCAATCTCCCGTCAAGGGAAGCGAGAGACTCGTCCAAGGACGGGGAGAGCAAGGAGGAGGACGAGGAGTGGAAGCGAGAAGGAGAGAAGGGAGGGAAGGAGGCGAGTAAGGTCCTCCCTTTCCGGATCGAGGGGAGGTAGGAGGGTGTTGTCGAGACCCATCCACCCTCTCTAGATCGTTCCCCCTCGCTGAGAGATGCACGAGAGGGAAGAGGAGAAGGAGAGGAATGAGAGGGACTAACATTGAAGAGGGTTGGATGAGTTTAGGAGAAAGATTGGGGGGGGGGGGGAGAGGGATGTGGTTGAAGGAGAAACGGAGGAAGGGACTCGAGACCGCTCAAGAGGGCGCGGCTGAAGCTGCCTCGTCGTCGCCAGAACTCTCCGACACGCCCCAACGTCCACCACCACTCGACTTCGATACTTTCCTACGTCATCATGATCTTCCCTCAACTCCTCCCTACCCTCCTCCTGCTTCCCGCTCTCGCTTCAGCTCTTCCTCAGGTGGAAACGCTCGTGGATCTGGCTGCTTGGGGAGCTTCAGCTCTCTCCTCGACTCCTCGCAAGTCGGCCAACTTCCCTGACGGTGGATGGTCTTGGGTAGACTGTGGTACGTTCCAGCATCTTTCTTGGACTGTTACGAGTGCATAGAGCTGACTTGAGCTCTTATCCGTCTCGTAGGAGGAGCTGGAGACGCCGTGTAAGTTGAAGTCTCTCTCTCCTTCCCACGTTCCTCTCTCTCCGCTCTCCTCCACTCTTCGATTTCTGACCTTCCTTCGCATACACAGTCTCATCGATAACATCAAAGTATCCCCAGACCCCCCGGTTCCTGGACAGAACTTGACCGTGACTGCTACAGGTCTCGTAGTAGACCCAATCACCGTTCGTTTCTCCCTCCTCCCTCCTCGTCCTTCGCCATCGAGCACCATCTCTCTTCAACCGCAGGCTCTGACTCCCTTCCTCTCCTTCCGTCCTTCGTTCCTTAGGAGGGAGCCTACGCCGATGTGCTCGTCAAGCTCGGTTTGATCAAGCTGCTGCAAAAGAAGTTCGATGTCTGCGAGACAGCGTGAGTTCGAGCTCTCCTCCTCCTCCTTCGCTCGCGAGCTCAGCCCACGTCGAGACGTCATCGCCCTCTCTTTTTCTCGTTTCTGACCCAATTTTCTCCCTCTTTTCGTTCGGAAACAGTGCCGAGAACAACGCTACCATCCAGTGCCCCGTCGCTCCTGGAGTATACGAGGTTGTTCAGACCGTCGAGCTTCCCAAGGAGATTCCGAAGGGTTCGTCTCGCTCTCTGCCTCCTCGTTCGCGTTTCGAGCTCATGCAGCCTTCGTTTCGCTGACCTCTCTTCCACGGTCTTCTTGTTCGACAGCCAAGTACTCCGTCCAGGTTCGAGGGTTCACCGCCGAGGAGAAGGACATGGTCTGCGTGAACCTCTTCATCGGTTCGTTCTTCTTTCTTTTCTCGTTCATCTCGTCGCGTCCCTTTTCCATTCCACCCTCCCTTCTTACGCTTACTCACCCTTACCCTCCCTCCCTCCCACAGACTTCCTCACCAAGCGAGACTCCAACTAGACCTTTCTTCCTCGCTCTTCCTCGACCTCGTCAAACACGGTCGTCGTCGTCGTTGAACTCGGACCGTCGTCCTTCGCAGGAGCCGCTTTCTTCTTTCTCTCCCTCCTCTCCCTCCCTCAAGCCCGACTTCGCAGCTTTTTCCTCCCCTCATCTCCCTTGCATATCTCCCACCTCGTCCATCTCTCCTTCCTCTCTGGGTTTGCCTAGTCTTTCTTCTACTTCCTCGCCGGCGTTTACCCTCCCTCACTGCCGCTCGCTCTGCGTCGCGTCCTCTTTTGCTCTTGCCCTCCCAACCTCCCTCGCCTTTCTTGTATACTTACTTAATAATGAATCACACTGCTCCTGCTCCAACCCTCGCGCCGTCCAAAAACGAGAGAACAGAGCGTAGATGAAAGCGACGCGCTACCACAGGCTCAACCCAACATCCGTTCCGCTTCCAAACGAGGGGCAACTGTTTCCCCAATCGATCTTGCCTTGCCTCTCTGTCTTTCTCTTTCCAACCCTCCAACCCTCTCCCTCCTCCCTCCTCCTTCCCTTTCTCCCCTCCGCCCTCTCTCTAAAATGCACCGAGCTGCTCTCCGTCTTGCTTCCCGAGCGAAGCTCACTCCTTCTCTTGCTCGAGGTGAGTTGGGCCGAACCGCCCCATCGCGAGGTCGAGGCGAAGAAAGGGTTGGTTGAGTTGAGCTGAGAGAGCTGACTCTGCCCTTTTGTTGTTTTGGTTAGGTCTCTCTACGAGTGCCTCTCGGGACGTTCTCGCCAAGTACACTTTCCCTGCCATGTCTCCTACGATGACTGAGGGAGGGATTGCTCGGTGGGCGAAGAAGGAGGGAGAATCGTTCGGGCCTGGGGATGTCATCTTTGAGATCGTGAGTTCTTCAAGCCCAACCTCCTTTCTGAATCGAAACGAACGTGATGGTGGACAGGGGACGGAGAGGAGATGGTGCTGAGGGCGAGCTCCTGAGTGCTTAGCCCAGGAGGGGGAGGGGAGAGCTCTAAGCGGAGGGGAGGAAGGGAGCGAGGTCGATTTTGCGGGATGCTCTCCGGAGGGCGAGAGAGCTGCACTAGCTCATGAAAGAAATATAGATAGATGAAGATGCTGACTTGTTGTTGCTCCTTACTTTGATTTTTGGGTTGATTAGGAGACCGACAAGGCTACGATGGATGTTGAGTCGTGAGTCCCTCCCTTCAGTCTCCCTTGCTCTCGTCCTCTTCCGTTTCCCAGAGCCAATCGAGAACGACTAGAAGCTCATCGCGTCCCTTCCACCTTCGCCGTGCTACAGGACCGACGACGGAGTTCTCGTCAAGATCATCGTACGTCCTTTCTTCTATACGAGCTCGAGCTGAGCCAAGAGCGAAGGAAGGAGAACGGAGCTGGCGAGGAGGAAGGGAGGGGAAAACGAAGGGCCAGCGGCGGCGGGCAGAGCTGACCTCCTCCCTTCCCTCCTTCTTTCGCTTCAAAACAGGTCGGAGACGGTACCAAGAACCTTCCCGTCGGAGCTCTCATCGCCATCGTCGGAGAGGAGGGAGACGACTTCTCCGGAGCCGATGCTCTCGCCGCTCAGGGAGCTGATGAACACCACGACCCTCCTCACGCTCCTCAAGAGGACGCTCCCGCCGCTGCCTCCTCTCCTCCCTCTTCCAACTCCTCCTCCTCCACCACCCACGCTTCCGGACCTCTCGACACCCCCGCCCCTCTCACCGCCATCGGAACTCCCGAAACTCCAGCCGAGGCGCCCAAGCACCCCTCCAAAGCCGGAGACAAGGGAGCTCGAATCTTCGCTACCCCCTCCGCTCGACGAGTCGCTCAGGAGAAGGGTGTCCCTCTCGGAGAGGTCAAGGGATCCGGTCCCGAGGGAAGGATCCTGAAGGAGGACGTCGAGAAGTTCGTGCCGGCGGCCAAGAAGGCTGCTGCTGCCCCTGCTGCCGCTGCTAAGGCTGCTGGAGGAGCTCCTGCTGCCGCTGCCGCTCCTGCGTCGAGCGAGTACACCGACGTGCCTGTTTCGTCGATGAGGAAGATCATCGGCAAGAGGCTGTTGGAGAGCACTCAGTCTATCCCTTCGTTCTACGTTACCGTTGAGGTTAACATGGGTACGTTCAGCTCCTTTCCGACTCGAGCTGCTTGGGAAGCGTCGAAGCTGACCTCGCTGTTTCCTTTTGTTCTCGCTTCGTGATCATCAGACAAGCTCATCAAGCTCAGGTCTCTCTTCAACTCCGCCGGAGCTGAGGGCAAGGTCAAGCTTTCCGTCAACGACTTCAGTGAGTCTCGAGCTCGAGCTCTGGTCTGCCTTCGTTCGTTTCGCGAGCTCGGAGCTGACCTCCTTCCGTCACCTCCCTTCGACCTTCTCCTTCTTCAGTCGTCAAGGCCACCGCTCTTGCCCTCGCTGAGGTCCCCGAGGCCAACTCTGCTTGGATGGGAGAGTCGATCCGAACGTTCGTCCTCTCGTCTCCTCTCCTTCCCTTCTCTCGTTCGACGCGCGAAGGGAGTCGAGCTCGAAGCTGACTTTCCCCTCCCTCACTCTTCTCTTGGTCGTCCTCAGCTACAAGAACGCCGATATCTGCGTCGCCGTCGCCACCCCCACCGGACTGATCACCCCCATCATCAAGAACGCTGGAGCGAAGGGACTCGCTTCCATCTCGGCCGAGACCAAGTCGCTCGCTACCAAGGCTCGAGACGGCAAGCTTAAGCCTGAGGAGTACCAGGTTCGTCGCATTTCCTCACCATTCTCCTTCCTCCCATCGTCTCGCCTCTTCCTTCCTCGTCTAGACGCGCTCTGCGTCTCGACTCTCGACCCCTCGAGCTGACCTCCCCCTCCCTCCTCCCCTCTTCACGTCCTCGTTCGCTTCATCAGGGAGGATCCTTCACCATCTCCAACCTCGGCATGTTCGGAGTCAACGACTTCACAGCCATCATCAACCCTCCTCAGTCGTGCATCCTCGCCGTCGGAGGAACCACCGAGAAGATCGTGCGAGATGGAGCCGATGGGTTCAAGGCCGTCAACGTGATGAACGTCACCCTTACCAGCGACCACAGGACCGTCGATGGAGCCGTGGCCGCCAAGTTCCTTCAGAGCTTCAAGGGGTTCGTGGAGAACCCTTTGACTTTCATGCTCTAGAGGAGAGGTAGATTACGGTAGGTTGGGAGGGAGGTGTTTTGGGTTTCTTTTCGCTTTTTTAGGTCGGTTTGCGTTGGAGGGACAGGAGGAGGAAGGAGAGTCTGCTTTTCTTTTAGAACGATTTGTGATGAAGTGCTCGCTTTTCTTGCCTCTGCGTTGATAGAGGGAGAGACGAGGGGGAAGGACGAGCGCGACGCGTCGAAGTTCGAACCCACGCGGCGCTCGCGCCTCCCCCTTCCTCGGACTCTCTTTCGCCCTTTTTCGCCCCTCTCATCAACCCCCTCTCGTATGCACAGCGCGCCCAAGCGAGGAAGGGCCGGCCGGCCTGAACTGATCGAATCGAATCGCTCTTAACTCTCAACCCCCACCCTCCCCCCTCTCTCTCCCTCCTTCTCTCTCGTTCGTGCGATGAATTCGAGCACTACTCCCTCCCTTCTTCTCCTCGCAGCTCTCGGAGGGCTTGCCCTCCTCGCATTCGCTCGAACGACTTCTTCTTCCAAACGACAACAGCGCGAGCTCGACGACTCCGGCTCCTCCCCTCGTCGACCTCCTCTCGTCACATCCTGGATCCCCTTCCTTGGAAGCGCTATCGCGTATGGGAAGAACGTCGATGAGTTTTTGATGCAGACGAAGTGAGTTCTACTTTTTCTCGTTTCGCTTGGAGAGCGCGAGCGCAAAACGAAACAACAACAACAAGCTGACTCAAAATCGATCTCTTCCTGGTTCGTTCTGGTTTGCGAAGACGATCCCACGGCCCCATCTTCACCCTCTACCTCGCAGGCAGACGACTCACCTACGTGACCACTCCAGGCCTCATCGCCGCCGTCTACAAGTCTTCGAAAGCGTTGGAGTTCACTCCCATTCGACAGGAGCTGTCAACGACGCTGTTTGGTGAGCTCTTCGCTCGTCGTTTCGCTCCCTCCTTCAACCTCGCTGATGGGCTCGTTTTTGCTCGGACGGAACGAAAAAAAGGAATGTCCACGGAACTATCCAGCTCAGAGTACATCCAGCGAGAGATCTTCCCTGCTCATCATCGGTTGCTCGCGAGAGGGAGCATCGGAGGTGCGACGACGGCGTTGGTGGAGAGGGTTGAGAGGGATTTGGTTGGTTTGGTGAGTTCTTCGTCTCTCTCACTCTTCGAAGAGAAGTCTACTGACCTACTTGTCTTTCAAATCAGATCTCTGAAGGTCAGGCGGAGGTTGAGATCGGGTTGCAGGAGTTGACGGTGAGAGGTCTTTATGGTTCGTTTCGTCCTCGTCCATTCTTTTGGGCCTCGAAGCTTTTCTTGAGCTGATACGTACTTCGAACTTTGCAGATGCCACATCGGAAGCGTTCCTTGGGAAAGGTGATTCTGTTCTTGCTCACAATCACTCCCTTTCCTTCGCGAGGCTGACCTCGACGCGTCGCGTCTCTTTTTCTCTCGCTGCTCTTCCCCTTCTCCTCAGACTTCGACACCTCCTCGATCTACTTCACCTTCCTCAAGTACGACGATGGCTTCCCTGCGAGTCTTGTCGTAGCCTCTCATGCTTCGTCTTGTTCCCTGACGCTCCTCGTTCGTCCGTCGCAGATGCTGGCGGGAGGTCTCCCCCCTCTCTTGTCCGGAGCCGTTCGTTCCTCCCTCTCCTCTCTCGCCATCCTCCGCTCGGCCTTCCTATACTTCATCTCCCACCACCCCTTCGGAACCTCCACTACGTCAAGCTTCATCCGCGAAACCCTCGAGTCTCTTTCAACGGAGGGCATCTCCAAAGCCGATCAAGCTTCGATGTCGTTTTCCGCGTTCTGGGCAGCAACAGCGAACGTCAGCTGGGCTCAGTACTGGGTCCTCATCTACATTCTCGGAACCCCAGGTCTCGCTCAGAAGCTCAGAGCCCAAGTTGACGAGATGTACGACGCGTGGACGCAGGTCGAGGGAGGGAAAGGGTCGTTCGGGGAGATGTTGTTGGCGGATGATTTCAGGAGGCTGGATTCGGGAGAAGGGATGGAGGGGGTGAGGAGTTGTGTGAAAGAGACGCTGGGGATGTGCTCGGCTTCGTTCTCGATCAGGTTGGTGAAGGAGGAGACCGTTTTGGACGGGGGGTCGACGGAGGAGGGGAGATGGGCGTTCGAGAAGGGAGAGAAAGGTTCGTTCGTTTCACATATCTCTCTTTCCATCTGCCTTATACATCAGACTCGGACCCTCCTCGATCGCAGAGCTCACACGCCGTTTGTTTCCCCTTTTGCGTCGATTCCACAGTCATCTGCGCGATGCGTCTCGTCCACTTCGATCCCGAAATCTACCCCAACCCGACCACCTTCGATCCCCATCGCTTCCTACCCACTTCTGAATCGACTCCTATCAAGTCATCTCACTTCCTACCGTTCGGAGGAGGCGTATCCCAGTGCGAGGGCAGGTTCTTCGCGATGAGGGAACTCGTCGCGTTCACGTCGTTGGCTCTTCATCATCTCCATTTCGAGTACGCCGAGGAGGAAGGAGCCGGATCCAAAAGGATTCCCGAGATGGACTTGTATAGGGCTGGGGTGGGGATCCTACATCCGAAGGGAGAAGGAGACGTGAAGCTCAGGGTTCGAAGGAGGGTTTGAAGGCAGGGAAGAAGTTTAGTTTTGACGCGTCGTTGTTCGACCTTGATGCATATCTGGAAAAGGAGAGGGGCAAGAAGAGACGTCGGAGCAAGGATCTTTCAGCTTTCATCAAAGAGTGGCTCCCGGAGAGATAGAAGAGCGAGAGGAAATGTAAGCGAACGACGCGTCGAACACAAAGCGAAAACGATCCGCCAAGCAACAGAAGACAAGAGGATACACCTAAGAACACGTTACGCCGAAGAGAGCCAATCCATCGCTTAGATCAATCTAGAAGACGAAAGCACGAAATCAAGCTAGCTAGATACCGTCGCCTCCTCGAACTCCAACCTCCTTCTTCTTCTTCAGAACCACAGAAATCGAGCTTCCTCGACCGCCCCGAGTTATAGTCGAAACAAGGCTATCACGGACGCTCTTCGTGAAATCAAGCACCTTCTCTTCCGTCCTCCCATCCGTGTACTCCGTCCTCAACCAGTGCTCCAGTCCTGCGTCCTGCGACTCTTCGTCGAACGACTCATCCCAGAGCGAACCTTCCTCCGCCTCGCCCTCAAGTCCCTCTTGAGAGACGAAGACGGTTCGCATTCCGGTGGAGGTAACTGACCGGAGTTGTTTCCAGAGCCGTATGAAGGGGAAGTCGGGTCTTCTGAGCCCTCGCTGGAAGGACGGAGACCAGGCTGAACCGACGGCAGACCTGAGAGTGAGGTCGATGGGGCGGACAAGTTGGAGGATAGCCGACCAGGTCCCAAGATCCGTATGTACGCTTGCGTCGTAAGACTCGATGCTGAGCTTGGGGATGGTGATAGGGACGGCGTAGAGGTGTCTCTCGGCGAGAGGGTGGAAGGGTGGGACGTCTTCCTCCTCGTCCTCGTCCTCGTCGTGCTCCTTGACCGTGGGGTGGTGGTACCGGAGGACAAGTTGGGCTGCAGCGAGGAAGGGGGTGACTCGAGAAACCAAAGGCTTGGGAGGGCAGAGCTGATAGCGGATACAACGAGCAGAACGAGTGAGGAAAGCGTTAGCTCGTCGCGTGTAGTCTCGAGTGCAAAACGAACGTCGAACACGGTCGAAGAGGGATCCCAACGTACCCTGGGAAGGACGAATGCAACAGCTGATCGAGGGGTTCTGATCTCAACCGTCGCGTAGAGGAGAGGTCCAAAGACTTCGAGGAGTCGGAAGGAGAGGCGAGTCAAACGAGACTGCTCCTGCTGGCCGGCGAACTTGAAGACGAGGCGAAGGAGTTCGACTGGAAGAGAGCCGAAAGAGGTAGGAGGTCCGGTTTTGACGGCAGATGGAGGTCGATAGTGCTTGTCCTGTTGAGAAGGAGAGTTGATCAGCCTGAAGCTACAAAGATGGATTTGAGAAAGGAAGAGAGGGAGGAAGAAGGACGTCGACGAACCTGGGACCATCGCCAGCGACCGTTTCCTCCCCCATCTCCCAGCTTCTCCCAGACCCAGAACCCATCGGGAAAGACCTTGGCTTCGATCTGACGGATGAATGCCTCCTTCGACTCGTTCTCGGATGAGAGGCGAGCGATCGTCGAGGAGTGGACGTCGACCTGAGCTCTGAGAGCTTCGTTCTCTGACGAGAGACGGCCGACGATGAAGAAGAGTTGAGCGATCTGGGCAGCGATGAGATCTCCTGAAAGTGAGAAGTGATGTTGAAGTGACGTTCTGAGATGGATCGTAGGAGGCGAGAGGGTGGGCAGACGAAGTGGAGGAAGGGTCGAGGAAGGGAGGCGGAGGGAGCGCTGGTTCAAGTTGGAATTCTTCAAGGGAGACGTCGACCTGCTGGACAAGATAGAATCAGGAGACGAAGGATCAGAGTCAGCTCAGGGTCTGAGCGTCAAGACGGGACGAAATAAAGGACTAAACCAGGAAAAAGAGGGGGATGCAAGGAATAGGAGGAGGAGAGAAGGAAGATCGAAGCTCACCTTCTCGCCCGTTCGTCCTTTCCCGTTCTTCGAAGACGGCTGTTTTGACATTTGGGTGGACGGTCGAGGTGACACTAGGTGATGTAAATTTGAGGTGACGAGGACGAAAACACGTTTTTTGCGAGGTCGAGGCGGTGAGAGGGAAGAAGAGGAGGAGGTTCGAAGTCGAGCTCAACGTCGACACCCTTCCTCCTTTCCTCTCGTCCTCATAGAGCTCTCGTCGTCTGCTCCTCGAGCTTCGGATGTGAGAAAACTCTCTGCGATACCATACTTTCCATAGACCAACGTCTTTTCCTGTAAGCTCCCCTCCCTCTCCCCTCCTCGCAATTGCATCGTCGAAGCTGACCTTCCTCCCTCCTCCCTCCTCTTCCCTTGCCCTTCAGCTCTTTCCCTCCTTCTCCCTTCCCGTCGCCATGAGCTTCGCCGCCGAAGAACCCAAGGAGGAGTCCCCTCAACCCTTCCTCCGACCCATCTCACCCAACGACGCGCTCCATGAAGTCGAGGAGGACGTCAAACCCGTTTGGAAGCGCTCCTACTCGAAGAAGGTCCTCCCCGTCGTTCCCATCGAGAAGCACTCGACAGGCAAGACAACCATGTACATCGTAGCAGGACAGGGAGCGCATCGAGAAGGTCAACCTGGCTTCGCGGTCATAGGGAGGAAGGCTAAGGCTCTGAAGGGGAAGGCGAGCTTGGAGTTCACCGGCGAGTTGAGGTCGATGGACGACGGGTGGTAAGTTGGCTCGTTTCGCTCTTCTTAGCCTCGGCCCTTCTTGCTCGCACTGAGGCGAAGGGAGAGCTGAATGTGCTTTGTGTGTTGTCTGTTCTCAGGACCGACGAAGAAACTCTCGCAGGTCGTCGACTCGTCAAGCTCTACCGACGCCAAACCGGAGCGAAGATCGAAGCCCACTTTCATTCCGTCTTTCCTCAGGTCTACGATCCCACCTCCGTCGTCATTTCGTGTATCTGGAACGAGAAGCTGCAGACGAAGATGGTCACTCACTCGGATATCGTACGTCGTGCTTACCTGTCCCTCCTCTCTCTTCTTCCCTCACCGCGTCGCGTCTTCTCTCTTCTCCTTCTCTCGCTGACCTCTGTCCTCATCCTTCGCTTCACTTTATCAACACGTTCGCAGATCTACTCCCTAACCTCCCTCCTCCTCTCAACGCTCGGCCCCGAAGAACTCTCGCGCGTCAACCGTCTCGTCGAGTTCTACGAACCAGACTCGTACGTCGTTCGAGCACCCGTTCAATTCCCTCCCTCGTTCTTCAACATCCCCAACGTCCCCGATCCCAACGAATCCGACGACGATGACGACCAAGAAGAGGGAGATGGAGGAGGTGGAGGGAGGAAGTTTTACGCGACGCTGGCTGGATTTGAGGATCCCAAGCCGATGAAGAGGGATCAGAAGGAGATCAGGTTTTATCCTTGGAGTCTTCTCGAGTCGAGTGAGTCTCTCATTCAACCTCATCCTACCTTTTCAGTCTTCGCTTCGTTCTTTTCTGGACGACAAGGACCAAGCTGACTCCCCTTCCGTCGTCGCGTCTTCGCTCGCTCTCCTCAGTCCTCAAATCCCTCATCCCAACCTACCGCCCGTACACTTACTCCTTCCGACCCACCTACCCCAACCTCCCCCTCTTTAACAAATCAGTCAACATCTCCTCCATCTCCCACCCTTACTCAGCCGATCAACAACCTCTCAAACTCCACCACGGGACGTTTCCTATCGCTCCCATCCCGCCGTCGCATCTCCTCGAGTCGTACCAGGTCGAGGGTCTCAACGTCCCTCGTCCGAAGGAGAAACCCGTCGCGAGTGGGAGTGGACGTAGGAGGGCGAGCGGTGCGAGTGGTGTCAGTGGTGGAAGGTCGAGTGTGGGTGGGAGTGCGACGAAGAGGAAGAGGAGGACGAAGGTGGAGATGGAGAAGGATAGGGCTGAGGCTGCTGCTGGGGGTGAGAAGGAGGAGGAGCAAGAGCAGGTGGCGGGTCCTTCGAGCTCTCCCAAGGCTGCAAAGGCGAAAAAGAAGACATCACCCTTCGCTCCCGTCGAACCCGAGGAGGAGGAAGAGTGCCTGATGATCGAACTCCCGGACGACGAAGAACCACCTCTCCCTGCTCCTCCCTCCACCATATCCAAGGGCAAGAAGAGGCTCAGCAACCACGACTACGACTCGGACGAGGACGAGGAGGTCCTGGTGATCATCGAGGAACCGTACGAGCCTGAAGAACAACCGAAGAAGGGTCGAGGGAGACCCAGGAAGAAGAAGAAGGTGGTATTGGAGGACGAGGAGAAGGGTGAGGAGGAGTGGGTTCCGCCGACGGCGGAGGTAGAGAGGGATAGAGCGGCTGCTATGGCGCTGTTGGGGATGGGTGGGTTTGGAGTTGGGGAGGAGGAGTGAGGAGGGGGAGACGCGTCGCGTCGGTTTTGGCTTCGCTTTCGTTTCGTTCGTTCTGGGTCTCGTTCTTCTGTATCGCTCCTCTTTCGGTTCCGTTCCTTGTTATTTAGAATACCCAGCTACCTTCTCGCTTTACTTCTACGGTCTTGGTCATGATCTAACGAACGCTCCCCTTTTCTTTTCCTCGAGTCGCCGAGGAGACGCGGCTTCCGTCGCAGCGACATCTCCCAGCTTTGAGCCTTCGCTCCGTAAGGACAAGGATACATCGAGGAGTTACTGAAAGACGTGTATCCTGTCAATCGTATCTAGGTAAGAGGCGCAAACTAAAGCTCAATCTCGACCAGGCGAAGGCGAGTTGAGCGTCCGAGATCGATCGACCGACGAGAAGGGGGAGAGCCGTGGACGAGCTCGAGTGATTCCTCGGAGACGACTGAATGAGACAGGTTCGAAGGTCAGTACGGGGAAGACGTGACGGGCCGGAAGAATGGAAAAGAAGACCAAACTCACGGAGGTGGTCTCGACGCGACCTTCGCTTTCGTCCTCGTCCTCCAGAGGTCGAACGTCCGAGCTGGAAGATGAGCAATCGAGTCAGTCGACTGAGGAAACGTTTACTTGTTGTTCGAGAGTGGTAGAAGGTGGACTCACAAAGGACCTGCCTCCTCTCGATAGCCAGAGCTGCATTCCTTTCCTTCGCTCTCGGGAACTCGTCGCGCATCCGTCGCAGAACCATCTTCTTGAGTCGAACCTTGTCGAAGTGAATTGCTGCAGCGACGTTCGATCGAGCTTCCCAGGTATAGAGAGCGGCGTCGAGGACGTTTCGAGAGTGGAGGAGCGTGAGTTGATCCTCCTGTTGATGGCGAAAGAAAGGGAGAAGACGCGAAGGGAATCAGCTCTGAGCAGCGAGGGAGTTCGAGAGGAGTAGGGCAGGAGAGCGCTGGACGGACGAGAGGCTTGAGACGGGCTTCGCGATGTCGATCAATCCAATGAGCCCAGGTTCGAGAGAGGAGCTCGAGTCGCTGACGTTCGGCGAACTCGAGATCGTCTGCCTTCCTTTCACGCGAACGACGAGCAGCGACGAGCCATCGAGAGAAGGTCTTTCGAATGTTGTCTGCAGCAAGATAAGGGACGAGAGGGATCGAGGAAGGTCATCAGAACGCTTCGAGCTCGGGTGGGACGAGGAAGAACAAGACGAACCTTCGACCTTGACGTCTCGGAAACTCTGCATCAGACTGAGCTGCTCTCCATGCCTGAGGCATCCATCTGTCCATTTGGCAAAGGCTCCAGCGACGAGTCGGTGGTTGTACGCGAGAGAAGCTTCTTCGTTGGCGGCTCGAAGGCGAGCGAGACGAGACCTCCAGGTTCCAAGGAATTGAAGTTGGACGAGCTGTGGAGCGCACAGAACGAAAAGGTCAGGTCAGAGCGACGTCAAGTAAGAGGGAAAAGAGGGATGACGAGACGAACCTGATCCTGATGGCCTGCGAGATGAGACTCGAGCTCTCGAAGCAAGCGACGACGACGCGTCTTCGTGACCCAGACTGAACGCGCGGAAAGGGGTCAAGTCAGCTCTCGCTTTTCGACGAGTTTGAGAACGCGACAACTCACCATCCAGAACTTCAGCCATCATCCCCTGCTCCCTCCTCAAGACCCAAGCATCCCTGTCCCTGCGACGAAGCTGCTCGGACCAAACGAGCCAGGTCCTCCTCTTGAGCAAGAACTCGTGAGCCACATCCGCCATCTCTCCCTCCTTCTTCTTCTTCGCCGAGAGGGATCCCCAGGTACGAAACGAGGACGAGAGTAGCGATCTCGAGTGAAGACGGTCGGCCTCGAGGAGATCTGCTTGCCGACGAAGACGAGTTTCCCTCCAGGTCGAAAGAGATCGAGCGAGAAGAACCTTCGATGAGTGGAGTTGAAAGGTTTCGACTTGATCTGTTAGGTGACGTGAGATAGAGGTCAGCTGGTGCTCTCTAGATGTTAAGAGAGAGGGAAAGAAGACTAACGCCTGAGGTACTCTCGATGATGAAGACGCTCCCTCCAAGTGTCGAACGATCTCGCCTGCTCTCGATCCGCGACGGTCTGCTCCAAGATACGTCCTTTCGTCTGGACGCTCCAGCTCTTGACGACTCGACGGAGAAGGGGACGATTGGCTGAGGCGAGATGTTTCGAAGCAATGGCGTTGAGATTCTGAAGCAGGTGAAGAACAAGGAAAGGAGTCAGCTTCGTCGCGTCCTGCTCGGAGAGGATAACTACTCACGTTGAGCCCATCAAGACCTCGAAGGAATCCACGAAGACCGAAGCGAAGAAGGTTCTTGTGTCTGAGCTGATCTCCAGCGTGCTTGAGCTCCCTGAGAAAGGAGAAGCGGAGGAGGGTCAGTTCTGAAAGTCGAGCACTCGAAGAGAACGACTCGAACTCACATCGACGATTTCCACGTGTCCCACGCCTCTCCCAAGATCCTATCCGACACTCTATCCTCCGTCACCCGCTTTTGCTCCCTCAAGAGCTTTTCCGACCTCCAAGTCTCGAAGAAACTCGACTTCGTCCGTTCCGTCGACGAGACCTCCCATTCCCGTTCGCGAACGTCGAGCGAGGAGACGTGACTCGCGAGAGCTCTCCACCAGTTAAAGGTCGACCTGAGAGTAGTGACCTCGTGGTGAGAGGTAGCGACGAGCGTGAGACGGAGAGATCGCCAGTGCTGAGAGAGGAACGAAGAGCGAGGTCAGTCGACAAGTTGAGGGATGTGGGATGAGAGAGCGAGAGGCGAGGAAGGAGAAAAGGAAAGACCGACCTGCAGAGCTTCTCTCAACACTCTCTCCTCAGTCCAACCCTGCACCTCCGTCTCCCTAACCAGAAGCGACTCCTCCCACCTCCCTTTCCGTCGACGATCCCAACTCTGCCTCCACTTCAACCACGTCCTCCCAACGACCCTGTTCTCCTCGTCCTTCCCGACTCGACGAAGCAGATCCCTCTCAAACTCCGTCGCGTACGACCAATCATCGAACGTTCGAGCGAGAAGAGCTCGAGAGTAGTGAGCTGAAGCGAGATCCTCGAGGTCGTTGCGTTCGGCGAGTCGTTGTTTCCAGCGAGCAAGAGAGGAGGAGAGGAGGAGGTGAGATCGAGCTCGGTCGATTTGGAAGCTGGTGGTCTATCGGAAGACAAGCACAAAGGAGAAGAGGAGTCGAGAGGTTGTCAGCTGAGTGTGAGGGAATAGAACAGATAACGAGACCTCGAGCTCACCATGACCCATTCCCTCCCACGTCGCCAAACGTCCCAGCACCTCCCCAACAACCCCAACTCGTAGAATCGATCTCCTCTCCTCTCGTCCTCTCGTCTTCTCTCTCGTTCCTCATCCTCCCTCTGCAGCTCTGCCTCGATGAGAGCTCTCGACTCCGAAACGACCCTCGGCACTTTCGCTCCTTTGGCTGGCGGAGGAGGGAGAGCTTGGCCTCGAGCGGTACGATTTGGTTTGACGGGAGGACTGAGGGAACGGGTCGTGTTGAGGTTGGAGTGTTGAAGAGGATCCTTCCGTGGGTGGTGGTGCTTCGTGGGAGGCTGATGGGAGATGGGTTCGGGGAGGAGGAAGGCTGGGATGGATGGGGAAAGTCGATGAGGAGTAGGGGTGTGGAGATGGAGAGGAGTTGCTGGGAGTGGTTGGGAGTATTGACTGGATGGGGGTGGATAACTTGGAGTTGAAGAGTAGGAGATGGAGGACGAGCTTCGGTCGTACTGGGGTTGAGGAGGGGAAGGAGGTCGAGGAGGAGGTGGTGTTGACGTCCTTGGATAGCGACGATTCCTCGAGACCGTTGGCCTAGTGGCGAGAGGAGTGGATGTTCGTTGAGGTGGGGATATGGATCCTGCACTCATCCTTCCTCCTTGACGACTGCGAGGTCGATATCCTACTGCTAGGGTCGAGTACGAGTCCTCCGTTCGACGATCCTCTTCTCGAGCTGACCTCGACGCTCCTTCCTCCTCCTCCTCTTCTTCCCCTTCTTCGTACTCCTGCTCCCAACTCTCCTCCTCTTCCATCATGATGTCTTCCCTCCCATGCTGCCACGGCACTTCTGATCGAGATCCGTGAGAGGAAGCCGGAAGGGATCTGGTTGAGTGGATGGGGGAGGATCTTGGTGTCGTGGAAGGAAGGGAGGAAGGACCTGGTTGAGCTGAACGTTCGAGCTTCCATCGCTCCCATCGATCTCCCCAGTTCGTGCCAGGAACCATCCCGAGCTTCAGGATAAAGCGGTAGTATCTACAAAAAGCCAAACGAGATCAGCGAAGGATTGGGGAGGGGGGGTAGGGCTTCGGAGGAGGAGAGAAAGGACGAACTGGACATCGTCTGCTGGATCGAGATCGTTCGCTTCGAGGACAGCGTTGTAGGCTTTGAAGATGTCTAGAAACGTCGTAGAGGCGTACCCAGCGAGAGCTACGATGGCCTCGAGAAGGGACTCGTCAGGCCCGGACGGCAGGGATGCCATGGAAGAAGGGAGGGGAGGGAAGGGAAGATGCGGTTGAGAGTCGTGAGCTTCGAAATCGAGACGCGACTGTCTTCCTGTTTTCGCTCTTCTGCCTTCGCGACCGAAGCGAGTTCTCGATCTCAACCCCACTTGCTGGTATAGAATATCTGATTCACTCGACCGAAGCAACTTTCGCGTCCCTTTTCGAGAAAGAGCAAACGAAGAGAGGCGAATCGACCAAATCGAAACCGTTCATCGCGATAACAGTCCTTCCTAAGTCCCTTGAAGCTCCTGAGGGTACCGTCGTCCAGCTGTAAAGAGGGAAGAGGAAGGAGGTAAGGAGCTCTTCGGGACAAGGAAAAGAAGGGGAGCGAAGGAGACTTGAACGAACGCGAGGGACAAGACGCGTCGTTTACCAACTCGGTTTGAAGCAGACGAGCTTGTGTCGTTTCCAGTCGGCTCGTTGGTGATCTGAAGAAAGCAGGAGTAGATTAAGGGTCAGCAAGTTGGCTTCGAGCTTCGGAAGCGCTGGAAGACGGACCTTTCGAGCAGTAGCGAACGCCGATGCACTTTGGGAGGAAAACGCGACGAGAAGCAAAGTCAGCGACTTGTTCCTCGACCACAGCCGAATGAGTTCAAGAGAGAGTAGCACTCACTCTCGAACAAGCTTGCATCTGCTCGCCTTCCTCCATCTTCGTACACTCCCCAGGAGCCGTGGCTTGACGTCCCAACTCGCAAGCCCACCAACGACCCGTTGAACTGTCCGTCTTCCTCGACCAAGCTGACTCTTGGTCCCTGACGTCCGAGACCGAAGCCAACAGCAGCAACATCTGGATGGCCTCTCGACACTGGTCTCTTGTCCAGACCACGGACCTCGCGAACCTTGGGTCCTGCTTGAAGACGGACGCGACGGCGAGGACGCCAGCCTTGGATCGAGTTGGAAGGCAAGGCATCGGTACTGTTGTTGGGAGCTGGGGGATGAGGTCGATGAGAGAGTTGATGAAGTGCATGGTGGATCGTATGAGGTCCTTCACACCTTCCTCGTTGACCTGTTGATTGCGAGAACGAAGCAGAGCGAGAGGAGCGAGAGAGAGTCCGGGGTCGAGTCGATCAGCCCTCGTTTTCCCTCTCTTGACCGCCCTTCCGATGAGACCTGACGTACGAGGAGTGTGTTGTTTCGCTCTACCTGTACGGCGAGCATATGAGCCTCAAACAGGTAGACCTCGCAAGCTTCTTGAGGATGCTCTCGGACGAAACGATCGAGGGAGGTCCTCGAGGCCGCGCTCATCCACTGGAACAGCCTCAGAAAGCAGACGCCTTGAGTGTCTCCTCCGACGAGCATGCTTCGGAGAAAGGATGGAAGGTACTGAGACCAGAACTCTTCCTGTAGAGGTAACGAATGGAAAGAAGGAGAGAAAACTCGACGTCAGGAGATCCTGAGGGTCGCGCTCCCTCCGGCTTCTTCTCCCCTTCCTCATAGAGAGGCAGAGGGGTTCAGACTGACGATGTAAGATTCCTGAGGTCCTCGAGGAGCATCCTTCAAAAAGACCTGTTGGGTCGAGAACGCAGAGGTGTCAGGATCGAGACGACGAGCCGATTCAGAAGGAAAGGGAGAGAGGACGAACCAAGCTGGAGACTCGCTGTATGGCTTCCTTCAGGGAGTTATCGCCCACTATTGAAGCCGTTCCGTCAGCTCCAGACGAGAGTTGAAGAAGCTGGGCGAGCTCGGTGGGGGAGATGGGGAGCATGGTGAGGGAAAGAAAGGAGTAGGAGGGAAAAGAAGGGAGGAGGAGGTCGAGGTTGAGCTCAACTTCGAAACTCCTTCCTCTTCTTCCCTCTCACCGCTTCGACCTCCCAGAACACGTGTTTTCTACCTCCATCTTTCGGCTCTATACTTCCAAGGATCACCTCGATCGTCACCTCAGCATGTCGAATCAGTCGTCCTCGAGGGAAGGGGAGCAGCAGACGAACGAGAAGGTGAGCTTCCATCTTTTCTCCCTCCCTTCTCTTCCTTCCCTCTCCTCCTTTCCACTCTCGCCTCTGTCTTCTTTTCGTCTCTTTTCACGCCGTAGACCGAAATTCATTCCTGCCCTTGTTTCGTTAAACAGGTCGCCCTCGTCGCTGAGAACTCCCAGATCGAACCAGCTCTCGCTCCTCCTTCTCCTGCCTCCCTCGACCCTTCCTCTTCTTCGTCGACGCTCCCTCCCGCCTCCAACGATCCATCTCACTTCAACCTCAACTTGGCAGCAGAATCATCATCCTCAGGAGATCTCGTCGCCGCTCAGATCGCTCAACTCTTCTCCCTCGTTGGTCGTCTCTCGTCCGAGAACGAAGCTCAACAAGCCCAGATCGAGGGTCACTCCTCAAAGATCGCTCGTCTCTCAGCCGAGAACGAAGAGCTCAGGAAGCGAGACGAGGAGAAGACCAAGACCATGGAGGAGATGGCCAACGCGTTCGGAAGTCACTGGGTTTGGGAGGATGAGAGAGGGGAGGGGTCTGTAGGGAAAGGACGATGGAGTTGGTCGAGTGCGAGTCGAGCTTCCCCTCTCTTCAGCTCCTCTTTACTAGCTGATCTGACACGTGAACTGTCTTGAACCCCACAGGAGAAGCACAGACGAGCCGTCCTCCAAGTCGCTCGCTCGAAACCACCTCCCTCCCTCGACTCGCTCCCCGTTGAACTCGCCAACTCGATCTTCTCCCTCCTCGACCGATCTGACCACCTCGCCCTCTGCGGCGTCTCCTTCGGGATCTTGGAGATCGTTTCGACCTTCATATATAAGGAGACATTGCGTTTCAATTCGGCCGCCGCTGCTGACTTCCTCGGTACCAGGGTGAGTCTTCTTCAAAACCGAGCGTCCTCGACTCTCCTCGCCCTCGCTCGTTTGGCTCTGCTGAATCTGTCTGCCCCGTCCTTGCTGTCCGGTAGACTTCCAACCTCACACCCTCTCCTACTCGGATATCTTCCCTTCTCCTCCCACAAAGCCTCAATCTCACAACGTCCGCCTTCGATCTCGTCCACTTCCTTCCTCTCGCGGAGGCGTCAACTTTCGTCACCATTCCCGTCATCTCGGTCAACATCAACTCCGACGTCACCCTCGCAAGTTGGTCTCCCCTCCTCAATCTACTCAATCCCGTCAAGCTCCTCGTCGCTGGACCCAAACTGGAGAGGAGCTCTGGTCCAACCGCCGTCGTCGTCACGCCGAACGAGCTCTCCTTCCTCCCTCGCTGGACGCGACTGGAACTTTTCATCGCCGCGGGCTCTTCCTCCGTTCCTCTCTTGGCCGATGGGACTCTCGCTTCATCCAGTTGCTTGAGCCGCTGCAGTGCAGGAGGGAGGGTGATGGTCGGTCTCGTCTCCGCCTTCCTTGATAGGCCTGAGCTCAGCGAAGTGGCCGTCTCGGAAGGAGAGCTGTTGGGGTTGCTCGCTCAAGAGCCTCCCCCAGATCCCACGAGGAAGGCCTTCATGCTCACTGCGGTGGGCGTTTGAGGTTGAGCGAGGAAGGAATTAGTTCGATGGACAGGAAAGATGAGGTGGAGCTTCGTCGCGTCGAGTTGTGATTTTGTTTTTCTCTCGTTACTCTCTTCACTCTTGTCTAGCTTTCTCGTGATCACTATTTTCTGTCTCGAGCCTTGATAATAGTTTTCTCTTTCCCAGACCTAGCATGGAAAGAACGGTGAGGACGTTGACCTCTCGTCGACGAATCGACGCGTCGACAAGTTCTTCCTTGCCTCGCAAAGGGTCGTCGTGCGCAGTGAGCCCAGTATTGGTCTGATTCGTTTTTCGAGTTCGTCTCTTTTCAGTGCAAGAAGAATGGCGTGGACCCGAGAGAGAGAAGGGGAAGAAGAGAAGGAAGATAGCCGAGCGAGCACGGAGGGACGGGCTTGTCCGATCCTCTCTCGACTCTCGACCTTCTGAAACCAACTTCGTCCGTTAAACTTGACAGAACTCGTTCCTTCCAAGCGCTTCACGCTTATAGAACAAGCGTTTGAGAATTAGGAAGGTCAGGAAGGTCCAGGAAGACCAGCTCGGAGTCGAAGGTTCAGCCGACGTTTTCACGTCGCGCGGCGTCGCGTCTCGCGGCGTCCGCTTTTTATCTCGAGTCCTCTTATCTCGAGAAATTTTTAGATACATTCCGAAGCGGGTCCCGAACACATAACCAACCTTCTCCTTCTTGGACAAGAGATCTGTTGCCGCCTGCGCGCGGTCGCGTCCTTCTACCTCCACTTCTCCCACTGCAGGAGTCGATATGGTACAAAACCTCTCGGCTCTACACCATCATCTTCCTTTCCACTCCAAACCTGACTCCCTCCCTACTTCACCTCCGTGGATTCGCTCATGCCTCTCGAAAACTGCTCCCCATCCCTCGACGCGTCGTCCCTCGATCTCGGTGAGCTTCGCTTCTCTTTCTCTTTCCCTCTCTCTTCGTGTTGATCACAAGAGAGCTGACTCCAGTTTCAGACCCTTCCACCTTTCTCGGTCGCGTGTTGAAGTGGAGGAGGATCCTAGATCGTGCCGCTATTCGGTGAGTCTCGTTGAACTGGTCAAAAGACTCTCAAAGCCGTTGAGATCGTCTGGGATCCGGTTGGGAGGAGCTCACTTCCCTGCTGGTCATTCTTCCTCCTTCAAAGATACCTTGATCCTCCAGCATCTCTCATCAGCAACCCTACTCACTTTCAAGCCGACCCCCTCTCAAACACTACCTCGACTTCGAGCAAGGAGGACGGACGAGATCGCCTCGATGCGGCGGAAGGTCTGCTCGCCCTCAGCAGCCAAAGAGTTCACCCTCCTGCCGTGCCTCAAGAGATCACGAGAGACAGTTACTCGCTTCGGTCAATTTGTCTCGAGCCCAAAGCGAACATGATGGATAAGAAACGGGCAAGTCCTCGCGTCGATTCATTCGATCTTCTCAACCCTTTGCTCACTACCTTCCATCTCTCGCCCCCTTGACCCAAAACCGCAGGGCCTCTTCTTGATCATCGTGAAGTTCCATCACCCCCCCTTCAAAGGGACGGTTCAGCAGAGGTTCGGTCAGTTCGTGAGCCGCGAAGTCGCGTTGCGCCAGCGATGTCGTTGAAGCTCACGCTTCTTCTTCTTCTTCTTCTTCTTCTTCTTCATCCACCTACAGCCATTGTCTCCACCCTTCAGAAGTCCATTGAGGTGCAGTGGGGACAGAGATCTATAGCGGTCTTAGTTCCTGATACTCGCTCGGAGGCCTCATTTGCAGAATGGGTTCCGTTGTGTTTTATTCGCTTTTGAGATTCTACCTGTAGTCTGATGTAGGCTTGATCTTCGGGCCCGTGTGTTACAATATTCTCTTATGCGCTTCAATGTGGACTCCGAGTTCAGCTCGAGGAAAAAGACTTCCAACGACGAGAGAGAGCACGAAGCGACGCGTGGAGACGAGCTCTCCTCGTCGCCCTTTTCACAAACGATACGAAGTACAGAGGCTAGAAGGGGTATCGAAGAGTAGGAAAAGAGCGTGCGTGTTATATGAAGTGATGAAAGGTATGCAAGCGAAGCGCGAGAATGTTGTGCGAGAAGAAAAGAAGAGGATGCACGAATCGAAACAACGAGCGAGAGCGACGCGACGAAGAAGTCAGGGGAGGAGGAAAACGAGAGGATACGTAGAAGGTCGAGAGAGAAGACGAGGTAGGTAAGTGGTGGTACGCGCGGGGAAGAGGGGAGGAGAAGGGTGGTGGATTGGGCGAGGACGTTGGGTCGGGTAAACTGGTCGCGTCAAAGTCGAAGCTGTCGAGCACAGAACGAGAGCTTGGGGTCAGCGACGGGCACAGCGAAGAGACCGAATGGTCAAATAGACTCACCGCTCTACTCGACAACGACCTTCAACGTCTTCCTTCTGCTCTGCGGTTCGAAAAGAGCGACCTCTCCCTCCGCGTCCGACTTCTCCTCCTTCGATCCAGCAACGAGCACTATGGACCCTTCCTGCATCTCATCCACGCAGAAGACTGTATGAGCGTTCATCACCAGGCTGGTAGCAGTTGCAGGGGCGCCATCGTAGCACAACGAGTTGAGATGAAGTCGAACGACGCGGCCTGTTGAGTCGTCCAGAGAAGGAGGCAAAAGGCCGGCGCGCGCGCGTCTTTGACCTGGTTCGCGGCTCCAAGGGACCAGTCCTTTGACGTCGACGGTGATAAGTCGAGTCCAGTGAGCGAGAGGTGGGAGGTCTCCGATCGAGCGAGCCCTTGCCTGGTTCGAGGGGCGATGAAGGACGTGGAAGGTATAGCGAGCGGGGTTGAGCCAGGGAAAGAGGAGTCGTCGTTGGAAGGTGTAGAAAAACCTGATGTATTGGAAGTGGTAAGAGGAGTTGAGTTCCTTGAGGGGGATGAGAGTGGAGGTGTTGTTGCTGATACGAGAGGAGGAGAGAGTGAAGGAGTCGGGGAGGGAGGGAGGGAGAGCGTCGATGCTGGCGAAGTCGAGGGAAAGGGTTTGAATTTGAGAGAGGGAGAGAAAGGAGGTGATCCTGGAAGAAGGTCGGGTCTACGAAGGAGAAGGCGAAGAAGGGGTTGAGTCGACGAGCATGGTGGAAAGAGAGAAGGAGAAGAGTCGAGCTCACCTCGTGTTCCTCCCTCTCGCAGAACAGCTGCTTCAAGCCTTGAAGCGATGTGATGACCACTTCGCCTCCGTAGAGGAAAGATGCAGTAGCCTCCAGGAATGCAAGGGAGACTCTTCCAAGGACGGCGAGGGTCGAAGGATCTGCTTGTTCCAAGACGAGAACGACGACGTCCCAGGGCAGGTCTCGAGGGAAGGGCACGAGCTGAGATGGAGGAGGCAAGCGAGCGAGAGGTCAGAGCTGATACTAACTCGAGATTACGAGGAGAAGAGCATCCTAACGTGTGACATGTCGTGTAGACGGGTGTGTCGATGGTGAGACAGAGAGGTGGGAAGGCTGTGAGAAGGAGCAAGGGAGAGGAGGAGGGAGGAGGAGGTCAGCATGACGGATGCGAAGAGGAGCAGAGAGCAAAGGAGGTTGTACGAGAAACTTCTCGTGGGTTTCGGAGAGTTTGAGAAGAGATCCATTGCGTCCAGCTCTTGAGACGAAAAACGAAGCTCAAGAAGGACGAGAGGGAGAGGGCAAGAAGGTGGAGAGGAGGTGAGCTCGTCGAAGTCGAGGGATGGACAGGCGGCGAGCTCGACTCTTCCCCTCCGTTCCTCGGTCTTCGAGAAAGAAAAACTTCAATCCCCATTTTCAATCGCCAGCTTCTACAGATTCGCATGAACGTGGTATAAACATAAAGTCAGTTGACGGCGGTGAAGCAACAGCCTCCGAGCTCCGGCCTCGACCCAAAGTGACTCGATTTCAGCCGCTCGCTCCTTCGAACCCAACTGCATCTTGCTCTCTCTCTCCCCCCTCCTTCCAAAACCATGCCAACACCAGGTGAGCGTCTCCCATGCTTCCATCGACGACCTTGTCTATGAATGCTGACTCTCTTTCTTTTCTTTCAGCTCCCTCTTCGACGTACGAGACTGTCTCTCCGACGTCTCGTTTCGCCTCGTTCATCTCTTCCCAAACGATCGTCTCGATTCCCTCCTTCACTCTCGAATCCGGACTCACCCTTCACGATGTCCCCGTCGCCTACAAGACTTGGGGGAAACTGAACGACAAGAAGGACAACTGTATGGTCATCTGTCATGCTCTTACGGGGAGTGCAGACGTAGAGGATTGGTGCGTTCAGCTCGCTCTTTCCCTTCCTTCCCTTCCCCCTCCACCTCGTCCCTCGTTCTCTCGCTCTTTCCCCAAAGAGTCGAGAGCTCGAGCGAGGGAGGCTCTTTTTTCGGGTTTCGCTCCTTTGACGAGAGGACTTGAGAGCTCACTATGCAGGGTTCTTGTTCGTTTTGAGAATAAAGGTGGGGACCGCTCATGGGCAATGGGAAGGCATTCGACTACACCCGCTACTTCATCTTCTGTGCAAACGTAATGGGTTCACCTTACGGTAGCTTGTCGCCTGTGAGTCGTCCCGTCTCTATTCTCTATACTTCGCTCGAGAGAATGGCGAGAACGACGACCTCGAAGCTGACCTCCTCCCTCCCTTTTTTGCTCGCGCGATCTTCCCTCCCCTTCCTTCGATGTCGTGCTTTATTACAGGTAACCATCAACCCCGATACTGGATCTCCATGGGGACCAGAGTGTCCTCTTACAACTGCCAGAGACGACGTCAGGTTCGTTCTGCCCCCTTCCTGCTCGCTCTCCTTCTCCTTCGCGGCAACTTAGCTCGATTCGAAACCTAACCTCACCTTCCCTCCCTTCCTCTCGTTCAGGATCCACAAGCTCGTCCTCGACTCTCTAGGAGTCACCTCCGTTGCCGCCGTCATCGGAGGATCCATGGGAGGAATGACCACTCTCGAATGGCCTCTCAACACTCCTCCAGGCTACGTTCGAAACATCCTCCCTCTCGCTACCTCCGCTCGTCACTCCGCCTGGTGCATCTCCTGGGGAGAAGCTCAACGGCAATCCATCTACTCCGACCCTTCGTACAAGGACGGGTTCTACGAGGACGACGAGCAGCCGAAGTTCGGTCTCGCGGCAGCGAGGATGACGGCTCTGTTGACGTACAGGAGTAGGGATAGTTTCGAGACGAGGTTTGGGCGGAAGGCTCAAGGGAGTTTGGGAGCTGGAGGTGGGGATGGGACGGATAGGGCTTCGGGAGGTGGAAGTGGAGGTGGGAGTCCAGCGGAGGAGGCGTTCGCTCAGCACAACGATGGGCATCGAGGGCAGAAGGGATACTTTGGGCGAGGAGGAAGCACGACGGGAGCGGGAGGAGGAGCGTTGGCGAGAGCTCACAGTCCTCCTGCTGTGTTCACGGCTCAGTCGTATCTGAGGTACCAGGGAGATAAGGTGAGCATCGTGCCGTCCTTTTTTCATTCGTCTCTCGCACCTCGACCTCGTCGGTCTCGCACGAACCGATACGCGAGCTCGCGACCTCCTTCCTTCCTCTCGCTGACTCTTTCTTCCTCCCTTCCACTCTTCTTCCTCGCCCTCCTCAGTTCACCTCCCGCTTCGACGCCAACTGCTACATCCACCTCACCCGTAAAATGGACACCCACGACCTCGCTCGACCTCGTCTCCCCACTCCCACACCCACCTCCTCCTCCCCCCCTCTCACTCTGCCCACATCCACCACCCCCCTCTCTCTCGCCCAAACCCTCTCCACCCTCCCCTCCCACGCCCTCGTCATAGGAGTAGCCACCGACGGACTCTTCACCACCGCCGAACAGAAGGAAATCGCTCAACACATCCCTGACGCGCAACTGGTCGTGATCCCGAGCCCTGATGGGCATGATGGGTTTTTGCTGGAGTTTGAGGCGATCAATGGGTTTGCGGAGAAGTGGTTGAGGGAGAGGTTGCCGGAGATTTATGAGGGGGAGCCGTTGGTGAAGCAGGAGGATGGTGGGAGTGGGGAGGACGGGTTTGGAGTGCAGAAGGAGAGTTTGTTTGGGGAGGCGGAGGCGGATTCGGCGAGGTGGTAAGGGAGGAGGAGCGACGTGCTTTAGTTATGTTTGATAGACTTTTGATGACATCCAACTGTTGCCTTCCTTCGTTCGTTTCAAAGGGAGGGGAATGTGGAGGGCTCGACGCGTCTCGCGTTTCGTTTCTCTTCGAGGCGACAAGGGATGAGCTGATCTTCCTCGATCTGGATCCAAAGACAGGTCGACTCCGAGATGGAGACGAGAAGGTTTTTCACCCGTCGCGAAGGAGCAGAGGTACGTAACTCCGCCTTCGCTCGAAATCGAAACCCCAGCTGACTCGATTCTTCTTTCTTCACCTTGAACCACATCTCTCCCTCCCTTCAGCTCCTCGCTTCTTACTCCCGCAATGGAGGCCATCGCCACTCAACTCTCTCAGCTCCAAGAGCAGGTCCAAACTCTCTCTCTCCTCCCTTCGGTCGTTGCTCGTCTCACGAAGGAGAACGATGATCAAGCGAGCTCCATCTCCCTCCTTCAATCCAAGAACGACGCTCAGGAAGCTTCCATCTCCCATCTCTACGCCGAGAACGACTCGATCAGGTCTCTCCTTCACTTCCACGAGACGGAGGCTCATCCTCGAGGGAGGTTCATCTACGATCCTGTTGGGTTGGTCGTCGGAGGAGTGAAGAAGGGATGTTGGAGGTGGCATTCGGTGAGCTCAGTCCTGCTCGTCTTGTCTTCCTCGACCTGATCGTGCTCGCAACAGAGATCCTCTGCTTGATGATCTGCTCGCTGAAGAGATCACCTGCGAGTACTTGAAGCTGCCGATACTCTCTCTTCGTCTCCTTCTCCAACAGCCAAGCTACTCCCTCAGCGAGGTCGCTCGAGGAGGAGTCAACGACGACGTTCGTTTCTTCACGATGGAGGACCTTCCCGTCGAGATCATGGACGAGATCACCTCTCTTCTCACGCTCTCGGAGAAGGCCAAGCTCTGTGGAGTTTCGTATCGAGTTTTGGAGATGGTCTCGAGCAGCGTTTACGGGACGGTCGCGTTGGAGGATGCCCAGAAGGCGAGAAAGTTCATCTATCAAAGAGTGAGCTCCTTGATCGAGCCTTCTGCTCTTCGCACATCCAAACTCAAGCACTGACAAGCACCGCGAACGTATGTATTGCAGAACCGGTCGGTCTCTCCCAGCGCGGAGGCTCGATACCTCTCATCTCGCGTCACCACCCTCCTCACCCCAACCCATCTCTTCCTCCCCTCCCCCAACATCTCCACCTCCCCATTCTCTCGCTTCATCGACTTCAGACAAAGCGACGTCTTGGTCACCCACCTCCACCTCATCTCAGACTCGCAGTTCGAGAACGATCTTCGCTACTGGTATTCAACCCTCACCAGCCTTCAGCCCGAGTTCCTTCATCTCCGCTCCTCTCCCACTTTCACCACCGCCTTCTCCACAACACCTTCAACGTACGCCTCCTTCTCCTCGTCGTCGTCTGGGTTCGGAATCCGCGATCTCGGCCTGCAGGTCTCACACTGGACTCGTCTTCGCGCGATCATCATGTCGGGACCAGGAAGCGTCCTCGTTCAGGATGGAGCGTTCGCGTTCGAAGGGATTCTCGTCGGTCGAGGGAACGGCAGGACGCTCAAGAAGTGGGAGATGATCGCTCGACTCACTCGTCTGGACTCATCGGTCACGGAGGTCGAGAACCTCGCCGAGGCTTTGGACAGGACGAGGGCAGGCGCCAACTCACTCGAGTCTGTAGTTTTCGAGCTTAGGTTGAAGCAGTAGTGGGATTGGTGGATAGGGAGGGGGATAGGGTGCTTTCGCAGGGCTTTGGGATGTTCTTCTCGTCGCGTTTCTGATTTTCCTCTTCTGTTTCGTTCTCGTCTTCATTTCTTCCTTTTCGGCTTTGTTTTGGGCTCCTCCATACGCCGCTTGTATACGAACTGGTTTCGGCTCTGCTCGAGTTGGTCGTGGGAGGAGGGAAGAGTTGAGAAGAAGACGACTGGAACGAAAACTCAAAACAGGCTCGACGCGTCGAGCGTTCGGCTCGTGATGTTCTTCCTTTGTCCCCTGGTTGTCTTTGACCAGCTTTCCATGCGTCTCAAGGTGTTTCAGGTTCTTCTCCCTTTCTATCCTCTTTTTCTGAGCGTACAAGCCGCTTTTCTTTCTGAATCGCGAGGGCGGACGAGACGCGTCGTCCGATCTGATGTTTTGATGCGATTGTCTCTCGTTGAGAAAGCTGACAGCCCGAGCCCTACACTCGACCCTTCCTACCCTCCCCACTCACCACCTTCGAACCATACCAGCTCCGATCCAAAAGCGGGTTGAAGCCCTCCCTCCTCCAAGAGATCCGACGAAGCGACCGAGGCGTCGGACGGTGAAGGGACGACGTCGCTCGACGCAGGAGGGGAGGGGAGTACGATGAGGAACGAGACCGATGCGAGGTCTGGAGGGTCGTAGTACCTCGGAGTGTGAGTTGATGTTGGTAGGATGGAAAGCAAGAGAGGCTGTTCGAAGAGAAGCGAGAAAGGAGAGGAATCGGGATCAAAACAACTTCGCGTCGACGAGCTCAGCTTCTCTTCCTTCTCGCCTTCCCTCGAGAAGATTGCTCACCAGTACATCTTCCGACACTCTACCTAACTCTGCACGCATCTCACTCCCTCGTAACACGATCTCGTCGAGCCCAGGCTTCTCTTCCTCCTCCTCTCGCGTCCATCGCAGCGGGGGACTCGTTGGAAGCTCGAACACGATCTCCTCCCTCCTCCCACCGCAGGCTGCTCGAGTTCCATAGAGACTGCAAGATCGAAGAGAGAAGAGGGGTCAAAGCCGAGCTGTAGTCTCTTCTCCCACAGACGAAAGTCCAAAAAGACTCACCAAGCTCCGAAGCAGCCTCCCAAAAACAGGATCCCAATGCAGCACCCAAAGATCAACGCGACGATCTCGCCACCTCCTTTCCCTGGAACGTAGATGTCGGTGGGGTTATGAAACTCGGTGGGTGTGGGCGGTGGAAGGTCAATTACAGAGACGGACATGCTGGGAGTGGCAGTGATGGTTGGGAGCGAAAACGAAAACGCGCGAGGCTGGGCTGAGGAAAGCAAACGAGAACACACAGGTTTCGATTCCGCTCCCTGAGAAAACCACGAAGTCGAAGAAAACCAAGCAAAAGCGGATGGTAAGGCCGAAGATGAGGAGCTGAGAGGGAGAAGACAACCGCGAAGAGGAGAGGGAGAACAAACGACAACGCGTCGAGGCTCAGCGCGTCTCCGCGAGCTCCTCCAGCTCGTAGAGCCACAGATGAGTAGGATATCAGCAGCTCGACTCTCGAATATCTTGTGGCTGCTCGTCGAAGATGGTTCATTGTTATCCTCTGGTATCCGACCCAGCCTAGATCGTGCTCCTCGTCGCATCCTTGTCGTCGTCTGTGAGCCCCGCCCCTCAACCCTAATCCGATCCGATCCTTCGACGAGAGTATTCTGCAATCGAGGGGAAGAGAAAGAGTCGATAACTCAGCCGAGGACGAAAGCAGAGAACGAAGGAGCGAGAGAAAGCGAGACATGAACTCACGAGGTCGCGTCGCGTCCGTTCACCAATTCGGTTCGAAGCAGATCCGTTTGTGGCGCTTCCAGTCGAGTCGCTGATGTTCTGGAGGGTAGGATAGTGGAAGTTAGATCAGCGAAGGAAGACAGATCGAAGGGAAAAGTGAGCGACGACCTCAGCGCGACGCGACGAACCTCGCGAGCAGTACCGAACGGCGCGACACTGAGTAAATCCGAAGGCGGGAGTCAGTACGTCGGTTCTTGGGATGCGAGATAGAATAACTGGTGACTCACTCGGCCACATGCCTGCATCTCTTCTCCCTTCGAGAGCCTAGGACAATCTCGAAAGTGCTCGTCTGTTGGCGTCTCGATTTCGCACTTCCCCAAAACCCAGGGCCCATGAAGATCCTTTGCTACCCCTCTAATACCGACCACATCGAATCGTCCATGGATCATCTCGTCCAACGAGGAGAGGGTCTGGAGGTGACCCTGGCTGTTGGCGACTGGCTGTTGAATCCGGAGAAGAGGAAGGACGCCGTCGATGTCCTCCACGGTTGAGTTTTCGAGGATGGGAAGATGATTGATATCCAAGTTTTGGCTGACGATGTTTGTTCCAAGGGAGGTGATCAGGGTAAACAGGGAGCAAGCGAAGGTCTCGTAGCGGTCGAAGTTCTGGAGGAGGGACGGAGCGCAAACAAGAAAGGAGGGGACACGGGCGGTCAGCACTGTTCCTTTCTACAGATAGCAAGGAGATGATAGACATACCGTGAAGGCATCCGTTTCCATAGGAAATCCGAGAGTGGCCGCCAGCAGTACGTAGAGCTCTCGAGCGATCCCTGCGTTCTCACGAACGAACCGAGCGACGGAGGGGCGGTGGTTGACGAAGAGAGTTGCGAGAAGGGCCATCTTTGCCTGCCAGTTCAAGGGATGGTCGCTGGTAGAAGCGAACGTTACCATGCATTGCTGCACGAAGGGAGGGAGGTGTCTTGAGTTGAACTCGGCTTGGGGGAGACACGAGAAACAACAAGCCAAAGAGGGTGTCAGCTTCTGATGAGTTGGTTTCCTCGTCCTGTCGGAAGAGTTCGATGGGACGGGTGGGGGAAGACCCACGACGAAGATTTGAAGATACGGTATGTTCCCAGCATCGAGCTCGTCAAACTGGGCCAGACGGAAGAATAAAGCTCTTCAGCGAGGAGGCAGTAGAGGACGAGGAAGAAGAGAAGGGAAGGAAACACACCAGCTGCATCATCACAGAATGTCGCTTCCTCGGGTTGAGGGTACGGAGGGGAGAACTTTCGCTCATGGAAGGGAGCTGAAGTAGGTTGGCAAGGTCGTCGGGAGTGAAGGCCATAGCGGGAAGGAAAGCCAGAGGAAGAATCGGAGGATAGGAAGGGAGGAAGGGTCGACGTTGAGCTCGACTTCGAAACCCCTTCCCTTCTTCCCTCTCACCGCTTCGACCTCCAAGAACACGTGGTTTCATTCTCACCATCTCGTCTCTATAACATCGAGTATCACATCAGTCATCTAGCCAGCATGTCGAATCAGCCGTCTTCGAAGGAATGGGAGCAGCAGGTCGACAGGAAGGTGAGCTTCGATCTTCCTTCCCTGAGTCCTCCCTTCCCTCCCTTCCTTTCCCCTCTTGTCTCCGTTTTAGCCTTCTATTTTGTCCCATCTTGATATCCGTATCCTGAGCTGACTCTATATCCTTCGTCTCCTGATTCTGTCTCGTTCAACAGGTCGACGTCGTCGCTGAGGAATCCCAACTCGAACCCGCTCTCCCTCCTCCTCCCTCCCTCGACCCTTCGTCCTCTTCGACCATCCTCCCTCCCACCTCCTACGATTCATCTCGCAACCTCGTCGCTACATCATCGCCCTCGGGAGATCTCATCGCCTCCCAACTCTCTCAGCTCTTCTCCCTCGTGGATCGTCTCTCATCAGAGAACGAAGCTCTCAAAGCTCAAGTCGGCTCTCAGCTCGAAGCTCACTCCTCCTCCATCGCTCGACTCTCGACGGAGAACGATTTCTTCAGGAGAACCATCGAGGATCAGGGTCGAGTCATCGCCGAGATATCCAGATCTGCGATTCCAGAAGGTCATTGGGTTTGGGAGACTGAGAAGGATGAGCTCGAGAGGTTGAGAGGGAAGGACGGCCGTTGGCTCTTCTCGCTGGTTCGTCTAAGCTTCCCTTCCTTCTTTCGAGCCTCCTTCTCGAGCTGACCGAGTCTCGATCATCACACCTAACAGGAGAAGTACAAACCGAACCCTCCTCGAAAAGCAGCTGGACCTCCAACCTCCTTCCTCTCCCTCCCCATCGAGCTCACCGACCTCATCTTCTCCCTCCTCCCTCGATCCGACGTTCTCGCCGTCTGTCTCGTCTCCTCCGGACTCCTCCAACGAGCCTCATCCACCATCTACCCGAGGAAGCTCGAGCTCTTCTACGGATCCAGCAAGATGTCCCTGTTCCTTTCGTTAAGAGTGCGTCCTTCGAAACTCTTCTCGCTCCTCGATCCCACTCTGATGTGCTCCCTTTCGTCTCCTCTTCGCTCCCTCCAATAGATCGTCGGAACGGGACGCTTCTCCGATCGAATCTCAAAGGCCCTCCTTCCTCGCACTCTTTTCCTCGATCATGGCAGTCATCCGAGATTGAGGAAGAAGAAGGTCGCCTTCGCGTCGTCCCTGCTCGAAGGAGTCGAGGATCGAGGTCAGATCGCTCTCCACGGAATCATCCTTGCTCCGGACCCAAAGGATTCCTCCTCCAGTCTTCGAGTCATGCTACCCATCCTCGCGTTTCTGAACCCTCAAGTGCTTCAAATCGGATACTTCAACACACCCGATCAGGGAGCCAAACGAAGAGTTCCCACCCTCTTCCCCGTCACCGAAGACGAGCTTCCTTTCCTTCATCACTGGACGCGACTCGAAAAGTTCGTAGGAGTTGGTCCGTCGTCGATACCCTCCCTCCCCCAGGATGGAGGGACTCTGGCGCTCACCGAATGCCTGCCTTCTCGAGGGAACGACCGACGCGAAGGTCGTGGCGCAACTGGTGGGCAGCACTCCAGACCCCAAGTCGCTGAAGACGCTCTCGAATACGAACCTCGTCTCTTCGCTGGATGGAACGGACCTCCCCTCGGATCCTCTCCTCGTAAAAGTCTACTTCGTCGCAAACCTCCGTGCCGTCGATCAAGGGCGAGACTAGCTAGACACGCTTCTCGAATCGATTTTCTAGTTCGGTCTCACTCCTTTTTCTTTGATACGATGTGCCCTCTCGCGAAACACATCGCTAACGCAAGATCTTATATCCTGGCTCCTTCTCCTTTACATGATCAAGAGGCGATCTCCCGTTCACCGTCGTCTATTCCTTCAACGCGTTCACGACCTTTCCCTCCCTCCCACCCACTCCTCTCGAGCTCAAAACAGACACGTAAATGTAATCCAAAGAAACGAAGAAGGAGAAGAGCTCGGAACCGAGCTGAGTAGACGAAAAAACGAAGATGCCGATCGAAAGAAGAAGAAACTGAACCCACGCCCAACGCGTCCTTCCCCTTCCTCCGACGCTCAAACCAACCCACTGATCTTCTCCTCCCCGCTCAGATGCGGCGGCGTAGGTGTCCTGTCCCCCGAGCTCGAGGTGAGGAAGTCGAAGTCTGGGCACCGAAAACGAAGCGAGACGAGAACGAGGTCAGCGTTCGTTGCGGTCTCGTTCGCTCGAGAAGATAGTCTAACGCGACAAAGGGGAGGAGAGAACTCACCAGGCCAACTAGGCGTGGGACCCTGCTGTATCTCCGCTCTCGGAGCCAACGTCGGACTTGGACTTGGTAGGGTTCTCGGTCTCGGGTCCTTCTGACTCCCCATGATGTCCTCTGGTTCGTCCTTCCTCGTTCGCTCCTCCTGCATCGGCACGTCTTCGAGGCAGGAACCTTGGGAGAGGAGGAGAGGGCTCGGGAGTGCGCTCTTCAGAGGAGGGGAGAAGAAGGGTCCTGGTGGGGAGAGAGCCGCGTCGGGTTGGGTGGAGGTCGAGGATGTTGGTTCGAGGTGGCGACGAGCTTGAGGTGGTGGTGGTGAGGGGAGGGAGAGGTTGACGAGACCTTCTTGGGAGGAGGAGGGAGTGGTGGTGAAGGAGGGTGGGCGGGAGAGGGTGGGTTTGAATTGAGGAGGAGGGTTGGAGGTGGAGGAGGAGGAAGAGGCGGGAGGGAGAGCTGGTTTCGGAGGTGTTGGAGGATGATCGTCGAACATGAGGACTCGACCTCGTCCGGGAGTTCCCATCCCACCTCCTGGCGTCCTCGCTGATGACTTCGTCTTCGCCGGACTGGGAGAGTGGTGGAGGAAGATCAACATCCCTGCTGCCGTCGCGTCTGCTCCGCTCGGAGGAGGTGGAGTTCCTGTTGCTCGCGCTCGTCCTGATCCTCCTCCTCCTGTCGACGTACTCGCTCCTCCTACTGCTCCGTCTACGCCGCCACCATCCGACGAATCCCTTCCTCCTGCACTCCCGTACGTCGAACTCGAACTCGCCAACATCGACGCGAGAGCACTCGCCGCCGACTCCTCCAATCCCGGCGTCACGTCCGTCGCTCCGAGTCGACTCGCGCCCGTCTTCTTGCGAAGAGGGAGTTCCGGTGGTGGTAGAGCTCCGTACGAGAGGGCACGTCGCTTCTTCTTGTCCGGCGAGGAGGAGGGAGAGAAGTGTCCTCCTGATGGGAGTCGACGTTTCCTTTCCGGCGAAGTGTTGTTGTTGACAGGACGACGCGATGCTTGGAAGTTGACGACTGCTGAGAGCGTGGACGAGATGGCTCGACGATGACCTCGTTGTGGCTGACCTCCTCCTCCTTCGTACGACGACGGCGACGCTCCTGCTCCTGGTGCGAGTCTCGGAGGGAAGACGCCTGCTCCTCCCATGCCTAGGTTCGACGGGTAGAGGGGTCCTGATGGGCTGGCTATCGGAGGAGGTCTCGAAGGCATCATCGACGTTCTCGACGACGACATCTGTGGGCTCGAGGTGATGACTGGGGAGGTGGTGTGGTTCTGAGCGAACGAGAACGACGCGGCTGCTCCTGCGTTCGCGTTGAGGTGATGGGAGGACGAGGAGTAGGTTGCTGATGGTGATCGTCCGAAGGCTCCACCTGTACCAAGTCCGATTCCTCGAGGAGACGCGGCGGCGAAGTTGAGCGGTCCAGAGTCCGAGACGATTCGAGGACCGCGTCGAGGAGAGTAGGGAGCGTCGAGGTGCCTTGGCCCGGTGCTGACGATGAAGGGATCGTTGTCGTTGCTGTCATCGCGCCCGTAGGATGAGGAAGAGGTGGTGGGGAAGAGGGAGGAGTAGGCTTTGCTGGTGTCGTCCCGCGTCGAGGAGGAGGGAGTGCGAGGGCGGAGAGGGAAAGGGTTGTGGGAGGACGGGAAGAACGACGAGGAGGACGTTGTGAACTGGTTGGGATCCGGAGAATTGAGGTAGAGGGATGGAGACATGGGTTGATTGTCGTAAGGTTGATCGTAGGGCGAGGATGAGGCTGGTGGTGGGAGTCGGTGGTGGGTCGAGGAGACTCCTCGATAGTTGTGGAAGGAGGACGTGCCGTTCGTTCCAGACGAGGTTGGACCAGAAGGAAAACCATAGCCTAGACCTCCCAACCCTCCTCCGTCGTCGTGTTGATCGAGATGATCTGCTCTCGGACCGAGCAGCATCTCGTAGAGGTTCTGTTTCGGCGTCGTCCTGCTGGTCTGAGCTCCAACGCTTCCACCTCCTCGTCCTCCTCTACCCAAAGCTGACTCCTCCCTCGATCCTCCTCCTGCTCCTCCCAGCTCTCCTCCGTATCCCAAGCCGTTCGGCTCTACGAGCTTCCTCTTCCCGAGTGCCGTCTGGGAGGGTTGTGGAAGGTTTGGTTCCTCTAAGAATGCTGGTGAGAGGGGGAGTTGCGGTGGAGGTTGGAGGTCAGGGAAGGGAAGGGATGGGTGGTCGGACTTGAGCTTCCTGGTAGCGACCGAGAGTCGACTCCGCATCACTTGAGCAGCCTGGAGATCAAAAGGAAACAAGGTCAGTCGCGTCTTTCTCTCTTGAAGTCGTGCGAAAAGTTGCGAGGAAGGATGTGTGGGCGCGACGAAGTGCGAAAGAGGAAGGAGCTGGAAAGCGGGTCCTTTCTCCTTCCAAAGAAAGTTCTGCTCACCTTGGCTGCGTCCAGTCGAACCTGGAGGGAGGGAGCTTCCATGGGTGGACGACTCTCCATAGAGAGGAAGGCGAAGTCGAGAGGGGGAGCGTGGAGGAATGGATGGACGAGAGCAGAGGAAGGAAAGGATGAGAGAGTTGAGCGCGAAGAAGGTGAGACGCGACCGCTTCGGACTCGTCATTTCGGGCAACAAATCGAGAGAGAAAAAGTGAGGAAAAAATCCCCATCGACGCGATTCTATAGCTCTGCAAGACCAGACGAGTCCACGAGTCTCAGAAGCGGAAAAATAAAATGGAGAAACCGATCAGCTCGACGGATCGGCCTCGTCGCAGCGAAGCGAGCTTCGACCTTCCTTCCCCTTCAACGTCCAGCACACTCTCCCCTAGGACACCTCAGATCTTCTCTCCGCTCCTCAACCTTTTTCGCATCTACACTCGCACCTAGAGCTCAACTTTCGCCTCTCAGCAACTCCCCTTCGACCCTCAGCTCTCCTCCCCTTCTCCTCCCATCTCCCTTCCCTTCAGCCATGCTCGTCCTCGTTATCGGCGATCTCCACATCCCAGACAAGGCTGCAGACCTCCCAGCAAAGTTTAAGCGTCTACTAGTACGTACCTTCTTCCTCTCGCTGCTTCTTGCGCTCAAAGCTGACCATCCTCCGTTCGTTCCACTCTTCAGGTCCCCGGTGAGCTCGACCCTTTCCTCCCCTTCCTTCCTCCTCCCATCCGCTCACTCTTCGTTCGTTTTTCATCGTTCGCAGGCAAGATCCAACAGATTATCTGCACGGGAAACGTCTGCGACAAGGAGACTCACGAGTACCTTCGTTCCATCGCTCCAGAGATCCACGTCGTCCGAGGAGATTACGATGAGGTTCGTTTCGTCTCTCCTTCTCTCTCTCCCCTCCCTTCCTTCCTCTCCCCTCCCCCCTCCCCATCCCTTTCTCCCATCCACTCCCACACTGACCTACGCCCTACCTTTGTCTACAGAACATCCACTACCCTCTCTCTCTCACTCTCCCTCACCCCCCTTCCCTTCGAATCGGCGTGATCGGAGGTCAACAGGTCATCCCTCCAGCGGATCACCACTCCCTCGCTTCCCTCGCTCGCCAGATGGATGTGGACGTCTTGGTTTCGGGAGGGACGCATCGATTCGAGAGCTTCGAGAGCGAAGGGAGGTTCTTCATCAACCCTGGGAGCGCAACGGGAGCGTGGACGGGGATGGACGGGGGAGGAGGGTGAGTCGAGCCCTTTTGTTGTTTCGGGCGCTGGGAAACGACGGGGAGAGGTTTGGCGAGCTCTGGGGCAGCAGAGTAGGGATGAGTCGTTGATGACGGAAGACGGAAGCGACGAGATGCTCTCAGAGCTCGCTGTTCGAGCTGAACTGACTGACCATCTCGTTCTCATCTCCCTCTCGTCCTCCCTCCTCCCCAGAGATCCCATCGTCCCCTCCTTCGCTCTCATGGACATCCAAGGACCTCAGGTAGTCACTTACGTGTACTCTCTCGTCGACGGTGATGTACGTTCTTCCTTCCCGCTGCCTCTTTGCCTCCCTTCGCTCGTTCGCTTTCGACCGAATCCCAACCTCTCCTTCTCCCCTCGCTCGACTCCTCGTACTGACTCTCTCCTTCCCTTATCTTCGTGTTTTTTCATATGATCCTCAGGTCAAAGTCGAGAAAGTCGAGTACCGGAAATCGATAGAAGAGCCTCGAGGAGGCGTTGGAGGAGGGTTGGTTCGAGGTGGAGCTGTCGACGTGCCTGTTGGTGGTGGAGGAGGAGGAGGTGGGAACTGGTAGACTTCCTGTGCTGAGAGGTGGATGAGGGGGAAGTGGAGAGACTGGGAGTCGGAGGGAGGAAAGGATGAAGGTGAAGAGAATGGGGAATGAGCGGGCGACGAGCTTCGAGTTTTGGATTGACGATTTACGACCCTTTTTCTTGCGAGCTTTGAACGACGAGCGGAGACAGCTATTACGGCAGGAGAAGAAGCCGAGGAAGACGGTTGCTTCAAGAAGCATATCATCGCTTGCTTTCGGGATCTCCTCATGGGTGAGAGAGTGAAAGGAGGAAGGAAACCAGAGCGAGTGAGTCGCGTTGACCGCGAGGTTTCGAGCACAAAGAGATCAAGTAGACGACAGCGAGCGAGAAGGGTGCAAACACAAGCAGCGAGGAAGTGTACAACTAGTCAAGCCCTCATAACAAACCGGCAAGAGATCTCCCTCCCACTCAACGGCGGTGCAGGAGCAGCGAGACGCGTCCGGACCTCCGTCTTCAGCACTCTCTCCTTCCACGGCGCCTCCACTCCCTCCACCGTCGTCTCCAACTCGTAGTAGGGTATACTCTCCCCTCCTCTCGCGATTATACACCTCTCCAAACACTCCCAAAAGGCGATTCGCGGCTCCTTCCCAGCCTCGGCTTGGACAACGACACTCTTCGCTCCCATCCCAACGACCTCCTCCAATCGAGTCCAGTGTTTTGAGACGTAGGCGACCATGTCGAAAGACCAATGGACTGTAGTCGGTGGGACGAGTTGACCTTCTTTGCGGGTGAGTTGAAGGACGACGGGGTCGGCGAGAGAGAGGAACTCGTTCCAGTATCTGAGGCAGCGCTCGACGGAGGTGTTGGCGTCCATGATGAGATTGACAATGTGGAGGTGGGCGGGAGGTCGAGGATGAGGATAGTTTGGAGGGTAGGAGCGGCTGTATCGATTGCAGAGAGCGTGAGTGTGAGGGAAGAAGCCGTTCGTCCCGTCCCAGTCCGCCGTGATGAGGTTGAGCGTGGAAGGTAGGAGAAGAGGTCGGATTCGATTGGAGGGAGGGACGGGGATGAGCTGCAGGAGATTAAAATTATGGAAGAAGAAGAACGACGGGCGAGTCAGAAAGAGAAACTTGAGGACGAGAAGGGAAGGAAGTCCGAACGGGCTAGGAGAGGCAGGACTCACTTTGCCGCTGATGAACCATTCAGCTTGGCTGCTCGTCAGCGTGACACTGTGGTACATATTCCTCGAAAGCCGCTTGAGGATATCGAAGCTCGTTCGGCAGAGAATCGCTTTCGCTTTTGAGGGGAGGAGGGAGATGATGATGTCGAAAAGTTCGGCTGGGAGAGAGGCGAGGGTCGGAGGTGATCGCTGGGAGGATTTGACGACATCGGGAGCTTTGATCTCTTGCCCGTTCTGGTAAGATGCGAGCAGAGAAGTAAATGCGCGACGTGAGTAACGAGCGGCGAGTATGAACGAAAAGCAAGCGAGCGAACGAGCGACGCGTCGAAAGGAAGCGAAGAACAAAAAAGCGACTCACCGGCATCAACCAACTCCAATGACCCTTCGTATCCTCCTGCCTTTGCTTCCAAGTCTTCAACATCCTGCTCGCGAGCTCCAGTCGCGCCCGGCTCTGACCCACAGTCGACGCAGAGGAAACGGCGTCCGTGTCCAGAGCGTTGAGGAGAGCGAGGAGTTGGGCGATCGTGTTGGGAGGGAGGGAGTCGATATCTACGAGGAGTTTGTCGGTCTGTGTACCGAAGAAGGACGAAATTCATAGGGTGAGCATCGACTTACTGTTCGGGTGCAGGTTTACCCTGAGATCGCAGGAGAGCGAGGAACGAGAGGAAAGAAGAGTTGAGCTCACCATGATTTCCTTCAGCTGCTTGAACAGACCCACGCTCGCCGTCGGGAGCACCACCCGAATCCTTCTCGCAAGCTCTCTCTTCTGCGCTCGATCAGACATCTGTCCCCCTCCCACCGAACCGTCGAGGGCTTCCCTTCCCGCCTCCTCCTCCTCCTCCCCTTCCCAAACCCAACCCAACTCCCTTCCGGATAGAGCTGCCCTACCCTCATTCGCTTCCTCGCCGGCCACCACACCCTTCGTTCCGTGACGCGACGACGAAGGAAGGTCGGACAACCCAAACGCGACGGACTCTGTCGATTTGGATGCTTGGAGCTCGAGGACGAACCCCACCTCCTTCGATGCTCCCACGTCCCCGTTATCGAGCAGAGGTGGAGGTTTAGGCAGAGGTTGATGGAGGTCGGGTGCGAGGAGTTGGGGTTGATGGTTGGGATTGACGTGGAGGAGGGACGAGTTGAGGACGACGACGAGGAGGAGAGGCTGCTGAACGACGAGTTTCCTTCTACAGACTACGAACTTAAGTCCCTCGCCTGCTTTATCTGGACCACGAAGAAGGCCTGCGTCGTTTTCGCTGACTTCCTTCACTCTACTCTCGCTCTCCTCCCCTAGGAAACGGACTCGCTTCACGATGAAGACCGCACGAACGCGACGGGACACCGAACTCTCTCTCTCTCCTCTCTTCTCTCTGCCTTACTACTGCCTTATCCCGCCTCGATCCCACTTGCCTTATTTGCCTTATCCTCCCCCCTGCCTACCTGCCTTATCCTTGCTAGAAAATCGTTTTTTGCGGATCACGCTGCGGCTCGATTTTCGTTACAGACTCGTTTCGCCTTGCTTTTGCATTCGAGGAACTCGCCGTCTATGAATGCTACCTACCTGCCTCGAGAGAGCGGAGATCTTGTGGCTCGTCGAGGTCTCGAGAGCCTCGAGCTTCCTATCCTTCTTCTCGTTGGAAGAACGGAGGGACGCGACCTCTTGAGCGAGCTGAATGAGCTTGAGGTCCCTCGCTTTCACCTCGCAGCTGAGGTCGTAGAGGGAGACCTCCAGCTCGTGGAGGCATTGAGCTTGAGCTACGGAGGCGGAGCTGAGAAGCTTTCTGCTCTCGTCTATGAGCTGTCTGGCAGTGGAGTCGCTGTTGGATTCCATCGTCGAGAAGAGAAGAGAAGGAAGGGGGAGGAGGAGGGATGCGGATGGCGGAAGGAGGGAGGCGAGCTCGACGCTTCGCCTTTACTTTCTTCTCCAACGACAGCAGCACTTTCAGCCTTTTTTTGGCCGTTCCTATCCTCTTCTCCCTCTCATGGATCTCCTCGCCTCTCAAATCGCTCAACTCCAAGACCAAGTTCGCTCTTTGGCCCATCTTCCCGAGGTCGTCGCTCGTCAGGCCGTCCAACTCGAAGCTCACGCCTCGACCATCGCTCGTCTCTCGGCAGAGAACGAACCTCAGCAAGTCTTCGCTTGTCAGCTGGAGGAGAAGGTCTTTCCTGAAGGGTTCTGGGTACGAGAGAAGCACGGGGAGGAAGAAAGCAGATGGCGGTGGTCGAAGCCGACCAAGGTGAGCTCAACCTTTCCCTCCCTCCCTCCCTCACTTCCCTTCCCTTTCTCGAGCTCCTTGACCTACGTCTCCACTCTCAGCTTCTCACTGACGAATCCTACTTTTCCTTTGATCCTCCGCTTCAGACTGAACCTCGGAAATCGCTTTCCTCCGACCCCTCTCAACTCCCTACCTCGCTCCTCTCCCTCCCAACCGAGATCCTCCAGTCGATCCTCTGCCTCCTTCCGTTGAACGAACAGTCGAGGCTCTACCTCGTATCCTTCAGGATGCTGGAGGTCTCTGTACGACGAAGGTATGGGAACGTTCTCACGGACGACATCAACCAAGTCATTCGGCTCGTCACCTCTCGAGTGAGCTCGCTCCAGACCCCTCTCCTTGTTTCGTTCTCCTTCCAACTTGCTCATCACGCCTCGGTGTTCCATCTTCCCAGGGCCCATCCACCACCTCTCCCACCTCCCCACGTATCACCTCCCTCCTCACTCCTCGCTGAATCGAACTCATCGGCCTCGAATGCTGGGACGACGAAAACGACGAGTCCTTTCACTTCTCCGACGCTCTCCAAGCCCTCCCTCCAACTCAACAGCCCCTCGCGGTCGAGATCTTCACCATCCTAATCGATGACCCCGTGGACCTCCTCATCGACAGCAAATTCACTCGCCTTCTTCAACTCTTCAACCCTGTCATCTTCCGTCTCGTCGGCGGAAGTTCGTCCGCTCGCCCAACGGCAGAACCCAACGCCCTCTCCTCCATGTCCTTCATCCCGTTCTGGACTCGTCTGAGGGAGGTTCACTGCGTAGGAGATGGATCAATCGTCACGCTGATCGGGAACGATGGGAAATCGGCGTTCCAAGACCAGCTGGAACGAGGTGGGAACGGGTCGATGAAGATCCAGCTGAGGTCGACGCGTCGAGCCGGGTACTACTTAGGCGGAGGGGCGGAAGAAGTTGTGGATGTTGAAGGGACGTTGCAGGAGTGGTTGGATACGGGCGTCGTTGAGTTCAGGGGGGTTGAGACGGAGATCGCGTTGGTTTTGAGCGCGCCGGGAGGAGAGGAGGAGGATGAGGATGCGGAGATGGAGGGAGTCCAGTAGGGACTTGCACGTAGATGTCAAACTTGATAAATCATATCTGGCAGCTCTGAAAGGTAGACCCGCTTGCCCCGAGAGCGACGCGAGCGAGAAGAACAAAACGGCGACGCGTCTCGCTCGTTCGGTTTTCTTGACAGTCTTTGTTGTCTTCGACTTCTTATCCGTAGAAGCCGAGAACGATCTCTCCTCCTCCGATGTTAGATACACGACGTTATCTCATCACATCGCATCACTTCCAAACTCTCGCTCGTAACAAATCTCCTCGACACCTTTCGACGCGTCGCTCGAATCTCCTCGTCCTCCAACCCTGTCCCTACCCTTCTCCCTCAGCACCACCCTCATCGAAAAATCTCCACCTTGATCGAAGTCGACTCGACGTTACTAGGGAGTGACCTCATCGCCTCGATGGCAGCGAAGAGGCTCTCCTCGCGTTGAACCTCGACGACGTCGACCCCGCCGGCTCGCTGGATCGTCTGGACGGTGCCCTTCCAAGGCTTGACTGGCACTCTTGACAGAGCGCTTGAGGTCCGATGACGTCGAGCGTCCTCCTTGCGAGCGAGGTATCCGAAAGCGAAACGGTAGGACTGTTTGAAGGCCGTCGACCAGGTTTGAGACGTCTCCATCCCCTGAAGACCAAATCGAAGAGGCTGCCCTCTTCTGAGGCTTGGGAGTGGGTAATCATCGAAGGCATGGACGATTTCGAGACGAGGTGGAGATGGACGGGGTCGAGGCAGGAGAGGACGCTTGACCAGTACCACACGTCCTGCTGGAAGGCGAGGTCCGAGTGGAGTTGGAGCTCCGTGGTGCATAGCCATCGTTGTGGGTGGATGGGATGACGGTGGGTGACTCCACTCGGGTTGCTGGCTCGGAGGACGAGACGCGAGGGACGGAGGAAACTCTCGAGCCTCGTTCGCTCTCCTCCGATGTAGGTCTGCAACCAAAGAAGACAGCGGAAGGGAAATCAGTAAAAGATCCATCCAGAACAGAGAGAGTAAAAGCCAGGGGTGAAGAAGGGGAGAAGAGGACGAACCCTTGCGTTCAACAACCTCGCAGCGGAAGCGAGGCTGGTGAGAACGATCTCGCCGTAAACACTCCTCGAAGTCAACTCCAAGACACGATACGATACTCGACAGAGCTTGGCCCTCTCCGAGAGAGTGAGAAGAGAGGTGATCTCGTCCATGATCTCGACGGGAAGGTCCTCCATCGTTGCGAAACGAACGTCGAAGTTGACTCCTCGAGCGACCTCGCTGAGGGAGTAGCTTTGCTGTTGGAGAAGGAGACGAAGAGAGAGTATCGTCAGCTTCAGGTACTCGCAGATGATCTCTTCAGCGAGCAGATCATCAAGCAGAGGATCTTCGATGCGAGCACGATCAGGTCGAGGAAGACAAGACGAGCAGGACTGAGCTCACCGAATGCCACTTCCAACATCCCTTCTTCACTCCTCCGACGACCAACCCAACAGGATCGTAGATGAACCTCCCTCGAGGATGAGCCTCCGTCTCGTGGAAGTGAAGGAGAGACCTGATCGAGTCGTTCTCGGCGTAGAGATGGGAGATGGAAGTTTCCTGAGCGTCGTTCTTGGATTGAAGGAGGGAGATGGAGCTCGCTTGCTGAGCAACGATGGAAGGGAGGAGCGAGAGAGCTTGGACTTTTTCTTGAAGCTTGGCGATCTGGCTTGCGAGTGATTCCATGATGAGAGTGAGGAAGAGAGAGGGGAGAATCGAACCCAAAGGGAGGAAGGGGTCGGAGGAGAAGAAGGGAAGGAGCCTGTCAGCGGTCAGCTCGTCGACTCGATTTCGTTGCCACGCTTGTGCTGGCCTTAGCGACGACGACGCCGTCTCGTCTTTCTTCTCAGCTCTCTAGCTCGTTCGTGAGAGAGCCTTTACTAGCCTGAGAGCATTCGGTCATACGGAAATCTCGATGAGGAAAAGGTCGCTGGTCTTCTTCCCCGCTCGACGCGTCCCTTTGCTCCTCTTCCCTCTTCCTCCCCTCGCCACCCCACCCAGTCTACGCACTCCTCTCCTCTCTTTCTCACCCGCTCCAACACTCGAACATTAAGCGAAAGAAGAAGTCGTGAATAAAGAACGCCTCGTCGAAACGAGGCGAGAAGCCAGAGAAAACGTTACGGGGTATAGAGAAAGTCAAAGTCCATGGGGCGCACACACATCAGAGAAATCATGCCTGCTGCGAACCACCTCTCTCGTTCGCCTCCGGTTCGGGATCGTTGACTTTGAGGGACTGGGGAGACGAAACGACGCGAAGGGAGGGCACGTTAGCGAGCGAGCGAGAAGAGGGAGGGTGAGGGTGGAGAGAGGGATGGAGGAATGGGTGGGAAGGGAGTGGAACGCACCTTGGAGAACTCTCGATAGTTGAAAAGCCCTTTCCTCTTGTCTGTGAAGCGGGAGGAGAAGAGTTTGTTGATCTGCGAAAGAAGAGGAGAGGGGACGAGGGAGAGGGAGAGGAGAGAGTCAGCGTTGGCGAACGACTCGTTCCAGTTTTCAGCGACAAGCAACCTGACGGCTCTGTTGTCGAGCAGCTATCTCACAGCTCCCTGGCGATGGTCCTGCTGCTCGAGAACGGAAGCAAGCGCGCTCGAACAAACGCGTTCGCCTCTCCCCGTCCCATCTCGTCGTCCCTCCCCGCCCTGTCCTCCTCTCCCCTTCCCCAACCCACACTCAAACAAAAGAACCGAAAGACTCACCTCCTCCTCACTCATCCTCTCCCCACTCCTCCCCAACCACTCCCTCAACTCCTCCACCCTCACCACCCCTTCATCGCCCTCATCGAAACTCCCAAACGCCTCGTTCAACTCCTCCTCCGGATCCAACTTCAACAGCTTATCCCCCATCATGCTCAGGAAAACCGTGAACGTGATGCCTCCCTCCTTCTCCTTCCCTGTCTCACCCACTGGCAGATCGTACAGCGAGGCAAGAGCTGAAGGGTTGGAGGAGTTGATGGGTTGAGGGAGACCGAGGTTGGAGAGCGTGAGAGCGAGGTCCGAAGCTGAGATGAGCCCGTCCGAGTTGGAGTCGATGAGGTTGAAGGCTTCTCTGAATTGTTGGATTTGAGATGGGGAGAAGAGGGTGTAGAGGGGGGTGGAGGGGAGACGGGGATGGCTGGGAGGGACAAGGAAGGAGGGAGGGAGGGAGAGGTGAGCTTGGGTTGTTTGGAGGTCGGAGGAAGGAGGGACGAGACGAGACGACGTTGGATGGAGCGAGAGACGAGGGTCGTGGGCTGGATATGAGGGAGCGGTGGTATCGTGGAGCTTCGGAAGAGGTCGTCTTTGTAGGTCTCGAGGGAAGGAGAAGGGAGGTGAGCTCGAGCTCTCTGAAGGTCGTCGCTGTTGACGTCGACCTCTCCTTCCCTTCTTCTCCCTCAGCTCTTTGAAAGCAGCTTTGCACCTCCCACGACCTCTCGACGCCCTCCACACTCTCCAGATCCTGGGATCCCCATCCGAAATGCGTCTTCCCACCCCAAGAACCATCGCCTCTCGAGCCAGGAAGGAAGGGAAAGGGGGAAGGAGGGACGTTCACTCACTTTCCTCGTCCCGTAGGTCGTCCGTGTGAGAGGGTGCTCTGCGATACCCAAAGCTCAATGTCAGCTCGTGCTCGCTACCACAGCCCGCTCGCTATACTCACAGCTGACATGTTGAAGGGCGGGAGGAGGGTGAAGGTAAGGAGAGAGGAGAAGGAGGTCGAGCTCGCTCCTGTTGACGTCGACGATTTCAGCCCGACCGACTTGATTTTTATTTCTCGTCTTCGCCTCTCCCTTCCTTCTCTTCAGCTCTTGCTCTTCTCTCTCAGCAACGACCACCACCATGAGCTCCTTATCAACATGCTCCTACCTTGCAAGCCCTACAAGGCCTGCCTCCCTCTTATCTGCGGCAAGGCAACCCCTTCAAACCCGCATCGCCCTCCCCCTCCCTCCCCCTCTCTGTGATCCTCGCTCGCCCCCTCTCCTCTCCTCCTCCCCTTGGATTGGAGCTGGAACGTGCTTTCTCGTTCCACACTCCAAACCACCATCATCTCACTTATCGCTTCTCTTCGTCGTAGGGAGTCTTCGCCTTGTAGAACGACCTCCTTTGACCTGTCGAGCTCAACGTCGCTTGCTCGCCTTCCCTCCTCACTCCCTCGCTCCTCCCCGTTCGCTCAGGATCTAAGGATCCAAAGTCGCAGCCATGCCCTCCCCTTCCCTTCAAGACGTTTTGGAGGACCTGAAGATCAAGGGTCTATCGATGGAGGAGGCTGAGGACGTCGTCGTCGAGTTGATTGAAGGCAGGAGGGGGGACGGAGTTGAGAGGTGGAGGATTGGGAGGGAACTCGAGGGGATCGAGAGGGAGGTGAGTCCTTCTTGGGTGTTCTTCGTTCGAACAAGATGCGTGCAGGAAGAGGATGGAAGCGTTGAGAAGGTTTTCTTGGATCGAGAAGAGCGAGAACGAGCAGGAGCAGAGGCAGGGAGGGAGGGAGGGAGGCAGGTTGAGCTCGCTCGTTTCACGTTCACGTCTCGCTAACCCGCCCACCACCGTTCGTTCTCTTTCCCTCTTCAGATCCCACCCCATCTCCTCCCAGCTCTCTCAGCAGCTAGAGAACGAACTCTCTTCTCTCCATCTGCTTTCTCGTACGTCCGCATCCCACCCTCCCCACCGCTCCTGTCTCTCTCTCTCCGCTCAATCGTTGCTAATCTCATCTCCCTCCTCCAACCCACACACCTCGTCATCTTCGAACCAACAGACCAACTGCCTTCCAGATTTCCTCCACTCGCTCCTCCATCGTCTCGTTCCTATCGCAACAAGGACTCGCGAACCCTGGACTCGCGAGGGAGGTGCTCCTCGAGTACGTGGGGAGAAAGGAGAGGATCGTGCGTGGATGGCCTGGAGGTGTTAGAGCTGGGATTGAGGTTGTTCAGAGTGGGTTGAGGGATTTGGGGATTGAGGTGAGTAGTCCCAAACCCTTGGATCTACCCTCGAGACGGAGGGAGGGAGTGAAGAAGCAGGTCGACTCGAACCCTCGACTCGCAGCTCGCTGATCATTTCGACGCGTCCCTTCTCCCCCTCTCCCCGTTTTCATTCATTTTTTGCTATCCGCAGCTCGGCTCCATCCCTGTAACCCACCTCGTCGAGAAAACTCAACTCGAAACAGGTCACATCTCCCTCTCGCAGCTCCTCTCGTTCCTTCGATCCTTCTCCCCTCCTCTCCCTCCAACCCGCGAAGGGATTCATAAGTTCGAGACGGTCACCCTTCCTGGAGTAGAGCGGTCCGTGAGGAATTGGGCGAACGCATGCTTGCTAGGTGGGGCTTCGAGGTTTGAACTTGGTGTGGAGTTGGAGGAGATTAGGAAGCAGGTAAGTCGACCTTCCCGCCTTCCATTCGTCTTCTCCGACGTGCCAAAGCTGACTTCCGCTCGCTTCGTGTTCTACTTCAGATCCCCACCCACCTCCACCCAATCTTCCCACCCCTCCTTCAATCTCTCCACCTCCCTCCAATCCCTCGTCACCCTCACGCACACGGTCTCGCCTCCCTCTCGACCCTCATCCTCCCTGCGATTCAACAAAACCCCGAGCCCGAGTTCGTGATGGAGCTGCTGATGGAGTGGGTTTCGTGGGAGAGGCGGAGATGGACTGAGGGAGCTTGGCGGAGGAGGGAGAGAGCGGAGATGGGAAGGAAGTTGGTTGATTTGGAGAGGGTGGTGAGTCTTCGTCTGACGCGTCTCGTTACGGTCTTCGCTCACTGACTCTCGTGTTCGGCCTCTATTTGTGCTCAGCTCGTCGACAGGATGTCTCTTCCTCACCTCACTACGGTCTTCCAACGAGTTCGGTTCGAAACGAGGTGTCCACCGTTCGATCTCCCTCCTTCAGCGAACCTCATCGCTCCAACTCCGTACCAGATTACGACGAGCCTCAGCCTTCTTCCTCGGACGATGGGCGACTCGGAGGTGGAGGGGATGCTTCAGGGATACGTTGATGCGGAGAAGGACAAGGCTTCGAAGGCTGGAGGGAGCGCGAGGGTCGATGGGGGGTGGGGAGAGGGAGACAGGAAGAGGGTTGGAGACGTGCTCGAGACGATGAGGGAGAAGGTGAGCTTTTATCGATCCTTTGAAGGCTCCGAAGCAACTTCTGACCTGCCTTATCTATCTTGCAGCTCAACGACAACTCCTTTAACCCCATCTTCGAAGCCGTCATGCTCAAGAACGGATGTCTTTCGAGAGTCGACTCGATCCCACGACCCTCGACTCCCAACCTCACTCCTCCCTCCTCCCTCGACAACTCCAACTCTTCCGCCGACCCCTCCCTTCGATCTCTCTCGACTTCTCCTCCGTCAGCCATCTCCGTCAAACCGCCCGCCTCAGCCATCCCAATCCCTCCTGGCTCGACGCGTCGTCAAACGAGCGAGATGCGAGCATCTTTCAGTCCTCCCCAACCAGCTCGTCGACAGTCGAGTGAACCGTCCTCGAAGGCTCTCTCCCCAGGTCCCTCCATCCTCGTCAACTCCAAGAACAGGCCAGCTCACGAACCCTTCGCTCTCGTCGTCTCGGAACCCGACTCCCACCCGACCTCCTCTCCTCCTCCCATCATCGTCGAACCAGCACCAGAGCCCGCCACGCCCGACCCCGTCCGACCAGCCAAGTCCTCGAGGAGGTTCAGTCTCTTCTCGTCGAAACCCAAAGTCGAGTCGCCGGAGGGAGAGGACAAGAAGTCGGTCAAGAAGAAGGAGAAGGAACTCAAGGAGAGGGAGATCAAGGAAACCAAGGAGAAGGAGAAGGCAGCAGCGGCCTCGTTCAAAAAGGGACCAGCTCCTATCCCGAGGAGCGTCTCAACTCCCAGGTCCAAGGTTCTCACTCCCGAGGACATCCAGCTCAGGTCGAACACGGAGGCCAACAGGCAGCTCTCAATCAGCGAGTCGACCAGGACGACACCGACGATCTCGAATCCCTCGTCGCTCGCTCGAAGGTCGGTCGTCGTCGAGGATCCTACTCCGAAACCCACTCCTCCTCCCATCATCAAGTCGATGAGCAGCCTCTCCTTCGCGGAATCGGTCGACTCGTCAACCTCCTCGACTTCGAATCAGTCCTCGGGGAAGAAGGAGAAGCATCGACCTCGCGTCCTCGTCAAGTCTCAGAAGTCTTCCTCCTCGTCGATCCCTTCGAGCGCGTCGAGTCCGACCGTCTCATCGATGGCTCTCTCCTCCAAGGAGCTCAAGCATGCGCGAAGGACCAGCGAAGTCGCTCCTTTGGGAGAGTTCCTCACGGTCGGAGGACCCTCAGCGATGTCGTCGACGGGAGACCTTCAAGGACGTCTTCAGAACTCTCATCACTCGTTCGGACACTCACCTTCCTCGGAGGACGATCACGGGACAGCTACTCCTCGACCCCGAAAGGTGTATCAATCGGACTCTCTTCGTCCCAAGTCGATGGTCGACCTCAGCACCGCCGGAGGAGAGGAGGAGAAGAAATCGCGTCGATTCTCGTTCTTCTCCAAGAAAGCCAAAGCGGAACGCTACCCCTCCCTCGACCCCGTCCCAGGACTCACCATCGACGACGACCTCCCTCGACGATGGTCTCGAAGCACCTCTTCCCTCTCCCTCCGAACCCTCAACGCCGACCGACCCAGGAGTGCTCACTTCGTCGACATCCTCGATTCTCAATCCTTCCCCGACTTCTCAACCATGCGAGCGCCTCATCAACTGGGATCGTCTACTCCTTCCTCCATGGAACGACTCTCTCCCTCTCCCTCTTCGAGCTCGTTGGTCGTCAACCCTCGACAGCAGTGGAGGTCGCCCGCTCAGTTCGCCTCGTCCGGACACGTTCGAGGAGGGACGTCTACTCCTCCCATCGCTGAGGTCGACTCGGATCGAGACAGCACGTCGGAGGAACCCTCGTCGTTGAGAGTCAAGAACCCACTCTTGGATCGAAACCAACGAGGAATGAGCCTGATGGAAGCGTTGGAGAGCGATCCTGGTCATGGCGGGCTCATCATCGACGAGGACGGTCCTCTTCCACCTCCAGTCGAGCCGGAGAGGAGGGTCTACCAGCTCACGGATAGTCAGGTCCAACCGCTGTTCGACCTCACGAGAAAGATCGATCCTCCTGCTCCTACACCTCCCCTCCCTTCAACGGCCGAGGAAACGGAACTCGAGTACGCGTCGAAGACGGACAGCTTCTTCCCTCCTCAACCCACCCAACCTCAATCCACCCCGAGTTTCAACGACCTCGTCACTCCTCCCCTCTCCCCTCGACTCACCACAGCAGCTTACGCGTCTTCAACTCCACCTTCGACGTTCGGAAGGACTGCAACGACAGCTTCTTCCCCAACAGTCGTCGGACCCATCTCCCCTTCCCCAACCCCCGTCACCAGGTCCCCAGTCGTCACCAAGTCTTCTCTCCCTCCCGCCAACAGTCCTCCTCGTCGAATGGCCTCCCACGCCTCGAACATCGACTTCGGAGTCGAGTCGTCCCAAACACTCGCGATGATGTTCGCTCAATCGAACGTCTCCTCCTCCTCCTCCTCCCCGGCTCCCACTCCCATCCCGCCTCGAGCCTACCCAGCACCCATCAGTACCAACGCGTCGGCCGCTCCCAAACGAGCTCTTCCAGGAGTTCCTCCTCCCTCCCCGATCACGACCAGAAACGTCTCGACTTCGACGGGTCCCCTTCCTTCGTCCGGACCTTCCTCGCCGATGCCGTCGTCGAGTGACGAGCGAGTCCCTCCGATCTTGACGGTTCGAGCGGTGTTTGAGGCTTTGTCTCCGGCGGAGCATCATTCGACTGGGAAGGTGCTGGATATCCTGATGTGAGTTTGAGCTCGACTAGAAGAGAAGACGTGTCTCGACGATGGAGCTGATCTTTCGTTTTCGTTTTGGGTTGGCGTTGGTTTTGTGTGAGTAGGGGCTTCATCGATCGAGAGAGGGAACAGTCGATCGCGCAGGATAGGAAAAAGGGCTGGGGAGAGACGGAGAGGACCAAGGTTGGGTGGATTATCGGACAGGTTGAGGAGGAGGTGAGTTCGCGTCTCCTCTTTCTTTTCCCGTCGCACCTGGTCTCTTCTCGACTCAAACTAACTCGAACCCTCCTTTGTGTTTTGGTGCAGCTCGTACCAGCCAACCCTCACCTCTCAGCAGTCATCGAACGAGTCCGAATCCTTACCGACTGTCCTCCTCAATGCAAGACGAAGAAGAGATCATCGAAACGACTCTCGAGATCAGCGACGGGCGACAGCTTTTCCTCTCTCTCCTCCCTCTCATCGGTCTCTTCCGCTTCTACATCGGCCAGTATCTCCTCCCTCAACACCGAAACCAGCGGAGTCTCGGAGGACAGCGACGCAACAGGAGCAACGAACGACTCGTTCTCAACAGACGCGTCTCGAACTTCGTCGGACTCAGACGAAACCGTCACCCACCACGCTAACGCCACCGCCACCCAAGTCGACCTCTCGACCCTCGAGAGGACGCTCTCAAGTCGCACCATCACAGCCCAACGAGAACGACAACGAACCCCCCAATGGCCCACCTCACCCTCAGGCCCTCGTCCATTCATCCCCCGCTCCTCGTTCGACCACGATCCAACCTCCCCACCACTCGTCATCCCTCTCAGCCCACCCGTCCGATCCAAGACCATCCATGGGAACCCGAGTCCTACTTCCTACTTCCCCCAAACAGGGGAGGGTTCAAGCGCGACGAGGACTTCATCGGACTTAGCGACGATCGCGATGCAGGTCGTGGCTCCTCCTCCACCTTACGAACGAGCGAGGAGGACGTCGAGTTTGAGGATTGAGGAGTCCGCTTGAGCTTGACAGAACTACATAGACTTTTCTCGCTTGCTATTTTACACTCAGGACTCTCTCCTCGGACTTTCGTCTCGCTTCGTCTCGCTTCTCGTTCTCGCCTACACTACTAGATCTCTCCTCGTCTCTCTCAGTCGCTCGCATAGAATACTACCAGCACCACCTCCATATTACACTTTAAATTTCCCATCACACTATACAATTCGCCCTCGTTTTTGGCTCCGAAACGCAACAACCTCACCGCGAGTCAACGAACGAAGCTCAGATTTCGAACTCCCTCCCTTCCCTCCACCTACCTCTTCCCTTCCCTTCCCCTTTACTCAGCTCAACAACGAAAGACACCACAATGGCCGACATCCTCCTCCCCGGAATGCCCATACCAGGACTCGTAGCTCCCTTGCCCTCCAGCGGGTTCGTTTCGTCCCTGCTTCCTCCCTCCTCGAAACTCTTCGACGAGCTCAACGAGCTGAGCTCAACCTCCTCCTCCACCTTCCCCCCCTTCCTCGCTTACCCTTTCCTCCCTTTTGACGTCTGGGCTTCGTGGCTGAGCAGGAAAGGAACCTACCTCGACGGCCAATACATCCTCGCCTCGACCGTTGGACGTCTGCATAAGGACGGCTCTGTTCGTTCCCTCCTCCCTCCCTCCCTCCCTTCCCTCCCCTCCCCTCCCCTCCCCTCCCTCTCCTTCCTAACCCCCTTCTCTGCGTTTGAAACACAGACAGTAACAGTAACCTCCAACGCTTCCTCCAACCCTGTTCCGGAACCTAACTCTGTTGTACGTTTCAACTCCGCCCAACCTCAGCCCACCACCCTCCTTCGTTCAGTTCGAGCTGACCTTTGCCTTGCGTTTGGGGGGATGGAAACAGGTCATCGGAACGATAACTCGCCTGACTCCTCAGCAGGCTACGGTAGCGATCACGGTGGTTGATGGGAGGCCTACGGGGGAGGAGTTTCAAGGGGTTGTGAGGGTGCAGGATATCAGGTCAGTGCGAGAAAGAACGAAGGGAGGGGAGGAAGGAGGGTGGGGGGTGTGAGCTTGAGCTCGAGCGAAGGAGGAAGCTGACTCATTTGGTTGCGTGGGTGCGTTGGCAGGCTGACAGAGAGGGACAAGCTCCGAGTGGTGGATTCGTTCAGGTTGGGGGATACTGTTAGGGCTGTTGTGGTACGTTCCAAACTTCACCACCTCTCCTCTCGCGTTGGGGAGACGTGCGAGCTCGAGCTCACCTCGCAACCTCTGTCGTTTTTGGCGCACAGATCTCCCTCGGAGACGCACGATCGTACTACCTGTCAACAGCGAGGAACGACTTGGGTGTGTTGTTCGCCAACTCGGAGGCGGGAGCTCCTTTGACGCCGATTTCGTGGCAGGGTGAGTGGACGTCGTTCTGCTCTGTCTCTCCGTCGCTGTCGTTTCCGTTTAGCGCTGTTGTTCGTTCGAGGGACTCGAGCTGACCCTTTTGGTGTTTTGGTGGGGAGCAGAAATGACCTGTTCGCTGACGGGGAAGAACGAGAAGCGGAAGGTGAGCTACTTTTCTCGGCGCGTCCCTTCGTTCGTTCGTTTGCTCGACGAGAAGCTGACTCTTCTTCTTTGACTGTGGGTGTGCAGGTCGCGAAACCTGATGGGATTTAGATCGGCGGACGCTGCATTCGAATCGATGTTGTATTTTACGCTTGGAGTCGAGAAAGAGGGAAGGAACAAAGGCCCACGCGTCGTGAGAGGTCGAGAGGGAACGGATGGAGGAGAGGAGGGTGAGAGAAGCGAGCGAGGAGCTACTTATCTCTAATCTTCGGTCTTGAAGACAGGCGTTGAGATAAGGGACCTAAATTTTATCTCGTCGTCAAGGCAGCAGAGGTACGTAACTCCGCCTTCTCTCGAAAACGAAACCCGAGCTGACTCGACTCCTCCTTCGACTCGAACCACATCTTCCTCTTCCTCCTTCCCTTCCTCCCTTTTCGATCCCGCTATGGACACCATCGCTACTCAACTCGCTCAGCTCCAAGAGCAGGTCCAAGCTCTCTCGCTTCTCCCCTCCGTCGTTGCTCGTCTCTCGAAGGAGAACGAAGATCAAGCGAGCTCCATCTCCCTCCTTCAGTCGACGAACGAGTCCCTCTCTTCAGAGGTCGAGTCTCTCAAGTCCTTCGTCAGATTCCACGAGACAGAAGCTCATCCTCGAGGAAGGTTCGTCTACGATCCCGTCGGAGTCGTCGTCGGAGGAGTTGTGAAGGGTTGTTGGAGGTGGCACTCGGTTCGTTTCCTCCTTCTTTCCATTCCTTTCTCCCTCGCTCTCGGTGTGCTTCAGCCGTTATATCGATCCTCGAACGCTGACTTGAGCTTGCTTCCGCTCATCTTTCCGCCCTCAGACCTTCTACTCCCTCACCGACGCTGCACTAGGAGTCGGAATCCCACCTTTCGCGACCCTGGAGCACCTTCCCATCGAGATCATAAACAAAATCACCTCACTCCTCCCACTCTCGGACACGGCGACGCTCTGTCGAGTCTCTTATCGAGTGTTGGAGTTGGTTTCGAGCAGCGTTTACGAGAAGGTCGTGATTCAAGATGTCGAGAAGGCGATGGTGTTCGTGGAGAGCAGAGTGAGTCCCTCGTCTCTCGTTTCAGTCTCGTTCAGACCTCCAAAGGATCCTTTTTTGACCGGAGACGTCGCTTCTGTCTGCAGGGTTGGTCTGTCTACCCGCTCCAGGAGCCTCGATTCCAATCAGCCCGCCTCACACCCCTCCTCCGTCCTATGCACCTCTTCCTTCCCTCCCCACTGGATCGCACGCACTCCTACACCCGATACAGCTACGGAGGAGAAAGGATCTTCGTCGTCCATCTCCACATCATCTCGGACTCGCAGTTCCGCCAGGACCTCTTGTACTGGTATCGACTCCTCCCCTACTTGGATCCCGAGTTCCTCCACATCCGCTCCTCTCCCTCCTCTTTCGCCTTCACTACCGCAGCAGCATCTTCCACCTACCCATCCTTTTCCTCATCCTTGAGCAGTACCGCATCGTCCATTCTCATCAATCAGCTCTCCCGCTGGCCTCATCTTCGCGGCGTTACCATGTCTGGACCAGGAAGCGTCCTCGTCCGCGACGGGAAGTTCTCCTTTGGTCGACTTCTCTCCAAGTCGCACCGAAATGGAAAGCGTGAGAAGTGGGAGATGATCCTTCGAACAACCCGTTTGGACACGTCGATTTCGCGGGAGGTTGTTGTTGGGCTCGAAGCGCTCGACGGGCTAATCAAGTTCTCGAGATTAGGTTGAAGGCGTAGGGTGCTTGGGTAGTAGGACGTCTCGTCTAGCTCTGTAGGAGTATCGGTCATGGTGTCATCGTTCGTCGTCGCGTCCTTTTTTTCGCTTCTCTGTTGTTCTCGTCTCCTTTGCTTCACGAACTTCCCTTCTCGCTCCGTAGTAGCTTAAAGATGCGCGCATAATCTCTCATCTCGTTTCATCAGACGTGGAAGAAGCTCGAAGTTAAAGCTAACAAAGAAAACGAAAGATCGAAAGACTTCGGACGAGTCGTCGTCGTTGTCCCTCCGCTCTTCTCTTGCGTCGGCATCAGCGTGGGCATCGAGCTCCTCTTGCATCTCTCAAGATATGACGCCCGTAGATATAGATATCAAGCTAACACGCGACGTCCTCGAGACCTGCTACGCCCTCCACCAGGCAAGCCTTCTCCTGAACGTCGACGCGTTCCCTTCGTCCTCGTTTCCCTCGATCGTCTTCCCCGTCAGATCTCCTACGAACACGATCTGTTTCAACGCCTCGTCGGAGGGAACCGTTCGATCCAATGAAACGACGAGGCCCTGAACCCCAACGCTCTCCTGCACAACCTCTCTCCCGTCCCAAAATCTCGAGACGAGTCTCGTTCGAACCTCGCTGCCTGCAGGCTCGGCTCCAGGCATTTCAAGCTTCACGAAGTTGAAGTGCAGTTGTAATGAAATGCTTTTGTAGTTGACTTGTAGTGCAAAGCACTACAAAGCATTACAGAGCCCTTTCAACTTCACTTCACTACGTCTCTCGTGAGTGAAGTTCGAAGTGCGTGCAGTTGGGAGGACCATGATTTGAGAGTTTCGGAGGGAGAGTTCGGGTCGAGGAAGAGGATGAGCTTGTCGAGAGGGAGTTGAGCTCGAGGGACGAGTCCTCGAAGGAGCGAGGAGACGGCGGGATCTTCCTTCTTGTAGAAGTATCTGGAGTCATCGAGGAGGATCTCCGAGGGAAGAAGAAGAGGTGCGATTCGGCTGGAGGAAAGATGGGCCTCGTGTACCTGTCAAAAGGAAGAGAGACTTCGATCAGAGAGGAGAGGAAGAGCGGAGCAAGAAAGTCGCGTCGACATTGAGCATCGACTCACCCTCGCGGAAACAAAGAGCTTCAACCTCTTTGATCCGTATCCGATGTCGATCCTCTTGCCATAGATGAAGGGCGATGCTCGTTCGAGGAGCTCGAAGGAAGTAGAGCAGAGGGCGGCGAGATGGGATCGACGGAGGAGGGAGAAGATGATGTTGGTGACCTCGACCGGAAGGGAGAGGAGGGAAGTGAGAGTTCCTGAGGTGACGTGAGGAACGTTCGGCTTGTACTTCTCCTGTAGTGTATGGTCAGGGAAGACAATTCAGCTCGAACCAGAGGAGAAAGATGGGGATATCCACGAACCTGCGACCAAAGCCAACGCCCGTCTTTCTGTCCAGCCAGCCCTGCTTCCCAGAACCAGTAGCCTTCCGAGACTTTTGACAGCTCGCCGATGTTCCGATCCTGGTTCCCGACTCGCGTCCTGAGCACCTCGTTCTCGGCTGAAAGTCGAGCGATTGTCGAGGAGTGAACGTCGACCTGAGCTTTGAGCCTTTCGCTCTCCGACGATAGTAGACCGACGTTAGAGGAGAGACGTTGGACGATTGAAGCGAGTTGAGAAAGGGTGAGGTCTTCCGAAACGGTGGCCAGGCGGTGGGGAGGCGGGACGGGCGAAGAAGACGAGGAGGAGGGATCGAGTGGGGAAGGAGGAGGGAGGTCGAAGTGAGTGGTTTGGGAGTTCTGGAACACGAGGTCGACCTTTGCGAACAGACGTAAAGCAGAGAGCAGAAGAGAAGCGACTCAGCTTCAGTTCTCAGCGCAGAGAAGAGTTCATAGGCGATAAGGAAAGGGAGAGGAGAGGGAGAGGGAAGGGAGGAGGGAAGGAAGATCGAGGCTCACCTCTTCGTCCGTCTGCTGCTTCCCCTCCTCCAACGAAGACTGATTCGACATGGTGGATAGGTGACTGATGTGATCCTCGAGGTTGAAGAGGTGGGGGTCCGAGGACGAAAAACACGTGTTCTGGAAGGTCGAAGCGGTGAGAGGGAAGAAGAGAAGAAGTTTCGAAGTTGAGCTCAACGTCGACCTCCTGCCTCCCACTCTCCCTCCTGCCCTGCTTTTCTGCGCATATCTCTCCTTCCACCATGCCGCTTCCCTCTGATGTCGAACTCGCTCGGCTCCTGGGACTCTTTATCGGCTCCGAACCTCCTTCGCCTAAAAAACCCACGCTCAAAGACGTCCAGCGACTCCAGACGATGGTGAGCTCGGACCCTCCTCGCCTCCACCCTCTCTCTTTCCCGCACTGACCCTCCCGACCCCATGAATGACACAGTATCGTGCTATCGGAACGGCCGACCACGACGAGAGAGTCGCATTTGCTGTGCGGATCGCTATCTACGCCTTTTTCGCCCGTCAACAGCGGAGAACCCTTCCGATGGACGCTCGCTGATGTCTCTCTCACTCTCTCTCTCATTTAGGCCGAGATCAACGCCAAACTCCTTCCCAGTCTCATCCGAATGATTCTAGCCACCCCGATCGCGCACGACGGAATGGCTGGCCTTTGGTGGGAGCTGCAGACAGCTCTTCTCAACATCATCTCCCCTGCGAACGAGACTGGATTCCTCCAGCGTTTCCTGCGAGGGTACCCAGCGGAAGGTCAAAGGCTTTACATCCTGGTGATGGATGGTCTTGCCTTCTTGGGATCCTTGACTGTGAGTCGAGTCTTGTTTGTGGGTTCCAGTGCAAAGGGAGGAGGGAAGGGCAAAGGGTCCTAGAGCGGAGCTGATCCACGCCTTCTTCCCCCTTCTCTCAGCCCTCGCCCGTCCTTCACAAGGCCACCATCCTCTTGACTCTTTTTGATCTCTGGGAGATCTTCGAGTTCTGCCTTCCACGCCAGATACCCTCCCTCACCGCCTACCCTGCTCTCTCTCTCTCGACTCGCGACGGGCTCGCCAAACTCCTCGCCGACCTCCTCGCTCTTCAACCCCCCTACGAGGATGCCATTCCTCTTCAGGATCACAACGATCTCTGCATGATGCTGAGGTTGACTCTACTCAATCCTGGCGCGCAATTCCGAAGGTGTAAGGCCAAAGCCGAGGAGGAGGCGCCTGGATCGTGGTGGAGGTGTGAAGCGCATTGGGACGCGGAGGTCGACTCCAAGCCTCAGTGTGCTCATATCGTCGAAGGAGACCAGATGATGGCATGCTCACGAGTCACTATCCACCCCCAATACTTCGCTTCTTCGGTACTCGTACTGACTCGAGCCCTTTTCCTTCGCTTTTCAGTGCATGACGGTTCGCTACTGCTCGAAAGGTTTGGCTCCCCCCCATCTTTTCTTCGACTTCGGAAAGCTGACTGCTGGCTACTGTTATGATCTCAGAGCACCAAAACCTCAACTGGAGGAAGCACAAGAGGGTCTGCTGCAAGACGGAGTGGTGAAGGAAACGAGGACGCGCCGGACGGCGGTGACGAGCAGGCAGGTTTTACGAGTCTTGGGACTTGATGATCGTTCGTGGCACGCACAGGTTACGATGCCTCATCCGCGTCGTTTCGAGCCACGGCGAGAGTTCGCAAGAGGGTACACAGGCAACATTGAGACGGGAAAACAAACTCGCGACGCGTCGAATCGACCCGTCTCGCCAAACAACGCTTTCTCAATTTTCCCTCCCTTCATCAAGCGCCACGAAGCTTCCTCCGGTAAGCCCGAGATCTCAGAGATCGCCTCATCGACAAAACAGACTTCTGTCGAGTCATGACGAGAAAAACACCCAGTCCTTCTGCGTCCTTCGCCCTTCGCCGAAATCGAAAGTTCAGCCCTCCCTCTCGCTCCCTTCACTTCCTTCTCCTCCAACCACGACCCCATATCGACTCTCGATCCCATGTCCTCCTCCATCACCAACACCGGAGCCTCAGCAGCTCTGAAGATCCTCTCCCATAACCAATACAAAACCCCTCGCCTGCTCTCAACCTCGCTCGACGCATCTCCTCTCGTCCAGTTCAGCAAGTGGCTCGCTGGAGCTCTGGATCCCGTCGCTGCTGGGGAGGAGGAGGGTACTCCTAAGGTCCAGGAACCTGAGGCTATGACTCTTGGAACTGCTACGAAGGAGGGAGTCCCGAGCTCGAGGGTGGTGCTGTTGAAAGGTGAGCTTCCCTTCCTTCGGCGGTTCTTTGGTTGAGCTTTGAAGGAGAAGATGGGAGATCGGCTTGCTGGGAGAGGTCACTCGACGTAGTAGAGAGGCTCAGGAGGACTCAGAACGTCTTTGACCTCGAAAACTTTCTCTCGATCTCTCCCCCTTCCCTTCTCGTCCTTCCCAAACTCTCCGTCGAAGCTGACCTCCCTTCCCCTCCCTTCCTCTCCTCACAGAGGTCGACCCCACCGGTTTCCTCTTCTTCACCAACTACTCCTCCCGCAAATCCCTCGAACTCGCCTCCAACCCCAACGCCTCCCTCGCCTTCTACTGGCGAGAAACCTCCCGTCAAGTCCGAGTCGTAGGACGAGCAGAGAAACTCTCGCGAGCCGAATCGGACGCTTACTTCCAGTCTCGTCCTCGAGGAAGCAGGCTTGGAGCGTGGGCGAGCGAGCAGAGTAAGGAGATTGGAGAGGAGACGTTGGAGAGGAGGGTGAAGGAGATTGAGGAGAGGTTTGGGACGGATCCCGAGGGGAGGGTGGATTGTCCTGAGAATTGGGGAGGGTGGAGGGTCGTGCCTGAGTGAGTGGAGCTCGTCGCTTCGTTTCGTCGAGCTTTTCTCTCTCGTTTCGCTGACACATGTTCGTTCTTTGGTTTGGTGTATGCAGCGAGGTGGAGTTCTGGTCTGGACAGCCCTCAAGACTTCACGATCGGTTCAGATACCTGAGGAACAAGACGCCCGCTGCTGATGGTGCCGAATGGAAGATCGACCGACTTTCTCCTTAGTTTTTCGTTCACCTCGACGTAGACGGTTTCTTGGGAAACGCTTTTAGATATATAGTGATGAGATGGATCTAGCGAAATGGAGGAGATCGAGACGAGGGGAGGTGAGGAGATGAGATGAGTCGCACGAACGCGACGTCGAGAGCGAGCGAGACGACGTGTCGACTTTGTTATTACTGCTTGCCAGCGATACTGTGGAATCAGAACAACAGAAAACTGGTCAGTGGGAGTCCTCGACGAGAATGAGAGGGTGGGAGTGGTGCAGAGAGAGAGAGAGGAAGGCAGGTGTGAACCCTCGTCGGTCTCGATCTCGACGATGAAGATTCGATGGGCGAGTTCGAGGAGGTCGATGGGAACAGAAGGGGACTCACGCGTCGGCGATAAGCTTCCACAGGATGGAGAAGAGCAGACCTTGGAGACCGTTGGTCCTGCGAGAGGTACGAACGAAAACAACGTTGAGTCAGTCGCGTCTCCCTTCCTTCTTTCACCCACCAAAAAAGAAGCATAAGACTCACAAGATCCTAGTCGAAAGCCCTCGTCCAAACAGCCCTAGAACACCATCTCGAGCGATGATCTCTTTGGCGGCGGCGACTGTGAACAAAGCGAAGCGAAACGAGACGAGGTCAGTTCGAGTTCGAGAAGAGTCGAGGAGGAACGAGAGAGAGAGAGAGAGAGAGGAGGGGCATAGGACGAACCGTACGAGATATCACCCTCGTGAACCTGCCTGTAGGTCTTGAGGACTCGGAGGGAGTTGGAGGAGGTGTCTGTGAGGATGGCGAAGGGAGGGAAGGTCAGAACGCTCGTCGAGCGAAGGGAGGGAACGAGAGGAGGAGGAGGGAGGAGGAACAGACCAGAGACGACTGAGGCTGAGAATCCAATTAGAGCTTGTCGCTGAGAGAGGGAGTGTACAAGAAGAGGGGTGATTAGTAAGGAGAGGGACGAACGCGGAAGGAGGACGAGGGCGAAGGGACCGAGACAGAACGAACCCCAAGCTTCTGAATGACAGAGTGAGGAGGAGGGAGGACCTCGGAGAGCCAGTTGTAGGTTGCGAACCAGCTTTTGATGCGCGAAGAGAGAAGGAGGATAGTCAGCGTGGGCTCGAGAACGAAGGGGGGAGGACGAGGAGAGAGAGGGAAACAACGAACGGGTAGTGTCCGACAAAGGTGGCAGCGGCGGTGGCGATGGCTCCGTACCTACGAAAGAGACCATCAAGGAGACAAAAAAAGGGTCAGCCAGTAATCCTCGAAGATGGAGAGGAGCGGAAGAGAAGACGAAAGGAACGAGGAAGGGAGGGACGGACCAAAGCGACGCGACTCCCTGATCAGCAACCCGAGCTCGAAGAAGCCTAAGTCCAGCTACTCCTCCTTGGGTTTGTTGAGTGGTCTGTTTATCACGGGAGCCGAGCGGACGAGGGAGTGGGGGAAGAAGGGATAGAAAGATGAGCAGAGAATGAAGTCAGTGAGAGCGAACATCGACGCGTCTCGAAGTGTTTCGTTTTTGGGCTCACCTTGAGCGCATCGATAGGGGTCAAAGTCATCCTGAAGCACGCCGAAGCAGCCGACGCTCCGATGGTCTTGACAAGCACCGGAAGGTCGACCGACTCGAGAAGAGCGATGATCCCTGCGTTGGCCTGACGGAACGAGGAACGAAACGAAGCAAAGGCGGGTGAGCGAACGAGGAGGAATAAAAGGGGGTTCTGAGAGGGTGGCGAGCTTACAGCAGTATCTCCGAATCTCGAAAGAGGACCTTGGAAGAGAGCGGCACCGAGACCAGCGTAGTATCGAGGGAACCCGCCATCGGATTTCAGGAAGAGGAACGCGGATTTGAGGGAGCCTCCGAATCGGTATTCTGCGAACGTGAACGAAGCGAGTGAGTCAGTGGACTGAAGAGAGCGGTAGAAAAGAAGGCGAGAAGGGAAGGGAGACGAACGGTAGTTCATGATCTGTGCGTCAAAACCAAAACACCAGACGCGTCAGTCCTCCCGCTCCTTCTCCCTCCGCCTCCCTGGTCTCCCTCCCAACGGCAAGCCCACTCACAGTCCTCAAAGGCATCAACGTCAGCACCTGGATAATCATCGCCAGCGCCCCAGCCACTCCACCTCCAGCAGCACTCTTCAAAGCCTTCACCCAATCGATCTTACTCTCGAACAAGACTCCCTTCCCAGCGACTGCAATTCCAGCTGCGAGGGGGAAGGCGAGGAGGAAGGGTGCGAGGAGGTAGGTTTGGAGGAGGGAGACGGTTTGGTGGGTTGTGAGGAAGAGGGAGGAGGTGGCGGGGAGGAGGGGTGGAGTGAGGGTGACGAGAATTAGGATGAAGCCCTGTTGAAGCGAAGTGAGGGAGAGGTCAGCGTGTACGAGCGAGGAAGGGAAGGGAAAGAGGAGGAGGAGACGACGAACGAGGACGGGATCGTCAGAGAAGAATCGAGGAGAGAGGTGTCGAGCTCCCCAGAGGAGGGTGGAGATCAACTACGAAGGCGGAAGAACGAAACGAAAACGACGCGTCAGTTTTGGTTCGCGACGAAGTCCGGAGGGGAGAGGGAGGGGGGCAACTCACAGCAGGCAGAGCAGCGAACCTCCAGAAGATGATAGATAGTACGACGCCGAGGGTCTTGACGTCCTTCCCGTAGCTTCAAAAGCAAGCAACGAAGAACAAAAAGAAAGAACGACGCGTCAGTTCCTCTCCCCCTCTCTCCCTCCTCTTCCTCCCGAAACCAGCTCGTAAACTCACGCATCCCTGAACCTCAGCCCCCCACCCCCTCCCAACAACTCCAGCACCGCAAACCCACCCCCCAACCACCCAACCGTCGTCCCAAGGGTCCCTCCAATCAGCCCTCTAACCCTCTCCCCTCCCTCCGCCGCCTCCGCTCCTCCATTCGATCCAAATACTGCGCTCTGCACCCCAGGGATCAACGCCAGAAGCAACGCAACCACCGTAGAGACGATGAGGGGATTGAAGTAGCTCCAGAACCCTCCCCGCTTGGCTGGGGAAGAGGAGGAGGAGGCAGGGTGAGCCTTGACGATGGAGGGGAGACCTTCGGAGGAGGGAGAGAGGAGAGGGGAGCGTTCGTCTGGGGCGGTTTCGACGTCGGTGGTGGGTGGGGTGGATGGGTGGGGGGACTCGTCGTCTGCTTCGTCGGAAGCGAGGGGGAGGTAGAGAGGTTGGGTAGGTTTGGGGAGGAGGGGGGTTAGGGAGATTCTGGAGAACGGGCGAGACGAAACGAAGAGCGAACGGAGCGTCAGTTCATTCTCCTCGAGTCTTTTGAACGAGATTCACTCAAAGATCAGAGCGAAATAGAGGATGAGACGTACCTCAGGATCTCAGAAACGAACGCGTTGAGCAAGATGTAGTTGGACCCTCGTCTGACGAGCTCCGAAGTGAGATCGATCTCGACTTGGAAGAGATGGTTCAGGACTCCTGGGGTTTGAGCGAGACCGGCGAGGATGAGGAGGGGGAAGGAGGTCAAGCTGAGAGCCGAACAGAAGCGAAGACGAGAACGAAGTAGAGATGAGGAGATGTCAGCAGGCTGCGACGAGGCTCGGACGAGAACGAACGAATCGCACGAAGGACGAGAAATCGAAGAGTTGAAGCTGGGAAGTGAACCTACTTGTTGAACGAAAGCGTAGGAATGATCCAAGCAGGCAGTCCGAACAGTCTGTAGAAGAACAGGTAGGACACGAAGAGGGAGAGAGCGTGGCTGATCGCGGTGAAGGCGAGGATGGGCCAATCTGAACGGGCGAAGGCGAACTCAAGTCAGCGAGCTGGAAACGAGCACGTAACGTGACAACGACGGAAGATAAAAAGGTCTTACACGACAAGATAGAATCCAAAGAAGTCTCTGATCCGACGACTGAGATGACCAGAGCAGGAAGGAGGAGGGTGGAAGCGATTCGACGAAGGGCCTGATCTCGAACCAAGGTTTACTCTTCTTGTCAGCCCTCTCCTCTCGTCTCTTCTGTACAGATCGGAGAAGGACTGACCACGGAAGTCTCAGCTCCGCCGAAGATCCTAGTTCCCGAAGCGATGTATCCGATGATGAGAACGAGAACTGTAGCGAGGGTGGCCTTTGGAACGAACGAAGGGAGGGAGGGAAGGAGGCCAAGGTCAGCGGCGCTCGTTCTCCTTTGCTCTCTCCTTCTCCCTTCGAAGAAGGCAAGCGAAACGTACCTGAGACGACCCGTACACGACCGAGAGATAGGATTGAGCCTCGTAGTCCATCTTTGTCCTGGAAGAGCGGGATGAGCGTTGGGAGAAGGGAGCAAAGGAGGAAAAATCAACGTGGGCTTTCAAAGGCGTCGGCGAGCGCCGAGCTCCACTCAGCCCAAGATATTGGACCGTCGGAGAGAGAAAATCTTCGAGAAGAGAAGAACTTCAGAGCTCACGTCACTGCTCTCGAAACCAAGAACGGATTTGATCTTGTCAAAGAAAGAACGAAGCTGCCGAAGGGACGACGCGAATCGACGAGGACGGGTCGGCTCTCGACCAGTTTCGACGCTCCTTCGCTCTCTCCCACCTCCCACCACCCACCAACACCCAACACCTCCCAACCCCAACTCAACTCCACTCACTCAAACGACGTCCAAACCACTCTCCATGTTCGGCTTCTTATTCCTACCCTTTCGAATAGCGAGCAAGGTCGCCTACACGGGAGCTCTGATCTCCCTCCCCTTCGTGGTCATCGAGGCAAAGACGGGTCTGAGGTGAGCTGGCTCGTTCTGTCTGCGCTTCTCTGAGGATTTCGGTAGCTACGAGGGCTGGTTGGGTGGAGAGGGCGAGGGCTGGGTGTCGCTAGGAAGAGCTGGGAGGACGAGGGAAGCTTGGACAAACGGAGGGAGGAGGGAAGGAAGGAGAGGGGGCGAGCTCACTTGACCTCAAAGACAAGCTCGTTCTGGCTTTGATACGAGCTTGATCCTGCTACTGAAGGCTCGAGGCTGAAGGGAGAGCGTCTGGGCTCGTCTGGGGTCATTTGGAACGCTCGAGGCGGCTCGTGAGGAGTGTGGCGAAGGACGGAAGGTTGTCAAGCTCGAGCTCACCATCCGTCGACCTCGAGAGCCCTCGACTCCTTCCTCCCGCATCCCTAAATCCGTCCGACACCCTGTCTCTCTCCCGAGAGCTCGGAACAGCTCCGCACCTCCTCTCTCTCGAACTCTCGCGCAATTGGCCCCCCTCTCACCGCCTCATCAACCCAGACTAACTTCTTCCCTCCCTCCCTCCCTCCCTCCTCTTCTCTCCCTTCCTCCCAGACCCAAAACCTATCTCCTCGGGAACGACTTCTACCAGCAAACCGTCTGCGATGCCTACCTCTGGGGCGGACAGTTCCTCGTTTCAACAGCGTCAGCAGCAGCCCGAGGAGCGGACTGGTTCGAGGGAGCCGCGTCCGACAACATCGCTGGGAAGCCTCCACCCTCGATGCATGGAGTTAAGGCTGAGAAGGGGAAGGGGCCGGGAGGGCTGTGGTAGAGGTGTGTGCGTGTGAGGCCGGGATGAGCTTGGGGTTGGTAGGGAAGGAGGGAGGGACGGCGAGGGAGGGGTCATCAGCTCGGGTCGGTTTGCTTTCTTTTTGCTTCTCTTTGCATTTTTCTCTTCTCTCTTTTGCTCTCGTCACTATACGTCGCTGGGATCAACCTATGTACAACCAGTCCTCTCATCTCATGAACTTTTCCACTTCTCGCTCTCCTTCGCAACGCCCTCCTCCTGACACGCTCTCCTCCCTCCCCCCCTCCCTCGGCGAGCTCAACATCCTACCCGGCCCTCCCTCCTTCTCCCACCAACCACCGCCCCACTCAACCCTTCAACCAAAGATGTCGCAACTAGCCCTCTACTCCGCGCACCTCCTCTTGCACCCGCAACTCACCAAATCCCTCAAAGTCCTCTCCACGACAGTCGGACGAGATAAGGTCAGCTCTCCTCCCTCCCTCTCCATCTTGCCCTCCTCCCCACCTCCTCCCTCTTGCTAACCTCCCCACCCCCCTACTCCCCCCTTCGCAGACCTACCGACTAATCCAATACCTCTCCCGCCTGATCGCCTTCCACCTCCTTCGCTCCAACTACAAGCAAGAAGCAGCCAAGTTCGATGGACTCAAAGCCGGCTTGGGTATCCTCAGGAAGGGCCTCAGGATGGGGAAACCGCTGGAGCATGTGCAGAGTGCAGTGAAGCTCGCGGCTCAGGGACCGAAGCTGGGTGGGAATGGAGGTGGGGCGGCAGAGGTGGAGAGGGTTGTGCAGATTTTGAGGCAGGTGGCTTATGCGTGAGTCGAATGAGAAGCAGGGAGGGAGGGAGGGAGAGGGAGGGGGTGTCCGAGGTTGTCCGACCTGTCGAAGCTGACTTATTTTCTGATCCATCTCTCTTCTCTGTTTTCTCGTCCATGCTCTGCTTTGATCCGCGTTCTTCGTATGCAGCGGCTACCTCACCACCGACATGCTCATCTACCTCCAATCGATCAAGTTCCTCACCCTCCCCAAATCCAAGCTCACCCAAACCGCGACGCTCTCCAACCGACTCTGGCTCTCGGGGATCGTCCTCTCGGTCCTTTCGGGACTTGCGGGACATGTCAGGGTTACAAAGGAGGCGCAGAGGTTGGCGCTGGTGGTGGATGAGAAGGTTGATGGGGGAGAGAAGGCGAAGGGGAAGGCTTTGGTCGCGTGAGTTTTGATCTCTTTTCCTTTCCTTTCGCGTCGAGCTCGACTCGGGAGTTTGTTTGCTTGTCTGCCAACAGGAGAAGGAGATGAGGCGTCTCGTCTCGGGAGAAGGAGGGACAGAGCTCAGAGCGATTTGAACTGAGTTCCCTCCCTTTCGTTTCGTCGGTTTTGTTCGCGTCCCTCCTTCGCCTCCCGCTCAAACAGTCAAAAAACTGCCCTCAACAACCAGCTCCTCCTCGACTCGTTGGACTTCTTCATCCCTGCCAACAACCTCGGATACACTCATCTCTCGGATGGAACGGTTGGAGGAATTGGGTGAGTCGCGACTCGTTTTGCTTTCGAGCTCTTCGTTTCGAGCTTCGTTTCGTTCGTTCCTTTGATGTTTTCCGCGTGCTGACTGGATTGATTTTGGATGGCTGTGGGTGAAACAGAGCTATCACCTCGTGGCTCGCTCTGTCGGCTTTGTGGGCGAAGGCTTGAGGAAAGTCACTCGTCTCCGTTCGTTCGAACGCGTCTTGGTTGTAGCCCTCTTCTCTCCGTTCCTCTTTCTTTACTTCGCTTGGCTTGGCTTTCTTTTGTACCCCGATCCACATCTTTCCCTTTCTTTCCTCGATTGGGTCTTGAACGATCCTCTCACTCTCGTCGAGATCGCGAGTCCCAACCTCAGTTGAACGACGACGCGTCGAACACCTCGGTTCACGTTCTGTTCCCATCGAGCCGTCTTCCTCGCTCGTTCGTTCACTCGCTTTCTTGGAAGAGGCGGGAGACCATCATCTAACTTCTTCTTATCGACAAGCGAACCCTAAAACCCAAGCTATCAAAGAAACTCAAACGACATCCCTCGCTCCTCTCGACCCACCCACCCCACCCCACTCCCTTCAACCATCCCATCCGAACCCCTCTTTCCTCTACATCCCATTCCTATACTTCTCTCTCGCCCCACTCTCCACAATCCCCTTCAGCCCGGGCAAGTAGAAAGCCAGATGCGCGACCCGATAGGGCCACGCAGGGAGGAAGATCTCCTTGTTCTTGGTTCCTCCAGCATCGAGAGCGGCGACGCAGCGGTCGACGACGTAGGAGGGTTCGAGCGTAATTTTGGACCATTTCTCGTCGAGTCCGGTGGAAGAAGAGGAAGAGGGGCATGAAGAGGAGGTGGGGGCAGGGGCGTCGACTGCTTTGGAACGAAGGTCGGTTCGGACTGTTCCTGGGAGGATGGCGAGGAAGCTGTGGGGGTGGTCAGGGGGAGGATGGGGAGAGGAGGGGAAATAGGGGGGTGAGGAAAGGAAGAAGGTGAGGTGAGCCCAAAAAGGAACGAAGGCGACGCGTCGAGGAGATGGGAAAAAGGGGAAGCAGAGGGACGAACCGAACTCCCAACCCCAGAATATCCGACTCAAGCGCCACACACTGATGCAGCGACAGCGCCGCCGACTTAGTTGACGCGTAGAGGGATCGAGTAGGAGCTGGAACGAGGGAAGCGACGGAGGCGATGAGGAGGATGGAGGGTGAGAGGGAGGTGGTGGAGAGCAAAGGGAGGAAGGTAGCGTAGGCAACGACGGGGCCGAGGTAGTTGGTTTCCATTGATTTTCTGCAGCGGGCATACAACGGGAAAGGGTCAGAATGGAAGAAGGGAGAGGGGGAAAGGAGGGAGAGAGGGAGGGAGAGCTCACCTCGCCGAATCCACGACCTTCTCGATGCCTTCCCGTCCAGTAGCTCCAGCTCGGACTCGAGACTTCTTGTTGATTACGGCAGGACCATCTTCCTTCTTGAGAGGGGTCATGGTAGATCCCGCGATGGAGAGGAATGGACGAGTTGCTGAGACTCCAGCGACGATGAGGACGGTATCGATTCCTCCGAAGGCTGAACGAACGCGAACGAGTCAGCTATTCGCCCGCGACACGAAGCGAGAAAACAGGAAAGATAGCGCACTGACCTCGCTCGACGTCCTCTCTAACTCGAACCATATCGTCCACGTCGCTCACGTTCCCGACGACTCCAAGCACGAGCTTGTCGACTCCCTCCTCCGTCCTGAAAGCTTCCTTCCTTCGACCGTCGAAGGAGGCGAGACGAGAAGGGGTGGAGAGCGAGATGCCTTTGCATTCGGCGACGACTTCCTTGAGAGCGTCTGGACGACGAGCGACGACGCAGCTGAGGGTTGGGGAGGAAGGAGAAAGGAAGGGTGAGCTCGCGAGCTCGGATGGAAACGATGGGGAGCGAGAGCGGCTCTTTCCTTCGAGCTCGAACTCACACAGAAGCTCCTCGAGAGGCATATTTGAGAGCCAGTTCCTTTCCAATGCCACCTGAGCAAGGAACGAAGAGCAACTTGAGTCAGCGGGGGTCTAACGAGCTTCAACGGAAGGGAGGAAGCGGAAGGTCAAAGAAGGAGGGAACGACTCGACTCGAGAACTCACTGCTCGCTCCCAAGATCAACACCCTCTCCTTGTTCGCCTTCAAAGCCTCCGTACGCTTGGGAGTTCCCTCGATACTGAGAAGAGCGGCGATTCCAAACGTGAAGACGGCCATTCCAAGCAGGATTCCGAGAAACATCCAGCCTGTGATGGCCGGGAGACGATCTGTTGGTGGTTTCCAGCCTTCTGAGGGATCCTCTTCGTAGAGGTGGAGATGTCCTTGAGCCATCCTTTTGGTTGAGGTAGAGAAGGGAGGTGGAGGGAAAAGAAGGGAGGGAGGGAGAGCTGATGGAAGTTGGCGGCTCGGGGAGGAGGAGGGGAAGGAGCGCCGAAGCTCGCTCGACACGAGCTTATCGATTTGGCTGCTGCTTCAGGCTGCTTCGTGAGGCGAATCGTCTAGATTTCAGAGGATTGGGATTCTCCGACGGTTTGGAAGACCTTCAAAAGGGTCCCTGGTTTTTTGTTCAGCCCAGAAAATGTCGAAGGAGGCACGAAACAAGCTCGTGAAGGGAGGGTTGAGGAAAGTTGAGCTCGAATCGTCCAGCTCGACCTTCGCTCCTTCGCTCCAGCCCCAAGAGTTGGCCTTCGCGATGGCAGAAGTTTCATAGTACTGCTTGCGAGGGTTCCGAATATGTCGTCAAAGAAAATACATCGCTACGCTAACCGAACTCGTGTCCCTCGTCTCCTCGTCGTCGTCGTCCTCTGACCCTCCCTCTCGTCCCGCCTCGACCCCGATTCCAGAGGATCCCTCGCCGAGAAAGGATATGAGCCTGTGAGAGCAAGAAAGTCGAGCAGTCAGCTCGAAACGAGAGAAGGCGAGGAAGCAGGAAACGAGGCGAGAGAGGAACTCACAACGTCGCGTCGCGTCCGTTCACCAACTCGGCTTGAAGCAGACGAGCTTGTGTCGTTTCCAGTCGGCTCGTTGGTGTTCTGAGAGTACGTGAATTAGAATGAGAGTCAGTATCGTCCTCGAACTCGAAAGAGCAAAGGGATCAGCAGGTCGACAAGGTGGTGAGCTTCGATCTCTTCCCCCTCCCTCCCTTCCCCTCCTTCCCTCTCCCCCTTTCCACACTCGCCTCTGTCTTATTTTCGTCTCTTCTCACACCGTGCACCGAAGCTAATTTGCCTGTCCTTCCCTCCTGCCCGTCTCTCGTCAAACAGGTCGCCCTTGTCGTCGAGAAATCCCACCTCGAACCAGCTCTCCTGCCTCTTCCTCCTCCCGCCATCCCTTCCTCCTCTTCGTCTCTCCTCCCTCCCGCGTCCCACGATCCATCTCACTTCAACCTCAACTCAGCAGCATCATCATCCCCAGGAGATCCCATCGCTGCTCAGTTCGCTCAACTCTTCTCCATCGTCGGTCGTCTCTCGTCGGAGAAGGACGCTTTCAAAGCTCAGGTCAATCTCGAGCTCGCGTCCCTCAAGTCGGAGAACCAGCTCCTTAGGACGACAGTCGAGGATCAGGATCGAGTCATTGCCGAGTTATCCAGAGCTGCGATCCCGGACGGTCATTGGGTCTGGGAGACAGAGAAGGATGAGCTCGAGAGGTCGAGAGGGAAGGACGGTCGATGGCTCTTCTCGCTGGTTCGTCTTCTCCTCATTCTCTTCGACATCGTTCTCCAGCTTACCGAGTCGCGAACATCACACTTAACAGGAGAAGTACAAAGCAAACTCTTCGAGTCACAGCTGGACCCCCAACCTCCCTCCTCTCCCTCCCCGTTGAGATCATCAAGACGATCTTCGAGCTCGTGGAACCGGACAACTACGACCTCCTTCCCTTACTCTGCGTCTCGTTTAGAGTAGCGGAAGTCCTCGCGTCAATCCTCTACAGGCTTGTCGATCTACACTACCCCGAGCAATTGTTTTTGTACTTCGAGAGCAGAGTAAGTCGGGCTGTCCTTCTCCCCATCCGCAAGTCTGTTTCTCGTCGCTCACCTCGTTTCGCTCTTCGACAGACATCCCCCGATACCCCCAGAACACCCCGAGTCGGCTCCCTCTTCGTTCCTCAGTCCCTCGAGGTCGAGCTGGATCCCCGAGAATGGAGCGACGACCAGCTGGGAGCTCTTCAACTCCTCGTTCAAGCCAACGGCGCGCCGTTCGACGTCGACCGGTTTCGCCTGTACCTTCCTCAGTTTGCGAACCTGTTCTTGGACACGACCCTCCTCTCCTCCATCGCTCGATCTTCCTTCAACCCTGTCGAACTCGATTTCATTGCCCTCTTTTCCTCAGACAGCGCTGGTTCTCGCCTCCCCTCCTCTTCCCTCATCCCGCTCGCGTCGACCTCGTTCCTTCCAACATGGACTCATCTCAAGAAGGTCCAATACTCCGGGGAAGGGTCTGTGATTCTTCTCGAAGGGGACGAGAAGAAGGAGACGGTGTTTGCTCGTCACTGGAGAGCAGGGGGGCAGAGGAAGGTGAGGACGTTTGTTGAGACGACTCGTCGGGCCCACTTGGGAGCGCCAGAGGACAGCGTTGGGACTGTCGAGGTGGTACTTACTCCGTACGAGTGGCTGAAACAGTACGTTGATGGAGCGGAGGCGATGAGGTTCTCGATCATCGAAGAGGTGGAAGAAGACGGCGACGATGGAAACGACCTGGTTCAGTAGATTTCCTCAGACTACCCTTCCTCTTTTACGACTACGGCGTTCGTTTCTTGCAGTAAATCGACGTCTTTCTCTCGTACACGCTCGTGCATTGGACACGCCGCTCGGAGAGTAACGCAGAAAACGGGGTTGCGACGAATGTTCTGAGCGAGACGCGTCTCATCCAGAGCAAGAGCCGACCTTTCCCACTTTCTTTTCACGCTCTCTGCCTCAAATTCGAAGACGAGCGAGCTTCACGCGTAGGTACCCTAAAACGACGCTCAAATACTACGAACTCCTCTCCCCTCTGTGAGGCGTCGTCCTCTCCGGCAAACGCACAATCGCCCTCAACTCGACCCCCCACCCCTCCTCTTCCCAACAGCAGGTTTCCACCCCTCCGGCCTCCAATCCGCACCCGATCCCTCTCCACTCGGTAACGGGTTCCTCACACTCTCCGGTCCCGTTCCTCTCCTCCCTCTAGCTCCAGCTCCAACCTCTCCCTGCCCCTTCTCGACGCGTCTCGCCTCCTCCTCCTCCGCCTGCTCCTTCAGCGCTCGCTGGGACTCCAGCCGAAGAGGATCTGTTTCGGGTGTGGGTTGGGTTTCGGGAGAAGATGGTTGGGGTTGGGGAAGTTGAGGATGAGGAGGTCTGGGTTGGTGTTGGGAGGAAGGAGGAGGGAGGAGAGCAGCTGCTGCTCGAGCTCGTTGCCGAAGCTGTTCTTCGCGGTCTTTGGCTTCGAGGATTTGGACTTTGCCAGCGAGGATTTGACGGCGTTGGAGGTCGGATTGGAGTTCCTGGGGAGAGAGACGGACGAAGGCAGAGGAGAACCGAGCGACGGGGGGAGAAAGAGAGGAGGGAAAGAACGAGGTCAGCTCGAGCTCATCGCTTCTCCGTCCCTCCCCCCTTCTCCCGAGGCCGCAACGAACGAACCTCAATCGTAGGAGGATCCTTCCGTGTATGCCTCATCCAAGCTTGCCATTGAACTATACAAACACAAAGCAAGCAAGAAGGATGGTGAGCTCGTCACAACACAACACCCTCTCGCTCATTCGCTCGAGCTCAACTCCCTCCATCGCTGACGCTAGACTCACTAGGCAACCCTCTCGTCCCATCCGTCACGTCCGAGTGATGAAACTCGCTCTTCTCAACATCTGCCTCCGCGTACTGAACTGTCCGCTTCTGGCGCTCTGTGAGGCAAAGGAGAGGCATCAGCATCAGCATCGTCGTTCGGTCCGAGCTCGAGGAGAGGAAGCTCACCTTCTCCAGGATTCTCGTAGAACCGATTCCCTGTGAAACGAAAGACCAAGTCAGCTGGAGCTTGTATAGGGAGGAGTATGATGAGCTCACCCTCGAGATCGTAGCCCACGAAGCCAGCGTGCTAGAGCGAAGGAGAGAGGGAAGGAAGGGAGGGTGAGCTCGAGCGAAGAGGGAGATGGGGAGGACGAAGCGGGGCAAGGGATGGGAGGGGACGAACTGGGTCTTTTGGCTTGAAAGAGGATACTAGAGATGTCAAGCGAGACATGAGAGAGGGTAAGGGGAGAGCTGGTCTCATTTTGGTAGAAGTTTGGGAGGAGGAAGGAGGGTGTCGGCGGGCAGAAGGGAGGGAGGGGAGGAAGGTCAAAGCTCGTTTCGACCTTCCCTCCTTCTCCCTCTTCCCCAACTCCACTTCGACTCAAAAAGCTCAACTTTCCCTTCTCATTCCCCTCTCCATCATAGCGTTCCCATCACCATGGAATCGCCGTCGTCGAACAAGAAGGACAAGAAGCTGATCAGGACTGTCGTTCGTCCCATTCCTCCAGCCTCTTCCTCCACTCCGCTCCTCCCGTTCTAAATCCTCCCTTCCTGCCCCAAACATGAGCTGATATCGTCTCTTTCTGTTTTCACAGCCTGTAGTGTACGACGAAGAAGCCGCTCGCAAGTTCGAGGCCACTAGGGAGGTCGTCATCAAGCTCGAAGTCGAGGGAGCGGACGACTTCATCCCTCCAGCTCCGGATTCTCCTCCTCCCTCGTCGAGCTCGTCCTCGCTCCCTCCTTCCACCTCGTCTTCGTCCGCACCAAAGCCCACCGCAAACGATTCAGACTCTCTTCTCGACCTGGTCGCTCAAGAATCTCTCGACTCCAAACCTCGAATCCCTTCCCTCGAACCTCCCTCCTCGACCGAACCTCAAGCGGACTCCTCGACTCCTTTGCTCCCAGGCCCTTCCTTCGACAACATGGGTACGGAGGATAGGAAACCTACCATCGTCATCTCTCCCGATCTCGAGTCTATCGCCTTCCAGCTCGCTCAGCTCCGAGAACAAGCTCGAGTACAGTCGCTCTCGATCCAGAAGCTCACAAGCGAGAACAAGGCTTAAGCCGCTCAGATCGCCAGGCTCTCCACGGAGAATCGGTTCCAGGACGAGATCATCGGGAAGCTGTCGAGGAAGGTTATCCCGAAGGGTCATTGGGTTCAAGGAGTTCAAGGGGAGGGACCGAAGGGAAAGGTCGCGTAGACATCGACACCGAAGGCTTGGGAGTGGAGTTTGGTGAGTCGCACCTGCTCCTTCTAGCTCGACTACTAGCTCAAGGCGATATATTCGATGTCTGTAGAGCCGCGTGCTGACTTGATTCGGCCCTTTGTACCTCTCACAGGAACGCTACGCCGACCCACCTCCCGTCGCGAGACCTCGACCTTACTCGTCCCTCCCCGACCTCTCCACCTCCCTCATCCAACTCATCTTCTCCTACCTCGGAACCAACGAGCTCGCCGTCATCTCGAGAGTCTCGTTCAGGCTGCTGGAGGTCGCTTCGCCGATGCTGTACAAGGAGATCACCGTTTCGTTCGCGAAGGCGAGGAAGTTGTTTTGTTTGAGGGTGAGTCGCGTCTGTTTTCTCCTCTTTCCTGGCTCGACGGGCGAGCCACAACCCCAGCTCGACGTCTCTCGCTCCGTCGACTGACACGTCTCAATCTCTCTCTCTTCTCTCTCTCGTTCTTCCCTCAAATGCGCCCAACTCAGGACGCCGCCGCCCGAGCCAACCACCGCCTCCTCCCCTACCTCGACCTCTCCCAAATCCGCTCCCTCGGTGTCCGTTCCCCCTCAGACCAACTCGGCCCTCTCAACCAACTCTCCACCTCCCTCGCTCGCTACATCGCTCCCACCTCCTTCCTCAACCCTCTGCCCTCCCTCCGTCCAGTCCCCATCCAACGCCTCGTCGTCTACCTCTCTTCCAACAGAGGAGCAAGAGAACTCGACCCCATCCTCCGACTCATCAACCCTTCGTTCGCTACTTTCCGAGGCGCCAAGGTCGGAGAGGCGAGAGGATCGCTCTCGGTCTCGCCAACGGCGACACCAACGCCGACGTTCCAGACGCGATGGGATCGACTTCAGACGGTGACGTTCTCGGGGAGGAGTATCCTTCTGGCGGATGTGGATCCGTCGGTGGTGCCGTCGTTCTTGCTGGAGGATTGTTTCAAGAGGGTGAGGAAGGGAGAAGGGGAGGAGGGGGAGGGAGGGAGATTGAGGTTCAAGATCAGTTCGAGCGCGAACGCGCCGTATGTGATTCTGCCGGAGAGCTGTAGGACGATTCAGGAGGCTTTGAAGGCGGAGGAGGGGAAGGGGAAGGAGGGAGCGAGGCTGATGGTTGAGTGGGAGGAAGGCGGGGTGAGGAAGACGGGTTGAGGTGGTCTGGGAGGAGGAGGAGCGAGACGGTCGTTTGACGTGAGTTGTTGGGATGCGTACCGAGCTCGTTTTGCTACGATTTATGTAAGACCGGGTTTGGAACTTTCGTGATGTGCTTATCGATCAAGTTTGGGGAGAAGGAAGGAAGAGATCTGAGTCCGTCGAGCGAGGAAAGCAAAAGAGAGAACGGGAGAGAGACGCGACGCGCTTCCAGTCGTCCAAGGCTCGCCCTCCGATCCTTCGATGCAGAAGAGACCGAAATGCCCAAGTCATGCTTTGCCGGCGTGTTCGATAAAGATTGCATTGTATCCAAGAAGTGAAAGTGAGCGAGCTAGAAATCGAAAGCAAAAGCGTGTCATCTACTCGCTCCCGACGGAACCAGGTCGGCTATCAAGTAGATCTCTTCGATGAGAGGCTCCGAGGGGTTCGTTTGGTTGAGCGAGGAGACAAGTTGTGTGTCCGAGACCGTCTCCGACGACGCGGATTCGGGAGTCCAAGTTGTGAGTCGCGTCCTGACCTTCCCTTTGGTCGTTCGCTTGAGAAGGCACTCTTAGAGCGCAAGAGTCCCTCCGTTCTCGGAAAACACAGGTACCGATGCGAACCCAACTCCTACGAACTCGTCCAATCGGGTCCAATGGTGAAGGAAAGTAAGCTCGTCCTTGGTGACGGGAAGGACGGTGGGAACTCGTCGTTTGACTTTGGCCTCGTCGTCAGGTCGAAAACAACCAATCTGAAGCTCGCGAGGGTTGAAGTATGCGAGGATGGGGAGCATGGATCGGAGGGAGAACGAGGGATTGATCGGGTTCGAAGCGAGGATGATTCCGTGGAGGGCGATCTGACCACGACCCTTGACTCCTTCGAGAACCGACGCGGCGACGACCTTGTTCTTCTTGTCCGGAGGACTCCAATGATCGAGAATAAGATGGCGAGGAAGAAGGACGTTTGAGATTCGATCGGAGATGTTGGACGTTCCGACGACCTATGTTGAGAAGGCGGAGACAAGACGAGAGACACCGCGTCAGGGTGGATCGAGGAGAGAGAGAAGCTCTAAGAACGTACCCTTGACGAAACGAACAGATACATCTCGCTGGTCCCGTAGTCGAGCTCGAGATTGATCGGGTAGATCCTGGCTGAAGCTCGTTGGAGGAGCCCGAAGGAGACGAGGCAGACGGCGAGGACGTCCGATCGAAAGAGGAGGGAGAAGATGAGGTCGGTGAGCTCGACGGGGAGGGAGAGGAGGGAGGCTGAAGGTCCGGATGCGAGCTGAGGGGGGTTTGGTTTGTACTTCTCCTGTAGGTGTGATGATCGAGACTCGGTCAGCTTGAGAAGGAAGCTTGAAAGAAGGAAGGGAAGTTTAGACGAACCAGCGAGAACAGCCAACGACCGTCCTTCCCTTTCGCCCTCTCGACCTGATCCATCTCAGTCTCCCAAACCCAGTGACCGTCTGGAATCGCAGCTCTGGATAGCTCGGCGATGACTCGATCCTGAGCCTTGACTGTCCTCCCGAGTGCTTGGTTTTCCGACTTGGAGGACGCGAGTTCGACGTCGACTCGAGCGAAGGAGTTGAGGTGAGCTTCGTTCTCTGACGAGAGACGACCGACGAGGGAGAAGAGCTGAGCGATCTGAGAGGCGATGGGATCTCCTGAGGTTGACGACGCTGAGGTGCCGTTGAGTAGAGATGGATGGTTGAACGTAGGAGGGAGGACGGACGAAGAGGAGGAAGGGTCGAGGGAGGGAGGAGGAGGGAGCGCTGGTTCGAGTTGGGATTCCTCAGCGACGAGGTCGAGCTATTTGACGAGACAGCAGTGCGAAGCGAGAGAGAGGCGAGTCAGCTCCAATCTAAGGCGTCAAAATGGAGGGAAGGGAGAGAGAGATGAGAATAGGGAGGAGAAGAAGAAAGGAGGGGAGGAGGGAAGGAAGATCGAAGCTCACCTTCTCGTTCGTTCGTTGGTCCCTCTCGTTCATCGACGACGGCTTCGGCATGCTGAAGAGGTAATCGAGATGATCCTTTGACGTATAGAGATGAGGTTTCGGGGTATGAAACACGTGTTTTCGGAGGTCGAAGCGGTGAGAGGGTGGAGAGGGAGGGAGTTTCGAAGTAGAGCTCAACGTCGACCTCCTCCTCCCTTCCCTGCCGCTCCTCCCTCAGCTATTTGAATTGCAACCCGACCTACAGTAGCTTGGTCGACTATTCGGTATCACGACAACCTTTAGATCGAACAATCAGATCCGAAAGTTTTGCAGGTGGAGATCGACGCGTCTTCTTCTCGAGCCGCGTCCCTTTCCTCCCTTTCAGCTCGAGCTCGCTCCCTCTTCCCTTCCGTCATTCCCTCACTCATTTTCCTCAAGACCCTACTTACTCCGATGCTCGACATAGCAACCTGCGCCTTCGCGCAGTTTGGGCGAGTCTGAGCTCGATCTGTTCGAGAACCCAAAGTAAGAAATGGGAGCCGACATTCGTCCTCCCTTCAAGCGACGATGAACGTCTACCACTCCCTCTCTCAACGAGTTCGTCCTCCCTCCCATCGCATCCTTCTCCTCTTCCTCCTTCATCGCGTCGTCTAGTCGAGAAATAAATAGCCTCCTTGCCTTCCCGTTCCTTCAGGCGTCTGGCACTCTCCCGCGATTCTCTCTCCCGCTCGCGGTGTTCTTCTCGGTCGCTCTCTCCACCGTCTACTGGCAAGCTCACGATCCATATCATCGGCCACCGCCTCATGTAGAGGATCACGGAAGAGGGATGGCGGGCTCTTGGGAAGAAGGAGGAGGAGGTCCGAGTCGGTTGAGTCCGAGAGAGGCGTACAAGCAGGTATGTTTCTCGTTCGCCTCGCCTCATCTTGGAACGAACGAGACGGTGGGAAGCTGAGGAGCGCTGACTTGTGTTCCAACAGGCCTGGGAGGTGTTAGACAAGGATCGAGAACCAGAACCTCCGAAGGAAGGGACGACTCTCGACGAGTACATACACCTTCGTTCAACCTCACAACGTTTGTGCTTTCGTTGCAGATCAACGACCCGTCCATAGTGAGTTCCTCTTGCATCCTTCTCTTTCTCTACGACTAAGTCTCTCTACTCAACTGACGTGAAAATCGTTCCCTTCCCATCCCCTCGCTCGCAAACTCAAAGCTCCCGACGAGATGCGCCTCTCCGATCCCGCCCTCACACGCGACGCCCTTCCCTCCTTCAAAGAGGAAGGTCTTTCGATGGCCTACTGGAGTAACCTCTCCTGGGCTCTTCGGCATGGCTATAGGTTCACGAAAGAGATACCAGAACCTTACCCAGATCGAGTCAAATTATGGAACAAACTGTCAGGAATTAGAAAGGTCGCTAACCAATCTGCGTGCGAGGTGAGCTCTTTCTTCTTTGACTAACTTGGAATGTGGGTACTAGAAGAGACGCTGACGCGATTCGAGGTGGCTTTTAGTACTTGGTCTTCATGGACTCGGACCTCTGTTCGTGCTTCTTCCTCTCTCCTTCGCTTCCTAGACCGATCGTAAAACTGATCGCGTCGCCTCGTTCTCCCCCCCTGCCCTTCCCCTCCCTCTTCCACGCCTTCCTTGTATCAAGACGTCCGTCAAGCGAACTACACCATCAACGACATGCGACTACGCTGGGGGATGACCGATAAAGCTTTGATGTTGATTCCGAAGGACATCTCGATGGTTTCTGGAGGTTCGTCGCTTCCCGTCCTCGCCCTTTTCTTTCGATCCTCGGAGCTTCGAGTTACAAAGACGAGAGCTGATCGAAGTTTTCGGACGCTTGGGTTGACCTTTTCAGGATGGAACACAGGATTCATACTGATGCGAAACGGTCCTGAGCTGAGGGAGTTGTTGGATGATTGGGCGTCGTGTCCGGAAAAAGTACGATCTCGTTCTCCTGTCGTGTGGTTCTGGAAGAGACCGAAGTGCAGTACTGAGGAACGCTCGCCCTTCGTTTCTCGTCGCAGATCGCTGGGTGCGAGAGGTACAGGACTCATCATCTCGGTGTGAGTTTCGTTCTTTCTCGACGCGTCGCTCGTTCTTCTCGATGCGTCGTTGTTTCTCGACGCGTCCCACTCCATCTACCTTTTTGGACGGGTAATCTGACTCATTCTTCGTCTTCTCTTTTTCTCACCGCAGGATCAAGTCCGTTCTTCTCTTCTCCCTTCCCTGGATCGGGCTCCCGTCGCGTCGCGCGTTCCGCTGACCGACGCCCTTCCTCTTCACTTCCTTCCCAGGGCGCCTTCATCACGTACATCATGCCTCGACTGGTTGAGGACGACACCCTCGTCATCGCCCCTTGCAACGAAGCGAACGGCAACACTGGGATGGCCCAAGACGGAGCCAATCCCACTCACTGGTTCGTTTCGTCGCTCTCTTCGTTTCTTTCCCTTTCCTTCCTCTCTTCTCTCTCGATGAGGCTGATGAAGCTGATGCTTCATTGGCGGGTGGAACCAGCTCGGGCACGATCGTCACCCACAACTGGTGGCGAGCAGAGCCGGGTTTGGCGTTGGAGACGCTGCAGATGATGGCCTACCAGAACGCGCTGCTGGTGGAGGCTTTGCAACCCCTGTGAAGGGTACAGAGGGGGAGTTCAATGGATTCATGTATCTGGGGTATTCGATCTGAGACGGAGAGGGAGGGGAGAAGAAAAGAGAATCAGCTCGAGGTCTTCGTCGTCGCGAAGCTCGCGCGAGAGCTTCACGCGTCTTGAAACAAGCGAAGATAGATAGCGACTCACGTCAATCAACCACCGATCTGACCGAGCTCGCGGCAAGTTCCTTGGGGAAGAACTAATGAGGGGAAGGGAGAGGAGAGGTCAGCTCGAGTGAGAGGGGGTACGGAAGAAGAGGAGGCGCGACGACGAACCCAGACGATGTTCCAGACCCAGACGATCCCGATTCCAGCCTCCCGAGATCGAGTGAACGGTGTGGAATCCCAAATCGGGAGACTCAGCGATCAAGGCGGTCGAGGGCCTGAAGAAAAGCGAACGAGGAGGTCAGCTCTCTTGTCCCGTCGAGTCGAAGCAAAACGTAAAGGAGAACGAGCTTACCTCTCCATGAAGCCCCATCCGCGAGATCAAGTGACGAAGATAAGAGCCTGCGACGACATGGTGGCTGGAGGGCAAGACTGGGTTGAGGGAAAGAATGTCGTCGAAAGACGCGTCGAGATCGAGGAATTCTGATCAAAACGAAGAACGAGAAGACGGAATCGGACAAAGATCAGTACTAGATCGTCTCGAGAGCACTCGAAAGCTTCTCCACAGACGACTGACGACTCGAACCCGCTAGTCGAACTCACCAATCAACTCTTTAAAACCACCTCGAACTTCTCCCTCCAACCCTCCTTGAACCCCTCCCTCGCCTCCTCAGCCTGTTTCCTCCCCTCCTCCGTCGTCACAACCAACACCACCGATCCTTCCACCATATGATCCAGCACCTTGGGTCCCAGCGGTGAAAGCTCGAACCAAGCGAGGTAGCTCGCGACAGTCGGTGATCCCTCGTAAAGCATCGTTTCCTCGACGTGAATCCGAATGAGCCTCCTCGGCGAGTAGACCGACGGTAGAGAAAGACCAAGGAGGTAGGACTGTCCTCTGAAGCGACTGGAGTGGATGAGTCCTCGGACGTCTACCCTTCGGGTTCGAGTCCATTGAACGAGAGGAGGGACGTCGTCGCCGATGGAGTACCAGGCGGGGGTTTCGGAGGGTCGATTGAGGATGGTGAGGTTGACGCGGGAGGGGTTGAGGAGAGGGAAGAAGTGGAGATGGAATTGGTGAAGGAGAATCCGGTGTTCGAATTGGAGGGTGAGGTTGAAGAGGGTGAGAGGCAGGGGTGTGGAGGCGGAGAGGCGAGAGGACGACAGCGCGATGGGTTTGAACCTCGAGGGGATTGACGACGTTGAGATGCTGAGAAGGTTGAGATTGAGGGTTCGGATTTGGGAGAGGGAGAGGAGAGAGTTGATCCGAGAGGGCATTGAGTCGGTCTGTGAGAAGGAGCAAGGTCAGCGACGAGGAAGAGAAACAGACGAGGAGGGAACGACGAGCTCACCTTTCTCTCGCAAAACAGGAGGCGCAGGGTCTCCAGCGAGTTGATCTCGACGGTCGAGCCGTAGAGGACTGCTGATGTCGAGAACAGGAAGTCGTAGGACACCTGTCCGAGAGTGGCGAGGGACGAGGGATCCGAAGCTTCGAAGATAAGAGCGAGGACGTCCCAAGGCAAGCGAGGTCGAGGTCGAGGAGGCTGAGGCGGAAGCTGAAGAACGGACGAGCAGAAGCAGGAAGTCAGTCATTTCGGTCGTTCGAGGTCTTCATGTCAGGCGCACGTACTTCTACCATGCGATGACGATTCCAGAAGGTGATAAAGCTGGAAGAGCGGCGACGCAGGGCTGTGATAAGAAGGGAAGGAGGACGAAGAGCGAGGTGAGCTTCGCTGTTCCTTCGTCAAACAGATCCATCCTCCCCTCGTACTTCCTCGAGCACCACGACCAGACGAGCTCACCTCTGTAGTCCGTTTAGGATACGAAGAAGACCGAAACCTCTACGGAAGGCTTATGAAACCGCTGGAACACACGAAGGAAGGAACGAGAGGTGAGCTTCATCTCCTTCCCTCTTCTCACTCGTCCATCCATCGTTCCCCCTTCTGCGCCAAAGAGCTCACCTTTTGATCCAGGTCTATGAGATGATCCGTGAGCTGTGAGAGCGATTCCGTTGGGTTCGTGAAGAAAAGAAGAGAAGAAAGCGAGAAAGGACGACTGTTGTGGGTGCGAACGAACGAGCTCGACGAGGCGATCCTCGGGTTGGGTTTCGAGATCTCCATGGCGACGAGTCAGCTTCGTCGGGCAACGAGTCTCTTTCTTTCGTCGATCTCAGAATAGCTCCGGTCAAGGGCTCTCTGGTCATGAGCTTGAATTTTTGAGCGCGACGTGAAGAGAGAAGCGACTAGTCTGCGGAACTCTCGCGATGCTTTGCCCTCCCGAGCTCACTCTCGTCGTCGGCAGCGAGCTGGATGGAGCCAGAACTTCGGGGAAAACGGTGAGATATAGACAGAGTCCAGAAGGTATCGACAATGGTGAGTACCAAGAAGAGAGGGGATGCAAATGGAAGGAAGACGAGATTGAATGGCTCGACGCGACGTGTTGAGGAGAGATAACTTAGAGAAGAGGTATAGGAGAGGTGGAAGAGACGATCCAATGGGAGGCCGAAGATGATCTGAGGGTGTTCTTGATGCATTTGATGGGATCCTTCAGGAGGAGAACGAAGGTCGAAGGTCGAACGCGTCGAGGCTCATTCTGCGGACGAAGAGGACAAAATCGACAAAGAAGCTCAGTCAGAGGAAAATCGAAGACCGAGGACGAGCAACTCACCTTCTCCCTCAACGACGACCTCGAACGTCGTCGCTCTGCCAGCATTGAGACGCGCGATAACGGTCTCGACCAGGTTCTTCTCCTCCTCCGACTCGACGACGACCACAATCGACTTCTCCTGCATCCCTCCCGCGTTCAAGGTCCAGTAGATTGTCGTACCAAGGGTAGGCGCGAGAGCTGAAAGGGTTTGATGTGGACCGCCGAGCAAGGAGTTGAGATGGAGTCGGACGACGCGTCTTGTCGCGCGGAGGGGAGGTGGGAGTCCGACGACGTGGTTGTCTCCTCTTGAGCGACTCGACGGGATGACTCCTTTTAGCTCAACGACCTGTGTACGATCCCATTCGACGAGGACTGGAAGGAGGCCCATTCCGAACTGTGACGAGTCTCGGAGGGGACGGTTGATGATGTTGCTGTTGAAGCGGCGAGGGTTGAGCAGAGGGAAGAAGGAACGGTGGAAGGAGCTGAGGATGTTGATTCGGTCGTATCGGAGGGTGAGGTTGAGGACTTCGAGGGGGAGGGGTTCCAGGTTGGGAAGTCGGGAGGGGGAGGAGTAGCTCTTGGTGAGGAGTCTGGGGAGAGCCGTTGGGGAGGCGAAGTCGAGGGTGAGGGTTTGGATTTGGGAGAGGGAGAGGAGGGTGTTGATACGAGGAGATCCGGCGTCCTGTGAGCCGAGCCAAGAGGTAGCAAGATCAGCCCGCCAAATTCGCATACGAGGGAGGAGAAGGAAGGAAGGAAGGAAGGAAGGAAGGAAGGAAGGACGGTCGAGCTCACCTCCCTCTCGCAAAACAACCGCTTCAATCCCTCGCTCGTCCGAATGACCACTTCTCCCTTGTAGAGCATCGGCGCTACCATATCCAGCAACTCATAGCACGACCCAGCGAGGGCAGCGAGAGCCGCAGGATCAGCCTCCTTGACGATAACAAGGACAACGTCCCAAGGCAAGCGAGGAGGGGGACGTCGAGGAGCGAGCTAAGTTGGTGAAAGAGGACATCGATGAGAGAGTCAGAAAGCGGGTTTCGGTGAAAGCCAAGAAGGGATCTCACCTCTGGCATCTTGTGTGAGCTCTGAAAGTTGGTTCAGAGAACGAGGGGAGATGGGGGATAGCTGAAGAAGAAGCAAAGAAAGGAAGGAAGGAGGTCAGCTCGAGCTCGAGCTCATTCCATCTCCCTCCCTTCTCTAAGTAATCTCTTCGTCGAGACCGCCCACTCAGCCGTCTCGCTGGCCCATAACGACACCACCACTACTCACTGACACAAGGTAGTGGGCTTCTAGATCCGTCCTGGCAAGCGCAGAAGTTCGTGGTCGTTGCTGGCGAATCGAACATGAAGGAAGGAAAGCAGACAGGTCCTGTTCCTTCGTTCGTCTCGCAAGGTCTCGCATGGCTCCTGCCTCCTCGTATCCATTGGTCCTCACGGTCTGCTCTTGAGCTCACCGAAGGAAACACCAGATATACTGTAGGCAAGGTGTAGAGGGTGGGAATCTGGGGTCTCGAAGCTTGAAGATGTCGGAAGGAGGACTGATCAAGTTGGGAGGGAGCTCGAGCGAACGAAGCTCGACGACGAGATGGGTGGAATTCAGAGGAGTTTGAAAGGTTCTCTGCGACTTCTCCGAGGAATTTCGTCCGCTTCGAGAGAAGACTATGTTTCCATCTGATCTCGATAAGGTCACTGTCAAAACGAGACGCGAGCGACGTGGGGAAGAAGTTCTCGACGCGTCAAGTCGTCGACGGAAAGTCAACCTCGTCTCCGGTCCGCCTCTGCGTTGGGTTCTTTCCGAGCAGGGTCGTAAGCATGAGATGTATCGTCAAGACTAGAGCGAAAGAGAGCGACAAAAATGGTCGAACTAACGATTGCAAGTAGATAGAGAGAGAAAAAGCAAACCACGACGCGACGACTGCTAGCTCGTCGTCTCCTCTACTAGTTCCCACCCGTCCCAGCAGGCATCATTCCATCGAATGAGCCCACAGGAAGCATGACGATGCTCTTGGTCGGATCCGGGGCATCCTCTCGAGCGAGAATCGTGGACAGCTCTCCCTCCTCGAAGACCTCCAGCCGCTCCTTCTTTCCGTCCGAAAACGAGGTAATGAGATCTATCCGAATTGGCTTTCCTGCGTCACAGCGGGTGAGGCAACCGGACAAAGCGAGAGCTCCGTTATCGAAGAGGGGAACCGTGGAAGCGCCGACTGCTTGGAAGAGTTTGAGGCGCGTCCAACGAGGGAGGAAGGACAGCGCGTTCTCGTCGATGAGAAGGACGGTCGGGGTAGCGTGCGTTCTCCCTCTGAAGTTGACGATAGATACGACGACGGGATCCAGATGAGTGAGGAGAGGGGACCAGTCCACGACGGTAATGGAGGAGTTGGTATGGACCGAGACGGAGAACAAGGCCGAGGCGATGGGAGTCGACCCCGCCGTCGGAAGAGAGAGGAAGTGGGTGGCGTCGAAGTCAAGCGTGGCGAAAGAGATGCTACGTGGGAGGAGGAGGGAAGAGATTCGGGTCGAGGGAGGGGTGAGGTTGGAGATCTTCCCGACGGAGAGAAGATGGGGGAACGGAATCAGCAGAGTTAAAGGAGCGAGGCGAGGAGGCTCGTCGAAGAAGACTCACTCTGGGACCAATGCAGCGAGCAGCCGTGCTCGAAGTGAGACTTGATCGCTCGACGTAAACGAGGGCTGATGCAAGCTCCAGGATCCTGAAAGAGACCCTGCAGAGGGCGAGATGATTCGGAAGGTCGAGGAGGGAGGCGATGGAGTTGAAGAGCTCGACGGGGATCGAGTCAAGGGAGGGAGGTGGTTTGGAGCGAGCGACGACTTGATCGGAAGTTCGTCTGTACTTCTCCTGTGAGATTGAAGACGGTGCGAGAGTCAAGTCAGGCTGAAGAACGAGTAGAGGGCGAAGAGAGGAGGGAGAGAGCGCGACTCACCTCCGACCAAGTCCATCGACCTTTCCCTCCCTCGCCCTCCCTTCTCCCAGCCTCCCAAACCCAGTGACTTCCAAATGCCCTCGACATCTCCTCCATGGTCTTGATTGTCTCCTCCCTGCTTCGCTTGAGCTCCTCGTTCTCGGCTGAGAGCTGAGCGATGGAGGAGGAGTGAGCTTCGAGTTGGGTGGAGTGAACTCCGACTTGAGCTTTGAGAGCTTCGTTCTCGGATGAGAGACGACCGACGAGGGAGAAGAGCTGAGCGATTTGAGTAGCCATCGACGAAATTAGTTGGTCGTTTGAAAGAGCTGGCGAGGGTGGGTGAAGATTGGAGGAAGAGGAGGAGGAAGGGAAGAGGGAGGGAGGAGCAGGAAGGGTGTTGTTAAGCTCGACGTTGGGATCGTCGCTGATCCCCTCCGATCCTTGAGTTGCTGCTTGTTCGAAGGACATGGCCGGGAGAGACTCGAGATGAAGTGGAAGAGAAAGGGAAGAACACGAGAAGCGAGGTCGTGGTCTATGGGAGAACACGAATCGAGTGACAGAAAGAGAGAAAGGGGCAAGGTTTCGCAGGACCTTCCTTCCTTCCCTCAACACGCTCCTCCTCCCCTCCTTCCTCTCAGCCAAATCTCCCTTCTCTGACTCAACTGGCTCTATCCCCTCTTTCAGGATGGCTCCTCAAGCCTACGCTCTCCTCCCTACCTCGTTGCTGCACGAGCGTCGTCCAAAAGCACTCGCTCTCCTCCGGACGGTGAGCTCGTCGGCTCGAGCGAAACCCCTTCAGACCGTTTTCATGAGCCTAGCGATCATCTTCATGCTCCATTACTTCTCCATCATGGGAAATACGCTCGTAGGGAAGGTCGGAGGAGGTAGTCGAGGAACGGCGGGGGTTGGGGAGTGGTGGGAAGCTCAAGGGAGCAACGGGACCAAGTGGGTTGACCTTGAGGAGGAGAGCAGTGAGTCCGGCTTCTCTCTTGGAAGCTGAGCTTGATCGTCGGGTTGTATGCTCTAGGGGTTACTATAGAGGCTGAGGAAGACTCTGTTAGCTCTCTGAGCCGGAGCTCATCGAAGGAGAGCTGGGATGGAGGGAGGAAGCTGCGAAGCTGCGTCGAAGGGGGAGCGAAGCTCGCGAACTGGAAGCTGACCTCCCTTCTTCTTCTCTTGCTTTCTGGCAGGTTCTCCTCCAATACCGATAGCTCTCGGAGGTCACTTCAAGGATCTCAACCCAGTTCGAACGGTCCAGCACTTCCTACATCTCGCAGAAAACGAGATCGCAGCTCGAAAGCTCAACACGTGCAACGGTCAGATGGGTTTCCCGATGGCTCTGTGAGTTTTTGCTGCTTCGAAGCGAGCTTGAGGGTATCTTTTATGGTTGCTGATATATACTGCTCGCTCTGTTTGACTCTCAGAGCCTACAACTCCACGACTCTCGACTTCTGCACTCCTCAAACCTCCTCGTCCTCCTCGATCTCCTGCATGCACAACTACTACTCTTCCTCGATCAAGTGGTGGCCCTACCCTACAGCCTACTGCTTCTCTTCGTCCCTCACCGCCTACGCCGACAAGGGACATCGCTTCAGGACGAGGAGTTGCGAGTTGACGGAGCAGGGAGAGATGCTGCGAGGGGACATGACCGGCGAGGGTTTTTTGGGTTCGGAGGTGGTGATGGACGAGTCGGAGACGGGGTGTAAGGGTGGGAAGGTAGATCACACGGTTTTGGTGATAGGGCGGCAAGATCAGGTGAGTCGGGAGAGCGGAAAAAGGCCGAAGAGAGGCTGTTCGCTGACTTCGACGCGTCTTGCCTTTCAATTCGTGTTGCAGTGGAATCCAGTGAGTCTGCCTTCCGTCATCCTCTCTCGGTAGATCTCAATCTCACTGGCCGTTTTCTTCCCTCCCCAGTTCCACGTCGCCGAAGATCTCGTCACGACCTTCCTCGCTCTCGTCCTCGCGTCGCTGGAGGATCCGTCCCTCGGTCATGAAGGAGCTCGACTTCAGGTCGTTTTCAAGGACGATTACGAGCTCGAGAAAAACCACTTCACGTCTCTCTGGGATCGAATCGGAGCCTACCCTCCTCGTCGTTTATCGCTCGACCCTTTCCAAGATCAGACTTGTCGTTCGTCCTCTTTCCCTCCCTCCCTCCGCGTCTTGTTCTCTCGTTTGACTCTCTCCCTTCCTTCGTCTTTTCTCAGTTTCCAAAGCCATCCACTCTATCGGCGCTGGGGCGTCTCTTCTTTCAGCCACGGGAGTCGGGAAATCGTTTGTCGCGTCCCTCCCCGTCCTCGTCTTCTCCTGTCCGTTCGCTGATTTCCCGTCCTTCGCATCTTCGTTCGCTCAACCAGCTACTCCTGCGCCGCCTCCCTAACCTGGGGATCCTCCCACTACTACCGCCACCTCTTCGGTCTCTCTCCCAACCCACCACCCTCTCGAACAGGCTCTCCTCGAACGCGTCGACCCATCAACGTCCTTTGGCTTTCGAGAGCTCAGATGTTCGTGGCGCATCCTCCCTTTCCCTCCCTTCCCTCTTTCCTTTCCTCCCGTCTCTCCTTCCCTCCCTCTCACTCTCTAACCCTCCCTTTCATTCCCTTCGCTCTCACAGGGAAGCCAAAGCCAAATCTGCCGCCGACTGGTCCTCCTGGCGCGAAACCCGTCACATCGAGAACGAGCCCGAGCTCGTCGACCGGATTCGACGTGGTCTGAAGGAGCTGTGCGAGGAGAAGGGCGAGAAGGGGGGGACGAGGTGTGGGTTTTATGATTCGGAGGAGGAGCCGGAACGGTGGGGTGTTGGGGAGGAGGATCTGGGGAGGAGGGAGGTTAGGTTTGGGACTATTGGTGAGTTCAGTCGCGACGTCGAGCGAGCGAACGAGGGAACGCGTTTCGTTTCCTTTCGCTCTTCTCCCCCTCTTTCGAGACGGCTGCTGATCTTGCTCTCCGTTTGATATATGACGTATCGCAGACCCAGTAGCTCACGCCCTCGATACTCAACTCGATTTCGTTGGACAGTGAGTCGTCGCGTTTACCTCTCCCCTCCCTCCCTCCCAAACTAACCCTCCTCTCCTCTTCCCTCTCCTCCCCTCCCCTGCTCTCCCCACCCACCCAACCCTCAACCCTCCCACCCCCCTCCCAACCCACCTTCACAGCACCACCATCCTCCTCTCCCTCCACGGCGGCGCTCTCGGTCTCTCGCTCTTCCTCCCTCCAGGGCACGCTTCCTTGTTCGAACTTCAAGCCGACAGTGTGACGGGGAACTTCCACTTCCACAACATGGCTGCCCAGATGGGACATCGGTACGAGGTCATCCAGCATGAGAAGGTGGTGGATGTGGAGGGGGTTTGGAGGAGGGTTAGGGAGAGGGTGGTGGGTGATTTGAGCGCGAGCTCTGGGTGAGGGGGTGAGGTGAGGAGGGGAGGGGTTGGGACGGTTGGGTTTGGGGGAGAGGAGGAAGGTGGTTTGGGTTTATGGACTTCATCTTTGTCGTCAGTTTCTCTATGTGCTTGCGCTTTTCTCGTTCGAAAGCGGCTCGCGCGAGTCTAGTCGAGTCGAGTCGACGCGTCTCGACCTCGCCCCTTCTTCATCCCTCTTCCTTCGCTCTTTCAGATCAAGAAGGAGTTCGAGGCAGCACTTCTTCATATAAGCAACCGAACCGAGCGCACACATCTGGGGAACGAAGACCAAGCCAAAAGAAAGACGAAAGACGAAAAACGAACCGAACCACGAACGCACGACACACGAAGGCAAAAAGAACAGACAAAGCAAAGCGCAAGACGAGCCAGAAGGGAGAGAGAGAAAAGACGAAGAACGAGAAGTATGTAAGGAACGCCACTACTTAAAGGGATTCCCTAAGCAAAAGAAACGAGAGCGAGACGGGCGAGGGTGGGGAGGGTGGAGTTGATTCGAGTCGAGGGGAGGGTGGGTTGGAACGAGGTATAACGAGAGATGGAGATGGATGTTTGAGGACGAGATGGAGGAGATGGGTGTATGGAGACGAGTCAATAAAAAGACGAGGCGCGCAAAGGTATAACGAGAGAGGGGGCAACAGAGACGAGACGGAGAGGGACGAGAGGGAAAACAGAGGGAGAAGACGAAAGACGAAACCGAACCGGACCAAAAACGAACGAGAAAAAAAGCGAACCGAACCGAACAAGAGTAAGATTAAGAGTCCATGTGGGTTTGATCTACCAACTACTAGCCGCCTCCGGAACCACGAAACTCAACATCCCTCCCTCCTCAAACTGCTCGAACATCTGATCGACCATGAACGTACTCTCCCCGCCGTTGCCGTTCAGAGGAAGATACCCGTTGATCGCTCCCGCCGGCGTCGGCATCCCTCCTCCACCCAGATCCTCTCCCATGAGGAGGTGCGAGTAATCGTACGCTCCCACCTCCTCGACTCCTCCCTCTCGTCGCGTCTCATCGATCAACTCTCCCCACCCTCCTTGTTGCTGAGCTTGTTCCCCACCCGTAGCGACGACGGGGCTGGACGAGTCCATGGCAGGGAGGACGACGTACCAAGGGGGTTCGACGAGGAGGGTGTAGTTGTGGTGCGAGGAGGAGGAGTGGTGATGGAGGTGGTCGGAGGGCAAGGGGGTGATGAAGGAGAGACCTTCGGAGGGGACGGCTGGTGCTCGAGCGAAGGTTTCGTAGGAGGAGAGAGGGTCGACGGAGGCGATGTCCCAGAGGTTTTTGAGGAGCTCGACAGGAGCGGGGGGGTAGGAGGAGGGGTGGAGGGGAGGGGGTTGGAGAGGGAGGGAGTGTTGGGATGAGGAGGAAGGGTACTGGTGGTGGGATTGGGAGTGGTGAGGGTGGTGGGAGGAGTGGTGAGAAGGTTGTTGAGACGCGTAGTAGTCTTGCGACGAGGAAGAGGAGGAGTAGGGAGGGTAGGTGGGCGAGTTGTTGGAAGAGGGATGGTAGGACGACGACGACGAGTAGGATGGCTGTTGCTCGTTGGAGTAGTGACGTTGAGGCTGGGAGTGAGAGGAGTAGGAGTGTTGAGAGGAAGGGTGGGAAGCGCGAGGGTTGGGCGAGAGGGAAGAGGGAGGTTGGACGTTGTAGGTGAACGAGAAGCTCTGGAATCCCTCCATCCCCTGCCTCGCCTCCGCTCCTCCGCTACCCGTCTCCATATCCTCGACGTCGTCCACCGGCTCCATCGAGACCAAACCCATCTGCTGCTGCATCTCCAACTCCCTATCCTCCCTCTCCCTCTGCTCCTGCAACTCCAGCCTTCTCCTCGTCGCAGCCGCCGACGACTTGGCTCCTCCTTTCTTGATGTTGAGAGCGGCGAGCTTGACGGGGAGCTTCTTGACAAGCTGAGGGGAGGAGGAAGCTCGAAGGATGGCGTTCTCCTTTCTCTGCTGGATGGTTCGTTTGGTGATGCGAGAAGGATTGGGAGGAGGCAGACCGGAGAGTTTGGCGATTCGATTGTCCTCGTGGATTCCACGCTTCGAGCGCTTCTTCCTGTTTCGTCGATTTTGGAACTGAGAGGGAGGGACGAGCGAGGGAAGAGAAAGGAAGCGATGGGTGAAAGGGAGGGAGGAGGATGAAAGGGAAAAGAGGAGGAGCGAGTTAGCATCAAAGGGAAACCGGAGGCAGGCGCGCGCGAGAGTCGATTCGATCGCGAGAGAGAAGGTCGAGAGAAGGGAGGAAGACGACTCACCCATACACGAGTCTGCTTGTAGTCCATTCCGATGTGCTCAGCGATAACTCTCAGCTCGGCGATGTTGGGGTAGGATTCGACGAGGTAGATCTGAGAGAGCGAGGAAGGAGAAGGGAAGGGAAGGAAGGGAAGGGCGAACGTGGAGGAGGTCAGCTTCGTCTCTTCGACTTTGGACCGAGCTCATCAAAGGGAAAAAGAAGCGGAAAAGCGAGAGGAGTGATGAGACGTACCTTGCGAAGGACTTCAACCGATTTCTGATAGGAGATAACGAGATGAGAAGTCAGAAATCCGAGACGAGAACAAAGGGAAGCTAAGGGAGGAGGATGGGGACGTACCTTTGCGAACCCTTTGCGAGTCGAGTGTCGATACTGCTGCTGTCGTTTCTGGACCTGGTTGAAGTGGCGACGACGACGAGAGACCTGCTTCAGGACAGACTGCTCCAGATGATGAAGTTGCTGCTGGTATCGCGTCTGGAACATCCGTAGAACGGACGAGTCCTGGCCAAGGAGGAAAGAGCTCTGCTCCTCGGCGGGAAGACAAGAAGCGATCCCGCCTCGTCGAAGTTTGACCGTCATCTCGTCGTACGCAGAGAGGATAGCATTCCGTGCTTGCGATGCATGCTTGATGTAGTCCTCGGAGAGCAAAGACGAGAGCGCTGGTGCAACTCCAAGCTGCAGGAGAGGGCGGACGATGTCGTGAGGGGGTGCAAGGTGGAGAGGAGGTATGGGAGGGAGGGACGATGGCGAGGGGGATGAACGAGGCTGAGGTGGTCCGACGGTTTCTTTGAGCTGACGAGCGAGACTCAAGATGTTGCTGAGAGAGGACATGGTGGTGGTTTGGGAGAAGAAGGAGGAGGCAGCGAAGGGCTTGTTTCTGCGCCTCCCTTCGCCCATCGCTCCCTTTGACACTCAGGGGAAGCGATGAAACCGCGCCTTTGTTCGACTGCTCCCTCTGCCCTCAACCACCACCTAGAAATGTCCATCACAGAGCGTCTACTAGGATCAGTCGCCGCCTTTCTTGTCGCCGCCAAAAACGACTCTGTCGATGCTTTCAACAAGGATTTTGGAGCCCTCTTCGAGGACATGGAGGCTTTGAGCAGGGTGGGGAAGCTTTCCCTCGAAGACCAGCGACTGGGAGCTCAGATTTCTGCAACCCTGGAGAAACTGGCATCAAGCTTCGACGAGCTGGACACGTCTACGTCCAACAGTTCTACGACGTTCGGCGCTCAGGTCGACGCTGCTCTTGCCGGAGAAGACGATTGCTCTGGTTCGTCTCGCTCCTCCCTTTCATCCCATCCCATCTCGTCTTCCCTTCCCTGACCTCCTTCCCTTGTTCCTACAGCCTCCTGCTCTCAACCTCACTCCCACTCCACTGGTCCCATCCAACGCTCTCCTACTCCCACCTCTCCTCCTACCCACCTCCATCCTCACTCTCGGTCCCACCACTCGAACGACTCGGGTTCAGAAGGCGACTCAGACTCGGACAACTCCCCAAAGAACAACAACAACAAGAAGACAGGGCCAGAGAACCCGGCCAACTTCAGACATCTTCGAGACTGGTTCCTCGCAGTGAGTACTATAGAATCGCGGGAGGGAGGTGGAGGAAGAGCTTCCCTTTGTTCGAAGATGAGCTCGACCTTCTCCGACTCTCGAGCGAGCTGACCCTTTCTTCCCCTCTCCTTCCTCCTTCCTCGGTCGTTTTCGTCTCTCTTCAGAACATGGCTCATCCCTTCCCTACCTCGGTTCAGAAGAAGGAACTCGCCGCTGCGAAGGGTCTTCCTTTGAACTCGATCAACCTCTGGTGAGTCTCGCGTTTCATGTTCTCGACTCCTCCCTCGTCCTCTTCTCTTTCGTCGGAGGATGGAGGAAGAAAGGGCTCTCGAACCTCCCTCCTCTCGCCCAGATGAGCTGACCCTCGTTCTTTTGTTCTCTCCTCGTAGGTTTACAAACATGCGCCGCAGATCTGTACGTATACCTGTCTCTCCTTCGAGCTTGAGTTTGGTCGTTTGCCTTCGCGAGCTCGCTCTTCCCTCCCTTCCCCTCCTCGCTCGTTCCTCTTTTTCGCCACGCCTCTTTCTCCCGAACTCTTTCTCGCTCGCTGAGACAAGCAACGTACTGACTCTCCCTTTCTTCCCGTTGCTTCGCTCGTATACAGGGATGGACAGCCGCTCAACAAAAGTTCGCTTCGTCCGATTCGAAACTCATGGTCTCGCTCGTCACCAACTTCTCGGACCCCACCACTCAGGCGACGATGCCCGCCGACGTCGTGGAGGAGCTCAACAGGACCCAAGGATACATCGACGAGCGAGGTCAGGAGCGAGTTCGAGACTACATGATCACCGTCATCGAGGACGGACTCGAGGCTGGGAAGCACGTTCCGGACGACGAGTGGGACGAGGATGAGGACGGAGGAGACGACGGAGAGGGAGAGGATGGGCAGGGAGAGGAGGACGACGAGGAGGAGGAGCCTGAGGAGTTCAAGGTCTACGAGGGAGCAGGAGGAGAGTGGGAGAGCGGAGGGTTGAAGAGGAAGGCGTCTGGGGAGTTCGACGAATTGGACGAGGAGGACGACGTCGACGCGTCTCTCGGTCTCGGAGGACGAGGATCGAAGCGAGGTCGAGTCGAAGGCGGGTCCTTCCTCCCCTCTTCCCTTCAGTCAGCAGCCGATACCATCAGGAAATCTTCCAACAACTCCACCTCCACCTCCGCGTCGTTCGCCTTCTCGGAGGAAGCCCTCACTCCCCTCTCCTCGTGCGACGGTCACTCGCCCGAGAATCACGTCTCCCCAGTCGAGGAATCTCCCTACGCTCATCCCATCATCACCCAACAACCTCAGCAACTCGGCCACTCCTCGAGGATCATCGCTCCCATCCGTCGAACGTCCAACTCGAGAGGAATCGCCGTCGCAGAGCAGCCCGACTGGTCGTCGACTGGCTCCCCTCAACTTCAGCACCAGCAGCAACAGCAGCACGTCCGCTCCTCGTCGGCTTCGTCGTCCCTCAGGATCGTCTTAGGAGGATCAGGCTCGAGCGGTGCTCCTCTCCCTCCCACGCCCGAGGACCTCGACTTCGGACATCAAGTCTCTCCGACGCGACGAACTTCAGCTCGACGCGACGACGAGTTCTCCTACGACCGCTACCAACCTCCTCCTCCCCAGCAACACCATTCCTACTACTCCGCTGGTCCCTCCTCTCACCCTCGTCACGCTTCGGATTCCTCCTCCTCCTACGACGCCTACCCTCCTCAGCAGACCTACTCCTCCCAACCTCGTCTCCAACCTCCTCACCACCAACCTCCCTACCAACCCTACGCCTCCTCCTCGGCGTCCTCTTCGATGTACCAGCAGACCTACCTTCCTCAGCAGTACTACGACGACGAACGAGATCGCTACTCCCAACAACCCTACCCTCCTCCTCATCACCCCAACGACGCGTCCTCCTCCTCCTCGAACTCGAACTACTACTCCCACCCTCCTCCTCCCTCCTCGGCTCGCTACCCTTCTTCCTCTCGACATCAGCAACCTCTCTACAACCACCAACCCCTCCAACACAACCCTCACTCCGAAACCATCCCCTCCATCTCGCGTCCAAAGAAGAAACGAGCCGTCACTCAACCTCAACCTCAACCCTCTCACGCTGCCCACCCCAACTCCTCTTCGCAGCGTTCGCTCTCCTACAACGGAGTAAACGGAAACGGGAATCACTCTGTCCTCTCCCCACCCATCGGGTTCACAGACCAGAACGCAACCTACTTCGATCAGGGAGCGACGGGTGGAAGAGGGATCCCGACGCATGCTCCTCCCCCTCCGGCTTACCAACACCAACAAACTCAAGCTCAACCCCAACCCCAACCCGAGAGGACTTCGATGTCCCACGCGAGGAAGGATTCAAGTGGGAGCCTTGGGTCTTCGCTCTCGAACGAGAGTGGGGACGAGATGGCGGCGAGACAGAAGAGGGAGGTTTTCATGGCGAAGAAGGAGAGGCTGAGGTTGGAACGGGAGGAGTTGGATAGGGAGGCGAGGGAGTTGGGGTTTGAGGCGTAGAGGCGTGGAGCTGGATCTGTACCTTATTAAACCTGGTCGTACTTTGCTTCCGGACTCTTTCTCTTCGTTTTTGCTCGTCCTCTCCCGTCTCGCTCTTACTCTCTGCTACTTTGCTTCGTTCTCCTCTCTCTCTTTGCTTTACTTTGGACTCTTTCCCTCTTCGCTTTCGCTCGACTCTCTCCTTCTTCTGCTACTTTGCTTTCGTTCGTTCTCGTCTCGTCGTGCTTTCAGTTCTCGGCTCTTTATCTTCTCTAGACTCGACTCGACTCGGATTCTGCTATGTCTGTGTTTCTCTGATCTGGTTCGTGTGGTTGGTTGGGAAAGGATGGGAGGGAGAGAGGGGAAAGAAGGGGGGAGAGGGAGAGGAGGGAGAGGGAGGGAGAGAGGAGGGAGAGGGAGGAGGACGCGTCGTGGACGACCGAATCGACTCCTCGCACAAGATCAGCCCCTCGACAGCACCGAGAAGATACGGCTCGAGTTGGAGAAACTTCACCTCTCCACCCGAAACCTGAGCAAAAGAAAAACGCAGCAAGCGAAGACGAGGGTCGTCAGGCGCGAGGGAGGACGCGTCGAGTCAGCCGCGATCGCTTCGCTTCGTCTCTTCTATTATCGTCGTTGAAGAAAGAAGCGCTTTGGCAAGTTTCTGAAGCCTCGATGTGTCGCTCGGAAGATGATAGAAGACCAGGAGAGAGCGCTCGTCTCGTCGCGATCGCCTCAGTCGTGTACTTAACCAAACAATGTTCAAAGATCGTCGTTTTTGCTCGGGTGGGCTTTGTTCGAAACCAAGCTGTGGAATCAACCTCCACACGACAGAGACGATGTTGCGAATTGAGTGCTCGGCTTTCGATCACCCCAGAAGCTAATATCGCAAGGCTGATGTTGCCTTGAACATCGTTTCGTCGTTCTTAGCCAGTCTTGCCGAAATCCGCTCGACTCGCTGCCTACTTCTCTCTTCTCTCCTTCCAACCCCAACCACATATATCGCTCTCCCCTCCCTCTGTCTCTACGCTATGGCTTCGCGCAACACCTCTTCCTCCTGCCTCGACCTCCGAGACGCGTCGTGTTTCGAGCTCGGTGAGTTTGTTTCCTTCTCTTCCTCCTCATCGCAGGAGATCTGACTCCTCCCTTCAGATCACGACATCCAGCAGTGCTGCATCTCGCACTGGAGGGGCCCTATGGTCCCTTGCACTACTTTCACTGCTCGGTGAGTCGTCGAGATCTCGAACCAAGGACGTCGACGTGACGTGGGAGTCACTTGAAGCTCACCTGACTGCTCGCCCTCCTCTCCCCTTTCTTCCTCGTCTCCTGAAGATTCCTCGCCTTGCATATCTACTCCCCGGAAGGCAGCTTGAGCTCAACCTCCAGCGGAGAAGAGGAAGAGGAGGAGGAGGAGGTCGAGCGACGTAAGCTCGACGCAGCGGAAGGTTTACTGGCGCTCAGCAGGCAGCGAATCCGCCTTCGCAAGACACTCCAAGCTTTTCGGAGTATCAAACTATCGTCTCCGTCATCTCATCTTGAGCACAGAGCACAGATGTCGAAGGAGGAACAGGCAAGTCCCGGAGTCGTCTTCATCTCGCACCCCCGAGTTTCTTCTTTCTCGTGAGGCTGATTGACCACCTTACTGTACCTGTTTCTTCACTTGCTCGTAGAGAGCACAGATCCTGATTTGGGTACTCGCAGCACCCTTCACCTACATCGAAGTCAAACTTGAGGAGAAAGACGGTCAGTTCAGCTTTGAGTCGCGCGTCAGGCGGCGTCTCGTCTCTTGCGTCGTCGTCGTCGCTCACTTTGCTTCTCGTCTTCTCAGCCACCCTGTCGTCCCTCCAGAGGGCCATCGAACTGCAGGTTGGATGGTCATGTGAAGCGTTCGTTATCTCGGGAACTCGCTTGGAAGTCGCCATCGCAGGATGGGTTCCGCTTCGCTCGCCTTTGCTTTTTGATCACTCCCCCATCGAGAGCTGTCGTTCGTGATGATGCCGTCGCAGGGTTTTGATACTGGAAGTCATGCTATGATGGTTCTGCTTCGGCGATCTGTACTCAAGGAAGAGAGGCTCCAACTTCAAGAGCGAACGAAATCGAACTCGACGGCGACGCGACGCGTCGAGGTTTTCGCCTCCTTCCCTACATCTCCTCGAAAGTAGAGCCATTTCGGTCAATCCATAAGCGACGCCCGATCTACTAGACTCATTCGACGACTATCTATCCATCATCCTCCCAGGGGAGGTGGAGATGGATTTGGTTCTGGAGTTCAAGGACGGGAGGGAGGAGAAGACGATTCCTATCGAGAAGGAAGACTTGATTAATTGGGATCTCGAGGTCTCAACCTCCAAGTTATCGTGCGTCCTTTTCCGAGCGAGGGTGGTGGGGGAAGACGGAGCGATGGAGGAGGACGCGTCGATCGAGTAGTTTGCGCACCCTCACCGTAGAGGACCTGTTCTTGCTTTCGCTTCTATACCGCTTCGTTGGAACGATACTGGACTACGAGACGCTGCTCAGCTACCTCCGGAGAAAGGAGAAGAAAGACGGAAGCGATCTTGACGCGTCTTCTCGTTTCGGTTCGAACGTTTCTCGAGCGACGAGCAAGGAAGATTCATCCTCGAAATCATAACAAAGAAGCGAACGAACGAAGGAATGAACGGTAAAAACAACATCGAAACCAAACGCCCGAAAAGATCCAGACTATCTAATCGTACCCCGCTCCAGACCGACTCTTCGACTTCTTCGTTTTGAAGTGTTTCTTCGTCGCCTTCCCACTCTCCCTCCTCTCCTCCAACGCCTTCACCTCCGCCAACCTCGCCGCCCTATCCGCCGCCAAAGGCAATCCATCGTCTCCAATCTGGTTCTGAACAGGGTACATCCTAGGTCTCGAGAACCCTTCCGATCCCTCGATGCTCGCCGTCGTTCCCTTCGTCCTCGGTCGTCCCTCAAGTCGAGTATCGTCCTCCTTGAAGAAGACTCCGTCGATGTTCCTCGAGATGTTGGACATGGGTTGCGAAGGTCTGTTGTCGGCCTTTCCGGGGATGGAGGAGAAGATTCGTTGCTGCTCCTTGGTGGTTCCGGGAGCGATGTCGAGAAGGTTTCCAGCGTCGTCGTGGGTGGGGAGGGGAGCGAGTTCGGGAGCGGCCTTGACGAAGGTGTCGGCCTTTCCTCCGACTCGGGTGGTAGGAGCCTTCTTCTTGCCGATGTACTGGAGGAGAGCGGCTTCGCGAGACTCGGCGTTGAAGTCGTTAGCGTCGACGCCGGGAGGAGGGTGGCAGTAGAGGAGTTTGGCGTTGACGTAGTCTTTGAGGACGTATCGAGCCGCTCGAGAGGTATCGGGAAGACCGAAGGAGGCTCGGGTGAATCCTCGGGCGACTGGAGAGAGAGAAAGACGAAGAAGAAGGGAGTCAGCGAGGTGGTTTCTCGAGAGAAAGACGAGACGAGACGCGACGCGACGAGAGCAACTCACTGGCATAACTCGACAAGAAGTCCTCCGACCCAACCTTTCCAGTTCCTCCATCCTCGATCTCCCTAACCTCTATCCGAATCGCATACGTTCCCTCCAACACCTCCCTCGGCACCCTCCTGCAAACCAACTCCATCGGCGCGGTGTACTCCTTCATCTGATCGATGGGCAGCACTCCGTCGCAGACCAGCTCGGCCTTGGAGGTGGCGAACTGAGGGAAGACAAGTCCTGGGCAATCGCAAAGGGTGATCTCCTCCGTGAAGATGAGCGTTTGGAAGTGCTTCGTCTTTCCTGGAGTGGCTGAGACAGAGACTCGCTTTCCACCGAGGAGGGCGTTGATGGTCGACGACTTTCCGACGTTGGGGTATCCGACGAGACCGACGACGAGCTTCGAGGGACGACGAGGTTGGAATTGGGTGACGAAGTCTGAGGGAGAAGAGCGAGAAGGAGAGGAGTCAGCGAGAGTCGAGACGAGAAAGGGAGAGGGAGGAAGACGAAAGCTCACCGTTGAGATCGGGCGACTCGGTCAAGAACAGCTCCTCCAGCTCCAGCACTCCCAACACCCTCGTCCTCTCCTGGTAACCCTCGACAGCCCTCTGCTCATCAGGTTTCGGCTCCCACTTGGCTGCCTCCTCCTCCTTCGAAGGGTTGATCTCTCCGACTCCGTGGATTCCTCCGACGGGTCGCGAAACCTGAGCGTCCTCCTCGTCCGACTCCTCCTCCTCCTCCGATTCCTCGTCCGACGATGGAGCCTCCTCAGCGAGTCGAGCGGCTTCGGCGGCGGCAGCGGCCTCAAGCTGAAGTTGGGAAGCGTTGAGAGCCGAGAAGAAGGCGTATCGAAGGCCTTTCGAGTCGAAGTGGTCGGCCCATTGACGTCTGCGAATCGAGAAGAACGCGACGAGAGATGAGCATCAGCTCTTCCTCTCCTCTTCAAACCCATCCCCGGACCGCTAAGAAGAGATGTGAGACGTACCTCTGCTCCAGCGTCAGCAAATCAGCCTTGTTGATGAGCAACAGCGTCCTCCTCTTTCCTCCCTCGAGGTTTCCCTCAGCTCCCTTTCCAACAGCCCTTCCCTCGACGTCCAAACTCGACACGTAGTCCTCGAGATCTCCACACCTGAACCCTTCGGGATTACGTCCATCGACGATCTGCACGACGAGATGCGATCGCTCGAGGACTCTCCAGAGTTGACGCCAGACCTCGAGATTTCGCTCGAAGGGCGTGAGGAGGAGGTTGTGGCTCTCGGAGAGACTAAGAGAGAAGGGTGGCGAGTAGAGTGATAGGGAGAGGTGTGGAGTGAGATGATGATGGTGAAGATGGGAAGGAGTGTTGGTCAGCGAGAGGCTCCTCGAAGTAGAGACTCGAGGTCAAGGTGGAAAGGAGAGGGAGGGAGGGAAGGGAAGAAGAAGCTCACTCAGCGAGACCTCGCCTCCAGTCCAAGAACGCATCCCTCTCACTTCGCTCCAACTCCCTAGCGGTCATTCCCTTGTCCCACACCGGTCGTCGAGGCACTCGGAGCTTATCTCGCCACTTCCCGTGAAGCTGGAGGGTGTCCTTCTCTTCCTGGGAGGAGAGGAGGTAAGGGTTGGGAGCGGAGGAGGGTCCAGAGTCGGGAGCGGTGATGATCTTGACGTTTTGTCGTTCTGGGAACGTAGAAGGAAACATGAAATTGTCAGCTTCATCGAGGGCTCAGATACGAGTATAAAGGAGGGAGAGACTGACCAGCAGTGAAGTCGGTAGCAGCGAGCTGAGCGGTGTTGAGGAACTCGTCCAAGTCTCCCTCGTGAGTGACAGACTTGAGGTGATCTCCGTCTTCTCGAGTGTGCTAGAAGAGAGTAGAAGAGTAGGTAAAAGTTAAGGTCAGCTCTTGTTGGCAGCTCAAAGGAGGGAAGGAAGGAAGGGAACGTACTGTGAGGTCGTCTGGCTCTTGAGCTGCGACCTTGATCTTGTTCTTGATGATGGCTCTTCCGAGACCGTTGTTGTCCTTACGAGATCGGGGAGGCTGCAAGAACGAAGATGAAGGGTCAGTCTAGGCTCCTATGCGAGAGAAAGAGTGCGAAACTTACCATGGTGGAGGAGGAAGGAGTGGTGGTTTGGCGGTGAGGTGAGCTCGACTCAAAATCGTCGAAATCCTCTCGTCGTCAGGGCGAGTCGAGTCGGCCTCTCCTACGGTTTTATAACACAAACTCGTGGGTCGTGAGAGAGTGTGAACTGGCCGATTCCTATAGACTCGCCTCTATCCGAAAGTTCTCCAAAAATGCGTCCGAAAAGGACTCCAGCTCTCCGACGAAGGCGGAGAAGCGAAAGTGAGCTCGGTCAAGCTCGAGCTCACCCATCTCCCTTCTTTTCCTCAACCCACGACTACCTCTCAGCGCTCAACGAGCTGCCCGCCAATCTCGTCCCACTCCCATCTTCTCTCTAGATGCGTTTATCTATCCCTCGGTTTTCGGCGGTCGCTTCTTCCTCCTCCACGTCGTCGAGACCTCTGAAGCTGGCCATCATCGGAGGAGGTCCTTCGGGTTTCTACGCCGCCTCCCGGCTCCTCTCTCAACTTCCTATAGACTCTCCACAAGGCAAGGACGTCGAGGTTCACGTCTACGAAAGGCTACCGACTCCTCATGGACTGGTGAGGTATGGAGTTGCTCCAGACCATCCAGAAGTTAAAGTGAGCTCGATTTCTCCTTCCTTCCATTCGCTCCTCCTTCTTCCTCCACCTCCTTCACGCTGAGCTTGATCGCTGATCCGTCGCTCTCGCTTGAATCTCCAGAACGTCCAACACAAGTTCGACTTGCTCGCGAACGATCCTCGCTTTCAGTTCTTCGGAAACGTCTCCATTGGAAGCCCACCACCATCTTCCCCCTCTCGTTCGACTTCGACTTCGACTTCCTCCTCCCCTTCACCCTACACTTACCCTCACTCTCTCCACATCCCCCTCTCGACCATCCTACCTTACTACACTCATCTGCTCCTCTCACACGGATCCTCCTCCTCAGCCTCCCTTCCCAACCTCCAAAACTCAGCGACCTCCCCTACCCCCCTCCAAAACGTCCACCCAGCTCTGGCCTTCGTCTCCTGGTACAACGGCCACCCAGCTCACTCCCACCTCTTCCCAGCTCTCGACAAGACCAAACACGTCACCATCATCGGACAAGGAAACGTCGCGCTCGATTGTGCTCGGATCTTACTCAAGGGAGCTGATGGGCTGAAGGGCACGGACGTCCCTGAGTCCGTTTTGGAGGTTTTGCGGTCCTCGAAGGTCGAGACAGTCGAGGTCGTAGGTCGACGAGGACCTGGTCAGGTTGCGTTCACGACGAAGGAGTTCAGGGAGATGATGGCTCTGGAAGGAGTCGCGTTCGAGCTGGGAGGAGGGGAGGAGTTGAGAGCTGAGGCTGAGAAGGAGGTTGCTAGGATCGGAGGGACCGAGGAGAGGATGAGGAAGAGGATCTTAGGGTTGATGGCGAAGGGGAGTACGTCCAAGGGAGAGAAGACCAAAACGTTCAAGCTCTCGTTCCTCCGGACACCACTTTCGTACAACCCTCCGTCGAGTTCGAGTCCACCTTCTCCCATCACCTCCATCACTTACGGGCTCAACAGACTCCTCGCTCCTCCCCTGCCGGTATCGACTGCGCCTCCTCATCAACCAGATCAGACTCCTCCGCCGACGCTGGCGATGCTGACGGGGGAGGAAATTGAAGTCGCGACGGACATGGTCATCGAGAGCGTGGGATATCGGTCTGAGGGGATTGAGGGTGCTGGGGACATGGTTCCGTTTGACGAGAGGAAGGGGAGAGTGAGGAACTTGGGTGGAAGGGTAGTCAACGCGGAAGGTCAACCTGTGAGTCGCGTCTCGTCTCCTCCCTTTCTCCTTCAACGCGTCGCTCAACGAACTGACCTGATCGTCGCGTTCCTCCTTCAGATTCCCAACACCTACACCTCAGGCTGGGCCTCCCGAGGACCCGTCGGAGTGATCGCTTCGACGATGTACGACTCCTACTCCACCATCGACCTCCTCCTCTCCGACTTCACTTCCACCACCACCACCCAACCCGCCCTCTCCTCCTCCTCAAAACGCATCGGAGGACTGAACCCCAGCCCCTCCCCAGGCGCACCTCCGGATATCGAAGCAGCGAAGGGTGCTGGAAGCGGTGGGAGTAGGGAGGGACGAGTGATAGATTACGAGGAGTGGAAGAGGATCGAAGAGACGGAGAGGGCGAAAGGGGAGGAGAAGGGGAAGACGGCGGAGAAGTTTGTGGATGTGGAGAGGATGCTGGAGGTCCTTACTTGATCGATATCCTTGCGAATCAGATCTCTGCGAGAAGGAAGAGAAGAGTCGCGTCGTTCTTCTAGAAGAAGCTCGCGTCGCGCCCTGGCGGGTCGAAGTCGGGGACCTCGATTTCTCGAAATGAGCTCGTTCCCTCTCCCTCTTCCTGGCTTTTCTGTCCCGAAAAACTGCTCGAAACGCGTCTTTTTCGATACCTACAGATACGTTCGACTCTTCTCTGTCGATCGAGCGCAAATTTTCGCGTTGACCAAGCCCGGAACGCGTAAAATCCGCGCAGAACAAAAGTGGGTCCGTCGCGTGCAGACTGTGCCCAAAATCGAGCATCTCCCCTTCCTTCCCTCCTCTCCCTCTCCTTCTCCCCTCACCAACCAACCAGCATCGAGGTCGCCACTCGCCACCCACTCCCCCTCGCTTCTCTTCCCTCCTTTTCTCCCTGGGCCACCTCTTGAGTCGACGATGTTCACCACCAACAAGCAATCCTCCTCCACCTCAGCTTCGTGTTCCTCCTCCCCTTCCTCGCCCTCCTCCACCTCCCACTCTCGTCGTGCTCCCTTCATCGACATCACCAACCAACTCCTCCTCGCTCCCTCTTCCCCACCTTCCCTCCAACATGGCGGTATCCCCTCTTCCAGTCCAGGGTTCTCCCTTCCTCGTACACCAGGAGGAGGGATGATGAGCTCTCCCGTTCGAGGCGAGCTCTTCCGCATGGGTGGCTTCGACGACGACGAGCTTGACGAGGAAGAGAGGAGAGGGGGGTTGGTGGCTGGCCCATCCTCCGGTGGGAGAAAGAAGGCTAGGATGTCGGAAGTGAAGAAGATGGAGGTGGAGGAGCAGGAGCGAGAGTGGGAGGAGGAGGAGAGGAGGATGGAAGGAGTTGAGTCAGAGTCGATGAGCTCGGGACGCGAGGTCGAGGAAGGGGAGGGAGAACTGGAGAACGAGGGGAGAAAGGGGTTCAGGATGCCTGCTGGATCGAATCGATATGGATCTGGACAGGTGGGGAGGTCGATGGGAGCTATGGAGTTTTTGAGCTCGAGAGGCATGGGAGGGAGGAGGAGGGGAGCTCAAGGGTTGCCGTCGAATGGTTCGTTCCTCTTCCCTTCCTTCTTTCTCGTCGTTCGCTCGCTTTTGAGCCGAGGTTGGAGACTGATTCTGTGTGTTTCTGGGTTCTGCAGTATCCACTCTCGACTACTACCCCTCCAGTATCGTCACCTCCCACTCGGACGACCTCTACAGGATGCCTTCGTTCCTTCATGGTGATTTCGCTCCGGTGTTCGTTTGCCAGTTCTCGAATGGTCAGTACCATCTTGCTCTTCATCTTCTACCCGAAAGAAGAGCGTAAGTTGATCTTTTGGGCTCGACTGGTGCAGCTGCCAAGAACGGAGGTCGACAGATCATGGCGTTGGGTTCGGAGGAGGGAGGGTTGGAGTTCATCGACGCGGGGAAGAACACTCAGTGGGATCGAGGTGAGTCTACTTTCTCTCTCTTTGAGTGGTGAAGACGTGAGCTGACCATGCTCGTCTGAGCTCCGTGTCGACAGAACACACCCGGAAGTCTCATCGCCCGCACGAGAACGCGATCTTCGATTTGAAGTGGTCGCCGGACGACTCGCAGATCGTTCGTCCTCTCTCTCCTTCCCCTCTCTTCTTTCACTTCGCCACTTCTTCTTTCGACACGTGACTAGAGTTAAAGACCGCCCATGAAGCTGACCTCGCTTCGTTTCCCTCTTCCTTCGCCTCTCCGCAGGTCACCTCGTCTGGAGCTCAAGTCTCGCTGGTCATCGACGTCGAGACTCAACAGACCCTCGCTACCCTCAAAGGTCACACCAGCAGTGTCAAGACGACCATCTGGGACCCCTCTAATCCCAGTACGTTCCTCCTCTCCTCTCCTGCTCCATCCCTCCGCTCGTCGACGACCTGAGCTGACTCGTCGCGTCTTCTCTCGTCACTCGCTCCCTCCAGACATCCTCGCCTCAGCAGCTCGAGACGGACACATCAACGTCTACGATCTTCGAGAGGGACGGAAGTCTTGTGAAGCTGATCAGCCGAAGAAGAGGGCCAGAGGACCTGGGTCGAGTTCGAGTGAGTCTTCGTCTTCCCACCGTCGTCGCAACGCGTCCTTCGACTCGAACAGCAAGCTGACCTTCGTCTTCGCTTTCGTTCCAGAATCTGCTGGAGGCGAAAGGCTCCCCGTCAACACCGTTCGACACGCTCATGGAGAACCTGGCCAGAAGAAGGCTCCTGCTGCTTCCGCTGTGAGTCCACAGTGACTTCTCTCGTTCCCTCGTTAGACTCGAAGCTGACCTTCGACGCGTCCCCACTCCCTTCAGCGAACCGCCACCCGATCTCCAACCTCGATCCTCTACATCCCTCAACGAGCTCACACCATCGCTTCATGTGGAACTGGAGATGGGTGAGTTGCCTCTTCTTGTCTTCATTCTTCTCGTTGACCCTCGCTGACCCTTCCTCTCTTTCGGTCTCGCGTCGTCGCTAGCATCATCAAGCTCTGGGATCTCCGAACCCACGGCTCCTATACCAAACTCAAAGGCTACCCCGCTCCCGCCGCCGAAGAGTCTCACGACCCTACCTTCTCTGCCACCTCTTCCTCCTTCGGATCAAGCAGCACGCTCATGGCACGAGGACGACCTCACGGGATCGCGAACATGTGCCTCAGCAAGGAAGGAGATCTCATCTATGCCCTTGGAACGGATAACAAGTACGCCTACCCTCCTCTCCCCCCTCCGCCTGCTCTGTTTCTCTCCCGAACTGACTCCCCCGCTCGTCTTTCTTCCGTTCGCCTCCTCCAGAGTCCATCTCCACTCCCCCCTCTCCCTCTCCACCCCTTCCATCTCCCCCGACAAGTTCTACACCCACCCCTCCCTCCGCGTAACCTTCTACTCCCGCCTCTCCATCTCCCCCTGCGGTCGATACCTCGTCTCGGGCTCAGCGAGGGGGAGGGTTCATCTCTGGGAGGTGGGAGGGAGTTGGGCGGGAACGGGTGGGTGTGGGAAGAGGGAGAGGGAGGGGATTGTGCTGAAGGCGGATGAGGGTGGGAGGGAGATTGGGTGTGTTGACTGGGGAGGGGAGGGGGTGAGTCGATTCGTTTCTTTGGGAGAGGGAGAGAGGGGAGACGCGTTGAAGCTGACTTTGTTTCGTTCTCGCTCGTTTTTTTGCTTCGTTCGCTTCGCTTCACGCAGTTCGCCTCCGTCTCGGACGACCTGCACATGAGGGTATGGAAATCCAACGAGATCGCTGCCGCTTGGTTGAAGGAGGATCGTGCAGCGGCGGAGTGGTCGTGGGGTGGGAGGAGTTAGGACGACTGAGATCCCTCGCCGTTCTCTCGCTCAGTTTCTCGTTTCGTGTTTCCTTTGTTTTTGCATTGTTCTCTCTTCCCTCTCTCTTTCCTTTGTTTCCTCACCACCACCACCATCACCATCATCGGATCACTAGCATAGTTCTTTCTCTCGCCCACACTCATTCTTTCTCGCGCCCTCTCGTTTTCCATTTGCATCGCCTCTCACTTTACGACCTCTCACCACTTTCCTTTACTCCTGCACTTGCATCCTCGGTAGTTTTATAGCATTTTCATGAATACTTTCCCCGCTCGTTCCGTTGCCATCGCGACGGGGACTTCGCGAGCTCGACGTTCGAATCGAATCGAGCTCATCGTCTTGAGCTCGACGTTCACCATCTCCCTTCCCTGTCCCTTTTCTCACTCTCCTCCACTCAGGCGCTCCGAATACACCTCAGCAGCTTCTTCAACGAAAAACTTCTCCCCCTCTCCCTCGCCATGTCCTCCACGTCGACGTTCCCCCTCCTCCCCTCCCACTCCAACTCCAAATTCGAGACCTACCGCCTCTCCACCTCCTCATCCTCCACGCCCACTCCAACGATCTTCCCCCTCCCCGGGAGCGCAGTCACCCAAGGACGCGTGCACGGCAAGACGCTCCTGAGCGTTCGGGAGGTGGAGTCGAGGATCAAGCATGATCATCTGGGAGTTGGGTGGGGAGGATGGTTCTGCTGGGTGGATGAGAGTTGGGAGGTTTGGGGGGTTAGGGTTGGGGAGGTTAGTGTCCACACAGTCTGCTGCGCGAAGATGAGGAGGGGAAGATTTTCAACGCAAGAGGGAGCGAGGGGAGGGAGAGGAGGGGGAAGGACGAAGAAGGAAGGAAAGCGTCGAAGCTCAAGCTCACCATCTCGCCTTTCCTTCGTCTTCTTTTTCGTCGGCAGGACTTCACTCCCCATTTCTCCTCTCTCGGCTCCCTCCCTGCTCCTCTCCCTTCCTCTTCCTCCCCTCCAGCCGAGTACCCCTCCGTATGGTCGCTCAGTCCAACGACGTACCTCCTCTCGGACGGACACGGTCGACTCTACCCTCTTCGCGTTCGCCCTTCAGCTACCAAGCTCGAGCCGACGCTTCTCGGACCGGCGTACGAGCTCAGCACGGGAGAGGGAGAGGACGAGCTTCTTCCGTTCAAGGTTGAGTGGGTGGGAGGACAGAGGGAGGTGCTGATCTCCAGTGTCAGGAGGGAGAGAGTCGAGGGGAAGGACGGGTGGGGGAAGGAGAAGGGCTGGGAGGTTAGACTTGTCAGGTTCGGGGAGGATTGGGATCAGGACCAAGAAGAGACGATGGAGGTTGACTCGTCCTCCTCGTCAGCGAGGAAGTTGGAAGTTCTTTGGAAGCTGAGAGGGGACGACGTCCCTCTTTACGCTCACTTCTCCCCCTCCTCGTCAGGTCGGTTCCTCCTCGGATCGTCGTCGCACTACTCCGTCCTTCACACCAACCTCACCTCCACCACGAGCTCAGCAACCCCACCTCCACCACCCACCCCTCTCGCTCAAGCTCCCTTCTCGTGGACTCAAACGTCCTCAACAGTCACCATCGTCTTCCCCTCCGTCCCCTCCAAACCAACCTCCTCGTCCCTCATCCTCGCGTCCAAATCCCTCTCCATCCCCTCCCTCCAAGGCTTCTCCCCAACGGACAACAGAACATACTGGGACAGCATCAAAGCATCCGAATCAACATGGACGTACGAATCGTCTTCGCACACCCTCACCCTCGAACTCGAGAAATCCAACGCTCAAACGAGATGGCCGTCGCTCTTCTCTTCCTCTCCCTCCCCCTCCCCCTCGAACACAACCCAAGAGGCGTCATTCGAAGACGTCCCCGAAACGTTGACCATCGAACAATCGTCCGCTATTGCTGAGAACTTGGCTAAGTTCACTGCTTCGTTCCAGGAGGAGGGAGACGACGACGTGTCGGGTGGGCCAGCTGCGTTTGGGGGTTTGGAAACGGGAGGGATGTCGAGTTTGATGCGACAGGAGATGGATATCGACGAGGAGGAAGAACAGGGGGAAGAGGGGGTATCGAACAGGAAGGAGGTGAAGTGGACTTTTGTTGCGAGCAAGGAAGGGGGAGTGGAGGTGGAGAAGGTGAAGGCTGGGGAGGTTGTGCTCGGGAGGGAGATGGGATGGGGGAAGAGTGGTGCTGGGGGTGGAAGTATGCCGAGTGTGTTGGTTAAGGGGTCGGTGAGTCGCGCACGTCTTTTCTCTTTTCTCAAGCGAGCGAGAAGAGGTGGGGGTGGAGGGAACGAACCGAAAACGCTGACTCGCTTCGTTCTCGACGCGTTCGTTTTTGGCGTGCTCAGCTCGACGCCCACCTCTTCTCCCCACCCTCTCTCACCACCACCCCACCAACCTTCAACCACATCAAAACCTTCCCCGCCCTCTCCTACGTCCTCTCCTCCAAACGAGAAGTGAAATACATCCTTCATACCCCTCCTTCCACCACCACCTCCCCATCCCCCTCTTCCACCTCCTCCCCTCCCCAACCTTCGTCCTCAACCGCCGCCGTCCTAGTCTTCACCTCCCCCACCACCGCCGCCGCTCAAGGAGACTGTTTCGTTTACTACGATGCGGAGGGGAAGACTACTGCTCGGTCGGGGGTGGTGAAGCTCGGAGGAGGGGAGGAGACCACGGGTGAGGGAAGTTTGTTGGGTGTGAAGGGAGTTGAGACGGGTGGGGAGAGGGTGTTGGTGGGACTTTGTGAGAGGGCGGTCGTGGTTGTTAGGGGGTTGATTTGATGGATGGATGTGAGGATTTTGAGTTTTGGGGAGTTGGGGGAGGAAGGGAGGGAGGGAGGGAGGGAGGGGAGAAGGAAGGGAGGTTGACGGACGCGTCGAGGTTCTCAGCCAGTTCAGTCGTTCAGAGAGTGTCTCAACAGTTCAGAAGGCTTTTACTCGCGAGTATCCAAAGGCTGTCCGTGAAAGCTGTGCATCGTTATCGTCTCTCAACTACCCAACTCGTTATGCTCGTCTCATCTCGTCGCGCACGTCGTCTTCGACTCCTCGTCTCGATCCCGATCCGATCCTCCGACGAATAGAGTCCCAAGCCTTTGGGTAGAAGAGGAGTCGAAGGTCAGTTCGGGAGGGAAGAGGGCGATGAGAAAGCGAAAGCGAGAGAGAAGCTCACGACGCCGCGTCGCGTCCGTTTCACCAACTCGGCTTGAAGCAGACGAGCTTGTGTCGCTTCCAGTCGGCTCGTTGGTGTTCTGACGAAAGCATAAGGGGTTATGATCAGTCTTTTGTCGTTGAGAAAGGAGGAGAGCTGGAAGACGGACCTCTCGAGCAGTAGCGAACGGCGATGCACTTTTTGAACGAAGACGCGACGAGAAGCAGAAGTCAGCGAGATTCGCGAGGGATATGAGTTCAGAAGGAGATAAGACAGGACTCACTCTCGAACAAGCCATCATCCGCTCGCCATCCTCCATCTTCACACACTCCGAAGGAGCTGTCGAGATCCGTCCTAGCTCGCAACTCCACCACACCGTGGGCCCGGAAGCGTCTATCCTCTCCACCAATCCTTCTCGATACTTCGTCATGTCCGAAGCGGCAGCCAACCCCGACAGCATCTCTATCGCAAGGGCGCATCCATCCGCTCCCCAGGCCCTCGACATCCTTGGGTCGGACTTGAAGACGGACGCGAGGGCGACGACGCCAGCTTTGGATCGAGCTGGAAGGTGAGGAATGTTGACTGATGGCGGGAGTTGATGGGCGATGAGAACGTGTAAAGTGATGAAGGAGGACGTAGATTTGATGAACCCTTGGATCCCGCTCGCGCTTTCCTGGAGATCGAGAGCAAGGCACCATGGGAGGGGCGAGGCGAGGGCGAAAGGAGGTTGAGTAGATTAGCCCTCGTTCTATCTGTTGATCCCGCCGTCGCAAAAAAAGACATACCAAGAACAAATGTATGATCTCTGCCTGCACAGCCAGCTGATTAGCTATGAAGAGGTAGAGCTGGCAGGCCTCTCCGGGCTGCTCTCGGACGAAACGAGCGATGGAGGGAGTAGATTCCGACAAGAACCAGTCGAAGATCTGGATGTAGAAGATCCCTGGAGTTTCTCCTGACCTAATCAGGGTTCGGATGTAGGAAGGGAGGTACTGAGAACAGAAGGTCTCCTGCGAATCGTCGAAGAAGGGGAGGCAAGACGTCGTCAAATACATTCGAGCGACTCTCTCGCTTGTGCGGCCAGAGAAGTAGCACAGAAAAGGACACTGACTGCATACACCTCTTGAATATGTTGAGAGACGCTATGAGGAGACCCTACCTGTTTGAGAGAGTGGGGAAGCGTTAGAAGCGAGTGAGTTGGAAGGCGAAAGAGCAAGGACGAACGGAGAAGTGAAGTCGCTGGACGGCTTCCATCACGACCTCCTCGGCCACCGTCGAAGCTTTTCCGTGAGGTCCAGGTGAGATTTTGAGGAGTTGAGCGAGCTCGGTAGGTGAGAGAGGGTCCATTGCGGAGCAATAGAGGGACGAGCAGGGAAGGAAGGGAGCTGAACGGAGGAGAACGTCGACGTTGAGCTCAACTTCGAACCTCCTTCCCTTTCTTGCCTCTCACCGCTTCGACCTCCCAGAACACGTGTTTCCTACCCCGATATCTCATCTCTCCAGCCTCGAGGATCACATCAGACATCTGAATACTATGTCGAATCAGTCGTCTCCGAAGGAACGGGAGCAGCAGGTCGACAAGAAGGTGAGCTTTCATCTTCCTTCCCTCCTCTCATCCCTCCCTCCCTTTCCTCTCTCTTCCCTGTTTCAGTCATCTGTTTCGACTCTTCTTGATATCAACATCATGAGCTCACTCTGCTCTCTGTTATCTCCTATCCTGTCGCGTCAAACAGGTCGCCCTCGTCGCTGAGGAGTCCCAGTTCGAACCAGCTGCCGCTCGATCTCCTCCTCCCTCCTTCGACCCTTCCCCTTCTTCCTCCGTCCTTCCTCCCACCTCCCACGATCCATCTCACATCAGCATCACCACATCATCATCTTCAGGAGATCCGGTTGCCTCCCAGATCGCTCAACTCTTCTCCATCGTCGGTCGTCTCTCGTAAGAGAACGAAGCTCTCAAAGCTCCTCGTCACCGCTCTCCTCCACTCGACCTCCCACGAGATGTCCACGAGATGTTCGACCTCGTCGACGGACGCGTCTCCTTCTGCTCGCTCGCCCTCTCCACCTCCTTCCTCCCCTTCGATATCAAGCTCAACGATCTAGGGCTCGGGAAGCGATACGTTCACCACTAGGGAAGAGCTGATCACGACCTGCCTGGGGTCTCACTCAAAGTGCTGACGTGTGCTTCGGCACTCGCATGAAATGCATGAGCAATTTTTCAGACGTGGGAGCAAAACTTCGGCAGTTTTTACGTCAGAGAATTCGTCAGGCCTATAGATCCCTTCGGACGCGAGGTCTGGGCCTTCTGTCCTGCTCTTGCCACGTCTACTATACCCTGGCTCCATCACTTCCTCCCCACCACCCACGATTTACCCTCTACTATCTCCTTCTTCCTCGTCCAATCACATTCCTTCACCCTCTACGCTATGGTCTCTCGCACTATCACCCAAGGCTGCTCTTCGTCGCTCGATCTTGACGCGTCGTGCTGTGATGATCGTGAGCTCTTCTTTCTCTCTTCGTCATCTTTTCAGGAGAGATAACTTCACCCTCAGCTTCCTTCCGTCAGTCGTGCTGCATTGAGCGCTGGAGGAGGACTGTGGATCGCTTCGCTTCTCGGTGAGTCTCCGAACGAGCGAACGCGTCGACTGACTCGAGCTCGTCTTAAGCTCACTCCGCCTTCCTCCTTCGACCCCTCCTGCTCTCCTACTTATCATGGAAGCAATACACTTCTTCTCCAGTCCACTCCTACTCGAAACCCACGTCGGCCTCCATCGAGGAGGAGGATTTTGCGCAACTCGAACGCGAGGTCGAAGCGGCCTTGGGTCTGCTCGCACTCTCCACCCAGAGGAATCAACCTCAGTCGCTACCTCAGGAGACCACGAGGAGTCCGGACGCCTGTACTTCGCTTCGCCTGGAGCACGTCGCGATGACGGCGAAGGAAGGAGAGGTGAGTCGACGCGTCGTTCGACTCGCTCTTCTTCGTTCTCGTAAAGCTCTACTCACTCGCGTCTTTCTTCTTCGCTCACATAGTGAAACACATAGATCTCAATATGGGTAGTCATACCCTCGTTGGCGTGCCTTGACGTCCAGATCTCGGAGAAGAACGGTCAGTTCCCGTCGACTGCTTTCGCTCTCTCTCGCGTCGTGGTCGAAGCTCACCCTTCTTCTTCTTCTTCGTCTTCTTCTTCTTCTTCCAGCCACCCTCTCCTCGCTTCAGACCGCCGTCGAGTCGAAGTTCGGAAAGATATGTGTGGCCTTCAAGATTTCCAGAATTCGCTTGGAGGTTGCTATCGCAGGTTGGGTTCCGCTTCGTTCGCTTCTGCTGTCAGACTGGTCTTGGGTCGAGGGTTGCCTTTCGTGAAGTCGTAGACGTAGTCCCTCGCTCTCATCTCATGTCCTGGAATGATCTAGCCTGCGCGATCTGTTCTGTTCGGTGGAGAAGAGAGAGCTCAAGCCGCGTTGGCGCAAGGACGACGTGTCTTTCGAACGAAGTTTCGGAGGCGCTGTCTGAGATATCGGCGTCGTTGGTTCGGAAGAAATTCATCATCTGCCTTCCAAAAGAGCAGGAAAGTGTTCGAGTGAGAATTTTCCGAGGGACGAAATGACGTCGCAGCCCCCCAAAAGCGAGAGGTCAACGATCAGCTGCTTGCCCTCGAGTCGACCTCCCAACCGCCTCAACCTCTTCCCTCCCTCCCCCTCCTCTCGAGCGGTCTCCTCGACCACGATGCCACCTCCTCTCCTCTTCCCTCTCCTCCTCGCTCGAAGGACCGGAGCTTCCCTCCTCCCCTCCCTCGGCAGCAGGAGGATGGGCAGCTCCTTCGTCGGTTCCTCCTTCCTCCCCCTCCTCCGCTTCCCTCCCTCGTCGTCCTCCTCCCCTTCCCTCTCGCTCACCTCCCTCGGCCTCTCCTCCTCCTTCCACCAACAACGACGCCCTTACTCCTCGGACCCCTTTCCTCGACGTCCTCTCCCCTTCAACAAAGACATGCTCCCTCCCCTCAAGGATGCGTTCTCGAAACGATTCCTCACCCCGAACGAGCTTCACTACGTCTTTGGAGGGCTGATCGGATCGATCCTCCTCTGCTGGTGGCTCACGGGGAAATACTACGCTCCTCCTACCTTCCCGGACGAACCCACTCAGAAGGACAACTGGGATCCCTCCAAGGACGTTCCTTTCAAGGCGCTCAGATCAATGGTCGAACCTCAGGAGCGAGGATGGTTCGGAATCGTCGGGTTGGTGGTGATGGAGTTCCTGGTAGAGCCCATCATGACGATCGCTAGATTCTTTCATCTCGCAGCTCTCTTCGTACCCGTCATCTTGCTCGTACCCGTCGTCTGGGTGGGGAGGAGGGAGAGGTTGAAGGATGGCAAGAAGGGAGAGAGGTCGGGAGCGGTTTGGTGGTACGGCGTTTTGGTTAGGCAGATGCAGAGAGCTGGTCCTAGTTTTATTAAGGTGAGTCACACCCTCGCCCTCACCTCTTAAAGGTGTATATATGTGCGTGCTGACTGTGAGTCGATTCGTTTCGTTCGTTCGTTCTACAGCTCGCTCAGTGGGCAGGGAGTCGATCCGACCTCTTCCCTCATCGACTCTGCGAAGCGTTCGGTCAACTTCACTCCAACGGCAAACCTCACTCGTTCCATCATACCAGGAAGGTCATCGAGAGGGTGTTCAAGCGACCCTTCGATGAGGTGTTCGAGGAGTTCGACGAGCAGCCGATTGGGTGCGGAGCCATCGCTCAGGTGAGCTCGACGTTTCCTTCCCTCCCTCCCCATCTCTCTTCACTGACCCTTCTTCCTCCGCTCGCCCTTCTCTCCCAGGTCTACAAAGCCAAACTCCGTCCCGACATCCTCCCTCCCTCCTACCACTCCCCTAAAAAACATCACTCCTCGCCAACCAACCCAACCTCGAACCGTCTCACCCAAGCGCTCGATCCCCTCCCGGACCACTCCCCTCCTCCCTCCGCAACAGCTCCCACTTCCGCCGTAGCCATCAAGATCCTCCACCCCAAAGTCGAATCCACCATCCGCCGAGACCTCAAGATCATGGGCTTCTTCGCTTCCCTCATTAACGCCGTCCCAGGGATGGAGTGGCTCTCGTTTCCCGAAGAGGTCGACGTGTTCGGAGAGATGATGAACCAGCAGCTCGATTTGAACGTAGAGGCGGAGAACTTGGAGAGGTTCGAGAGGAACTTCATGTACAGGAGAGGAGCGGTCAGTTTCCCTAGGCCGGTGAGGGATTATACGACCAAGGAGGTGCTGGTGGAGGAGTTTGAGAACGCGTTGCCGTTGAAGTACTTCTTGAGAAACGGAGGTGGGGAGTATGATGAGCAGTTGGCGGGGATGGGGTTGGATGCTTTCTTGGTGAGTTCGTGGCTCTTCCTCGGTGCTGAGAGGAGGGAAGGCAGACGAGAGGAAAGACGCGTCGAGCTGACCTCTCCCGTCCTCCTTTTCGCTCAACTCGAACAGAACATGCTGTTGCTGGACAACTGGACTCGTGAGTACCTCAGCTCAATCTTGTATATCTCGAATCCTCTCTGACCTGCATCCTCTTTCGCAGATGGAGATCTTCACCCCGGAAATATCATGGTTCGTCTCGCCTTCCTTGCCCTTCGCTCGCTCCTTCCTCCCAGCTTACATCCTTCCTTTTCTTCCTCGTTCAGGTCAAGTTCTTCAAACCCTCGACCTCCGCTCTCTTCAAGAACCTCTACGCCTACCTCCTCGGACTCGCTCAAACCTCCTCCCCGACGACCGTCTCAACTCAAGCCAAGGACGACTCGGACGCCATCGTCGCGAAGCTTTCCCTCCTCGCTCACGACCAGACCGCTTGGCTCGAGGAACTGCATACGTTGTTCGAGACGGGATGGCAGCCGGAGTTGGTGTTCATCGACGCTGGACTGGTGACGCAGTTAGATAACACGAACAGGAGGAACTTTTTGGATCTGTGAGTCTCGTCGCTTTGCTTCTTTCCTTTTACGCTTCGCTCGAGCTTCTCGCTGACTTGTTCCTCATCCCCGTTCTTTCTTTCTCGCAGGTTCCAAGCTCTCGCTGAGTTCGACGGGTACCGAGGTTCGCAGCCCTCCTTTCCTTCTCGCTCGGCTTCGACGCGTCGTCCCGTCTTCATTCGTTTTGCGTTTCTCTCTCGCTGACCCCGTCTCCTCTCTTCCCCCTCTTTCTTCTCCTTCTTTCTCGTTCCACACTCTCGTTCTCATCATTTCGCACCTGCTTACAGCCGGAAACCTCATGGTTCAACGCTGCAAGACTCCCGAGCTCGTCATCGAACCAGAAACCTTCGCTCTCAAGATCCAACACCTCGTCCTCTCGGTGAAGTCCAAGACCTTCTCTCTCGCTCGGATCCGGATCTCAGACATCTTAGGAGAGGTTCTCACAGCCGTCCGAGTCAACCACGTCAAGATGGAGGGAGACTTCGTCAACACGATCTTGTCGATCCTGCTGCTGGAAGGGATTGGGAGACGGTTGGATCCGGAGTTGGATCTGTTCCAGAGTGAGTCGATGTTTCTTTTTTTCGCTCTGTCGTCACGAGGCGTCGGAGATCTCGGGTGGGAGTGAACAAGAGAGCTCGAGCTGACCTCCGATCTCGTTCCCTCTAATTCCTCCCTCGCAGGTGCTCTTCCGATCTTACGTCAAGTCGGTGGAAGAGCGATGGCTGGAACTGGTGCCGACGATTTAGATGGAGTGGGAGTGAAGGATTTGGGAGCCATGATCAAGGTGAGTTCGAGCTCGCAAGAGGTTGGGAAGGAGGAGGGAGCGGGAAGGGGAGCGAGAGCGGGACGCGACGAGACGAGAGCTGATCGCCCTCGCCCTTGACCTCTCGTTCGATACAGCTCTGGATTTGGATGGAGGCTCGAGCCCTTGCTTCAGGAGCCGTCATTGATTGGGACATGTTCGTGAAGTACGACTGGCTGAGTCCGAACCTGTGAGGAGGGAGGGAGTTTACGAGGTTCGTCCCGTCCCTGCTTGTCCTCCTTTTCGATTTCGGCGATTCGAACGCTCGAGAGCCCGGATGAGACGTTCTGACTAAATGCTGTTCACCTGTCGTCTTCAGGACCTCGAGCCTGGACCTTCTTGGATCGGAAGGACGAGACGAGCCAGAGAGATCGAGATCGACGCGAGGTTCGTTCCCTCCTCCCCTTCCCTCTCCCTTCGTCGAAAGACTCCAGACTGACCTCGTTCTACTTTCTCTTCCGAAGTCGATCGAGTTGTATTGCCTAGATTGTGTACGCTTTTTTTCAATAGACAGATCATGACTTCTTCACGCCCAACAACCCGTCACGTCGAACTTCCTTTCATCTGAAACGAACCTCCACGTTTCTACCTTGGATACCAACCTCTTCTTCTGCCGCTATCGACTACGGATCACTCAAGGAGAGCGCGGCCAAATTATCGGAGGCTCTACCCACCGGGACGCGGTTTGAGCTGAGCCGAAGTGCTCGACTTCACTGGACGCTCCTCCTCCCTCCCTCGATTCCTTTGTGTTCAGCTCGACCAATTCCTCCCCTTCCCCTTCGACTACGCCACTCGCATCTATAACCGGTGCAGGGCCACGCGTTGTCCTGCGTCCTGTTCTTCCTTCTTTCGTTTTGTTCTCGCGAACGCCCATCAACCCAACCCTCGCGATCAGCTCCGAGCCCACCTTCCTTCCTTCTTCTCTCTCTCCTCCTCTCCTTCTTCCCGACCTCACACGAGCGTAGCATGGTCGTCGCCACCTATGATAGCACTCTCTTTATCACCACGTTCGTTGGAGAAGGAGGTCTCGCCTTGGGGTGAGTCGTTTTCGTTCAACTCGAGCTCAGCCTTCCTTCTCCGTCCTCCTCTCGCGTCGAACCTGACCTTCCCTCGCCTTCCTCGCTCCTCTCCGCAGAATCATAGGTTTCTTCGGACTCATCTCAGCCATCTCAACCTTCTGCTTGCTCTTCTACCTCCTCGTCAGTCCTCTCTCTCGAACAAATTGCTTTCGTTTCAGGTTGAAGGTCGAACGAGGATCATCAGGGGTCGCTTTCGCTCTCGTGGCTGACGTTCCTTCGACGCTCTCTCCTTTTTTTTCCCTTCCCTCCTTTCCTTCAGGTCCCTGCCTTCAGGAGAATCTACTTCCCAGCCGAGATATCAAAAGGGGTCTCTCAGTTCGTGCGGGATCCTCTGGGTTGGATGTTTGTTTGCATGTTGTTCAGCGATTGTGAGTTGTCGTTCTGTTTTCGAGCAGCCCGGCCTCTGAGAGCGAACGAGCTGATCTTCGATGTTCTTCGTTCGACAGTCTTACAAGGATGTGGATTCGTGATGAATCTGCACTGGGCGAGCAGCGCGAAGATCTGGGCTGGCTCGGCGTGCTCGTTTCAGTGTGAGTCGCGTCTCGTCTTCTCTTCCCTTTTTGAATCCGACGCTGATATTTGGTTGGTTCTCTCTTCTCCCAGCTGCTGTTACCGAGATTGGTTGGTCTTCTCTTGACTCTCTCGGTGCTCTGCTGAGGTCTAACCCGACTTTCTTTCGCGTTTGTTCAGGCGACGTCGGAGGAGCTTTGTTCTCGCTCGAGATCACCGTCTACACCTTCCTCGTCCTCTTCGTTCGGTACACCCCTCCGGCTTGGGCCAGTGTTGTCGTAATGTTTTTGACCTGGCTCTTGTTGGTTCGTCCTCTCCTGTCCTTCGGAAACCTAGCGGAAAGACGCGTCGAGTTCTTCGTCGCTGATTTTTTTTTCACGCTTGCTCTCACAGATCGTCTTGGCCACCATCGGACCTCTAGTGCTGCAGAAGGACTCGAAGGGGCCCTTCTACGACTCCTCGGGAGCTTGGTGCTGGATCGGTGAGTTTTTTTCTTCGACCAGATCCAAGAGACAGCGAGCTGATCGATTATCGGCCTCGCTCTTCGTTCGACGCCTCTTCCTTTTCCCTCAGGCAAAGACTACCAAGTCGAGCGATTCTTCTTCCTCTACGTGAGCCCTCATCTGCGTGTCTCGCGTCCTCTGACGTGCCGAGAGCGCCTATGCTAACGAGATTTCATCTTTGACCTCGTCAGTTCTTCATCTTTCTCTCCGTCGCCTGCTCCTGGATCTGCTACTCGATGCTCTTCGTCCGAGCCTCGAAGGTCATGTCGAACAAAGCCAGCCGCGAGGAAGCCTTCCGGTCATCTCAGGGAGGGAAGAGCCAGCCTGCGGCCGAGGTGAAGGACGAGCTGGGAGAGAAGATCAACGCGATGTCGCGTCGGATGATTTGGTAAGTTCGCGCCGCTCGACAGCTTCATCTCCTCTTTCTTTTACAAAACTGACTCAGACCTCTTTTTTCAGGTATCCACTTCTCTACTCAGTGGTCGTGGTCCCCGTCAGTATCTGCCGTCTCTCAGTCATGGCCCACAACGCTGTCCCTCTCGGTGAGTTGATCTCGTCGCGTCGACGCTCCAGTTCGAAGCGCTCAAACTGACCTTCTTCCTCGAAACGTCCAGACTTCTTCATCTTCGCGTGAGTCTATCTTAGTCCATCGTCCTCGAACTCCTTGAGCTGAACTCGTCCCTTCGTCTCCAGCGGAATCCTTTTCTCGAGCAGTGGTGAGCTTCGATTCGTCTCATCTTCTTCCTTTGCGCGGACTGATCAACGACGCCGTCTCTTCTCTCAGGAACCGTCAACGTCATCCTCTTCTTCATCACCCGTCAATCCTTCATCGTTCGTCAAGCTCGAAAAGCCATCACCTAGTTCGTCCTCGTCGCGTCGAACCCTCCCTTTCATTTCCGTCGAAAAACTGAACAGACCCCTCCTTCTCACACAGCACCCGAACCAAGACTGTCACAACATCCCCAGCGGCGGTCGACTCTCACGATAATGGCAAACCTCGACCTCGGACGAACAAGCTCGAGTCGTTTTACACCATCGACAAGACGCCGGATCAAATCCCTTTCGAAGACGGACACAACGTCGCGATGTCTCCTTTGCGCTCGAATCGAGATCGTGATCAGAGACGAGAATCCTGGGACGGCTCGATCAACTCGGGGCACATGGGATCGCACGAGCCTGGTGGGTACGATACGGAGGACGATGGGTCGAAGGTTGAGTTGGTCGTTCGACGCGCTTGAGTTTTCGTGAAACTGCGCTAGATCGTTCGTCGATTTGTTGACTGTTTACGTAGAGTGCCGTCTTGATGATCTATCTCTTTGCAGTTCGGAGCTTGCGGAAGGGAGAGAGAGAGAGAGCGAAGTCCATCGATTTAACCTCCCTCACTCGTCGTCGTCTTCACCCTCTTCGCTCTCTTCCTCCTCCTCGCCCCCGACCAGCCCTGTCCAGAGATACATATCGGTCCTCATCGGGTCCAAGGGCCTTTCCCGACGGAGAACCACCCTCAGATCCGTCTCCTCAATTAGCTTCCCGACGCGAGGCCGGTCAGAGAAGATGGACACCAGCCTCGTTTCCACCGTTTGTCCCTCCGTGACGTTATCCCGCGCCCGTTCTATGAAGGGGTGCGTCCCATCTCCGAAGAGAGGAACTGAGAGAGGTCCGAAGCTGATGATAGAGACGAGGGAGGACCAATGTTCCAGGAAGGCGACGTCGACCGACGCGAGAGGGAAGGAGGTGATTGGTTTTGATTGGTACGCTTGGTCGTCCTCCTCGTCGGTGTAAGCGCCGAGCTGGATTGAGGTCGGGTCGAGGAGTCGAAGGAGGGGTGCCCATTTGCGTAGGCAGGCCAGGGGATCGGTGGAGTCGAGGAAGACGGTGATGTCGTCGATGGGGAGGGAGGATGGAGGAGAGGTTGAAAGGAGGAGACCGATTTCGAAGTCGTCGTTGTCGTCGAGGGTTAAGGAGGAGGGTAGGAGAAGGGCCCGAATCCTTTCGTTAGGCGCTGGGGTCGATGCGATCTGCGGGCAAAGGGCGATCAGCTCGAGGACGGGCTCGTCGCGACGGAGGGGAAACGAACGTACTCTGGCGGAGAAGAATGGAACCACCTCGGCAGCCTTTAGAGCGACAGGTTCCTTCCCTTTGTAGACGGACGAGCTGGCTCGTTCGAGGAATTGAAACGAGACTCTACAGAGCCGAAGGAGGTCGGACTCGCGGAGGAGGGAGAGGACCATGTCGAGCAGTTCGACGGGGAGGGAGAGGAGGGAGGTTGGAGGTCCAGCTGTGATTCGAGGAGGGTTCGGTTTGTACTTCTCCTGTAGGATGGGCAGAACGAGAGCTGATAAGCTTGGAGAACGAAGCAGACAGTGGAGGAAGAGCTGAGACGAACCAGCGAGAAGAGCCATCGACCGTCCTTCCCTTTGGACCTCTCGAGCTCATCCTTCTCTGTCTCCCAAATCCAATGACCGTCCGGGACTGCAGCTCTGGATACCTCGGCAATGACTCGATCCTGATCCTCGACTGTCCTTCTGAGGGCTTGGTTCTCCGACTTGAGGGACGCGAGCTCGAGGTTGACCTCGGCTTTGAAAGCTTCGTTCTCGGACGAGAGGCGACCGAGGAGGGTGAAGAGATGAGCGAACTGGGAGGCGATGGGATCTCCTGTCGATGAAGCTGATGCGAAGTTGGTCGAGGCATCATGGGAGACGGGAGGGAGGATGGAGGACGAAGAGGAGGAGTCGAGGGAGGGAGGAAGAGGTTCTCGAGTTGGTTCGATTTGGTTCGATTTGGTGTTCCTCAGCGACGAGGTTGACCTGCTTGACGAGACAGCAGCGCGAAGCGAGAGAGAGGCGAGTCAGCTACAATCCAGGGCGTCAAAATGGAGGGAAGGGAGAGAGAGACGCGAATAGGGAGGAGAAGAAGAAGAAAGGAAGGGAGGAGGGATCGAAGCTCACCTTCCCGTCCGTCTGTTGCTCCCCCTCCTTCAACGACGGATGTTTCGACATGCTGGCGAGTTGGTCGAGGTGATCCTTGGAAGTATGGGGATGAGAAAATGAGGTAGGAAACACACGTGTTGCGGGAGGTCGAAGCGGTGAGAGGGAGAAAAGAGGAAGCGAGCTCGGCGAGTTCAAGTCGAGTTCGACGTCGACCTTCCCCACCCTCCTTCCCCCCCTCTTCTCTCTCCCTTCGATGGTCATCCCTACTCCAGACGAGGTAGCCAATCTCATGGGTCTCCCTTCCTCGCCGGGACCTCCGGATCTCAAGAAACCGACTCCCCAGGAGGTTGAGCGACTCCGTGAGATGGTGAGCTCGGTCCCTCCTTCCTCCGTCTCTTGCTTCCTTTCCTCTTTCCGCCCTGACCTGTGCCCTTTCCATCCTCTCAGTACGTCCAGTTACTCGATGCGCCCTCTCCTACGCTCATTGGATTTGCTGTGGGTGCTTCGGCTGCCGCTCCTTCTCGCCATCGAGAAGAAAACGCCGGAAGATCAACGAACGACTGACCTCCTCTCTCTCCCTTCCCTTCCGACCAGTCCCAATTTTGCGCCAGCTACCTCTTCAACTTCATCCAGACTCTCCTCATTATGCCTAGGTCTCTGGAGGGTCCCTCCTCAACATGGTGGGAGCTGCACGTCTCCCTGCTCGGGAGTATTTCGTCTCCCACGGTCTCGGGACACCTCCAGCGCTTCCTGCGAGAGAACGAGGCAGACGGACTGCGTCTGTACGAGATGTTATTAGAGTCTCTTGGGGCCCTGGGGCACTCCAGCGTAAGTCTCCCTTGATCTTTGCTCGATCGAACACGAGGAAGGAAGAGAAGGCATCCAGAGTTGGCGCGTCGAGCTTATCATTTCCATCTCCTTTGTTTTTTTGCCCATCCCTGCCAGGCCTCCCATCTCAAAGACAAGCACACCCTCATCTTTACCCTCCACGACTTCTGGAACATCCTCCTTTACTGTCTGCCTACACAGCTCCCCTCCCTCACCGCCGTCCCCCACCTCCGACGCGAAACGCTCGACGGTCTCCACAAGCTCCTCGACGGTCGCACCTCCCTTACGGACGAGGAAAGGGTAGAGTTAGCGAACAGCATAAACGAGATACTTGCCATGTCTCCTGAGCAACTTCTCGTGGCGTGCAGGGAAGCGGCGGGTGTGATGCCTGGGATTTGGTGGAGATGCGAAGCGAGGTGGGATGAGGAGGGGAACGACCTGGGTCTGAAGTGCTCTGAGTACCCTGAGGGATCTGAGATGATGGCTTGTTCACGAGTTAGTATCGCCCTCTATCTTCTCTCAAGCCTAAAATCGATCTGACCGTCTTTCGTTCTCGTTCTTCAGTGCCTCACCGTTCGATAATGCTCGAAGGGTTCGTCCCGTCGCGTCCTTTCCCTCTTCTTCTTGCCCTTCCTCTCTCGTCGACCGAGAACGAGCCAGCTGACTCGTCCTTCTTTTGATCCTCTAGAACACCAAAAGAAGGACTGGAAGGAGCACAAGAAGGTCTGCTGTAAGACGGAGTGGTGATTCGAGGCGTGGGACGACGAGACGTTTCTTGCGACGTGGTTGTGACTGGACGCTCGAGGACGGGACCGCTGGAGAGGGACTGGGAGACGTATGACAGGGTAGCACTACGACTTATGTGCTTTGATCGAACGTTCTACTTTCTCTCTCTTCTCGGTCTTTCTGAACCTCGCCTCGACGTGAGACTTCACTCTTCGTTTGCGATCGAGACGCCTACCTAACGTTGAAGACAGGATATTTGGAGTGCGAGAGGGATAGACGAGCAAGGTGGAGTCAGAGTTGCGTGTGCTGCTCCTCTATAGGTCACCTCGGGAGCCAGCTCGCTAGAAAGAAAGGGAAAGAGGTGGGACGCGTCGTGCTCGAAGCTACGCAGCGAGTAAACATGCTTCCTTTGCTTTCCGTCGTAGATCCGACTCAAGGTTGGGTCTTTGCTCTACCTGGAAAATGAAATGGCTCGACTGGGACAAAGCCGGCGTAAAGGATCGACCTCGCCGACGCGGTCGCTTTCGCGACGCGTCGTAAGATTCGACTGGACCGTCCAGCTTCGCTTCTCTGAGTTCTTGGGCTCGCATCGCAGAGGCTCGCGCACCTATCTTTCACTCACGTATCGATTTCCTCCATCGAGGAGCACAAACAGACCTGAAACTTGATCAGGAGAAGATTTCGAAGCGCGCGGCGACCCCTTGATTTTTTCGTCTCTGTTCGATTCCGAACATTTTCCTTCCTGCATCCTCGCTCAGCTTCGAGAAAATCTGCCCCTCCTCTCTGAATCCGAAGCTCGTGATAAAACTCGTTTTCTGGCAGCTCGGGTCGATTCGCCCGGGAACTCGTCCAACTCTCGCCGACGAGTTTCCCCTCACAACCTCCACCATCCCTCTCGTTCCTTGAGCTTCCCCCTCTTGTTCCCTTCCAACTTCCATGCTCCGTCGCCTCACCATGGTCTCCAAACGACCTCTCGCTTCGCAAACTGTACGTTCTTCTCGCCTCCCATCCGACCCTAGCAGTAGATATCGACCCAAAGAGAGCTGTCTTTGAGCGATTGACCCGGTGCTGATTCGTCCTTCCTTCTCGTCTTCCTCAGCCTGCTCTTCGACGAGCTGCCGCTTCTACGCCCGCTCCTGAACCTCAGTCGGACCCATCCCTCCCTCCCATGCTTCGCTACCAAACCCATCTCCCTCACCTGCCCGTTCCTCCTCTGAAGCAAACGCTGGACCTCTACCTCACCACTCTCAAACCTCACCTCTCTCCTCAGGAGTACGCCAAATCCGCCTCCATCGTCAAGGACTTCGAGTCTTCCGAAGTAGCCAAGACTCTTCAGACTCGTCTCGAGCATCGAGCGAACGACGAGGGAAGGGATAGTTGGCTCTCAGAATGGTGGAACTCGTACGCCTACATGGCCTACCGGTGAGCTCTCGTTCCTCCTCCTCCTCTTTTCTCGACTCGAGTTTGGTCGCGACTTTCGGGCTGGTTCAGGAGCTTCTCAGAGGTTCAGAGATGCTGTATGGGGCTTGGATGGGACCTCCAGCACTCACCCTAGAGCTCAGAAGAGCTCAGGAAGGTGTAGATGGAACTCGGAGCGAGCTCAAGGGGATGAGTCGATCTCCTCCCTCCGGCCCTCGTCACCCGAGGGTGGTCCTCCTCAGCCTTCCCCACTCCAGCTCGTATCTCTGCACATCTTCAACGAAAGAAGGCAGAATCCGATGCTCCAGATCAAGATCTACCTACCTAGACCCGCTTCGTCCCTCCCAACTCGGATCCCTTCTCGGTAGAGCAATCCCCGACTGACCTCCTTCTCTTCCTCCTCTCCTTTCCTCCCTTCGTTCCAGAGACCCCGTCGTCCCTGGAGTCAACTACTTCTACGTCCACAAGGGAAAGGGTGGAGGAAACAAGACCCAGTCTCGTCGTGCTGCTGAGCTCGTTCGAGCTCTTGAGGTCTTCCGTCAACTCACAGAGTCGTGAGTTCTATGACCTCGTCCTTTCCCTCCTCTTAGCTCTCTTGTCACTTCATCTGACTCTTCGCTCCTCTTCTCTTTGCGATCCCCAGTCAACAACTCGAGCCTGAGCGAGTTCGTCAAACTCCTCTTGATATGTCTGCCTACGTCAACATGTTAGTTCCTTCTTCGTTTGCTCTCTCTGTTCAATTCTCGCTCGCTGGCGACGATGGGCTGAACTTCAACTCGTTCGTCAACTCCTTTCTCCCCAGGTTCAACGCTTCCCGTATTCCCGCCATCCCCGAAGATACCAGCATCAAGTACCCTACCTCGAATGGTCAGAACGATCACGTCGTCGTGCTGAGGAAGAACCGAGCCTTCAAGGTTCGCGTTGGAGGACTCGGTGTCGAGGAGATTGATCGGTGAGTCGCTTTCGAGCTCATCCTTTCCTCGACAAGAGCTTGTACTGATTTCTCGACCTTCATATCGTCTTCCAGGCTCTTCAACGACGTCATCCACACCGTTGGAGCTGACGAGGGACCTGCTGTTGGACTCCTTACCTCGGAGAACCGAGACAACTGGACGAAGGTGCGCTTGAACTTCCTTTCCTTCCTGAGCTCTCTTCTTCAAACTGACTTCTTCCCTCTCGTCTTTCCATCCGTCGCTTAGGCTCGAGACCACCTCATCTCCATCTCCAAGACCAACGCCGAGACTCTCGAGGCCATCCAGTCTGCCATCGTCGTCGTCGCTCTCGACGATTCGGATCCCACCTCGTCGAGTCGACTCGACACCAAGCTCAACGATCGGAGTTGGCGACTTTGGGTCGGAGAGGGAGGAGTTAACAGGTGGTTCGATAAGCACCAGCGTGAGTTCCCTGCTCGCTCGCCCTTCTCGACGCGTTCGTCTTGCGTGGGCTCTCGAGCTGACCTTCGACTTTGTCTTTCCTTATCCAGTGATCGTCCTTCCCTCCGGTCGCTCTGGATTCAACGGAGAGCACTCCCTCCTCGACGGAACTCCTACTCTTCGTCTCAACGAGTTCATCATCGCCTCGCTCGAGAAGGGCAAGGTCGATCTCGTCGGAGAGTCAGGCAAGAAGGGAGCTGCTCCCGTCGAGCTGCAATGGGTCCTCGACGACAAGGCTAAGGCTTCGGTTGAGGCTGCTGCGAAGGCTCACTGGGAGGTTATGGGACGACACAACCTGGAGGTGAGCTCGATCTTTCCTTCGCTTTCCTCGTCGGGTTTGAGCGGGCTGAAGCTAACGGACGCGATCTTCTTTCTTTCGACGACAGGCTCTTCAATACGGAGGCTACGGAAAGGATCTCATCAAGCACTACAAGTGCTCTCCCGACGCTTGGGCTCAGCTCGTGATGCATCTCGCTTTCTTCAACATGGAGGGGTGAGTTCCCGACTTCTCTTCCTCGTTCGCTCGACGCGTCGAACTAACCGCTGACCTCGACCTCGGTCTTCTCCCTTTCTCCCTTCCCAGTCGAATGGGTGTGTGCTACGAGTCCGCTCAGACCCGGAAGTTCAAGGAGGGACGAACCGAGGTCATCCGATCTTCGAGTCAGGAGGCTAAGGACTGGATCGAGAGCATGCTCAGGGAGGGAGAGAACGTGAGTCTCCTCGCTTCGTTTCGCTCGACCCTCCTCGACACTCCCCTCTCCCTTCGCTCGAGACTGACTCTCATTCTCTTCTTCTTTTTTCATTCCGTAGGACACCAAACGAGTCGAGCTCTTCCGAAAGGCCGTCACCCGTCATCTCGAGTACGCTGCCAAAGCTTCGAACGGTCAGGGAGTGGATCGTCATCTCTTCGGACTCAAGAAGGTGCTGAAGGACAACGAGGAGCTTCCCGAGTTCTTCAAGGACCCTGCCTTCTCCCAAACCAGCCATTGGGAGATGAGCACATCTCAGCTTGGATCCGAGTACATCGACGGGTGGGGTTACGGAGAAGGTTCGTCCTCGTTCGAGCTCTCGTTTCGTTTCGTCTCCCTTCGCTCGACGCTGACCTCTCTCTTGCTCTCGTTTGCCCCGTTCAGTCGTCGACGATGGTTACGGACTCGGCTACTCGGTCCACGACTCCTACCTCCGTTGGGTCATCACCTCCCAGAAGCACATGCGAGGAAAGGAGCTCAAGGACAACATCGTCTGGGCTTGTGGAGAGGTTCGAGGGATGATGGAGAGGGCTGAGATCGCGAAGGCCGCTGAGGCTTCGGCGTCAGCGAAGCTTTAAATCTTTTCGAGTGAAAGTAGTAGAAATATGTAGAGACAGTTTTCATTGCGATACACACACACTCTCGTTGCTTGTTCGAACGCGTCGAGGAGGAGAGAAAAGAGCAAGGCGAGGAAGTCGTAAAGATCGTGAGATAGAAGTACAAGAGAGAGCTAAAGATACAGCAAGAAGGGACGTGAAGTATGCAAATGAACTGAGCAGGAGCGAGCAAAGCAAAAGGAGCAAGAGAAGTGTGGGAGAGAGGGAGCTGTCGTCATCCAGACGCGTCGAGCGAGTCATTTCGTTTCCTGAGTTATTCCCTTTGGGACCTGGCTATGGTATCACCACTAGACCGTAGAAGAGGTAGAGGAGTCAGCGAAGAGTCTGGAATCGAAAGTCAAAAGCCGAAGAAGGACGCGTCGAAGCTCACCTCGTCTCCTGCGGCTTCCGCGCTCTCGACGAGGCCTGACCAGTAGAGGGAGACTCTCCAGCGGCGTATCTGCGAGACCAAGTGAAGAAGATCAGCTAGGTAAAGCTGGGTAGCGCTCAACAGCGCTCAACGCACCTCTGGCAACAGGTATGCCGTCGAAATTCTGCAAAAAGGGAGACGTCGTCGTCGAGATCAGCTGGCGGCCGTCAACTCGGGGCGAAGGCGAGGAGGGGCGTACTGTAGGTTGACGTGGAAGAAGTTGAGCAGCGCCATGGTCGCCTGGACCTCTTCTTGACCTCGAGCTAAGGGAAGAACGAAACGAGGGAGGAGTCAGAAAGCGAGCTAGTCGAACTCGACAAACTCGACGGAGACGCGTCTCACCTCTCGAAGTGATCGTCTCGCTCGACAAGAAATCCACCAGTGATCTCAGTCGTTCTAAAGAGTCCAAAGAACAAGACCAAGGTCAGCACGAGCTTGTTCTTTTGCGGGAGATGAGCCAACTCGCGAAGAGAGCAGTCGGCGAAACAAACTCACGCGTCACCCACAAGTTCGCTCCGTTCTCTCCTGCAGTCCTGAACTCCTGCCTGCACTCGTTCAGCAGCATGTCTGCGAGACTCTCCTGGGTAGTTGCCGACGCTCGATTAAATCCTTGAAACGAGCTCTCGTCGGAGGGAGGAGCGAGGTCCGTCCGGTCGAAGTACGAGGAGGACGAGCTGGCAGTGCTTGGAGTGATGGGGTAGGTTGGGGTTGGAGGAGCTTCCGTTTCAGGACTGTTGTAGCTGGAACCCTCTTCCGGATCCATATCGACTAGAGGAGGAAGGGACCGAGAGGGCAACATGAGTTGATTGAAACGAACGAGCCCGCAGCTGAGGCTCAAGGGACAACGAGGAGGTGAGAGAAGATAGGCGAAAAGATGCGAGCTTACAGATGAGTTCCTCGGATTCGTTCGATCCCTCGTCCTCGTCAGGCTGACTGTAGTACCCATAACTGCCTCCTCCATAGTTTTCCGAGACGGAGGAGTCGTGAGAGATGTAGGAGAAGGGTTGGCGGCCGCGAGCTTCCTCCTCTTCCTCCCTCTCGTCGTCGAAGCCCTTCGTGTTGTCTTCCTGGTAGTAGTACTGAGAGGTCGAGGTCGAAGCGTAGTAGGCCATCGGCCTCGATCGAAAAGGAAGGGGTGGTGGGTATAAGAAGAGGAAGATGGATGGGAGGAGGGTGGTGGTTTGGGGGGAGGAAGAGTTAGGCTGGACAAACAGAGGACAGGAGGAGAGGGGTCCACGAAATCGCCTAAAGCCGAAAGGAAAGAGGGAAGAAACGTCATCAGAGTTGACGAAGGGAAGGAAAACCTTGGTTGTGGGCCGTGCCGAAGTTCGAGAGGCAGCAGGAAGACAAGAGCGGAAGATCTGTCGGTCGGGTTGGCGGCGCTCGTTTCAAGTCGCGTCTCGACGTGGCCAAACTGTCGGTCTCGAAAGAACGTTCACCAAACGAGGATCTTCCCACCGACGAGGATCTCGAAGATCTCGAACCGTCCATCTCACCGACTCGCATGATTCTGAGGGTGAGCCGGAAGAGGTTTGAGACTACAGGTTGAAAGAACGCAGCCAAGTGCAGACGGCGACGAGTCGGCGACGTCGCTTGGAACCGGTTCAAAAAGTACGCGAACAGATCTTCAAGAGACAGGGAACGAGGATGATCTGAGGTCGAGAGTGGTCTAGCAGAAAAGAGAGACGAGAAGAAGCGGTGAGTTTGCAGAAGTGGTTGGAAGAACGGATCGGAGCTGGGAAAGGAGAGATCGCCCGAAGACTCGAAGCGGTCGAGGTCGTCGAAACTTGAGAAAGGAGAGGGGAAGAAGTGTGCTGAGATGCGGGAGGCTCCTTCAGAGGAGTGAGAACCAAGGGCAGGTCAGAGCGAGAGGGGTCGAATGAGCTGAAGAGACGCGAAGGGGCCGAAAAGCTGCGACGCCGGAGACGCGTCGACCCGTTTCCCGAGGCTGATAGAGAGATTAGGGAGAAAAGTGAGAGTCCCGAGAGAGGCGTGGTATCTCTACAAGTCGATGGAGTGGCGCTCACGCGAAGGGAAAGGGCGAACTTGCCATCAAATCGAGCGAAAGACTCGACGCGTCGCGACCTCCATCCCTCCTGTTCACCAACTCGGCGCGAAGCAGAGACGCTTGTGTCGTTTCTAGTCTAGACGTTGATGTTCTGCGACCCGAATACAAATAGTCCGAGCTCGCGTCATGGACGCGAAAAGGAAGGAAAGGTGAACAGAGAGGCAGGGCTGACCTCTCGAATAGAATTGAACCGCAAGCGAAGAGGAGTGCTCTAAAGAAGAGGAAGAGGAGGGAGCAACGTCGACTAGTGCTTCGCTTTCCCCCCTGCGGCTGAGATATCCGAAAGCAGCACCGAGCTCGACGCGAAAGGGAAAGCCGCGACGCGACGACTTGCTGTTTTCGTTTGTCTTTGAACGATGGAGCAGCTCTTACATATGTACGAAACAAATAACAAAAGGAATATATAGCTAGCTAAGTAACTAAGCCTGCTGCACCCGATCCTCCTTCCTTCTCAGCACCGCTGAAGCTCTTAGAGACGTTGCGAGGAGTGGCCGCCCGAGAGTCAAGGCCCGGGCCAGCACAAGTTTCTCTTCCACCGACCCGTCCTTATTCTCAATCCGCTCCCACAGCTCCAGCTCCGGCTCTCCTCCATCCTTCGTCCGTTCGAAGCACTCGTCAAAAATCGACCGCTCCCTCTCATCGAATCGATACAGGGCAGACTCCTCCCCAAAGCTGGTAACGGACCGTAGCCTCCGCCACAGGGCGAAATCCATATCCTCTACGTAGTCGGGTTGAACCGGAAACCAGGAGGGGTGTCCTCCATCTTGAACGTCCTCGACCTTCACGATCACGACGACGTCGACCGGATCGAGCAGAGCAAGGAGGGGAGACCAGTTGACGAGATCGACTTCGACGTCATCTCCGGGTCTCGTTTCGAGCCGAAGTCGAGGGGTTTGGATTGGGATGAGATCTGTTGGAAGTCGCTTGGTGAGAGTGAGACGGCGGAAGAGAGGTCGAAGTCCTTCGTCGAGCGGGCGAAGGAGGGTGACTTGTTGGGGAAGGAGGATGGGAGTGATTCGAATGGCGAGAGGGTTGGGAGGGGAGATCTGGGAGAACGTGAGCAAGACGTTTTGAGAGATCAGCCATGCGCGAGGCGAATTCAGGGATGAGGGAGAGGGAAGGTTGAGAACGAGACGCGACTCACTCGAGGTCGAACGAACAGCATCGCCGTCTGAGCGTTTGATAGTTCCACGTTTCGGTACAAGATAGGAGCGAAGATTTCCAGGAATCTGAAGGATACGCCGATCAGGCGTAAGCGGTCGTGCTGGCTGGAGAGGAGGAAGATCTCGCGAAGGAGTTCGTCGGGGAGAGAGGAGAGGGAGGTTGGAGGTCCGTTCTTGACCGCACGAGATGGGAATCGATGCTTGTCCTGGAGAGTGAGCGAGAGTACGGTTCAGCGTATGCATCTTCTCAGTCACACGAAGTCAGGCTTCGTACCCTCCGAGGAAGGAACAACAAGCAGGAGGCAGGAGAGAACTCGAGCTGCTCACCTTCGACCAAACCCAGAACCCCCCTCCTTCTTCCTCCAACCCCTCCCATACCCAGAACCCTCCAGGAAGAACCTTGCTCTCCAATTGAAGTCTTATGAGTTTGTTGGACTCGGCCTCGGAGGAGAGACGTGCGACGGTGGAGGAGAGATCGGAGATGGTCATCGACTGTTGCGAGCGAGACCTGAGCTTTGAGAGCTTCATTTTCGGACGACAGTCGACCGACGATGGAGAAAATCTGAGCGACTTGGGAGGCGATAGATTCTCCTCCAGTTGGTGGTGCGGTGACGTCGATATGGGATAGATCGTGGGAGCAGAGAGGGGGGAGAGACGAAGAGGAGGAGGAAGGCATGGAGGGAGGAGGAGGAGGGAGAGCTGGTTCGATTCGGGGTCTCTCAGCGGTGAGGTTGACCTGATCGACGAGACAGCAGCGCGACGCGAGAGAAACACGAGTTAGCTCCAATCGAGAGTGTCGAGACAGACGGAGGCAGAAAGAGACGAGAGCTGAGAGGAGGAGAGGGAAGGAAGGGAGGAGGGGAAAAGATCGAAGCTGACCTTCTCGTCCGTCTGCTGCTTCCCCTCTTTCAAAAACACCTGATTCGGCATGATGGCACGATGACTGATGAGATCTCCGAGGCTGTATGGATGAGAAGTCGAGGTAGGAAACACGTGTTTTGAGAGGTTGAAGCGGTGAGAGGGAAGAAGCTGAAGGAGGGTTCGAAGTTGAGCTCGACGTCGACCCCCTTCCTCCTTCCTTTCCCTCCCCCTTACATCTTCTTCCTTTCCCTCACCATGCTCCCTATCTCCCCTACTGAGCTCGCTCAGCTTCTTCAACTCTCGTCTGGACCGGATGGAACGGCATCGATACCGGCCGAGGACTGTATGAAGGAAGCGTTAGGCCGACTCGCCAGCTTCGTTCGTCTTGTCTCCCGTCCTTCTCAACCGACTCGTCGTCTCGTTCCTGACACCTCAGCGTTCTCGACTAAACAGACTTTTGCGAAGGGTGCTTCTGAACAAGCTCAGGGATCTTATACTGTCAGTACGAGCACCTCTGCTTCTCTATGAGCAAGGGGAGAAGGAACCAAAAGGAGAGCATTCATCGCCAGGATCTCTGACGTCGAGGGCCGTTCTCGCTTCGTCTTTCTCATCTTCGCCTCTACAGGAGGAGTTCTGTTCCCAGTACCTTCCATCCTTCCTCCGGAACATGCTCGCTGGAGGAGACACTCAAGGCGCCTATTTTCTGAGGATCCTCGAGGCGATGTGCGCGAGCTCGAGGACCCCCCTCGATCGTTTCATCCGAGATAGTCCTCAAGAAGCTTGCAAGGTCTACCTATGGGAGGCACATGTGCTCGTCTTGCGTGCAGAGCAGAAGGACACACTACTGGTACGCAAGGTTTCGTAAGAACAGCGCTCAAGAGAGGGGACAAGGCTAATCGTCTCGATTCGATTTCTTCCTCGCCTTCTCTCTCTCTGCTTCGCTCTCGCAATCAACAGGTCAACGAGGACGGTATCAATGCCCTCATACAAGACACCATGTCCTTCATCAACTCAGTTGTCTTCCTCGCCCACCAGCTCCCTCCATCAGTAACCATGCCTTGCCTTCCCGCTCGGTCCAAAGCAGGCCTCCTCACTGTCGCGTCCGTCTGCAAGGACGACCCAAGGATCTTGACGTCCGAGGCCTGGGGACCGGAGAAACGCCACTGTAGAACTGCCATCAAGATTCTGACGGGTTTGGCTTCGGCCTCGGACATGAAGATGAGGAAGCAACAGTCAGTTTGGCTGAGGACGACGGACAGTTCAGTCCATCATTGGTGGGCTTGCGAGTTAGAAGGAACCTCGACAGCTTCTTCGGACTGTGTAAGAATGGAGGACGGTGCGGAGATGATGGCTTGTTCAAGAGTGAGCTCGTTTCTTCCCCATCTTGACGCTTGGTTCCACGAGAAGTGAATCGCTGACTCCCTCTTCCTCCTCGCGTTCAAAAGTGCATCGCCGTTCGCTACTGCTCGAGAGGTCCGTCCTTTAGCTCTTACGACGCTCTGAAACAACGACCTGACTCTCATCCCACTTCTAACTCTCCTAGAGCACCAGAAGGCCGACTGGAAACGACACAAGCTCGTCTGCTTCAAACCGAGCTGGTGAACGAACGAACGGACGCGACAGGACGACGTGAGTTTCGCTTTCGCTTCCTCCTCGTCTTCTCTTCTTCCGAGCTGACCTTCAACTCCTCTTCTCTCCATAGGTTTGGGATCCTCTTCGTCGAGGGATCGGTTCGGCGGGAGTCGTGTTGGGGATTGAGACGAAGGGTCGCGAGGCGACGACGAGGCGAGGTTGGACTGGATGAAGTTTGGATCGTTGAGGAAAGATAACGATGAATCATCTTTTGACGACATAACTATCATGCTTGAGTCTCTATGCAAGTCATCTCACTGTAAGTCCATCAAGCAAGGGGAGCGAGCGAGCTCTCGCACGACGGACGAACGAAACCTCGACGCGTCTCGACGCCTCCTCCCTCCCCGTCGTCTTTCCATCTCCTCTTTCCCTCTCCCAACCACCTCCACCCAAGCAGTTATAGTCGTCAAAGATCATCGTAAAAATTCGCACCCTCCCTCAAACACCTCAACCCGCCCAAGGTCTCCCCTCCTCCCTCCCGCTCCCTCCTCGTCCCAGCAAGCAAGCTACGAAAAGAACCCCATCGGCCCACCCATCCCCTTCCCTCCATCAGGCGCAGGTCCTCCGTTCGCGGTCTTCCCAATCACAGTCGAGCGCATCGTGCCGAGCTGGTTCGACCACGTTGAGAGGTGTTGGTAGCGGGCTTTTTCGACGGCGTGGCTGAGAGTTGAACGAAGTGAGCGAGGGCGAAGGGAGGAGGGGGAGCGAGGGAGCGAGTTGAGGGAGAGGGAGAAAGAGGGGAGGAAAGAGGGGAGTGGGAGAGGGAGAAGCGAAGGACGAGATAGAAACGAGGAGGGAGGGAGGAGGTCAGCGATGAGAGGGAGCAACGGGAGAAAGAGGTCGCGTCCAACTCACCCTCGATCCAGATCCAATCTCCCAGCTACCTGATCGATCTTCCCCTTGACCTTCCCATCGAGAATGAGGTTCACCAGCAGATCTTCGACTTCGTCTGTTCCGACGTTGAGTTGCTGGCGAGGAAGGAGCGAAACGAAGGGGAAAAGGCGAAGGTCAGTTTCGGTTTCCGATTCGACGCGCTCGTTCTCGTACTCTCCCTCTTCACCGTTTTGGCTCGAGGGAGGGAGGAAGGGGAAAAAGGTTTGAGATGCACTCACCCTCCCCAACCACTTCAGTTCCATCCTCGTGTAAGGTTTGATGAGATCGATGAGGTACTGGGTTCGCAAGGATCGAAGGACGTCGTCGATGTAGAACTTGATGAACGGGTCGTCGAGGATCGTGGCTTTGTTTTCTGTGGACGCGCGAAGCCGACACGACCATGTGAAGAAAACGGTCAGTTCGGGGGTCCAAGATCCGAGTCGAGGGTAGGAAAAGCTCGAAAGTGAAGAGGAAAGGAAAAGGGCAAAGGGAACGAGTGAGACGATGGGAAACGCGACTCCACTCACCTCTCAAAATCTTCTGCGCCTCATGAATATCCCTCCTCTGATAAGCAGCCACCAAGTTGGTCATCGCAACTATCTCAGTATCGTTCTTGTACCTGCACGACAACGACCAACACCAACGCAACGCGAAGTCGAAGTCAGCAGCTCATTCGGCGCGTCTCCTTCCCTCGCTCCTTCCCTCGTCCGCCTCGAACACGTCAGTTGGGTTGGGACATACGGCTTGGTCTCCTGCGAATCAAAAGGATTGATATCGCTCCCCATGAGCATGTAACTGAGGACGAGATACTTGAGGACCTGAACACGCTGAGGCGATCCGGACTCGTCGAACTGCTTGAAAGATTCGAAGAAGTCGGTGGAGGCTTGGGGCCAGTTCTCTGCGAGCGCCAGCGAGCGCGAGGTGAGCGAGCGAGCGAGCAGCGGGGAGCGATAAGAGCGGGGTGGCGAACGAGTGAGGGAGAGGAAGCGAGACGAGGCGAAGCGAGGGAGGGAAGAAGGAAAGGGAGGAAGAGCAAGAAGGTCAGCTCGGTTCGAAACGACGCGAAGGGACGTTTTGAGGATGGGACGACACTCACTCTCTCCCATCCACATCTTCCCACCACACTCCCTGATCACACCCATGATCCTAGGATGAGGAATCGCTGATTTGACTTGGATGGCCGCTTTGTAGATTTCCTGATCGAGCACCAAAGCCAAACGCACGAGCAAACTCGTCAGTCCTCGTCTCCCACCCAACCCTCGTCTTCCCTCCGTTCTTCGTCGCGTCGCTCGCAACGCACCTTCAGTTTCCTGTAGTCCTTCAACTCAGAGTACATCTGGATCTCGAGAGCGTAGACTTCCAGTACTGCGAAACGCCAGCGCGAAAGGGTTCAGCGAGCGAAGGAGAAAGGGAGGCGGGAGGGATGGGAGAGGGAGAACGAACAGATCGTTCCCTTCGACTGATCCTCGGAGGACGTCCCGGAGCTTGAGGTGGAGGGGATACAGAAGGCGTGGAGATCGCTCAGGACCTGGTGAGCGACGAACGGAATCGAGGGTCAGTTGGCGCGAACGAGACGATGGAGGAAACGAAGCGAGGCAACTGACGAGCTTCATTCGATCCCACTCCTTCCTATCCAACCAGAGCTTGGCGAGTTTGAGGTCTGCTTTGGTGCTCAGTCGCTACAGATCCCATCCCATCCCATCCGAAGCAAGGTCAGCGAGAGTGAACGAAGAAGGAACGCGAAACGAAGGGAACGCGGGACGAGCGACTCACCTCGTTCTTGCTCTCCTCCAAACTCTTCTTGGTCACATCGTAGAACTTCTCCAGCGTCACCAGATCGGTCTTGACTCCGAATCCCTTTCCCTCGCCTCCAACGTAGTCGAGGATGTTGTTGATGGATTTCTCGGAGTCTGCGAACGACGAAGGGAAGGGAGGGACGATGGTGAGCTCGCGAGTTTCGAAGATGAGCTCGTTCGCCAGCAACCGAGCCTGTCTGGAGACAGCAACGTCGAGGATGGACGAAGATAGAGGGATGGAGCCGTGTACTAACAGTTTCGAGTGACAGCTGAAGTGGTGTAGGAAAGGAGTTCGATGTACGTCTTGAGGGCGTCTTGAGGACGAAGGAGGACGCAGTAGAGGAGTTTGGTGGATTGTTTGAGTGCTTTGAAACCCCTGAGATCATCCAACGTGCGCATAGCACACCGAGGTCAGTATACGAGCTGATCGAGGTGCGATAAAGAGGGGGAGAAGCGGAATGGAGCTGGAGGAGCTGGAGGAGATGGAGTGGAAGGGAGAGTTGAGGTCGAGCTCGCAGACTCACCAATCTCCTTTGGATTCCTCCCCGTCTACGATCTCCCTGAAAGCTGTGAGAGCTTCTTCTGGTTCGTCTTCGATGAGACCTGGTAAAAACGGAGATATATATGAGCTTGATTAAGGAGGAAAAGAGAGAGAGAGGAGACGAGACGAACCTTTGGCCTTGTAGTACATGTTCTCAGCGTCTGCATCCTCTCCACCCTCGTCGTCGTCGTCGTCATCGTAGTCGAGGTCGTAGTCCTATAGGAAGAAGCATAGGGTCAGCTTCAGGATGTTGAAGAAGAGAGAGAGAGAGACTGAACGAACCTCGTCTGCGGCATCCTGGAGGAAGGAGAGAAGGGACGAAGGTGAGCTCGACACGCTGGAAGCTCGTACAGAGAAGATGGGACCATCAGAGGAGAGAGGAGCGACTCACGTCCATCATGAAATCATCGTCGGACTGGAGAGAAGATAGAGGTCAGTATGAAGACGAGAGAGAGCGCGGGAAAGAGGTTGAGCTTACCATCTTGAGCTGAGAGGAAGGACGGAGGAGGTGGAGGTGGAGATCGAACGACGAAGCGAGCTGCAGAGACCGTCCAGGGAAGAAAGTCAGCTCGTATCTCACATAAGAAGCTCGCTGATGCTCGTACGTACAAGAAGATGGTGTTGAAGAGAGAGATAAGTTGAGGAAGATGGAGGGTTGAGATCACTCGTCTCCCTCTGCTCTCCGGTTCTCCTTCCCCTTCGCGACCAAGCGTGGGAAAACGAGAAAGTCAAAGCGACCTCAAAGCTTCCCCTTCCCCTCCTTCCTTTCTCTCCTCAACCGCCTCGACCCCCCCTCTCGACTTCTTCCCCGTCTCCTTAACCCTCGGCCAGGATGTCGACCTCCACCTCCAAACCCATCAAAGTGAAAAAGAGCAAGAAGAGCAAGCAGGGAGTCTCTGTCGAGACCGCTCCTCAAGCTTCTTCCTCCTCCTCCTCGGTCGCCTCCCCTTTCACTCACATCACAACAACAATGAGGGTCTCAGTGCCGCCGTACTTCTCGGGATCTCAAGGAGGAGGGCTTCGAGGTGGAGTCGAGGAGCTGCTGGATAGCATGGTCATGAGGTGAGTTCACAATCAGAGCTGAGGAGGGAAAAGAAGGAGCTCGCGAGCAGGCAGGCCGAGGGGGAAGAAGCTCCGAAGTCTCGAGTTTGATGAGCTTCTAGGAGCCGTAGATCAGCTCGAGGGTAGACCGAAGGAAGGGCTAGCTCCTACATCTAGTTTCAGCTCCGTAGCCCAATTTGAGCGGCGTCGAGAACAGCTCAAACGAGGGGCGGAAGAGCGAGCGAGCTCAAACTCGTCGAGCTCAAGTTTCTTCCTTCCCCCCCTCCCTCTGGCCTTTCCTCGCCTTCGCAACCCCCCGCGACCTTCTACACCTTCCTAAAACTCTTAGCTGACTCTTTGTTCTTCGTCGTCTCTTTCTTAGGTACATCCCCACCCTCTCCGGTGTCCTCCTCTCTCACTCCAACCACACCTTCCCCTCCGACTCAGCCAACATCCTCAACGACTGCCCTTTCGCCATCACAGACGTTTCCTTCGACGCCATCATCTGGGCTCCTCAGGTTGGACAGACTCTTGGTGAGCTCGCCCTCTCTTTGCCTTAAAACAAACCTGAGCCAGTCGCGTCGAGCTTTGAACTCGCTCGTTCGCTCGCGTCGCTTTGCAGTTCGCTGACCCTTTGGTTTCGTTGTTTTGTATGCTGGGTGAATTTTAGTCGGCACCCACTCCCTCTCCTCCCCCTCCCACCTCTCCCTCCTCATCCACAAAACCTTCAACGTCTCCATCCCCCTCCCTCACATCCCCACAGACCTCTACTACTTCGATTCCGCCCTCGCCGACACGCCTCCTCCCCTCTCCCCCTCTCCTTCGCCCGAACCCGAAGCCGCCCCTGTCCCCCCTCTTTCACCCTCCGCACCCCCGGCTGCGTTGACGCAAGAGCAAGTCGACATGGAAGTCGACATCGAGGAGAAGGCTTCGGACGACGAGGAGGAGGAGGACATGGAGGTTGCTGAGGAGAGGAGGAGGGCGAAGGAGGAGGGGGAGAAGAAGAGGAGGGAGGAGAAGGAGGAACGGAGGGCGGAGAGGGAGAGGAATGAGTTTAGTAGTGGAAGGTGGAGGAGTAAGATGAGTGGGAAGGTGCTGGGTGAGGAGGGTGAGGAGGTGGAGTTTGTGGTTGTTGCGTGAGTTGACGTCCCTCCCTCTTTCTCGCAATCCTCCTTTCTCCACAACTCGTTCTTCGCGTGTTCGCATGTCCGAGCTTGCTTCCTCGCCATAGACGTGCCTGAACGTCCCACTGACTCACCCTTCGTTTCTCGTTTCTCGCGTTCGTTCCTGCAGCATGACAATCTCCTCCCAAATGCTCTCCCTAACAGGATCCCTCCTCCCCCTCCCCTTCTCCATCCCCGCCTTCCCCAACAACCCTCATCAACTCAACCACAACCCTCTTGACCCCCAACAACCCCTCAAAAAGTCCAAGAGCAAGTCGAAGTCCAAATCCTCCAAAACCGACGACGCCCTCCCTTTGGCTGCAACGGACTCGGACGCGGAGGTCGAGGTGGACGAGAAGGAGATGAGCCTTCAGCGAGCGGAGAGGAAGAAGGCTAGGAAGTTGGAGAAGGAGGAGCTGAAGAGGAAGAGGGGCGAGGATGGAGAGGTGGAAGGGGAGGGGGTGAAAGAGAAGAAGAAGAAGAAGAGTAAGGCTTAGATTGGGTTAGATAGCGTTGTGTGTGAGGGAGGGAGGAGGGGAGATGGATGTGGTGTTGACCTTTTGGCGTTGGAGCGGAGCGGAGTTGGGCTGGCGAAAGACTGAAAGCGAGGAAAGGGAGGGAAGAATCAAAGATCGGCGCGTCGAGGTTTCGAGTTCGTTCGAAAGCGAGCTCGCTTCGCTGGCTTGAGCTTCGGAGAGCTGAGTCTCGCGAGCTCAGAAAGCTTTCCTCGCAGATATCTGAAGGATGGTATGCTCGTAAAATTTGGTTCATCGTTATCGTCCCTCGTTTATCGAACTCAGCTCAACTCGTTATGCTCGTCTCGTCTCGTCTCATCGTCATCCTCAACCCTTCGTCTCGATCCGATCCGATCCTCCGGAGAATAAGGTCCCAAGTCTCTGGCAATGAGAAAAGAATTCGAGAAGTCAGCTTCGGAGGGAAGAGGGCGATGAGAAAGCGGGAGCGAAACTCACAACGTCGCGTCGCGTCCGTTCACCAACTCGATTTGAAGCAGACGACCTTGTGTCGTTTCCAGTCGGACTTTTGATGTTCTGTCAGAAGAGAAAGCGACGAAGTGAGTTGGAGTCGTGATGAAACGGGAAAGGAGGAGAGGCGAACCCTTTGAGCAGTATCGAACGGCGCGACACTGCAGAATAGAACGCGTCGACGAGTCAGCGAAAGCAACTCGAGGAAACAAAACGAAGCGAAAGTGACCATGCTCACTCGAGAGCAAGCCAACATCTCTCCTCCGCTCACGGATACTGACCCGGCTGGATGTTCCTCAGCCTCGCAATCCCACCAAACGACCTTCAGTCCCTCAGGAGGTGTTAGACGTACCGGCTCTGAACTCCTGAAGACTCGAAGCCTCCGACGCTAGATCCAAGACGTAGCAGTGCAGGTCGCAGTCGACAGAAGGGCATGGATTCTCTTCCTCCACGAGATCCGAGAGCTTTTGGAACGCAATCTGCGTACCACAAGGAAGGGTGGGAAGGCGCAGGGAGCGGCTTGGGTCTGGAAGGTGTTTGGCGAGGTACGCGGTGGGAAGGCGCAGGGAGCGGCTTGGGTCTGGAAGGTGTTTGGCGAGGTACGCGGTGAGCATTCCGAAGGCAGCGAGGTAATTAGAGACTCTGGTCCAAGCATCGTCATTGATGGACTGTGATCGAGGAAGTTCCAGCCAGAACGAGAAAGGGGAAGAGCGAAGGGAAGAGATCGAGAACGCGTTCCAGTCAGCCTCGGCGGCTCTTCGATGGAAATCACTCTGACTGGATACATCAGGGACGTACGAGGACATCCTCGATACAATCCGAGACTACTCGAACTCCTTCTGCTAGACCGAGGTACAGTTTGAACGCGTCGTCTGGGTGCTCTCGGATGAAGCGAGGGATGAAGTTCGTGCCGACGCAGAGCATCTGAAAGACGCCGAAACAGAGGATCCGAGAGTGTTGACTGAGTCCTGGCAGGCTGATCGTACGGACGAAGGAGGGGAAGTATAGAGAGGCGAATTCCTCCTTCGATTCGGAGGGAAGGGAGACAGGAAACGAGGGGAGGTCAGCAAGCGTTCGTTGGCGGCCGCTGCTCACTTACTGCAAACCACACTCGGAATTCCTCGGCAGTTTCGGGAGAGTTGAGATACTGTTCAAGGGAAAGATCTTCGTCAGAGCAAGAGGATCGGAGAGGTAGATCTAGAGGAATGAAAACTGGAACGCACGTCGTCAACCTCGACGGTTCGTTCCAACACTTCCTCCCAAGGGTTGGCCATGATGGAAGATGCTGGACCGCCAATACCAGGAGAGAGTCCGAGATACCTTCCGTGCTGTGTTGGCGTAGGCTTATCCATCTCGAGAGAAGAAGGGAAGGTAGGAAGGAAGGAGGAGTCGTGGCCGTTCGAGGTCAACTTCAAAACGAGCGAGCTCACCTCTTTCTCCCTCCCCCATCGCCCATGACCTCACCACCTTCAAATCTTCCTTCGACCTTTCCAGGCTCCTCAGCATCCTCCTCTCGAACCCTCAAACCTCGAGAGTACACGAATCTCGCTCAGGGATCGTCCTCGCTCGCTAGAGACTCGTCCATCTCCCCTCCTTCCTCCGCCTCCTCCTCCCTTCGATCCTCCTCCAACGAGCTTCGCTCACGCCTCCTCCATCACTCTTCCTCGCTCAACGAGCTCACCGTCCAAGAGGTACCTGTATGCCTCTACCTGCTCCGAGAGCTCTTAGAGGCAGGCTTTCCTAAGGGCCGACGGAGGGTCAGCGGAACGAGAGGGAAGGAAAGGGAAGACGCAGGAGTCGTCGTCGATACTTTGAACGAGCTGTTCACGGGCGTTTCGACATCCCAGGAGGGCGAAGAGGACATTAAGGAGGAGCTGAGGGAGGTGCTCGTTGAGTTGAGGGTTGGTGAGGATGGAAAAGAAGGTCGTCTTTCTGGTGAGCTCGTTGTTTCCTCCTCCCTCAATCTCTTCGACACCCTTGTCTTCCGTCGTCTGACCTCGTCGACTTTCACTCCTTCCAGCTCTTCATCTTCTCTCCCACCCTTCTATAGCACTGCACACGTCCTTCCTCAGCCATCCAGCCCTCATCGAGGCTGTGAAAGGCCTGTGGTCGACGGGAACCTCGAGCTCACCGAGCTCACACCCAAGCTCCTCCCTCCATCGTCTTCTCGATTCATTGGATCGTCTGTGCAGCCCCTCGTGAGCTTGATCTCTCTTTTATCGACGTATAAGGACTACAGCTGATCTCACGATCCCTTTCAGTCGTCTTCACCTCCTCTTCCTCGCTTCAAGACTCCTCTACATCCTCCTCGTCCTCGCTCTCCTCTTCCACCCAGGATCGTTCGTCTCGGACAGTCAAGAAGGTCGCCCACCGGGTCCCTGGATCTTGAATTGGAAGGAGATCATCTGGGTCATCTTCTCTATCGGTTCCATTGTCGAGGTGAGCCAAAATCCACCTCTCTACCGTAGTTTCGCTCGCTTTCGCTTTCGCTGACTCCTCGTCGACGCGTCCCTTCGATCGCGTCCTTCAGCTCACCACTCCCGTCTTCACCTTCGCCTCCACCCTTCCACTTGTCGCCTACCTCCTCGCCCTCCTACCCTCACCATGGCTCAACTCACTCGCCTACCCAACCCTCACGCTCGCCCTCCTTCCACTCTCCCTCTCCCTCATCTCGTCCTCCTCGCCATCCCTCCCTCACCTCCTCCCGTCAACCTCCCTCCTCCCACTCTCAACCTACACCTCTTCCCTCCTCAGACGGATCGCCAAACCCTCGATCCTCTTCCTTCCACTCGCCCTCGGGATCTTCATCGCCCTCGCCTGGAGTCTCAACGGAGACATTTGGAGACTCGGAATCCAACTCGACGCTCCCGGAACCGAACCTCCAGGCGAGATCGGAGTCGCTCCTTTCGCTGTGAGGCTGTGGTTGGCGATCGCGCTGGTGGTGGTGTTGGTGGTGTGGTTGATGGTTGGGTGCTCGAGGTGTTATGTTGCCGCAGGAGGAGGTGAGAGGGAGGTGAAGGAGGAGAACGAGTCGAAGGATCCGTGGGAGGAGGAGTGGGGAAGGGAGGCGTCGAGGAGAGCTAGGTTGGAAAGGGCGAAGGCTTTGAGAAGGTACCTCGTTCGAGAGTCGGATTGGAACGCGTCTGGATCGACTCCTCCGACGGTCAACGGAAACTCAGTTTCGAACGGCGCGTCGTCCTCGGAATCCCAACCTCTCCTCGTCAACCAACCCTCTTCCTCCCCTCTTTCGTCGTCTCGCTCAACATTCCAACCCATCATCCCACTTCCCTCGCCTCTCAACCTCCTCACTTTCGTCTTCGCCATCCTCCCCAACACGCTCATCTCAAACTTCCCTTCGTCGGACGTCGCGTCGAGGAGCGGGAGAGTGGAGTTGGGGAGGAGGTGGGCTGAGAAGGCAGAGCTGTGGATCTGGAGGGCTGTGGTGGTATCGACGGGAGTGGGGCCGTGGGAGGTGGTTAAACGCGGGTGCGAGGTGGTTAAAGCTGGTCCAGGCGGTCGTTGATGCTCATGAGGTTTCGACAATGCTGTTTCGCGACTCGAGGAGCAAGCGAAAGAGCTCGAAGGGCCGGCGAAGGGAGGGATATTCAGATCGAGGTTCGAAGTCGTCGTCTTTCAGAGAAGTGGTGGCGAGAAGGGAGAAGCCATTAGGAAGAACTGGAAAAGACAAGACTAGGAAACGGATCGGAGACGAGAATCGAGGCGAGAGAAGAGATAACAAGGAGAAGGACTAGATCTACAGTTGACGAAGGAGAGGATGAGACGGGCAAGAATAGTGAAGGGGACGATGACGAGAACGTAGCAACAAATCAAGGACGGGCGTAGAGGCGTGAGGAGAAGGAGAAACGAGAAAAGGGTAGGACGCGACGAGGACGTGAGAGAGAGACGAGAAGAAACACTAGTGATAACGGGAACCCAGAAACAGGGATGAATCAGAGAAGGACAGAGGACCGAGACGAAGTACCAGCACAAGAAACAAATTGAGGGGAGAAACGAGAAACAAAACGAAACAAGACACGAGAAACGGAAACCGAATCGTCCACCTCACTTCCTCACCACCCACCACGCCTCAGCCACCTCCCTCCCCAGTCCAGGACTCTCCAGCTCCTCCTCCGACTCCGACGTCTCCTCTTCCTCCTTCTCAGTCGAGCTAGACTCAGCGGCGACGAGCTCCTCCGACGACCAAACCGTCCTCCTCTTCGTTCTCCTCAACGTCGGACGCTTCGCTCGAGGCTCAACCTCGCCGATCTGCTCAAAGACAGTCGAGTCGGGAACACTGGAGCCAAAGCTCGGGTAGGAGTCCATGAGTTGACGCTCGATCGCGTAGGGTTCGAAGGAGGAAGGGACGTGGTCGGAGGAGGAGGAGGAGGACGAGGGAAGACCGATGCAGAACGAGTCCTTGAGGAGATGAGCGGAGGACCATTCCTTTGAGCAGAACTGCGAGGATGGCAGGAGAGGTGTGGAAGGAGAGGGAAAGGGGAGTCAGATCGAGCTCCAGTGGAGGAAGGCGAAGCGACGAGCTCGAGTCGAACGAGACATCGAGTGAGGAGACGACGAGAAAAGATAGACTCACGACTCGAACGGTGACCTCGAGATCCTCGATAGCGTCCTCGATCAACTCGATCTTCTCCTCATCAGTCTTGTCAACTCGCTCGAAGGTACGGAGGAGGAAGAAACCGGACTCGGAGTCGAGAAGCTGAAGCTGAGTCGCGACGAGGAGGACGTCGAGCGAAGATGGATCGGATTTGAGAGCTTGGACGGCAGCTGAGAGGATGGGGATGATCTAGGGAGAGGATCGAAGTAGCCGTTCGTTTAGTGCGGAGGGGTGTCAGCGTGAATCGAAGCACACGAACGTCGGAAACGAGAAGAAAGAGAGACGAGAGACGCGAGCTCACCTTCGAGACAACGAACGCCCACCCGCTCAAACTCCCTTCCTCGTCCCTCTGCCACTTCCCGTCCTCCAAACCAGCAACAACCCAGCTCAGGTACTCTGCGACCGATGCAACTCCCTCCTTCTCCATGTCCATGACTCGCAGGATCCCTTCGTTGATGTCCGTCGCGAGGTTCTCGTCCGTCCTGGCAATCGACTCGAGGAGGTTGGATCCCGCATCCAAGGCGAGCTCGGAGGGTCCTTGGGAGACGGCCTCGAGTTGATGGACGAGGTTGACCTGGATGGCGAGGGAGGAGAGGTGCGACGAGATTGACGAGGGCTGAAGTGAGGGAGGGAGAGAGGGAAGAAACCGCGAGGGAGGGAAGAGCGAGCAGGGAGAAGGGAGGGAGGGAAGGGAGGAGAGTCAGCTTCGTTCCTTCTACGCCGCGTTCTCGATAAGTTCGGATGGCTCCTGAAAGTCCTAGGTGATGGTGAGAGAGTCTCCGAAGCCCTGTGAGGAGGACCTTCGAACGAGAGCGGGAGGAAGGGTGGTGAATCGAGACGAGAGCGAACGTACCCTCTTCGCATACTTCCTCTCCTTCTTCCCTCCGAAGAAACCACCAAGGTTCTCTCCGAGCCTTCTAATGACCCCTCTAGCACCTCCAAGCTTCCTCTCCCCTCCTCCAGCTCTCCTCTCCTCCTCCTGCCTCGCTCCTCCTCCTCGAGCTCGAACTTCTCCTCCCTCCACTCCTCCTCCTCCTTCCTTCCTCTTCTCGTTGGTGGCGACCTTCTTGGAGGTGCTGGTAGATTTGAAGATGTTGCAAATCATGTTGGTAGATGTTGATAGATGTGTGTGACGGAGCGTGGATCGTGTGAGGAGATGAGAGCGACGCGTCGAGATTTGAGTGTGAATGTGGATGGAAGGGAGAGAGAGAAGGGGTGTGATGGCGAAAGAGAGTGCGCTGGCGTGTCCTCCTTCTCCAGTGCGCTAGACTTGCTGGGATCGTTGAGTTCTTGGCTCTACCATGGCCGAGAAGGAGCGATGGGATCGAAGGGGGTTCATGGGTCGTTGAGCGATTTGGGTTCCAACTGGGTAGAAGAGGGAGGTCGATATACCGGGGCGAATGGACGAAAAGTAGCATGCGTGGGTAGCTGAGTACTAGAGCTGTTGAATCCAGGTCGAATGAGCGGATTTGGTGAAGGGGGAGGCGAGATATCGAGGAAAGAAGAGCGAGACGGTGGGAGGGTGAAGGGAGCAGAATCACCGCGGAGGAGGATGAACTCGAGTGAGCCGTTGGCGAGGGGGACTGGGATTTGAAGTGTCCTCTAGCGGATGAGAAAGAGTGAGAGAAAGTGATGGCATTTCTGAGATGACGTCCGGCGCTGTTCAGGGGGAGATGGGAGGACGGAAGAGGAGGAGGGAAGGAGGAGGAGGAAGTTGAGCTTGAAGGGATGATCGATGGCCTCTCGTCCTCCCCAGTATCCGAGGTCAAGTTGAGTGAGCTCAACGCGTACGAGAGAGTTCGATGGTCACAACGAAGAGGAAGTTGGAGATAAATCCCCAAGAGCGAGACGCAGTTGGGATCGAAACGGAGGTGAGCTCGTACGAAGTCAAGTTGAGCTCGAACTCCTTCCTTCCTCTCCCTTCCCTTGCCGACGACATGGCTCCTCCTACTCCATCCGAAGCCGCGGACTCCCTCGCTCGTACTCTAGGGCTTTCGACAGACGGAAGTTTCACGCCTCTGAAAGGACTGCCCCCGTTTGCAGAGGTGCGTTTAGTCGGTCGAGGAGGAACCCAAGGATGGGGTGAAGCTGACCTCTTTCCCCTCCTCCCTTCCTTACAGCTGTACCGAGTCAATCACCTCTCCAAGGAAGACAGCGTCCTCTTCTTCGTCAGTCTCCAGTGTTCGTAAATCTTTCACTGCCACAGCGAACCAACTGACCCCCCCCCCCCCCATCTTCGTCTTCTCCGTCCCTTTCTTCCAAGGCTCGCTTCAACGCTCTTTACCTCCCCTCCCTCGTATCAACACTCTTGTCCCGAGCTCCCGATCTCGGACTAGCAGTAGGAGGATGGTGTCTCTTCCTCGTCAGCATCCTCGGCAACGCCATGGGCGAGCCAGGCGAATCTCCCTCCTTCGGTCGCTTCGTTCGCGTCAAGACGGAACAGAGCCTCGAGCTCTATCTTTTCTTCACCAAGATCATGGCGGTTGCTCCGGCCAGTGCCTTCAAGGTATGTTGAATCGTCTCGCATGCTTTCCTGAACTCTCTCGCCAGACTCGAACACGCCCTGCAGCAAAAGCTCACTCAGCTCTCGTCTCTTCGCCTCGTTCAGACCGAGACCCTCCTCCTCTGCTTCAATCTTTGAGCCTTGGTCCACCATCTCGCAATCCTCGTCCCTTCCCTCGCCCACCTCCCCCTCCTCCCCACCTCCACTCGCGTCGGCTTGAGCGTCATCCTTCCTCAACTCGTTCAAGCAGCTTTCGAAGCCCCGAATGGACCCTCGACGGACGTCTACGACCTCCAGAACAGGTTCCTCAGATCGCTAGTCAACGAGGACCGTCCTAACCCTCGTCGACTTCTGCTCTACCGCAAGGAAGACGACATCGCTGGGCCGTGGTGGTCCTGTGAGGTGAGGAACGACGACGATGAACCGTACCTCTGTGAGCGAACCTCGAAGGATCATCAAGAGATGGAGGCTTGCAGTCGAGTGAGTCACACCTATACTTCTCGAGGTACTTTTTATTCTTCGTGCTGACCTTGTGTCTCTCGCTTCTGCAGTGCCTTTCGGTTCGATACTGCTCCCCAGGTTCGTTCGTGACGCGTCTTCCTCCTCCTCGCCTTCCCGAGCTCACTCGCTCCCCACCTGTGTTTCTACGTCTCTTCAGAACATCAACGGAACGATTGGAAGCGACACAAGAAGGAATGCGCGAAGCCGAGCTGGTGAAGTGAGGAGTTGGGTTGGACGCGTCGAGTCGGATCACGACGCTTTGGCATCGATCTGATGGCTAGACGACACATCGAGCGCGCGTGAGAAAGCTCTCAGGCTTCAGAAAGGATCGGCTCACCCGAGTGCGAGATGATTCTCGCGAGAGACCAGTGAGATGAGTTATCTTTCAAGCCGCGAGCTCGAGTCATCGAGACAAAACCGTTCGTTCAAGATCGTAAGAAGCAACAGACAGAGACTAAGAACTAACAACATACGAAGCATAGACTGGATATCACCTCTCTTCCCCTCAAGTACTCGTGGGGAAACTCGCAAGGAACCTAGACGGACGAAGGGAGCGAACGAACGAGGGGAGTCAGTTTCGACGCGTCGAGTTTCGAGATCGAGAAGAAGAAGAGGAAGACGATTACTCACTCCTCGAAGCTCGCCTCGTAAACAGGCTGATTCAAACTCCCTTCCATCGGCATCTCCGATACTCCCATCGCACTCGTCGACTGACTCGCACCTCCCGCTCTCGCTCCTCCTCCCTCGACCGACTCTAGTGCTGATCCCCAGTCCATCCCTCCCTCGAGCGAGAACACGAACTCCTCCAGCTGACCGACCGACAATCCGTTGATGGCCTGCGAGGCGATGGTATCTCCGAACGAAGGATTGAAGGAGAACCGCTCGTCGTGGAATCCGTTTTGAGCGAGGAGTTGTTGGAGGGTGAGGTTGGATTGAGGGAAGGGGTCGGGGAAGGTTCCGAACGAAGAGTCGGAGTGAGTTAAGGTGGAGGAGGATGAGGTGGAGTTGGGGATGGTAGGAGGTGGAGGAGGAGGAGAAGGAGGAGGAGGTGGGGCATCGAACTTGAGAGGGTTCCGTTGCCCTCTTTCCTCCTTCGGTAGACCGTCGTAGAAGCCGTAGACCGAGTGTCCTGCTGGTTTCACCCCAAGTCCAAAGTCCTCCGTTCCATCGAGATTGAAGGCTGGACTGGCGACGAAGTCTCGTCGAGGCATCTCGATCCCTCCGACTCGATCCCTCAGAGACGCGTCGGAGATGGGTTGATCCGAGAGGCTCGACCATCTCTTTTGTGCTGTTTGATGGGTGGTTCCGACAGGATCGTTGGGTTGCAGAAAGGAGGAGCTTCGGTAGACGGCGGAGATGTCGTCGGTGGTTGCTTGGTAGAGTTCGGTGAGGTCGAAGGACGGGGGAGAGGGATTGCGTTGGGAGCGGAGAGGTTCGAAGGGAGGGAAGCCGGGTGGGGTCTTCGCGACCATGGTCTGGAGAGATAGAGAGTCGAAGATCGTGTCAGCGCAGTCGGTCGAGGTCTGTGTCGGTGAGGATTGATGATCTTACCTGACGAATGGTTTCGAAAGCAAACGAGTTGATTCCCCAGCCGTATCCGACCTGCTCGATCCCTTCCATGAGCCAACTGACTTCTCGGACCTTGTTCGACCACGTCCAGTCGAGGGATGTACTTCGCTTTCCATGGAAGCCCTGGTGAAGTGAAGATGAAAGGGGAAAGTCAGCGGAACGTCGCGTCTCGAGGGTTGAAGAAGTTGTACGAACCTCCTCAACGACGGGAAGCTCTGCGAGGAACGACGTGATGATCCTCAGCTCCTTGAGCTCGCTACCCCCAGCCTTCATGAAGTCGTTGTCGAGGATCTGAAAGCCGAGAGAAGGAGTCAGCGTTTTCGTTTTGCCCGACATTCTTGACCCTCGTCGCGTCTCGAGCTGTCACTCACCTTCGCCACCAGTCTCGCAGAACTCCTCGAAGCAGCGAGCGTAAGTTCCCAGCTCTCCTTGTGTAAGCCATCAGCCTTCTCCAGCGGGGAGAGTGGTTTGGCGTCGCCGTCGCTCGAAGATGGAGTCGAAGCCGAAGAGGTCGCCGATGGAGACTCGAAGAATCCAGAGGACTCGGTCTGTCGAGCCTTGATCTTCTCAGCTTGATATCGCTCGTAGATGGTGCGATGTACGAAGATGTAGCTGAGCGTTTGAGCGAGCTTGATCGAGACGTACCACTGAAAGAGAGGAAGGGAGAGAGAGTCAGCGAGATCGAAGAGCCGAAGCAGAAACGAGCGGCGACTGACCGAGATCGGAGAGAAGGTCGACAAAGTCGGGAAAATTCCGAGCAGACGTTGAGCGACCGAGTCGAACCAAGCGGCGAAGTCGTCCTGTGTGAGAAACGAAGGTGAGATCAGTTTCGAACCGTCGAAGATCGCGTTGAGCAGACCGACTCACCATTGCTCTCCAAAAGACTCGACACGCCTTCTCGAGCTCCTCGAACGGCTGACTATTCCTCTTCTTGAGCGAGGGTACGGTGATGTGCTTTCCAGCGTATCGGAGGAGCTCTCCCATCATTGGATACGACGAGACGAGGAGCTGAAGCAGCGGAGGAATGGGATGAGCGAGAGTCAGTCGACGCGTCGAGAACAGGAGGACATGACGTTCGAGACTCACCAGGAAGCACTGAGCGTCCGAGAGATTCGAGACCTTCGGCAGAGGGTTTCCGAGTCGTGGGATGTGAGGACAGATCTCGAAGATGGCGTCGTCCGAGAATCGAGGAGCTTTTCGACCAGCAGCCTGGAGGGAAGAAGAGGGAAGGAGGTCAGCGAACGAAGGGACGGACGACAAGCGAGGAGGAGAGGACGAACGGTTCGAAAGGAGTCCCAGATCCCTGGTGAGCGCGGAAGGGTAAGAAAAAGTTCAGTAACGTGAGAGCGAGGACATAACGAAGTTTCAGCTATTCGAGCCGCGTCGACGTGAAAGAGATGGTACTGACAAGAGCACCAGAGCAGTCGTTGACTCTTCACTGCAGCATCACAGGAACGACATGATAATCGGTTACCAGCTCCTTGACTCTCTCAGCTTGACCTCAACGAATGACGGAAAGACTCACTCTGCGAAGCAATCACATCACCCGTCAACTCAACCTCCACCAACTCCCCACCCTCTCCCCTCCTCTCACTCCTCTCGAACCCAACCACCTGAGCACCATCCCACAGCCCCAAAGCCTCCACATGCTCAGCCATGATCCCCTCCAGCAGTCGCGTCTCCTCCGCGTGCGATGGGTCGACGGCGGCTCGCATCCTGAGGTTTCGAGTCTCGTGCTTGTACTCGACGAGAGGAGCGAGGAGGATGAGAGCCTCGACGGCTTCCTTGGAGGGTTTGCGAAGGGTTCCGAAGGCGTCTGCAGAGGTGAAAGAAAGGCGAGGAGATGTCAACGACGCGTCGAGAGGGAGGCAGAGAGAGAGAGAAGCAGGTCGCTCACCAAGCATCGTCTGAGCTCTTTCGAGCAAGATCTCGCAGATCGGTTCCCTTGTCTGACCGACTTGAGAGTGAGGAAGTGCCTTGGAACCTGCTGGGAGGATGTAGGGGTTCTCCGAGTATCTGAAAGGGATTAAAGAGCAGGAACGAGAGAAGTGAGCTCGACGCGTTCGAGCGGAGAGGCGAGACAGCGGAATCGGACGCACCGAGCTCCCCATGCACACATCACCGAGCAGAGCACTTGGTTTCCTTCCGACATGTACTGCGAGAGTTGTCCTGCGTCGTTGTACTTCCTCCTGAACTCGGTGGGATCGATGGCCTAAGGCGAGGAGGAGGAGCTCGAGGTCAGCTCGATCGAGGTCGCTCCGTCCTTCCTTCCCTTCCTGCAACCCTGGCCAGCTACCTCAGCCGTCGAGAGAGACGCACCTGAACTCCGAAATGCGCTGATCGAAAGTATACCTCGAGCAAGTCTCTGTGAGAAGGAAGGAACGGAAAGGGAGGGAGAAGGTCAGCTCGAGCTCAACTCCCTACCGGCCTCGTCCGACTTTCGACATCGAGCAGCGGTAGAAACGTGACTGACCTCTCGACAGCTTGGCTGAGCGCGACCTGAGGAAGCGTTCTACCAGGGGCGACTCCGTAGACGGTAAGGGTAGCGAGTCCAAGTTGGTTCTCGAAGAGCTGACCACCTCCTCCTGTTGCTGCTCCCTCTCCTCCTGCTTGGACGACCGTCCCAGCCGTCGAATCCGCTGATCCGTAGAGTCTCTTGGCTTCCTCGATCCTGGGACCTGTCCTCTTTGCTGGAGCTCGAGTACTGTTGAGGATGGAAGTGCATTGGATGCCTTTCGAAGCACACTTTGTGCACGACGAGTCCGGAGGAAGGTCGGCGAGATCGCACTTGACTCGTCTGCTCTTGCAGGCGTCGCAGGCTTGATTTTGTTCTGAGAGGAAGATAGGAAGATGGAGAGAAGTCAATAAAGTGTGCTACGAGGCCCAGGGTCTGAGAAGGGAGGAGGATTGGGAAGAAGAAGAAGGGAGGAGGTTGAGCTCGAGCTCACTTCGTTTCTTCTTCTCGGGAGGAGGCGGTAGATTTGACGACGACGAAGAGCCTGAGGAAGACGACGAAGCTCGAGCGTACTCGAGAGGGGAAGGAGAGAACTCGTAGGAATCCATCGTTTGTCGTTCCTTTGGGTGGGAGTGGTGGACGTTGCGAGTCGAGAAGAAGGGAGGGTCTATTCGCGGAGGGAAGGCCGGACGAAGCGAGCTTCAAAAACATCGCCTTGCCCGCGTTACCGCAAGTTTTGATCACCTTCTGCATGGACGAAGGCTGGAAGTGACACCTCATCACTGAGAAAGCATGCTCGAAAAAGAAATAGAGTGAGGTGGGAAGCTTCCGAGGGTGTGCGAAGAAAGCAGCGCTCGACCTCGCTCGCATGAAAGGTGAGTCGGAAGGTCTTCACCCTCTCGCTAGTCCGTCTTCTCGGTCAGAAAGACAGATTTTCAGATGATCTCGAAACAGATCTCAACATGTGAGAGAAGAAAATCTGCGGAAACTCGCTTGCAGTCTTGGTGACGAACGAGCTCAACCACTTCCCCACATCTCCCTCGCCTCCGTCGTCCATCTTCATCACTCTTCCCTCGCTCCTTCTTCTCCCTCCACAAACAGCCCGCTATGGACAAGATCGCACTTCTCGACCCCAAGGCCTTCAGGCTCATCTAGTGAGTGTCATGTCCTCCGACTTTGGATCCTGGAAGAAGACAAGGGCGCGAACGAGGGAGGGAAGCAGAATGTTGACCTCCATCTCTCCTTCCTTCCCTCTCCTCTCCTCCTCTCTCGAAGCTGGCCCTCGATCCCAGGACGAGGTGAACCCATCCGACTCGCCTTCGAGCAAGCGGGAGTCCCTTACATCGACGTCGCTCTCGAGGAAAATGGAGTCGAAGAGGTCCTCGGGATGTGCTCGAAGGACTTCCACTGCCCTCGTTCGTTCTCGTCCATCTCGCGTCTCTCCTCATCCTCCTCTCCACTCACTCACTCATTCTGCCGATTTTACACAGTCGGAAACCCAGCCCCCTTCGCTCCTCCCGTTCTCGTTCACGACAAGCTCATCCTCAGCCAACTTCCCTCAATCATGCTCTATCTCGGACCTTTCCTCGGACTCATCCCCAAGGAGGAAGTCGAGGGAAAGGAGGTCAACCGAATCAGAGTCAACCAGCTCTTCTTGACGGCTTGCGATCTCCAGAACGAAGTGCACGACTCGCAGTGAGCAGCAGTTACTTGTCTTCTCTCTCTTCCTGTCGTTCGACGACTCATCCCACCTTCGCTTTCGAGTCGCTAAACACCGACCATCCCTTCTCGCTTTCCAGTCACCCCATCGCCGTCGGAGACTACTACGACGATCAGAAGGTCGAGGCTCACAAACGATCTATCGACTTCAGGAAGAACAGGTTGCCGAAGTTCCTAGGGTGAGTGGAGAGTCTTGTGTCTTGAGTTTTCGTCTCGTCGCGTCAACGAACCTGACTCACCTTTCGTCTCTTCTCGTTCGCTCTCGATCAGCTACTTCGAACGACTTCTCCCCAACCCTTCCTCACCCTACCTCGTCGCTTCTACTCTCTCCTACGCCGACCTCATGCTCTACTTCGTCGTCGACGGGATCAAGTATGCGTTCCCCAACGCGTCGAAGAGGTTGTTGCCGGAATATCCTGGGGTGCAGGCTTTGGTTAAGAAGTGAGTACGCAAATTCTCGAAATGTATCGGTATGGACGAGGAGAACGCTCCGTAGCTGACTCGCTCTGTTCCTTTCCGTCGTGTCTTTCTTTTTTTGCGAACTCAAGCGTCGCCGAGCTCCCAAACATCAAAAGCTACCTCGCCAGCGAGAGACGAGTGCCCTTCAGCGACGGTGTCTACAGACACTACCCTGAGCTGGATGTGGAAGAGGAGCTCGAGTCTGAGAACGAGTAGGGTTGGGAAAAGAGGGAGGGCTCGCGTCGAGTCGAGTTCGGCTGCCCCTTCGCTTGTTTCCCTTTTGCTCTCGTTTTGCTAGTATGAACTATGATCAACACGCTTCGCATTGCCTGATGTTATCTTTCACAGTGATCGGAAGAGAACAACGGAGCGCGAGTGCGAGGAACAGAAGCAAATCAATCAACAAACGAAAACCTCGACGCGTCTCTCCCTCCCCCTTCCCAAGTAATCAAAACTCCTCCGCCGTCTCCAACCCAATCAAGCCCCTCCTCACCACAACCAAGAACATCGTCCCACTGCCCATCTGCTCCTCCGCCAGCTCGTACCCCATCGCCGGTCGCGTCTCCGTAATTTTTCCGTTCGAATCGACTCCCACCCGCGTCGCCTGTTTCCCGAGCGATTTCCTAGACTGACGAGCTTGGAGCTTCTCGTCGAGATGGGAGAAGGCGGCTAGTCCGGAGGAGGAGAGGCTGGCGAGGGAGCGGGCGGGAGGTCGAGAGGTGGAAGCGGAGGAGGGAGAGTCGATGGGAGAGGTGATCGTTGAGGCTGAAGATGATGAGCGGACGGTTTTGATAGGCGACAAGTCGAGAGATCCGGGACCGTCTTTGGAGTCTTCTACTTCCTGTTCGAGGGTAAGCCATCCCCAGCGGCGGAAGTCGATTCGAGCTGCGCGAAAGAGAGGGAAGTCAGCGACGCGTCTCTTCCCTAAAGACGATCACGGAGAAGAGGAGAAGCGGAAAGGACGTACATCGGACTTTCAAAGCCTTCTTCCTTTCCATCGAAACCTCCGTGATCGACGCGTTCGAAGTCTCGATCGCTGATTTGGTAAGGTGAGCGGCGATTTGGGGAGGGAGGTTTGGGAGAGGAGGGTACTGTGAGAGGAGGATGGGGAGGAGATGGCTTGGGACGAGGGTGATGAGTAGTCCCGAGGAAGGAGGGAAGCTATCATTGATAGACGTCATCGAAAGGAGGAAGAGTGCGAGAAGAGTCGATCAGCACACGTTTCGTCGCTCGACGCGTCGCGACTCCAAAGTCGAATGAGATCTCGAAACTCACATCCCACCAACCGTGTTCGCGTGATCCAACAACGCGAGGGTCGATGCTGGCACGGGAGCGTTATGGTTCCCAAACGCTGCTGACCGAGCCTGTACTCAAGAAGGAAGCAAAAGGACGAGGCCGCCGCGAGATGTTTCAAGTCAGCTCGTCGCTCGTTCTTCCCTCTCCCTCCCTCTTTTGGACTCACCTTCGCGATCTTCAACCCCACCTTCCCTTGCGTCCCTCCCTCCACCACAGCTGCCGCCCCTCTCGCCATCCCAAAGAAGAACCCTCCCACGATAACCTGTTTGCACACTCCCACAGCCCAGTTGATCCCTGGGATGTGGTCGATAACGCTCTCGGTCGTCCGAATGACTGAGAGAGCAGGGTTGACCTTGAGCGAATCATTGATGGATTTGATGAGATCTAGCCAGCTCTCTCGGGAGACGCCGGCGGCTTCGAGGGAAGGAGCATAGGCGAGGAGGAAGGGCGAGGTTGAGGAGGGTGGGTAGAGAGGTGGGAGGAGGAGAGGTTGAGGGAGGGAGGTTCGTTTGGAGTCGAAGGGTGAGGAGAGGGTTGACGGAGAGGAAGTGTAGGCGGTGGACCAGGAGGAGGAGGGACCTGCTGAGGAGGACGGGGAGCTCTCCTCGACTGCTGCGTCGAAGTAGGAGGGAGGTTCGGCGACGACGGGCGAGAGTTGCTTTGGAGGAGGTGAGGCGAGTTGGGTGGGTTCTTCGGGGAGTTTGTCGGGTGGGGTTTTGTCGAGGATCATTGAGGACTGAGTGGACGTGGTGCTGGTTGAGGGAAGGATGGGAAAAAGAAGAAGGGACGAGTTTTGTCAGGTTGATCGAAGAGGGAACCGAGGAGGCCGCCGCTCGCGTCGTCTTCCTAGATCTGTTTGAGCGAAAAGCACAGCTAAGACACAGCTCTGCGGGCGGATCAAGCAAGGGAGTAAAATCAGCGAGAAGAGCGGGGACCTCGGCGACAAAAGGAAAGGAAAACGTACCTCACGAAGCGACGCGACCGAAATGTCCGAACGGGCACATTCTCGTGGAGGAGAAGCAAAGTGGTACGAATGAACGCATTAATTGTATCTGTTTCAAGCACAAGCATGACTGTAGAAGAAGTCAGCTCAACAAGGACAAAGTAAACGAGGAATCACCCGTTCGTTCCAACCTCGACGCGTCCCTCCAAACTCACCTCGAAAAAAACATAACCCCCTCCACAAGATCAACTCCTTCCTCCCCCACTAGTAAATCGCCTGCTCCTCGAACCTCTCCAACCCAACCAGCTTCCTCCTCGCAACCACGAGGAAGTACGTCCCCGGCCCAAGTTTCTCCTCCGCGATCTCGAACCCAGCATCTCCCTTCACGTTGATCGCACCTCTCCCCTCCGCCTCCTGCGTCGGATCCCTCAACTGCTTCGACACCGACCCTCTGGCAGACGCTCGTCGTACGTTTCTCGCTGAGAGCTTCTCGTCGAAGTGAGAGAAGTTCCCGCTGCTGCCTCCTGCCTTCCCCGACGCGAAGGAGGACGAGGCGACGGCTGGTGGTCTGGTAGAGTATTCTCCCTTCTCGTCAAGGGGAGGGAGAGAACCGGCTGGCTGGTGCTCGACGACCTCCTCTCCCTCGACTCTAACCCAAGACCATCTCCTGAAGTCGATCCTGGAGCGAACTCGCAGGGCTTTGCGTTGATCTGGAGCGAGGTTGGAGGACGAGGAGGCGAAGATGTTGGCTTTGACGAGCTCTGCGGCGACGGGTGTGGGGATATCGGGGAGGGCTTGGTATTGAGAGAGGACGATGGAGAGGGTGTGGTAGGGGATGAGAGCGAGGAGAAGTCCCGAGGAAGGAGGGAAGCTGTGAGAGGGAGGGAGGGAAGACAGGCGAGCGAGTCGTGAGGTCAGCTCTTGCTTGGCCCGTCGTTTGCTGACTCTTCCTTCCATGCGAGCGAGTTTGGCTCAGAGGAAAGATAAAGACAATGGATACTCACAGTCCAGAAGTCGAGTTGGCCTTGTTGATGATCTCGTGTGTAGCGTTGGGGAGGAGAGCGCTCGCTGAGCCGAACATGGTCGATTGGGTCTGAAGTCGTCGAACAAAGCTTCGAGTCAGCTCTCTCCTCACTCTGTTCAGAGTACCTACGAGCTCAAGCTCACCTTAGCCAGCTTCCTCGAGATCTACATACCAAAGAAACATCGTAGAAAGAGCAAGGAATCAGCTCGAACTCGTCGGAAGAACGCATCGAAGGAAGGACCTCGTCGAGCTCGAGCTCACCTTTCCGTCCGTTCCTCCTTCTGCCATGACCGCTCCTCCCTTCGCGATCCCCAACAGCAACCCTCCCACAACACCCTTGATGACTGAATACCCGACCCCGACTCCTGGAATGTACTTGACGACGTTCTCGAACGTCCTCGCTCCCTTGACGGTTGGAGAAGGAGCGAGGGAGGAGTTCAGAGCCTTGACGAGGGAAATGAACGAGAGTCGAGGGATGAGCTCGTCGTACGAGGGCGAAGAAGCGACGAGGAAGGGAGATGAGGGTGAGGGAGCGTAGAGAGGTGGGAGGAGGAGAGGGAGAGGTGGTGTTGGGGAGGTGGGGGGCTTGAGATCGGACGGGTAGGAGGAAGAGGAGGGAGAGGTCGAAGGTCCTGCAGCTGAGGTGGAGGACGAGGGCGAGTAGGTTGGTGGGTTGTTGGCTTCGTGTTGGGCTTGCTCCCGAGCTTGAGACTCTTCGGTGTCCTGCTGTTCCTTGGTCTTCTTGTTCTCTTCATCGAGGATCATGGGTTGAGGAAGTGAGTGATGGTTGGAAGGTGACTCGAGCTAGCGACCAAACGCAGGAAGAAGAGGGCGGCTGACGCCGATGCTTCGGCTCCTGATTGCGCATGACGAAAAATTTCAAGACTCGTCGTCAGGGAAGCTACGGAGGGCGATGCTGCAGCGGTCGGAGGGACAAATTTGGTCCAGGAAGGTTTGCGAGAAGCAGCGCACACGACAAGCGAAGCTGTTTGGTCAGAAATAGACGATCTTCGGTTTTGACCTTCGTTCCAAAACTTCACACTGCTTTCGACTCCCTTGCGACGCACTGCGGACGCGTCTGAAAGTTGGCCCGATGAAATCCGACCTCAGAAGTGTAAATTTGCGCCAGGAAACGTTCGAGAGAGCTGATCCTCCCGCGTCGTCGGTTCCCATCTCGCTTCCCGATCTTCTCGACCTTCTTATCTTCTCGAATGCCCAAGCTCGAACGAAAGGGTCATGGGGTAGAGCTACATATTTGAGAAGACTATCGTGGGTATCGAAAGCATGAGACGAGCAAAAAGGTGCACGAAAATCGACGACAGGACGAGCGAGGGAGTTGAACAGACGACGCGAGGCAGAAGACAGAGGGAGGAGTACTATAGAGTGACTGATAGACTATAAGTAGCAAAGATTTGGGAGCATGTATACCTAGAGAGGGGAGGGAGATAGAGTAGGAGCCAGTCCTTTTGAGCAAAGACGAACGAGACGAAACGAACACACGACGCGTCGACCTTCACGGATCCCTTGGAGTTTGAGGCTGATTTCGATGGCTGTCGAACGCGAACTGAGGCATGGAGGGAGCTGAAGGGTCGATAAAGGTGGAACGAGGTGTGGGAGGAGGTGGGAAGAGGGGAGGAGCGTGGCTGGCGGATCGAGGTCCCGAGGGGGAGGGAGGAGGGAAGGCGTCGGGTGGTGGAGGGTGAGGAACGGAGATGTGAGGTCGGGGAGGGAGCGGTTGATGTGTTCTGGGACGAGCCAGAAGGAAGAGTAAGAGATGAAGCGGGAGGGACGGAGAAGGTGGGGCGAGAGAGACGAAAAGAGAACGGACCTGCTCGACGACGAGCTTGCTCCAGTGCTCGACGACGAGGAAGTAGGTCCTTCGTACCTCTCGAGTCGTTCCATCAGGGTTCGGTTTTGGTGATTCAGATCGTTGATTCTTGTCACAGCTGAAGAGGAGCAAAAGAAGAAGAGACGGATCAGTTCGAGTCGCGTCGAAACGAAACGAAGGAAAGGAAGAAGGCGTCACCTCGTTCCAGAATGAGCTTCTTGGATGCCTTGTCGTTTCCGGGAGGAAGAACTTCCTTGAGTTTACGGAAGGACTCTTGAAGATCGTTTCGGCGTCGTTGTTCAGCCTCTGTGAGCATCGGAAGAGGAAGAAGAAGGATGGTGAGTCGAGCGAGACGAGACGACGCGTCGAAGACTCAAGAGATATCAAGCGAAACGAGTACGAACGGATTCTCGCTTGACGAGCGACAGGATCGAGCGTCTTGGATGTGCTTGGTGATTGGCTAGTGATAGACAGGTGGAGGGAGAGGTGGAAGGGCCGGTTAGTAAGTTTCGTCGGGCGGCCGGGAAGACAGAGATCCCGTGAAGGCGAGGCGTCTCCGACCCCTTCAAAAATGCCTCTTCGTGGAGGAAGAAGGACATACCCTGTAGCTGAGCCTGAAGAAGCGGATCTCCCCTTCTTCCTCTCCCCTCCCTCCTCGCCATCCTCCCCATCTCCTCCAGCAGAAGCAGAACCGAAGTAGTCCTCTCCCTCGACCGACTCGAGGTCCTCCGTTTCGATCCCTAGAGCTCCAAATCCTGATCCATCGTCCGCATCGAAGCTCTTCCTTTTCGTCGACGTGGTAGGAGGTGGAGGCATTGAGCCTTGAGGCCGAGATTGGAAGTTGAAGGATGGGGTCGAGCTGTACATCGTTCCGCCGACGGAGAGACCGCTGGAGCTGGAGGAGCTGAGAGGAGGAGAGGTGTGGGTGGTGCTGTCGAAGCTGTAGAAGTGGGACTGTTGCGAGAAGGTGTTCGTGTTGAGAGGGGAGACGGAGGGTCGACCGTAGCTGGAGCTTGGGAAGATGGGAGGTCGGTAGGCTGGTTGGTGGAAGAACGAGAGAGAATCGAACGAGGGAAGGTCGGTTGACGGTTTTGGGGGACGAGATCACCTCCGCCCTCGGTCGGAAGAAAGATTGCGACTCACCAGTGTAGGGTTGATAGTCTCGAGCGAGAGGTGGATAAGAGAAGGACATCTGCTGTTGAGGAGTGGCCGATCTATCCAAGATTGGTTGAGACGGAAAGCCTGATCGAGATAAAGAGTGAGGAGGAATCGTACGTAAGCAGGCGAGGGAATCGAGAGCCAGAGAAGGTGTATCGGATCGAGTTACTCACGGGCAGAACCAAAGGAGAGAGAGGTAGGGAGGGGGGAGGTGTCTGTGTGCGAGAGAACGAGAAGGATCAGTCAAGAGAAGGAGAGAGAGATCGAGGAAGATGGAGAGTGCGAGCTCACCTTCCAATCGACCTGGAGAGATGATCTCGTCGTCCGCTTCCTCTTCTGGCTTGACTGACTCGTTCATGGTGATCCCTAGACGATGATGGAGACCTGGTTCAGCAGGGAAAGAGGCGAGAAGAGAGAAGAGAGAAGGGGGAGGAGCGAGGATCAACTGACCTGTCCAAGCGATAAGAGGTCTGAGAGAAGGCGTTCGTTGAGGGTTTCAAGCTCTCGTTTCCGAGATGGACTTGCAGCGAAGAAATTCCGAGGGGTGGGGCGTGGAATCAACACTGAGGCCGAAGGGTGGCCGAGGGAAGAGAGGTCGAGGGAGAGAGAGTCGTAGAGGGCGGCGAGGAAGAAGGAAGGTTGTTGAGAGTCTTTGGAGTTCGAGAGGAGCCGAGAGAGGGGGTCAGGAGTCTTCCCTGTCGAGAAAAGGAGGCGTTGAAGGAAGACGAGGCGGAGGGAACGACGCGTCCAGGGAAGCGAGCTAGGGAAGAGCTCGGCTCGGGCAGGGTCGCTCCTCTTGGATTTCCACGCAGATTCTGATCAGGCAGCCCGAGTTCGAGAGGAGAGAGGAAGAGAGGAAAACACGTCAGTTGAGCTGCTTGGGACGCGAAGAGACAGCGAGGAGGACGAGGGAGAGACAGGAGGAGGGGGAGCGACGCGTCGAAGCGAGTCGAGAAAACCTTCTCGTTCTCACGAGACTCATTGTCCGAAACAGAGGGGCGTCCGATTTACCTCCAAAGATGTCCATCCACGACCAGCAAGGTTGGCCTCTCCAAGAAACTCTCATCCGACGAAGCTGAACGCCTCGCCCTCCTTCCTCGTCCGAGTCCGAGCAGCTCAGCCCAACCCCTTCCTCCTGTATTTCGAAGACGTAGAATGACTCACCATGAACACCATATGCTAGTTTTCAATTCGAGAGAGAGAGAGCCCTCGAACTGTAGGTGAAGGTCGAGTCCTGTTGAGCTGACGGTGTCGACGAGAAAGGGCTGGGTTCGAAGGGGTCGTCCGAGAGACTCGAGCAACGTCCTCGACGAGCATTTCCAAGACATATCGGTTGATGATCCTTGTAGGAGTTAGACACAGGTCTCCCAGTCGACATGTCGAAGTCGAAAAAAGCTGACTGTTCTGGTTGGGAGGGAAGAAGAAGGAGGAAGAAGGAATGAACGAAATGAGCTCGGAAACCACGGCCTCTCGATCCTCACCGACTTCCACCCTCTCCCCCTACAAACATGTCAAGTCCAGCAGGTAAGCGCTCCTTTCAACCTCGCGCGCCTACGAACGATGCTAAATTGATCTTTCCTCCTCGTTTAAAGCTGAAGGAAAGGCAGCGAACGAGGCAGCGAAGGCGGCACTTCAGGTCAGCTCGACCTCCTCCTCCTTCCTTCTCTCCTCGCCTTTCTATAACTGAGCTTGATCTTTTCGTGTTTATCTAGGCTGCTCTCATCAAGAAACGAACCGTCGATAAGCAACTCGTGCGTTCGTCTCGCTTGTCTCGAAGGCTGGGCTGGCCAGCGAGAAGGGAAGGAAGGAGCTCGAGCTGAGCTGACCTCGTCCCCTCTCCTTCTTCCCTCGCTCCTTCAGGCCAGCATCGAGGGCAAGATCTACGCGTTCGAGGGATCGTATCTCGAGGAGTCAAGTAACACGGGTGGGAACATCGTCAAGGTACGTTTTCTGTCTTTTTGGATAATCTTGACGGGTCGAGTCGATGAACGTCGAAGCTCACCACCCTCCTTCCCTTCCTTTCCCATCTCACCTCGTTCGACTCTCGCAGGGATTCGACGGTTACCTGAAAGCGCCCCCTACTGGGGGAGCTCACAAGAAGCGTTACGAGGTCACGGATGCGGATAGGCTGTTCTCGGGAAGCTCGTTGACGTATGGGAAGGTCAGTTCAGCTCGCTTGAGCTTGTTTCTCCAGAGGAGTGTCTCTAGAGCGCGATGAGGGCCGGAGAGCGAGGAGGATAGACTCGAGGGTGCGTGGGGGTCTGGTCTGAGCTCTGTTCGAGCCTCGGGCGAGGCGGATGGCAGGGAGACGTCGAGGAAGAAGGGAGCGCGAGCTCGCTTCTCCTTCCCTCTTCGCTCCTCTCGCCTCCCCATCCAGCCTTGAAGCAGCTGAAACCGTTTTACGAACTCAGGAGCTGACTTTCTCCTTTCTCTTTCCCTTTCTTCAGTCGCTCGAGCTCAAAATGGCCGCTGAAGGTCGCTAGGTCGAGCTCACCGCTGTTCAGCCCGCCTCCTTGCCTCACCTCGCACTCCTCTCCCATACTTCCTCGTTCCACGGAATCGCCACCCCTACCTACTCTGCACCTCACTTCGCATCATCCCATCCCTTCGCCTTCTTCAGTTCCGAAGTCTCTCATCGGACTCTGCAGGACGCGTCCCTTGGCTCGCGCGTCCTCCCTATCTTGTCCCTCCCTCCCTCATCCTCTCCGTACTACACACTCGCTACGAATCGAACCCTTATGAATGCCACGTCTCTCTCTGTCCCTTGGGTCTGACCTTGAGAGCTCAGCCTCATCAATCAATCGTCGAAGAGCAGCCTCCTCCGATCCAGCGTCGAGTCGAGTTCCCTTAGAGAACCTTAAGAACCTCAGGCTCGAGCTCCTCCTGCAAACACGCGACCGACCGAGGTGCAAAAGATGGGTCAGCTCTCGCTCGGAAGGAGGCAAGAAGATGCGAAACCTCGTCGAGCTCGTCGACACGGACTCACGATAGGATGAGTCTTATCAAAGACTCCCACAACCTTCCCAGTCTTATCAACCAGGATCTTCGCGAAGTTCCACTGGATGTTCTCTACCCCCGCCTCAGACTTGAGGTACTTGTAGACCTGCGAAGATAAAAAGCCGAGCGAAGGAGAGAGCGGTCAGAGATCTTCGATGCGTCGGGGACGAGCTCGCCCTTCGTGTTTCGTTCGTTTGCGACCTACAGGGTTGGCATCAGCGCCGTTAACATCGCTCTTCTTCGCGAGAGGGAAGGTAACGTTGTACCGTTCACAGAAGGTGGCGATCTCCTCGTCGGTTCCGGGTTCTTGAGCCTGGGGAACGAAACGAAACGAGGTCAGTTCGGGGGGAGGGCTGAAATCGACAGCTCGAGCTCGACCGTCTTTGCTTTGTGATGGAGAAGGGACTCACTCCAAACTGGTTAGAAGGGAACCCGACGATCTCGAGTCCTTGGGATTGGTACTTCTGGTAGAGGGCTTCGAGGTTGGCGTATTGCTTGGTCTCTGAGAACGAACAGTGAGAACGAGAGGTGAGCTCGTCGATTCCTTCCCTCCGGTTCGATCTCGAGCTCGACCCTCAAAAGGGCAGAAGGGAACAGAAGAAGAGCGACTCACTACCGCACTGAGAAGCGACGTTCACGATGAGGACGGTCTTTCCCTTGAACTGTGAAACGCACGAAACACGAACAACGAGTCAGCGAGGAAGGGAAGGGGGAAGACGAGCACACGAAAGATGGGAGGAGACGAACCTGGTCAAAGGAGAGAGTCTTTCCGGACTTGAGAGCGGCCTGTGTTGACGGATCCGAAGGACAAGGTCAGCGTTTGGGTGAGGGTGGGGAAGGGGGTGGGGAGAGGACGTACAGAGAGGGAGTAGAAGGCAGACATGAAGAGAGAGAGAGAGAGAGATGCGGTTTGAGGGGATCGGACGAAAGCGAACCGCTCAATCGAAGTTCCAGAGCACGCTGACGCGATCGCTCCTTTATCTTTTTACTGGGAAAACCTTCTTGAACTTAGAGGGAGGGGTAGGGAGAGAAGAGGAGGGAAGATCATGAATCGTCGTCGTGAAAAAAAAGAGGAGGCAGAGAAGGCGAAGAAACGGGAACGAAGAAACGAAGACGAGCGAAAAACGGACGGACAAAACAAAACACCACGAACGAAGAACTCGACCCTCCTTCATCCCGACTAGCAAAAACGAGAAAAGAGAAGGGGTCTGGGATCTACTCCTCATCATCCGACTGAATCTCCTCAGCACTATCCTCCCTCTCCTCCCTCGCTCGAGCGTGCTTCCTCGTGTCGGCCTCGACTCGTTTCTTGAGCGCTTTGTTGGCCTGGAAGGAACGAAATACCGAACGAAAAGGTAGGCGAGTCAGTACTCGAGTTGATGCAGCTGCATTCCGAGGGGCGAGAAAGGTGGAATGGGGAAAGACGAAGTGCGGGAGCGCAAACGATGCGTCGACGGGAGTAGAGATGAAACAACTCACCTTGATCTTCGTGAGGTCCAACTTGGCATTGCAACCTGAGACGGGACAGGTAGCGGGTCCCTTCCTGAGGTAGGCGTGGATCTGTTCCTTCTCGTAGGAGTGAGGGCAGATGGTTCTGCGCGAGTGGATAGGGAACGGGACGAGAGAGGTCAGTTCGAGAGAAGGAACGAGAAGCGGCTCGAGCTCTTTGACTCATCGATCTCAAAGAGCTCGAGAGGGGATGCTGAGGGTGGTGGGACGTGAACTCACGAAGACCAAGGATCCACGAACGTCTTCAACGTCAACGGGCACTTGAACGACTGGGTGACTCCTCCTGCTTCGATGTCCGAGTCTGAGTCCGATCCATCGTTGTCGTTTCGAGCGTCTAGTAATAACAAGACAGCAGTATGGTCGAAGGTCAGCTCGTCGATCGAGGTAGGGAGCTAGGAAGCTCAATTCGTTGAATGCGACGCGTCGAACGAAGCGAAGGGACGACGCGTCGCTGAACAAGAGGTGATGGAGGTGAGCTGGTACGAACCTTGTGCGAACAGTTCCGAGATGGGAGGCATTCCCTTGTCCCCTGGTCGAGAGTCCTGTTGGTGAGAAGAAAGCGACGCGAGAGAGCGAGGGTCAGTTTGGACGAAGGAGCGAGCGAAAGAGAAGAGATAGGAGGAGACAGCGGAGGAAGAGGGACGAACCCAGACGGCTTGACGGAAGGCTTTGTATCGAGCGGATTTGGCGTCTATGCAAGAGAGAGCGGCACGAGCAAAAGAGTGAGCTTCTTGAGGTTGGTCGAAGCGTGAGGAGAGAAGAACGAGGAGAGCTGGAAAAGACATACACTTCTTTTTGGCAGACTGAGCCTTGTACGCCTCCTCCGTCTTCTGGCAGCCTGCTCGGTAGACCCCTTGAGAGTCGGCCTAGAGGGAGAGGAGTCGAAGGAGCGAGAGGGGAAGGAGGAAGGGAAGGAAGAGGTGGTGAGCTCGAGCTTTCCTTCCTTCTCTCCTCGCCTCCTCCCAGTCCTCGTTTCTCCCATCGAAGCAGCCAAAACGGATAGATAGGAGAGATAATTGGGACTCCCCACTTCCTCCTCGTCCTCTCCCAAAGCCTTGTAGATCTTGTTGAGCTCCTCTCGTCTGATCTCGATCAACGCGTACTCGTCGAGGAGCTCACGGAAGCTCTTGTCGATGGATTCGAAGAGGTCCTGCAACGAGAAGCAACAAACGAAACAGCGTTAGACGAATATGTCAGCCAGAAGTCGAGCGAGATGAATACAGAGGCTCCAAGGGTGGAAGGGGAGGGTGACGAGCTCGACGACGGGAGGGAGGGAAGGGAAGGAGGGAAAGGTGAACTCGACTGACCTCGTCTTCCAGCAAGCCAGCTTCCATTAAACTCGAAGCCGTATCCTGAAGATGCTCCATGCTCTGCTCGATCTTGGTCCTAACTCCATCCCAGTCCTTCACCAAAGGTTTCAGCTGTAAGAGAACGAGCAGAAAGCGCAAAGGGAGGTCAGCTTGAGCTCCTTCGCCACCCTCCTTCCTTCCCCTCCCTCCCTTCTCCTCGAGCTTGTACTGACCTTTGCGAGAAGAGCCTTGTCCCCCTTGAGCGGTCTGTTCTGGAAGGTGTCGACTGTGAGACCTCTCTCTGCTGGAGTCTTGATTGGAGCGTCCTCCTCGTCCTCCATCTCTTGATCTTCTTCCTGAGCTGGAGCTCGTCCGGCGCGTGGTCGCTCCTCCTCTTGAGCTTCCTCAGGAGCCATTTCACCATCTTGCGGGGATCCGACCTGGGACAAGAGAGACAGCGTAAGCTAAATGAAGGCGTGTGGACGAAGAGAGTGGTAGACTCACAACTCTTGCTTTGGAACCTCGAGACATGCTGGAAGAGAAAGGGAGGGAGGATGAAAGTTGGGATCGACTCGTCGCGAAAGCGAGTTGAGCTCGTCTTTGTCGCCCAACCCTTTCGCCAGAAGAAACCCATACTTTTGTCTCCTTCTTGGCTTCCTTTCCGACCTCGAGATCGTCTTACCGAGCTGGCCAGCATGTCAGATCCGTCATCGTCGCAGGTCGGGGACCAGCAGACGGACGAGAAGGTGAGCTTCGATTTCCCTTCTCTCCTTCCTTCCTCTCCTCTTCTTCTCCTTTTCACCCTCGCCTCTTTCGTCTTCTTGTCCCTCTCGCCCTCTATGTCAGAGCTGACTCCCTGACCTCTCGTTCCATGCTCTTTTCTTGTCAAACAGGTCAACCTTGTCATCGGAAACCCTCAACTCGAACCTGCTCTCGCTCCCCCTCCTCCCTTCAACCCTTCCTCCTCTTCGTCCACCGTCCCTCCCACCTTCCACGATCCAACTCGAGTCAACGTCGCCTCAGCATCATCATCATTGTTAGCAGATCCCGTCGCCGCTCGAATCGCTCAGCTCTTCACCCTCGTCGGTCGTCTCTCGTCAGAGAACGAAGCTCACCTCAACTCCTTCGCTCGAGTCAACGCCGAGCTCGCGTCCCTCAAGTCGGAGAACCAAGCCCTCAGGAGGACAGTCGAGGATCAGGATCGAGTCATCGCCGAGCTATCCAGAGCTGCTGTCCCGGACGGTCATTGGATTTGGGAGACAAAGAAGGATGAGCTCGAGAGGGCGAGAGGGAACGAAGGTCGTTGGCTGTTCTCGTTGGTTAGTCTCAGCTTCACTTTTTTTCCTTCGCCATCGTTCTCGAGCTGACCGAGTCTTGTATCTAAGAGGAGAAGTACAGACCCAACCCTCCTCCGATCGCAGCTGGACCTCCAACGTCCCTCCTCTCCCTCCCCGTCGAGCTTATCAAGACGATCTTCGAGCTCGTGGAACCGGACGAGGGGAATCTCTTTCCCTTCTTCTGCGTCTCGTTTCGAGTAGCGGAGGTTCTCTCGCCATTCCTGTACAAGGAACCGCACCTCATAGATCCCAAGGAGACGGTTCTGTACTTCAAAGGCAGGGTGAGTCGCGCTGTCCTGCTTCTGCTCGTCCGCGTGTCTCTCGTTGCTCACCACGTCTCTTCCCTCGACAGGCCTCGGCCGACACCCCTAGAAGTCCCCGAATTACCTCCCTCTTCGTTCCTCATATCCTCAACATAGGCCTGGACAGCGACGACTGGAGTGCGACCAGGCTCAAGCGCTTCAACGGATCCGTCAGGTCAGAGGCGCGCCGCTCGACGTCGACCGGCTTCGCCTGTACCTTCCTCAGCTGGCCGACCTCTTCGTGGACACAACTCTCCTCTCCTCCGTTGCTCGATTCTCCTTCAACCCTGTCGAACTCGATTTCGTTGCCCTCTTTTCTCCGTCGGGTGCTCGCCTTCCCTCCTCTTCCTTCATCCCGCTCGCGTCGACCTCGTTCCTTCCAACATGGACTCATCTCAAGAAGGTCCGCTACTTCGGGGAAGGGTCTATAGTGCTTATCGAAGGGGACGAGAAGAAGGAGACGGTGTTTTCTCGTCACTGGAGAGCAAGGGGGCAGAGGAAGGTGAAGACGTGTGTCGAGCCGACCCGTCGGGTCCACTGGGGAGGGTCGGAGGATAATGAGCGGACTGTCGAGGTGGGAGTGACTCCGTACGAGTGGTCGGAACAGTACGTTGCAGGGGAGGAGGGAACGTCGTTCGTGATCACGGAGGAGATCGAAGATGGCGGAGAAGATGGCGACGACGTGGTTCGGTAGCTTTCGTTAGTTTGACTAGTTGGTATCGTCATGAACATGCATCGCCGCTGATAGCAGAGATCGGAAGGAAACGCGGGAGGGGCAAAGGGTTGAAGTAGTCGGCGTCGAAGCTCTCGCTTGAGCGACGGTGGACGCGCGCTTGACCTTTGTCCCTCCTCTTCTTCGACCTTCCTCCTACCTCTCCTTCGACGGCCAGACTGCTTATATCTTCCTGTTCACCGCCGAGCTGTAGCGAGACGAGAGGAGTGAAGAGAGAAAGGGGCAACGAGAGGCAAGGTTGAACTTCGACCTTGACGCGTCTCCCTTTCCCTCTCCGTCTTGCCCGTCTTCCGACCTGGATTCCTCGACGAAGGTACTGGTCACAAGGGTCGAAATTAATGTCATCGACGTCAAACTAGCTCAGTTGGTAGTAGCGTAAGACTGAAGTTCACAGGAAGAGAAGCTGAAGGATCAGATCAGAAAGGAGTTCGCTCCTCAACGATGCGGTTCTCAGGCTCCGATTCTGACAGTTCGCCTTCTTAAGGTCAGTGGTTCGATCCCTCTGTTTGACACAGCTTTTTGCCTCCGTGTCTGTACAAGTCCCAGGTGTCAAAATCAACCCAGAAAGCCAGGGGAGCGTCCCAGAGCTTTCTGGGCAGGTCTGCGCTTCGCGCCTTCCCGCCGCCCTCACAGGGAGGTAAGACACCCGTCCTCGCAGTGACGGTATCTTCTGTCTCTCATCTGCCAGCACCGCCTTGGATCTCTTCAAACGCCCTAGTAGTGGTGGAGAAACGAAGCGGCGAAGTTGAGGGAGTTGGAGAGCGACCGAACGACCGTCAGGGGTCAGCCCCCGCTTCTGATCAAGCTTCATCTTCTCGGCTCGGATCAAGATCCACCCTCCATACTATGGGAGGACCTCGCCTCCGTTCCCAATCCGCTCAAAACTACTTTCGAGCCAGCAGGCTTGAAACAGAAGGAAAGAAGAGCGAAAGCGGGAAGTCGAGGGGCGGGTCGGCTTGATCAGGAACGAGGAGCAACGTCGGGAGCTTCCAGCGAGAGATCTTCAGTCTGAACAGGCGATCTGAGGATTCTTTCGAGGAGAGGGAGGTATATCCGATGAAGACTCGAAGGGAAAGATGGCGAAAATTTTGGGCTCAAATTGAGATCTGAGGGAGGGAAGACGAAGAGGGGGCGGAGAAAAGCGAAGGGGAAGTAACTTTCGTTGTTTTCGTTCAAAGCTCATCTATATCGCCCGTCTGCGACCATCAGTCTAAGACGAAGGTCTCTCTCTGTTTGCTCGACGCTCCTCTCCAAGTGTCGCGAGTCCCTCGGCTTCGACGGGATCCTGTGAACCCAAAAAAAGGTCAGGCCTTGACGCGTCCGCCGTCTCGCTCGCATTCGAGAAAAACAAGGAGACTCACGAGAAGCCAACCCAATCTAAGCAAGCCACCTTTCTGTCGATAAGGATCCAGTCCGAGGTCTTCCATGAGAGAGTCGTTGTATTGCTGGAGACGAAAGAGGCGAACGAAAGTCAGCTCGAATCGACTCGACGCGTCTCGAGCTCAAAACGAAGACCAAGAAACTCACGTCGGTGTTGAAGTGAGCGACGAACTTCATAGTCGAGAATCTGAGATGGCAAAAAAGAAGTGACAGTGAGTCCCTGGATGAGGAAAGATGGCAAAGGAGGGGACAGACGGAAGTTGTTTGCCTGGGAATCTCGCTCGAGTCTGACGAAAAGAACCAAGTCAGTTTTGACGAGACGATGCTACGGGAACGAGGCGAAACTCACCCAAATGTTGTGATCTTCCGTCTCTTCGAAAGCTTCTTCAGGTGTTGGCAGTTCCAAGACCGAATCTTCGAGGAAGAACGACGAAATCCACTAAAAAAAGAAAAGCGAAGGCGACGGTCAGTAACGCTACGGAAGGTCGAGGAGCTGGGACGAAGAAGACTTACGTGACTCGTGAGCTCTGCGATGTATGAGATCCCGACCGAGAAGATGAATCCGCTGCAAGAAGACGAAGGTCAGGTCCTCATTCAACGCGACTCGACTCGACTTGCAAGCGAAGCTGAACTCACTTCAAAGCCAGATCTCTCTCCTTCAGCGTTCCGACGGGAACAATCCCTCTATAGACGTGCGATCCAGGTGCTTGGTAGAGAGAAGAGCCGGGTGTTGGCGCATCCTTGAGGGAAAGGTAGGGCGAGAGGAGGTTGGCGGACGCGTTGGGGTTGACGGGAGGGATGGGTTCGATTCCGAGAGCGATGCGAGTTTCGAGAGCTGAGCGAGGAGAACAAGATGTTGAGGGAGTGGCGGAAAGTCTGAGAGAAGAGAAGCAGGAAAACTCACGGATGAAGTCGAAGGGAGATTTGAACCCTGTTCCGAAAATCACGACGTCCGCCTCAATCGAGCTGCCGTCGCTGAGCTCGAGACTCTTTCCGTCTTCGCTGAAAGTGGTGACCGTAACTCCTCGAACGAGCTGAATCTTTTCTGATTCGACGAGAGAATGGAAGGAGAGAGGTCCCTTCGAAGCTCGACCTCCAGCCTGTGCGAACGAAAACGAGCCAAAGTCGCGAGATGTCAGCTTCGACGAGAATATCCATCGCACAGTCGTTGCGTTACTTGAGCGACATACCTGAAGAGGACCACTGAATCCGAGAACGGAAGAGAGGAATTGAGTCAGCTCGCTTTCTCAAGCTCATCAAGCGAAACGCGACGCGTCGACTCACTGCCAGGTCATGTTCGGCGCTCCAGCCAACGGAGAGTCAGGCGTAATGCCAAGGAGAGTGTTCTGTAAAGGGAGGCGAAGTCAGTTTAAGTCGAAGGAAAGAAAGGGGAAGCGACGGACTCACCGACTTCTTCTCGATCCCCGTCAACAGCTTTTTTCTCAACCACGCTCCGAAGCTCGTAAGATGAAGGAACTTCTCGATCGAAGTTCTCAGGACTTGAGCAGGGAAGAGAACACTGAGAATTCTTGTTCTCGCGACGTAGCTCGAAAGCTTGGAAGCGCCGTAGTAGAGTCTGGGCTGGAGAACGACGCGTCGGTTCAGCTTTCCGCTCTCTCGCTCTCCAGCCTCGAGCTAAACGACGGACTCACGTTGTTGAAAACGAGGGTCACACCCTTCCCAAGACTAGCGTACCTCGCAGCTAGGTCGCTCGCCGACTTCCCTAGGCCAACGACGATGACTCTGTTGCTCGACGAGGGAAGCTTGTTGATCGCTGCGTCGACGGACGAGGTGACTTGCGAGGAGTGAACGGCGATTCCTTTGAAGTCGGAGAGGACGATGTTGGGTGGGAGGTAAGGGTTGCTCATTCCCTGTTCAAGCGAAAGAGGTCAGGGAACGAAATCGAAAGGAGGGCGAGGTGTGAGAGAAACGCGTCGACTCACTCCGACGCAGAGAACGACCTTATCGAACTCCTCCTCTGATTCCTCCCCAGTAGAGATTGAGCGAATCTTGAGAGCCCAACCGGATCCAGTGTCTCGTCAAACCATCGAGGTCACGTCTTGACCGTAGCTACGAAAAGGAACAACGACGTGACCAGGTTAGCGAAGTCAGCTCGGTCGCGTCGCATCCTTTCCAACCTCGCTCTCAACCTCACCGAACAACAATCCTGTCGTTCAAGAACGTCTCGAAGAAATCCTGGTAGTACTTGACAGCCGTCGAACCTGATGCGAAACCCCCAGCAGCCCAAACTCAGCTCCCTGCTTCATGCGTCCTCCTGCGCGACTCGACTCTCGCTTCGCTCGCTTTCTCGAACTCACCTTGGATCCTGTCATCCTCCAGATCCTCGACGGGCATCTTCAAAGCAGAGAAATGGAAACATCCGTAGAGGGAGTTGGCCTGTGAGCAAGTCAACCCCACGATCAGCTTCCGTTCGAAGCGAGAGGACGAGTAGGAAAGACGACGACGCACAACAATCCCAGGATAAACCTTCCCTTCGTCTCCAGGAGCCCAGTTCCCTCCCACCGCGTTGGCCTGAAAGCGAGTTCTGGTCAGCTCGAGGCTTGAGAAGGGAACGGGAAAGAGAGAGGGCTGACCTTCGTGATCATCTGGACATTCGAGAAGCCGTCGTCAAGAAGAGTTTTCGCCGCTGTTGGCGAAGTAGAAAGTTAGCTCGAGCTCGTTGAAGAGAGGAGTGGAGAGACTTACTGATCATACCAGAAAGCCCAGCCCCGACGATGAGAATCTTGGAGAGCTTGGGGTCGCTGCTGCTCATTTTCGTCGCGAGTCAAGTTGATGGTGGTTTGAAGTCAGTTCGCTCGAGCTCGAGTCTTTCCCTTCTTCCTTCCTGTTCCTCCCCACTCCCCAACCAAGGTGGCATGGACTCCGCGTCAGCTGCTGATAGATTGCGACCTGTCCGAAAAAGAAAGAGCGGCGGTCGATGGAGGAGCCGAGAGATCCGACGCGACTCGACTTGCCTCGACCTCCCTCGCTCGCTCGAACTCTTACAGATGAACAAGGATCAGAAAACGAGATGAAGATAAATATACGATATATAGAGGAATGCGGGATGCTTCTATGCTGAACGAGGGAAAACACATCAACCCGAACCGAGAGACGACGCGGGCTGAATTTAAGGATCGCTGGAAGGAGGAACATACGGCCATCTCGTCTCTAGCGGTCCTACTCTCTCTGCTTTTCCACCGTTCCAATCCTCGACTCGACGGGAAGCGAGGATGCTCACTGCAAAAGGAAAGAAAAGATCGAGAGGGACACGTCGTTTCGTCAGCGAACGCGAGAGCGAGGGCTGGATGAGAGGCAGCGGCGTCGCAGCGAGACTCACTCGTACTGTCTGCGGTACCTATAGAGAACGAACAGAGCGAGGTCGATGGTAGGTCAGCGAGAGAAGGTCGAACGAGAAGAAATGAAGACGCGAGCGAATTGAGGGACGAACCGATGAAGCCCTGTCCAAGCGACAGGACCACGTTATCGATCAAGCTGGGGTACCAGATTCCATGGATCCGTCTTGTGTCGAGAGCGCGGTGGTCAACGAGGAACCATCCTAGGCTGGTGATCTCGGCGAGGTACCTGAACGCGAACGCGAATGAACGAAAGGAGAGGAGACGAGCGGTCAGCTGCGTAGCTTCCCGTCTTTTCGCGGACGGAGGGAAAGAGAAGGAGAGAGAGGGAAAAGGAGGGAAGAGATGGAAATACACTCACTCAGGATCCGACTCGTCCGTCGTCACCAAAACAGGCCAGTCCTCCGCTCCTCTCGTCCCGTTCTTGACGAATCGATCTCGCATGGCTTTGACGTGGGCGGCGAAGTGAGGGACGGCGAGACTGCACCAACGAGGAAAGAAGGAAGGAGGGGGGTCGTCAGTATGAAGAAGACCCGTGCGAGAGAGAGAGAGAGAAAGCAAGGTCGACGAGGGCGCGGTGCGACGAGAAAACGAACCAAGGTTGAGCGTCTGAAGGACAGTTTCGCATGAAGTCTGTTCGACGGATGTGGACGGTGAAGATCTGTTTCGGACGAGAAAGAAAGAAGAGGACGTCGGTCAGCGTTCTTCCGAGAAAAAGGACGTCCCCTCGCTGAGTCGACGCGACTTAACCTCGAACTCCAAGTCGAAAACTCACGTTCGGCACCGACTTTCCAGCTGGCATTCCGAGGAGTTGGCGAACAGTGTTGACTCCAATAGCTCTGAGCTCAGGGTTCCAGTGAGCGTACTGACCTGCACTCCACCAGGGGCCAGCGTCTTTAGAACGAAGGGAAACGAGAAAAGTCAGCTTTCGCTCGTTCGACGCGTCTCCCTCCTCCCTCCTCCCTTTTCCTCCAGGTCAAACTCACCTCTCGGCACCGGCACCGTAGGAGTATAAACCTCTCTCACCTCCTCCCCCTTATCCGACCCGTAGTAAAGCACATCGAAGCACGTAACCTGACCTCCGGCCGTGTTCGGTTCCAACCAAAGATCATCGTTCGGCTGTTTCTTCTTGGTGAAGACGTCGGCGATGGTGAGGTTCTTGTTCCATGACTTGATCATTATTTCTGCCTCGTCGCTCTTGAAAGTGATGTATTCGGAGCGAAGACGGTTCTCGGGAGGGGAGAGGAAGTTGGCGAGGGAGGGGAAGAGGACATGTCGGGAGTGACGGTCGATTTGAGCGAAGAGGGAGGGAGGGAGGGGGGTGTAGGATGTTCCTGGGAGGGAGGAAAAGGAGAGAGAGAGTAAGAGGGAGGGAAGGGGAGAAGGGATGGAAGAGGAACGAGTGTCAGCGAGACGAGACGCGTCGAGACCAAGGGCGTTTCGCGTTCGCTTCCTTCTCGTGTTCGTTTCGTACAACTTACTGAAGTTGTAGTACTGTCCCGATCCCGGCTGTAAGAGGAAAGAATGTCAGCGAAAGAGATAGAGAGAGAGAGAGAGAGAGAGAGAAAGAGGAAGAACGAAAGGCGAGAGTACCGCGAGACGCGTCTCGTCTCCTTTCGTCTCGTCTCCTCCCTTCGTTCGTCAACTCACCTGTATCCTATTCCCCTCATGCGTCGTCATCCAAGTACTCCAACAACTCATCACCTCCCTCGTCAACCCAATCCCAATCCAGTCAACCTTCTTCTCTCCAGCCCTAATCAACCTCGTCTCCTCCTCCCTCTCCTCCTCCGTCTTCCACTCATCCTCCACCCTCCCACCCATCCCCATCCCAGGATCGCCTTCCTTCAAATCCGACCACTCTACAATCCCGAACCCCAGCGACTCCGCTAAACGGTCGATGTCGAAGACTTGGGAGAAGCGAAGGAGGGGGGCTGCTCTGGTTGTTGGATCGGGGGCGGAGAGATGGTTCCAGTGGGGGAGGAAGGGCGACAAGATGGGTGTGTAGGGGTGAGGGGAAGCAGGTGATTTGCGAAGTAGGAAGGTGAGGTGGAGGAGGTTGAATTGGGTCATGATTTCGTTGTTGAGTCCTTCGATGTGGAAGGATGTTAAGTAGTTGATGGTTGGGAGTAGGTTGGCTGCAGGACGACAGGGAGGAGGAGGGATTAACGTTTGAGCTCAACGGTTTCACGAGTTCGAGGAGGGAGGAGCTGAGACTTCTGCCAGAGTAGCTTCTGCATACGAGGATGCCTTTAGAGCGACTGAAGAAGGCCCCGGAGAAGTCTACGAAGCCGAGGAGAGGGTCGGAAAGAAGGAAAGACGAAGCTCACTCGTGTACGATTCGTTTCTCGCTCTTCTTTTCCATCCAGGTTTCAGGAGTCCTTCACTCGCTTTAGGCCTCTTCTTCCACCTCCAGCCCTCCACCTGGATACTCCCACTCCTCCCACTCCGACTCCCACCTCCGAGACTGAGCGTGAGAGCGAAGAGCGCCATCAAAGCGAGGGCGAGGAGGATCCATCTCCGGGTGACTAGCGGTCGTTTGAGGAGCGAGAGGTAGCCTTTCCGAGTAGGCCCTTTCGAAGGAGGAGACGAGTAGGAAGTAGATGATGCTGCCGAGGATGACCCTGTAGGGAGGAGAGGATGCGAGGTGTCGTCGTCGTTCATTTGTGGCCGTCGTCGTCGTTGGGAGGAGCTCGTCGAAGTTGACCTTCCTCGCTTTCCTTCGTTTGGTCAAAGGGCGCTTTTTGACTCTCCAAACCTTGTTTTCCACGAGGTGGATAGATGAAGTATAGCACTTTCGGGGTGCTTGTTGTCTGAACCGGAAAGACTTTCGTTCCGTGGGTCGAACGAGAGACCCCTTCGCTCCTCATCGCTTCGACGAACGAACGAAGGAGCGAAGGGACGCGTCGTTGGCCTCGACGTTCGCTCGCTCGAAGTCCGAGTCGAGGCGAAGGAAAGCGGGGCGCTGGGATGATGTTGACAAAGGTATCAAGATAAAAGTAAAGTACGAGACGAATACGAAGTTGCAAAGGGGCAGAGTCGCGAAACCGAAGGAAAAAAAAGCGATCCAAAAAACAAACCCGCCTCCCCTCCCTCCCACCTCGAGAGAAGGACGAAGAAGTTACCTAGGCTAGGAACGGAGTGAAAAGGAAAGATTGTCCCACGATAAGAAAAGAAGGCGAAAGAGATGGAAAGCGAAGGAGGGAAAGGGAACTAAAGAGTGTGAGTTTCGAAGCGAAACGCGGAAGACCAAGAAAGAAGACCCGAGGAAAACGAAAAAGGAACTAGAAGAGACCCAACAGTAACGAGAAAGAAGGAGAAGGGAAGGCCGGATGGTCGGATCGACCGACGAGGTGAAGTGAAGGGAGGGAGGGAGGGAGGGGAGGGAAGAGAGGTCGAGGTGATTCACGCTCAGTACTGAGGGTGCTGCTGGTGCTGCTGAGCTTGCTGAGGCTGCTGGGGAGGGTAGTCGGTGGTGTTTTGGTAGTTGTAGCCGGTGTTGTAGGCCTGAGAGAGACGAAGAAGGAAACGTCGTCAGTTTGAGTCTCGTCGAGACGCGTCGAAAAAAGCTCGAGAGCGCAAGTCGAAACGAAGCAACTCACGTCGTATCCAGCCGCTCCTCCGTTGCTAGGCTGCCTCTGAATTCCGTACTGCTGCTGCTCTGGCGATCCGTAGACTCCCTGATCGGGAGATCCGTAGGCCTGCTGCTGCTCGTACGCGAGGTGCTCCTGGCCGTAGTCTCCTCCCTGAGCGACTGCTCCATTGCTAGGCTGCCTCTGAACTCCAGCTCCCTCAGTGGATCCGTAGGCTCCGTATCCAGCTCCGAAACCGGCGGTGTTGTCTCCGTAGTAGGACGTAGGGTGCTGAGGGTTCTCGTAACCGTTGGCGGCGTAGGGATCTTGGCCCTGAGGAGGGTAGCCGTAGGGATCGGTGGCAGGAGGGTAGGCGGGGTAGGAAGCAGTGAAGTCGTGGTCTGGGATACCGGCGATGGCGGTAGAGCTGGTGGCGTAGGCAGGATCGTTGTCGTCGAGACCGGCGACGACTGAGCGAGGGAGAACGAGAACGAGGAAGAACGAAGTCAGCGACGACCCGAGCGAGAAGCGCATCGACGAAGAGAGCAGGTCCCTGGAGGCGATACAAGAAAGCAAAACTCACGATCAGATCGCTCCCTCTCTCGTCGATCCCACTCCGAGTCGCCTCGCTTCTCTCCAGCAGCGAAGGCTCCTTCAGTCGTCTTGAACTCGTGCTCGTCGGGCATTCCTCCTCCGCTGAAGTCGAGAGGTTGGAGTCGTCGGTTGAACCTGTTGGGAGGAAGCGAGAGGCAACCGAGATCAGGTTCAAGAGCTCTCTCGGAAGGGCAACGAGAGAAAGAGGAGAGGGAGGAACTTCTTGGACTTTGCGAGCTTGAACTTCCTGAAGAGGAAGAACCCGACAGCAGCAGCTCCAACGAGGCATCCGATTACGATTCCAGCAGTAGCTCCCGAGCTGAGGAACGAGAGGACAAAGGTGTCAGCTCGAAAGAACGCGCCAAGGCGAGGGAAGGAAAGAAGGGGAGGAGGCTCACGAGAGACCAGTAGTCTTCGCGGACGCGGCAGCAGCTGAGGTCGAAGAGGCCTTAGCCGTCTGTATGCAGAAGAATGGAGAGGAAGGGTCAGCCAAATGAATCGCTGGAAGGGATAGGAGCGTCGAGAGGAACGGACCGTGGTCCTAGATGTGGACGTGACGAGACCTGGGAGGGCGCCTGTCGAAGTCCTTGAGGTTGTTGTGGCTTTCGAGAGAGTGGTAGGAGCGACCGCCGTGGTCGAGGTTGCTGAGGTGGTAGTAGGGGTGGCCGAGGTGGTAGGAGCTGCTGAAGTGGTGGTAGGAGGCTGAAGGGAGGGGGAAGAAGGGAGAGAGAGGGGTCGAGGAAGGGGAGGGTGAGCTCGAGCGCGGAGACGAGAACGATGCGTCTCTTCGTGAGATTCAAGAGACCTGAGAGCTGAGACTTACAGCTGAGGAGGTAGTCTCGATGGTGGAGGAGGTGGTAGGGGTCTCAGAGGTAGAGGTTGTGGAGGTTGTGAGCTCGGAGGTCGACGAGGGAACGCTAGCCGACGTCGAAGTGACCGTGTTTAGGGCTGTCGTAGTGGCGGCCGTCTGCGACAAAGGAATCCGCGTCAGCGAAAGGGTAAGGAAGAGACGAAAGTTCTGTAGACTCTCAAGTTCAGGACAGAGGGAGGGAAAAGGGACGAACGGTTGTGGTGGGAGCAGCCGCTGTGGTCGTGTTCGCTTGCCTGACCTGGATCATCTTGTGATCTCGAGCGGGGTGATGGAACTCATGAGCGGCGACGGTAGAGGAGAGGAGAAGACCTGCTGCGATGAGAGTGAGGGAGGAGGGGCGCATGTTGGACGAAGGTCGACCGAGGAGGAGGAGGATGAGAGGGAGGGAGGGAAGGAGGGAAGGAAGGTGGGCTGATGAGTTCCGAGGACGAGCTAGAGCGAGTTTGAAGGGGGTTTGTTGTTTAATCCGGCTTGAGCGGATTCGAGTAGATGGCCAAAGAGTGTGAGGGAAAGAGTGGATGCGAGTCCAAGGAGGGGAGGCTGAACGGGAGGGGGGAGACGACGAGGAAGGGAGGGAGGGAAGGAAGAGACCGGAGGTCAAGAGGCGACGGAGGATTCCAGATGAGAATCATATAGATGGGGAGGGAGAAGAGAGATGCAGAACGTCAGCAACTGAGAGACCCGCCTCCTCTTGATCTGATACGAGTTGAATGAATCGTACCTTGGTTGCTTGGAAGGAGAGGAGGGAGGGAGAAGGGCCGTGAGAAGGAGGAGGAGGTGAGACTTAGTGGAACAAAGGAGGGGAGGGAGGGAGAGAAGGTCAAGGCCGCCTGACCATTTTTCAGCAAAACAACCTCTGAAAAAAATCACACCGTTTTGTAGATACAAGTCTCATCCTTGACTCCCGCTCCGAAAACAGCTACTTTTTTTGCGCGAGGGAGGAGGGACGAAGGTCGCCGCCTCCTCTGCGCCTCCTCCCGCCGACTCGAACTCGCTCCCTTCCCTCTCGTGTTTGACCTCTACCGCTCACCCGGCTCAGAAACCCAGCCTCCTTCGCTTTCCCTCGCTCGAATGGTCACCTCCTTCTCTGTCCTACGGATACTCACATTCCTTCAAATCTTCACCTCGTACGCTCTCGGTGCGTGTTCCCCTCTCACTCTCAACTGAATCCGAGACGTCGAGCTCACCCCTCTCGCTCTCTCCTTTCGCTTTTCAGCTTCCATCGTGATAACTTCACCTTCCTCGACCTCTTCCTGGTGAGCGCATATATAGCGCTTCCATCTTGTATGAGTGACGATGGGGCTGACCTGCTCTCGTCTTGGACATGCGTGGAAACCAGGAAGATCAACACGACGAGCAAGGTCAACTTCACCTCCTCCTCCGCTCTTCCTTCGTTCACCGTCGAGATCCTGAACGCAGATCAGAAGGTCCTCTCAGGAGCATATGCCCTTGCTTCGAGTGGTGAGTTCCAAGAGAGCTCGCTTTCTTCAGCTGTGGGTGGAAGCGAAGGAAGAGAGCTCGTTCACGGGAGGGAGGGAGAGGGAGGGACGAGGTCGAAGCTCACCACTTTCTCCCTTCCCTTTCTCCTCGCCCCGTCCCTTCCATCCCTCAGATCAGCTCAAGCTCTGGGACAACATGTTAACATGTCCAGGCTTACCTCCCGCGTAAGTCAAGATCATATCTCCCGACCTCATCGACGCGCCAGAGCTGAGCATCGTCCGTCTCCCCGGTTGGGCTGAACAGCTTCGGATATCGACTCCTCTTCGTCAACGTCTCCTCTCCCTCCCAAGTCTTTGCATCGAGCGAGCAGTTCGAGATAGAAGGTACGCACCATCCCTTACTTCTTTCTCTCATTTGATTCCATTTCTGACCTCTCCTCCTTCCTCCAACCTTTGCTCAGCCGAATCAACCCACAACACCTCTCCCTCGACCTCTCCCACCTCGCCAACAACCTCCTACCTCATCTACCCCAGTCAAGTCGCCTTCCCCTCATCCTTCTCTCTCGACGCCCCTCAATCATCCTCGTGAGTTCATCATCCCAACCCAACTCATCTACGAAACGCGTCTCGTTCGAACAGATCCCGCGCGCGAAAGCCAGGCTGACCTCAACACACTCTTCCATTCTTCCCGTTCGCCTTCCTTCTCCTCTCCTAGGCCCCCCTCGCCCTCCTCCTCTCAAGTCTCCTCTGGACACAGGAGGGAAACGCTCGACCTCCTCAGCCTGGGGGCTCTTGCGGCGACGGCGCTCTCGCTACTCCTCGTCGCGTCGCGGACTTGATCCCTTCCCTCTCTCCCTCTTTCTTTTCCTCGCCTTGTCCCTTTATTACCTTACGACCTGTCTTGCATACCTAACGACCTACCCTTCACTCGGCGAACTAATCTTGCTCTCTGTCTCTCTGTGTTTTCCAGAAAGGCGAAACGCAGCGACGAAACGCGTCTTGGCTGCTCGCTCTCGTTCGTCGGCGTTTCCCTTCGCTCTCGTTCTCACAAGAACCCGAGCTCATATACCTGTAGGAGCGAGAGGGGCAGCGGTCTTTGCCAGAAGAGGCCAGGGACAGAGACTTCTGATCGAACCGAAAAGAGGTCTTCACCCCGAAAACGTGAGAGTCCAACCGCGTGTTGAGCTGAGAGCGGGGTTCGCCCGAGAGGCGTGAAGATCTTCCTCTCTTGAAGGACGAAGGGATCAGCGTCGAGCTCACCCATCACTCGAGCTCATCGATCTTCCTTCGATTCACCGACCACCCAGCTCTGGTCTTCCCCCCTAGACCAGGGCGCGACAGACGTCAGAGAAAGGGGAAAGGAGATGAAGAGGAGGCGAGGAGGCGAGGACAAACACCCTCTTTCTCCCCACGTCCCGCCTTTTGAGGAGTCAATGGATTTTGGAGCTCACTCGCAAGCTCAGTTTTTCTCCTTCCATGGAAGCAAGGGCAGAGAGAGACAGCTTGAGACGATGATGGAGTTGTTGTTGATGAAAATCGGCGAGGTCGGAAGGCGCTAGGGAAAATAAGGTTGACTTTCGAAGGAGGAAAAAGGAAGGAAGAAGACGCGTCGAGCAGGGATTTCCTTCCCTCCCCTCCCCTCCGCCTCTTCATCTTCGAAGCAAGCCCACAATCCATCCTTCTTCTTTCCTTCCAACGTCCAACAACCTCGGATATCCCTCTCCCTCCCTCCCCTCTTCCTCCCTCTCGCCCTTGGACCTCTCTCCGCAGTAGTGCTGCCAGAACCCAGGTCGTTGTCGTTCAACCACTTCACCTTCCCTCCCTCTCCTTCACCTTCTCGCTCGCTCTCATCCTCGCCAGCCTCCTTTCTCCTTCTTCGCTTCCCTTCCGACCGCCAACTCTTCACAACAAAGGGATCGAACGCAGGTCGGACGATTTTAACGATACGTAGGAATAAAGGACAGAGTGAGTCGAGTGTATAGATCGAGGGAGGAGAGTGCGAGGAAGGTGAAGTTGAAGCTGGCGGGAAGGGAGGAGACCGAGGGACCCATGCTGGGATCCCAATCTTTCATCCCCTCATCAAGAGAGGGCCGAAGGGAGAAGGAGGAGCCATCAGTTGTATATGTGAGAATTTTAGAACCTCCCTTTCTGACCTTCCTTCGCTGTCTTCCCTCTCGCTTCTGTCAGCTCCTGCCTTGCCCCCTTCCCCTCTCCTGGCCTTCTCTCCCTTCTCTCCTTCCCTCTTACGCAACCACTCCCTTCAACCCCAGCCAACCCCAACCCGAGACACGAGCCAAACCCACCACCTTCGCCTTCAACCTTTCGCTGAACCGCTTGGAGTCCTAGCCGATCCCAGCCAGCCTCCCTCTCCCTTCCAACCTCCTCGATGGATACGCTCCCAGCTCCTCTCGAGAGGTCCTCGTCTTCATCAACTCGCCATCGAATCGTATCAACATCAACTCCCTCCCCTCCTCCCCAACAACTTGTTTACAACAACAACAACACCAACACCAACGGGTTTCCAACAACGACGAGGAAACCATCGATATCCTCTCACTCCTCGCCTTCCCCTCCCCTCTCCGCCTCGACAGGATCAGCAGCTTCCAACTACCAGAAACCTCTCCCTCCTCCTCACGTCGTCGCCTCCCCTCCCGAACTCGTTCGCCTCCCTTCAACAGCTTCCTCTACCTACTCCCTCCCAGACCCAACGACGTTCCCTATCCCTCAGGACTACAGGTTCGGAGGAGGTTCAGCAGTCAGCAGCGGCACGTCCTCCTCCTCGGGAGGCTGGACAGCTAGGACAACCAGTCGAGGAAGTGGGAGCGTAAGAGATAGCGGAGCTTCCTCGTCTTTTGGAGATTACGCTCTCTACGGGAACGGAGGTGCGGTAGGAGGAGGAGGAGGGAAGCATCAGCGAACCAACTCGTACATCGTCGGAGGAGGAGGAGCAGGCGAGGATCACCTCGACGAGCAGGAGGAGGAGGAGGAGGAAGAAGAGCAGCAGTCGTCCTCGGTTCATCCTCGTCAACAGCACCAGCAAACCCCAGCTCGACCTCTACGAGAAGTTCATCACCGAAGCTATCAGCAACAACCCCAAGCTCAAGCACCTCCTCTTCCTTCGGCGTCCTACTCCCTCAGTTCGACCAACAACCACCCGTACCCTGGTCGACACGCTCCTCACCCTTCCTACTCCTCAACCCCTTCCTCTTCCCCTACCTCGTCGAACAACCACTCGAGAATCGGACTCGGAATCACCTCCGATACGGCGATTCACCTCCCTCCTACGCCTGCTCCGTCGGGATCCAACGACGGAGGGAGGAGATGGTCCAACGCCTACGCAACTTCGTCGACCTCGAGCGTGGTCAGCGGGTACGGAGAGCAGCAGATCCATCAGAATGGAGGTGGAGCGAATGGAGTGGAGCGAGGGTACGAGAGCGAAAGTGAGAGTGACGGGGAGAGCGAGTCGAGCGGGTACGGATGGGAGGGAGAGGGTGGTGGATCGGTCGAGGGAGCTGCTGTTGCGCTGGTGGAGAATGGCCTGGGGAAGATTGTGAGAGGGGAAGGGTTGGATTTGCAGAAACCGAGACTGGCCTCGGAGTTGATCGGTGAGTTTCCTTAGGGAAAAAAACGCGAAGAAGGGCGAGCCTCGTTTGTTGACCTTCTCTCTCCTCTCTCGCGCGCTCGTTCCTCTCGTTCACAGGCTCCACCCATCTCCTCCTCTCCTCCTCCCCAACTCCCTACCTCATGCCAACCTTCCTCGACACCGTCCTCCCCTCCCTCCTCTCAACCCTCCTCGTCCTCGACATCTCCTCCTGCCACCTCACCTCCCTCCCCGAAGAGCTTTCCAACCTCTACGTCCTCGAGGAATTGAACGTCTCCAACAACCCTCTTCGAACCCTCCCTCCTTCGCTCTCCCAACTCCACACCCTCCGAGTCCTCTCAGCCAACGAGATCGGATGCTCGACCATCCCAGCGACGTTCGCGGCTCTTCAGAACCTTCACACCCTCTGCCTGAGGAGAAACAGGTTGCTTTCGCTTCCTGGATGGTTGAGCTTGCTACCGAACATGGAGACCTTGCTGGTGGAGGACAACCCGTTCGCTGGGCCGTGGAAACCGTTGGTGGAGCAGATGCTGGTGCAGTGGAGTCCGGCGGAAGGAGAACCGACGGATCAGCACGCGTCGTCGTCGTCGTTAAACCGTGGATCAGGATCGACGCCCAACACCGACTCGTTCTACCTCGCCGACGCTTCCCCTTCCCCCTCGTCGCAGGATCCTACGTTCGTCATCCCTCCCTCCCCAGCAGCCTCGTCGACGTACGGACAGGAGGTCTCAACAGGAGGAGGACATCATCAATCCGTCTACGCCGCGTTCCCCTCCCCCGTCGCTTCCTCGTCCTCCCCTCGATCAGCTCCTCTTCAGAACAACCACTCCCATCACTCCTACTCCCCAGCCACCGCCGATCGAGATGCCGCCGTGCTCGCAAGTCGGCGTCCCTCCCTCCCTCAAGGGCTCGTTCACTCGACAACCGGTCTCGGAAGTCGATTCGCGAGGTCAACAACTCTCTCGTCGTCGGATCCTCCTCCTCTCGCGGAAGCTCCCTCCCAAGCGACCATTCGAGGTCCTCACCACCTTCCTCCCCCTACTCCCTCGGAACCCGAACGCGTCCCTGTCGTGCGGAGGATGAAGAGTGCTGGAGCGCTCTTCCATCTGGGACTGGGAGGAGGATCGAAGGAGTCGTCGAGACCTGGATCGCCGACGGAGGGACTCTTCTCATCGAAACCCTCGTTCGCGAGTTCGGGGATCGGACTGGGAGCTCCTCCTGCTCGACCTCCTCAGAAGAGGTTTGCGAGTATGGGGAGGGAGGGAGGGAAGAGCGTGGCGATGAGCTATCGACCGACGAAAGGGTCGGATGGGATTGAGGAGCTCGATGGAGAGGAGGGAGGAGGACATGGGTTAAGGAGACCCTCGACTCCTAGTGGGGAGCTGAACGCAGTTGGAGGAGGAGGAGTGCCGGTGAAGGACAAGGAGAAGGGGAAGTGGGGATTCTTGAAGAAGATGAGCATGGGGAGGATGAGAAGTGGAAGCGCGACGATTCGACCTCCTCCTCCTCTTCATTCCAACACCGCTCCCGTCCTCGACCCTTCGCATCGACAGGTCCCTGGACTTCCGACGAGACCCAGCACTTCAATGGGATCGTATGGGAATGGAAACTCCTACTCCAACGGAACGAGCAACTCGACTTCGAACGGAACCCCTTCAACCTCGTCCCTCGTCTCCTCGGACGCAACTCCTCCAGCGATCCCCTCGCCAGGGTACCTCGGATCCTCCCTCTCCGCCGCTGCCATCACCTCTCGAAAAAACAAACGTCGATCCTACCTCCCTCTCGACATGCCTCCCTCCCTCAACATCCCCATCCCCTCCACCTCCCCCTTCATGTCCTCCGTCTCCACCTTCTCCTCAGCAACGTCGAATCACTACCTCCCCTCGTCAGTCAACGTCAACGAGGACTCGGATGAAGACGAAGCAGAGGAAGCAGGAGATTCAGCATCCATCTTGGAATCCTACCTCCAACAATCCCCTCTCGACTCACCGACGATGACCTACCCCAACCCCTCCCTTCCTCCCAACGGCGACGCGTCCAACCAACACCCACTCCCACCACCCACCTCCTCCCAAGCCGCCTCCGAAGAATTCAAACGAGCCTCCTACCTCGCCGGTCTCCGCAAAGTCATGGGCTACCTCCGAGACCTCCACGACCTCTCCCTCCCCGCCAACGCAGGCGGCTTCCAATCCAACGGAAACGGAGCCATCGACGGTCCCACTGGCCTCGATACCCCTGCCTCCCAGTTCTCGGGGTCGTCCCCTAGTCCGGCGATGATGACTCCTACACCTCCTTTGCTCTCTTCGTCTGGTAAGATGAGGACGAGGAGACCGACGACGGGTTCGGGAGGAGGGGGGCCACCGGAGATGAAGAGGGAGTTTTCGGAAGGGTCGATGATGATGGCTCAGTCGAGTCCGGGAGGAGCGAGTTTTGAGGGAGGGGGAGGGGTGGGGATGGGGAGAGCGATGAGTACGACGACGACGGAGAGTGGGACGGGGACGAACGGGAGTGATGAGAGTAGTGAGAGGGTGATGGAGGTGATGAGGAAGTATAAGGAGGATAAGGTCAAGAGGGCGATGGTTGTTAGGGAGATTGTTGAGTGAGTACTCAGTCCATTGAGATTTTTCGTTCGAGGGTTGAGGAGACGCGTCGAGACGGCATCGAACCTCGCGTCGAAGTCGAAACTGACCTTTTCTCTCCCTCCCTTGCACCACCCACCCCCCCCCCCCCACCCGCCCACCTTTCAGAACCGAACGAACCTACGTCAAAGGTCTCCATCAACTCGTCGAACTCTACGTCAAACCCTCGGAAGCTCCCTTCAACGGAATCGGATCCAAGGAAACCGTCGTCCCCTTCGCCGAACGAAGAGTCGTCTTCAGCGGCCTCGAAGGGCTCCTCAAGTTCCATCAGGACTCCTTCCTTCCCAAACTCGAAGCTGCTGCCTCGCCGCTCCTCAACCCGAACCTCGACGATCAGGATGGAACGCTCTCGAGAGCTGTGGCTGCCGACGTGGGAGACGTGTTCAGGACTTACAACCCTTTCATGAGGATGTATTCGACTTATATCAAGTGAGTTGCGACTAACTACACTCGTTTCTTCGATGTTCGCTAACCGAACTTGCCTCTTTCCCTTCGCAGCAACTTCGACAACTCCCTTCAGAGGTTGAAGTCCTGGACGGTCGCTCCTTCGCCGTACTCGACTCCTGGATCTCCCACCTCGAGCACCGCGGCTCTCGCGACGATGGGATTGGCTCTCAGTGCTGTCTCGCCTCCTCTTACGCCGGACTCGTCTTCTCAGAGCTCGTTGTCGACGACCCAGAGGAAGAGGGTCAAGGCTTTCTTGAAGGTTCGTCGTTTCTCGTCGCTTTCCCTTCGCCTCTCATTCGACGCGTTCTGACCTTGTTCTCGTTTCTCTTTGGTTGTCACAGCGAGCTCGTCAGAACCCCAAGCACACTCAGCTTAACCTCGAGTCTTATCTGCTCCTTCCAGTCCAGCGGATTCCTCGTTATCGAATGCTCGTAAGTCACCGATCTCGTTCGTTCACCTTTCCTCCAGTTCGAGATCGCTGACTTCTTCCGCTTTTCGCTCGATAAACAGCTCGAGGACCTTCTCAAGTCCACTCCTCCTCTCTCGGACCAAGCCTACGACCCTCTCGAGGATGCGTTCGAGGAGATCTCGTCCCTCGCGTCGTGCATGAACGAGGAGAAGAGGGACTCGGAGTCTCGTCGTCGGCTCGTGCAGTGAGTCGATTCTCTCCCTTCCGCTTCGACCTTAGCGAAGGTCTCCATACTGACGACCTCGCTTCCCTCTTCGTCTCTCAGATGGCAATCCCGAATCCGAGGCAAATTCCCCTCCCCTCTCGTCCAACCTCATCGAAAACTCCTCCTCGACGGAAGCCTCACCCTCACTCGAATCGTCAAGAAGATGACCGACTACGTCGAGGTCACCCTCCCCATCATCGACGACGGAGATAACACCATCCAAGCTTCCAAGTCCGTCGTCGCCATTGAATGCCTTGCGGATCCGGAAACCCTCTCCACTCCCCTCGTTGCGGTCCTGACGAGCGATCTGCTCGTTCTGTGCAAGACTCAACCGGATCCGGCTGGGAAGGTGAAGACGGATGCGAATGGGTTGGCGAGGGATGGGACGGTGGATTTGTTTGCGGTGTTGAGGATGCAGACGAAGACGCAGCCGGCAAGCATCACGAATGGATCGAGTGAGTTTGGACGCGTCTTCGTTCGTTTTCCTTGTCCGAGTCGAGACTTCGCTGACTCATTCTCCTTGTTTCTCTGCGATCTCTCAGCCATCCGAGTCGTCGACAACCGAGCCATCCTCTACTTCGAAGCTCCCAGCACGAGCGCGGCTCTCACTTGGTTGAATGGTTCGTCTCACTTTCCCTTCCCCTTCGTCCACGTCCCTCCCTCGTCCCTTCCCTCGCTGACTTCCCGCCCATCCTTCATACAGCCATCAATGTATCCTTCCAAGTCTCCCGTTCATAAACGGACTCATCATTCACCCCACTCTCCTTTCGTTTCTTCATCCCTTTCTCTCGTTACGGATCTCTTTCGCTTCCCTCTCCTCCCTCGTTTCATCTTTTGCTTTTCTCCTTGCGCTCCCTCCACCTCCCTCTCTTTTAACGTCCCCTTCCCTCTGGATCTCGGTTTCGTACGCTTCCCCTCCTCTCCTTCTCTCTTCTTTTGCTTGCTACAACAACAACAACCAACAACGTCGACCAACAACATCGACGCCCGACCCTCTCTCCGTTTCCTTCTTTGCTTTCTCTCGCCCCGTTCGTTTCGTTTCTCGGAAGTCCACCCCTTGATGATTTTCACGACCCCTCCTCCTCCACCTTACTCGTCCTCATCCTTCATTTTTTAACTGCGTTCCTTGCGTGCTGCCGTTCGTTTTGCCCCTTGCCACTTGCCCTTTCGTTCATTTTTCGAGGACGTGCGCGCTTTGCTTTGCCTTGGTTTTCGATGGATCTGAAGTCCTTTCTCTCTTTTGTTCGGAGGTGTTGGGTGTCGAGAGAGAGGAACTGTGAGCCGAGTGAGAGGAGGGAAAGACGCGTCGTCGATGTTGGAGTTCGTCGACGCGGGCGAGACGCGACGACTTCAATTGTTTTCTGTGTTTTCGGATGGGCTGAAGAGTAGAGACTGCGGGAGCCATCGTGCGCTTGCTTTGAGTCAGATAGAGACATCACCGAGGAGAATCTGGCAAGAGAGAGGGCGAGGAACGAACGACAGCGCGACCGAACCAAAGCTGAACGACCTCTCCTCTGCTCGCGTCGTCGAGGAAAGTGAGATCAAATCGTGACGAAAGCGTATCGAGAAAGTAAAGCAAAGCTCCATCCATTCCTCACTTCGACCCCTCCGTCCTCGTCGTTTTTGCGCGTCGCTCATTCCCCTACGCGTCCTCCTCTCCCTCTCGCTCGAACACCTTCTTCCATCGTGCAAAGCCCTCCTTATTCAACCCCATCTTCCGAGGCATCCAAATTCGGTAGGTCGTGTGTGCGGGACCGAGGTCGAACGAACGCTCCATGAGGTCGACGACGTCGGGTTGTTGTTCTTCTTCGGCTGACGATTCGACGTCCTGCTGCTGCTGCTCCTCTAAGTCCGACCCGAACGAAACGACGGCTTCCTCGTCCCCCGCTCCGGCAAGCGAGACGATCCAAACGCGGAGGTGTCCTCGGTTCCTTGGAGGATGGGGACCGATCCAGGACCCATCGCGAAGACCATGACGAGGCTCGTCCAGAGCTCGAGGAAGGGGAGATGGTCCGGATCGACGAAGAAGTAGGAGAAGGGCTCCTTCGGAGGGTTGACATCCTCGGAGAGATGGAGGGCACGAGGGTTGAAGAGGTGAAGCATGGGAGCCCATTGGGTGAGAGCGAGAGGGAAAGAGGTTTTCGGTGAGGAGAGGAAGAAGAGACCGAGGACGTCGATGAGATGGGTGGGTTGGAGGTCCTCGAGGAAGTCGAGATGGGACGGCTCGAACCCTTGAGCATCGAGGAGGATGGCAGGAGAGAGGAGGAGGGGAGAAACCCTCTCTTCAGGCAAGGTTACCTGGATAATGAAGTGGGAGGTGACGAGACCAAACCAGAGTCAGCGTGAAGAAGAAAGGACGATTGAAACGCGTCGATGTCGAATGCTCACCTTGGGCAAGACGAATCGAGCGATGCGATCTGAAGGAACGCAAAGGAAATCCAGGTAGAAGGCTGAGTAGAAGACACGAGCTACGGCTCGGAGGGTGGAGAAGGAAAGTCCATAGAGGGCGAAGAGTTCTCCTCGGGTGATGAAGAGCGAGAGTCTTCGGAAGACTTTGAGAGGGAGGGTTTCGAATGGCGAGAGAGATTGTTGATGAGCGTCGATGAGAGGCGATGACTGGATAAGTAGACACATTTTGAGAGGCAGGGATTCAGCTTTGAACGAACGAAGATGAAGAAGGGAAGGGAACAAAGCCGCGCGAGGGAACTGACCGCAGATGACGTCCCGACGCTGCTCCCTTCCTCTTCTCCCTCGATCTCAGTGGGCCACAACGTCTTGACGATCTCGTCCAGGATCCTCGTCTGCTTCTCGTCATTCATCCTTAGCTCTTCGTTCTCGGCCGAGAGACGAGCGATGGACGAGCAGTGAGCTTCGAGTTCGGACGAGTGATCTTCGGCTTGAGCTTTGAGAGCTTCGTTTTCCGACCAGAGACGACCGACGATGGCGAAGAGATGAGCGAACTGAGCGGCGATGAGATCTCCTGAGGATGAAGCGGAGGAGGCGCTGGTGGTGTGAGAGGGAAGAAGGGAAGCAGCGAGGTTGGCTGCAGAGGACGAGGAGGGCTGGTTGAGGGAAGCGCCGGCAGGAGGAGGAGGAGGAGGAGGAGGAACGACGTTCGTTTGAGATTCGACGTTTGTGAGAAGAGCAGGATCCTGGGAGAAGGAGAAAGGTTTTGGAAAGTCAGCTTCGTCGTTTCCGAAGGAGACGTGTACGAGAAGGGGAAGAACGGGAGAGGCAGGAGGAGCAGCTGAAGGGGAAGAGATGGCGACGTTGTGGGAGGAGTTCTGAGCTTCAACAGGAGCGAGTTGAGGCTGCCAGAAAAGAGGAGGAAGAATGATCGAGCAAAGGACTCAGCCAGGTGAGTGATGTATCGAGAAAAGTCGTACGAACGAGGCAAGAGAAGGGAAGGAAAGGAGGGAAGGAAGGTTGCCTGATGAGCTCGGATCACTCACCTGTTGCTCAGCTTCTCTAGCAGATGCTGATCTCGTTTTTCGTCTGGACATCGTAGGAGATGTATGGAGTCCCGCTGGCGAAGAAAGAGACGAAGAAGACGTTTCGTTGCTAAGAGGATGAATCCGTGAGAGGGGAAGAAAGAGGAAGCGAGCTCGACGAGTTCAAGTTGGGCTCGACGTCGACCTCCTCCCTTCTTTCCCCTCCCCTCCCCTCTTCCCTCTTTCCGATCGTCCTTCCTTCTCTAACCGAGCTAGCCGATCTCATGAGTCTCTCTCCCTCATCGGGACTTCCAGTTCTCAAGAAACCTACTACCCAGGAGGTGGATCGACTTGAAGAGATGGTGAGCTCGAGGTCGCTCCTTCGTCTTCCCTCCCTCCTCTCTCGCCGCCGCTGACTTCAGTCGCTCTCCCACTCCTAGTACCACCAGTGCTGTATCGTGGAACCTGATGCGTTCACCAGGTTCGCTGTAGGTCTCAGTCCTCAGTCTTCGCTCCGTCCGCCCGCTTCAAAGCAGAAGCTAGCTGTTGAGCGACGGCGAAGGAAGCTGACCTTCTCTCCCACTTCTCTCTCTTCCCTTTCCATTCGACCAGTGCCAACTCTGCGCCGCTTACCTTCCCAGCCTCATCCGAACGCTTCTCATCATGCCCATGTCAGTGGAGGGCGACTCTGGAACCTGGTGGGGGCTGCACGTCGCTTTTCTGGCCGCTATCTTCCGTCCCAAAACCTCGGAATACCTGGCCCGCTTCGTGCGAGAGAAGGACGCAGAGGCTTTGAAGCTCTATGCGTTTGCGCTAGAGTCTCTTGGTGGTCTTGGTCTCCTAAGGGTGAGTACCTCTTTGTCTTCGTTCGATGGGCAGGTCGAAGAAAGTGATGATCTTTGAGCTCACTTCTGGCCCTTCGCTCTTCCCGTTTATATAGCCAGACATTCTCGAGGCGAGACTGCCCACCATTCGAAACCTCTTTCACTTGTGGAGGAACCTCTTCGAACAGATCCCACAACAGCTCCCTTCCCTCGCTGATCTTCCTCAGCCCCGTCGTCAGACGCTCGAAGGTCTCGTCAAACTTCGTCTCGCCCTTCCCGTCGGTCGTGATGAGACCTTCTTCACCGCCGAGACCCGCGAGACATTGCAAGACTTTATCAGCATCCTTCTAGGTTCTCCGGAGCGGTACTACCAGGGGTGAAGGGAGATGGCGGCGAAGAGGTCTCCTGGTGCGTGGTGGAGATGCGAGGCGACCTGGGATCGAGTCGGGAACCACGGCTAGAGCTTGGAGTGCGTCGAGGTAGACGAAGTGATGGCTTGTTCACGAGTGAGTATTGCTCACCAGCTGCTCTATGCGCTTGAATCGCGCTGACCGTTCTTGTTCCTCGTTCTTCAGTGCCTCACTGTTCGATACTGCTCGAAACGTTCGTCGCGTCGCGTCCTTTCCCTTTCCCCCTCCGTCTCTTACCGACGACGAGCGCGCTGACTTCTCCTTCTTTCGATCTTTGACTCCTCAGAACACCAGAAGAAGGATTGGAAGGGAGACAAGAAGCTCTGCTTCGAGACGAAGTGGTGATCCGGACGAGGGCGACGCGTCGAGGGGAGCTTCCCTTTGTTCCTCTTTGAGCTTCGTTCGCTCAACTGACATGCTTCCGTGTCTTCGCTCACAGAACAGGACGATCTCTTCGAAGTGGGAAGACTGAGCGATCAGTGGGCGAGCGGAGGAGGGAGCCGAGGTGACGGGGATTGATGTCCTTTCGAACGATCCGTTTGGACGCGTCGCGAGAGAAGGATGGGAAAGCTCGGAAGGACTCCAGTTGGCATCAATGAGCAGTCAGCCTTTCACTCCAGACTGCGATCAAGAAGGAGGCGTCATCGAGAAAGGTTTGAAAAGGAAGACAAGACTAGGAAAAGGGAAACGAGACGAGACTAGAATGAGACACGAGAATCGAGGCGAGAGAAGAGAGAACAGAAGGGTGGGCTAGATCTACAATTGACGATGCATGGAGGAGAGAGAGAGGCAAAACAAGAGAAAATATCGAGGGTAGGGAAGTAGCAACATATCGAGGAGAAGCGTAAAGGCGTGAAGGATGGAAGAGACGGAAAAAGAGAGACGACGCGACGAGGACATGAGAGAGAGACGGGAGAAAGACCAGCGAGAACGGCGAGACGAGGTCAAGAGAACGGAAAACTATAACAAAGAAGGCAAGTCTGGCTACCAATACGAAAAACAAATCGAGGGATAACGAGAAACAGACGAACGAGACACGAGAAACCGAAACGAACACCGCAACTCCTCCCTCACTTCCTCACCACCCACCACGCCTCAACGACCTCCCTTCGGAGCCCAGGTGTCTCCAACTCCTCCTCGGACTCAGACATCTCCTCTTCCTCCTCGGTCGCGCGAGCCTCAGCGACGACGAGCTCCTCCTCACTCCACCAGTTCATCCGCTCGTCCCTCCTTCTCACGACCGGAAGCTCCACTCCAAGCTCAACCTCGTCGAGCTGCTCAAAGACAGCCGAGTCGGGAGCACTGGAGCCGAAGCTCGAGTAGGAATCCATCAGTTGAGGCGCGAGCGCGTAGGCTTCCAAAGAAGAAGGGACGACGTCGGAGGAGAAGGCGGAGGAGGAAGAGCCGATGAAGGAGGAGTCTTTGAGGAGGTGAGCGGAGGAGGATTCCTTTGAATAGAACTGCGAGGATGGCAGGAGAGGTGTAGAAGGAGAGGGAAAGGGGAGTCACATCGAGCTCCAGTGGAGGAAGGCGAAGCGACGAGCTCGAGTCGAACGAGACGTCGAGCGAGGAGACGAGGAGAAACGAAAGACTCACCACTCGAACGGTGACTTCGAGATCCTCGATAGCGTCCTCGATGAACTCGATCTTCTCCTCGTTAGTCTTATCAACTCGCTCGAAGGTTCGGAGGAGGAAGAAACCAGATTCGGGATCGAGGAGCTGGAGCTGAGTCGCGAAGAGGAGGACGTCGAACGAAGATGAATTGGACTTGAGAGCTTCGACGGCAGCGGAGAGGATGGGGATGATCTGAGGAGGAAGCCGTGGATGAATGAAAAAGGATGTTCATCAGCATCCCACAAGACAGACGAAGAGCGGAAGCGAAAAGAAGGAGAGACGAGAGACGCGAGCTCACCTTCGAAACGACGAACGCCCATCCGTTCAAACTTCCTTCCTCGTCCCTCTGCCACTTCCCTTCCTTCAATCCAGCAACGACCCAGCCTAGGTACTCTGCGACCGATGAGACTCCCTCCATCTCCATGTCCATGACTCACAGGATTCCCTCGTTGATCTCCGCGGTGAGGTCCTCGTCCGTCCTAGCAATCGACTCGAGTCGGAGCAGTCGAAGCTGGCGGGCATGTTGGCTTGCAGTCGGGTGAGTAGACTCACCCCAATCCTCTGCTCCTCTTACTTCCAGTCCTGACGCCTTGTCCCTTCCTCTTTCGCAGTGTCGCGCGGTTCGATACTGCTCGAAAGGTTCGTCGCGTCGCCGTCCTCTCTTCGACTTCGCCTCGCTGACGTGTTCTTTCCTATTCCTTTACGTCGGTCGCCATCCAGAACATCAAAAACTCGACTGGAAAATGCACAAAAAGACTTGCTTCCCGCCGACTTGGTGATCTCGTCGCGTCGCGTGAGTCTCCCCTTTTTCTCCCGACCTTTCCCTTCGCGCTACTCTTCGACCGTGCTTCGACTGACCTCCGCCTATTCGATCCAGCAGAGGCGACTTACGTCTCGTCAAATCTCGAGGCCGGATGACTTGGGGTCCTTCGTCGCAAGCTCGCTCTTCTCTCAACCCGTCGATTCAAGAGGGAGCGACGACTCTCGCTTGCCCTTACTTTACTTTGTTCGTTCGTACGCCCTCTGAGGAGAGATATAGATAGGCTCAAAAATTAATATACTTCGTGCTCGCCCGTGCTTGAAAGGAAAGGAAGGCTGAAGCCTGAGAAAGAACGAGCAAGTCGTTAGGCAGAAGACGCATCGAGTTTCAACTTCTCGAACGGCAGATGATCGAAAGAATACCGAGTACATTAGAATATAAACAATACACCAAAAGTCTAGCTCTGATTCTATACGTTCAGACAAATACATGATCCAACTGCTCAAACCCTCAACTCGCGATCCTCGGGCGTCGCTGAACCGCTCGTAGGAACTTCCTTCTCGTGTCCCAACGCCAGCGAACCGTCCTCTCCAACTACGGCAGCGTCGATCTCGGTGAGGTTTCGGACGACGGGGTAGGCGAGAATGAGAGCAACGAAGAGACCTCCGAAGTTCATTCCGATGCTGAGGAGAAGAAGAGGGGAAGGGAAGAGACGCGTCGAGTCAGGACGAGTTCGATCAGACGACGATGATGAGGAGCAAAGGAGATGGAACTCACAGAGCCCAAGAAGAGATGTAGGATTTGGAGGCGACGGCCCAGGCGATAGTCTGTGGTGGAGGAGAAGAAGAGCAAGAGTCAGTCACGACGAAAGACGCGACCACGACTGGCGAGGAGAGAAGTTGCGAAAAACGAACCTGTCCGAGAGCCTCCATCGAACGGAAGAGTCCAGCGTATCGCGAGATGACGTGAATATCCTTGGCAAAATGCGAGATGACCCAGTAGAACTGTGAGAAAGAGCGAAGAAGGTCAGCTCGAGGTTCGTTCGATTTGGACGGCGGGGCGAGACGAGGGACGAACGTAGTTCTGGATAGCCTGGCCGACGAACGTCCAGAAGAAAACCAAGACCCAAGCCTTTCCGAACTCAGGGCTCGTCCTGTTTGCGAAGAGAGAGGAGGGGGGAGAGAGTCAGCCCCGAGGATGCTCGAAAAAAAGAAAGAATCGAGACGCGACGAAAGACTCACCAATCGATGATGGGCTGGGAAACGGCAAACTCCTTCTCGATAACGGTGGCCCAGATCCAGAGACCCATCTCGGCGAAGAAGAGGATGGCGAGGGTGACGGTGGCTCGAGTTCGAACGGTGATGTGTCGCTGATCGAGGTAGAATCCCATGGCGTATGACGAGATGATTCCGGCGAAGGGAGAGACGAGGGAAGAGAGCGACCGAGTTCGAACGTTGAAGTAGGTGGAGAGGTAGATACTCTGCCAGGAGAGGTAGAAGTACGAGCAGATGAAGGAGGGGAGGAGGAGGAGAACCTGAGGAAGTAAGAAGAGGGGGAGGAAGCTCGTCAGTTTCGACCGTCGCGTGGTGGAAGAGAATCGTTCGCGAAAGAAGACGAACCCTCTTGTCTTTGTAGAGCTTGAAGACCTCGAGGACCTCCTTGAGAGCTCCCTTTCCGACTCGATTAGGGACGCTGGATCCGTCGGATCGCAGGACCTTGGCAGGAGAGGGGAGGAACATGGAGATGGGAAGACCCTGGAAAGAAGAAGACGAAGGGACGACGACGAGGTCAGTTTCGACGAAGAGCTCAGCGACGTGGATGGATAGCGACTCACCAAGCACATGATGACGATGAAGACGATGTAAGTAGCAGCCGAGATGGCACCTCCAGTCTCGGTCTTCGAGTTGACTCCGAGAGAGACTGTGAAAATCGAAAAGCGAACGCGGTTAGGTCGAGCTTCTTCCTCCTAGTTTCTATCGCAGCAAAGACGTACCGGCACCACCGACGGCGGGAGCGATGTTCTTCCAGAAACTCCATTGAGCGAGGTATCGACCCTTCTGTCCAGGTTCAGGGTATCCGATGTAGATCGAAGCTTCGGCCGTCTGTGGGAAAAAAAGAACGAGAAGAGCGGAAAATGTGGGGTCAGAAAACGTGGTCGACGCTTCGTACCGGACTGAGCCAAGATAAAGTCGCATCTGGCTCGACCTGGAAGACGGAAAAGTAGGGGAGGGGAGGAGGGAAGAGCCCCAACGCGTCCGACTCGACGCGTCCGAATTTCGACTCGACTCACCCAGAAGAAACCAGCACTGATTCCGATGAAGACGGATCCGAAGATAAGGAACCAGGTGTTGGCTGAAAGGAAGAAAAGAGGACGGACAGAAGCGCTCAGTCAGCTGTAGAAATCGTTCCTCCAGTTTCTCAAACTCTCTTCGCGACAACGAAACGACGATGACGAGCGAAGGAAAAGGATGCGAGCGAGGACTCACTCGTGTAGGAGTTGGTGTAGAGTCCAGCACCGTAGAGAGGGTATCCGATGGTACCCTAAGAGTTCGATTTACAAAGCGATTCTCGGTCAGCTCGAGCTCCGGAAGAAAGAGCCGAGGGAGGATCGAAGAAAGAGTTGGGTCGAAGGAACTCACGAGTACGAGAGCCCATTTTACACCGATGGTGTTGATGAGACCACCAGATAGGAGACAGAAGAGAGTCATGAGACCGTAACTGAAGCGAGCAGGGAGAAGGGAGAGCGAAATGTGAGCTTCGGTTTCGACGGACGAGACGCCGAGTTCGCGGACAACGTTTCTTCGATACTCACACGATGGCGTTCGCGGCAGATACAGCCCAAGGCTCCGCAGCTCCTCCAGCTCCGAGGTTTCCTAGAGGACGTGAGCAAAGATGAGAGAGAAAGAAGTCAGCGGGAGTCTCACGAGGCGCCTCGAATCGCAGGGGGAGGGGAGGGTGGGAGGGAAGTCGAGCTTTGAGAAGACGCAGAAGAAGGCTTCGTGCCCGTAAAGAGAAGGACTCACCGATCGCGTCATACATGCCTGGGGCGGTGAATGTCACCAGACCCGCTATCAGTACCTGCGAGGAAGGGGAACGAGGGCGAGGAAGGGAAAGGTGTGAGCTCGAGTTTTGAACGAATCCGCGAGCTTTGAGCTCTCCAATCAACTTCTACCGACTCCTCGTCTCCCCCAACGTCGTGGAATCACTGAGAAAAAAGCTACGCAAGAGAAGGGGGCGACAAGGTACTCACAGCGAACTGTACTGAACGAAAGAACGGAACGCGAACGACCTCCTTCTCCTCAATTTGATGCTGCAGTTTCGCCGGCGAGGGTGAACGAGAGCTGACGTCGGTCATTGTTCAGGGGAAGAGGTTTCCTAGGTGAGAGTTTCGGAGTGAGAGAGAGAGAGGGTGTCGGAAGCAGATTGAAGTAGTTGGTCGAGGAGGATGGCTGTTAGGAGCGAAGAGAGGGAAGTCAGCCCATCCAAATTTCCTGGGTTTTCAACCATGTCCCATCTTCGAGGATGGATGGCGCCTTCGACGACTGACTTGGTGGAGTGGAGTGATCTCCAAAGAAAGATCTGTCCTATGACAGAGAAGGAGGACGAAGGTCTTTGACTTGAGCTCGAGAATTGGAGAGGACGAGAGCGGGAACCCCGGCTGGAGGACTCGTTCCTCGGTAGAATTTGAAGCTTTTCTGTCGCCGATGAAAGGTTTGGTTCGAAGCCTGTGACGCTCATGGCTCTGAACGTGTAAAAGAAGCAAAGAAAGGCGGAAGAAAGGGTCAGCGAGAACGAGAACGAACGGAGGAAGGCCGAATCGAGCTCAACATCCCATCCCTTCCTTCCTCTTCTTCTCTTCTCGACTTGGGCCTCGCCCTCCTCGCCCCCATCCTTGACGACCAGCTAGATCAGAATTCCAAACCTGTATGTTCTGCCCCCGAGGTGCAGTTTTGACAGAGATACCGAGGACTCACCAGGATTGGACCAAAAAGTAAAGTGGGTGAGCTCGATCTCTCCTCCCTCCCCTCCCTCCGCGACTGTTCTTTGCAACAGAGCCATTTCCGTCCAGCAGCTCGAAGTGACGCTAGATGAGGAAGGCGAGGACGAGGATGAGACGTTCTGCTGTTGAAGCAGAGTACCGAGAATCCTGTAGGGGATAAGAGGGGAAGAGGGAGATGGGGTTGGAGGAGAACCGTCGAAAAAAGGGAGAGCACGCCTTCCCTCCCTTCTCGCTCCGTTCTCGTCCGACGCTTCGACGACTGATGTTGAAGGTACAGCTTTACTACTCCAAGAAAGACGAGCACTTCCTGCGACACCGAGGTGGACGAGAGAGAATGGCCATCGATTCCGGAACCTCGACGAAAAAAACCCAGCGCAAACGAGACACCTCCAACGCGTCGTCTCTTCTCGGTCTCCACCCTCACCACTTCGGCTCGAAACAGGTGAGCTTGTGCTGCTTCCAGTTGGCTCGCTGATGTTCTGGAAGGAGAAGACGGCGAAGAGACTTCAGCTGAAGGAAGGACGAGAGCGGAACAGGGAGAAGATCTCGACGTGACGAACCTTTCGAGCAGTATCGAACAGCGCGGCACTGAGGGACGAGTCGAGTGATCAGTGGTCAGATTCGAAAGAGATGACCAGTTTTCAGGCAGTGGAAAGGAACTCACTCGACCACACGCCATCATCTCCTCTCCCTCGGCGAGGACAGTCGAGCACGACGCGCCGTCCACTCTGTTCGTCTCGCATCTCCACCAGTATCCTCGAAGCTCGAGGCTCAGCCGATTGGCTTCTGATTCACTTGAGATTCCGAGCATGGCCTCCACGATACCGCTAAGACGAAAGGCTCGAGTCCAAAGCTCGGGGTTCGGTTGGATTCGTTGTCGAAGGAGGTGAGGGAGGGTCTTGTTGAGAGCAGCTCTGGATGCGTCGTCGAGGATGCTTGACTTCGACAGGGGAGGGAATTGGTCCGATAGAGCGTTGACGACATCGTCGAGGTTGAGGACGAGAGGATGGATCGACACGACGGCCTCTTCGTACGAGGTCTGCTGAAGAAGAAAAAAAGCCAGCGTGTCAGCGAAAGCTTACCCACAAAGATGCAGAATAGAACCAACTATGCTGTTATCCAGATCGTGAGAGATGTTGCCGAGAGTGAGAGAGTAGAACGAGCAGAGACGACGAGCGTCTTCGTCGTGCTCTCGGACGAATCGAGAGAAGGACGGTTCCATCGCTACGAAGTGCAGCGTGCTGTAGAGGATGAGCCACCATAGCTGGGAGCCAGGAAACTGATGTGTAGCCTGTGCGATAACCGTCTTGACGAAGGATGGAAGATACAATGCGTTGAACTCGGCCTGTTTAAGAGGGAGGGGGTCAATCCGCAAGACGAAGAAGGGGCGAATGCGAAAAGAAACGCACGAAGAACTTGTGAAGCTCCTCCTCCGAGACCCTCGTGAATGTTGAGTGCTGCAAGAACGTGAAGCGAGATTCAGTATGGCACTCAAGAAGGCAGGAGGGGGGACGAAGGCTAACGATCTTGCTCCAGCAGGTGAGCTCGGACGTCAACTGTTCCATCGAGACCTCCTGAGTGAGGATTCTTGGGGGTAGAGTCGTATCGCAGCTTCTGAAATGGAGACCGAGTAGTGTCCCGAGCTGAGTGGGTGAGGTATCCATCGTAGAGGCGGAGGAGTGAAGGCTGGACTTGGTCAGGACGGGGAGGAGGTCGACGTCGAGCTCAACTTCGAATCTCCTTCCTCTTCTTCCCTCTCACCGCTTCGACCTTCCAGAACACGTGTTTTCGTCCTCGTCACATCAGGTCTACGTCGCCTAGCATCACCTCGATCTTCGACCCAGATGTCGAATCCGTCGTACTCGAAGGAAAGGGAGCAGCAGGTGCACGAGAAGGTGAGCTTCGATCTTCTTTCCCCGTCCTTCCTTCCTTTCCTCTTCTTCTCCTCGTCACCCTCGCCTCTTTCTTCTTCTTGTCTCTCTCAACCCCTATGTCAGAGTTGAATGCCTGACCTTTCGTTCCATGCACTTCTCTCGTCAAACAGGTCGACCGTGTCACCGAGAACCCCAAACTCGAACCAGCTCTCGCGACGCCTCCTCCTCCCTCCTCCTCCGACCCTTCCTCCTCTTCGTCTCTCCTCCCTCCCCCCTCCCAAGATACACATCACGCCAACGTTGCCTCGTCATCATCATCAAGAGATCTCATCGCCTCCCAAATCGCTCAACTCTTCGCTATCGTCGGTCGTCTCTCGTCCGAGAACGAAGCACTCAGAACCCAATCCGACGTCCAAGCTTTGACCATCTCCTCTCTCCTCCGCCGTCGCACGTCTCTCCTCCGAAGCCGAGTCTAACACCACTATACAAAGTCAACTGGAGAGCAAGGTCCTTCCCGGAGGACTCTGGGTACGGGAGAAGCTGAAGGAAGGAGAAGGTTTCTGGGTTTGGTCGAAGGTGAGCAGATCGAGTTGTCTCCTGCCTCCTGCTTGTTCTTCCTTCCCCGGAGGGTACGAAGCCTGACTTCGTGGGACCGAGAAGTTGCCTACGCTGAAACGTACTTTCACATACTGTTCAGGACAGGCATCGACTCCCATCGCGTACGGTCAAGATCGGACCTCCAACCTCCCTCCTCTCCCTCCCCGACGAACTCCTCCGCGCGATCTTCCTCCTCGCCACCAAGAACGACCGCCTACGGCTGATCGGCGTATCCTTCAGGCTCTTCGGAGTTGCCGCTCCCATTCTTTACCGAAACGTGGAACTATCGAACGCTCAGACGGCGATGCTGTTCGTTCGACCTCGAGTAAGTCGCGTCTCGCCTGCACCTTCCCTCATCTTTGGATTCGCTTCACGCTTGGCTGATCTCATAAAACGTCTTGCTCACGTTGTCTCAGATATCTCCTCCCAATCCTCTCGCCATTCGAATCACTCCTTTCCTCCTTCCCCAACAAGTCACCCTTCTTCGCCCCCTCGACGAAGGACTTCGACCTCTTCTCCGCCGTCTCACCAAGCGACTTCCAACGGATCCCATCCCAATCCAAGTCCCTCGGCTTCAGCTCGAGTTGAGACCCAGAGATCTCGTCGAATACGATCTCGTCCACTGGTCTCCCCTCCTTCGCCTGCTCGATCCGGTCGACGTTGTCGTGATCGCGAAGGCTGAGGACCCTCTAAACGGAGGACACCCTTCCTGGGGCCAGGTCACCGAGGAGCACGTGGAGGAGATGGGGTTCCTTGCCTCGTGGCGGAAGCTACGGTCCATCACCAGCTTTGGAGAGAACTCCGTCCTGTATCCCTTGAGCCAGACTTCCCACGAGCGGTCGCTCTTCAAGGAGTGTTTCGAACGGGCGAAGGATGGAGGAGTGCCGGAGCTTGAGCTGTGGGAGCAGATTGAACAGAAGGACGGGTCCGTGGAAGAGAAGCTCGTGCTGGACGTCTTCGAAACCTTGATAGATCGGCGCCCACTCCTCGCGACGTCGTCTAGAGCTTCAGCGGTGTTGAGAAGGAAGGAGGATCGAGTTCAACAGGAGTAGATATTTACCTGACTACTTTTACTCTTGAGGCTGGTGCTCGGTTTCGTACATATGCAACGCTGCTCGATCGTGCGAAGAGGAACGAAGGGAAGCGAGGTCGCGTCGCGTCGCGGCTTTCCCTTTCACATCGAGCTCGGTGCTTCTTCTTTCTCCCCCGTCAGCCGCAGAGGACAAACCGGAACACTAGGATCAAGTATATACTAGTAGGGAGGTGCGATGAAAGGTGTATCTACATGCCCGTCGACGCTCCTCCTTCCTCTCCCTCCGCTCGCGCTCGCTTCCCTCTCCTCTCTCGGACCTCAGACGTCGTCCTCAGTCGATCCACCTTCAACGCAGAGTCCGAAATCTCCACGCTAGTCCCTAAGTTCTCCCCAGATGCTGTGAATAGGAAGTTTGCAAGGTCGCTCCCTTCGGACTCGAGCTCGCGCTCCTTCACCGACCCATCATCCAAATTTGAGACCAGCCTGATCGTTTCCTCCGAGTCCAGGGGCGAGCACCTAGCTAGCGTTTCGGAGAACGCGAAGGAAGCGCTCCCTGCGAGGAGAGGGACGGAGCCTATCCCCGCGCAGGCGACCTTGCGAAGGCGCGTCCAGTTGAGGGCGAAGGAGCGGATGTCGGCTTCGGAGGTGATGTGGGAGGGAGGGACGGAATCTTGATCGTCTGTACCGATAGCGAGCCTGTAAGGATCGAGGTGTCGGAGGAAGTGGGAGGTGGTGTTGGCGTTGAGTTCGTTATCTTGGAGTTCGAGGCTGACGAGTGGGATCGGAGGGAGAGTCGACGAGCGAGTTTGAAGGAGAGTGATGTTGTCGGCGCTCAAGTTGCGGCCTTGGACGACGACCCTCTGAGGAAGGAGGAGAGGTCCGATGCGATCGTTTGAGACGGTTCCGTCGACGACCTGAAGAGGCGAGGAGGAAGAGAAGGTCGGTCGATTGCTACGCGTCGGGACGAAAGAGAGAAGAGGGAGAGCAGAACGTACTCTGTTGGCGACGAACTTTGAGACTTGTGCGTATCCCATAAACACGTTACCACCATAGAAGCTCGGCGCGATCCTTTGAAGGAAGCTGAACGTTACGGCGCAGAGCCGGAGCTTGTCGGATCGAGGGAGAAGGGAGGCGATGATGTCGAAGAGTTCGACTGGGATCGAGTCGAGGGAGGGAGGTGGTTTTGAGCGAGGAACTTGGGTGACGGCTTGTCTGCGCTTCTCCTAAACGAACCAAAAAAAAGACAGCAGTCAGAGCCAGCTCAGAAACGAACAGGGGGATGGAAAGAGAACCCAGGGAGCGACTCACGACCGACCAACGCCAACGTCCCTTCTCCTCCCCTCCCTCCCTTCCTCCGGCTTCCCCGACCCAGTGACTTCCGAAGGCCTTCGACATCTCCTCCATGGTCTTGTGGCTCTCCTCCTTGCCTCGCTTGATCTCCTCGTTCTCGGCTGAGAGACGAGCGATGGAGGAGGAGTGATCGTCGAGTTGGGTCGAGTGAACTTCGATCTGAGTTTGGAGAGCTTCGTTCTCGGATGAGAGACGACCGACGAGGGAGAAGAGTTGAGCGATTTGAGAGGCGACGAGATCTCCTGACGATGCTGAAGAGATGATGCTGGTGAGAGACGGATCGTGGGCGGTGGGAGGGAGGAGAGACGAAGAGGAGGGAGGGTTGAGGGGAGGAGGGGGAGGAGGAAGGCGAGCTGGTTCGAGTTGGGGGTTCTCAGCGATGAGGTCAACCTGGTGAACGAGACAGAATCAGGGGACGGGTGAAGGAGAGTCAGCTCAAGTTCTGAGTACCAAGACAGGACGAAAGAAAAGACTGAAAGAGGGAAGAGAGGGAAAGGAAGGGAGGGGAGGGAGGAGGGAAGGAAGATCGAAGCTCACCTTCTCGTTCGTCTGCTGCTCCCTTTCCTTCGAGAACGACGGATTCGACATGGAGGCCATGTGACTGATGTCACCCTCGAGGTTGTATGACTTGGATATTGAGGCTGAAAACACGTGTTCTGGGAGGTTGAAGCGGTGAGAGGGAAGAAGAGAAGGAGTTTCGAAGTTGAGCTCAACGTCAACCGCCTTCCTTCCTTCCCCTGGCTCTCCCTCCTTTTCCTTCCCATGCTCTCTATCTCCCCTACTGAGCTCGCTCAGCTTCTTCAACTTTCATCCGGAGCCGACGGAACGGCTTCGATAGTGGCTCAGGACTCCATGAAGGAGGCGTTAGACCGACTCTGGAGTTTCGTTCGTCCTTTCTCCCTTTCCTTCTGAATCGACTCGTCGTCTCGTTCCTGACACCTCTGCGTTCTCGACTCGATAAGTTTTTGCGAAGGATGCTCCTAGACAACCTCAGGAGTCCTATGCCGTCAGTATCGAACACGTCTGCCTCTATGAGCGGAGGGAAGGCAGCCATCAGGATTTCCTGACGTCGTCCACGGTACTCGCTTCTTCTCTCTTCTTTGCGTTTGCAGGAGGAGTCCTGGTCCCAGTACCTTCCATCCTTTCTCCAGACCATGCTCGTCGGAGGAGAAGTTCAAGGTCTCTACTTTCTGAGGTTCTTCCAGTGGATGTGCGCGAGCTCGAGGACCTCCCTCGATCGTTTCATCCGAGATCATCCTCAAGAAGCTTGCGAGGTCTACCTTTGGGAGGCACATATGCTCGCCCTGCAGACAGAGGAAAACGACGCACTACTTGTACGTAAGGTCTCATCGGAAGGGCGTTCAAGAGATGGAACGAGGGCTCATCGACTCGACTCGCTTCCTCCCCCTCCACTCTCTCTACTTTGTTCTCGCAACCAACAGGTCGAGGAGGAAGGTGTCAAGGACCTCATACGAAACATCACATCCTTCATCAATTCACTCGTCTACCTCGTCCACCAGCTCCCACCTTCAGTAACCATGCCTTGCCTTCCCGCTCGATCCAAGGCTGGCATCCGCGCCGTCGCGTCCGTCTGCAAGGAGGACCCAAGGATATCGGAGTCCGCGACCTGGGGCTCGGAGCGCCAGTGTCAGACCGCCATCAGTATTCTGTTGGTCTTGGTTTCGACCTCGGACATGAGGAAGCTACAGTCAGTTTGGTCGAAGAGGGCGGACAGTTCATGCGAGCATTGGTGGTCTTGCGAGTTAGCACGTCAAGCGAAGGCTCCTGGGGAGTGTGCGAAGATGGAGGAAGGCGAGCAGATGCGAGCTTGTTCAAGAGTGAGTGCTGTCATCTCTCGGAGGTTGAGAAGCGACTCGCTGACTCCCTCGTTTTCGTCGCGTTCAAAAGTGCATCGCCGTTCGCTACTGCTCGAGAGGTTCGTCTTCCAGCTCTTATAACGCTCTGAAATAAGGAGCCGACTCTCGTCTTACTTCTCGCTCTCTCAGAGCACCAGAAGGCCGACTGGAAACGACACAAGCTCGTCTGCTTCAAACCGGGTTGGTGAACGGACGCGACTCGTGAGTCCGCTCTCTCCCTCTTTTTCCTCCTTCTTTCGGTTTCGCTCGGAGATAGTGAGACTCATACTTCTTAATCGTCTTATCCTTCACCTCCTGGAGCAGCTCGTACGCCTCCTCTCCGTTCGTCGTCGTGTCGCGGCGAAGGTCGCGTTGCTGACTTCCTCTCTCACTCTCAACAGCGACCAAGACGCCACACTCAAATCAAGCTCGGACTACTGGCTTTCCATAGGAGCCTTATCCTGTCAGTTCCATTCCTTTCGCTCCCCCCTTCGAGAAACGGACGCTGACTCTCCGTCTCGACGCGTCTCTTCGTCTCCAGGGTTTTTATCGAGTGGGTCTGTAACTTCCTCAACCTACGTAGCCTGATCTGATGGAAGGTCGTGAGCTCTCTCGGTCTTCGATCTCCAGCAGAAGAAGCCGACGACGGCGCGTTTGATCTCTTGACAGCCTCCGAGGTTCCGTCGAGCTCAACTTTCGAGCTCTCCTCCCTCCCTCCTTCTCTTCGTCCTCCAAGCAGCCATGACCTCCCTCAACCAACTCTCTCCTCGACCCAAATCCGACTTCTTCTCTACTCACACGATCTTATCTGTCGACCCCCTTGATTCGCAGTGATTTGAGCCTTCCTTCAACCCCTCTTCCATGGACCTCCTCTCCTCCTCCCCTGAAGGATCAGCTCACCCCAAACTGCCATCCCTCCCCTCCCCTTCTTCGCTGCTCGGCCCAGGAGGTTTGAGTCTTCTTCCTTAGCTTCCACTCTGCACTACCACCTTCCTTCTTTTCGATAAGCTCCATCCTCAACACTCTACACACCGTCGGCAGGGCCGTCCAAACACTCGTTCCTTCTCACCAGCTTCAGCTTCCCTCCCTTCCCTCCCCTCGCAACACTCTCGGCTCGTCGCTCTTTCTCCTCCTTCGCCTTCCTCCTTCGCCTTCCTCCTTCAATCTATCCCACGTCGTCGTCTCTACCACCTCCTCCATGTCCTCTTCGTCCCGGTGGCGAGGTTCCATCTCCCCACCTAGACCGTCCCTCCCGAGTCTCCTCCTCGCCGTCTCCCTCGTTCTCGCCTTCGGTCCCCTCCGAGTCGAAGCTGCCAACGAAACCGACGCTCAAAACGCTCAGGATACGAGTGCGACCCTCAAAGCAGCTGCTCTCAAGCAGGGAACAGATGGAGGCAGTGGTGCTATGGGTTTCGTTTGGGCTGCTTGTGAGTTGCGAGCTTCGAGCGAAGGGAAAGGCGAGGAGGTCGAGCGACGAGAGAGCTGAGCCGATCCCTTTCCTCTTTCGTCTTGGGTCGCAACGATCTTCTTAGTCTGCATCCTCATAGCTCTCCCACTCCTCACCGCTGGGTTGAAGCTGATGAGGTTCACCTGTGGTGCTGGTCTTGGACTCGTGCTCTGCTTCGTCGGTGAGTCGTTTCGTTTCAGCTTCAGCTGTGGACGGCTCGTCGCTCTCTCCGACGTTCCTCCCTCCCCTGCGATCTGACACGTCTGTTATCCGTTTTTTCAGTCTGGGTCGTACGTACCCTTCTGGATAGACCTTCTTTTTATGACTTCACCGATGCTGACCTTCCCTTTTCCCGTTCGTCGCGTGCAGTCCTTCGCCAACTCTTCTCCCACCAACGGATTCGCCTCCACCCCGTTCCTCAGCGACGTCCTCATCACCATCCCAACTCTCGTTCTCTCAGCTCTCGCCCTAGGTCTCGGTCTTTTCAGACCAGCGAGATACGTCGGACACAACCTCCTCTGCATGGCTGGAGGGATCGCGTTCGTGCTTCAGCTCATGCTGTTTCGCGAAGGGCTCCTCATCCCGATCAGGGAGGTTATTTGGGGGCTGGTCGGGCTGGCTGCCATTTTGGGGTTGGTTCTTGGGGTGGGAAGGCAGAGAATCGGTGTGGTGAGTCGAAGATCTGTCTCGCTCCTCGTGTCCGTCGCTGGCGACGCTGACTCGTCTCTTCCCCAGCTCTCGATGTCTTCGATGGTCGGCTCCTTCCTTCTCTCTCTCGGTGTCGATCTCATCGTCAACAAGCAACAAGGGATGTCGTTCGCGTTAAGGGTCATCTTCGACGATAACGATGCACACAAGACTGTGAGTCAATGCTCTGGCTTTCGGATCGAGCTCTCGAGGCTGACTTCGTTTCTGCGGCAATCCTACAGCTCCTCGTTCGAACGAACTACAAGCCAACTCTCTCTACTCAGATCATCCTCGGTTCTGGCCTCGCCGTCGCGTAAGTCTCGTTCTCAAGTCGCGTCGTATTGAGAAGATAACCTCGCTGACTTTCCTCGCGCTTCCGTCGCTCTTCCAGCATCGCCGCATCCGTAGCACAACACTTTCTCTACCCAGGAGACTTCATCAAGCGACCTCTGTGAGCGATGAATCTCTGTCTTCGTTCCTCGAGCTTTCACGCGCTGATTCGATTCTTCTTTCCCTCCAGCTCGAAACAATGGTCCTCCCTCCTTGCTCCTCCTTCGGAACAAGCTGCCAATCGCTCCACCAAGTTCTATGCCGAGGATCTCGAGCCAGGAGCCGTCTCTCCTCCTGACGAAGCCTACATCCGACCTTGGGAGCGAAACAAGTCCGGCGAAGGAGGAGGAGGAGTCGGCATCGCGTCCTCGGAGCCCTACTTCGATCAGCAACCCCAGATGTCCCAACGCCAGACCCTCGAGCAGCAGAGGCGATACGAGGAGGAACAGAGGGTCATCTACGAACCGCAGCAACGCTTCGCCGCCGAGCGACAGGCCTTCGGAGGAGGAGGAGGTCTAGGTCCCCGCGAAATCGCCACTCATCAACCTTCACCCGCCGTCTCGAATCGAACCCTCACTCCCGAGTTCTTCGACCCTTCCTCCACCCTCATGCGACCTCCCACTGCCCTCCGACCCGTTAACAACCAACAACCTCCTCAGTCCCCTCTTCACTCCCAAGGCGCTCCTCCTCCCTCCGCCTCGCGACCTCGTCCAGCTCAACAACAGGAGGTTCCCTGGCAGCAACAGCAGCAGCAACAACAGTCACGACTCGCTCAGTCCCAGCAGCAGCAAGGAGGAGGACGACTCAACATCCCTTCAGCCCCCGATCGATCCACAAACTCCTCTCCGTCCTCCGTCTACTCGACGAGAGGCGACACCCTCCCTCCCGGTTCGAAGATCGACCTCCTCAACGCCGTTCAGAAGCTCTATGGAGCTACGGATCAGCAGCAGGGGAAGGACAGACCTCTGGCGGATGCGAGTGGGGGTGGAGGAGGGAGCGGGAAGAGGTACGAGCCGCCCAGTGCGAGGTCGAGATACGTTTGAGGGATCATGGACTCGGACGCGTCGTACTCTTGCTTTTTTTCTCTTGCCTCTGCTTCTTCTCTTTAGCTTTCTTCTCGCTCACTGCTCGTACGTTCGCACTCTCGTCTTACTTCTCTTCTCCCAGCTCTTCTACACACGCACGCTCTTGCTTTTCTTCCTATAGCTGCATCGCTCGTTCTCTTGCTCTCTTTGCTTTCTCTTGCGGTTCTTAAGGCGCTTTGGACGTTCTTCTACCTTGTCTTCCACCTACTATAAACGTCGGATCTTTTGAAGAAAGAAAAACAGCTCTCCCAGTAATCTCGACTTCAATCTCCGACGGCTTCTTCGAAAAGCTCAACTTCCCTTCCTCCTCCCCTCCGCTTCCTTCCCTCAACCATGTCCTCCACCCGCCTAGCCCTCGCTCTCCTCCTCCCCACCACCCGCACCACCCTCACGCCCCTCTCCACCCGGTCCCTCTCCGCCCAACGTCGCCCCCGCCCCTCCTCCTCCTCAGGTGTCTCCTCCTTCGGACTCCCTACCTCTCCCATCGACTTTCAACGAAGGGACGAAACTCCCTTCTACAAACCTCGCTCACCCTCAGCTCAACTCGAAGACGATTTCGGTCTCTCAGATCGACACAGGACCACCGCTCGGGAACCTGAATCTCCTCGGAAGGCTGCTGTTGTAGAGACCTGGAGGGATCGACAACGAGCTTCTTCAGCTTCACCTTTGTCGTCCCCTCGGAATCGTAACCCACCTACCACCCATCCTTACTCTTCCAACTACAGGGGTCCGCTGCATCCGACGTGGAAGGACGCCGACTCCTCCTCCTCCTCCACCTCGTCGTCACATCCTTTCAACAGCAGCAGGGGCGGCTTCCTTGATCGAGGAAGGGAGGTCAACCCTCGAGGTCGAGCTCAACCTCCAGCCGGAGCTGGTGAGGATCTTTCGATCCCCGCTAGGATCCGACATCCGAACTACGGAAAGGAGGTCCCTCTGGAGCGGGGTGGGTTCAATTTGGGTCCGAGGGTGGAGAGGGATGTCGTTGGGAGGGAGAGGGAGAAGGAGGAGGGAGTGGAGGAGCCGGTTTTGACGCTTCATGTACGTCTCTTCTCGTCTTTTGTCGTCTTTTTCGGAGGTGGCGGGAGAAAAACTGACTTTGGGGAACGCCTGTGCTCGCAGATCAACTCCCTCCCCGTAGAAATCACAGCTCAAGAGATCTACCCTTCCTTGATGAAAGCTGGACTGAAGGTGTCGACGTGCGAGGCGATCGTGGATGGGTACAGGTCGACGGCGGTGGTGGAGTTGGAGAGTGATATCGGAGTGAGGGAGGCGTTGAAGAAGCTTGTGGAGGGGATGCCGGTGGTGAGTCGGATTGACCTTTGTTTTGGGAGGGGAGGTAGAGCGGAGAGAGAGAGAGCTGAGAGAGAGAGCTGACCGTCGCGTCTTCGTTTCGCGTTCAGCTCAAGAACAAGATCGAGATCACTGGGAACCTCGATACCGTTTCGGATATCTTTGTTCGTACTCGATCCCTTTCCCTCACCTTCCACTCCACTCTCCCAAGCTGACTCGTCTTTGTTTCGTTCGCACAGACTCCCTCGAAACGACGACTCGCTGTTCGTCCTCTCGTCCCTTCCTCCGTTTCTTTCCGTCCCAACTCTTCCCCTAACTCACACCCACTTCGTTCGTTCGCGCAGATCTCCAACATCCCCCTCTACTCCCCCCTCCCCTCCCTAGCCCACTTCCTCCACGCCTCCGGAATCCACAACATCGAAGCCCTCCAACTCGTTCGCCACAAAGGCGAAACCAACCATTCGGGCTTGGGGTTCCTCTGGACGAGAGAGGAGCAGGTGAGGAGGCTGGTGGGGAGGGAGTTGATCTTTGAGGGGAGTCGGCTGATCGTTGGGGTGAGTTGGGCTGGCCCTCTGTTTCACTTTCTGCGAGGGGGAGGAAGAGCGAGGGAGCAGGAGAGAGGAGGAGAGACGCGCCGAACTGACCCTCGTTCGTTTTGCTTTTCTGCTCGGTCTTTGTTGTTGGTGCAGGTCGCTCAAGACGAACCCATTCCCTCTCAAACCAACAAATCTGACTGGATCAACGGTCCTGCGATGAAGATTCGGCCGAGTAAGATCGAGAAGCTGGAGAGGGAGCGGCGAGCGTAGATCGTAGACGATTCATCCATCCACCCATCTACTGCCATAGCCGTTGTACGATCTATCGGCTCTCTCAGCTCAATCTACTTGCGCTTCTGCGTCTGTTGTTGAGCGCGCGAAGGAGGAGAACCAGTTGCGAATGAGCGCGAGCGAGAGCGTGAGAAGTGCATAAATAGTAGAACAACGACGAGCGAGGAACGGACGAGAGAAGTGAGCAACAAATCAAGAGTGAGTGTGTGTGCGAGTGTGACGAGAAGCGAGGCATATGCAAGTGTGTGTGTGTGTGTGTGTGATGCGAGAAAATGCTAGAGAAACGAGAAACGAAAACAACCCTCCCACCCTCCCCTCCCTCCCCACCCACCCACCCGCTCAAAACACAACCTCAAACCTCAAAGGACTCCCCCCCAACCTCCCCTTACTCTGCAACACCTGTCCATCCACCTCACAAAGCCTCCACTTCTCCGCCAGAATCTCGGAGAACGGCGAGGACAAGTGAGGGGTCAGCCTGAGTCCGAGGTCGACGAGCACCTTCTTGTAGCGTTGGCGGGGGCGGTGGGTGTGTTGGTGTTGGGAGGGGAGAGAAGCGAAGGAGGAGTGGGGGGAGGGGGGTGGTGACTTTGACGCGAAAACGAAACGAAGGACGGGGTCAGCGAACGCGAAACCAAAACGACGCGACGAACGAAACGAGCAAGACTCACAAACTGTCCCCCCTCCTCTCCCTCCTCGTCATCATCAACCATATCCTCATCATCTTCGTCAACCTCGATATCCCCTCCCCCTCCCCGAGGATACCGCCCCTCCTCCCTCGACCTCCCGCGTCTCCAAGCTTCGAACTCCTCCCTCCTTCCCCTCTCACCGTCGCCCTCCTGATCCTGTAACCACATCTCCAACCCCAACGAATTCCCACTCTCGAACCCTCCTCCCATCTCCTCGCGAGGTCTCGGTCGTGGAGTCTGCATCGCTCTCCAAGGCTCCTCCTCCTCGCCTCGCACCGTCCTCTCCGCCATCAACCTCACCACCGCTCGCCCATTCGCGTCATCGTCGTCCGAATCCGAGTCGTCCTCGGACGAACTGCTCTCGTCGTGGATCGTCACGGGGTAGACTCCCGTTCTAGTTCGGGAGGGAGGTCGACGCGACGGGGAGCCAGAGGTTTGGGCTTGTCGAGTTGAGTTCTGGTCGGCGAGGAAGGTGAGGAATTGATCTTGGGTGAAGGGAGGGAGGAGGGTTCGTCCGTCTGGGGTTGAGAGGGAGCCTGAAGGGGAGTTGGAGTTTGATTGAAGGTGGGAGGAGGAAGAAGGGGTGGGCGGCGGTGGAGGCGAGGGCGAGTAGTGTTCGATGTGCATGGGTACGTTGTTGCCCGTCGCGTCGTCCTCGTCCGAGTCGGAGTCTTCGAAGAGGGTTGAGAGGTGGAAGGAGGAGGAGGTTGTTGAAGGGAGAGAAGCGTTGTCGTTGTCGTTGTCTCCTCCGTAATCCCATTCTTGTCCCATGTCCTCGTCCTCGTCCGAGGAATCGCTGTTCAGCATCATCCCTGATCCTCCGTCGTGATGGTCGTCGTCGAACGACCCTTCCTCCTCGTCCGAGATGTTCTCGTCCTCCTCCTCCTGCGAGTCGTTCGACGAGTCGAAGGTCGAGGTGGAGTCGGCGAGATCAAGCCAGTAGGCGAGGTAGGTTGCTGGGTGGGCTCGAGCGTGAAGGGAGGAGGTGGTGGCTCGACTTGAGCGACGCGACGAGGATGAGGAGGGGAAGAGGTGCGAGTCGGAGAGGGCTCGACGACGACGGGCTTGGATTTGGGGTTGAGGAGGAGGAGGAGCGAGGGGAGGTGAGAGGGTAGGAAGGTTGAGGTGAAGGGGTGTTGCTGGAGAGGGAGAGGGAGTTTCCTCGACGTAGGAGGGTTGGAACGAGTCGACGTAGCGAGGGTAAGGGACGTCGTTGGGTTGAAAGGCGAAGGTACGACGCCGGAAGAGGGTGGAATCCGCTGAGGTGGAGCGAGAACGACGACTTGACGTTTGGAGAGGAGGAGGGTTTGCGGAGGTGGTAGTGGGGTCGTTGATGGTGGTGGAAGAAGGAAGATGAAGAAGTTGGTCGCCGACCTGTTCGAGAGGGTTGGTCGTCGACGGTTCTTCTGCTGAGTTCCATCTCTTCCTCCGTCCTCCGTTCCCACTTCCGCTTTTCTGATACTGAGGAGACGACGTAGGTGAGGAGAAGGTTGAAGTGCTTTCTCCTGCGATGTGAACGAGGTCGATGTCCGAGTAATCTGAGTTGGAGGGGAGGGAGCGGAGGGACCATTCGGAGGAGGACGAGGAGAGACCTTGGAGGGAGAACGAGTCGCTTTGATCCTCCTGCGACGAGGGACGACGTCCTTCTTGAACGTTGATGGTGCTCATCTGAACAAAGGGAAGAAGAGAAGGACAAGATTGGGTTTCGGGAAGAAGGAAAGGCCGTCAGCTCAGATAGGGAGGAGCTCGAAGAGGGAGCGAGGGACGGGTCGTTCCTGAGCACGCGAACTAACCTCTTCGTTTCTAGTACGCTTCCAGCGAGTGAATCCAGCGTCGAGTACAGTTACCAGGATCTGCGAGGGTTTATATACCCAAAGAGAGAGTGAGGGTCAGAGAGTTGAAGAACCCAAACCGAACTGAAACGAGGACGAGACTTGTTCTGGCAGGGGGTCTCCATGCTCGAAGCTGGTCCGACCTTCCTTCTCTAGCCCGCAAGCAGGCATCTCCAGCACACCGCTTTGGGGGAACGAGGTGTTCTAGAAGAAGATGGAAACTCACCGAGAAGGCTAGTCTGCAAGCGTACCCAACGAGGAATCCAACCAACGAGAGGAGCACGAACGGAAGTCGGGGAGGTGGGGAGGAGGAGGAAGAGGGAGAGGAAGTCGATGACATGGGAGGGAGAGCTTGAGCTTGATGCGTCCCGACAGGTCTTCTAGACTTTGCTCTTGGGTGTCTTCTGGCCGATACGAGAAGGAGCGTGAGGTGGTCCTAGAGTTGATGGGAGAGGAGAGGTGAGGGAAGGGAAGGGAAGGGGGGAGGGAGGAGGAGAAAGGGAGGGAGGTGGGTTTGGATCGAGAGCGAGGAGGGTCGTGATTCGAAGTTTTCTTCTCCCGTTCTCGTTCCGTTCCTAACTTCACAACCGCAGGGCTGTTACAATCTTGAAGTAACGAGGTTCGAGGAGGTCGTGTGAGAGTGAGTGTGAGAGGGAGTGGGAGTGGGTGGTGGTTTGCGGCTAGAGAGATAAAGAAAAGCGGCAGTGGTTTCAACCTCCGTCGACCCCGTTGGTCGAGACCTATCGCAATCGATTCGGGGTCCTCTGTCTTTCCCGTTTTCTTCCTGTGCGACGAACCAAGAGAGCCCTGGAAACGAGACGACTGCTCATCTCGCAGGTGGGGAGGTGAGGTGACGAGGGAGGTCACTGCGAGATGAGGACGAGAGAGAAAGAGGGGACGAAGAGAGAGGCGACGAGCTCGACGCGTCGTCTCGTCCAACTTTATCTCTGCTAGCTCGAACTTCGAGTCAGATCGCGATAACAGCTTGTTTTAGCGTTGATTGAATCACGGAAGCGGGAGATGCATTGGGATCCATCTCCGGCCGTGTACCGAACAATCGTGAATTGGCTGGGGGAGATGGGAGTGACTCGATGAGGGACGGAGGGCCGTCGCGCGTTTCTGTTTTCGTTCGACTCTTGCTATACTGGAATCGTTCTAGTCGTGATACGAGCGAAAGGGTAGCTATGATGGCGAGGAAGCGGTTCTGCTACTTCGCAAATGATATCGCAGTTGTAAGGCGACCAAGTCGAAGACCGGAGACCGCGTCGTCGCTTCTCCAAGCGTTCGACTGCCTTGGGAGAGAGAGAGCGGCGTGGAGCGCGGAGTCAGAGCCGCGCTTCCTAAGATTCACTGTAAGCCTACGTCAAAATCATCAGAACGTGATAACTGCGTTCAAGAGTGCACGAAAGACCGCTGTGGCCGCGACGCGTCGAACTGCTTTCGCGCTTCCTGCTCTGTGCGGATCAAGTCACCATTCAAATCATGGAACTACCACCCTCTCTCTACTCAGCATACTTCGGAGGCGCAGGATCCTCCCCCGTCTCAATAAGCTTCTTGACGAGATCCGACTCAGCGGGCACGTTCAAGCCCTTGACGACCTCCTTCCTCGCGAGGTTCCTGTCGACCCAAGCTCGAAGGAAGGGAGGGTACTCGGACTTGGGAACTCCGGCGAGAGGACCCCAGAAGACCCAGGGGAAGGCGTTGATGTCGGCTGGTACCACGAAAAGAACGAAGGAGAGGGGGGAAGAGAAGGGAAAGGGAAGAAGTTAGACGACGACAAGCGAGAGGGGATAGAGGAAGGGGAAGAGGACTCACCAATAGAGTAAACTCCCTTCCCAGGTCCGACGAGCCAGTCTCGATCCTTCAACTTGATCTCGAGCTGGTAACGAAAAGAAGGAAGAGGTCAGTTTCCGTCGCGCCTCGTCCTGTCGCCAAATCGAGTCCATCTCGCTCGGTAAAGCCCCTTCGCGACCACCGAGAGTAAAAAGAAAGCGGAGATCGACTACTCACAACATCGTACAACCTCTTGGTCTCATCTCTGTACCTCTTGATGGCGTAAGGGACCTTCTCGGGAGCGTATCGGTAGAAATGGTTCGACTGGCCTTGCATGGGTCCCACTCCTCCGTGGACGAAGCTGAGAGGAGCGGAGGGCGAAGAGAAGGTAGTAGCGAGTGGGGGAATCGAAAGGGAGGAGATAGAGGAGAGAGGTTGGATGAAGAAACGGGCGAACGCCAGCGGAGGCGAGACGAGATGGAGAACGAGCGAAGGGGACAGAAGAAAGGACGTACAACATCCACTGAAGGACTTCAGATCGGTAGTCCTCCCCTTCAGGTCCATCAGCAGCGAAAGAGAACTTGTGCTCGGGGTCGTAGCTGTTGCGAAAAACGAAGAGGGAAGGGTCAGTCAAACGAGCGAGTCGAGGTGAGATGATGGTCGAGGTGAACTCACTGTTTCTCAAGGTAAAGAAGGATAGCAGCTGTCTCGAACACGGCGAAGTCCTTTCTGTTGGGATCGACGATGGCAGGGATTCGACCGTTGGGGTTGATCTGCGACGAAGGAAGGAAACAAAGGGAGGGAAGGGAAAGGGTCAGCATCGGAGGGACGCCGAGGTCAAGTCGAACTTCTAGCTTCGAGCTGCTTCGACGGTGCTGAGGGAGAGGCTGACCTTGATGAACCAAGGCTCCTTCTGAGTGTTCTTGCTGATGTCGATGGCGTGGGTGTTGTACGAGAAGCCGGGGTAGGCGGACTTGAGTTCCTCGAGGAAGACGGTCACCTCTGGAAAGGAAGGAAGGTGGAGGAGATGGAGAGAGGGAGGGGGCGAGAGATGTCAGCTTTCTGTGATCCATTCGCCGAGCTGGCAGTCTTTGCGCTCGGATGGTAGGAGAGGAAGAGTGGGAAGAGAGCTTACTTTGACCACTGAGAAGATGTTGATAGAACGAGCGAGAGAACGAGGACGACAAAATGGAGAGGGAAGGAGAGGATCAGTTCTCGATCTTGTTCGTCCCTCCGAAGGAGACAGCTCAGACTGACTTGGGGGTTGCCATCGTATAGACATCGAGAGGTTTGAAGGTGGAGGAGGAAGACATGTTTCTGAAGCTGAGGGATAGATTGAAGTCGAGGAGAGGGAAGAGGTTCGGAGGGAAGGAAGGAGGAAGAGGGAAAGAAGGGAACGGAGGGATGAGCTCGGATCGAAATCGAATGACGACTTCATCTCGCTTTTCCTGCCAGAAGAGAGAGAGACTCACCTAGCTTGTGTTGATGTTTTGATAGCAGAGGTGAGACGAGAGGCCATAAAATCGTCGAGGTGGGTGTTGGAGGGCAAGGAAGGGCAGGAGGGCGAGATCGTGGGCTGATTCGCCTGACGAGCTTCGTTGATTACCGAGCAAGAGGTCATGCTGATTGATCAAGCTCAAGAAGGCAAATTTTCGCTGCCTCTCCGACACATCTCCGAGAGCAAGAGCTAGATCTTCGAGGTGAAGCTCCCATAGAATAGGTTTAGTTTAGTCTCCAGCCCTCCAGATCTTCACGAGTCCATCGTCTCCTGCACTCGCGAGAACGCCGACCATCGCACCTCCCTCTCCGACGGGTCCTTCCCTTGGAGGGCACCATTCGACGAAGTTAACGTCTGAGACTCCGTGGGCGTCCTTTTGGGTGTAGAGGAGCTCGACTTGGGGTGGGGAGTTGGGCTCGGAGGTCTGTGGGCGAGGGAGGCAAGAGGGCAGACGAGGATTGGGTGAGCTCGCGTTCAAGATCCAATTCGATCCGACTCGTCTCATAATCGAAGCCAAGTTGAAGAAACGAGGCAGAGCAAGGGAGGAGGAGAAAGAGAAGAGTGACGTACCACCTGCCAGATACAGATCCGTCCATCACCTCCTGCCGACGCGAGACGACCGACTCCAGTCGCGCTGGCCGCTAGCGAGTTCGAAGGAGTCCACGAGAGCGAGTAGATCGTACGAGAATGAGCTCCCTGGATCGGAGGATCGAGAGCGTGAAAAGCGAGTCAGCGTACAACCTCGACGAAACAACAAAAGAAACGAGACGCGTCGAAAGAAGAACGAACCCTCAAGCAGACAACCTCCTTCCACGGCGCCTCAGTCGTCTGTCCTCTGTTTTCCCCAACCAAGGAACGATCTCGTCAGCGTCTCAACTCAAAAGCAGCAACGCTAGAGAGAGCAGAGCCAACTCACGTCCGTTCCCAAAGCCGAATCTCTCCTCCATCTCCCGCCGAAGCCAACCACTTCCCACACGGCGAGAAAACAACAGCCCAGACCGTCTCGGTGTGAGACTTGAGGGTTTGGAAAGGCGACCAGTCGGATTGAGGATCGTCGGAGAGAAGGAGGATGGTGTCGTCGTAGGAAGCTGAGGCGAGGATCTGGAGGAACGAACGAGGGGAAGATGGTGAGCTCGAACGAACGGAGGCGAGGAGAGAAGCGAGGGAGAGAACGAACCTCCTCGTGAGGATGCCAAGCAAGAGACTTGACGTCCTGAGTATGCTCCATCAGTACTGCTAGGCACTCGAAGTCCGAATCCGCTTGAACTGGTTCGCGAAACGAGGAGCGAGAACGAACGAAGGTCAGCTCGACTCGTCTCAAGCCATTCAGCCCTCCCCACCCCTCCTTCCTCCCAAGCTCGTCCAGGCAACTCACCTTCCCAAATCCAAACACTCTTATCCCTACTACAGCTCGCCAACAGCCCTCCACTAGCACTCCATGCGACACTCTTGCACTCGCTGTCGTGTCCCTCAAGCGTGCTGACACACTCCCACTCTGGCTCTTCATCGTCGTCCTCGGGAACGGTCCGTTCCCAGATCCCTACGGTCGCGTCGAAAGAGGCTGTTGCGAGGGAGCGACCGTTCGGGGAGAAGGCTATTGAGCGGAGGGTTCGGGTGTGGCCTGAGAAGCAAGAGGGAAGCAAGGAGGAAGGAGGTGAGCTTGAGCTTTGAGAAGGAAGGGAGGAGGTGTGAGGTTGAGGTCGAGGTCGACCTTCCGAGAGGTGTTGAGCTCAAAGATGAGGTCTTCAGAGCCTGAGAAGCGAGTAATGCCTTCTAGCATACCCTCCCTATTCTTTCAGTAGGTTCCCGGACCCCTCCTCGACGTATCCCAACCCCACAACGAGCTCATCAACCCAAGCACCCTGTCCCTCCCTCGCCCTCCCTCCCCCTCCTCCCTCTCTCCCCCTCCCCTGCCCTCACTCCCCCACTCTTCCCTCACTTCGGACTCACCAGTGGCGATACTAGTCTGGAACCCAAACACCGGTTCGGGCAGAATCTTCTCTTCGTCTCCTCCCTCCTCCAGCTTGGGGACGGTGTGTCGATAGATCCTGACCGTCTTGTCCGTAGAACACGAGGCGAGGATGGGTTCCGTAGGGGACCAGGTTACGTGCCAGGCTCGGTCGGTGTGGCCTAAAACGAGCGAGGTGGGGAAGAGGGAAAGGGACAAAAGGCAGAGGGGAAGGGGAAGTGGGAAGGAGGGGAGGTGAGCTCGGAGGGAAGGAGGAAGGGTGTGAGGGAGACGAGGGTGAAAGGGAGCAGAGGCGAACCTGGAAGTTCTTGGATTAGTTGGAGAGGTGGGTACATGCTTCGTAGATGGGTTGGGTGAGTGGGTGGAAGGAGAGGGAGATGCTGGACGTTGCGAGATCCGAGCAGTCGAGGCGAGTCGAGCTCGAGGGATTCCAGCAAGGGAGGTTTCGGCTCGGTTTGCCGATGTAGGTTTTCACGAGTCAAAAATCAAGAGAAAGAAAGGGAGGAGGAGAAAGAGAGAGATGTGAGTGAAGTTGCATAAATCTCAAGTAGTCTCGTTTCAAAGCGTCAAAGTCTCCCTCCTCTCCTCCTCATCATCTCAAGCACTCGTGCTGCTTCATCGCGATCGTTGAGAAAGGGTAGTCGTCCACTTCTGGATCCATGTCGGCTCTGCGTAACCACCCAACCAAAATCGCGAAGCTCAGAGTCAGCCGAAGCTCGTCGAAGAAGGAGAGAGAACGAGACGAGACGAGACGTACAGTTTTGGTCCCCAAACCTTGAGTCCTCGAACGTGAGTGTCCTTCCCGTTCAGGTGGTTGGCGATGATGACGATCTGGAGAAGGAATGCTGGTATTGGTTGACTGCGGAAGGAAGAGAGTGGAGAGCGAGGTGTCAGAGGACCGAACGGGAAGAGGGAGGGAAGCAGGACGCGTCGAATCGCAACGACTCACCCTTCTTCCATCTCATCCGCATCCTCTCCCTCCACAGCTCCATCTCGGAGGTCAACGGTGACCCAGCCATCGGGCTTGTCCATCTCGTGCATTCGGACCTGCGAGGTGGAAACAACGCTTGAAGTCAGTGGGCTGAGAATGAACGAGGAGAAAAGAACGAAGCGAGGACGACGAACCTCTGTCAGATCATGTCGACCAGTTCCAGCCCGGATGGAGATCTTCTGAGGAGTATAGGAGTCGTCTTTTGGGTGGGAGAGGTGGATGGAGATCTTCTGCTCGAAGAAGGTGAACGAACGAAAGTCAGACGTGGTCGAACCGAAGTGTTTTGAGAGCTGTGAGAAGGAAGCGAGACAGAGACGAACGAGGATGTTGACTCGATGAGGAAACTGAAGGGAGATGGAGTGAGGTTGTGGCCCTTCGGATCTGGAAGATGGAAGAAGGGAGGAGGTCAGCGTGAGCAGAGAGATGTGACGACGAGAACGAGATCTCGCTCCCGTTGAGCTGAAGAAGAGGAAGAGTCGAGCTCACTGCCAGAAAAGCTCAGGATCCGGGTCTTTGAGGTTCTGGCATCCGAATCCAAACTTGTGGGACGAGACCGACCAGGTTGCTAGCGGGGAGATGTCTTTGGCATCTGTGGGAGAGGGAAGAAAGGAAGGGAAGGAGCGAGAGAGCAAAGGCGAGTTGAGGAAAGCTTGACAACGACGGGTCATCCCAGCTCCAAAGTCGTACACAATTGCTCGTAGGTTGTCGAAGAGCTTCAAGTTGATGTGACTACTCACTCTGCAAGTCTTTTGATGTCATATCGACATGAAAGTTGGTGTCGAACCTCGCGTTCTCCTCGAGCTCCTTCGTTGCACTTTCAACTTCCACACGACCTCCCTCCCTTCCTCCCCTTCTCCTTTCTCGTTTCTCGTTCACGATGGCGGCTCCCGGCCCCCACTTCTACAACCTCACTCTCTCCCCTCCTCAATCTATCTCGCACGCCATCGTTGGATCGTTCTCTGGGCTTCCTAAATCGCAGGAGATTGTCGTCGCCAGAGGGACGAGGATCGAACTTCTCAAGCCGGATGCGAGCTCAGGGAAGATTGAGACAGTACTCGAGATGGAAGTCTTTGGGACAGTCAGGAGTCTGGCGGGGTTCAGGCTGACGGGTGGAAATAAGGGTAAGTGCATCGTTCGAGGTCGTGTAGATTGTCGGGAGGGCGAGAAGGAGAAGGGAGGGAGGAGGGCTGAGGTCGAGAACGAGCTCGTTCGACGTGCATCCGGCCCTCGACAGTGCTGAGAGAGCCTCTGAAGCGATGCTAGCTGGAGTAGGAAGATGCAGAGGCGTAGCTCGAGTGATTTACGCCCTCTGCAGAGCTCAGAGGCAGAAGGAGGAGCTCATCAACCGAGCTCGACCTCGCACACCTCCTTCCCTTCCTTCCCACCACCCATCTTGCCCTCCTTCCCTCACCTCATTCAGCGTGCTGACCTCCTTGCTCTCACTCTCACAGACTATATCATCGTCGGATCGGACTCTGGTCGAATTGTCATCCTGGAGTACATCTCCTCCCCGTCGTCGTTCAAAAAGGTTCATCAGGAGACGTACGGAAAGTCAGGCTCTCGTCGAATCGTTCCCGGTCAATACCTCGCCACGGATCCCAAAGGTCGAGCAGTCATGATCGGAGCAGTCGAGAAGGCCAAGCTCGTCTACATCCTCAACAGAGACGCCGCCGCCAACCTCACCATCTCGTCCCCGCTCGAGGCTCACAAGCAGCAGGCCATCATCCTCAGCATCGTCGGAGTCGACGTCGGGTTCGACAACCCCATGTTCGCTGCTTTGGAGGTCGACTACGGAGATAGTGACGCGGACCCTACTGGAGAGGCTTTCAACAACGCTGAGAAGGTGAGTGTGAGGCGAAGGAGGCGCTGGGAGGCCAGGTGCGAAGGAGGAGGGAAGGAGCTCGAGCTGACTTTCGACTTCCTTCCTTTCTTTTGCTCGACTCTAGATGCTTACCTTCTACGAGCTGGATCTCGGACTCAACCACGTCGTCAGGAAGTGGTCGGAGCCTACGGATGCTCGTGCAAACTTGCTCGTTCAAGGTTCGTTCCCTCATCTCGTTCGCTCCCGAGCTCAGCTCCCTTGTTTCGCTTCACGAGACGTCGAGAGCTCACCTTCCCCCCGTCTCCTATTCGTTCAACAGTTCCTGGAGGACAGTCGGCGTCGACGGATCGATTCGAGGGACCCTCTGGAGTTCTCGTCTGCTGCGAGGACTACATCATCTACCGACATATGGACGCGCCTCAACACCGAGTTCCCATCCCCAAGAGGAGGCATCCTCTCGCCAACGACTCGAGAGGTATCATCATCGTCTCTGCCGTCATGCACAAGATGAAGGTGAGTTTGCTTTCCTGGGTAACATACGTTAAAGGGTAGAAGGGCAAGAGCTCGAGCTGACTTCGCTCCCTCTCTTTCCTCGATCCCGTCTCGCGTTTTCCAGGGCGACTTCTTCTTTCTGCTGCAGTCCGAGGATGGAGATCTCTTCAAGGTCACGATCGAGCACAAGGACGAGGAGGTTCTCTCGCTCAAGATCAAGTACTTCGACACCGTTCCCGTCGCCTCGGCTCTCTGCATTCTCAAATCTGGATTTCTCTTCGTCGCCAGCGAGTTCGGAAACCAGTCAGTTCATCGTCTCACCTCATCAACTTCGTCCCCCTTCTCACTTCACTGACGATCTTTGCCCTCTATCTCACCTCTCTAGCTACCTCTACCAGTTCCAAAAGCTCGGAGACGACGACAACGAGGACGAGTTCTCCTCCGCCGACTACCCTTCCCTCGGAATGGAGGAAGGTCCCCTCCCTCTCGCTCTCTTCGGTCCTCGTCCACTCGATAACCTCATCCTCTCCGACGAACTCGACTCCCTGGATCCCATCATCGACGCCAAGGTCGCCAACATCCTCGGTCAGGACACGCCTCAGATCTTCGCCGCTTGTGGACGAGGAGCGAGGTCGACGTTCAGGATGCTCAGGTACGGGCTGGAGGTTGCGGAGACAGTCAGCTCGGATCTTCCTGGAGTGCCGAACGCTGTTTGGACGGTCAAGCTGTCGGAGGATGGTGAGTCTAGCCCTTCTCAGGCGATTGAGATCGAAGACGAGCGACTCGAGCGAACGCGAACGCTGACCGAACTTTTTGGCCCTCCTCCCTCTCAGACGAGTACGACTCCTACATCGTCCTCTCCTTTGTCAACGGAACGCTCGTACTCTCCATCGGAGAGACCATCGAGGAGGTCTACGACATGGGTTTCCGTTCGGACGCTCCCACCCTCGCCGTTCAACAACTCGGAGAGAACTCCATCGTTCAGATCACCCCTCACGAGATCCGACACGTCCTCGCCAACAAGGAGAAGAAGAAGTGGCCCGTCCCGGACGGAAAGCACATCGTTTCGGCTACCACCAACAAGAGGCAGATCGTCGTCGCGTTGAACACCGCCGAGCTCGTTTACTTCGAGTTGGACGTGGATGGGAGTTTGAACGAGTACCAGGACAAGAAGGGGATGCCTGCTGGGGTGGTGTGCATGAGTGTTGGAGAGGTGCCAGTGGGAAGAATGAGGTCCATGTTCTTGGTGAGTTTGCGAGTGCAAAGAGGAAGGGCGAAGAAGGAGAGCTGGAGAACTGACGCGTCGATTACCTTGTTTCTCTTTTGCTTCCAGGCCGTTGGATGCGAGAACCAGACCGTTCACATCATCTCTCTCGATCCCGACAACACTCTGTCGACGCTCAGTCTTCAGGTTAGTCCAATCTCTCGGCAACTCTCCCACTCGAAAGCGCTCGAACTGACGCGTCTCACTTCTTCCCTTTCCCTCTTCTTTCTCAGGCTCTCACCGCCGTCCCTTCGTCGATCTGCATCGCCGAGATGGTCGACACCAGTATCGACAAGAACCACCCTACCATGTTCCTCAACATCGGACTCCAGAACGGTGTTCTCCTTCGAACCGTCATCGACACCGTCAACGGACAGCTCACCGACACTCGACAACGGTTCGTCGCTCGCTCTCTTCGTTCCTTCCCACTTTTCTCTTTCGACTTCGATCTGACTCGTTCTTATCCTCGATCTCTGCAGATTCCTCGGATCCAAACCCGCTCGTCTCGTCCGAGTCTCCGTTCACGGTCAATCCTCCGTTCTCGCCCTCTCGAGTCAATCCTGGATCAACTACACCCACCAAAACCTCCTTCAGTTCTCTCCCCTCATCTACGAGAGCTTGGATCACGCTTGGGCGTTCTCGGCTGAGCTGTGTCCTGATGGACTGATTGGAATCGCTGGATCAACTCTTCGGTGAGTCGTCGCGTCCTTCCTTCTCTCTCCCCACCTCTTTCCTTTCATTCCTCGACCCCTCAACATTTCTCGGAACTCACCTTGTCTTCCTCCCTTCGTTCTTTCGCCGATTTTCAGAATCTTCACCATCCCCAAGCTCGGAACAAAGCTCAAGCAGGATATCACTCCTCTCTCATACACTCCCCGTCGTTTCGTATCTCACCCTACCAACAAGCTCTTCTACATCATCGAGTCGGAACACAGGACTCACGGTCCTGTCGCTGTTAAGCGCTTGCTCGAGGAGAAGGTTCGTTCTCTCCCTTCGTTCCTTCGTTCGTTCAAAAGCGAGTCATTCTCGACGAGTGTACTGACCTCCTTCCTTCTACAGGCTGCGAGTGGCTCGAGGATCGATCGAGAGATGGTGGATCTCGCACCGGAGGTGTTTGGACGACCGAAGGCTGAGGCTGGGCAGTGGGCGTCGTGCATCCGAGTGATTGATCCGATAGAGGTGAGTTTTCGTCGACCCTCTTGTGCTCGCTTCTTCTCAACTGGCCTTCGCCTCGACTCTCGCTGACTATCTCATTCCCTTCATTGTTCGAACCAGTCCACCACCCTTGACCTGATCGACCTCGACGAGAACGAAGCAGCCTTCTCTCTCGCCGTCGTCAACTTCTCGAGTCGAGGCGGAGAGAACATCCTCGTCGTTGGAACCGCGAAGGACACCCTCCTCTCGCCACGGTCGTGCTCGAGTGGGTACCTGAGGACGTACACCTTCGCTGAGGATGGGAAGAAGCTGGAGCTGCTGCATATCGTGAGTCCATTCCCGTTTCAGTCGAGGAGAAGAGGCGCTCGTTCTAACGCGTCCGTTTTCGTTCTTCCTTCGCAGACCGAGATCGACGACGTCCCAACTTGCCTCATGGCCTTCCAAGGTCGACTGGTCGCTGGAGTTGGAAAGGCTCTGCGTATATACGACATCGGAAAGAAGAAGATGCTGAGGAAGTGCGAGAACAGCGTGAGTTTTCGTTCTCTTTCGTTCTCGTTCTTTCTCGTTCGACGCGTCTCGATTCTGACTCTCTCGATCTTCTTCTTCCAGTCCTTCCCCACCGCCATCGTCTCCCTCAACACCCAAGGATCTCGAATTCTCGTCGGAGACCTGCAAGAGTCCATCTTCTACGTCGCCTACAAAGCTCCCGAAAACAAGCTCATCGTCTTCGCCGACGACTCCCAACCTCGATGGGTCGTCTCCTCCACCATGGTCGACTACGAAACCGTCGCCATCGGAGACAAGTTCGGAAACATCATCATCAACCGACTCCCCACCTCCGTCTCCACCATGGTCGACGAGGATCCCACCGGCGCTGGAATCCTTCACGAGAAACCCAAACTCATGGGAGCTCCCAACAAAACCACCTTACTCGCTCACTACAACGTCGGCGACATCGTCACCTCCCTCACCAAGATCTCCCTCGTCGCTGGAGGTCGAGAGGTCCTCGTATACACGGGACTTCACGGAACCATCGGTCTCCTCATTCCGTTCGTCTCGAGGGAGGACATCGACTTCATGGCTACGCTCGAGATGCACATGAGGAGTGAGGCGCCTAGTTTGGTGGGGAGGGATCACCTGCATTACCGAGGGTACTACGCTCCGGTGAAGGCGGTGGTGGATGGAGATCTGTGTGAGACGTTCGCGTTGCTGCCGACGACGAAGCAGATGCAGATCGCCGCGGAGCTCGATAGGAACCTGGGAGAGGTGCTGAAGAAGGTGGAGGGGCTGAGGACTGGATCTGGGTTCTAGGGGTAGTTTAGTTAGGCTTAGTTTGTTCTTTGTATGCTTTTGTGTAGACGATCTTATTAGCTCTCTCGTCGTGTCGCTTGTTCGAAGAAAGCGAAGAAAGTTTTACGCGTGGACGCGCTCTAATGGGCTCTGCTGTCGAGGTCATGTCTGCGAAAAACGCGCATCGTTCATCGAAGTGATCAAGCGCTAATGTCGAGAATCTAGCAGTAACTGGCGAGGGAGAAAGCGAAAGATCTGAACTCACATCCGACGCGAATGAACGAGATTGAGCAAGACAAACAGGAATGCCTCAGCAAGACGTATCTCTCATCGATGACGGGCGCCCAGAAGAAGTAAGAGCTCGCATCTTCCACCCAGAGTTACGTCAAGACCCTACATCACTCTCCTTCGTTCGCCCGCCCACCTTGATCCTTCGCTTCGTCCGTCGAACATCTTCCCCAAACATCGATTCACATCAGGCCCCCGCGCGCATACGTTCAGGAGTTTGAAAGGCCTGAGGAGTCGAAATCGTGAGAGGGAGGAAGTGCGACGAACGAAGAAGATAAAAGAACGCGACGCGACGTGTCGACGCATCGGCTGTGTTGTTTCCCCCTCTTCCTCACTTGCTTCTCTCTTTCAGAGAAAGAAAATGAGCTACGCGAGAAGAAGAACTTTACGTCTGGACCAGAGAGACAAGAAGAAGAGAAAAGAAGTGGAAGGACTGAGGGATGAGGGACGCGACGTGAAGCTCTGAATCTGATCTTCTCGTCGACTTCGCGGAAAGGACGCTTCTCACTCTCAGCAGTGGATTCCGCGAGTCCTAAGCGACCAACCAGAGCGATCTGTATGGCCCTTCCCCAGAGGGACGGAAGAGTGAGAAGGATCTTGCGAGACTCGTGGACAAGTGGAAGCATGGACGTCCGAAAGGGACAGAGCTCGATGACCTTTGGATCGTTCTGGACGGACGTCCGTCAACCAGATCGCCACGAGAGTGTGATAGGATTGTTTGTGACGCAAGAAGGAAAACAAAAAAGCAAGGTGGGAGGGAAGAAGACATGGACGATTCAATCGACGCGATGCGCTAGGTCTTCGTGCCTCGATGCGGAACGAATCTGTGCTTCACATCGATTCCGCAATGAGGTCGCGAGGACTAAGAGCATTCCCGTTGATCGTGGTGTCTAGCGAACTGATCTCACGCGAGACTCGTAGGCGTCGAGATGAAACGCGTCTGCTTGAGTTTGAACGCGGAGCAGTTCAGCGGTCGGTAGACGACGCTTCGCGGTCGATAAACTACAAGAACCGGAGAGGCAGGGTGATTGATGGCAAGAGATGAAGAGGAGATAATGGACGAAGAGAAAAGAGGACGAGTGAAGGGGAGATCCGACGCGACGCTCTGAATCGATGTCGTCCGACCGAATCGAAAGACCCGTTGTCTGTTGCTGGGATTCGGTCAAGAGTGGCCCGATCCAGAGCACTCACGGGAAGCTCCCAGTCGAGTCTCTTAGCACACAGGACTCGTGAGGTCGAGGGAAGTCTGCCTCGGCTCGCGACGAAGGAAAACGAGGTTCGTTCGGTCGCGTCGAGGCGAACCACCCATCCACCTCAAGAGAGGCGTGGGACGAAAAGGGGAGTAGATAGTCGAAAGACGAGCAGAGGAAACACAGACGTGGAAGAGGGAGAAAGAGGACATAGATGAAGAAGGAGGATGGAGGGAAGTCACCGAAGGGATGTTCGTCCTCGGTCGCTCGATGCTGAGAGGCCCGTCAGACATCTTCCCAAAAAATATGAAGGGGTACTCAGCACGGCTTCGCAAAGGACCTACATCGAGACGGCAGCTCCGCACTTTCCGGACCTCGACCTCAGCTCTTCGCGTCGTCGATGGAAGTCCCTCACCTCGCTGCCGACCTTCCAAAGCGTCCCTTCCACTTGGAGAAGGCAGTAGAGGCACGTATGCACGTACTCAGAGAGGTGCATAAATTCCAGTGCTGATGTTCCTGATGGCAGAGAGGGACGAATGGGAGGGGCGGGTCGAGGCGACGGGATAAGAATCAAGAGAGGGAAGAGAGAAGATGAAGAAAAGAGAGAGAGAGAGAAGAGAAATAATACAAAGATATGGCATGGAGATAGAGAGACGAGAAAGGGAGGAGAAGGGAGAGGAAAAGAGAAAAAGGAGAGGGAAGGGCAAGGAAGTGACCTGGTCGCGACTCGTCGCTTCCTCGCACGACCTCGATCTGCGAATGGACCCACCTCAGGTGAAGACTGAGATACGCACGAGGGGGTCGCATCCCAGTCTACCACCTAAGGAGGGGGCGCAGCAGATCGAGGGAGGCAGCGAGGAAGCGAACGGAACGGACGGACGAGAGATCTCGGAGGGCCCGTGAGGTCTTGATGGGCGCTCGCACTGGAAGGGCTCGGACGATAGTCATCGCCGGGATCTCCAGTGCGACGCCGCTATCAGTGTCACGGGAGGTCCTCGAGACCTGAAGAACGAAGGGAGCGAGGGAGGAAAGGAAAGAGGAAGGAAGGAGAAAGAAGCGACGCTCTTCGAGCCACTGACGAGGGACCGCAGGATCGAGGCCTTGAAAGAGAGGAGGAGGGGGACCGTCAGTACTCTGCTTCGGGCGTTAAGCCTCCGGGAAGAACGAGAGAGCAGTACGAAGGAGGGAGGAGGGGAGGAAAGGGAGATGACTGACCTTTCGCGAGCTCGCTCCAACACCTTCCTTCACTCCCCATCCCATCCCAGCCGAACCGTAAGGCTTTCCTCCACACCTCGTAGGTACTCCCAACCTGTTACAGCCCAAATAAAACACGAAAGCAACCCAGAGTCAGCTCATCTCGTCCATCCATCCCTCTCTCTCTTCGCTCCACCTCCCTCCTTCCGTCCCTCCAAAGCACACACACCCCATCGTTTCTTGTTTGAACCCCTCAGTCTCGCCTTAGATTCCTCACCACCACCCCAGCTCTATATACACTTTCCCTCCAAACTGAAACCCAGAGGCTCTCACTCACATCCTCCCATCGCATCGTCCCTCCTCGTGAGAGAAAGAGTCGAGGCAGGGAGAGAAGAGATTGAGAGCCAGCGGTTTCCAGTTCGGAAAGGGAAAGGAGAGCAGGGTGGTTGATTCTCGATGTATGATGGATTACAAGATTTTTCCATCATTGGGGTTCGGGTTGGTGGGGATGAAGTGGGGGGACGGGGGAGGGAGGAGATGGAAGGGAAGGGAGGGGGGAGGGAAGGGAGGGAAGGAAGGGAGGAGCTCACGATTTTTGACGAGACCTGGTCCGGGTGAAGGTTTTCAGCGCGAGGGGAGAGAGGGTGGGGAGAGGATCATTGCTGGTGAGCTTGCCTGTGGACGAGGGGGAAAGGGGTGAAAAGAAGGAGGAAGGAGATGGTGGGTGGGAGGAGAAAGGTCGAGAGGTTTGAGCTTTGAAAGTTGGGTCGAGGTGGGAGGAGGAAAAGAGCAGAGCGTGACGACCGCAGGAGAGGAAAATCTTCAGTCTCTTTTCCAGGAGACCTTCGTACGAATCGTGTATTCAGATTTGTTCATCAAGTTGAGCAGATTCACTCAAAGTTCAGCTCGGAGCCGTGAGCACGTCGCGCTTCCACTTTCGCGACTCGCCCGTGAAGTGCTCGCCCTCGGATCCTTGGACGCAAGAGGGAGAAAATAGGATCTTGTATGAGGGAATCTTCGTGCGAGAGAACCCATCGTATCAAAGGAGTGAAAGCAAGCTAGAAATCGACCCCACAAGCGTATCTACTCGGTCTCGCCCCCCACGTCGACGAGGTCTGCACAGAGGTAGACCTCGTCGATGAGCGGATCCGAGGGCGCGGTTCGGTTGAGCGAAAATATGAGGTTCGTGTTCGAGAGAGTCTCCGAGGACGAGTCGTTGGACGTCCAAGCCGCGAGTTCCGTCCAGACCTTCCTGTGGGTCGTACCCTTGAGAAGGCATTCGGCGAACGCGAGAGTCCCTCCATCCTCGGGAAAGATGGGCACCGATGCATATCCGATTCCTGAAAACTCTTCCAGTCGCGTCCAGTGGTGAAGGAAAGGGAGCTCGTCCTCGGTGACGGGGAGGACGGTGGGGACTCGACGTTTGACTTTGTCCTCCTCGTCGCCTCGGAGGCAACCGAATTGAAGCTCTCGAGGATTGAAGTACGCGAGGATGGGTAGCATCCGTCGAAGGGAGGCGGAGGGATTGATCGGATCTGGTTTGAGGACGACGGAGTTGATCGCGATCTGACCTCGTCCCTGGACTCCTTCGAGAACGGACGCGACGGCGACCTTCTTCCTTCCGTGCACGAGGAGGAGTACGTGAGGAAGGAGGACGTTCGAGACTCGATTGGAGAAACTTCCCATTCCGACGAGCTATTGGAGAGAGCGAAGGCGAGACGAAAGGGAGCACGTCAGAGTGGGATCGAGGAGCGAGAAGAGCTTCGAAGGACGCACCCTTGACGAAACGAACAGGTACATCTTGCTGGATCCGTAGAAGAACTGAAGCTTCCTCGAGTAGATGGTGGTCGCAGCTCGTTGGAGGAGTCCGAAGGAGACGAGGCAGACGGCGAGGACGTCGGATCGAGGGAGGAGGGAGAAGATGGCGTCGGTGAGCTCGACGGGGAGGGAGAGGAAGGAGGTTGGAGGTCCGGATGCGAGCTGAGGAGGTTGGAGCTTGTACTTCTCCTGTCAGGCGATCGAACAAGAATCGTCAGCTCAAGCACGATGTAGAAGAGAAGGAGGAGAAGCTCGGACGAACCAGCGAGAAGCGCCATCGACCGTCCTTCCCTCTCGACCTCTCGAGCTCATCCTTCTCCGTTTCCCAGATCCAATGACCGTCCGGAATCGCAGCTCTGGATAGCTCGGCGACGACCTTATCCTGATCTTCGATGGTTCTCGTGAGGAAGTCGTTCCTTGAAGAGAGTCGAGCGATGGTGGAGGAGTGAGCTTCAAGCTGAGCGGCTTGACGAGCGACGATTGAAGGGAGGGAGGAGAGCGATTGGACCGTTTGTTGAAGCTCAGCGAGTTGAGAGGCGAGGAGATCCATCCTGGAGAGAGGGGACAGCGATACAAGAAGAGAGAAGGGGAGGGGAAGATGGAATCGGGAGGAAAGGAAGGAGGTCGAGGTGAGCGTCGAAAGTGGGGTCGAGGAGGCGAGGGCGACTTCGGACTCAAAAAAGAAGCGAAAAGTGAAATTTCGCTCTCTGTATCAAGGGTGTTCCCCTTCCCCTAGACTCAGTCAGGAAGTCGAGCAGATTTTCTCAAAGTTGAGCTCGGAGCCGCGATCGCTGAGTCACTCCCTCCTTCGAGCTCGAAAGTCGTGGATGACGCTTTCGGCTCTCCCTTCTTCCCCCCTTCTCCTCACCACCCACCACCCCACCCACTCCTTCGATATCTACTAAGGATGCCCTCCTCTCTCCCCTCTCCGATCCCGTTATCAGCGACGAAGGGATCGAACCAGCACCCTCGTCTTCAACAGCAGATGTCGGTCTTCACCCTCCCCCTCGACATCCTCTCAGCTCTCTCGGTTCGATCCTTACAAGTACCAACAGCAACTGCTACCATCACGGAAGAGGAACCCGAACCCTCGGCGTCGTCGTCAAGGCAACCAGCAACCTTACCATCGTCAGGGGAGACCGAGGGAGGACTCGTCTGTGGAGTTTGCCCTGGGTCGAGGTTTGAGGATGTGGAGGAGCAGAGGAGTCACTTCAAGGAGGATTGGCATAGATACAACGTAAGAGTGAAAATGAGTCTAGCTGGGATTGGAGAATCGAGTAACAAGAAGGGTAAAGGGAAGGTCGTCAACAAGGAAGAGTTCGAAGGAATGATGGAAGGTGAGCTTTTTCCTTCCTTCGATGAGCTCGACGAACGAAGCTCACCCCTCCCCTCCTTCCCTCCCTTCTCCCTCTCAGACCTCTCCTCCATCTCCGGATCCGAGTCCTCCTCTTCCTCTACCACCTCCAACAAGAACAACTCCTCCTCCAACCCGACCGATCAAGTCTCCACCCTCCTCCGAAAACACAAGATCTCCTCCTCCTCTCGTCCTGCCTCCGACTCCTCCTCCCTCGACGGCGACCTCGACCCCACCGATCTCTCCACCCTCTCCTTCCTCCAAAACAGAGCAGCCCTTCGAACAGCCATCCTCTGGTTCACACCTCCACCTTCCATCCTCCCCGACACTCAACTTGGAATCTACCGTGCTCTCTTCCCCTCCCACCTCACCAACCCCGCCGACTTCCTCCCTCGTCTCAAGGACCTCCAACTCACAGAGCAGGACCTCAAGGCTGGAGAAGGAGAGGAGAGGAGATGGATCATGCTTATGGTTGCTGGTGGTCATTTTGCCGGGATGGTGATCGCTCTCGGTGGCAAGAGGACGGGGAAGAAGATGGTGAAAGGAGAGGCTGGGGAGGTGAGGGTGCTGAAGCATAAGACTTTCCATCGGTACACGAGTGAGTCCCGAGAGCTTTCTTCTTTTCCACCTTGATCTCGTACTGACTCGGATATTTTTTTTTACTTTGCGCACACAGCTCGTCGAAAGCAAGGAGGATCTCAGTCGAAGCACGACAGTGGGAACGGAGCGGCCAACTCGATCGGAGCTCAGATGAGACGAGCTGGAGAGGTTATGCTGCAGGAGGTGAGTTCATCAGACTCTTCTTCATCTCCTCGTACTATCTCTGACGCGTTTCTTGTCCGTTTTCGTCGTCTTCAGGAAATCCGAGCTCTCCTCGAGTCTTGGGCCGAGGACTTCAACATCGCCGAACGAGTCTTCATTCGAGGAAGTGACAGCGGGAAGAAGATCTTCTGGGGCTACGAGGATGCTATGATCGAGAAGAGTGAGTCCTGGATCTACCTCTCCTCGTCGAAGCGAAGCTCGAAGCTGACTCGTTCCCCGTTTTTGCAGCCGACGAACGAATCCGAACCTTCCCTTTCCCGACGCGTCGACCTGTTCGTTTCCTTCCTTCGTCTTCCCTTCCTTCCTCGTTTCGAGCTCCTGCAGCTGACTCATTTCTGCCTCTTTTGTGTGTACTGTTCGCGAATGCAGACCCTCTCCGAGCTCCTTCGCTGCTACCAAGAGCTCACGCGCGTCAAAACCTCCTTCCTCACCGAATCCGCTCTCGCCGAACTCGAATCAACCTACATCGCCTCCCTGATCCCCAAACCTCAACCTCGCTCCTCCTCCCAACAACAACCTCCCTCCAAAGCCGTCGCCTCCAAAGCCAAACTCTCCGAAGAAGAAGAACGCGACCGAGAGCGCTGGCGTCGACTCGTCGAGATGATTCGAAAAGGGAAGATGGATCCTTTGGGAGCGTTCTGGGAGAAGTGGAGCATCGGGATGGGCTTCGGGGATGGACGAGGGGATGGGAGCTTACCTGGGTGGCTGTGGGAGGAAGAGGGGAAGGGGAAGGAAGGGACGTTGTTGATGGTTGCTGTTGTGGCGGGACAGGAGGAGGTGGTGAGGTGGTTGTTGGAGGAGAAGAAACAGAACCCTACCGTCGCAGTCCCTACGACTACCAGCAAACCGTCCACCGCTAACACCGCCAGCGGAGCGTTGATTCCTTCGAAGACGAAGGAGGAGGAGGAAGCAGCCAAACTCGACGCGACCGAGGAGGGATCGACTTCGACACCACCCTTCCGAACAGCCTACGACCTCTCCCCGAACCGATCCATCCGATCCGTCTTCCGTCGAACCGCCCACACCCATCCGGATCTCTGGAACTGGACCTCGCTTTCGCCGGGAGGAGCGAGAGTGCCCTCTGGTCTCTCGGCTGAGATGGAGGAGGATCAGAACGCGAAGAAGGGAGAGCGTCGAAAAGGGTTGAAGGAGAAGATGGCTTCGAGGAAGAAGAAGGAGGAAGTTGAGGAGCTGGAGGTGGAGCCGGCGGTGGTGGTGGAGAAGGAAAAGAAGGCTGCTCCTCCGGGGAGGGTGGGAGGGCCGCAGAGGTTGGGAGGAGCGGTGGAGGGGGTGGGAGGGACGAGTGGGAGTTTGAATGGGTTGAGTCCGGAGGTGAGGGCGAGGATCGAGAGGGAACGGAGGGCTAGGGCGGCGGAGGCGAGGATGGCGAAGGGACCTGGGGCGTGAGGAGGAGGGAGGGAGATCTTTGGTTGATGGTTTGTTCGTTCGTTTTGTGGGTTTGATTACGATCTGCACTTGCTTGCTTTCCGAGAGAGGTCGAGTTGAGTCCATGATACAAACGAACGGATAATAAGAGCACACATAACCCCAAACACAGACAAAGCGAGGCAGTCCAGAGAAAAGAAGGACAAGGGAGAACGGAGAGAAGGATTAAGGGGACGCGTCGAGACGAGGTCGACCAGTCGAGTCCAGCGAACACGCGAGGAAGAAGCTAAGGTAAGTTGAGTAAGCTAGAAGAGAGAGAAAGGTCGAAACAGAGAATTGAAGATAGTCCGTCAAGGAGGAAGGGCGGGGTTGGTAAGCAAACTGGATCAAGAAAAAGGGTGGAGTCAGTCCGAACCTCGACGCGTCGGGCGAAGGACTGGGGCGGCACTCACCTCTCAATCACAGCCTCATCGACAACAGGACCCTTCCCATCCCCGATCATCACCTTCTTCCCCTTCGAAGGCACTCCGTCGACGACGACGAAGACGAACCCAGGTCCTGAAGGGTAGACTCGTCCGTTCATCGGACCTGAGACGGTGAGAGTCTTGCGATCTTCGGAGACCTTGACGGGGAGGTAGACGAGTCGAGCGTTCATGTGGACGGAGTGGGTAACGAAGCCGAGATCCATCTGTGTCGATAACGAAGACCCAAAAAGAGTCAGTCGAGGGAAGGAGGAGAGGGAGGCAGACAAGAGAAGAGAGGTGGGACGAACCAAAGCGATCTTAACGTTCTTCGCCTCCATCGAAATCTCCGTCTTGAGCTCGAACGTCGATCCAAACTCGATCTTCTCGGAAAGGTCCTCGAAGGTTGGTCGATTGGGCTCAGAGAGGTAGGGAGGGGAGAGGTATTCGACTCGGTACTCGGTTGGGAAGGGGAGCGTCTCGTTGTAGTCGAAGTTCGGGTTGGATCCAGCGACGAAGATTCGACCGTCTGGGATGAGGGTGGCGGAGGAGTGGTAGCCTCGAGCGATGTCGGAGGTTGGAAGGCCTTCGGAGGAAAAGCGAGATCCGGGGGGAGCTACGGGGGCGAAAGGGGAGGGAGGAGTCAGCGAGAGCGACGGGATCGATCGAGGAAAGCGAGGATGAGGTAAATAAGGTGGTGAACGAACCAGTTGGATCGTAAAGCGAGCCCTGGAAGACAGGTCGAGCGGCGTTGGAACCTCCGAGTCCGTCTCGCCCGCCGACGTTGAGGTCTGGGAAGGAAGAGAGAGTCAGCTGTCGAGTCGAGCGATGGCGAAGACGAATAGAGAGTCGAGTTGAGCTCACATCCTGCGACTCCGGCTTCGGCTCCGTTGATGAAGAGGATCTTTCCGTTGGGCAGCATCACAGAATCAGGCATGATCCAAGGGTGGGGCATCTTCTCCTCCTGAAAATCGAAGCAGCGAGGCGAGGAAGATGGTCAGTTCAGTTCGAGCGACCCGTCTCCTTCTAGGCTTCGACAGTCAACGAACGAGCGACCGACTTCGGACTCACCCTCCATCCCTTCTCGATCTCGTCGTCGGTCAAGATCATCCGGAAGCAGAGATCCGATGCAGCTGTGGTGGCCAAGATCTGGTGAGCAAGGCGAAACGGAAGAACGAGCGTCAGCGAGAGGAGCTCGGAGCGGATGAGGGAGGACGCGTCGGAACTGACCTGCTCGTCGCGAAGGCGCTCGCTGATGGCAGACCCTCCACAGATCAAGACCTCGGCCTTCCAGTCGTTCTCCTCCGAGAGAGGAAGGAGGGGGCCGGTTCCAGTGCGAGGATAGGTCACCGAGACACCTTTGGGGAAGTTTGGAAGTCGTCGCTCCTCGTTCTTCTCCGGATCGTAGATCTGGACTAAAAGGCGAGCTCGAGCTTGGTTCTTCGAGACTGTGGGAGTGAGAAAAGGGGGAGGTGGGTCAACGGGAGAGGAAGGAAGAGAGAGTGAGGGGAAGACGCGACTCACTGTCGTAGAGAGCACTCCAAGCCGGTTTCCTTCTCGAATCGAGCAACGGGTTGTGCTCGACCTTGTCTACGATCACGATGCTCGGTGCAGATGTTTGATCCCAGACTACTCAGAAATGGAGCTCCAGAGAAGACGTAAAAGAGTCAAGATCAGCCTTTGGGTTCGGACTTCGAGCGAGATGGGTGTCAGAATCAAGGAAGGAGGACGGCACTCAAACTCGCCTTGTTTTGAGCTTCATCTCTTCGTCCCTTCCGACTGCATCTCTCCTTCCCCTCCCAACTCTCCTCCTTTCGACCTCATCTCTCCCTAGCATGGACGCTCTCGCCTCTCAACTCGCTGAGATTCAAGAAACGATTCAATCGCTCTCCTCCCTTCCCTCCGTCGTCGCTTGTAGCAGTAAGGGAGCAGATGGTCTGGGTTGGCCTTTGATGGAACAACGCTGTTTCCGAAAGAGAGATCGAGAGGTTTGGCGAGGTCGGCAGGTGCAGGAATATCCATCGCGGTCGTTGAACGAGGAGGGAACTGAGGGGGAAGGAGGGAGGGAGGGGAAGGGTGGAGAAGGCAGGAGTTCGAGCTCAACTTCAACACTTCGATCAGCTCGCATCCTTTTTCGATACCAACTGCGTCTCCCTTTTGGGAAGATTTTCCGCCCACTCTCTCCTCCTCGTACTCGCCGAACCCTCTTCCTCGTTAACCTCACCCAACTCGACCTCCGCGACAAGGAAGGACGAGAGGTCGTCGATCAATCCTTCGAGCTCGACGTCCTCCTCCTCCTTCCCTCCTCCCCCTCCTCTCTTCTCTTGGCCCATCCAATACATCCAGCAGCTTCAGCGTGACTGCCAAGGACGTCAAACGCCTCTTTCCAAACGCCACATCGATTTCAAGTCCTCACTAGCTCGGCCGGGTGCAGTTCTTCCCGCTCTTCGACTTCCGCGATTCTGCTTCCTTCGACCCGCCTCGCTTCTTTCGTCGATATCTCGCCTCCTCCTTCACCAAATTTGCTCGTTCGACCTGGTATACATTTCTATTGCTATCCTCTATCACTTCAGTGCATCTTCATCAAATTTGACGCGTCCTATCGAGCTGACTTCCCCTCCCGGTCTGAACCCAAACGCCCACGACCCAACTCGACGCCCTTCGATCTTCCCTTCACTTCACGTTCTTGTCTCGGCTTTAACCCAGCAATCAAAGGCCTAACTGCGGTGGAGCTCGAGTCACAACAACATCCTCCCTTCGACCTCTGGAGACGAGTCCCCTCCTACCCACATCCACCCTCACCACGAACGATTGCTTTACGCTTTACACACTCGCACACCATCACCTACAGACTTATCACTCAGATGTCTACTACTAACCTCTTCGCTTTCGACGGCTACATGGGTCATTTCACCGAGAAAAAGGAGGCGAAGGAGGAGGGGGACGAGGAGGACGAGACGAGGAGTTCGCGACGAGGCTCGAGGGAGGAGGAGGTTGGGGAGGAAGGGCGAAGGAGAGGACGGAGAGTGTCGCTGGGTTCCACGAGAGGATTGGAGTGGGGAAGAGGGCGTTGAGGTGGGCGAAGGAGAGGTTGGGGAAGGTCGGTGGGTTGTTGGGAGGGAAGAAGGTACGTTCGCTCTCGTCTCTCGATTCTCTTTCGCTCTTCGGTTCTCCTTCTCTTCCACCATGACTACACCACCCCGTCGACCACCAACCCATCTCTATCCTTCTACTCCGACGCTCGAGAAACAACCCAAGCTAACTCTCCTTCCTCCTTCCTTCCCTCCCTCCCTCCCTCTCCCTCCTCCAGGGCCCTCTTCCGTGCAGTCCGCTTCGCTCGACGCTCCTGATTACTCGATTCGAGTCCAGCTGCTCGAGTTGCTTCGACGAGAGACCCTCAGGAGCTGCTTCTATAGCGCTGACTCCAAGCTTATTCTTCATTGGATTCGACAGAGCAGCGAGGAGTTGGCGGAGGCGATTGACGAGCGGGGAGTGAGTCTTTAAAGGGGACGGGGGTCCGTTGGGTTCAGAGATATCTCAACTGGGTTGTTGATGAGGCCAAGGCTGGGAGGTTGGAGAGGGAGGGCGCGGGCTCGGTTACTGCTTGTGCTTTTGGGTACTCGAAGGTTCGTCGTCGTTTCCTCTCCTCCTCTCGCTCGTCGTTAAGCTTCGTTTCGTTCGAGCTCGAGCTGACCTCCACCTCCCTTCTTTCCTTTCTCCTCCCTCTCCCTCTCCCCATCTTCCTCTTCCTCGCTCAACCTCAGAGCCTAACGGTCATCGAGCAGGTCATCAAAGATCTCGAGGCTGGTGTAGACTTCCCGGAGTACTACTTTTTCAACGCTCGGAGGGAGCTCGAGATCTGGGACGCGAAGGTCGCTCACGGGGTGTTTGATACTTGCAAGGAGGCAGCTTTCTCGACGAGGAGGAAAGTAGATTACTTGAGGGACTTGGTCGAGGATATTGAGGCCTACGTTCGAGTTGTGAGTCCAGTCCTCTCTTGTTTTCCACTTCCCTTCGTTCGCTCGCTCGTCGTCGATTTCGAACGTCGAGGTCTCGTCTCGTTTCGATCGACTCTTCGCTGACTCTTCCCTCCTTCCCCTCCCCCTCTCCTCATCCCATAAACAGCACAACAACTGGGACGGAACCCAAGCTCACCGCCTCCGCTTCTTCTCCTGAGCGAGACGTCGTCCTTCCTCGACACGAGATCGCCTTTCACGCGTCTGGTGCGTCGTCTCCCTCCTCCTCCTCTTCTACTGACTTCTCGAGTGGTTCGGATACGGTGAAGAGGGTTAGGTTCGAGGTCGACGAGGTGGCGGTGGTGTATGGGCCGAAGAGGCGGACGTTCGACGAGTGGTTGGTTGAGGTGGGGTTGTCGAGGCCGTTGGATGAGACTCGACCTCGTGATGAGAAGGAGTGGTGGCAGCGACAGCACTGAGGGGTGGGCTGGGTCGGAGGCGATGTGATGGGCTGAGTGGTTGAGAGGGGGTTCGGCTGGGGTGGAAGGGTGGGAGGTCGTCGTCGCGTCGGGTTGATGTTCGTTCTCGTTTCTTTTTTCTTCTTTCGATTTGTTATCTCTCCTCTCTCCCTCTCCTCACCCACACCCTTTCCCCTCCTCCTTGTATCCTCCCACATCTCTCTCTCCCTCCCTCCCTCCCTCGTCTTCTTCTCCTTCCTCCCTTCGCTTTGTTCTCCCCTCCCCTCCCTCCCTCGCTTTGTCTTTCCCCTCCCTCTCCTCTCTCTCGATTTTGTTCTCCCCCTCTCCCTCTCACCTCTTTCACCCTCTTCGATTTTGTTCTCCCTCCCTCTCTTCTCTCGATTTGTCCCCCTTCCCCCCCCCCCTCCCCCTAGGTACTCATAGATTACCCACACCCTCCACCATCCCTCCCAGACTTCTGGGATGCTCGGTTGAAGGGGTGGGTACCGGGCTCGACTTCGTTTTGCTTTCGATTCAATCCGATTCGATTCGACGCGTCGTGCTTTCGTCGTTCTTTCCTTTCGAGCGAAGCAAGTCAAGGATGCGAGAACGAATGGTAGTGTAAAAGCATAATGCTGCAACGAGCGAAAGCAAGCGAATCTAGTCTATCAAACCTCAATTCAACCCAATCGCTCGAACGCGTCGACCTCCCCTCGCTCCTCGACCTCGCCTCCTCGCTCAGCTTCGTCCCTCAGCTTCACCGCTTCCCACTCCGCTCCCCCTCACTCTCCCTCCCACTCAACCCACTCCCCATCCCCATGAGCAAGATCTCCTCGGTATCCTCGTCGTCGCCCGCTCCGTTCCCGAGGAGCAACGCCGAGCGACGACGCGATGAGAGAGGGTCTGAGTTGTTGGACGAGGAGAAGAGGAGTTCGGTTTTGCGGATCCCTTCCCTGTGAACGAGGAAGCGCGATGAAGAGAAGAGGGGGTGGGGGGTCAGTTCGGAGAGCGAGGAAGGGTTGGGGTGAAGGGGAGACGGGTGGCGAGGGTTGGGTGGAGTGGGAGGAACGACGGAGAAAACGAAGGAGGGAGGGAGGTTCGAAACGACTCACCACTCAACCCTCAAAAACACCCACATCCACCTCCTCCCCAACTCCAACGCCTCCATCAAGAAAACCCCACTCTCAATCTCCGAAATCGTATGCAAATGCGAGCTGAGCTTCAAACTCCACGTGAACCTGAGGATCAGATCAATCGCGATAGCGAGGTAGTACACCGATGGATCAGGGAAGTGGAGTTGAGCTCTGAGTCCGAAGGGGTAGGATCCTCGTTCGGCTTGCGGGGGTTGGGAGTAAGGGGAGTTGGAGGGTGGAGGTGGGAAGGCGGAGGAGAGGGAGGGGGTTGGGGAGGGGGAACGATTGGAGTTTCCGTGCGAATGGGAGTTGGAGTGGTTGTGAGTCGGTGTAGGAGGGAAGATGGAGTGATCCACGGAGGTGGTGGTATGATGGGAGGCTCCGTTGGTAGGGGTGTAGCGATTCGGACTTGGAGGATCGCTTCGTGCGTGGGAGGAGATGCGAGCGTGGTGAGGGGACCAGGCGAAATCGACGGGGGAGGAGGTGTTGGGGGTCTGAGGTTTCGAGGAGGGGTTGTTGCTGAACTTGGAGAAGGCTCGTTGGAGGATGGATTGGGTTCGTTTGTGATTGGTTTGGCGATGACCTCCTGGTCCTCGGAAGGCGTTGGAGGAGTGAGGGTTGTAGATCGAGGAAGGAGGTTTGGGCTCCCATTCTTTTGGATCGAGGATGGTGAGTCCCCAGTCGTTGGTGACGTCCCACCAGAAGGAGTAGAAGGAGTTGACGAAGACGGAGAGGAGCCTGCGAGATCGAAGGACGAGGTCAGCTCAGCCAAACGAAACGAAGCTCGAGCTCACGCGAGCTCCTCCTTCCCTCCCCTCCCCTCGACGCGACCCTTCCTTCCTTCGTCTTCGCTCCCAGAAGAAGAGAGCCGAGACTCACCAAAGCCTGAACAAAGGATGTTCCCCAAACCAAGTGTCCTCCCCCAGATCCTTCACACCTCTCCCAGCAGCCACGTCCGCGACGACGACCTTCTGAACGGCCGAGAGGATGATGACCGGGAAAGCTGAAGCGTACTTGAGAGCGTTGAAGAGAGGTCTTGAGTTCTGGTAGTCGGAGGAGATGTACTCGACGATGCATTGGCGGAGTCGAACGAAGTAGGGGATGCTGTCGGGGGAGGAAGACGGAGGGAAAGGGAAGGAAGGGAAGAGGCGAGGTGAGCTTCGACGTTTCCTTTTCGTTCTCTCGTTCCAGCTCCTTCCTCTCCGCCCCAAGAGCTTTGCCCGTTCCACTCAACGGAAGATGTAGATGGATGTGTTCACTCACGCAGTCATCAGCGGCACGACCCAATAGCCCATCCCACTCCCTGCTCCCTCGAGCTGCGACGCTGAAATGTGACCTCCAAAGACGAGGCAGGACGAGACCCAGAGATCCCCGATGACTTTGGCGAACGAGGTGAGGATATCCGCTGTGATGACGTCGCAGAACAAGATGGGTTGTCCAACGGGGGAGGTGAGGCATCTCTTCAGCGACCTGTCGAATGAACGAACGAAAAACAAACGAAGGAAGGAAGAGAAAGGTCAGCTCGCGTCTCTCCTTCCTTCCCTCCTGCTCTCTCGCCTCGCCCTCGCCCCTTCCTTCCCCTCTCTCCTCCCTCCCAGCGAACGAAACGAATTCACCACTCACTCAACAAAAGCTCTCCTCTCCCTCTTCCACAGTCCCCCATAAGGCATCACCACCCCAGTCACCACGCCCAACGCCGTCAAGAACGGCAACGCTCTCCACTTATCCATCTCTTCCTCCTCCTCCCCCCCACTCAACCACCTAAACACCAACCACCCACCCAAACTCCACCCCCCAAAAGCACCCACCAGACCGTACACCGCTCCATACACATCCCTGCCCTTCGCCCAGGCACTTCCTCCTTCTCCCTCGCCCAAGACACCCAACAGCCCCCCACTTTCCTGATCGCTCGCTTCGTCGTCGTCGGACGAGGCGAGAACGACTGCTGGCGGAGAGGTCGAGGCCGATCTTCTCCGTATTCCCAAGATCCAAGAAGTATCTATCCCTAAGGAGTTTAGGACGTGGAGGTTGAGTGCCCAGAGGAGGATTCCGAAGAAGATGAGGAACAAGACTCGGTAAGGGAGAGGGAAGGAGGTAGAGAAGGAGGGGACGGTGAGGTGGTAGTGGCCGTGGTCGGAGTGGGAAGGGTCGTCCAGGGGGATTTCGAGGGGGGTGTCGATGTCCATGCTGAGCTAACGAAAGGAGTGGGTGGGGAGGGGAGAGGAGGGGATGGAGGAAGGGGAGGAGGAGGATCTCGCAGTTGGTGTTGAGTCGAGCGAGGAGGGGAGAGAGGCGGTGAGAGGGAGGGGAGGGTGATTCTAAGTTGGGCTGGAGGGTAGAGAGGGAGATGAGGAGAAAGCACAGGTCAGGTCTATATCTAGAGAGCGGGACCAAAACCAACGAAGAACGAAGGAAGCGAAGAAGGAAGGAAGGAGGGTTGAGCTCACGAATCCGGCCTGCAGTGACACGTTTCCTTCCTTCTTCTGCTGGTAGAGTTGATAAAAAGAGCAGAAGTGTCTGCGAGCTGTATGGGAAGAGTTCCTCTCCTTGCGGCTGGCCGAGGGGGGTAGAAGGCGAGGAGGGAAGGGGAGAAGAAGGTGGTTTGTCGACGTTGGCGGATGAAAGGAAGGAAGGCGAATCTGGCTTCGTTAGTCTCGGAGGAGAGAGGAAGAGCGAGTCGCGAAGGGCTGGCTTTTCTTTCGTCGGACTCGAACAAGGGAGACTACGAGGATGGGTGGTGCGGAGGGTTCGTGATTCATTACTCGAGTCCAACGAACGGAAAAATAAGAAAACCTGCTGGCCGAGACGAGGCGAGCCGAACGAAGGTCAAGCCTCGCTCGTCGCGTCCAACCCAGAACGCCTCTTCGTCGTTCGTTCCCTCGTTCCCTCGGTCCTTCACTTCAGAGGACTCCAGCTCATAGGGACCATAATCTGAGAGTTCATCCCTTTCGCGAGCTTGACGGTCTGTCACAGCACCACCGAAAGGAAGAGGGAAAGGTCAGCTCTCGTGAGGAACGAACGAGACACCGAGCGAGCGAGGAAGGAGGGACGAAGGAAGAGAGAACGAACCTGCTTGACGGTATCACTCCAGCCAGAGAGGGTCCAGGCTTTCTCTCGGATGGCTTTACGTTCTTCCATGTCCTGAGGAGGCCGACAGGGGGAGGAGGAGGAGAGGTCAGCAATGGGGAGAGAGGGAACGCGTCGAGCGAGAAGCGAAGAGAGGGAAGGACGTACCGAGTAGGCCCAGAGGTGATGAACGGTGTGAAGTTGACCGACTTGAGTGAACCAGGCTCCTTCGGGTGTCTATTGAGACGAGAAGGCGCGAGAAGAGGGTTTGTGTCAACTTCGACTCGCATGACTCGACTTGCCTCGACCCTGCCTCCCTCTCCCTCACTGAAGAGTCACCATTTCTCCGAACTCACAATAATCTTCCTCCTAGCCTCGATCCCCTTCCTCCAAGCTCCCTCCCACTCGAGCATCGTCCCAGGAATCAACTCGTACGTTCTCAACTCAAACACTCCCTTCTTCCTCTGCGCCTCCACCGCGCCCTCCTGAGCAGCGAGAGCAGGGTTGTCCTTCGCTGGCCACGCTGCGAACTCCTGGAGCAGGGAAGACTCTCGGCCGACGAGGAAGGCGGCGAGAGCGGTGGTAGAGGAGGGAGGGAAGGTGTTGGTCGTTGAAGGGAGGAGACGGGAGTGGAGGGTTGAGGTGAGGGCTATGAGGGAAGGGTGTCGAACGATGTGGACTGGAGAAGAGGAAGAGAGATGGGATGTCAGCTATGGGTTCTTGGGGGGCGGGTGAAGATGATCTCAAGGATGAAGACGAGAGAGGGAAGAACGAACCGAACGTATCGAGCTCGCCCACGGCGGTCTGCCAGGAGCCCATCAACTGACACCCACTCCCGTCCTCGTTGACCTTCAGAGATCCGAACACCTTCTCAGCAGCCTCCGTGTACTCAACGATCTTGGAAGGATGGACTCGGTGCTCTGAGGGAACGACGATCAAAGGAGGAAGGAAGGTCAGTGAGGAGGAAGGCGGGGAAGGTCGAGATCAATGATGAGCTCGAGCTCAACCTTCCCACGAGAGAGACAGAAGAAAAACTCACTAATCAACTCATGAACATACTTCCCCCTCCCTACGACCTTCGAATGCTGCTGAGACTCCTGAGCTTTCGCCTCTGGGGATCCATGAAGGAGACTCTGAACGAAGCCCATCGGTTTGGGTGCCTCGACCTGCGAGAGGGAGGCGGAGGTCGTCGAGATGCGAGCTTTGGAGGCGAGGGAGCGAGTTGATGGGGTGAGGAGAGTTCGAGCGAGGGAGAGGGGAGTAAGGGAGGCCATCTGGAAGGAAAGAAAGGGTTGGCGAGACTGTTTTGGTTGGGAGAGAGAAGAGAGAAGGGAGGGACGAGGGGATCATGAGATCGAAAGCGAGGGAGGGAAGACCGTTCACCTCCGTCCTGGCCCGAGATCTGCTTCGATTTTTTATCTGAGGAAGATTTTGATAGTCCGCCTTTGAAGGATCTTCTGTGGGTCTGCCGATGAAGCTTTTCTTGAGTGCGGAAATACGCGGCTGCGGGAGGGGAGGGATGTCGAGGCGACGAGGGGGTCGATTCAAGTTGAGCTCGAACTGCATCGACCTCCCTTCCGTCTTCCTTCCTTCTCCCTCCTGAGCATGTCAATCCTATCTCCTACCGAGTTCGCCGACCTCCTTGGATTATCGTCCGGAGAAGTCTCGTTTTCAGGGGAGGAGCCTGCAGGAGAGCAGATCGAGAGGGCGGTCAAGTCCGTGAGTCGTTCATCCCATCCAGAGCTACCCTTCGTTTCCCAATCTCACGCATCTACTTCCCGCTTTGGTCAGCTTCTTTCGCTGGATGAACTCGATGAGTCGGCTCGTTTGTCGTTCTGGGTAGGTCACTGTCAAATGGTAGACGCGAGAGATGTCCGCCCTGCAAATCCAGGTGGGGTTCGCCTCCTGACTTCTCCTCTTCTCTCCACAGGCCCACTTCAACGCTCAATACCTTCCCTCTCTCGTCTCAGCACTCCTTCTCAGCTCGGGAGTTCCTCGATTTGACTCTCGGAGCTGGTCCTTCCTTTTGATCCAATCAATGCAGGACGCGATGATTGGGGAGCAGCCTCAAGCTTCTCGCTTCGTCCGTCTTCACCAAGCGGAGAGCGTGGAGCTTTATACCTTCTGCCTCAGGAAAATTTCTCGATACAGCTTTACGGGAGAGAGATTCACGGTCAGTCTAACTACTTATCCCTGCGCGTTGTCCACTCAGCCGACTCGAGACTTGATCGAAGGCAAACAAGCTGACCTCGCTTCCTCTTCTCACTGCAGGAAGACGCTACCACTGCGTACATGAGGGCTTGGATCAACATCTTGGAGTTGATGCGTCATCAAATGCACCCATCTCAAGAGCTCCCGGAACTAGACGAGACGATCCTTTCGGCTCTCATCAAACTTTATCCTCGATTCGAGGAACGCGCAAGTTTATCTGCCACCTTCTCTCCCACGTACAAGGCCACGTCCATGATGCTGGGGATGGTGACAGGATCCGGTCTCAAGCTGTGCAGCTCCATTCCCTCGACGTCGGAGCAGGCTCGAACTCGCTGTTGGTGGAAGTGCGAGGCGATGGAATCTCAGCCTTCGTCTCCCTGCGTTCAGCCCCGATCCGAGGAGGGCGAGGAGATGATGCAGTGTAGTCGAGTGAGTCACCTCTATGTTCCCTCCGAAGTCTTCGACTGGCCGCTGACCCTTCCGTCTCTCTTTGTCGCAGTGTCTCGCCGTTCGTTACTGCTCGAACGGTTCGTCGGTCGACGCGTCTTCCGCTTCTCTTCTTCGAGCTCTCTCTGACGAGCTTTCTCTCACTCTCGGATTCCAGAACATCAAAAGCTCGACTGGAAACGTCACAAGCAAGTTTGCTTCGCCCCGAGCTGGTGAAGGAGAAGGTCGGACGGAGGTGGTGTCGTCGACACGTCGAGGAGTTGAGCTCGGATCGAGTTGGGTGGTCGCTTTGCTTGTTTGCTTAAGTGTTTGATTCGATGGGATAGCCAGTCATGGTATAAAGTATCGGACTTGTAAATTTGTACAACACGAGACAGCGAGAAGATGGACCTGATAAGCTAAACGAACTCGTACTTCTCCTCCTCGTCCTCCTCATCCTCTACGCTCGCTGCTCTTCCCTTTCCCTTCGACTTCGACGGCACTGCTGAAGACCGTTCCGAAGATTCCGAGACGTTGCTGGAGGTATCCGACGCGGCGTCGTCGTCCGAGTCGACGAGGGGAGCTGGCGAGGAGGGCAAAGACGCGTCGAGAGGAGTGGGAGATGCAGGCGAGTCCGACGACGAGGAAACGATGACCGCCGATCTTGAGGCGGTAGACTCCTCGAGAGTGGGTACGAGGACTGCGGTAAATTCCTCCTGCTCCGACGAAGTGACTGACTCCTTCTCCTCCAAACTCTTCAACGCCCTCTCGACCTCCTGCACGAACTTCCTCCTCTCCCTCCTCAAGGCCTCGTCCCCATCGCTCTGGAGTCCGTCTGCGTCGATGAGAAGCTTCTCGAGGTGGTGTACGAGGACAGTGGGTGTTGAGACGGTTGAGGTGAGGAGGGAGTGAAGTTGGGTTTGGAGGGATCGGAGGGCGGCGAGAGGAGAGGGAGGGAGGGGTTTGCGACGGGAGGTGGGACGAGAGGAGGGTTGCTGAGGGGTCTGAGGCACAGAAGGAGAGAGGAAAGAGTCAGAAACAAGATGTGGAGGAAGGCAAACAAGCGGAAAGAGACGCGAAAGACTCACCTTGGTCGACTCCGACGCCTCGACTTCGGATCCAGAATCACCAGCTCGAGGGACGGGACTGTTCTCGAGAGCTTGAGCGAATGCGAGGAGTTGGTCGATACCTCCGAGGGCATGGCCGGATATGGTCTGTAAGACGAGAGGGACAGCGAAGAGATCAGCGAAAGCGAAAGAAGAGCGACGCGTCGTCCAGAAGAGATGCCAAACGAACCTGCTGCTGCTGAGGCTGAGAAGCCTGCTCAACTTCCCGACGTGGAGCTTCCGATCCCGAGAGAAGAGCGAAAAGTTGTTCGAGACCTCCTAGACCCGAGGGCTGCTGTTGCTGACGGTATTCGAGGAGTCGACGACGTTGCTGCTCCTCCTCCCCTTCGAGTCGCTGCTGCTGTTGATGGTGTTGTCGCTGCTGAAGGCGATGTTGACGGACGAGGTAGGCGTGGTGGAGCTGCTGCATAAGAAAAGGAAGAATTCAAAGTCAGCGAGAGCTCAGTCCGAAGAGAACGAAACGAATGAACGACTCACCTCCTGCCTCTGCTTCTCGACGAGGGCGGCTGCTCTCCTCTCCTCCTCCTCCTCCCTCCTCTTCTGGACCTCCTTCGCCTTCGTCAACTTTATCCTCTCAGCCTCCAGATCCTTCCTGATCTTCTCCTCCTTCAACTGAGCTTCCAAGTAGCGAATCCTCTCGCGATCGTACGAGGGAGCGGCGACGACCTGACGAGTCGAGGAGGGTGAGGTCGAAGGGTAGAGTTGATCCAGGGACTGAGCGAACTCGGCGAGGAGACGTTGCTTGCGAGCTTCGATAGGGGAAATGGCGAGGGACTGGGGAGATTGGTAGGATGAGGGTCGCTGATGATGGTGGTGAGGGTGTCGAGGATGGTGAGGAGGGGAGAAGAGGGAGGGCTGACTGAGATGGTCGAGCTCGAACGAGTTGAAGAACTGCTGCTGAGGAGGGAAGCCTGCTTCGAATCGAGGGCAAGATGGCTGCGATAGCTGCTGGTGGTGGTGGTGGTGTCGAGGATGATGAGGGGAGAAGAAGCTCGTGGGCTCGGTGGGGAGGTAGAAGAGAGACATGCTGAGCGAGGAAGGGAGGATGGGGTGAGGCTGGGCTGAGAGAAGAGCTGCTGGTTGAGTTGGGATGGAGGTTGATGGGTCAGATTCATTTCTCGCTCAGGCTGGTCTTTGTACTCGTTTCGAGAGATGGCCTCGCAGTCTGTCAGCGTGGAAGGAAGGGAAGGGAGAGAGGGTCGTCGTTGCTGGGAGAACGTTCGAGCTCGTTCTCTCCCTTTCCCTTCCCTCAGCCTCGGGCGACCTGGCCGAGTCGCCAAAGAGCCATGAGCTCAACCTCCTTCCTTTTCTCCCTGCTCTTGCTTCCTGTACTGGTGCTAGCAGACCCCTCGGTTCTCGTATACACTCGGACAGCAGGTCAGTCAGCGAAGGATGGGACGAGGGAAGGGGGAGCAAACAGAGGCAAGGCTCGAGCTCACCTCTTCCCCTTCCCTTCCCTCTCCTCACTTCTTGCCATTTCCTCGCCAGGTTTCCGCCATGACTCGATCCCCACGGCCATCGAAGCCTTTAAGCAGCAAGGTCCCTCGTACAACATCTCCTTCTCGTTCTCGGAGGATCCTGTCCTCTTCTCGGACGATGGCCTGAACGAGTTCGATGCTATCGCTTTCGTCTCCAACTCAGACGAAGGTTCGTCCCTCTCTCTCGTCCCTCTTCTCTACTTCGAGCTTCGACGGTTAAGCTCACACCGCTCTCTTTCGCCATCTTTTCAGTCCTCGATCAGTCCGGCAAGGATGCCTTCCTCCGTTGGCTTCAAAAGGGAGGGAACTTCCTCGGCGTCCACGCCGGTTGCGCTTGCCTTTTCACCACAGATTTCTTCCAGAACGAGGTTGGAGCGCTGTTCGACTACCATCCTACACTTCAGCAAGCGGTGAGTGGGGCTTGAGATCATGGATCGTCTGCTGGAGAGGTGCGAGAAGGAGCTGATCGCCGTGACGTTCGACTCGTTCCCTTCCCTCCCTCGTCTTCCCTCCGCTCAGTCCTTCCTCCCTCTCAACACTACTCACCCAGCCATGGTCAACATCCCAGCTCGATGGACCTTTGAGGAGGAGGTCTACTACTTCAGATCTGATCCTCGGACGGTAGGAGCGACGGTTTTGATGACTGTTGACGACTCGAGCTACAACAGTCAGTCGACCTTCTTCTCTACTCTCTTCGGGACGCGTCTTTCTTGCTTGTTTGGTATCCTCAGACATCGGCTGACATCTAATCTCTACTCTACGTAGACACCGGAGGAGTTTCGACTGGAACCTACGAGCAAGGCTCACCTCATCCCATCGGTTCGTCGCTCGCGTCTCCTCCTTTGTTTTCGTCGCGTTGCTGGGGCTCACCTCTTTTGCTTCTTCCTTCACTTCAGCATGGTACCAAGACCCGACTTCAGCTGTCACCGCTTCTTCCTCAGTCAGATCAGGTCGTTCCTTCTTTACCTCTCTCGGCCACACCAACGCGACCTGGCAAGTTCGTCTTGTTTCCCATCTGTTCGCCCTCTCTCGCTTCACCCTCGTTCTAACTCGCATCCGATCTCGCTTAATCTAGGACCCAGTATTCCTCGAACACGTGATGAAGGGACTTGTGTGGTCCCTTGAAGCTGGAACGACGAGGGCTTTCGACAGGACCGCTGAAATTGGAACCGCGTCGAACTCGACCATCATTGGCTCGTCTTCTACGATTTCCTCGTGAGTTGTGTCTTTCAAATCACTTTCTTGCAACCACCCTTGTCTGAAACTGACCTCTTCTATCGCTCGTCGCGTCCCCTGGCCGAGCAGCTCCTCTCCAACTGCGTCCTCCGGCGCGTCTCCTTCTGGAACGACAGCCTCGTCTCAGCCCTCCTCTTCTTCGACGGCCCCCACTGGAGGAGCATTGAGTCGGACAGAAGTGAGAGTGGCGGCGTTGGTTTATGGTAGCCTACCTTTGGTTTTGGTTGGGTTGCTGAGTTGATGAGATGGACGACCTCTCTGCGTTTGAGTTCGACTCCTGATGTTGGCGAAGCAGGTAATCAAGTTTTTCTGCTTTTTGGTCGCATGTAATCCTGCTTGATCCAGACCAAAAGTTTTCGCGAGATGCGAGACGAAAAGATGGTACGTAACTAAGGACGACCTCGAGCCCAGCTTCGATGCGTTCGAGCTCAACTCCTCCTTCCTTCTTTACGCTCACCGCGCCCTTCACCCCTCCACCCTTCTTCCTCTCCTCCTATGCTCAGGATCACAGCGCTCTATCTCTCGCTTGCCAGAAACCTCGGATCCGACCTCCCAGACGCTCCGTACATAGTGTAGCTTCTCACCTCCAAAGATGGACGTCTCAATCCCTTCCGCGCGAACGCTCGACCTGCTGCTCTTCCTTCCCTCTCCTGGACCCTCGCCAGGGTACGTTTACTAATACGGCCTTCGTGTCAATCATTCCACGATGTATTGACGCCCTCCTTTGGTTCTCATCCCTCCTCCCAGATTCGAAACGACTTCGGTCTCCCGGACGAGGTCGACCTCCTCCTCGAACAGGTCGAATGGACCTTCTCGTCCTCCTTTGCACACAACTCCTGGAAGAGCTGGCAGAGCTACAGTCTCCTTCCTTCCTCGACCAACAGCTTCGGTGGTCAGCACGTCCTTGGAAGGAAAGTATCGACTGAGGAGCAGTGGGAGTCGATGCTTGGGAGGAGGATCGGTCTGTTCGGTAGCGAGTTTTTGAAGGGACATCTGGTACTGAGGGTCGTCTCTCCTTCCCGAGTGAGTTCTATGATGTTCCACTACCAGATCGGTTCTCTCTCCTAACCTCTCTTCTTGACGCCTGTGTCTCATCAGGAGGACGGGATCAGCTTTCGCAGGCAGCGCCTCCACTCGATTCTTCCTCGACTCGATCCCGCTCCCCTCTCCGTCGAAGTCGTTCAAACCCTTCACCTCAGACCCGAGATCCCCATCTCCTCGACCGACTTCGAACCCATCCTTCAGATCTTCACTCTCGGGAACGATCAGTTCCTGGGTGTGCAGGCGAAGACCTTCCCGTGAGTCCGACGAGGTGCGACTGAGACCTCGCGACGACGAGTTACTGACCTGGTCTCTTCTACAGATGCGCGCTCTCCGACGGCCTCCACTACATCCGCGCTCTACTACTGGTCCCGGAGGACTTCGAACAACCTTGGGTACCACTTCAGAACTCGCTGTTACGGCTCTCGTCGTTCCACGTCGACTTCGAACATCAAGGGTGAGTCGCGACGAGGCTCATCTCTCTATGTTCGCGTTCTTCGTTCTGATCGCCGTTTTCTTTTCAGCCTCCTGGTCGTCAGTCGATTTACTGTTCTCAGCACTGGTTCAAAGCACCTCGGAAACCCTTCAGACATCGCCGCACGCCCAAGGAAGATCCTCGTCGCCGACATCCTCTACGTCCTCTTCTCGACCATTTCCGACACCTGCCTACCTCTTCCCTCCCCCGATGCGACGCCTTTCAGAGATTCGATCGGGGTTCTTGCTGCCTGCGCGCTAGTGAACACGATGTGGAACGTGAGTCGAGCTTCTCGTTCGCTCCATCGACTCGTCGGTTGCTGACCTGATCTCGCCTTTGTCTTTCTCGCCCTAGACTCTAGCCACCCCTTACCTCTACCGCCACGTCGTACTTCCAAATCGAGGACCAGCACATAACACAACCACAGCTCTCCTTTCCTCGCTTCGGTCGAACTCCAAGCTCAAGCCCTTCATCCAAACTCTTCACCACCCAATCCTCAAGACGGTCTCACTCCGCGAGCGATGCGTTTCCAGCAAGCTGCACCTTCTCCTCCTTCCGACCTTCTACCCTTCCCTTACGATCATTCGAGGACTCGTCATCGACCCCTTTAACATCGCCATCCTCGCTTTCCTTTCGAGACACGCCCCGTCGCTGCGAGAGCTCTCCCTCGAGGTCACCTTCGCATCTCACGAGCGCAACACAGCGGACTTCCGGAACGCTCGAGGGATAGGGACGATCGACCTTCCCTCGTCGCTCGAGACCCTCTCGCTTTCGATGGACGTCGGCGTCTCGTACTCGCAGTACATCCTCAAGAGGTTGGTGGAGACGGGGGAGTCGACGTTGGGAGGAGGCGTGGTCTTGAGGTTCGTTCGACCCGTCTTCGCTCTCTTCTCCTCTCAGCTCTCGAGCGTCGCTGAAGAACTCACCTTGACTCTCTCTTCAGATCAACAGGAATCTCCCGAACCTCCGTCGTCTCACTATCGAATTCCTCGTGCACGGCGATTCAGGGCAGGACGCGTCTCCCTTCGCTCACGACGCCAGCCTTCCGGAACTTCGAAGGCTTCTCAGTCGATTCGGATCCTCTCTTACCCACCTCGGCCTCACGGAGAAGCACTCGGACGGCACTCGAGAGCTCTACGACGCTCCCTCCCTGCCTCTTCACTCCCTCCTCGCCTGTCCCTCCATCCGAATCCTCGCCGTCGATGGACTTCGCCTTGAACCACTACTCCTCGCACCACAACCCTACGCCACCCTCGAACAGCTCGACATCGGCATCCTGAATCCCTCCCATCAAGTCGAGGACGAAATCTCGTTCGGATGCGGTTGGTTCGACCCAGGAGCGGCGAGGTCCTCGACTCGAGACGGAGCGGTCTTGCGAGAGCTCGTCGAGAGTTTCGAGAGATCTCGTTTCCCGAGGTTGAGGAGAGTTAGGTTGACGTGCGCGGATTGGAGGTTCGAGAAGCATAGGAGGTTGCGTGGGTTGAAGGAGAAGGTTCGAGCGTTTCGTTTCATGGGACTCGAGCTCGTCGATTTTGAAGGGAGGGTTTGGTGGGAGTAGGCTCGAGGGATGGTTCGAAGACGTTGCATACTTAGCTTGTTTCTTCACGACCATCACGAAGCTTTTCTTGTTGTTCTCGCTGCTGCTCCACGCGAGTTCGCTTCGTTTCCGAACTGAGTCAGCTGTCTCTCGCACCCGTCGCGTCTCGTCCCTCTTCGCCTCTCTCTTTCGTCTGCCCCGTGCTCTTTCTTCAACAAGAAAAAAAACATACACACCACCTACTCTCTCCACTACAGAGCGGGAGTAGACCAGCAAAAAGAATCAAGGGTAAAAGGGAAACAAGGACAAAAACAACTACTGAAAGTCAAAAGGAAGGGCTTTGGGGTTGAGGTCGAGGTATCCAGTCGAGGAGGGAGTTGACCGGGAGAGGTAGAAAAAGTGAGCTTAGACGGCTCGGATTGTGAGCCGAATGAGAAGACGTTGAGAGGTCGGGTGAGGGGTGAAGAGGAGAGAGGGAGGGGCGGGTGGTGTGAATGGAAAAAAAGCTATAAAGGAAAGTGGTTTTCGCGAAGAGGGAAAGTAGAGACGACGACGATTTAAAGCAAACAGGTCTCCACCATAATTCCGGTCACCTATAGTAGGGCGAAGAAGGTAAGGAGGTAGGGGAGGAAGGTAGGTCAGCGTCGCGGTCGAACGAGGAAGCGACGCGAGTCGAGAGGGAGCGGAGTTTGAACGAACCTGGTAGGGATCGATGTTGGAAGCGGGTCGTCGGTCCTCGAGGTAACCTATAGGAGAAAAGAAGGCAAAGAGACGGTCAGCGTCGGTGCCGAACGAACAGACGAGCGAGCGGCGTCGCCGAACGAAGAAACGAGCGGCTCGAAAGGAGGTCTGAACGAACCCTTCTGCTGCTGAGCGACGTGTCGGGGAATTCGGATGGAAGCTCCTCGGTTGGCAACTCCCCAGGAGAACTGTCCGATGCTGAGAGAAGAAGAAAAAGGGGAGAAAGCGAAGGTCAGTCTCGAGCGAGGCGTCGAGCGACGAGGGAGGGAAGGAGAGTTGAACGCACTGTCCAGTCTCGTGCTTTCCGGAGAGTCGGAGCTCGTTTTCGGAACCGTAGACGGCGATGTGCTCCACTGTGAGACGAGGCAAAGAAGGTTCGTCAGTAAGGGAGTCGAAGAACGAGGAGCGAGGAGGGAGAAGTCGGACGAACTGTGTTTCGACTCGAGCTTCTTGACGGCGTCCATGATGGCCTTGTAACCACCCTCCTCTCGCATCTCCTTCGTCGAGAAGTTGGTGTGGCATCCGGCTCCGTTCCACTCTCCCTCCTTGACGATCTTGGGGTGGAAGGTGACCTGATTTGACGAAGAGAAAGGGAGAGTCAGCGACGGCGTCGAGCGAAATCGCGACGGGAGTTCACGAAGCGAAGACGAAGGGAACGAACCTTGATTCCCCACTCCTCAGCACATCTGATGAGAAGGAATCGAGCCATCCAGAGGTGATCTCCCACTGAAGAAGCCAGACGAGAAAGGAAAGGAAGGTCAGTGACGGCGTTCGAGGGCGAACGAACAGAAAGTCGCGGAGCGAAGAGGAGAGGAGAATGTACTGGTGATACCCTCACAGGGTCCGACCTGGAACTCCCACTGGGAAGCCATGACCTCGGCGTTAATACCGGCGATCTCGACTCCGGCGTAGAGGCAAGCTCGCTGTGGTCGTTTCGTCGTCGTCGTCGTGAAGGAAAGGAAGGTCAGCGATCGGATCGTTGTATCGAGACGAGAACGAAGTTCTACTCACGTAGTGAGCCTCGATCAGGTCTCGGGCGAAGACTCGTCCTTGTCCAACCTAGAAGAACCGACGTCAGAAAAGAGAGGGAGAGAGAAAGAAAGGTCAGTCGAGAGCTCGGCGCGTTTCTCGAGATCCGCCGAGCGAGCGAAGTGCTACGCACACCACAGTAGTCTGAGCGAGACGCGAAACGAGACGAAATCGAGGTCAGTCGAGTTCGTGGAGTGTTGTGGAGATGAGAAAGACGACGCACAAGGTCCCTGGGGTCCGGGGAATCCTCCCTTGGGCCAGGCAAGAGGCCATCCGTCGGCGTCGAGGAGGGAGTACTCCTGCTCGAGTCCGAACCAGGGGATGTGCTGGAGAAGAGGAAGAGAGAGGAAGACAGGTAAGCGACGAGTCTGTGCGAGCGCACGAGAACGAGGGAGGGATTGAACGAACCTCCTTGGCAGCCTCCATGGACTTGTTGGCGTGGAATCGGTAGTTGGTTCCTAAAGACGCAGGCAAGGCACAAAAGAAACAGCAACAAAGCATGTCAGATATGGTCGTAGCGGACGAGCAACAAGGAAAAGAAAGGCAGGACTAACGGTTGGGGGTTCCGTCAGAGTTGAACGTCTCGCAGCTTTCGCATCACAAGAGGTCTCGGTTTAGTTTCATCGTCTCTCTGCTTCTCACTTCTGCGAACCAGGGTCTGGTATCGTGGAAGAGGATCTCGAGTCGTCTGAAAGACTTACAGAACGAGGATGTTGTCTCCACCTCTGTAAGGGTCCTTGAAGATGGTGACGGGTCGGACTGAGGAGAGGGAAGGATGAAAGGGAGAAAGGAGAAACGCGAAGGTCAGCGAACTAAAAGACGCGTCTAAAAGGGTAGGAGAGATAGAAGAACTCACGGTAGACATCAGAGTCGTGTCCAGGGGCTTGGTTGGTCTGAAATGGATAAGAGTCGAGGGAAGATAGCGCTGTCAGTAGGGATAAAGCGAAGGAAGGAAGGGAAGGGAGGTAGCCGGTCTTCGAGCGACCTGACTCCTCCTCGAGTAGGAAAGCTGGGACTCACACTCGATCCATCGAAGTTCCACTCTGTATAGATGAAGATGAAGTGAACCAAGTCAGCAAAAGCGAGCGACGACGTGTGCGAGGACGAGAAAAAAGCGCGACGAAGTTGGTCGCGATTCCTGCTTCGATGACGAGCAAACGAGAGATGGGGAGAGCGAACTAACCCTTGAGTTCCGAAACCGACTTGACGGGGGCATCGACAGTCTACAGCACCAACCCAAAAACGCGGAAACGAGCTCAGCTGGGCTGTCTAAACGAGCAGGAGGCAGGGAACAGCGAAGGCCAGGTGGTTGAAAAAGCCCGCGAAGGTCGGAAGGACTCGGTGCTTGTGATCAAACGACCAAACACTTTTGTCTCCTGCCCCTGACCTTATCTACGAGCTCCAACGCTCTATAGATAGAGAAGACGAGAACAAGATGCTCACGGTGGTCTTGCACCTGAAAAGAGCGAGGAAAAAGGTGGAGAGGAGGAGTGGTCAGGACGAGGCGAGTCACGACGACGACCAACGAACGACGAGAGGTGAACTCTCGTCGCTGTTCGGAAGAAAAAGAGGGTCTGGCTTACCTCAATCCTCCCTCTCCGTCAATCCAGACGTCTGTAGGAGAGCAAGGCAGTAGGAGGCCCAGTCAGCCAGGAGTCTCGATGAGGCTAGGGGGCTGGGAAGGGAAGGGCAGGAGGGGAGGGGAAAGGAAGGCTATCCAAGCTCGTCCTCGTCGACCTGACTCGCTCCTTCCCTCCGAAGCTCAACTCCTCAACTCCGTCCCTCTTTCCAGCCACAAATCTATAGAAACGAGACTCACACTCGGCCATGATCTTTCCTCCCCTGAAGAACCGAGCACCAAGAGGGAAAACCTGGTTAGTCTCAGGCGCAATCGAGGGGGGAAAACGCTAAAGCGAGGAAGGGGGGAGAGGTGGTACAAACTGGTCAAGGGCGAGGTAAGGCGCGAGAAGCGTAGGGTTGTGTTTATAGTCCTCTGAAGAAGTCATCTTGGAAACGAGAAACAAGAGCTGAGAAGCGAAAGGGGGGAGGGGGGGTCGTGGTTGAGAGGGAGGGAGCAAGGAGCGAAGGAAGCGCGAAGTTCAAACAGCCCTTCTCTCAATCGGGAGGGTTGCCAATCGCCCTCTTTTCGTGAGTGGGGATGGCGAATAAATCTCCTGGGGGATGCAGAAGGGAGGAGGGCCGAGTGAAGATTTGCTCGCGTAGAAATGGCTGAAGAGTCGAGAACGAACGGCTTATCGAACGGGCTTGAAAAAAGAGCCAGATCGCGAGGACGAGGCGAGCTCGAACGAGCAGAACGCCAGCCGAGATGGAGATTGAGCTGAGCAGCCCGTTGGAAAGGACAAGACAGTTTCTGGTTCAGCCAAGAAGATAGAGAGAGATAAAGGCCCGCGGCAGTGGATAGGCAGAGACGGAAAATTTTGCGGGACGAAGGGAGAGAGCCAGGGAGCGTCGAGCGAGAAAAAATCACGACGAGGAAGGTCGATGGAGAGAGTTCGAGCTTGGACGCGAGACGCGACGCTAAATGAACGAGGAGGCTCGTGAGATGAGAGGATGGACGACGAGGGATTGATCTTCCACCTACATCGTCTGTAAACACTCTCATGTTCAACGAGAGAACGAAGACGAACAGAAAGTCGGATTCGGGGCAAAGTCCCGACGCGTCTCGTCGTTTGTAGCCCACCTCCCTTGACCGTCCTGAGCGTAACTTCCCGACTCGTCGACCAGACTTCAAGTGAAACACTTCACTGGCGACATCAACTCGTCGACAAGGAGCTGGCAGAGCAAAAGGGAGACGGATTGGGGGATCCGAGACATGGCGAACGACGCGTCTTCCCTCCCTCGATCCAGTCTTCAGCCTCGCACGTCTCTTCCCAGCCCAATCGACAGCCCTTCAAATAAACCATTACAACGCGACTCTAACCATGATGAGAGGACGAAGGAGTGCATACGTCGAATTAAGCGACTTCGAAGGGTGAAAGACGAACGACGCGTCTCCCCTCCCCTCCCTCTTCTCTTCCTTCCCTCTTCGACCCTCGTTTTTCCCCACCACCACCAACATCTCCATTGAAAGCACATCATGTACCACCAATTCTCACTCTCTCACCCCACCTCTCCCAACCCACCTCTCTAACTCGAGTCGAAACAAACATCAAGATGATTCGACGCGAAACGAAAACGTACTAGCATAAAACAGACAGACCCAGCTGAATACGATAGAGCGAGATATTGGAACGGAAAGGGTCGTGGCAGTCGTAAAGAGATAGGCAGGCAGGGCAGAACAGAGGCGAAGTGAGTGAGTGAGAGGGACGAGAACAAGGAAAGGAGTGAGGGAGGGGGGAGCAGATGCAAAATCGAAAATCGAACGAGAACGAGAAGAGAGGAGAGCAGCACGAGATGGTAGGTGGATAGTGATGGTGGGAGAGTGTGAGGAGGATGGGAGGAGAGGGTGAGAGGGGAGTGGGTGAGGGGAGGGAGGAAAAAAAGGAACGAGCGAAATCGAACGCGTCCACCCACCCGCCCCCGCCCGCCCGCCTCCTTATCTCCTCCTCCCCAACACCTTCGCCAGCACCCTCCCCAAACTAACAAAGAAGTTGACCAAGAACCCCACCGTCCCCACCGCCACCGTCACCACGAGCGCAATCTGGTAACTACACACGTCGTGATCTCCATTGAAGTCGATATCCTCGACGGGGACGGTCGTCCACCACCTTGCCGACTCGCTGACGCAGGTAAGGGGGGTGGAGAGGAGGTCCGAGAGGGAGAGGGAGAGGAGGGAGGACCAGAGGGAGATGGAGAGGAGGTCGAGGGAGGTGAAGAGGAGTTTGGAGGAGAGGGACCAGAGGCCGACGGGACGACCGAAGTATTCGAGGTAGACGGCCACGAGGACGTGGAGGAGGGTTATGGGGGTGTAGATGATGGCGACTGAGAATACCAAAGCGAAGGAGGGAAGGGTGAGAAAGGTCGGTTTTCGTCGTCGCAGAGAAGCCTTCGCGAGGAAGGAAAGAACGAAAGCGAGCCTCATCGAACTCACCAACAGGACTACTCCCCGTTATCCCCTGCTTCCCCAACCCGGCCTCCAACGCTCTAATCTTAATCCCAACACCCATCGTCCCAGCTGTAAGCCCAAAGTTCAACGCCCGAAGCACCAACGGCGTCCAGTACGAGTAAAGCAACCAATGACCCGCTCTCTCCAAACGCGTCCTCCTCTTCGCCTCCTCTCCCTCCGGGTCGACGGGTAGGAAGGGAGCAGACGAGTAGGGTTCCTCCCATCCGGGAGTTTTGGATTGATGAGCCGAGTAAGGGTTGGAGAGGTCTAGACGAGGTAAGGGGATGTGGAAGGAAGGGAAGTGGGAGGATCGACGCGTTTTGGGCGGCCGTTGAGGGGTGTTCGGGTTCGTTGACCCAGGGGTAGGTTGTTGGTCCCCCTCAATGGAAGACCTTGGAAGAGGGAGAGGGAGAGGCGGGAGGGCTGGGGAAGAAGGGTAGGAGGAGGAAGCGGTGGTAGCGGTGTTGGGGAGGGAAGAGGTGTGAGTGTCGCCAGCGCTAGCGGTGGACGTGTCGGGGAAGTAGGAGTGTTGCTGCTCGAGTCCGAACGCGACGACTCGTCGACCTGAGTTGAGAGCTGCTTTGCCTTTGTTGAGGAGCCACCACTCGTGTCTCTTCCCTTCTGGAGAGGAACCACCACCCTGTTTCTCGACGTCGAGGTTGTCCTCGTCTGAAGAGTCGTCTCCTGGGCGAACGACTCTCGGCTCGGCGGTTCGTCGTCCTTGTTTCGGTTGAATCGGTTGGGGAGGGAAGGATTCGGGCAGGGAGAGTTGAAGAGGAGATATCGTACGTTCGAGGGTGTGGAAGGGATAGGTTGAAGATGCTTGGGAGGGATCGTGGTGTGAGTTGTGAAGATGGGAGGTTTGGGAGGGTGAAGAACGTGGATGGGTTGAAGCGGAGGAGACTGGGAGGAGCGATTTCGGAGAAGTCGGAGGAGATTCTCGTTCGTGTTCAGCGAAGGCTAGATATACAAAGGCAGATATGCGAAGAGGGTGAGCGAGCTGATCTGAGGTGAAAGAAGGTACGAGATTGCAGAACGAGAGAGGCCGAGGGAAGAGAAGGAAGGGAGGAACTCACGAGGTCTTGTCCTGACCTTCTTCCTTCCCAGACTGTCTCCCGTTCGCTTCCAGCCCTCAGAATCTGTAGAGATCCGACCTAAACTCCCAAGGTTGTTGCGAGATCGAGAAGCCGACTTGGATCTTCCTAACGAGGATGCTGAGGAAGAGGAGGTCGAGGCTGATTGAGCTGGATGAAGGGAGGAGGAGGGACCGGCTGTGTGGGGAGGAGGATGACCCGTCGGCGACGTTGGACGAGGAGGAGTTGCGCTCGAGAAGGTGATCGTCGTAGAAGGAGGTGGGGAATCGAGGGATAAAGGAGTAGGGATCAAGGAGGATGCCCCGGTAGAAGTTGAAGAGGGCGACATCGACCTTTTGAAGATGGGCGTGAGGGAGGAGACAAGCACTTGAACGACTCGTCGAAAGAAGCTGAGTTCGTCGACGCTCGTTTTTCGTTCCCTTCCTCCTCCCTCGTCGCTTCTCTTGTTCCTCAACTCCATCCTTCCTTCTTTTCCCACCTCTTTCTTTCTCCCCCTACCCGCTCTTTCAGGATGCCTATCTCTGAGCACGACAACTACGAGAATGAGGACGACATCGACTACACTGAGATCGAAGAAAAGTGAGCCCAACCTCTTCTCGCTCAAAAGTCGCCTCCTTGTTCTCGAGAAGCTCACCTCTCCTTCGCCTCCCGCCTCCCTCTCTCCCTCCCAGATACCGCCCTACTCTCGATGAGGGTTTCGAGCACGTTCTCGTAGTCGACGGTGTACCCGGTAAGCTCTCTTTCTCTTGAAAAGAAGGGTGTGTAGAGAGATCTAGAGCTCGTCAGAGCTGACCTCCTCTTTCCTTCCCTTCCCTCCCCTTCTCCTCTCCCTCCCTCCCTCTTCCCCCTCTCCTCCCTTCCTTCAGTTGTCGATGAGTCCAAGCGAGTCAAGCTCCTCGAGCGACTTCGAGCTCAGTTCAAGAAGCAGGGAGTCAACGTCGAAGAGGATCAGATCGTCATGCCTTGGGACGATGCTACAAACGAGTCCAAAGGGTGAGCTTCCTTGATTCCCTTCCCTCGTTCCTCTCTCCACCTCTCTTTCGCCACCACCAATCCGTATCGGACTCCAAGCTCACTCTCTGCTCTCTCCTTCGACCGTACAGATTCCTCTTCCTCCTTCTTCCCACCCCCAACGACGCTTCCTTCGCCCTTCGAGTCCTCGACCAGTCCAAGTTCGGAAAGAACACCCTCCTCTTCAACAAGTTCTCGGACGTCGAGCGATTCGCCTCTGTTGAGACTGAGTGGACCGAGCCTCAGGAGTCTACCTTCGTGCCCAAGGTGAGCACTCTCATCTTTTCTGTCGCTCTCTGGGTCGAGAAACGCGGAAGGAAGGAGCTCGAGCTGACCTTGTTCGTTCGCGTTTTTCCTTCGCGACCTTCCCTCTCTCTCTTACAGGCCCATCTTCGAAAGTGGCTCGCCGACACCCAGGGTCGAGACCAGTACGTTCTCCTCCGAGGTACCAACGCCTCTGTTTTCTGGAACGGTCGAGGAGCTCAGTCCGAGGAGATCCCTTACAAGGACGCTGTGAGTCTTGCGCGCGAATCTCTCCCCTCCCTTCCTCTCTTCCCCGTCTTCGTCTCGCTCCAGCTCACCACTCGCCCGTCCTTTCGCTTTTGTTATCTGCAGCGATGGGGAGACTACTACCTCCAATGGTCGCCTCTCGGAACCTACCTCGCCACCACCCACGGACCCGGAGTCGCTCTCTGGGGAGGAGAGAAGTTCCAATCCCTCGACCGATACTCCCACCCTCACGTCGCTCTCATCGCCTTCTCCCCCTGCGAAAAGTACCTCGTCACCTGCTCCACCTCCGACCACCCCATCCACGTTGCCGAGGACTCTCCCGTCGGACCTCGACACTTCGACGCCGAGGAGGACGAGGGAAACCATATCGCCGTCTGGGAGGTCAAGACCGGTCGCTTGCTTCGAACCTTCCCTGGAGAGTTCAACTCCCCTCCCGTCGTTCTCGGAGAGAACGGAGTCGCCATCGCTGCCGACAAGGGTCCTCGAGCTCCTACTTGGCCTGCGCTCAAGTGGTCGCCGGACGACAAGTTCTGTGCGAGGATCGCGACGGGCAGTCAGATCTCGGTCTACAACGCTCCTGGAATGGATTTGGTCGACAAGAAGAGTGTCAAGATCGAGGGAGTCGCCGACTTCGAGTGGTGTCCTTTGGGAGAGAAGGATAAGGAGGGAGCTGCCAGTGGGAAGAAGAAGGAGAAGGAGAACGTGTTCGCCTACTGGACCCCCGAGGTCGCCAACCAGCCGGCTCGAGTGACCCTCATGGCTTTCCCTAGCAGGACCAGCTTGAGGTCGAAGAACCTTTTCAATGTTTCGGATGTGAGTAGATCCGTTTTCGTTCGGGGTAGGGGGTAGGTTGGTGGGGAGGGAGGAGGAAGGAAGGAGGACGAGAACGCGTTTTCGAACGATCGAGAGCTGACCTTCGTTTCGCTCCTCGCTTCGTTCTCGTTCCACAGTGCAAGCTTCACTGGCAGGACCAGGGAGACTTCCTCTGCGTCAAGGTCGATCGTCACACCAAGACCAAGAAGTCCATCTTCTGCAACCTCGAGATCTTCAGGATGAGGGAGAAGGATTACCCCGTCGAGGTTATCGAGCTCAAGGGTGAGTCGAGCTCTCAGTTCGCTTCTCGTTCGGCTCGAGACTCGTTTTGCTGACTCGGCTCTTTTCGGTTCGGTTTCGCCTTCGTGTTCGTAGACACCGTCACCGCCTTCGCCTGGGAGCCCAAGGGAGATCGATTCGGAATCGTCACCTCCAACGACCCCAACCTCGGAAACCCTGGACCCGGGATCACCATCAAGTACAACGTCGTCTTCTACCAGCTCGATTCCAGGAAGGGAGATTTCAAGATCTTCAGTGAGTCGGACTTCCCCTCATCTTTCTCTTCGTCGAACGAGCGAGCGAACGAACGAACTGACCTCCTCCCCTCCCCTCCTCTCCCCTCCTCGCGTTCGCGTTCTCTCCCCTCCCTCGCAGAGACCCTCGAGAACAAGACCTCCAACCGAATCTTCTGGTCTCCTCGAGGTCGACAGGTCGTCCTCGCCACCTTCGAATCCTCCAAGTGCGACATCGAGTTCTGGGATCTCGACTTCACCACCGACGAGCAGATCTCCAAGAAGCCCGATGGAGAGTGGGGACTCAACGTTCAGCTTCTCGCTACCACCGAGCACTACGGGATGACCGAGATCGCTTGGGATCCTTCGGGTCGATACTGCACGAGTCACGCTACTAGTTGGAGACCTGGAGTGAGTACGAACGACTTACGCGCGAGAGGGGAGGGAGGGAGAGGAGAGACGCGACGACGAGAGACGAGAATGAGAAACCAACGCTGACTTTCTCTCCTTCCTTCGCTTCTTCGTCTCGTCGTGCAACCAGACCGACTCCGGCTACACCATCTGGGACTTCAAAGGGCAAGAGCTCAAGCGAGACAACATCGACGCCTTCAAGCAGTTCCTCTGGCGACCTCGTCCCGCCTCCCTCCTCACCAAGGAAGACCAAAAACGAGTTCGAAAGGGCCTCCGAGAGTTCTCCCGAACCTTCGACGAGGAGGACGCCGCTGCCGAGAGCCAAGGGTCCGCGGAGGTGCTGCAGTTGAGGAGGAGGTTGATCGACGAGTGGAACGCGTGGCAGGCGAGTGCGAGGGCTTCGTTGGAGGGGGAGAGGAAGAGGTTGGGTGTTTGGCCGACGGTGGTGAGGAGTGGGAAGAAGGAGGAGGAGGAGGTGGTGGAGGAATGGATTGAGGTGGTTATTGAGGAGAAGGAGGAGGTGCAGGCTTAGATTTAGTAGGGTTTTAGTTTGTGCCAGGTTGAGGTTGGTTTACGTTGACGAGTTTTCGGTTTCATCTCGTCGTGTCCTGTTCTGAGAGAGCGCGAGCACTCGTCTCGAGTCCTGCAAGGAGAATTACTCGCCCAACGAAAGAGTGGAGCGAGATAAGGGAGCGAAAGACTGGAAGTGGAACGGCGCGACGACGCGACTAGCTTCGACCTCTCTCCTACTTCGATGATCAGAGAGCAGCAGCATGAATCAGAAACGAAGCCCGAAATACGACAACGAGAGAAGTGATAACAGAGACGAAACGATAGAAGAAGACCAGCTACGAGAAACGAGAAACGAGAACCCACGAAATGAACGAGCAACAAACAAATCGAAGAAGAGAACGAGAACCCAAAACGAAATCGAAGCACAACACCGCCCGAACTTCCTCTAGAAGAACCCACTCATATCCCTCCCACTACCACTCCTCCTAACAACCATCTCCTGCACTCCAATCTCCCCTCCAAAAACGATCCTCTCCCTCCTTCCCCCACCGCCTCCAACCTTCTTCCCTCCCTCTCCTTCAGGCAATCCTCCCGTAACAACTAACGGCGAGTTCTCAGGCGTCTGCAGCTCGAACACCACGCCTTCTTCCTCTCCCGAGGAAGACCCAGAGTAGAAGCTGGAGCGAGCTGAGCCCGTCCCCGTCGCGTGCGAGGAGGCTCGTTTGGAGGGAGCGGGAGAGGGGAGGCAGGCGTCCATGATGAGAGCGTTGAGAGCTTGGAGACGAGCGATGTGCGCTGTGAGAGGGGTTTGGGGTGGGGAGCCGGTAGTGGTGTTGTTGTGGTTGGGGGTTCGTCGAGTGAAGTAGGAGGAGGAGGAGGAAGAGGGGGAGCGGGTTGGGGTTTGGGTGGCGAGGGTTGGGAGGGAGGGAGAGGTGGTGGGTTGTATTCGGTAGAGGATTGAGGAGGTGGTGGAGAGGTGAGAGTGGGAGACTGGAGACGCGAGAAGGAGAAACGGGAAAGGGAAGAGGAACGAGGAGGAGAGGTCAGCTTCGTTCGTTCGTTCCGCATCGCGTCGTCGTTGTTTACGTTTCGCCTCGTCCTGCTCAGTCACTCCCTCTCTCCCACTTCCCCCACCTCTTCCTTTCCCAAACAAAGCATACAAAGATGAAGGACTCACCAGATCCCCTGAACTCATTCCTAGCACCCTTCCTCGCCGGAACGCACTCTCCAAAATCCTTCAACCCTCTCAACCTCCCGTCGTTCCCAATCGTCAAGGGAACGCCCTCGGCCGAGGACATGGTACTGAGTCGAGTGAATCCAAGCATGGCAGCTGGAGGGGTGGGAGGAGCCGGTCGAGGAGATTCGAAGCTGAGGGGATTGCATCCGAGAGGGGAGGGGGAGGTCGAAACGGCGACGGGAGTGGAGACGATGGAGGGAGAGGGGAGGAGGGTTGGGGTGGAGATAGACTGCTTGGAGAGGAAGAGAGGAGGAAGAGTTAACAAGTGTCGAGAAGAGAGGTGATGACGTGGGGAGAAGAGCGAGACTACGTACGAGGATGTCGATCTTCGAAGGCGAGGTCGAAAGCGTCGTGGCGTCCGAGTTGTTGTTGTTGGGAGGAGGAGTGTCGGCGGTGGTGAAGGAGGTAGGGAAGATCTTCGAGAGAGCTTGTCTGAATCGAGAGGTCTTCTTGGCGGTGGGGAGGGTGTTCGAGAGGGAGGGAAGAGTGGTTGAGGACGAAGCGGTGGGGAAGGTGGGAAAAGAGGCGGGAGAGGGAGTCATGAACAAGCTCGACATCTTCTTCGTCTTCTTCTTTGTTGGAAGGTGACGCTGGTGAGTGAAAGAGAGGAAGAACGAGGAAGGAGGGAGAGAGGGGAGGGAAGAGAAGGTGGTGGTTTGAGTGCAAAGACCGACTCAGGTCCAGACTCGTCTCTTTGAAGAGAAGGCGCGTTCAGGTACGAAACCTTTCTTCACTTCACTTTCACAGGTCCGTCGAGAGCCAAATTTTCTGGGACGCCGAGGGGGATCGAGCAGATTCAGGTACACATTGTTTTGGGTGATTGCCTGCGAGTGTGAAAGAGGAAGGGAGACCGTGTCCGCACATGTGAGGAGAAAAGGAGCGAGGGAAGTGAACTGACGAAACAAGATCGACACGTCGTGTCCGTTGTAACACAGTCAACACAGGCAACGGCCTCGAGGAGCTAGAAGTGTAGGAAACCAAAGATGATGCATATTCGATGCGATATGACCCGGGTTTGGTAAGGTGAGCTGATGCTCGGGGAGTGGACGCGACGCGTCTTCACCTTCGACAAGCGCGTCGTGGTCGTGGTCGAGCTCCATCCTCGCTAGCCAAAGTTCGTTGTCGAAAGCCAGCTCGAGATATTGGTTACGTGGATGAACGTATTCCTCAAGCAGAGGGGTCCTGGACGCGAGAGATTGAGGCGATGGCGTCGCGATGAATAAACAACCACCGCGCGAGGAGAGAGTTTGTAATTTGAGGCCTCAACAGAGCAAAGCGAGGGGCCACAAGCTTGATGCACCTCGTAGCAAAGAGGACCTCTGGAATGCGAGGATGTTGATGGCGAAGCCGACGACGGATCGAGACGCGAGCCGAGTCGAGAGGACGTCGTCGAGAAGCGAAACAGCCACGCAAAACTGCTCGTTTCTGGTCGGGTCGAAGACAGAAGGTTCGACGAGCTAGAGAGAGTTCGCTATAAGTCGAGAAAGATGTGGTTGGGCACCAACAGAGAAAAGGACGACGCTCGAAAGTCAAGGTCAACTTTTTCTGCGCATTCGGCTTCCCTCTCACCACCACCCTCCCTCTTTCTCGGTCACCCCCTCCCTTTCCCTCTCCCCTCCCCACTCCCCTTCCTCTCTACCTCTTCAGCTCTAGAGCTTCAACTATGTCCGACGAGGAAAACAACGCCAACGAGTGAGTCCTAGAGACATCCTCCTCCCTCCTTGCGCCGCCGCCCTTCTCCTCCCTTCCCGCTTTCCTCGAGCTCGTTTGCTGACTCCCCGTTGGTTCATCCACGCTTTCTCTACCTCTCAGTCAGGAGGAGGATATCAGGGTCAGTTCACTCTCTTTTCCCGTGTCCTTAAAGCTCAGCTCTCGGGCTGTAGAGAGGGTAGAGCAGACCTGTCGAGCTCGAAGCTGACTCCCCTTCCCTTCCTCTTCTTCTGTTCCTTCCTACTTCCAGGCCGATGAGGATGAGGAGATGGGCAATGATGAGGCTATGGATGGAGCAGATGGAGGAGACGCTGAGGAGGAGGTACGTTCATGGTCTCAGCTTCTCTCGTCGACGAGGAAGAAGGAAGGAGGAAGGAACAAAGAGCTGACCTTGTTGCCTTCCCTTCCTTTCTCTCCCTTCTCAGGTCAACTCTCCTCGCCCTGGAGACAACGCGCCAAAAGCCAACGCCGTCAGGGTCACGTCTCTCTACATGACGAAGTACGAGCGAGCAAGGATTCTCGGAACGAGGGCGCTGCAGATCAGGTCAGTTCAATCGTCAAAGCTCGCTCGAAGGACAGGGTCAATGGAGCAGTCGCGAGGGTAGCTGGAGATGGTGGGGCTGTAGAATGGGAGCAGAGTGCTCAAACCTTGGGAAGGAGGAGCTCGGGCTTGAGAACGGCGTAGGAAGAGCTGTTGAGCTCGAAGAACCCAAGTCGCTCGACGTGAGCTCAAAGCTGACCTCTCCTTCTCCTTCCCTCCTTCTTCCAGCATGAACGCTCCCGTTCTCGTTCCCATCACTACTGAATCGGATCCTCTGGAGATCGCCATCAAGGAGTTGGCTGCTAAGAAGATCCCTCTGGTCGTGCGGAGATACCTGCCTGGTGAGTTCAAGCTCCCCCGTCCCTTCCCTTCCCTTCCCTTCCCTCCTTCCTTCCCTGTCCATCGCCTTCGTCGCACTCCGGCTGGCAGCTCGAGCTCTTCATCCACGAGCTGACATAGTCTATCATCGTTTGCTCTTGTCTTTCAGACGGCTCGTTCGAGGACTGGAAGGTCGAGGAGTTGATCACCGATTGATCTGTGTTCGCGACGGGTCTGGGTTTGGGTTCGAGGACGAGGACGCTTCATTTTACACGATACATATGTACCATCAGAACAATCACGTACGAGAGATTTTGTCGCAAGCTCAAGCGCACCTCCTACTGAGGCTACACGAAATCCGATCCACAGAGACCTCGCGCTCGTCTCTTTTTCGAACGACGCGAAAGATTCGAGACAAGCAGGCTCATCAATCGAAAACGACCTTCTTCCCCTTGGGAGCTCCTCCCCCACCCATCCCCATAGCAGCCTCCTTCTCCTTCTGCTTCTGCTTCGCGATCCACGAAGGATGCATCCCAGCGAAACTCTCCTCGGGCTTCTTCTTCGGCACACCTCCTCCACCACCCCCAGCAGCTCCTCCACCTCGTCCTCCACCGAACCCACCAGCCCCACCAGCAGCAGCAGCCTCCCGTCCTCCAGGGAAGTTCGAGCTCTTGTACGTCTTCGGAGGAGGTCCCATCCCAGGAACGTACTCCGGTCGTCCTCCATCGTCTCCTCCGAACCCTCCTCGTCCACCTCGACCACCTCGAGCTCCTCCACGCCCTCCACGATCTCCGCGCGATGAGGATTGCCCACGAGGGTAAGGGTTGGTGTTGGATGGGGAGTGTGAAGGGTAGCCCGCGTCGGCGTGGGTGGATCCTCCGCGAGAGGCCAGGAAGGAGTCTCGTCCTCGAGTGGCTTCGGTGAATTGAGCGGTTCGAGCTTTGAGATGGTTGGCGGCGGCTCCGTACTTCTTCTCCCAGATGCTGAAGGGTGGAACAAAAAGGAAAGAGAGAGAGAGAGAGTCAGTGAGGAGAGGAGGAGGAGGGAGGCGACGAGTTGGGAGGGAGGGAATTGAGACGCGCCGGTTCTCGAAATGAAAGACGCGGGTTCGAAGAAGACGAAGAGATGTGGGACTCACGCCTTCCTAGCTCTCTGACCTCTCCTGTTCTTCCTCTCTCCACCCTCATCACTCAAATCCTCCGGCTCCGAGTCCGATCCAGCGATGAAACCCGAGCTCAGCGAAGGGAGGAAGGTCGAGGTGGAGATCTTCTTCTTCTTCGCCTTGGGATCTGAGGGAGCTGGTGGAGGTTTCGATTTTTTGGCGGGAGGAGCGGCTGCTGTCGATGATGAGATAGATCCCGAGGACCAGGAAGCTTGAGAAGCGCCATCGTCGTCCGAATCGTCCTCGTCGTTCTCGTTGTCGGATCCTCCGGACGAGGACGCGCCGTCTCCAGGCTCGAAGTACAGATCCTCGTTCCCTCTCTCGTCCAGAGGCTCCTCGCCCTCGTTGTCCCCGTCCTCCTGAGCTCTGGGAGCAGCAGCAGCAGGAGCAGCGCTCGTCGAAGCGAGTCCTCTCGGTGGTCCTCCCAAGATGTTCCTCTCGACCGTTGGACCTCTCCTCTCGACCCTCTTCTCCTCCTTGACCTTCTCTTTCTCCTTCTCTCGCTCCTCAGGATCCATCCATAGTCGAACGGTCTTGACGGCATCGGTGATTTCCTTGGCGAAGGTTTTGGAGGAGAGGATTCGGTTGGCGGGTTTCGACTTGAGCTCGTCGTGGGGAGGAGGAGGAGCGAGAACGACGAGAGCGAGGATAGGGTGGGTGGTGAGAGTGTGTTGTTTTGTGAGACGGGTGTGGAGGGAGAGTAGGGTGAGGGGCGCGAGAGGAACGGTCTGGAAAAGGGAGAGAAGAGGTCAGCAAACGAGCGAGACGAGAGGCAGGGAAGGAGAGGTCGAGCTGACCTTGAGCTCGGTGAGTTGAGTCGAGAGGTCGAGGATTTCAGGAGAGGACGAGTCGTCGTTCTTCTTCCTAGATATTGTAGAGACGATCAAAGGGTCAGCTCTCTGCGCTGGTATATATCTTGAAGCAAGCTAAGGCTCATAAGGAGGCGAAGAGCAGGGGAGGAGAGGGAGGGACTGACTTCAACTGAGCAATCTTCTTGATCAACCTCTGAGTCTCGAACGTCTGAGCCTTCTTCGCTCCAGCAACAAGAGTCTTCTGGAGATGATGCTAGAGGTAACAGTCAAGCCAAAAAGGCGCACCAGTCAGCTCTGGTTCGTCCAAAGACGAGCTCGACGAGAGGACGGAAGGGCGAGAGCTCACAAATTTCTTCTCGAGTTGCTCCTGAGTGAAGGGGATGTAAGGGTTCGGAGCTTGAGGAGCTTCTCGTTTACGCTTCGAGGAGGAAGCCCAAGACTCTTCGGGTAGAGGATCTGTAGGTTGAGGGTCCATAGTGGGAGGGAGGGAGAGGAAGGGCAGGTCGACGTTGCGAGGGAAGGAATTGGCGAGCTCACTTTCGAGCTTGACGACGTCCCCGAGCTTCAAACGCTCACAGCCGAAAAACCTGCAGGTTAATGGAGCAGATAGACAGTCGGAGATACAGGTCAGTAATCTCAACTTCGCCTATATGTGAAAATCGAGCTAAATTTCTTACTCTGAACCGTGCAGATGAACCACGAACGGACGCCCTTCGTCACGACCTCACCTCCTTCCCTCCTCCTTCGACCCATCCTCCTCGACTCAGCAGACCCTCCACCCTTATGGCAAAAGCAACTTCATACCAAGCAACAATTCTCAGATAATTACGTCGACGAGTCGGTTCTTGCAGTCATCGAACAAGCTGGTACGTCGAGCTCTGCCTTTCTCAGCCTCCTCCTTCGCGGCTCGAGCTCACCTTCGACTCCTTCCTCCATCCCTTTGCGTGCCTTTGCAGCCACTTCTCCTCCGCCCCCGCTTCTCCTGCCCCTGATGATTTCTTCCCTCGTCATCTCCTTGCCCCTATCATCTACCTTCCTCTTCATCGCCGTTTTCGTCGACCTCCTGCGTGGAGCTCTCGCTCCTTCCCTGGTCATCTACGGATCGCTCTTGGGCGGCTTCCTCGGGTATCTGCTGTTCAGCTTCCTCTCTGGGCCAGTCAAAGGTGGGTCGAGCTGTTTTTTTTTGCTCTGCTAAGCTCGCGATGGGAAGACTGACTTCCTCTCCCCGTCCTCGTCGATGAACAGATCGGAAACCACTTCGACCAACCATCATCACCCTCCTCCTTCTTCACTGCCTCTCACCCATCCTCAGGACGTTAACGGAGGCTACGACGAGTGATTCAATCTGGCCTCTCGCTGGAGTGCTGTTGCTACTGGGTCTGATCTTGGGGGATTATGGGAGCAAGCCGGAGACAGCGAAAGGGTTCGTTCGCGTCCTTTCCTCTCGTCCATCTTTCCCAGTTGAGCTGACTTCTCTGCAACCCATTCTGATTTCTCTCGCAGACTCGCCCATTCCCTCTCACTCACCTCAACCCTCTCAGCATCCGTCGTCCTCGCATCTAGACTCCCAACGAACACCCACGTCTTTGCGCTCGTCCTCTTCGCCGTCGTTCTTTTTGCCTTGGCCCCTTCCCTTCTCAAGCAGCTCAGAGTGAGTGTTCGTTCGAATGTCACTTCTTCTACTTGTCACTCCTATCCGTTGCTGATCTGCCATCCCCGTCTCTCTTCTTGTCTCGCTCCCTCAGTCCTACACGCCACCTCTCGCCCTCCTCCTCCTCGTCGTCACGTTCGCGACCCTGCACGGATCCTCACCAATAGCGGCCGTCATCTTCGCGAGTACAACCTTTGGTGTCTGTGTCCTAGCTCCGGTGGCGATGGTCTGGAACTGGACTGAGAAGAGGTACGTTCTCGACGCGTCTCTTTCGTTCTTTCCCTTCTTTACTCGAGGTCTCGCTCGGCTCGACACCTTGCTTGACCTTCGAGCACCGACAAAGGTGCTTACCCATATCATCTCTCAATGTTTCGCAACAGTGTGATAAAGGGAAACTGGGACGTCGCAGCTCCCGTCGTGAGGAGTGGAGTTCGTTCACGCGTCGATGTCGGATCATGAGCGCTTCACTTTTTGGGTTGAGCAGATTTGAAAGGAGAGGAGAGCGTAGTCACTAACGTCCATGCCCGGCCTTTGAGTCCCAGCGTGCGCTCTAGCTCACCTTCCTTCTCTTTTCCTCCAGAGAGCGTTCGTCCGAGTGGTCGACAAGCATTCGGATCTTCGCACACTCCTCAGATCCCGTTTCTCTACCCACTCACCCTCAAGCCTCTTCCCATCCCTCCATGTCTCTCCCCTGGCTCATTGTCCCTGCAGATCGAGGACGAGGGTTCCTCTCGAGCATCAGCGAGGATCCAGTTCAAAAGGAGAGGCAACGGACGCGTCCGGCACGGGTCCGAGCGGGCTCGTTTTCTTCTCTCTTCAGTGAGTTCTCGTCCGATTCTCACCATTCTTTAAGCGTTCAGAGTGAGTTCAAGTGTACGGAATGACACTGAATCCTTTTCTTCGACTTGGAACGCGAAGGTTTTCCTCCCAGACCTCGACCGAGCGCGCGCTCTCGAAACGACTCCAAAAGTAGCCCTCCGTCGCTCGGCAACCCCCAGTTCAGCCCTCAAACTTCTCGCAGCTCTGTACTTCGGCACTCTCATCGTCTCACGGTCCCTGAGCGGACCGCCAGGGGCTGTTTTATAGGCAGAAACAGGCTTCCTTCCTTTTTCCCCCAGACATCGACCTTCCCTCCCCCAACGAGCCCCTCCTTCCTCCCCTTCTTTCTCCCACCAAGCCCCACTTCCCTTCTCTTCATCTAATCTCATCCCCTTCTCAAGATGGGTATCTTCTCAAGGAACCAAGCTGTCGTTCCTGACTCAACGGTCTACCAGGATGGAGCCGATTCGGTTCGTCCACTCTCTCTCTCCCTCGTCGATCTTTTCCAGACTCGGGGATCTGACTTTCCTTCCTTCCCTGTCCTTCCCTCTCTGTCTTGCTGTTCTCGTCGCTGCAGAGGTTCCAAAACTCTCGAGTCTACCTCATCACCATTATCGCGTGAGTCTCGTGATCAATTTTTCAGAAGAAGGACTCGTGTCGAGAAAACCACCTCGATCTGTTTTCGTCCTCCACGTTCCTCGGTCGATTCCCGGAAGCTCACACTTCTTCGCATCTTCGTTCTGCAGCTATCTCGGTATCTTCATCTTTGGGTACGTCTCCTCCCTCTTTGATTCAGACGGCTGAGCTAGAACTGACCTCTCGATGCCATCTCCTTCGAACAGATACGACACTGGGTGGGTTTCCGAGTTTCGAAGCAACGCCTCCTCTCTCGGACCCCTCGTCCTCTAGTCTACTTTCGCTGATCTTCTCAATCACCCCTTTTCCTGTTTTCAGAGTCGCTGGTGGAAGTGAGTGCCTCTCCTTTTTCAGCATCGCTTCGACGAGAGAGCTGCCTGTCCGCGTGCGCGTCTTCGAACTTCTCTGACTTCCTTCGCTCTCTCTTTCTTTCCTAGTCGTCTCCACGGGTCCCTTCCAAGCCGACTTCCGATACAATGCCGCCGCCTACCCCGATCTCTCACCGGCTGCTCTCGCGTTGAAACAGGCTGCGATCTCGAGGTCAGTCCGTCCGAGACGTCGCTCAATCTTCGTTCGTCCTCGCGTCGTCTTTAACCTCCATCCTCCTCTTCTTCTTCCTCAGCAACGTTGTTTCTCTCCTCATGGTCGGAGCCTTCTTCGGTGCTCTCGGATCTGCTCCTATCACTCAGAGGCTCGGACGAAAGTGGAGTGAGTTGCCGTTGTTCTCTCGGAGTCGATACGCGACTTCCCGCTGACTCTTTCGCTCTTCCCCTCCTTCCTTCCCTCAGCCCTCATGCTCGGCACGGTCGTCTTCACCGTTGGAGCAATCGTTCAGACCGTAGCTACTCATGAGCTCTCGTACGTGTCGATTAATCACCTTAGTCGCGGTTCGATCGAAGCCACGAAGTCCCAACCTCAACCTCCGTCGCTGACTTCCACCCATTCATCCCCCACTACAGCTACATGTACTCGGGTCGAATCGTCTCTGGACTGGGTGTGGGAGTGATGTCCAGTGCCTGCCCGACCTACGGTTCGCTCCCACTCTCGTTTTTGTCCCTTTTTGCATCTTCGTCGTCGCTGATCTTTCTTGCCTCGTGTTTTTGCTCTTCAGTCGCTGAGATGGCTCCCAAGGTCAGCTCTCGTTCTATTTCTTCGCATTCACTCGAATATCCGCGCAATCTCTGACTCTCTGCATCCCTTTCTCCCTATCAGAACGTCCGAGGAAGGATCACTGGTCTGTTCCAAGTCGTCGTCGTTATCGGAGTCGCTTTCGCCTACTGGATCGAGTACGGAATCTCGGTGTCTTCGATGAAGTCCACCTCGGCATCCTGGAGAATTCCTATCGGATTCCAGATCGGTGAGTGCGAGAAGTCCACACGCGTCGAAGAGTCGAACCGAATTGAGAACTGACGCGTCTCTCCCCTCTTTTTGCCTTCCTCTTCCTTCGCAGTCCCCTCGGGTCTCATGATCGTCCTGCTCCCCTTCATCAAAGAGTCCCCTCGATGGCTCGTGTCGAAAGGACGAGACGATCAAGCTCTCGCCAACCTCGCCTGGGCTCGAAAGAGGTCGACAGAAGACCTTCGAGTCCTCGAGGAATTCGCCGAGATGAAGGCCGCGCATCAGGAGGAGATCGAGACCACTTCTGGTACCAGCTGGAAGGAGACACTTGCCCCTGGAATGAGGATCCGATTCTTCGTGTGTAGCCGTCGCGTCTTTCTCTTTCCGTCTGTGCCTCGGCTGACTTCAACTCCTTTCGTGCGCAGATCGCCTTCGCCATGTTCTTCCTTCAACAATGGGCGGGACAGAACTCGATCTCTTACTACGCTCCTACGGTGCGTCTTCAACATCTCTCGCCCGAGTCCGAATCGCTGACCGTCGCCCATCCTTCGTCGCTCTCAGATCTTCAAGACGATCGGTCTTCAGGGAACCTCCACCGGTCTTCTCGCTTCTGGAATCTGTTCGTTCCTCCTTTTTCCTTGACCCCTCTCTCCATCCTTCGAAGCTGACATCCTCTACCTCTCTCTTTCGCAGACGGTATCGTCAAAATTGTCGCCACGTCAATCTTCGTTCGTCCCCCTTTCCAGCCTCGTCTCTCCTCCTTCCTTTCTCACCCTTGCTCTTTTGCCTTCCCCAGATCTTCGTCGGTATCGAGAGATTCGGACGACGACTCGCGTTGGGAGTGGGAGCTAGCTTCATGTGCATGTTCTTGATCATCATCGGAGGTGAGTTTCTCTTCTCGACCTGAACGCGTCGACGAACGAGTTGAACGAAAACTGACTTCGCTTCTTGTTCTTCTTCAGCCATCTTTATCACTCACGTCCCCAACACCAAGAGTACCGAGGCTGCCCCTGCTTCCATCGCGTGAGTTCGAGCATCATCGAGCAAAGAAGGATTCAGGACGAGGAGTCGAATCGAGCTCTTCGACGCGTCGAGCCTTCTTCGCGCTGACCTCCCTTTTCTTCACTTCTCTCGCTTATCTGGCTCTTCAGCATGGCCGCTATGATTTACTGCTTCGTCATTCCTGTGAGCATCATAAACTCCAAAGCATTGTGACGTCTTCGACCTCGACGGACGCTGACTTTGCTTCTCTCGTCCCTTCTGCGTCCCAGTACTGCTTCTCCTGGGGTCCCGTCCCTTGGGTCTATTGCTCCGAGATCTTCCCCATGCGACTTCGACACTACGGGATGGCCGTTGCCGCTGCTACCCAATGGGTGAGTTCATCGCTTCGTTCTTTCGCCCGTCGCGAGCAGCTCGAACTGACGACGCTTCCTCCTCGTTCTTGAAACCCTTTTCGCAGGCCTTCAACTTCACCTTGACGTACGTCTCCCTTCTCTTTCTCGTCCCTTTCTCGATCTCGAACGAATCTGACCCATCTTCACCCTTCTCTCTTCCTCCCACAGCAAGATCACTCCCTACCTCGTCCTCGACCTTCCCAACGGGCGACTCTTCTTCATGTTCGCCGGAGTCAATGTTCTCTCGGCCGCCTTCGGTTTCTGGTTGCCTGAGACTCGAGGACTGGTGAGTCTGATCTCGCATTAAACAACGCGCGTCGTGTTGTCCTTAAAATGGACGCGTCTGTTTCCTCCGCGTCTCTCCCTCTCGCTGACCTTCGCCCTCTTTCCCTCTCTTCTTCTCCAGTCAATCGAGGAGATGGATATCCTCTTCGGATCTACCACCCAGGACGCTCGAGACCGATACGTCGCCGCTCAGCACAAGGAGCAGGAGGCCGTTCACGGATCGCTCGAGAAGGAGGAGATCGAACACGTTCGTTTAGCCTCTCTCTCTCTGCCAGCCTCACCTTTCGCTATCCCTTCGGATACTGACTATCCTTCTCTATCTTCTGACCACGTTTCACAGAAGGAGCAAGTCTAAACGACCGCTCAGACGCGTCGAGCCCGTTTCCTTTCGCCCGTTCGTCTTGTTCTCGATACTTCACGGTCTTTCTTCTTCGTTTTGTTGGTTCTTCACGGTCTTTTCGGTACTGTCGTTTGATAATTCATACTGCTGGTGCATCAGCTACGGAAAGAGAGCGAGACGCAGGCGAGGAAGGGATGGCGGTCGAGTCTGATTCGTTGCATCAGCTCAGCAACGAGACCAAAACCAAAGCTAGACTACCAGAAACTAAGGTCGCCACTGCCACTTTTATTCGACTCGTTGTTCCTCCGGTGGAGGCTGTCGTCGAGGAAGAAGGAGCTGTCGAAGCTGTCGTTCCAGACATAGACGCGCCCGAAGAAGCAGTCGAGGAGGAGCTGCTCAGCACGGAGACGACGAAAAGAGATGATTGGTCAGTATTGGAGAGGAGACGTTGAGAGACCATGAGCCAAAAAGCACAACTCACGAGAGAACTGCAGAAGACGAAGCACTCGTCGTCGAGTTCGACGCGGTTCCAATTTCTGCGGTCCTGTCGAAAGCCCTCGTCGTTCCAGCTTCAAGAGACCAGACGAGTCCCTTCATCACGTGTTCGAGAAAAATGGGGTCCTAAGAAGAGCGAGATCGGAAGGGATTCAGAACGAGAATGAGGCGAGAGGGCGAACAAACGCGAAACGAGACGAACCTGCCAGGTCGCGTTGGTGTGACCGAGAGAGGTAAAGAAGGAACGACCTGCTCTGACTGAGGAGGAAGCAGTGACGGCTGAAGTCGGTTCTTGGTACCAGGCTGCAGGAAAGGAAGAAGAGGAGGGTCGGAAGACTGAGAGGGGAGGGAAGCGACAGGAGAAGAGGAGGAGGAGCGACGAACCGATGGGATGAGGTGAGCCTTGGTCGTAGGTTCCGGTCGAAACTCCTCCGGTATCTGCGTAGATGGAGAAAAAGGTGTCAGGCGGTGTCTGAAGAGGCGAAAGTAGCCAGAACGACGCGTCGCGAAGAGACGAAGCTCGACTGACCGTTGTAGCTCGAGTCGTCGACGGTCATCAGAACCGTCGCTCCTACCGTCCGAGGATCAGATCTGAAGTAGTAGACCTCCTCCTCAAAGGTCCATCGAGCTGGGATGTTGACCATGGCTGGGTGAGTAGTGTTGAGAGGGAGGAAGGACTGAGCGGAGGGAAGACGAGGGAGGGAAGGGAACGAGTCGAACGTCACGGCGATCAGCTCCTTCTCGCACCTCTCCAGCAGACGACCCATGATCTCAAGCCCCACTCACCGCTTGCTGAAGTGTAGGATGGTAGTCGAACAGCGCTCCAACCTCGTTCTGGAAGAAATCTGTGGTGAAAAGGCAAGCGCAACCGGCGTGGACGCCGAGGAAGTTCCCTCCCTTTTGAAGCCAACGGAGGAAGGCATCCTTGCCGGACTGATCGAGGACTGAAAAGATGGCGAAAGAGAGCGGTGTGAGCTTAACCGTCGAAGCTCGAAGTAGAGAAGAGGGACGAGAGAGAGGGACGAACCTTCGTCTGAGTTGGAGACGAAAGCGATAGCATCGAACTCGTTCAGGCCATCGTCCGAGAAGAGGACAGGATCCTCCGAGAACGAGAAGGAGATGTTGTACGAGGGACCTTGCTGCTTAAAGGCTTCGATGGCCGTGGGGATCGAGTCATGGCGGAAACCTGGCGAGGAAATGGCAAGAAGTGAGGAGAGGGAAGGGAAGGGGAAGAGGTGAGCTCGAGCCTTGCCTCTGTTTGCTCCCCCTTCCCTCGTCCCATCCTTCGCTGACTGACCTGCTGTCCGAGTGTATACGAGAACCGAGGGGTCTGCTAGCACCAGTACAGGAAGCAAGAGCAGGGAGAAAAGGAAGGAGGTTGAGCTCATGGCTCTTTGGCGACTCGGCCAGGTCGCCCGAGGCTGAGGGAAGGGAAAGGGAGAGAACGAGCTCGAACGTTCTCCCAGCAACGACGACCCTCTCTCCCTTCCCTTCCTTCCACGCTGACAGACTGCGAGGCCATCTCTCGAAACGAGTACAAAGACCAGCCTGAGCGAGAAATGAATCTGACCCATCAACCTCCATCCCAACTCAACCAGCAGCTCTTCTCTCAGCCCAGCCTCACCCCATCCTCCCTTCCTCGCTCAGCATGTCTCTCTTCTACCTCCCCACCGAGCCCACGAGCTTCTTCTCCCCTCATCATCCTCGACACCACCACCACCACCAGCAGCTATCGCAGCCATCTTGCCCTCGATTCGAAGCAGGCTTCCCTCCTCAGCAGCAGTTCTTCAACTCGTTCGAGCTCGACCATCTCAGTCAGCCCTCCCTCTTCTCCCCTCCTCACCATCCTCGACACCCTCACCACCATCATCAGCGACCCTCATCCTACCAATCTCCCCAGTCCCTCGCCATTTCCCCTATCGAAGCTCGCAAGCAACGTCTCCTCGCCGAGTTCGCTCAGTCCCTGGATCAACTCTACCCTTCGACCTCACCCTCCTCGACTCGTCAGGTCGTCGCCGCTCCCTCGTACGATCGCGAGAGGATTCGCTACTTGGAAGCTCAGTTGAAGGAGGAGAAGATCAGGAAGGATCTGGAGGCTGAGAGGATAAAGTTGACGAAGGCGAAGGAGGTCCAGAAGAGGAGGGAGGAGGAGGAGGAGAGGAGAGCAGCCGCCCTCGTCGAGAAGCAGAGGCAGGAGGTGAGTCGTTCATTCGTTTCGTTCTCTTCGGACTGAGCTCTCGCTGACTTTGAATTCTTCCTTTTCTTATGCAGCAGCTCCACCACGCCTACCTCGTCCGTCAACATCGCCTTCAGCAGCGACAACACCATCAACAGCAGCAGCGACTCGAAGGGGAGGAGGAGCAGCAACGTCGTCGACTCCTCGAATACCGTCAGCAACAGCAGCCCTCGGGTCTAGGAGGTCTCGAACAACTTTTCGCTCTTCTCTCGGGATCGGAAGCTCCACGTCGGGAAGTTGAGCAGGCTTCTCAGCCTCAGCAGCAGCAGGTTCGTTTGGCATCTCTTCTGGACGACGCGTCGCTCTTCTTTCGCTTTCGCTGATCTCTTCGCTGTCCCTCTCGTCTTACAGACCATATCCGGCCATGCCCTCGGAGGTATCGACCAACTCCTCGCATTCGCTCAAGCTCTCGAGAACAGTCCCGTCCCTCGAGCTGGTGATTCTGGATCCGAAGTCGAGGCGTCGGAGTCGACCAAGGTGAGTCTTTCGCGTCTCTTTCCGCTTGTTTGCCTTCCTCCACATCTTGTTTCTGACTCTTTCCTCTCTCCTTCTGTGCCTCAGACCCCTCAGCAACCCTCCTCTCGTCCCACCTCCCGTCGCAAACCCCTCCCTCCCTCTCCTCTCGCCGCCCTCCGATCCCTCCAAACCCAACTTCACTCCCTCCTCACCTCAACCGTCTCAACACCCACTGTCCTCGTACACCACCTCGAGAAGCTTCTCATCGACGCAGACGGACTCCAGAGCGATGGGGACGAGGCCTTGAGGAGGGAGAGGAGGAAGTTCGTGCAGGAGGTCGAGAGGGCGTTGAAGAGTTTGGAGGAGAAGGAGTCAGTCACTTCGTCGGAGCAGGAGGAACTTACCGCAGTCCTCGTACCCACTCTCGAGGAGTCTACCGCCTCAAGATCGGCGGTCATCGTTTCCTCGTCATCGGACTCGCCTGCATCTCCTCCCGTCGTCGACGCGAGTTCCCTCCCTTCGCCAACTCACGTCGACGCGAACGACGACGGCGCCTCGGATACCTCCAGCAACGTCTCGGACTCGTCAGGAAGAGCATCATCAGCGTCGTTGAAGTCGAAGGGGAAGGGAAGAGCAGCAAGTGTAGAGGATGAGGAGGACGAGGAGGAGAAGTACGAGTTCGTTTAGTTTGGATTTCGTGCCTCGCTTTCCTGTCGTTCGTTCTATCTTTCGTTGGGTATGTATAATTTTCCAGTAGCTGGGACTATAATCACATGGTTCAATGCTCTTTATCATCTACCGTCGGAAAGCGAGCATGGAAGATTCGGAGATATCTCGACGCGTGGTCGGAAAAGTCCTGGCATTCGTTTCGGTCTTTCGACTGTTGGGGAGCGAGGATACGAGAACCCATTCAATGAGTGTATGAAAGGGGAAGAGAGAGAGGGAGAGAAGATATGATGAAGAAGGAAGAGCGAGGATGAGAACTAAGCGAAACGAGTCCACGACGCGACGAGATAGATCTCCAAGTCCTCGAACGACCTAATCTAGGCATCCCGTCCGAACACAGCAGCTTTAAGGACTATCAGAGACCGGTTTGGGTCTGGAGGTAAACCACGCGCGAGAACCGCTAACACCTCCTTCTCCTCAACCTTCTCCCAGACTGTTTTCCTCTTCCTCCCGTCGGAGAAAGTAGAGCCCAACCTCACCCCGATGCGTCCTCCAGGGTTACAGCGATGCAAGCACTCGAGGAGAGCGAGGCGACCGTTTTCATCCGGAATAAGAGGGTTGGAGGAGCTGCCTGATCCTATAAAATCCCTGAGCCGAGTCCAGCTGTCGATGAAGCGAAGGTCGTCGCTCGTGAGCTCGGGAGCAGATGGGATGACATTCCGCGTTTCCTCGGGGCCGAAGAGGCGAAATCTGGAGGGATCGAGGATCCAGAGGATGGGAGACCATTGGGAGAGGGCGGCCGAGGAACTCGTGTCGACGACGACGGCTTCGACTGGGAAGGGGTGGATCGTGATGTTGGAAAGAGGGAGGAAGTGGGAAGCTTCGAATCCCGCCATGCTGAGCTGGACGTCTGAGGGGAGGAGGAGGGGCGTGATCCGAGTTGGAGGGAGACCTAATGCCTGAGATGAGCAAGAAAAGCAGATGAGGTGATCAGGACTGCAAAGGGAAAGAGACGACTCGAGGGAGAAGGAAGCTCACTCTTGCGGCAACGAAAGACACGACAGTTTTAGAACAAAACCCCGTCGTTTTTCCGTACACGAAGCCTGAGGATAACTCCAAGAGCCGGAAGGAAACGCCGCAGAGGGCGAGATGGTCCGAAGGGTCGAGGAGGGAGACGATGGAGTTGAAAAGTTCGACGGGGATGGAGTTGAGGGAGGGAGGTGGTCTGGAGTGATCGACTCGGAGGGAGTTCATCTTATACTTTTCCTGCGAATAAGAAGATGGAGCGAGGGTCGAGTCAGCTTGAAGAACGAGCAGAGGAAGAAGGAAGGAGAGAGACTGAGCGACTCACCCCCGACAAGTCCAACGTCCCTTCCCTTCCTCCCCCTTCCTTCTCTCAGCCTCCCAAAGCCAGTGACTTCCGAACGCCTTAGACATCTCCTCCATAGTCTTGATCATCTCCTGCTTGCTTCGCGTGAGCCCCTCGTTCTCGGCTGAGAGACGAGCGATGGACGAGGTGTGACGTTGGGATTGAGCTTTGAGAGCGGCATTCTCGGACGAGAGGCGACCGACGAGGGAGAAGAGTTGAGCGATCTGGGTAGCGATGGGATCTCCTGATGATGAAGATACTGTTGAGGTGACGCTGACGGGAGATAGATCGTGGGAGGTGGGAGGAAGACGGGATGAGGAAGAGGATGGGGCGATGGGAGGAGGGCGAGCGAGGGCTGGTTTCTCGGCGACGAGATCGACCTTCTGAGCGAGACAAAGCACGAAGGGGAGAATAGGCGAGTCAGCATATATCCACGGCGTGAAGAGGGACGATATGAAGAGAGAGACGAGAGTGGGGAGTAGGAGAGGGAAGGAAGGGCGAAGAGAAGGATCGTCAAAGCTCACCTTCTCGTCCGTTCGTCCCTTCCCTTCCTTCGATGAAGACCGATCCGACATTGTGGAAAGGAGTTTGAAAGAATCTTTTGCAGTGTAGGGCTGAGGTATCGAGGACGAAGACAAGTGTTCTGGGAGGCTGAGGCGGTGAGAGGGAAAGAAGAGGAAGAGAGACGACGAATTCAAGTCGAGCTCAACTTCGATCTCCTTCCCTCCTTCTTCTTCCTCCTGCCTCCCTCTCCTAGATATAGTTCTTCCTTCCCCGACCGATCTGGCCGAGCTTATGGGCCTCTCTCTCCTCCCTGGACCTCCAGTACTCAAGACGCCTACGTCCGAAGATGTTACAAGACTGAGGGAGATGGTGAGCTCGACCCCTCCTTCCTCGTTTCTCTCTTTCTCCCAATCCCGTCTGACCTCAGTTGCTTCGCCTCTTTTTAGGGCGCCCCTATCTTTGATTCGTCTCTTACTTTCTACGCATTCGCCGTGCGTCTTTGTGACATCGGTCCCGCTCAAGATCCGAACAAAAGCTGGCAAAAAGAACGAGCGTTGACGTCCCTTCGCGTGCTCTCTCCCTCCATCAGTCCCAATTCAACGCCGCCTACCTCTTCAGCCTCATTCAAACGCTGCTCGCCATGCCCAAGTCGCTAGAAGGAACCTCCGGAGCCTGGCGGGAGCGATTCGTCTTCATTTTGAGCGATATCACGCCGACCAACCACCGCTCAGGTTGCGCATACCTTGAACGTTTCGTACGAGAGAACGAAGCAGATGCTTTGCGACTCTACGTTTCTTTGTTGGATGCTCTCGGAGCTGTAGGATACCTCGACGTGAGTTTTTTTTCTTCCACTCTTGGTTTGATCAGCAGGGAGGAGAGAAGAGGAGAAGCTGCCGCCGTACGTTGAGCTCACTGTTCTTTCCTCCGCCGCTTCTCGTTTCCCTCCTCAGCCCTCGCATCGCAATGGCAAAGATACCACCATCATTGTACTCTACCGAATCTGGACTTTTCTCATAGACGCCCTGGCCAAGCAGCTCTCCTCCCTCCCCAGCGCCCCTCAACTCAGTCGTCAAACCCTCGACGGTCTCGCCAAACTCCTCGACGCTCAAGGCTTCCTTCCCGACACAATTACGGCCAACGGGAAGACCAGCATAGAAAACGTGATAAAAATCACCCCCGAAGTATGCTACAAGGCGTCCAAGAGGCTGGGATTTGAGCCTGGGGCGTGGTGGAGATGCGAAGTGACGCGGCAAGAGAGTTGGAAGGAACGGGGCTCGGAGTGCGCTGAGTGCCCTGAGGGAGCTGAGATGGAGGCTTGTTCACGAGTGAGTATCGCTCACCAGCTATCCAACGCTCCTCAACTCGCGCTGACCGCTCTTCTTCCTCGTTCTTCAGTGCCTTACCGTTCCATACTGCTCGAAGGGTTCGTCGCGTCGCGTCACGTCCTTTCTTTCTTCCTCTCCCACCGAGAACGAGCAGGCTGACTCTTCCTTCCTTCGTTTTTGTAGAACACCAAAAGAGGGATTGGAAGAACCACAGGACAGTCTGCTTCGAGACGAAGTGATGAATCGGACGAGAACGAGGCGTCGAGGTGAGCTTTCTTTCATTCCTCTGCGTGTCTCGTTCGTGCCTCTGACTCGCTTCCGTGTCTCTTTTCACAGAAACGAGCCGCTTGGGTCGAACTGGGATGTCTGGCGGGCCGGTGACTGAAGGAAGGAGGGAGCCGAGGCGACGGGGATCGATGGTCTTTCGAACCCTTCGTTCGAACGCGTCGCGAGAGTCGGAACAGAAAGGCTTAAGTTGACCTTAGTGAGCAGTAAACCTTTCGTTTCGGACATAATTTGATAAGGACAAGTCATCAAGAAAGGCGCGAAAGAGAAAACAAGACTACGAGAAGGGAAACGAGACGGGACGAGACGAGAACGAGACGAGAGAAGAGATAACAAGGAGGGAGGGATCAGATCTACGGTATACGAGGGACTACGAGAGGGGAGGCAGAAACACGGAAAGGAAATGAGAACGGGAAAGTGGCAACAAATCGAGGAAAATCGTAAAGGCGTAAAAAAAGGAGAGACGTGAGACGACGCGACGAAGACACAAGAAGAGGAAGACGAGGGGAAACACAAGTGAGAACGGAAACACGAGGTCAAAGGGACGGAAAACGATAACAAGGAAGAACAATTCGAGTAATAGTACGAGAAACAAATCGAACGAGAACGGGAAACGACAAGAGACGAACGAGGAACGAGAAACCGAAACGAACACCACCTCCTCCCTCACTTCTTCACCACCCACCACGCCTCAACCACCTCCCTCCCAGACCAGGAGTCTCAAGCTCCTCCTCAAACTCCGTGGACTCCTCGTCGTCCTCCTCCTCAGTCGTGCCATCAGACTCAGCGACGACGAGCTCCTCCGACGACCAGACCGTCCTCCTCTTCGTCCTCCTCCTCAACTTCGATCGCCGGACTCCACGCTCAACGTCGTCGACCTGTTCGAAGACAGCCGAATCAGAAGCGCTGGAGCCGAAGCTCGAGTAGGAGTTCATGACCTGAGGCGTGAGCGCGTAGGCTTCCAAAGAAGAGGGGACGTGTTCGGAGGAGGAGGAGGAGGGAAGACCGATGAAGAACGAGTCTTTGAGGAGATGGGCGGAGGAGGATTCTTTGGAGTAGAACTGCGATGATGGAGAGAGGAGTATAAGGGATAGGAGAAAGGGAGTCAACTCGAGCTCGAGCGGAAAGAGGCGAAGCGACGAGCTTGAGTCGAAACGTCAACAACGAGCCAGGGGAGACGGTTCAAGACTCACCACTCGAACGGTGACCTCGAGATCCTCGATAGCGTCGCTGATCAACTCAATCTTCTCCTCGTCAGTCTTACCAGCTCGCTCGAAGGTATGGAGGAGGAAGAAGCCAGACTCGGGATCGAGAAGCTGAAGCTGAGTCGCGAAGAGGAGGACGTCGAACGAAGACGGATCGGATTTGAGCGCTTGGACGGCAGCGGAGAGGATGGGGATGATCTGAGGGAAGGATCGGCGTCGATGATGAGAGAGGAAGGAAGCTCGTTAGCGTCTCACGAAATAGACGAGGAGCGGAAGCGAGAAGAAAGGGAGACCAGAGAGGCGAGCTCACCTTCGAGACGACGAACGCCCATCCATTCAAACTCCCTTCCTCGTCCCTCTGCCACTTCCCTTCATTCAATCCAGCAACGACCCAACCCAGGTATTCGGCGACCGATGCGATTCTCTCCTTCTCCATACCCGTGACTCGAAGGATTCCCTCGTTGATGTCCGTCGCGAGGCTTCGTCCGTCCTAGCAATCGACTCGAGGAGGTGGGATCCTGCGTCTATGGCGAGTCCGGAGGGGCCTTGGAAGACGACCTCAAGTTGGTGGACGAGTTTGACCTGAGTGGGGAGCGAGGAGACGTATGCCGAAATCGACGAGCCCTGAATGAAAGAAGGGGAGAGGACGCGAGGGAGGGAGGGAGGCAGAGGAGGAGGGAAGGGAGGAGAGTCAGCTTCGTTCCTTCTACGCCGAGTTCTCGATAAGTTCGGATGGCTCCAGAGAGTCCTAGGTGATGGTGAGAGAGTCTCTGCAGCCCTGTGAGGCGAGGAGAACCTTCGAACGAGCGCGGGAGGGAGGGTGGTGAACCGAGACGAGAGCGAACGTACCTTCTTCGCATCCTTCGTCTCCTTCTTCCCTCCAAAGAACCCCCCAAGCTTCTCTCTGAGCCTCTTGATAGCCCTCCTAGCAGCTCCGATCTTCATCTCCCCTCCTTCCACCCTGTTCTTCTCCTCCTGCTTCGCTCCTCCTCCTCGAGCTCGAACAGCTCCCTCTTGTTCTCCTCCTCCTCCCTTCCTTCTCTCGTGAGTGGCGACCTTCTTGAAGGTGCTGGTAGATTTAAAGATGTTGCAGCTCATGGTGGTAGATGATGATAGATGAGTGTGGTTGAGCGTGGGTCGTGTGAAAGAGATGGGAGCGACGCGTCGAGATTTGAGAGTGGATGTGGATGGGAGGGAGAGAGGAGGAGGAGGTGTGATGGCGAAAGAGAGTGCGCTGGCGTGTCCTCCTTCTCCAGTGCGCTAAACTTGCTGGGATCGTCGAGGGTCTTGGCTCTCCCATGGCCGAGAACGAGCGATGGGATCGAAGGGGATTCAGAGGTCGTTGAGCGATTTGGGTTCCAACTGGGAGGAAGAGCGAGGTCGAGATACCGTGTCGAAAAGAGTGAAAACTACATGAGGGAGTAGATGAGCACTGTAGCTATCGAATCCAGGTCGAACGAGCGAGTTTAGTGGAGGAGGAGGCGAGATATCGAGGAGAGAAGTGAGGGAGGGTGGGAGGTGGAAGGGAGCAGAATCGCGGGCGAGGAGGACGAGCTCGAGCTGCCCGTACGAAGAAGACTGGGGTTTCAGGTGAGTCCTGGCGTATGAGCGGGGGTAATTCAAGGTGTTGTTATCGCTGAGATGTTGTTCGATGCCGCAGGGGAGGAGGTGGGAGGGTGGAAGAAGAGGAGGGGAGGAGGAGGAGGATTGTTGAGCTCGAAGGGACGATCGATGGCCTATCGTCCTTCCCATGTTGCGGAGATCGAGATGGACGAGCTCAATGAGCAAGAGGGTTCGGCGAGTATGAAGAGGAGGAAGTGGGAGGAAAATCTTCCGAAGAGCGAGACGCAGTTGGGATCGAAACCGAGGCGAGCTCGTCGAAGTCAAGTTGAGCTCGAACTCCTTCCTTCTCTTCCCTTCCCTTCCTTTCCCCCCTCCTTCCCTCCCCCGTCAACGACAAAGATGCCTCTCCCTGTGCCGTCCGACCTGGTCAACCTCCTCAGCCTATCACTCGGAGACGATCCTGTTCGGTCAACGGGACCACCCGAAGACCAACTCCCTTTCGGCCGTTTTGTGAGTTGAGCTCGAACTGCAGCTCTTCGACGATCAAGAGGCTGATCCCTGTCTTATCACACAGGTGCAGCGCTTGGGGACTCTTTCAGAAGAGTTCAGATCATCTTTCTATGTCAGTACGAGCTCTTCCATACAGCCTGCTCGAGATGGACAGTCCTTGAGCTCAACGCTTTCGTTTTTTGCGACCTTTCGATCAGCCTCACTTCAATTCCCTCTATGTGCCCTCCTTCGTCTCGGTGGTCATCGTCACCTTGGACGGCTTCGATGGTAGCCAAAGATCTGACGCTCGGCCAACTCTCCTCCTTTCGACACTCAACGAAGCGATGGAGGATCCTGGTCGCTCCCCAACGTTCGCTCGCTTCGTTCGACTCAACCCACAAGAAACCAACAACCTCTACGTCTCCCTCTCCACGGCCATCGCGCGACTTCCTCAAAGTATAAGTGACGTATGTCTATTCCGACCCTTTTGGGTCTTCTGTGCCGCCTTTGCGATAGATGGAAACCGCCGAGGACTGACCTCACCGTCCTCTTCGTCTTTCGTACCAATCAGGAAATCATTCTGAGCTTCCTCGCCATCCTGGGATCCCTGGCCCTATCCATCGCGGTCTACAGCCCCTCGACAACAACTTTACCCTCCCTCGACCCTTCTTCTCGTTCCAACCTGCGCCCCTTCCTCCCTCGGCTCAAACGACTCGCGACCACTCCAAACCAAACGCCCGTTCAAGAGTTCGGCCGCGCGAAGGTCTACGCACTCTTAGACAAGCTTGTACGCGGAGATTTAGACCTTCCCGCGCTAGTATCTGAGATGACTTGGGAGGTGGAGAGTCCTTGGTTGACGTGCGAGGCGAGGGCGAGCGCGGAACGTGGTCTGGCTAGCTGCGTTCGTTGCGAGGAGGGGCGAGGAGATGTTGGCGTGCAGTCGCGTGAGTCTCATACTACATTATCTCGAGATAGTAAGCATGCTCCTCGTCTGACCCTCTCGTCTTCCACAACAGTGTCTCGCGGTCCGATACTGCTCGAGAGGTCCGTCGCGTCGCGTCTCTTTTTCTTTCAAGCCTCGTTCGTTGGCTAACTCACCTCCCCGCTTCTCTCCTCTCATTCAGAGCACCAGAAGGCCGACTGGAAAAGGCACAAGCCTATGTGCTTCACGCCGAGCTGGTGAGGAGGGAACAATCGATCGAAACGCGTCCTCGCGTCGGTATAGCTTTGTCGTTGATTGATCTTGGAAGTGGAAGGGATGCAAACGCGGTTTCGTCTCGGCTCTAATCATTCGAAAGTAGCCGATCAACTTTGCTATCACGAGCTCAAACATGCCAATCCCGCCGAAGGAAGCTTCGCGAACCTGAACGAACCAACACTCGACGCGCTCAAACACCCTCACTTTCAAAACACGAGCGAGCCTGTCTTCTGTTCCTTGACAAAATGTATATAGTGATGCTAGCCCAAAAGGAGTGCCTCAAGAGCTTCTAAAGAAAAGTCTACTTCCTCTCCATCTCCATCTACCTGCCAGCCCTATCTATCACAGCCTGAGCCTCCCTCGCTCCATCGATGAGAGCCTTTCGATCCTCCTCGGCCTGAGCCATATCTCTCGCCTTTCCCTTCTTGGCAGAGTCGATTCTCCTCCTGTAGGCGTGGTAGGCGGTGTCGGTTCCGAAGATGGAATCCCACCATCGGAAACTGGAGGCGAAGTTGGAGGTGAAGGCCTGAGGAGGGGAGGGAGGAGAAAGAGGTCAGATTTTGGATTGAAAAAGGAGAGGAAGGGAGAGATAGGAGGAGAAAAGAGAGGAAGGGACAACGGACCTTGTGGTGGTAGTCGTGGTGCTGAGGGAAGGAAGAAAAGAGGGGGTAGAAGGGAAGAGGTGAGCTTGAGCACGAACGGTGGACGCGATGAGGAAGGAGGAGAAACGAAACGAACCTCAGCTCCGGCCCAGAAGGGGAAGATGAATCGAAGAGACCAGGGGAGATCTAAAAGGTGATATGAAGAGGTGTGATCAGCGCTCTGAGACGAGGGAGTCGAGAAAGACGAGCGAGGAAGACGAGGAAGACTCACCGTATCCAGAGTGAGCCTGAACGGCCTGCATCAATCGAAGAGTCATCCAGAGGAGAACGGTGACGAGGTGAAGATCTCCCGTGAAGGCGACCCATCCGATAGGAGCTCCGATGGTTCCGGCTGAAGGGAAACGAAGAGAAAGAAAGCGAAAGTCAGCGAGGAAGTAAAGACGACGCGTCGAGAGCGAAGTCGAGAGAACTGGCTGCTCACCTCCGAGGATCAAGACTTCGAGAGGGTGAGCGTACTCGGCGGTCTGCGAAAGTCAAAGTGAGAGGTCAGAACCCGATTTTAAAGGAGCGAGGGGGGAGAAGGAAGACTCACGAGTCCGAAAGGAGCAGGGTACTCGTGGTGAACCTTGTGAATCATCTTGTAAAGTCGAGGAGTGTGAAGCGCTCGGTGGAACCAGTAGTGGCAAGTATCCTCGACGATGAAGAAGATGGCGATCTAATTAACACACGGCAAGAAGCGAGGTCAGCGAGGTAGAGCGAAAGAGAGGGCGAGGGCTGAAAGAGGGAGGGAGACGACGCGAGCTCGAACGAAAAGAAAGAGAGACTCACCTGGTAAGCCATCTTAGTCCAGTGAGGGAAAGGGACCTGGTGCGACTGGATACCGAAGTAGGAAGTGAATCCGTGGAATCCTCCCATCTGCGAGAAAGCAAGCAAAGAACGGAAAGGTGAGCTTCGAGCTCGAGCGAATGAGATCGAGTCGAAACGCGAGAGAGGGCAGACGACGACTCACGACGGGCAGCTCGATGAAGAAATGCGAGAACAGGACCATCTTGGCACAGTGCCACTGCTGGGCGGCCGTAGGGATCTTGTTCTGTTGGGTGCGAAGCGAATCAAAAGCGAACGAGAGAAAAGGAGGAGAGGTTCAGCTCGCGACCTTCGGACGACTTCCCCCTCCTTCTGAGCTCGACGTTGGATCGAGAGGAAAGAAACGTACAGGCTGAATCTTCCACTTGTTGAAGTAGGGAGTGAAGTCCATGATGATGAAGGGGATGGATCGACCGAAGTAGATGATCTGGGCAAGAACGAGAGAAAAGGTCAGCGAGGGAAACAAGGAGGGAGGGAGGAGAAACGAGTGTTGAGCTCGAGCTGAAACTCACCTCATGCGTGAGGAAGACGAGAACAGCAGTAGCAAGAGCGGGATCTCCCATGTATGTGAAGAACTCAGCCCACCAAGTCTCGTACTTGTTGAGTCCTACCAGATCCGAAGGCTGGTACATCGGCGCAACCTCAGCCGTTTGGTTGAGGAACATCGGGAGGGGGAGGATGGTGTGAAGGATGTTGTTCATCGACATCGTCGTTCGTTGCTGATCCCTTTGGAGAGAAAGAGAAGGAAAGGAAGAGTTGGGAGGTGTTGACTGTTGGAGATCAGAAGAGAAGAGTCGGGAAAGGAAGGAAATTAAAAGGGCGCGAAACGAGCAGCCCAGCTCGAAAGTCGAACCATCGAACGAGTTTCACGGAGGAGGGGGAGGAGGAGAGACTCGTTCTCACCTTCCGAGCTCTTCTCAGCGGTTCCAAAGGAAAACCCAAACCACGAGGATGGAACGATGTTGGTTGGCTGGAACGGGAGATAAGAGTTCTAGGTCGGCTGAATGCCCGAACGAGGAGCGAGAATCGCTCGGAAAAGCTGCAGGGAGGGAGAGGGAAAGGGAGACGCGTCGTCGTCGATGTCAGGTTCCGTTACGAGAGAGTACGAGAGGGATGAAGGACTTGAGGGACTTACCTTTCGACGTAGCCGACGGGCGAAAAAGGGCTCGAAGAGAGTTTCGTTACAAAAAAGGTGGCATGATCGAATAACGAAGAGCGAGGTGGGCGACGCGTCGAGACCGAAGGGAAAAAGACGACCGTCGTTCGAGCTCAACGAAAACCGATGTGGGAGAGTTATGGAATCGAGGTAGCTGAAAAGGGTTGTGTATATTGGAGGTGATGGTAGCTGCTATAGAGGAAAACGTGTCGTGATGGTGGGAGAGCGAGAAAGAAAGAGGGGAGGGGACGCGTCGAGTGAAGAGACGAGGGAAAGAACTACAAGAGGGAAGCCCAAAAAGAAGTGTGTACCCAAAAAGAACCAAAGAAAAAAAGTGCAGGTCACTCATCGTCCAATCGCTCCCACAGCAGGGAGGTCCTCGTCGTCGCTCATCTCCCCGGGAGCGCTACCCTCCGCCGGCGCCTTCTCCTTCCCCTTCCCCTTCTCAGCAGCAGCAGGAGCAACAGGAGCCGAGGAAGCTCCCACTGAAGGAGCCTTCCTCCCCACCACTCCAGCTCCCACCGCCGCCGTGCTCGTCGACCTTGGTCTCTCTCCTCCTCCGTGGTTCGACGCGTTGCTCTTCGCTCCCACCGACGACGTCGCCGAACTCGCCCTCGCCCTCCCACCACTCGTCGTCGCTACCATCCCAGCAACTTCCTCGTCCGAAGCGTCGAATCGGATCTCCTCTCCATCGGCTCCAGTCTGTCCGACGATCTCCTCTCCGTCTCGAAGGTTGGGTCGTTTCTTCTTGGGCTTCGAGGGTCCGGCTGAGGCGTTTCGGGGAGTGGTAGGGGTGGGAGGAGGAGGAGCGATGATTTCGGGAGGGGGTCCGGAGAGGTCGGTTTGGGTCATTCGGGAGTAGGTTTCGACGTCTGGAGGGAGGGAACGAAGGGAGGGAGGGAAGAGCGAGGTGAGCGCTGGGTTTCGATGGAGACGAACGAACGAACGAGTTCGAGAAGAGAAGTTCGTTCCAGAAGAGAAGAAGAGGGTGGCAAAGGGGTAGGGGAAGAAGGAGAGGGAGACTCACCGACTGGCACCTTCATCAACAAAGCCTCTGTTACCCTCGTCGCGTTGGACGTCTCCTCTCGGTTCCACTTGTTCTTGATCATCTTCCTCGTTCGACCAGGGAACAGTCTCGCGATCATCTCGAAGTCGGTTCCGAATTGATTGATGGCCTGTAGATGATCATCGGAAAACCAAGGGGAAAGAAAAGAGAAAGAAAAAGAAGCGAAGGAGGGGAAGGTCAGCGCTCGCGTTCGCTCGACGCGTTGTCGCAAAACGAAAAAGGAAGAGTGACTCACCGTAAAGAACAAATCCGTCTCCTCCTTACTCCACCTCTCCCCTCTCAACTTCTTCCCCCACGTCGTCGAGTTGACAAACCTATCCGTATCCCTCTCCTCCACCACATCCATCTCCTCCTCCCCCCTCGCCTCCGTCTCCTTATGCCTATCCGCCACCAAACTCTCCTGATCCAACACCATCTCCCCATTCACCAACCTAAACTGCGGTGCATACCCCCCCTCCACCACCCCATCAATATCATCCTCGTCCTCCTGCTCCTCAGGTTCCTCAATCCCAGCCGCCTCGTTCGCAAGCCTCTTCGCCTCCTTGACTTGAGCCGCCAGCGCATCGAGAGCAGCAGCCGATCCAGCAGCGTGTTGAGGACGAACGTACGCTCCCTCGGGCGCGTTCCCACCCTCTAGGATGGTGAGGGGACCTTCCTCGTCCTCGGAATCGTTGGCTCCAGGATCCTTGGCCTTCTTGAGACGAGCCTTCATCCGATCCCTCGCTGCTCTCCTCGCCTCCTTCAGGTCAAGAGCCTTCCTCTGAATCTCCACGAACCTCGAACTGATCCTCCCCATCCCGGTATCCTCGCAGATCTCCTTCATCGTCGTCGTCAGGACGTCCGGTCCGTCTCCAGCGAGGAGGTTGTGAGCTTCGACGTCGTCGATGTCCGGGATCGTTTCGACGGGTTTCCTAGGTCGGCCGATGGGGTTCCCAGTAGGAGGACGAGGTTTACGCTTCCTCTTCGGAGGTGGTAAGGGTTGACCATCGGGACCGAGGAGGACTTCTTTGGGAGGGCGAGGAGCTCGAGGAGCGCGAGTGTACTTGGAGAGAGCGTTTCCGTCGGCGTCGCGTTCGACTTTCCTGCGAGGAGCTTTGGGAGGAGCGTTCGGGTCGACAGGTTTCTTGACGTACTTCCTCTTGGGTTTGAGTTGGATGGTTTCGTCGGGGGATTCGTCTCCGTCTCCGTCTCCTCCGTAGGTTCCGTCCGTTGGAGGTTTCCCTTTGCCCTTCGTCTTCTTCGACGACGACGCGCCGTCCTCCTCAGCGGCGGTTCCTTCCTCCTCGTCCTCGTCCGAATCGACGACGCGAGACTTCCTCTTGGCGGTGATCCTGGGAGTAGGTCGAGTTCGAACGAAGGGTTTCTTGCCCTTGGGACCAGGAGGAGCGACGACGGCGGCTTCCTCGTCTCCGTTCTCGTTCGATCCTCCTTCCTCGGCTCCTGGTGCTGCTGCTCCTCTGACTCCAGTGTCGACCTCCTCAGCATCCGCTTCCGCTTCCGCCTCAGCCTCCTCAGCCGTCTTCTTCTTGGGTCTCCCTCTCGTCTTCTTCGCCGGCGAAGTCGTCGTCGCTGCTGCTGAAGGAGCTCCTCGTTTCCTTCCCTTCGAGGGACCAGCTTCAGGAGCTGGAGGAGGGAGACCTCGAGGGATGGCTCGGGCGGCGAGAGGGAGGATGGCTCCGATTTCGGGTTGAGTTGGGAGAGAGGAGGGAGGAGGAGGGGAGGGACCTCCTCTGGCTGAGCTGACGGGAGCGGCGATGATGGGTCGAGAGGAGGGGACGATTCCTCGGAGTCGAGGGACGATGGGAGGAGGAGGAGAGTCGTCTCGAAGAGTGGGTGCGATGGGTTGAGAAGCGGGAGGAGGGGAAGCTGGAGTTGTCGCGAGGGAGGGAGCCCGACCGTTTGTTGTTGTCGCTCGCGAGGAGGAGGCGGTGGATCGAGGATGAGGAGGAGGAGGCATGCTGGACGACGACGAGGTGGTAGCGGTCGTTGTTGCTGCGATAGAGGGTGCTCGTCCTGCTCTTGGAGCTGGTTTAAAGACGGCTGGAGCTGAGGACGAGGTTGAGGAGGAAGCGACCGGTCCAGATGTTGACGCGATGGAGGGAGCTGCTCGAGCTCGGTTGACTGGCGTTGGCGGGAGAGGACCTGTTGTAGTAGCGATGGATGGAACGACTGATCCTGCTCTTCTATCCGACGATGATGATCCTGATGGTCCTGCTGTTGATGCGATGGTGGGAGCTACTCTTCCTCCTTCCTGTCTAGCACTCCCAACGGAAGCTGCTCCTCCTGTGGATGATCTTGTTGGTTCTCTGATGATGATGGGAGGAGGAGCTGAATCGTGGAGGTAAGGGTTGTATTGTCGAGCGGGAGGGATAGGGATAGCATTCTCGGACGAGGTGGATGCGTTCGGAGCAGCCTTCGATGAGGATGGTCCTGTTGAGGTCGAGGTGGAGGAAGGAGGAGGAGCAGGGTCGCGCGAGTTGGACGATGAAGAAGCTCCGTAGAGAGCGGGAGGTTTAGAGAACGCAGAGGAGGAAGCGGGAGGGGCGAGCTGAGAGGAAGGAGGAGGAGCCCCTGGGACTTGGGATGAGGATGCTGCTGATGCTTGGGAGGATGGAGGGAGGGAAGGACGAGGACGAGCGACCGGTCGGGCGACAGGCTTGAACTTGGCTCCTCCCTTTTCTGGAAGAAGCCAAACCATCAAAAAGGAGTCAGCTTGAGCTCGTCTTTCTTCAATCGAAGAGAGAGCACGGACCTATACGAGACATGGTGGATGCGCGCGGAGAAGGAGAAGGTGGACGTGAAGGGGAACCGAGGAGAGCGAGAACAGGTGGGACAGACTTTTCCCTCCTCGACAAAACTGACTCGACTGACCCTCAGCCGAGCAAGTCCAGGGATTCTCGAGGAAAGGAGCCGAGCTCACCTCCGCCCTTCCTTCCCTCCTGCTTTCGAGCTCCACTACTTCGACCTCGAAACAAAAAATCTTGCCCTTCTCTTCTCCCCATCGAGTTTCTGAAGGTCAAGATCTCTCTCGATCAAGAAACGACTGATAATCCGACTCGCATGGCGCCTTGAAGAGGTGTAAACGTGGAACGAACGAGCTCAACCCTCGCTTCCTTCGCTTTCATCCCTTCCTCTCTTCAACTGCTAACCACTAGCATGGGCGATCTCCTCCAGTCCCTTTCCAAGCTTACCCTCGACTCCCTCGACGGCGAGTCTCGCAAGAACCAGGATCTTCTCCGTCGGTGAGCCCACTCGTTCGCTCCCCCCGTCTCTCAGCCCTCACACTCTTCCTGACCTTCCTCTCTTCCCTCCTCACCAAGCTACACCAACCTCTTCCACCCCCTCTCCCTCCCCTCAAAACTCCGCATCCCCCTCGAAATCCTTGAACGAATCCTCTCCCTCGCCTTCCCCTCCTCTTCCTCTCTCCCAAACTCCTCCATCGACACTCCTCCTCCTCAACCTCCAGTCCATCTCCTCCTCGTCTCCCACGCAATCCACGACCTCTGCCTCCCACTCCTTTATCGATCCCTCTACCTCAACCGCGCCGAGCTCTGGGACATCTGGTTCGGGCGCGAAGGGTTGTTCGTAGGAGACGGGGAAGCCGCGAAGAGGCGACGAGGTTGGGTCGAGGATGTTTGGATCGTGGAGGATCAAACAGCTTTGTTCCCTCTCGCCTCACCCAAGATAGCTCTCTCGCGAGTCATCGAGCGAGGACGGCTTGGGGGAATCCGGCCTGGGGATTGGATGGGTGAGAGGTGGCCTGCCCTCTGCGACGACGATGCGAGCAGCTCGCCCTTCCCCAACCTCCTCAACATCTTCTACCTCTTCCCCTCCCTCTCAACCATCGCCAACAAGCCTTACCCCCACTACACCGATCTCCTCAACACCTTGCGCGAATACGCTCACCTCTGGGTGGGCTACGGGGGGGTGGAAGAGAGGAGGCTGAAGGGTCAGATCTTGAGTGAGAGGACGGAAGCGTTGAGGAGGACGTTTTTCGCTCGGCCTTCCTTCCCGCCTTCAGCAGCAGCAGCAGCAGCACCCCAAAGGATCCATCTCCCTCTCCTCTCGGTCCTCTCAACCCTCCTTCATCAGCAACGGCGACCGACAACCACGCTCTCCCTGATCCTCCTTCACCTCTCCCACCAACCACTCAACCCACCACCAACCCTCATCCTCCACCACCACAACTCCAACTTCTCCCTCCTCCCCACCACTTCCTCCTCTTCACTCTCGTCCATCATCAACTCCCTCGTCCAACTCAGCATCCTACCCCCTGAGATTCCTCCCTTCACGGGGAAGATCGTGCTGGACTGCAGCGCGGACGAAGGAAAGGCGAGGGAATGGAGGAAGACGGTGCTGAGGAATTTTGGGAGGGATGATGAGAGGAGAAGATGGGAAGAAGAGGTAGAAGGCTGGAAGGGGAGGGAGAAGGATTGGTTCTGGTTGGTGGATGATGGGGGAGGAAGGAGGGAGGTGGGATTCTGGGAGGGTTGAGACGACGCGACGAGGGTGAGTCCGAGTTGTTTCGTTTTGAGGTTTCGTTCGCTCGAGAGCTGACATAGCGGGCTCTATCGTCTCTGGTAGTTTGTAGATGTGACGTCTCCTCAAACGAGTGGGTCGAAGAGAAGGTGAGCTCGTTTTTTCTTCGCTCGTCGCGTCGCGTCGCGTCGTCTTCGTTTCCCTCGCGAGCTCGACGACTGTCGTTCTCAAACTGACCATCCCTGCCTCCCTCTCCCTTCTTAACCGACTCTCGTCACGGAATAGTCTACCATAGCTCACTGCGTCCAGCGTGCTTGCTCGTCGAGAGAGCTCTGGTCTCTATCGATGAAGACTTCACTCTCTCTCCGCGTTTTCCTGTTTCGCTCGTTCGACTCTGCTCCCGCCCTCCCTCCCTCTTCCCTCCTTTCGCTCGTCTGTCATCAAACGGCTTTCTCGGTCTTCTCCCCAGAAACAACAGCAAATCCTCTCTGTTCAAGCTCGTGACTTTTGCTTTTGCAAAACGAAATCGACTCTGTTCGTTCGAGCCCAGACCCTTTCCTTTTGCTTCTTCGCCTCAAACCACCACCATGAGCTTCTCCAACTCTTCCTTCTCCTCCTTCGAATCCGACACCTCCTCCTACGGGAACCCTTCCAGCTTCGCCGTCCCAACAGGTCGAAGCGGAGGCATCGTCGCTGTCGTTCTTGGGTCCATCGTTGGAGCGGTTTTGGTGGGTGGGTCGTTGGCTGCTGGGTGAGTTTCGGGTCAGCTTTCCTTCTCTTTGGAACGAACAAAAAGGGAAGAGAAGAACCTGAACTGATGGTTTGGGTGTCTGGGGTGGGACAATCAGGTTCTACGGCTCTCGAGTACGCTCAGGTCGCTACGAAGTTGAGGGTACGAGTCTGGGGGAGAGGCTGAGGTTGAGGCGGGAGGCGAGGATCGCTCTCGAACTTCAACAGCAGGGAGGGATGGAGAAGCCTGAGTTGGTAGAGGTTTGTCTGGAAAAGGAGGAGAAGAGGATGTGTGATGGATTGGGGCAGTGGTCTGACGAGGAAAAACTGCTGGTGAGTTCGCTGCTCGAGAAGACGAGCGTCGATTCAGTTCAAGCTCGAGCTCACTCTTCTTTCGTTTTTCCTTTCTCGACTCGTAGCCGCTCTCCCTCACCCTCCTACCATCACTCACGAAGGACGCGAACCAACCCTCAACCGAAACCAAGGCCCTCGTCTCGTTCCTCATCCGACTTCCCTCCTCTCCTCGCTTCAGCTTGGACGTTCAGCCTTCTGCCGTCTCGTCCGCGTCTTGTGATTCTGAGGAGGACGAGGAGAAGGTCGAGATTGTGTTTGGGTCGGATCTAGTACTGGTGGAGGGAGAGAGGGAGGAGACTTGTGGGTTGCTGGAGCTTCTGAGAAAGGAGGTGGGGGAGTGAGGGAGGGGAACAGGGCGAAGACGACGCGTCGAGGGAATCGCTTTGGCTGAGTTCGCGAGGGATGATTTGATGATCGTGTAGCACCATTTGCAGGAGGGTCGTGAGGAAAAAAACGCGAGGAAGCTGTTCGGTCGAGGAGATGGTCAGGACTCAGCTCATTGTGAGATGGACATCGAAGCCAAGGTCGTCTCCGTCGCGTTGCACTTTTTTTCCTCGAGCGAAGTCCTCAAAATGATGGATATCTGTCGGATGAGTAAAGTCATATGTCGGGCACTTGGAGTGAAGACAGAGATCTGGAAATCTTGGGCTCAACATCGTACGCGAGCTCGACCCCCTCAACTCCTCAACACGTCCGTCAAACTCGACTGCCTCTCGAACTTCGTTCCTCCTTTACCGACCCGGCTTGGAGCAGAGGTGAGTCCCAGTCTTATCCCTTCCTCTTCCGTACCCCGTTGCTCCTTCAAACTCTCCCATATTGAGCTCTGGCGGAGGAAGGGAGGAATGAGGCGAGGCGAGCGCGGGTGAGAGTGAGGACGAGGACGAGTTGTGGGAGGGCAAGGATGGGGCCCTTGACGAGGTGCTTATAGACTCGGGAGAGCGAAGGATGTTCAAAGGGCATGGGTATCGAAGAAGGAGGGTATCTGGTTTGAGAAGACGACGAGGTTAGCGAGATTGCTGAGCGAAGGCGAGAGGGATCAGAGTAGAAGAGGCGATGGATATAGTTTGAGCTTACGTACAGGATAAGAATGAGCGCGGGCTGGCGACCTGACCATCTGAAGTGGTGGCAAGAAGAAGACCGAAGGAAAGACAGGTCAGCTCGACGCGGTCGTGTCTGCGACGCCCGACTTCAAAATTGCGCGACTTACCTTCGGTGATTTATCTCTTGTTGAAGAAGTCCAAGATCGGATTTGATCCGGCGTCGTAGCTGGAAGGGACGAGAATAAAGAGCAAGAGAAGGACATCGGCGACGCGTTCGAAGGAAGAGCGGATCGAGGTGCGACGAATCAAGCGAGTCGACTCACGCTGGAGCGTTTGAGCCGGCTGAAGGGTCGATTCTTCCTGTTGCTGGTGTGGTTTGGATCGTCGGCCGAAGGAGGTCTTCGAAGTCGTTGAGACCACCGAGCCTGGCAGGCGAAGAACGAAGGCAGGGGGAGAAAGGTGAGCTCGAGCTCGACCGTCTGTGCTTCGTCCTTCCTCGAGAGGCAGAAAGACTGGGAGAGGGACTGGACGCACATCGCCGAACCCATCTCCTTCTCCATATCCCCCTCATGAATCTTTCTACTCGAGTTCTGCATTCTCTGATCCTCCAGAAAAGCGAAGATGTCCTCCCGACGTCCATCCATCCCCTTCGCCAGCCAAACACTCTCGAGTGCAGGATAAGGGCCGTTAGGGAAGCAGATTTGAATCAGAATCATCACCTCCATGATATCAGGCTTATCCTTGTCTCCGAACTTGGCGACAAACTCGCGGTACTGGACGGCCGAAGGAACGAATGCGAGGAGGTGAGCTCGAAGAAGGGAGGAGGTCATCGAGAGAGATGGTTGATATTGCTTACCGTCGGATTGGGAAGGAAAGAAACCGACTCTAGTCTGATCATCTCGGCCACGATCTGCTTGGGGATCCCAAAGATCCTGTAGGCGTGAAGGTCGGCCAGAGCGGGGAGCAGGGGAGGGTGGGAGAGGGTGCTGAGATGGAAGGAAGGAGCGAGCCGGAAGGTCAGCTCGTTTCTCCTCCCCTTCTTGTCTTCGCTGCCATCCTTCGGTCTTTGGAAGGAACGAAGTCTTTGGATCTAAGGCACGAGCATACTACTGACCTGTTTAAAAGAGCCATACTCGCTTCGTTGGGAAAAGGAGAAGGAGGGGATGATGGAAGTGGGAAGCGAACGAGTTGCCCTCGAGCTGAAGTCGACACGACGCCGAGGCGTGTCGGTCGGTCGCGATGGAGGCCATTGGGAAAAAAACAACGAAGTGTCGATGCTTTTGGCTCGGAAGACCGCTGCCTCAGATTGGCTAAGCGTTCAGTCTGAGCCATGCTCTGCTTCAAAGAAGAACGTGGAGCGAACAAGATCCTTGTTATCGTCGCGTCGCGAGCCTTCCCCTCGAGCTCAACCTGTCGCAAATCGCGGGAACGCTCCCAAACTCACCGAGAGAAAAGAGGAGAGGTGAACACGCAAAATAGGGCCCATACCGTCCATCCTTTACCAAGCTTGTGTTACAAACCAACCACGACGACCTTGCAATCTCAACGCGTCCGCGCTTCACCAGCCTTCGACCTCCGTGCCTCCTTTACGGCAGGCTGTCTCTCTTCAGCACTGTGCGACACAAAAGACGCAAGCGTCTAGAAGCTCACAGATCCCTCGAGTGCACTGGATCCTAAACTTGCGACGAGGCGATCCGATCAACGAAGATCATAGGCATCGCGTCGACTTCCGTTTCCCTTCTCCCCTCGTTCAGTCGACCGCTTCACTCCCCTAAAACCCGAGAGGCAGGACCTCCTGGGAACCAGGATGTGAAATCGAGTCAGTTGAGGGAACGAGACTCGAAGAGGGACGAAGAAAAGCTCACCTCGACGCGTCGCTCTCGTTTGTTTCACCACTCCGTCTCGAAGCAGATCTTCTTGTGCTCCTTCCAATCCTTCTTTTGATGTTCTGGGGAGTCGAAAGAAGGGAAAGTCAGCTTGCTCGTCTTTGGGGAGGGAGGGAGAAAGAAAGAAGGATGCGACGCGACGCGACGAACCCTTCGAGCAGTATCGAACGGTAAGGCACTGAAGAGCGAGGAAGAAGACGGTCAGCACGAGTCAAGGCAACAGAACAGATGACGAGCGATACTCACTCGTGAACAAGCCATCATCTCGTCTCCTTCAGGGCACTCCACACACTTCAAACCCAGGTCGCTCCCGTTCGCATCGCATCCCGCCTCGCATCTCCACCACGGCCCCGGGAACTCTCTCGTGCTTTCCCTGCACGCTTCGTAGAAATGCTCGGGATACCTAAGCAGAGAGCTGACCATGGTGTCCAAGGTATCACGTTCGTCGGCGAGGAGCCAAGTCTCAGCGCGGGCGTCGACTGGCAGGACGAGGAGGAGTTTGGTGAGACCGTCGAGCGTCTGGCGACTGAGGCGAGGTAGTTCGTCGAGGGAGGGATGTTGTTGAGGGATGGACAAGAGGAGCTTCTCCCACAAATGGAGGAGGGCTCGAACGGTGAGCATTCTCGTCTCGAGAACAACTGGCTAGAAGGGGGAAGCGACCCGAACGAAGGGCGAGAAGTGAGCTCGTCACTTCCTTCTCTTTCGCCACGGAACGAAGACGATGATACACTCACCCTCAAGGACCCAAAACCTCCCATAGACTCTAGCACCAACACGTAGAGCTCCAGAGCATCTGTCTCGTTCTCTCGCACAAAGCACTGAAAGTATCCCGAGGTCCTGGCGTGCGAGGCGACATCGAGAAGATCGAGGTGCAGCTCCCACCATGTTCCGGAGGGACCTTTTAGCGACATGGGCATGACGAGGAGCGTTCGAATGAGGCTGGGAAGGTAGCCGGCGCAGAGTTGGGACTGGTTCGGGTGAGAGCAGAGAGAGAGAGAGAGAGAGAGTCAGCTTCCGTTCCGCTCGACCACTGCATCGTCTGCTGGACTCGGAGCTTGGAAAGAGAGCGACAACTATAAGACCTACAGCGAACCTGCTGAACGTGTCAGAGGTCTCATGGCATAGCTGGCTGTGCTACAAAGGGGAGAGCGATTGAGGTCAGGCGCGGGAAGAGAAGAGTGGCAGCAAGGGAGGAGGAGGAACCGAGCTCACCACGTTCCGGACTCGCTCGATCTCTTCGGGCGTCGGTTTCTTGAGAACGGGAGGTCCAGGTACGGGAGAGAGACCCATAAGCTCGGCTACCTCGGTCGGAGAAGGAAGAACCATTGGAAAGGGAGGGTGGAGAAAGGAGGGAGGGGAAGGAGGGAAAGGTCGACGTCGAGCTCGCCTTGAACTCGTCGAGCTCGCTTCCTCTTCTTTCCCTCTCACCGCCTCACCCTCTTAACAACGAATCTTCTTCTTCGTCTCTTCCTTCACCAGCAGGACTTCACACGCCTCCTACAATGACTAAAAGAAAAACGAGATCAGCTTCTGCCAGAGACGGTCAGCAACAGGTGAGTGAGTCGAGCTCAACAGGCGCCCTTCCTCCCTCCTTGCCTTCCCTTCTCCTGCCTCGTTCGTACGACTTTTCTCGATAAATTACTGAACTGACCGATCCACTTGGCCAATCTCACCCCCGTCTCCTCCTGTCTAGCAGCCTCAGATCGTCGCTGTGCAAGCTCAGAGCCCTTCCGACGCCAGCTTCTCGTCGCCTCAAGCTCACCTCCCAAGCCCTCCTCTTACCTCTCCCGTTCGTTCTCTGCCCCTTATATGCGACCTGTCTCTTCGATGACGGCAAAGCTGACTATATGATCTCGTTCCTATCGTCGTCCACAGGAATCTAGCCATCTCGCTCAAACGAACATCCATCATCTTCCTCCTCCGGTCGCTGCTTCTCTCGACAAGGCCACGCCTCCCTCTGCATCCCTCCTCGCCGCCTCGCTTCTTCCCTTTCACCCCCCCAACACCACCCCACTCTCATTCTCAGGGGATCTTATCGCAGCCCAGTTCACCCATCTCTTCTCCGTCGTCGGTCGTCTCTCGTCCGAGAACGAAGCTCTCAAAGCTCAAGCCGAAGCTCACTCGTCCCAACTCGGAGGTCACTCCTCGGCCATCGCTCGTCTCTCAGCCGAGAACGAGGAGCTCAGGAGGAGAGACGGGGAGATGGCGAAGACCATGCAGGAGATATCGAAGACTGGACTGGCTGGTGAGCACTGGATGTGGGAGGCCTGGAGAGGGCAGGGACAAGGGAAGGGAAAGTGACTTTGGGCTTCGGTGAGCTTTCGTTCCTCCTCCCTTCTGGCCCTTTCCTTCCCTTCCCTCACTCCCTCCCTCTCATGTGCCATATCTGTACGCAGGAGGTCCACAGATCCGCTCATATCCAAGGTTCCCTCTCGAATTCAAAGCCTCGTCCACCCTTCGACTTCCTCGCCTCTCTTCCCGAGGAGATCATCGACCTCGTCGTTCAAGAAAATCCGCTCTCGGACTTGGCCAACCTCTGCGCCGTATCCCTCGCGTTCCTCAAGTTCTTCTCTCCGCGACTCTACTTCCTCCTCGACGCTCGCATGGATTCGAAGACTGCTGCCATGTTTGTGGGTGCCAGGGTGAGTCCCAGTTTCCTCTTCTCTCCCTCCGCCTCCGTCGCGTCGCGTCCTCCGCGTCCTCGCCTTGAAAGTCTCGAACTGATTCCGCTTCGTCTTCTTACATCCCGCGCATTCAGGTGAAGGGCTACGAAGAAAGAGTCTCGATCTACCTCTTCCCCAAGACCCTCAGCCTCGGACACCCTTCCGACAAGTTCGACGCTTCCGACTTCGACTCGCTCAAGGAGATCGTTCCAACTCGATCCGTCCTCCTCAGACACCTCAGGATCTAGGCCGACGGTTCTTCTCCCTTCCCCTCCGCTCTCACCAAATGGGATCCTCTCCTTCGCCACCTAGATCCCATCACGCTTTTGCTCTACGGAGGCGATTCCAGTCGACCTTCCGCCTTCCCTCTTCGACGCGACGACCTCGCTTTCCTCTCTTCCTGGAAAAGCTTCTACTCCGTCATCTTTACCGGTCCAGGAACAGTCCCTCTCCTCGAGTCATCGTTCGCGTTCTCGACCTGCATGCTCAACGAGGAGGGAGAGAAGAGCGACTGGTCCTTCAAGTGGGAGACGTCGTTCAAGGATGGGAGGTGCGAGGAGCTGAAGGGGAAGGTGGGAGACCAGCTTGTTCGAGACCTCGAGAGGGGAGCCCCGGAGGATCCGAGCGTCGAAACGTACAACCTCACGATCACGGCGGACGGAAGGGTGAAGTCGATGTCGATTGAGCAGAGGGACATCTTGTCCACTTTCCTCAAGATCTGGGGTAGGAGGGAGCGACGAGACAGCTGACGGACCAGTGGGATGAGGAGCTTTGCTGGTTTTTCTTCGAGTTTTACGAATTGATGCCCTTTCTTTTCCTGACGACGCGAGGAGGAAAGACATCCTTCGTTCGAGCTTTGGTTTCGTCTGCTGTCGTCGGTCCCTCTCTCTCTCTCTCTTTCGAAGTCCACCTTTCAGTGATGCTTATCTTTTGACACTACACCACACGAGCTCGAGACTCTGCTCAGTCTCGGCTCTTCGGGCCCCTCTTGCCCAACGAAGAACGAAAAACAGCATCGACGACGCGTCGATTCGGACCTTTCCCCCTGCCAACCGCTCTTCTGCTCGTCCTTGCTCTCCCTCCGTCGACCTCGCACATTCGGGATATCGGAGTCGCTGAAGCGACGGAGACTCGAGAACTTCCTCAGCTTTCCGTCTCGTTGATTCGAGGTCGACGCGTCGCTCAGTTCTTTGCCTCCTCCGAGGGAGTTGATCAGAGAAGAGTCCTCTCAGAGAACCACCACCTTCGTCAACGCATCCCCCATACTCTCTTTCTGCAAGGGAGTAGAAAATGCAGAGAAATGAACGCCTGGCCCAGGAGGAGAGGAAGGTTTGCCGAGCCTCGCTTTCGAGTTGACCTCAACCTTCCTCGATCTCTTCCAGCTTCTCTTCCCCCTTCCCCTTCCCCTTCCCCTTCTTCCTTCGACGCACATCACCCCAGCTCAACCTACAGATGCCTACGATAGCTCAGCGACCTTCCCTTCATTCTTCGCTCCTCTCAACCAAGCTCGTTCCTGAGGTCGATCGCAAGGAAAGGAGGGCACGGATGAGCTTCGTTCCCTCCCTTCCTTCCATCCAACAACCACCCTCCCTCCCTCCCGCCCAAGCTCCAAAATTGGCTTGGAGAAGCTTCTACACCTACCTTCGACCTCCACCTCTCGTTTAAGACATCGTCAAGCAACCCTGGAGCTCGTCGTCGTCGGTCAAAGGTCGCTCTCCCTCATCCTTCCTTCCTCGAGCTCAACCTCCTCCTCGACTTCCCTCCTTCTCGTCGTTCCTCTCAACGGATCTCCCTCTCACCTCCTCCACCACTATCAACATGGAATGCTCAGCAACCTCGTCACCTCCCTCCCTCACCATCCCTCTGACCGAGAAGCTCGCCTTTGCTCTCGACCAGTACATCTTTCGCGGGTGGGACCTCGCCTCCACGGAATGGTCGGTCGGGAAGTCGGATGGACTCGCAGATCGCATCAGACAGGAGTCCTATGGCAAGGAACACGAACTAGAGGACCTTCAGCAGGAGATGGCTCTCAAGCTAGAGAGGATGGGGAGGCTTCATCAGGGGGAGTTGAGGAGGGAGGCCGAGGCGCGGAGGAGGACGGCAGAACGAGTTTGGGAGTTGGAGGCGACGGTTACCGAGCTGAGATCCAGGGTGGTAGAGCTGGAGGGTCAACTGAAGGAGTTTAAGGAAGAGTGTACTTCGGAGTGTCGTGAGAGTGAGTAGTCAAGCTTTTCCTGGACAAGTTCGAGCTCGACGAAGGCGTCTCTGTCTCGACGTTCCCGACTGAGCCCTCTCTTTGTCTCTTTCTCGTTCAAAGGTCGCATACTCGTCGGAGCATCGATGGCTGTTTCGAACACTCAAGCGATGCCTCACGTCGTCCAGGTCTCCCCAACCGACTGTCAGTTCTCCCCAATCTCCTTGTACTGTGACTCAAACGAATCGGCGCGCTGACTTTCGACGCGTCCCCTTCCTTCAGCTTCCGCCTCCGACTCGGTCGTCGCTCGAAATCCACTCCCTCTCTCCCCTCCACCCTCCAGAAAGGTCGATCAACCCCGACTCCCACTCGAAATAATGGCTCTCATCGTCGAACACGCCGACACTCCAACCCTCGTCGCCCTCTCTCTCGTCTCCCTCGCCCTCCTCGACTTCTCCTCCAAACGACTCTACGCCGATGTTCACCTAGACGGGGAGGAATCTCTGGATCTCCTATGTCTTCCTGGGGTCAGTTTCAGTAGCCTTTGCGACGTGCAGGAAAGAAGAGCGAGCTGAACGCTGACCTCCCCCGTTCAATCTCCTTCAGATCGCGTCCCTCCCTTCCCTCCGAATCGCTCCCTTCCTTTGCCTCTACCGCATCCAGACACTCGTCCTCGATTCGGAAGGGTATCTTCCCACATTCAACCCTCGAAACCCCTTCAAGCGACACCTCCCCAACCTCGTTGGTCGTCGAACCTCAGTCGGTCGCCTTCGTCTCTTCAAACTCGTCGTCCGTCTGACCGGAATACGCTGGAGCCGGAGTTTCAGTCCCATCTTTGACCTCGTGGACCCTGAGCACCTCGTCCTCGTCGCGGAGTATTGTTCGGAGAATGGTCTTCTCAGGTTGGAGGTCGAAAATACGGCATGGACGCGATTGGAAACGGCGACCTTCGTTCAAGTCCAGGCAGACTTCGCTCGTTACGACGACCGTAATCGTACGCTCAAGAGGGTCAACTACGTCTACAACACTTTCCTCAGGCAGCCGTACGAGTGGGATGACGACTTCCCAGCCGACATCGAGATCCACATTCGTCTCGTGCATCTGAAGGAAACCGAGTCTCGCGCCAGACCCTGCTTGGAGGAACTTCACCAGTATCTGGCCGACTTGGACAAGAAGGATGGAGTTTCTCCAGGAGAGTCTCCGTACTCGGTCCTTACCGACGAACATGTGTGAGTTCTCGCTCGTCGTCTTCTCTTCCCCCTCTCGATCCCTTCCCTTCGTTCTCCCTCCGCTCAAATCAACTGACTCCCTTCCGGTCTCGTCTTTAATTCCAAATAGGGACGAGGATGGAGTGACTCGTTTCCTACCTGATCAGAACGCAGACGTGTGGAACTACTGGGGAGGTAAGTCGCGTCGTCGCTCTCGTTCTTCGTCTCTCGCTCGCTCGAAACTTCGCTTCCCTTTCCTTCTGAGCTGAACCCTCCCCCTTCCCCCTCCCTGCCTCCTCTTCCCTTCTTTTTCTCTGAATCCCGCTCATCAATCCGATTTTAGACCGGTCCGTCGACGTCTACGTTCGCGAAAAGGAGGAGCGACTTCGGCTGGAAGATGGACGCGACGAGGCTCGATGTGAGTCGTTGCTCTTCCTTCTTTCCCTCTCTTTAAAGGACGCTTCTATTTCTCCTGCCCGCCAAGAAGGCTGACCAAACTCCTCGCCTCTCCTTCGTCCTCAGGAATCTACTCGCTCGGGATCCTCGGATCGGACGCGTCGTTCTTTCTCGCTCGGTTCGGTGAGCTCTCCTTCTCTCCCTCTTTCTCGCCGACCCCCATCTCTCCTCTCGACCCCTTCCTCGACTTTTACTGACCACGACTCTCTTCTTCTCGTCCGAAACTCAGGAACCACCTCGTCGCTTGGCTCGTCGAAACGGATATCGGACGCGTCGTCTTTGCTTTGCTTTTTCTCTCTCTGTCTCCTCTCTCCCTCTCTTTTCGCTCTCTTTCTCGGTATACCCCACCACCACTTCTCTCCTCTCCTCATCCTCTATACACGGACTCGTCCACGCTTACATACACTCGCTCACTCGCTCGCATCGGACTGGACTGGACTCGATGGATCTTTGCTAGCTCGCTCGCTCGTCATTCGCTTTTCTTTCTCTCTCTTTCATAGCACTACACCTCGCGACCTCTCCCGTTTTTTGATGCTTTGATATCAGTCGTCGGCGTTTGCCTTGGGAGAGGAGGGAAAGGAGAAAGGATTTGAGTGCAGGACGGGGGAGGAGAGATGGGAGAACGTCGACGAGCCAGCTCTCTTGAGCTCGCTACGAGTCCGCAAGCCAACGAAGCCCCAGCTCAGCGATGAGGGCAGAGCCCGAGCTCCTTCCTGAAATTCCATCCTCACCCTTGTAGATCCTGTTACCAGTCCACCGTCGAGCTTCTCTCTCGAGTGAGCTAGCGCCCACCCTCATCTCCGCCGGTTGTTCGTTGGTAGGCTTTTGCGCCTAGCAAAGTTCAACAATGCTAGACGAGCTGTACGAGATGAGCATGGTCACCTCCAAGTGAAGATTTTCAATGTTTTGAGCGAAAGTGAAGATTTGCGTCCGCTCTGATTCGCCTCTCGATTGCTGGCCCCTCGCTCTCCTTCCCTCCTCCCCACACCCACCTCCCACCCTTCCCCTCCCTCCCTTCCTTCTCTTCCTCTCGAATGATTCGCTCAGCATCCAAACCTCCACGACCCTTTACTCGTGAGCTGCCCTCCTCATCTTCCCCTTATATGTGTTCGATCTGACTCTCGTTCGATCTTCCTCCAGGTGTTGGGTCGACCTCCTTCCCTTCCTCCCTCTCCGCTTCATCTCTCTCCTTCGTCGGTCGTCGTTCGCTCGCTACGGCTTCCGATCCTCCTGCTCGCCACTATGGAGGACTCAAGGATCAGGATAGGATCTTCACGAATGTGTACAACAAGCATGATTGGGGGATTAAGGGAGCTATGGTCAGTACAACCAAGGGTGAAGGAAGGAGGGGGAGAGGGAAAGGGCCGAGGGAGGGAAGGGAGTGTGGAGAGAGACGATGGGATGGGATGGGATGGGAGTCGAGCCCATCCTTTATAGGGAGGAAGCGAGGAGGGAGGCGCATCAGAGAAGCCAGGACGAGCTGGATGCATAGAACATACAACACCTTCGAGAGCGAGCGAAACCAAAGCTGACCTCCCTTTCCTCCCTCGTCAAACAGGCTCGAGGAGACTGGCACAAGACGAAGGAGATCCTCCTCAAGGGAGATACCTGGCTCATCGACACCATCAAGAAGTCGGGTCTCAGAGGAAGAGGGGGAGCTGGTTTCCCATCGGGTCTCAAGTGGTCGTTCATGAACAAACCCAACTGGCAGGCGGATAAGAGGTGAGGCTCGAGAAGGGGACGACAAGCGAGCTCGACGTCGATCGATCGCTGACTCCGGCTTCTTCTCGCTTTCTCCTCCTTTGTCTCTGCGTTGGGTCGTGCGATATCAGACCTCGGTACCTGGTCGTCAACGCCGACGAGGGAGAGCCTGGGACGTGTAAGGATCGGGAGATCATGCGAGGGGATCCTCACAAGCTCATCGGTTCGTTTCGTCTCTTTATTTACTCCCCTCCCCTTCCCTCCCATCTTCCCTTCCTTCGCCCAGCTCAACTGACCTTATCTCTCGTTCGTTGATTTTAGAGGGATGTCTCGTAGCTGGACGAGCTATGAACGCCACGGCTGGTTCGTCCCCATCTCTCCTCGTCGTCTCCTCGTCCTTTTCGCATTTCGTACTGATTCGCTTCGTCGGTTCGTTTCTTTGGTGGTCGTTTCAGCCTACATCTACATCCGAGGTGAATTCTACCAAGAAGGGACTCATGTTCAGGAGGCGATCAACCAGGCTTACGCTGCTGGGTTCCTCGGGAAGGATTGTTGTGGATCGGGTGAGTCGTTTGTGTCCCTCGCTCGCTCCCCTTCTTCGACGTGTTGAAGTTCCAGCTAACCGCCTCGCTTTGGTTGTTGGACTTTGGCAGGCTACGACTTCGACGTCTACCTTCATCGAGGAGCTGGAGCCTACATCTGCGGCGAGGAGACGGCGTTGATCGAGTCTATCGAGGGGAAGCAAGGGAAACCGAGACTGAAGCCTCCTTTCCCTGCTGATGGTGAGTCCCACCGGACCCCCTTTCCCTTTTGCCCCGTCGAAGGTGGTGGGGAGCTCGAGCTCAAGCGAGGGCTGACCTCTCCCTCCCTCGACGCGTCTCGTCTCGTTTGTTCGCAGTCGGTCTCTTCGGATGCCCTTCAACCGTCAGCAACGTCGAGACCGTCGCTGTCGCTCCTACCATTGCGAGGAGAGGAGGAGAGTGGTTCGCTGGATTCGGGAGGGAGAGGAACCAGGGGACCAAGCTGTTCTGCATCTCGGGTCACGTCAAGTGAGTGTCAACGAGTTTTGATTCGAGACCTCAAACGCGTCGAGGACGACCCTTTCTCCTTGCGCTGACGTCATCCCCACTCGTTTTCTTGTCTTTCTAGCAACCCATGCGTCGTCGAGGAGGAAATGGTACGTCCTCTTCAGCAACGAACGAACGGGCGAGACGAGACTCGAGACTTCCGCTGACACCTCGTCCTCTCTTCCTTCTCTCGCCTTCGTCTCAACAGTCGATCCCTCTCCAAGAACTGATCGAGAAGCACTGTGGTGGAGTTCGCGGAGGTTGGGGAAACTTGAAAGGGTGAGTATCGTCTTCGTTTCCTTCGTCTCCCTCGTGTCCTTGATCTGACTCGGTTCGTTTCGTTCTCGTCGCAGAATCATCCCTGGAGGATCCTCTGTACCGATCTTGCCTCCTGGAGATTGTGAGAAGGCTCTGTGAGTGTCTGCGCTTCGCTTGATTAGGGAGAGAAGGAGAGGAGATGAAGTGTGCTGACTTGAAGGCGACGCGACTTTCGTTTCGACAGGATGGACTTCGACTCGCTCAAGGACTTTGGTTCGGGTCTGGGAACGGGAGCTGTGATCGTGATGGATCAGTCGACCGACGTGGTGAACATGATTGCAAGATTTGCGAAGGTGAGTAGCTTCGAATTTCGGTTGGGCGATAGGGAGGGGCGGGGAGAAGAGCGAGGACTGATTCGTTTGGTTGACCTTCGTTCGATGCAGTTCTACAAGCATGAGTGAGTAGCCTCTCTTTCGAACCTTCTTTATATTTACTGACTTGTATATCGCTCGTTTGATTAGGTCGTGTGGACAGTGTACTCCCTGCCGAGAAGGGTGAGCTCACTCGACAAACTGGTTCGACGAATCGCTCGAACTGACCCTCCCCTCTCTCCCTTTTCTTCGCAGAACGACTTGGATGTCGAACATGATGAACCGGTGCGTGCCTCTCACCATCACCTCCTCGTCTCTCGCTCGCTGACGTCGTTCTCGTCGCGTTTCGCAGATTCGTCGAAGGACGAGGCTCGGAGCGAGAGATCGACATGCTCCTCGAGCTCACCAAGCAGGTCGAAGGTCACACCATCTGCGCTCTCGGAGACGCTGCTGCTTGGCCGATCCAAGGTCTCATGAAGCACTTCCGGCCGGAGGTAGAGCAGAGGATCGCGGACTTCAGGGCGAAGAATGGTCAGTTCGCGACGCGTTTCGTCTCTCGACGCTTCTTTTTCGAAGTCACGAGTTCGCTCTTCGCGACATTCGAGCACTCCCACTGACGATACCCTCTTTCTTTCGACTCGTGCCTCGCCCTCCTCAGGAAACGTCCTCTTCGGTGGTCAACTCGCGTCGGGTTTGGACCCTCATCGAGCCATCCCTGCCAACCTTGGACAGTACAAGATCGAAGCGCCGACTTCGGGACCCTCGAGCACTTCTTCACCTTGATCTACCAGCTCGCCTTGCTTTTTACTCCCCGGTTTCTCTTCATTCCTCTCTGCCACGTTCGTTTCTCGACGCGTTTCTTTCGTCCCTTCTCTTTGCTTCCACTCTTTTCACGACCTTCGACGCCCTTTTCTTCCTTCTATATCTCTCATACGGTTCATCTCCCACATTCTTCTTGAGTCGCCAGAGGAGGGGAAGCCAAGAGAACGAGAGATGAAAGCGCGTCGCGAGCTCGGATCAAGCTGATCGCGCGTTCCTCCCTCCCGCTCCCTCTCTCTGCCGTCGCCCCCTACCCTCGGAGCCCTGCAATCTTCCCTGCTGTAAGCCCTCCCTCGTAAGACCAAAGGCTCACGTCCTCCCTTGCTGAAAATATCACAAAAAACGGCTCCCTCCGAGGGCAGATGACGACGAGCTCAAGTCGCCCCCTCTCACAAGCTCACCCGAATCTTTCGTTCCTCCCTCTCTCTCGCCCTCACCCATCACCCCCACCAAACCCAACCCACATCCACCACCACCTCCCTTTCTCTTCTCTACAGCTAAGCATGCCCGCCACGACAGCTCAAGCCGAAGGAGGCTCGTTCGAACACACCGCCTTTGACGGATCCACTCCTCCCCTCCCCTCCTCCCTCAACAAAGAGCTCGTCTCGAAACTCCTCGTTTCCCTCGATCCAAAGACTTCTAAAGCCGTCAAGGAGCTTGATCTCGAGGGTGTTTTGGAGTTTCAGAGAGCGTGAGTGCACCCGCGCCTTTTGTTCTGTGGGAGAGGATGGGAGAGGCCAGAAAGGGGAGGGGAGGGGAGATGGAGCTCGACGCTCGAGCTGACGAGTTTTGGCTTTCGATGGTTTCGGGGCGTGCAGAGCCAACTACCTCGCATGTGCTCAGATCTTCCTGAGGGAGAACACTTTGGTCGAAGAGAAGCTCACTCATGAGCATGTTAAGAGGCGATTGCTCGGTGAGTCTCGAATCGAGGAGTTCGGTCGACGTCGACGTCGCCGGTCTCCCCTCTCCCTTCTTCGTTCGAGGATGATTCGATGAGCTGACCTCGTACCACCTCTGTCCATTTCATTTCCTGCTATCGTCTCCCAGGCCACTGGGGAACCTGCCCTGGTTCGTTTCTCCTCCTCGCTCTCCCTCCTCGTTCTCGCTCTCCTCCGGACACGTCGGTTGATCCTTCGCTCTTCCCTCTTCTTCCCGCTTCTTCTTCCCATCTCAGGACTCAACTTCGTCTATGCTCACACCAACGTGCTCATCAACAACTCTCCTGAATCTGAGTGAGTGCTGACTTCCCTCCCCCTCTATCCCCTCGTCTTTTACTTTTCGGCGCGTCGTCGTGCTCAACCCATCTCCCTTCGCTTACTTCACCCTCCCCCCCCCCTCCCTTCTTCTCTCCCCCCACCCACCCACCCACCCCCACCCACCCACCTCAGCTTCATCTTCGTCACCGGACCAGGCCACGGAGCTCCCGCCGTCCTTGCTACTCTCTACCTCGAAGGAGCCATCTCCAAGTTCTACCCTCAGTATGGTCGAAATAGAGAAGGTCTGCAGAAGTTCATCAAGGCGTTCTCGTTCCCTGGAGGATTCCCTTCCCATGTTAACGCTGAGACTCCTGGAGCTATTCATGAGGGTATGTACCTCTATTGACGCGACGGGCGAGTAGTCTCGGACGAGACGAAGGAAGGAGACAAAGCTGACCTCGATTTCGGTTCGACGTTTTGCTCGTTCGCCTTCGCAGGAGGAGAGCTCGGGTACGCTCTCGCTGTTGCTTACGGATCCGTGAGTTGTGTTCACATTATCTGGAGCTGAATTCGGGTCAGGTGGTGGCGGAGAGTTGTGGAAAAGACGAGGATGGAGAGGAAGAAAGTCGAGTCGCGACGCGTCTTTTCGTTTCGTTTGCGCGACGAGGGCTGAATTTCTTCAACAACGCTCGAGACTGACGGTTTTGGTCTTGTTCGTGTATGTGACAGGTCATGGACAAGCCCAACCGAATCGCTGTCGCGGTGATCGGAGACGGAGAGAGCGAAACCGGACCCACTGCGTGAGTTTTCGTCAACTCCCCAGCTCCCTTTTCGCTCTCTGACTAGCCTTCTATGCTCCTCGCTGTTAAAAGTACTGCTTGGTGAGTCATATCTCGTCTTTTCGACCCTTCGAAGGCGAAGCCGAGCTGATCACCTCCTGTTCTCGTTCCATCGCTCCCTTCTCGCTCTTCACAGGCACGCTCACAAGTTCATCGACCCTACTGAGTCCGGCGCCGTTCTTCCCATCCTTTCCATCAACGGCTTCAAGATCTCAGGTTCGTATCAAAACCTCGTTAAACACCTCGAGTCTTCTCTTCGTTCGTTCGGCTACCAAGAACGCGTCGTGGCTGACTCCGCTTTGTCCTCCCTTCCTGTCAGAGCGAACGGTTCCCGGAACCATGGATGACCTCGAGCTCGCCGCTCTATTCACCGGTTACGGATACCAAGTTCGAATCGTCGAGTACGGAGCGAACCTCCCTTCGGACGCCTCGGAGCTCGATCTCGAGACTTCGGTCAACGAGGACATGGCCGCTTCGATGGCTTGGGCTTACGGAGAGATCAGGACGATTCAGGACTCCGCTAGGAGTGGAAAGCCCATGTGAGTTTCGGACGAAAGGACTGAAGATGGAGCGAACGGGGCAGGGAAAGGGAAGTGACGAGCTGACTCGGACGCGTTTCTCTTCGTCGACAGCACCAAGCCTCGACCTCCCATCATCCTTCTCAGGACTCCCAAGGGGTGGACTGGTCCTGCCAAGCTCGGAGATCTTCAGATGGTCGGAACGTGGAGAGCCCATCAAGGTTCGTCCAGGATCTCAGCTCGCGTCGACCTTTTTCGGCTCACTGACTACTTCCCCTCCTTACTCCTTCGTTCCTCAGTTCCCCTTCCCGGAGCCGCCAAGTCCGACGACGAGCTTGCTTCTCTCGAGAAATGGCTCAACTCCTACAATCCCAAGGACCTCTTCAACTCGTCCAAGAACGACAAGCACCGAGTCGGCGCCTCTTCCCTCCCCGAGGACGTGATCAACGAGAAGGCTCTCAGGATCATTCCTGCTGATCAGGATCGAAGGATGGGATTCTCAAAGGTCAGTAGACCCTTCTATCTCCTTCTCGTCGAACGAAAATCTCGAAGCTGACTCGAGTTCTTGCGTTCGCAGTCGATCTACGAGGGAATCGAGCCTCTCGACCTCCCCGACTGGAAGGACTTCTCGTACAAGCAAGGGGACGACGTCTCTCCCATGAAGGCGATCGGAAAGTATCTCGAGGCTGGTGAGTACAAGCGCTGCATCGGAAGCCGCGAGAGCTCGTCCAGACTCGGACTTCGTTTTCGTCGACTGACTCTGCCTCGTTCCTTCGTTCTCCTTCGTCCTTCCAGTCATCGAGAAGAACCCCAAGAGCTTCCGAATCTTCTCTCCTGACGAGCTCGCTTCCAACAAACTCGACTCGGTCTTCACCAAGACTCACCGAAACTTCCAGTGGGATCCTGAGACGGCGAGTCGTGTTCTCCGTTTGAACGCGTCGTCGATGAAGCGAGGAGTTGACCCGTCCTTTCTCCCTCTTCCAGGCTCACAACGGAGGACGAGTCATCGAGATGCTCTCAGAGCACACCCTGCAGGGTTTCCTTCAAGGTTACACGCTCACTGGACGAACTGGTCTCTTCCCTTCCTACGAGTCTTTCCTCGGGATCGTCACCACCATGATCGAGCAGTACGCGAAGGTGAGGACTTTTCTCTCGTCGCGGCTACTCTCGAACCTCCCTCCATTCCATCTGACCGTTCTTCTTTCTCTTCTCTGCATCTACAGTTCGTCAAGACCGGAACGGAGACCAACTGGAGAGGGTGAGCGTTCTCGCTTCCTCGAAGCCGAAGACGACTCTACCCGTCGAACTGACGCGTCCGCTCCTCGTTCATCTCGGAACAGAAAATGCCCTTCCCTCAACTACATCGAGACCTCTACTCTGTGGCGACAAGAGCACAATGGTTTCTCTCACCAGGTTAGTCTCCTTCTCGTCTCTTCAAGTTGAAGTCGCGTCTGACCTCCCTCGTTCTTCCCTCGCGTCGACAGAACCCCGGCCTCATCGGATCCCTCCTCGCTCTCCCTGCTCACCAAACTCGAGTCTACCTCCCTGCCGATGCGAACTCCTTCGTTTCCACCATCTCTCACTGCTTGAGATCGACGTGAGTTTTTGTCGTCTCCTCCGCCGCGTTCGAGCTTCGTCAACTTACTCCTTCCTTCCTTCTCGTCTCAGCAACTACGTCAACTTGATCGTCGGAGCCAAGAACCCTTCGAACGCCTGGCTCTCTCCCGAGGAAGCCGACGCTCACTGCATCGCTGGAGCGAGTGTCTGGCCTCGATTCTCGACCGACGGCGGAGCGAACCCTGATGTCGTCTGTGAGTCGAGCCTCACCTCTCCGTCCCTCTCCTCCGCATTAAGACCTTGGCTGACTCCTCTTTTACTTGAACAGTGGTCGGATGCGGAGTCGAGGTCACTTTCGAGGCGATCGTGAGTCTTCGCCAGATCTTTCTCCTCTTCGAGCGTCGTCGTTGACCTTTCCTTCAATTGAATTTTCCCAGTGCGCGTCTGCTCTCCTCAGGAAGGAGGGCGTTCGAGTTCGATTCGTCAACGTCACCGATCTCGTTCGTTCCCTTCTCCACTCTGAGCCTCGATCTTCCTCGAACTGATGCGACGCGTCTCAATCCTCACAGATGATCCTCGGCGAGCCCGGATCTCACCCTCACGCTCTCGACGGAGACGCCTTCAACTCCCTCTTCACTGCCGACAAGCCCGTCATCTTCAGTTTCCACGGATTCCCTAAGTGAGTCCTGCTCGTCGAGAAATCGGCCTTCGACCGTGCTGACTTCGTTCTCCCATTGTCGTTTGTTTCCAGGGACGTCGCCTCCCTTCTCTTCGCTCGATCGACCCACATCGCCCGATCTCGAATCCAGATCCTCGGATACATCGAGGAGGGAACTACCACTACTCCTTACTCAATGCTCAGAGTGGTAAGTGTCTCGCTTTCGCTCGATGGTCAAAGACTTCCCATTTCTGACGCGCCCTGCTCGTTTCGACTTGCGTTCTTCAGAACAAAGTCTCTCGATACGACGTCGCAGACATCGCCGTCGGATTCGTCGCCTCTCAGCAACCCAACTCGGCCATCGCTCCCAAGGCGGTCATCCTCCAAGGAAAGTGGAAGCACCAGCTCGTCGAGCACGCGAAGGTTCGTTTCATCTCGCTTTCCTCGACGCGTCCGAATCCTCGTCCGTTCCCCTCGCTGACTCTCATCCTCACCACTCATCCTCTCTCCAGTACGTTCTCGAGTTCGGAGACGATCCTGCTTGGGTTGGCGAGATCCCCTCGGCTGAGTGAGACGTCCACCGGACGCTCATTCCATCGGCTCGACTTCCCTCTGCTCCTGCTTCTCTTCCCTCTCATGCTTCCACTGTATCCTCATAGACTATTCTCGACCTAATCTCGTAGCAGTAACGATCTCAATCCTCATCTCGTGACGAGCGAAAACGGAAGACGAGGCGGAAAGCGGCAGAGGCGGAGAAGAGAAGCTCGCGAGCGAGTCGGCGAGAATCCGAGCGTCTGATATGGAAACGAAAAAAGAGCCAGCAGACGAGTCAAATCATCAGGATAGCCGGCAAGAATGGAGCGAAAGGAGGAAAAAATGTTCATAGAAGGGGAGGACGAAGGGGAAAAAAGAGAGGGGATGAGACGACCTCGAACTCGAGCTCCGGGCTCTACTTGAATTCGTCGAGCTCCTCCTCCTCTTCCCTCTCACCACTTCGACCCTCAAAACACCGACTCCAGCTGCTCTCCACGATGGTCGAACCAACATCCAAGGCAACCTCGAGCGACTCCAAACGAAGAACGAGAGCAGAATTTTGGAGGAAGGAAGAGTCAGTTTGGAGATCGTCAGCCGTGAGCTTCGTTCCTCTCCCTTCTTCTTCTTCTGCTCAGCTCAAACTCAGTCCTGAACGCTCTTCTTCCTGCCTTACCCAGAAAGCACCCATCGATCCCACTCCCACTCCCCAGTCCAAGTTCCCTCCCGAGATCCTGATGGACATCTTCGCCCACCTTCCTCGATCCGATCTCCTCGTCCTCTGCGGAGTCTCGAACGAGTTCCTGCAACGAGCGTCGGAAGTCCTCTTCAAGAAACCGTTCTTCATGAACTACTCGAAGGCTTTCACGTACCTCTTCCCCAGAGTAAGTTCTCCTCCTGCCTGCCTGTCTTTTTAGCTCTTCGCCTTCGCGTTCTGACCTTCGTCGTTCCCTTCTCGTTCTCGCTTTCAGTGGCTACGATCTCCTTCTTCCTACAACACCCAAATCGCATCTCACCTCGTCCCCAAGGAGATCCACCTCAAGCTCGAGAAGACGTACATCGATCTCCCCGACATCTTCCGCGCTCTGGCGTCCCTTTCCCACGAACCCATCCTCATCGACACCCTCGTCCTCGACCCGTCGCTCTCGGGAACCTCCCTCAACGCTCAGTTCTACCACTGGGACGCGCTTTTCTTCTACCTCTCACCCCGATCCTTCCGAATCGAGCAGCAGAAGGACGTCTCTCCCAACCAACGACCGACCCTCGGATCCGTCGATCCAACCTTCCTCTCCAACATCCACACCTGGACGCGATTCGTTCACTTCAACGCCATCGGGGTCGAAACCGTCCCCGTCCTTCCCAACGGAGAGTTTGCCTTCGCCGAGATCCTGAGGAAGAACGGGGGAGAAGGGTTCCAGATGTCGAGAGTTTTGGTGCAGAAGGATGAGACGAGGACGACGGAGTTCATTTCGGAGTCGAGGATCTCCATCGAGATGGATCAGGAGATTCCTTCGGATGACGAGAGGGAGAAGATCGAGTTTTCTGCTGGGTTGGTCGATTGGAAGTCTCGAGGAGACAGGACGGACGTCGCTGGGAGCGGTTGAGTCGGAGGGACGACGGGACGCGGCTTGGGTTTGGTTTGGTAGACGCTTTCTTGCTTGACTCTTAATGACTTCTCTTTCTCGATAGTATCCTTGGTCGGAAAGGTGGATGGTAAGCTCGTGAAGAAGGTCCTTCTCATCTCTTCTCTGCTCTCGACGACGACTTCTCGTCGCGTCTCTGTCTTTCTCTTTCTCTCGAAAAAAGCACATTCAAAAGTCGTCAATCAAACCCAAACCCAAAGCAAAGACAAGACCTAACCAACACGACACTACTCAACCATCTTCTCCTCCTCCTCAACCGCAGGAGGAGCCCTCCCCTCCCCTCCCTTCGACTCCTTCACCAAGCCCAACCTCAGATCCTTCAACCCCGAAAGCGGCAACTTCCCACCTCTCCATCTCCCTCCAAGCATATCGATCCTCGCAAGCCCGCACGCCATCCCACTAGCCAGCATCCCAGCTCGTCCGATCCCACACGAGCTGTTCCACTCTGTGCAGAGAACGCCGACCTCGGGCGACCACGCAGGGTGGGTGGGTCGAACGGCGTTGACGAGGTCGGGTTTGGAGGTGAGACCTTTCGTGGGGACGATGTTGGCGGAGGGTCCACCGGCGGTGACGTTCTGGTGAAGATGAAGAAGAGGGTGGGGAAGAGGGGAGGGAGGGAAGGAAGAAGGAAGGAGTCAGTTGAGCGAGACGCGACGAGTCGACGAGAGGGAAAGACGAGACGAACCTGAGGCAGAATGTTGTCGAGGAGTCGGATCTCCTTGGTAGACTCGTTGTAGTCGACCTTGTAGACCTGCTCCATGAGATGGATCTGATCGAGGGAGAGCAAAGGGGAACGGCGGTCAACGAGGGTGTCGCGTCGAAAGAATAGAAAGCAGACGCGACGAAGATCGAAAGCCAAACTCACCCAGTTACTCTTCTTCTTCGTCGTTCCTCGCATCGTCCCCGTAGCTGTGAGAGAGCCGTCTGCTGAAGCCGAAGCGAGGGTAGGGTGGAAGTCCGAGTGTGAGAGATCCTGTGAGAGCGAAGTCGAGGAAGAGGAAAGCGCGGTCAGCTCGAGCTCGAAGTTCGACGACTTCAACGACCTTTGTCGTATGGATCGAAGCGGGATATAGACTCACCCAAACTTGACCCGAATGCGAAGCGATCTTGGCTTGAGTGACGATGTGACTCGCTCGGATCCTCATCTTCGTCGCGTCCGAATCGACCTCTCCGAAGTAAAAGCAGCCATCAGTAACGGCGACTGCTGCCGAGGCGAGTCCCACACCTGCGACGAAAGGGTAATACTCGTCAGTCAACTTGTCGAGCTCTTCGGCGAAGAGAGAGTAGGCAGCTTCGCTCCGTCGAGGTCGAGCAAGGGAAGAGCGGACGAGAGGAGAGTTGGACGCGAAACTCACCTCTCGAAATCGTCAACACGCAACTCGATCCACCCCCACCCGCACTCCCAGCAGCGTCTCTCAGATCCGTGAGCAGGATCTTTCCGTTCGAGGAGACCGAGATGATGAGCGACTGCTCCCAGTCGAGGTGAACGTTTCCTTGAGCGTCGGCCTGAGGATGTCGAATGTAGACGAGGCTTCGGATGGGTCCGGTGTGATCGTTGATGTGATGGATTGGTAGAGCTATGCATGAAGGTGTGGTGGGGAAGAGGAGAGGTCAGCTTGAGCGAAGACGAGAGAGGGAGGGCTGAAGAAACGAACGATGTCGATCGCAGTTCTCGACGGCTTCTCGGACGTCCCAGACGGCGATGACTCCTGTTCACCAACGAAGAGCAGAGACAAAGGAGAGTCAGTACCATATCTTCGCTCGAGTGACGAAAGAGCCAAACGACGAAGCAACTGACCAGCCGTCGATCCAGCAGCGATCATCCTCCCACTCCCCCAATCGAACGTCCAGAGCATCCCGTCGTCGAGTTCCAGAGTCGCGAGAGGCTTCATCGACACTGTTCCGTCCCACGCGGAACCCAAAATTGAGTCAGATCAGTTCTTCTGTCGAAGCAAGACGAAACTCGACGCGCGAGAGGAAGAGAACTCACGAAACAAAGGTCCCTCGTCATCCTCGATCCCTCTCTGCATCCTCAACATCTGAGGATCAGGAACAGCGAACATCCGAACAGTTCCATCCTCGAACGATCCAGCGAGGATCCCAATTCGAGGGACGTGGTAGTACTCCGAGTCTTCGTCGAGCTGGCGTCGAAACCAGAACGGAGACGCGTCGCGAAAGGGGTCAGCGTTCGTTTTGTTTCGTCCCTCTCCCCAATACATCTCCTCAACCAGTTCGAGACTTCGTTACTCACCTCATCAGCCCCCCCAACAGGACACCACTTCAACTCCCAGTTCATCCCTCCCTCCACACAAATCACCATCTCCAACTTCATCCTACTCTCCCAATCCTCATCCTCCACCTCCTTCTTCTCATCCTCCGTCCTGCTTACTTGCTTCGGTTTCGCCCTCTCCGCTTTCGACATCCACTTCTCCGTCCCGTCCTTCTTCCTCGTCCTCTTCTTCTGGGGAGAAGTAACCTCCTCCTCGACCCACTCGGTTGCTTTGCCTTTCCATTTGTACGTGGAGGTGGAGGAGGGGTGGGAGGAGCGAGGGTAGAGTTTGGTTGGGGAGACGGACCAGATTTGGATGGATCCTTTGGTGGAGGAGGGTTTGGGGTGGCCGATGGGGAGGGAGGAGGAGAGGGAGGTATGCGCTGAGAGGGCGAGGTAGAGGGTGAAGGAACGTTCTGGGGAGAGGCGACGAGTGGCGAGAGAGGAGTCAGTTCGAGCGACGAGAAGCGGGGTAGGAGTCGCGCGTGAGGTTCGAAGAGAGATAGAGAGAGAGAGAGGGAGAGAGAGTGAGAGAGAGATGGACGTACTAGCAGACTCTTCCTCCGTCATAGGGCACCAAGCGATATCCTGAACAGGTCCTCCAGCGTTGATCACGACTCCTGGTTTGGGGACGTTGAGGGAGCCTGCCGAACCAAGACAATCGACTCATCAGCTCAAGTTCTCGACGCAAGTGAGCTCGAGAAGAAGAGGAAGAAGTGGGACGAACGAAGAGAAGCAGCAGTGTAGACGGGAATCGACTGCTTCGTCTGAGAGACCTCTCCGTTCTCTTCTCCGTCGGTCAGACCAGTGAGAACCTCCTTCGGCGGCGAGTAGTAGTGAACAGGTAGGTACGGAGCCGCTTCCCTGTCACGCGAGAAAGCCGGAAGTCAAACCCAAAGGAGGGTCAGTTCTCGAAGCGAAACGAAAACGAAAACGAAGGAAGACGGACGCGACTCACTCCCAACTCAACAACTGAACCGCCTCTGGAGGTCCAATCCCAGCCCAAAGCACTTTCCCTTCCTCTTCTTTATCATCTTCTACACCCTTTTTCAACCCCTCCCTAGGTCTCCACCCCTCCCCCCCCTCTCCAATCCCACCACTCCACCCTTCCCACCCAACCATCCCCGGAGCAAGCTCATGAACAGCCCTCACCCTCTCCGCCATCCCCCCTTCACTCATCTCCGTCCCTCCATCCATCCTCTCCCCTCCCAGCAGCTCAATCTCACCAACTTTGCTCTCCCTACCGAAGGCGGGTTTCTCGAGCAGGCAGGACGTGAAGTGAGGGAACAAGGGAGGGAGGGATTCCGAGTTGAGAGCTGTGACGAGGGAGGTTTTGGAGGCGGTGGAGGAGGTGGCTTTTCGTTGGGTGGAGACGGGAGTGGGGAGGACGGGGAGAGAGGTGGTGGTGATGGTGACGAGGAGGGGTGGGTCGGGACATTTGGAGGAGGCGTAGGAGCGTTTGCGTGGTTGGAGCGGAGGTCGTTGTTTCTTTTGGTTGCTGTTGCTTCCTCCGAGTCGTTTGGATTGCTGGCCCATGCGAGGTTGAGCGTCGGATTCGTCTTCGGAACCTACGATGTCGCTGAGATCGTCGTCGTTCTCCTCGTCGTCGCTTCCTTGGGCTCGAGCGCGACCTCCTCCCTTCTTCTGAGCTCGAGCTGACCCTCCGTACTCTGACTCGTCGTCTTCCACCTCCATCACATCCCCTTCCGCCTCCTCTTCTTCAGCAGCAGCGGCAGCATCCTCCGATCCGAAAGCACTCCCTGAATCATCTCCATCGTCTTCTGGCTCTTCCATATCCTCGTCCGAATCGACGACGGGTCTCTTCTGCTTCGGAGGAGGTCGAGGAGCGGAGGGATCCTTCGGAGGTCGACCTCGTCGTTTAGGAGCAGTAGCAGGAGCTGGAGGAGGAGCCTTCTTCTTGGTAGGAGACGCTCTCGTAGATTTCCTCCTGCTGCTCGTAGACGTGGATGGTCGTCGTTGTTGATCGTCCTCGTCCTCGTCGTCGTCGAGCTCGAGCGGTTCCTCCTCCGAGTCGTCGTCTGAACCAGCTGCTTGAGCTTCCTCCGGCTCGTCGTCAGAGAAGACGAGTTTCTGGACGTAAGATGGTCGAGGACCGCGTGAAGGTCGAGGGGGCATCGTCGCTGGTGAATGGATGCGAAAAAGAAGAAGGAAAGGGAGCAGGGAAGGAGAGGTGCTGATGGTTAAGAGGTCGAAAGTGTGCGAGCTCACCCTCCGTCCCTCCCTCTCGTTGTTTTGGGTCGCTAACGACGACCCCGGATCATTTTGTGTATGGATGGCCATCCTCGGATATGGAATGGATCTCCTTCACCTCCCTCGGATCACTTCCCTCATCGCTAGAAGAGGTCTCGCTCCCTTATCAAGAAGGATCCTTTCACCATCCGAACTCGTTCTTCTTCGCTCAAAGGTCGACCAACTCCCTTCGTCTTCCAACGACGAGATCGCGAGGTTCATGGCCGTAAGGTGAGCTTTTCTTTCTCGCGAACGGAGTTTGTACGTGTGAGGGTCTACGACGCTGACTTTGGTTGGGGTTCGGGTCGTTCAGATGGGCCGCTAAAGAGTCGATCTACAAGGCCGTTCAACCTCACTACTCACCGACTTGGAAGGACGTCTCCATCCTCCCTCTCTCGCCCTCCTGCCCCAAACCAATCGTCGTCTTCGAAGGGAAGTTGAAGGAGGAAGGGCTGAGAGCTCATCTGAGTGTCAGTCACGATGGCGACTACCTCGTCGCTGGGGTGCTGGTAGAGAAGGACTGAAGGGAGGAAGGTCCCTGGCTCGACGCGCGAAGGGAAGATCGTCGTGAAATTAGATAATGATGGTGATACAACGAGATGAAAGAGCAAATGCAAGTGCGAGGAGTGATACAGTGGTGTGTGTAGAGAGGTGGGTTGCGGTGAGTCCTATGCTAAGTGGTGCGTCGAAAGAGAACCAAGGGCTACGAGCTCGACGTTCCCTTCCCCTCCCCTTCCCCTCCTGCTACTGCCGGCTTCCTCTTATCCCCAGCTCCTTCCAATCCGAACCCAATGATCGACACAGCCGCTTGACCCTCCCGCTTGTTGTTCGTCGTCGATGGGTTCCCTCGGAATCGTTTCCTCATGTCGAGCTTTGAACGAACGAACGAAGGGAGAAAGGAAGGTCAGCTTCGAGGTCACCACTTCACCTCTCCTCCCTCCCTCTCACAACCCCAGATATAGATAATCGGGACTTACCATCCCCTTCTTACACTGCGCCAAACTCTTCCTGAGGTACTGACACTCTAAAGGGATGGTGTCGGCGTGGTTCTGAAGACATTCCTTGGGCGTGTTCCCATCGCGAAGGACGCAGTTCGATTGGAGAAGACAGTTGGCCAGATCCGCTCGGATTCCAGCGCAGGCTTTGTGCTCGGGCGCGGTGGCGAAGGCGGCGGGGACGAGGGGGGACATGGGGCGGTTTTCGGGGTGAGAGTCGGGTGAGAAGGGAAGGGAGGGGAAAGGGAAGGATGTCTGAAAAGTGAGTTTTGGTGAGCTTCGATTTGGAAGGGAGGAAGAGATCGCTCTCAACCGTCAGCAGCTCGTTTGAGAGAAGATTTTCCAAGACTCGCTTCTCTAACCTCACCCTCACCTCCTCTCGAAATCATGGCCTCCTCCTCGACAAAACCGTCAGCAGCAACGGCGTCGCCTTTCCCTCCTCCCTCGCTCTCCTCCACCTCGACCTCCTCCGACCCGACGAACGACGACGAACAGCTGCAACGGATGCTCGAACGCATGTCAACTCACACCCCAGCAGCAGCAACCTCTCTAGACGACGACGACGAAGGAGAGGAGAGCTGGCACGACGCTCGAGAGGAAGAAGGGGACGAGGGAGAGATGGGGACGAGGAAGGAGGAGCATGAGCTCAACATCGATGAGCTTGAGGTTCGTTTCTTCGTCCTCTCCCTCCTTCCTCCTCCATCTCTTGACTCTCACAGGCATGCTGACTCACCCTTCTCAACCCTCCACAGACCCTCCTCACCAAATCCACCGCCCTCAAAACCAAAGCCAACACCCTCTTCCTCTCCCCTTCCTCGACCTCCTCCGCGCTCTCAACCTACCTCGCAGCCATCTCAACCCTTCCTCCTCGTCCCCCACTCCCACCGCCCTCTGCCAAGCCCGAACCAGAAGGAGGCGCGAGCACGTTTTCGAGCGAAGGAGGCGTTCAGATCGAGGAGATCACGGAGGAGGAAGCTGAGCGGATCGAGCGTGGAGAGACGGACGAGGAGAAGGCGAGGAAGGAGTTGATACGGAGGAGCACGGAGCTGAGAGGAGTTTGCTGGGCTAATGTGGGAGCTTGTTATCTGAAGATGGTAAGTCTGGCGTCGGGAGATCGTTTTGTGAGGGAGACGTAGAAGACGAGAGGTCAAAGTCGAAGAAGACGACGCGCTGACCGACGCTTCTTGGTCTTTCGTGTTCGCTTCTAGGGCGAGAACAAGGAAGCCGTCGAAGCCTGCACCGAATGTATGTCCTCTGAACTCATTGCGCTTCGCAGTCCACTCTTGACGAAGGCCCGTCGCGTCGAACTGTCGCTCAAGCTGACTTTCGCCTCCTCTCCTCTCCTCGCCTTAACAGCTCTGCTAGACTCCCCAACCTACGTCAAAGCACTCCATCGACGAGCAACAGCCAACGTAGCAATCAACACCTGGTCTTCTCTTACCTCAGCTCAGGATGGTGAGTTTGGTCGTCTCCTTTCGCCTCATTTCTCGTCCTCCCCTTCTCAACTCAAATTGACTCCCTCCATCCCTCCCTCCCTTCCACTCCCTCCCTATCCCTTCTGGCCGCCCTCGCCCTCAATGACTCTTATCCCGCCCCCCGCAGATCTCAAAACCCTCCTCCCTCTCCTTCCCTCCTCGCCTCCCTCGTCCCTCTACAAACAATCCAAAGCCCTCCTCGCGAGCTTACCACCCAAGATCAAGGAGAAGCAGGACAAGGAGAAGAACGAGATGATCGATAAGCTCAAAGGGTTGGGGAACAGCGTGCTGGGGAGGTTTGGGTTGAGTACGGAAAAGTGAGTTCGTGGGTCTTGCGTTGGTTTCGGTCTGGGTTGGGCTGGGTTGGGTTGGGTGTGTGGGAGAGAGAGGAGGAGAGAGTGGGAGAAGAGGAGGCGACGTCGGGCCGAAGGGACATGTAGGAGGGTTGACGGATTGAAGGGCCGTAGCTGTGGTTGTGTGGTTTGGTCGCTGGGGAAGGACGGGAAGAAGAGCGAAATGGGAGAGGAGGACGCGATGGTTGACGCGTCGAGCTTCGGTTCGATTTGGCCTCGAGAAGATCAGCTTGACGTTTCGTCCCCTCCCCGAAGACTGTACTGACATCTACTCACGTTGCCCCTTTTTGCTCCTTCTGCAGCTTCAAGTTCGAGCCCAACGGAGCTGGAGGATACTCGATGAACTTCGTCCGTTGAGCTCGACGAGACCGACGGGAATCTTCGGTTCGTTGAAGAGTCTGAGAGATGACGTCCCTTGGATGGTTCGAGCGATTTCGTAGACGTACTCGTGAGTCTTGTTGTTAGAGCCAGAGGGTTTGCGATCTGGGGGAGAGGAGTGTGTGAGAGAGAGACGGAGAGCTGGAAGAGAGCTCGAACGAAGAATGACCTGCTTCTCCTCTTTCCAAGCAGATTTATCGTGGGAGCTGAGCTTGATCCTTTCGATAACGACTCCAATTTTTTCTTAGCGTATCTCCTCCCCATTCATGATAGACACAATGCCGTTGGCGTTTCGTCTACTGCTTTTGCTGCCTCTCGAAAGGAAAAGCAGAGGGCGAGGGAGAGTCGAGCGATCTCGTTCTTCTTCAATTCTTCACCGTTCGACTCCATTCTTTCGCAGATTTTTGCATCTCTACACCTATAGTCGAGTGCCATCTTGGTCCCCTACTGGAGAAGAAATCTTCATTGGCCTCTGGAAGCAAAGTTGACGTCGTCCTCCGGTCAGACAAACAACCGCTCTGCCCCAACCTCCTCCCTCCTCCCTCCTCGTCCTTCTCCCTAACCGTCGACCTTCCGCTCCACTCTCTCCTTTCTGGACTTCTTCTCCTCCCATGGATCCTCAGCACTGCACCTCTCCTTATTCGCTTCTAGAAGGAGGCTAAGGAAAGAAGCTTTTGATTGAATCAAGTCTCAGGAACGAGCGGAAGAGGATGCCCCCCTCTTCGTTCACTCCCTCAGCCCTTGAAAGAGGCTCGTTCGTCCTTCCCTTCTTCCCTCCAGACCAAAACAACCTCCCGACCTAACAACCCAAGCCTTCGTCCTCGTCAAGTCTCGTTCGAAAGGACTCGATTCGTCGCTTCCATCGTCGCCCTCTTCAGCTCAGGAAACCCTCTCCTCCGTCGAGCTCGAGGCCCTCCCTCCCGTCGGTCGTCCTCTCAAGGCCCAGCCCACGCTTAGTTCTCCCTCGTTCAGCAGACCCAGCTCGACGAATACCTTTCTCCATTTCCATTCAAGCACCAGAAGCTCGGTAGCTCAGGAGTAGGCGCACGAGTGAGTCTCGTTCTTGCTCTCCTCCCTCCTCTGCGAGCTCGAGAGGTGAAGCTCGTCGCATCCTCGCTTCCCCTTCCCTTCCCTTCGCCCTGAGCTGACTCCCTCGCTCTTTCGTCTTCTCTTCTATCCAGATACCAGTCTCCAACTTCTACCCTTCGCCCACTCTCACTCAACCTCCAATTCCGAAGGAAGCTTCGCTTCATAGCTCCCAGTACCTCCAACTCTCGACTCGAGCTCGATCCCTCCCGTCCCATCGGTCAGGTCCCAGCAGCCCTCCTTCCTCTTCGTTTCGTTCATCGCTCTCGTTCGGATTCCAGAACGAGTGTATATCAACACCGTCAAGGTGAGTTTGAGCTTTTCTCATTCCTCCTCCTTTTTCCAGAGCTCCAAAGGAGTGGACTCGTCTTCAGCCCTCGTTTCGCGCGAAGCTCACCTCGTTCCTTCGTGTGTTGTTCTCTTTCCTCTCAGTCTCGTCAACCTCGTCAAGACCATCAGAAACTTCATCGCTACTACCACCACTACCACTCGACTCTCCTCCTCCTCCCCATCGCTCCTTCTCTTCTCCTCGCATCCCCTCGACTCCAGCATCCTACCGTCAAGAAACCAAAGCGTCGTCGACGCGAGCTCCCGCCATCGCCTCCTCTCCCCTTCCTTTGGCTCCTCCTCCTTCCCCACCTCAAACTCAACCTCAAATCAACAAAAATCTCCTCCGTCCAAAAACTCGGTCCTCGCTTCTCTTCTCCCAAGCTCAACTCAACAGCCACCGCCCTCAAGGCTCTCGCACACCCCTCGCCTCCTCCCTCCATCCTGGTCGCAACTCCTCCTCCCATCGCGTCCTCTTCCTCCGTCCTCCCACCCACTGGCTCCCAACTAACCCATCCTCCGGTCCCCAAGAGGAGAATCAGCAACGATCCTCGCTTCGCCAAAGCTTCTCCTCGCGAGGACGAACGAAGTCCGACTCAACCGCCTCGCAAGTCGCTCGGACTCGGCCTGCCTCGCCTCGACCTAGAGCACGGGAAGAGGAAGAAGGAAGCCGCTGCGAAGAAGAAGCAGCTCATCAGCGAATCGGTCACGACGCCGTCGCTTCAGGAATGACTGGAAACCGACGAGCCTCAGGGTTCACAACGGAGGCGAACGAGCGAGTTGCTGCTCTCGATCGACAAGGGCTCGCGAGTGCCAGGAGGAGGTGCTCCAAAGTCTTGTTTGACGCTGGTGTGGAAGTCGTCGTGCCCCCATGGGTCGTCAGCTTTGAAGGAGCTCCAAGCCGAGAAACCATCGAGGAGGAGGAGGAGGAGGAAGAGGACGAGGGAGAACGCGCCTCTCTACACCCGAACTCTCGACTTCCTGTCAGCAGGACGGCGTTCGTGGCTCGGAGGGAACCATCGACGTCGACGAGTGCTTTGTCGATGAACCGACGAGTCGAGCTCGAGATCCTACCCAAGGCCGCCTGATCAACCGTCGGAGGGGGCGTCGAGGAGGAGATCAAGCCTTCCGCGGACGAGGAACCCGCCGTGGAGGAAGTTCCAGCAAGGTCGCCTCAGTCGAACGACGTCGCTGGAGGAGCAAAGGTCGCCGTCGCGTCCTCGTCGAGTCAACATCCTCGCCATCCTCCTTCACCCACTCGAATCAACGCTCATCCTCAAGAGCACCAGGAGGAGGACCTTCTCATGAACGAGGATGGGACTGCTTTCAGCGCTGGATCTTCCAAGGTGAGTTCTCTTGCATCTCGACCTCGAGCTCGAAACGCGTCGATCCTGACTCAACGTTCTCCGTTGCTCGTTCGCCAGCCTCCCCGCCCTTCCACTCCCGCTCGTCCAACTGCTGCCACCCTCTTCCCCACTTAACGATTCACTCCCCGTCACAAAACCTCGTCCTCCCTCGTCTCTCCCTCTTCATCATCTCCTTTCCTCGTCGACTCGCCTCCTAAAATCGTCGTCTGACCCGAGAAGATCGACCAGATCCGAGATTACTCTGCTCTTCTCGTCTCCGACCCAGCTTTGGCGGCGGAGAGGGTCAGCGCGTTCCTCATCGATACTCGCTACAAGATTGAGGAGCAGGTCGACAAACACGTGAGGAGTCTTCAAAGTTCGATGGACACAACGCTAAGGTGCAGGACCAAGCTCGCCAGCGCCGAAGCTGCAGAGTTGCGATTGGAGGAGGAAGTCCGAGAGAGGGAGCAGGAGATTGAGAAGCTGAAGGTGGCACTCGAGGGAAGGGAGACGGAGTGGAAGAGCGAGGCGGCGAGGTTGGAGGCGAAGAGCAGGACGACGACGCGACGATGAAGGTTTTGAGGGATCGGATCGGCGAAGTGGAGACGAGGAAGACGAAGGCGAGTGAGTTGGCTGCCGGGAGGCTCGCTGAGCTGGACAAGCTGAAGGGCAGGATGGTTGAGATGGAGAAGGCGAACTTGGAACGTGAGTCCTGTCCGATCCCTTCTTTCGACTCGAATGACACGAACGAACGCTGACCTTTCCTTGCCCTCCCTTCCTTTCTTCAGTTCGTGAAGTCGTCAACAACCCTTCGCCTCTCTCCTCCATCTCCAACGTCGCTTTCACTCAAAAGGACTTCGAACCTCTCGTCCCTCCTCCCGTCTCGCCGCATCGATCTTCGACGCGTCGACTTGCGCTTTCGGAGGAGGACGACTCGATGATCTGGCAACTCAGAGAGAAGCTCAAGAATGCAGACGCACGAGCATACGAGACGGAGAAGACGCTCAAGGAGGAAAGACTGGCCAGGATTGCTGCCGAAGAGAAGATCGCTGAGCGTGAGCCCCTGTCTCGCCATCGCCATCTCGACTCTGTCCGTTCGACGAGACTGACCTTCGACCCCTTGCTCCTCCGTCTTTTCGATCGCAGTTCAACGGCAGATGGTTCCCACTCCCAGCAGCCCAAGACCAGCAGCCACCCCCGCTCCCAAAGCTGCTCCCACCGCCCCTCGGGTCCCTCCCTCTCCCCCAAACTCGTCGAACTCGTCTCCGACGGTTCCTTCCCCTTCCTCTTCCTCTCCCAGTTCAACATTCAACAGCCTTCCCTCTCCCACCACCACGGCCAAGTCCTCGCCTCAAACCCTTCGAACCAAAGACGACTCGGACGACGACGAGGCTCCCTCTTCTCCTGCAGCACCCCCTCGCTCGCTGACCGTCTCTGGAGCGTCTTCGGCCTCGACTGACGGCTCGAAAGGAGCCGAGACTTCCAACGACCGCGAGGCCGAGAAGAAGGAGGGTCGTGAGGATGGGGACACGGGGGATGGAGCCGGTGGATCGTTGGTGGGAGGGGGGATCGGTTTGGGGATTGAGTGCGCGAAGGGCAACGGCAAGGGAAAGGGAAGAGGAGGGTCGGACGCGACGGAAGGAAGGTCGGAACGAGTGAGTTCTTAGTTTCTCGATTCAATCTCGATCTCGACGCGTCAAGCTCTCCCTCGAAGTCTTGACTGATCTCGCCTTCGCGTTCTTAATCTCGAACAGGTTCAACTCGTGATCCCTCGTCGGTCGAAGGAGGTCACCCAGGGAGCAGTCGCGATCGTCGAAGGAAGGGTGACATACATTTCATCTTTCTGCGGCTCGAGGATCTCTCGTTCGTCGGTTTTGCTGACCTCGTCGTCGACCTTCCTCTCCTCCGTCTTCCAGCTTCGTCTCCTCCTCTCAACCATTATCATCAGGATCCCGACTCGGACCTCAACCTTCAACTCCCACCTCATCCCAACGACCCTGACTGGAAGGTCGAGACTCAAGTCCTTCAGGCGGAGCCGACTTCGATCAGAAAGGCGACTCCGAAGTCAGATGTCAAGTCGCGAGACCAGGACACCCCCAAGGCTAGCCAAGGTGAGTGTTATCTATCTTCTAGAATCTCGTCGCTGGGACCTCCTCGAGATACTGACTCCATCTTCTCGCTTGCGTTACAGCGACCTCGTCGCGTCCTGACGACTCCCCTTCGACGGTCAAGAAGGGTCGCTCTGGCGTCGCCAAGTCGAGATCTGCTACCCAGTCTTCCGAGGATAACAACGCTGGCACGATCTCAACCTCGAGGAGGGAAGGGAATTACAAGGATCTGGAGCTCTCGGTTGGTTCTTCGTCCACAGGTGAGCTTCGTTCGTTGACACTCTTCTTTTCCCTCGAACAGCAGGCTGATCTCGTTTCCTTTCGTTCTGGTCGGTTTTTCTCCGCCTCCATAGTCGCTCCAGCGTCGTTGAGGTCTAGCCGAAGTGCCAGCTCCGCCTCTGCTTCTGCTGGACCGTCTCCTCCATCGGAGCTCGTCGCGTCGTCGTTCAAGAGACCCAGCAGGTCTCGCCAAGGGAGCGTCGCTTCGGTCGAGACAGGAGAGGACTCGGACCACTCGACTACGTCGAAGATCTCGAGGGTGTCGAACACGTCCAGTGAGTTTGCTCTCCTCTTCCGTCGTGCTCGCTCGTGTTCGTTCGACAAAGGCTGGCGGTCGCTCTCCGTCGCTCTTCACTCTCTTCGCAAGCCTCAACCAAAGCGTCGAAGGTCGACATGACGGAGGAATGGATTGATGCGGAGGCCCAGATCTCGGGTCACCTTGATCAACTGGGTGAGTATCCTCGTCCCTTTTTGTTGGTCGGAAAGGATCGCAACTCCTCCGCTGACTCGCGTCTCTCCTCCCCCCCCCCCACACAGCTGAACTTCGCGTTGAGGGATACGTCGAACCCGACAAGAAGGACACCAAGGGAATGTTCTTTGACTGTACTGAGCTCGAAGGTACGTCCCTCCCCTCTTTTAGAAGAACGCGACGAGGTTGGGCTGACCGCTTCCTCCCTCCCACGTTTCGCAGCCATCAACACCCTCTCGCTCCAGATCTTCGACATCCTTTCTCCTCTCTCTCGAGTTCCAGAGGATGTTCGGGAGGCAGATGAATTCGAAAGGAGGTTCGCCTCTTGTGAGTCCCTTGCGCTTCGCTCGCCTCGCTCATCGAACGTGTCTGACCACTCAATGGACGCGCTTTTTGTGTTTCTACAGAGAGGGCGTCTAAGGTCATCGCTGGTTATGAATTGCAAGCCGATGGGCAACGTCGTCCACACGTTGAGTCCATCTACAAAGCTCAAGACGCGACGCGAAGATCTGACGCCGACTTGCTTTCTCTTCACTCTTCTTCAGCTTCGCTGGACCCGCCATCTCCAACGCTGTTCTCACAGCTCTGGAGGATCTTCATCTCGGAGAGAAGGCGCTCCTCGGCCTCCAGGAACTCAAGTTGGTCTGCAAGAAGGACACTCTCTCCCCCATCTCTGCCACCAAGGAGCTCTTCAAGGCCATCGACACCCACCTCGTCGCGACCAATTCTGTTTCGACTCGGCAGGAATGGCTCAGGTCCTTCGGGAAAGGAGGAGGGAACCAAGCTGAGCTCGACCGTGTTCTCGTCGAGCGGCGGGTCATCTGGCCGCTGTTCTGGATCTACCGTCTGAGGTACATCATGGGCAGGTGAGTAACTTGTTCTTCGCGTCTCCCTCTTCGCTCTTCTCTCGTCGTCGCTTTCCCTCTGATCATCGGAAACCTGACTGACTTCTCGACGTCGCGTTCGCAGTGTAATCGCCTCGAAGTAATTCGAGTGATGGAACGTCAGCAGGTTCGTATACTCTCTCTCTCTCTCTGTCTCTGCGTGCTCATCCTTCGAAGCACTGACCACTTTCGATTCTCTCTTCTTTGCAGACCAACATCGTCGACCGTCCGCTCCCTCCTCGATTCCTCTCCCTCTTTTTTGCCCTTTCTATACATCGCTTCGCTTCCTCTTCTTCGTGTCTTCCTTCTCTTGCTTTCCTTTCTTCTCTATCACTCTCTCTCTCTCTTCGCTCTCTCATCATCACCCTTGACCTTATCACGACGCGTCTCTTTCCATACCCCTCTCTGCCTCTCTCTCTCTACATACCCCCTCAGTTTTCGTAGCTCTTTTCGTGTTTCATTAGTACCCCCACTTCCCTCTCGACTATACGCACGTACGAAACAGCCTCAATATACGATTCACGACCCACTTTGCCTCGCTCGCTCGAAACTCCCTCCCATCTTTTCGCGAGCATTTTCTGCTCCCTTAACTTGACCGAAAGGGGTTATCCGGACGTTCGCTGCAAGAGTGGAGGAAGCCTTGCGGCTCTTGCTTCAATGCTCGTCAAAGGAGGAACGAGTTGCACCTTTTTTCAACGAATCGAAGGTGAGGAGGACTGGACGCGTCGAACTGTTCGGGGAACAAAGCGTGAAATATCATCAAAGAGGGAAAAGGCTGTAGTCTAGTCTACAACGAGCGAAAGAGGCGGGATCGTAACAGAAGGGAAGATAAGGAAGGTAGATACAACAGCGCGCGACGTCAAAAGAAACCGAAGAACGGAGGAGAAAAAGAACGACGCGTCTTGTCTCGAACGGCTCACTCAAAGCTCCATCTCCTGCGACTCCCTCAGGTTCACATCTTCGATGGTCATCTGCAAAAACACCGAACCAAGGCCAGACGTCAGTACTCGGAGAGGAAGAGAGCGTTCGAACGAAAGACGAAAGGAAAGATCGATCGACTCGAAGCGAAGCAACTCACCGCGTGTTTCCCAAACCCTTTCCACTCGTGCTTCGCCAACGAACCCCTTCCACTCGGATCCCAAGCGGCAGAGATCATTTCGGGTTTGTAGCCGTGCCAACTGCGTCACCCAACGAACCCAAAACGACTCGTCAGTTCGAGTTCCTCGCGTCCCTCTTCTCTCCCTCCCGCCCCTTCGCCCGTTCTCGTTCGCACTGACCTAACATCCCTCACACAGTACTCCAACCCTCTCCTCGGCACCCTCCCACCATGATACCTCGCTCCTCCTCCACCACCTCCTCCACTCGACGCAGCAGCAGCAGGCGCGGACGACGACGAGTCAGGAGCCGATGGATCGGAGTAGACTCCTTCAATGGAAGTGTCGATGAGGGGAGCGGAGAAGCGTCGGTCGAGAACTTGGGCGACGCGGCCGTCTAGGTTCCATACCTGCCAGAGTGGAGCGAACAAAAGAAGGAGGTTAGTGGTGAGGAAGGAGGAAGGAGGAGCGAGGGAAGAGAAAGAGAGACGCGACGAACATGAATCCTCCCGTCCGCAGATCCAGAGTAGATGTACTGCTGTCCCGTTGAGTTCTCCGGAGCGAAGTGGCATCGGATGAGAGTTCGAACGACGGAGTGTCCTCGGTAGGTCTGCGCCAAAACGAACGAAACGAAAGTCAGTTCGCGTTTGGGTTCGACGCGTCTCAACTCTTCTGCCCTCGTGCGCGTGTTCAACTCACCATGACCGAACAATCCCCCGGAGCCTTCTGATACTTCGGTTTCGAGTAGACTCCATTCCTGTAGTCGTATCCGGTTCCCCATCGATGAGCTGCATCGGGAACGTTGTCGCAGACGGAGGAAGAGGCCATCGAACGGAGGTCCCAGAGACGACAAGATTGATCTTTGCCGTTGGAGAGGATGTAGCGACCGTCACCTGCAAGAGACGACCGTGAGGAGAAAGAGAAGGAGGAGGAGAGGAGGAGTCAGCGAGAGGAGTGAGGGAGGAAGAGAAGGGATGAGATGAGATGTGATGAAATGGGAAATGGAACGAACCCTTCGCCGAAACACTCGTGATCCCCTCGGTGTGTCCGACGAGGACTCCTGAGGGTTTTCCTGAAGAGAGAGAACGTCGATCCCTGAGAGCCAAGTCACAAACAAAAGCCCAAACAAAGTCAGCGTTCTTTTCGTCGCGTCGTCTCGAGCTCGTCTCGTTCTCAACCTCTTGTCCTCTTCTCTTGCTCGAACTCGTCGTCTCGAACAAGAAGAGATCGAGCCACTCACCAAACCTTCACATACCCATCATCACTCGCCGAACAAAGCAAATGCTTGCTTCCTCGGTCGGCCCAGCAGACGGAGTTGACGTCGTTCTCGTGGCAGTCGATGGAGAGGATTGGGCGTTTGGTTTCGATGTCGAAAACTGAAGCGAGCGCCGGCGAGCGAACGAGGTGAACGTGAGCGTGAGCGAGGCGAGGCGAGGCGAGGGAGGCGAGGCGAGGGGAGGAGGGAAGGAGCGGGTGAGGAACGGTGGAGAGGTTGAAGGGAGGTCAGTGAAGTTTAGAGGGAAGCGAACGAAGCGAAGAAGAAGAGACGAGGAGAAAGCAAGAGGAAGACCTCGACGCGACTCACCAACGATCTTCCCAACCCCATCGTACCCTCCCGTCCCACCCGCAACAATCTCCTTCCCGTCTGCTGAGAAACGGACTGAGAAGATCTGCACTCAGACACCAGCCAAACCAAACCAAACTCGTTTCAGCGAGCGTTCCCCTCCCTTCCCCTCCGCCCCAGCCACCAACAACAGACGCGAATAAACGAAACACGCACGCTAAGATCATCATTCCTGTATCTCCGTCCAGCTGAAGGGGAGGAGAAGTCGAGGGTGACTTGTTCTTCCGAGGCGTCTCGAGTTCGGAAGAGTTGGACTTGGTTGGTCTGCGGAGCGACGCGAAGCGAAGCGAAGGGAGGAGGGTGCGGTGGTTAGGTTGGGAGAGGTAGGAGGGAGGAGGGAGGAGGGCAGAAAGGGAGAGAGTGAGAGAGAGCTGGGACGGGAACGAACCATCGAGGAGTAGATCATCCTGCGAGCGGCGCGACGCGATGAAGAGAAGGAAGGTCAGCTCGTGGGAGAGGAAGGATTAGGTTGGACTCACCACTGATCGTCGATACCGAGATCTGCGAAACGAAACCAAAAATAATAGACACGAAGACGCGTCAGTTCTTCAAAGGGCAGAACGAGACATCGAGATCGAGACCGACTCACCAGCATCCGTAACAGTCCAGCGCCCCTCAACACCCTGAAAACTCTTCACCACCGGCAAACTACTCTCCCCGACCCTCCCTCCACTGGGAGACTCGTACTCGTCCGCTTCCATCTCGCCGAACGCGTTGTAGTACCTTCGTCGGGGAGGGAGAGGACCGAGAGGTGGTCGAGCAAGGACGGGGGAGGCGGAGATTGAGAAGAGGGACATTCGGAAGTCTGCCGGAGGGTGCAGAAGAGGTTTGAAGGGATGAGTGAGTTGGAGGAGAGAAAGAGAGGGGAAAGAGAGAGGGAGGGAGGGAGGAGGACCGCGTCGACGCACCTTTCGTCGCCGTATAAAAGAACGAAGAATCGCTCGAGTACTGTCCACAGTAAGGAGGCGCAGTGAGGTTGGCTACGACCGTTCCATCCGTGTTGGGTACGCATTCCTGCGACAACCAGCCGAACGAAACGAAAAGAAGAACGAAGTCAGCTCAGCCCAACTCGTCTCTCGTCCCTCCTCCCCTCCCTTCCCTCTTCTCCTTCTCGCACTAACCTTCCCATAATCACTCTTCCTCCCCCACTTCGCACCCTTCTCCCTCTCCCATATCAACCCACTCCCGATCCCCCTCTTCTTGACGTTCCCGAACTCTCCTCCGAAACGCAACGCGAGTCCCTTGGGTTCGGCCTCGACGACGGGAGGGTAGTAGGTTGTAGGGATCGCTTCGGGAGCAGCATGTTGGTTGAGTCGAGCTGAGTTGGAGCGGGAGGCGAGGAGACGGAGTTGTTCCAGGATTGAACCGCCTGTGCTTCCTGACATGGCTGGAGGGGAAGAGGGGACGAGAGGGGAGAGTCAGCCGAGTGAGAGTGAAGGGGAGGAGGACGAGGGAGTTTGTTGGGATTGAGGGGGAAAGATGAGCTTTGATGGGAGGGTAGCAGGACGGGATATGGGGCGTTCTGCGAAGGAATGCTAGAGAGGAAGCTCTGAGGGTCGATCTCTGTAGAGAGTGAGAGCTCGAAGGCGACACCTCGGGTCAGCCCGTCCAACGATGACCGCTCGACCTTCCTCTGAAGATCGCACCTCTTTCGAGCAGATTTTGCACTCCTTCTCCCCTCCCCAAGGCCGTTCCAGACCCCCTCTATCCACTCCAGTTCCCCTCTCTGCGAATCTCTTCCTCGAACGCAACGATCTGAGCTCGACCGGTCCAATCATCCCTCCCCTCTCCCCTCCCCTTCTCGTTCGTTCGTACTCACAAGTCAAGACCCTTATCGCCTCATCATCAAGGATGAACCCTTCTCCATCATCATCATCCTCGTACTCATCTTCCTCCTCATCCTCATCCTCGCCGTCTTCCATCTCCTCCAACAAATCTGCCTCAGCAGCTGCTCTCATTCGAATCAGGTCCTCCAGATCGAGCTCATCGTCTTCCTCGTCGTCGTCTTCGTCGATCCAATTTCCGATATCGTCGTCGCCGGGGAGATAGTCGCCGTCGGAGGAGGCTTGAGAGGACATCGTGGGTGCCGGGGAGGGTAGAGGGTGGGTGGGTGTTGAGGGGAGCGAGAAGGAGGGAGGAGAGGGATCGGAAGGTGGAGGTCGAGCTCGAGCTCAGGTCGGTCCGCAGGCAGGAGTGAGCTTGATTCGTTCGAAGTGAAAGGTTTTCGGAATCAAATGTGTGAGGATTCGTGAAATAATACCCTCCAGATCTCTTTGAACTCAGCTGCTCGTAAAATCTTCCGGCACTTGAGGCGGGGAAGACCACCTTTCCAACTCCGCTCTCCTCCCCCATCTCCTTTCGTTTCAGCTCTCGTTTCGAGGTTGCCTCCCAACTTCGACAGTCGAATCCATCCATCCTTCTCGTGGTCCTGATCAGGATTTCCGCAGCCTCAGTGGACCGAACGATACGTGAGTATGTTTCCCATGACCATGAAGGAGGAGAGAGAGAAGGTCGAGAAGGACGGATCGAATGGTTCGAGCTCACTCCCCTTCTCTTGTTGGCCTTCTTCTACCAGCTGCATCCTCCCTCTCCACTCCTTCACTCTCTAGTAACAACGACATGTCAAAGGCAAGTATGCGATCCTTTGCGTCGGCTCGTCTACGACCAACTAGCTAACCTGACCCTCGCTGCTTCCTTCCTTCAGCCTCGACGACCTCTTCCTCGCTTGCCATGGGACGTCCTCTGCAACATCTTCGAGCAAGCGGGCCCTTCAGCCCTCGCCGCTCTCGGAGGAGTCTCGTTCGACTTCTTGGAGGCGATCATCCCTTTTCTCTATCGACGAGAAGTGGTGATCACGTCGTACCAGAGTCTGATGGCCTTGTTTTGTGAGAGAACAAGAAGCGAGGTGACCTTCGACTCTCTCCCTCTCTTTGCTTCCTCTTCTCTCGCTGACCCGTCCTCTCGCAACCTTCCAGATGCGAGCTTCGTCCAGGATCAACTCTCTCCTCTCCCTTTCTTTCATCGAGATCCTCACCCTGAACCTCGTCAGCGCTCCCTCCCTACCAACGTTCTTCACGGGCCTCTCCACCTCCGGAATGATCAACCAACTCCCCATTCCCCTCCAGACTCTCAACCTCAGACTTCCTTACGACGGACCCATCCGTCCTTCCCTACCCTTTCGACACCTCTCCGAACTCTTCCCTCGCCTCAACCCTTCCCGCGTCAACTCAACCATGCTCAATCGCGACTCCGGATCGCCTTCTTGGTACGCGTACGGACCCAGTCATTTCCTCCCTGCGGCCTCATGGACGAGAACCACCGTCCTAGAGATGAAGGGGATCATACCTTACGCGGCTCTCGTCGGAACAACTCCAGGTGCCATGACTTCCCTGGACATCTTCAGCCTCCCCGCTCCACCTCTACCACGCGTCCGCCTCCTGAGGCTTTTCGTCAAGTCGCTGTGCTACAATGATCACCCAACGATTGCAGCGTTCATCTCTTGGTTGGAGTTGACAAGCATGAACGGCGGGCCGCTGTACCTGAATTTGATGCAGGCTGGGTCGGTGGAGCTCGTCGTTGAGTCGGAGGAGGAGAGGGACGACGCGGAGGGAGCTGTTGCGTTGTTCGGATCGGCGAGTACGAGGTCCAAGTTCAAGGTCATTCTCGAGTAAACAAGTGAGTTTAAACCCTCTGCAACCTTCTCGATGCTGTCCTACTAACCTCGTCCCGTCCTCTTCGTTCAGTAGTTCCAACCTCGACGCGTCCTCGTCCTCACCAACCCTTCACTCAAACCCTCCTCTCCCCTCTCCAACTACATCACGTCCACCCTCTCCTCTACGTACCATACCTCTTCTTCTTACTCGACACCTCTCACCGCTCTTCTCTCTCTTCTAGCTACTTTTCGCTCTCGTCATTAAACGCGTCGAACCGCCTCTCGTTCTCTTCGTACATCCCACTTCACTTCACAACTCGGCTCCCCTTTTCGTTTCGTTCACGACCACGTACCAGATACGACTCTCTCTCTTTCTTGCACTGCGTCGGCGAATCTTGCTCTCTTCTATCAGCGAAAGAACAACAACAACAAGCCTCTTGGCTCCCGTCGAGTCGAAGTTCGCTCTCTCTCTCGACTTGCTCGAAACGTCGAGTGATCGCTCGTTCGTAGTCATCACATACTCGGCTACTTAGGGACCAGATAGCTAAAGAGAAAATAATAGGAGACGAGAAAGAGAGATCAGTGAAGAAAAAGAGGGTAAGTTGACGACGAGCGCGCGACGCGTCGAGGGGAAGACCGATGAACCTCGCTGTGTAGAGTTCCGGCGGGGGAGGGTGCTTGGTCTGAATGCGATAACTGAGGGAAAATCTGCTCTAGACCCTCTCGTGCTGAGACCAGTAAGGCTTCTGGGCTCCGAGTTCGTATCGAGGTCGCGTCGGCTCGTTTGTTTGCTGAGACTCTTCGGCTGGGTTGAAGGATATAGACAAGAGATGGAGAGAGATCAGCTCAAGATAGATATGCGTACGGTGGGACGAGAAAAATCATAAGGAGTAGGACGAACAGCGAGGAGGCGCAAAAGCCTGAAGGGGAACGACGACCGAGTCTGGCGATCCCGTTCGAGCTTGGATGTATCTCTCGGGGTCGGAGAGTTGTCGAGAGTAGGCGAAGGCTAGAAGAGCGGTGATTCCGGCGATGTTGATGATCTGAGGAGTGAGGAGGGGATAAGGAGGGGAGCGGTCAATTTCGACGTCGACGCGTCTTTGATTTGAAAGGAAAATCTGAGCGACTATACTCACAGCCATGACCCACATGCCGATCTTCTGGATGTCATCCTTCCATCTGGTCGAAGAGTTGAAGAAGGAAAAGACACTGCAGGTCAGCTTCCTTCTCGAAACGACCAAGGACCGACGTCGACGCGTCGAGGACTGAGGTTGAGCGAAACGACACTCACTCCTTGTTGCAGTAGTCTATGGGGTCAGCTCGAGCAGACTCGTCGAGTCGGCATTGTTTCTTGATGTCTTGAGAAGAGAGAGAGAAAGAAGACGAATGGACGTGAGCTCGCGCAAATGACCGTCAAGACGACGCGTCGAGAACGGAAAAGACTCACCACTCTTGTTCACAAAATGACTGATGATCTCCGTCATAGCTCCGGTCTGTCCGACTACGAACGCTACGAGGGAAACTGCAGTGTTGATTCGAGCTGCTCGTGGTTGGTTCTGTTTGGAGGAGGAAGGGAAGTCAAAGTCAGCGACGCGTCGACGATCGATCCAGCTGCCTGCTTGCCTTCTGCTTCGCGAAGGCGAGAGAGATCTCGAACTCACAATTGCAGCGACGAGGGGACAACCCAAGATGATGATGGCGAAGACGATGTAGCAGCCAGCGGACACGTAGCTCATGAGTTTCATCTTGTTGGTGACTGATCGAGAAGAGCGACGAAGCGGGAAGAGGAAGGAATCAGGTTGATGTTTGAACGCGAAGGTGGATCATCTCTTGAAGCAGAAGTGTGGTTGCTCACCCCCTTCGTCGTTAGAAGACTGGAATCGTTTGAAGGCAAGCATAATTCCCAGTCCAGCTCCGATCAAGGCCTGTTCGAACGCGAACAAAGCAGGCGGTTCAACCGACGCTGAGAGGAGAGAGAGATAGACAGATGGTAGAGACACTCACCTGGCCAGCCAAGGCGAGTCTGAGATAGAGAGGCTTGATGCGAGCGAGGGAGTTGATGGGAGATCGAATGGGTCCGCTCGCGGCGAGGCATCCTCGATCTGGAAAGAACGCTCAAAAGAAGGTCAGATCGGAGCAGTATTCGGCTCGTGAACCAAAGAAAGCATGGTGCTCACCGTTGGCCATGTTGAGTAGAAGATGAGTGGTAAGAGAGCTGTTGAAGAAGGGGGTGTCGAGAGGCGTCGAGAAAGCTGGAGGATTCGAAGAGGGGGAGCGAGGAGGGATGATGGTTGTTGGGAGATGAAAAAAGGGAGCATGGTGCCTTCTAATATGTAGCAGAATAAGCGAGAGAGGCAGTACCTAAGAGTCGTGAGCGACGGCGGTCAAAGAGCCGCGGAGGAGATCGGGACGCGTCGAAACAAAGAGGAAAGCGATCTAGACTAGTTTTGGTTCCTACTATAACCCTGACCACAGGATTGGGAGCAGCCCTCCGACTAGACCAATCAGTAGATCCTGTGCGAACGCAAGTCGCGACGGCAAGAGGTGAGAGGAGCGACGAGACGAGAAAACTGGAGACGACGACCCACCACCTTTTTATCGATGTATGCTCGCTCATTCTCTTACCGAAGCAGAAGATGCTTCGACAGTCCTTCGGCCGCAGCGGCATCAACACAGGAAGAAAAAGGAAGGAAGGGAGCAAAGCAGACAGCGGTGGTCCCAAGTGGTCCAGCCTCGAGGCCGCCGCCATCTGGAACCGAAGTTTTCTCGCTTCGCAAGGTGACGACTCGAGATCTGCGCAGCTGAAGAGAGTCCTCTTGACCTCTTCAGCTACGAGGAACTTCCCTCACCTCCTCTTGCGTGAGTTGAAGAACAACGGTACGAGCTTTTCGCGTCGTCGAACCGTCTCGCTCCCTCTCGGGCCCACCCCGCCCGAGAACACTGAACACTGTGTTCGTTCATTCATCGGCATGGTATAAATAGCAACGTAAGAGATCTGCTCCGATGACTGAGGGAGACGAGAAGAGGCGGGGGAGGAGATCAGTAGGGGCGAAGGAGAAAAGGGAACGAACGACGCGACGAGAAGAGGAGCGACGAACCTTGACGACGGTGAGGGCGCTGGAACTGAGTTGAAAAAGAGAGCAGAGGTCAGCTTGAAGAAGATTGGGAGGACGAGAGTCGAAGGGAAGAGACGACTTTGAAGAGATGAAACGAACCGTCGACGACTCGAACAAGCCTCGAACCTCAACGACGTGTCCGAGCTTGATCGATCCAGACGCGGTTCCGTGGTCTGCGAGGAGAGAGAGCGACACCAGCACGAGTCTTCTGGGCGATCAAAGACGAAGAAAAGCGACGAGACGAGGACGGAAGAACTCACGAGTCGCGTCCAACGCGTTCACCAACTTGGTTTGAAGCAGACGGGTTTGTGTCGTTTCCAGTCGGCCTTCTGGTGTTCTGTTGCGAGCGAGCAAAAAAAGGTAAGCGGGAGCTGAGGTCTAAGGGCAGGGGAGGAGGAGCGAACCCTTCGAGCAGTAGCGAGGGGCGAGGCACTGAACGAACAAAACGAGACGCGTCGAGAACAAGGTTAGTTGTCCGTTTGCGGTCGCGAGGACGGGATCGGATGGGACTCAAACTCACTCGAGAGCAAGCCATCATCTCCTCACCTAGTTCGAGCTTGATGCAGGCGGTTTGTGGTGACCCTTGCGTGTGCTCGCAGTCGAACCAAGCCCGCTTCACTCCGTTCTCGTCGACGACTTGTCGAAAGAGCCCTAGCTCCCGACCGTCGATAGCTTCCTCCAGTGCGAGGTGGCCTAGCTCGTGGGAAGAGCGGTTGAAGCGAGGATCCTCTTGAACCATAACGAGGAGGCGGTGTAGTCCAGCTTTCGTGGGGGCGGAGAGGGGAGGGAGGAGGGTGTAGGAGGACGGCAGTTGCGTCGCGAGCTCGATCACGAAGAAGGTGAAAGTGGCGATGAAGTTGCAGATCTTGACTGCACCACCGGTGTCGACGTCCTAGTGAACCAGAGAGCATCCCAACAGCAAAGGATGTGAACGGGAAGGAGAAGGAGAGGGAGGAACGTCGACGGAGTCAGTCAGGCGAGGCAAAGGACTAAGGGCGAAGATAGGAAGATCCGATATACGAGGACAGCTTCGGCACCTTCGACAAGAAATCAAGAGCGTGTGCTAATGCGACGTAGAGTTTCAGAGCCTCTGGAGGGTGCTCTCGAATGAACCGAGCGGTCGAGCTCGTGGTGCAGAGGTTCTGGAACAGGCCTATACAGAACGTGGCAGGTCCTGCTTCGTCCTGGATCTCGACGAAGGTTCTAACGAAGGATGGGAGGAAGAGGCTGGCGAATTGTTCCTATGCAAATTGGAAGGAGATCGAGGGTGGAAAGGAGGGACGCGAAGGGAACGTCAGCGAGAGGGGGGGCGAGCTCACGAATTCTCCAGAGACTCACTCCGTACGAGCTTGATTCTTCAGAAGAGGCGTCTCTCTCGACGTACTGGTAGATTGAAGGAGAAGGGACCAAGATGAGCAAGCAGTCCATCGTTCTTACGGTGTTTTCGAGCGCAACGAACCTGAGAGACCCGATCAATGGTTTCGTTCATGAGCTCCTCCAACGAGCGAGGGAAGATGGCGGATGCTGGACCATCGATTCCCAAGGAGAAGCCAAAAAAACGACCGTATTCTGGAGGGGTAGCGACCTTCATATGGACGAGGAAGGGAGGAAGGAAGGAAGGAAGAAGGAGCTCGTGGCCGTTTGATGAGCTTCGAGGTCAACTTCAAACGAGCGAGCTCACCTCGTTTCGCTCGCCCCTATCGCCCATGGCCTCGACACCTTCAAACCTTCCTTCGACCATCCCGGACTCCTCAGCATCTTCATCCCGAACTTACAACCCTGGGGACTACACGAATCTCGCTCAAGGATCGTCCTCGCTTGCTAGAGACTCGACCATCTCCCCTCCTTCCTTCTCGCGTCCTCCTCCCTTCGATCCTCCGCCAACGAGCTTCGCCCTCGCCTACTCAGTCCTCTCCTCGCCCAACGAGCTCGTCATCTACGAAGTACATGGATACTTCTACATCCTAGGAGATCTGCGGGAGACAGGCTTCTCTACGGAACGATGGAGGTTCAACCGAACGGCGAGAGGGAAGGAAAGGGAAGAAGTGGGAGTCGTCGTCGATGCTTTGAATGAGCTGCTCACGGCGGTTTCGACTTCGTAAGATCGCGAGGAGGACCTCAAAGAGGAGCTGAGGATGGTTCTCGTCGAGCTTAGGGCTGATGAGGGTGGAAAAGAAGGTCGTGTATCTGGTGAGCTCGTTGTTTCCTCCTCCCTCTTTCTCGTCGAGCTCCTTGTCTTTCATCGTCTCACGTCGTCTTTTCTCGATGTTCCCAGTTCTCGACCTTCTCTCATATTCATCCATAGCACTGCGCACATCTCTCCTCACCCATGTTGCCCTCGTCGAAGCTGTGAAGGCCCTCTGGTCGAGGGGAAGCTCATTATCATCGAGCTCGCTACCAGCTTCCTCCCTCCATCGTCTTCTCTCTTCGCTGGATCGTCTGTGTACCCCCTTTTGAGCTTGATATCTCCTTCCTCAATTTCGGGAGACAGATAGTGACCCTTTCTTCTATCTCAGCCGTCGTCACCTCCTCTTTCTCGCCACAAGACTGCTCTACATCTACCTCGTCCTCGCTCTCCTTTTCCACCCAGGATCGTTCATCTTGGACGGGCAAGACGGTCGCCCGCCAGGTCCTTGGGTCTTGAACTGGAAGGAGATAATCTGGGTCATTGTTCCATGGGTTCCATCGTCGAGGTGAGCCAGAACCACGCTCTACGCCGCAGGTTCGCTCGCTCGCTAACTCTTCGTCGACGCGTCGACTCGACCTCTTTCTCAGCTCACCACTCCCATCTTCACCTTCGCCTCAACGCTTCCCCACCTCCTCTACCTCCTCGCCCTTCGACCGTCGCCATCACTCAACTCACTTGCCTACCCAACTCTCACGCTCGCCCTCTCTCTCATCCGTTGCGCACGAGAGGTGAGAGACCGGGGATGGATGCGAGAGGAAGAGACGAGGCTGGGGAAGTACTTGGAACGTGGTAGCTATCTAGTTTGCAGATGAATGATGGTCTCGCGTCTCACCTTTTCATCCTCGGTGGTGAGAGTCATCAGGCAAGACGGAGAAGGGAACGCGAAGACGAACTAGCTTGCGGTCGATCCGACTTCCCTGCGACGAACGAACTCTTTCCCACGAGCTCCAGAGCAAGAAGCTCGAAAGGCCAATGCACATGTCTACAGAACTTTACTTCGTATCTCTAGAATCTAGCAAACCACGACTTCTTCTCCTCCCCGACCAGCACCTCCTTCGACCCTCCGCCCTCCGCATCAGGAGCGCTCTGTTCGTCTCCGAGCTTGATGTTCTTCGTGACCAGCGCTGCAGCGAAGAGAGGGATGACGAGGCAGATTCCCGTGATGCACAACAGCCGCTGAGTCTGTTGGTAGCTGTGGAACCGAAAACGAGAAGAGTAGAGACGATCAGAACGCGTCGAACGAGACGAAGAACAAACCGAAAACGGGGGAGACGAACGCTGTGACAACGCTTTGTCTCTCGGGAGTGGTCATCGAGTAGGTAGAAGCGAATGTGAAGGGGTCGCCGTACACTGAAGAGGATGCAGTGAGGGGAGAAACCCGTCAGTAAACCTGATGCAAGAGCGAAGGAGATCGAACGAGTTCACCTTCGGCGACGAGAGTCTCGTTTCCAAGTTGAGCGAGAAGCTTTCCGGGAAGAACTTGAGTCCAGATGGCTCCGGAGATGGTGTTACCAAGAGCCGATCCAACGGAGTAGGAGGCGAGGTAGAGCGAGGTGATCACGGCGACGTCTGAAAAAGGGTCGGGTCAGCCGAAGCTCGTCGCGTTTCTGCCTACGAAACACCGGCCACTCACTTTGATGCTTGGTAGTCGACTGAATGAGAGCCTGAGCCGGGTAGGGGAACATTCCTCCTGCGACTCCGAGGACGACTGCGAGAAAGAAAGGTGGGAAGACGCGTCAGACACGAACTCGTTTGAAAGCGATGACAACGAGACGCGTCTCGAGCTCACCTTGTCCTCCGATCATTCCAGCGTGATCTCCGACACTCGCTCCTCGGTATCGAATGAGAAGACCAAAGGCGATCATGTAAATGCAGATCCCAACAAGCATGAAGGGTTTGATCCTCCGGACGTATCGAATGACGAGTCCGAGGGAGACTCCGATGATGACTGAGGAGAACGAGTACAAAGAGCTGATTCGAGTGGCGGATTTGATGGACTCGTCGAAGGCGACCTGAGAAAGGGGGGTGGAGAGGAACAAGCGGATCAGTGTTCGTCTCGCTCTCGAGAATCAACATTCGCGTTCTCTTTTCCACGCCGCGTGTGGATTTTGAATGAAACTCACGATCAAAACAGTGTAGAGGTAGTCTCCCTGAAGGTACCAGGAGCAGTTGAGCAAGCAGGCGATGGCGAAGCAGCCGAGGACCGTTCGATCTTTGAGGAGCTGAAGAAAGGAGATTGAAACGAGTCAGCGAGAGACTCGTTGATGTTCTGCATCGAAACGCAACGAGCGAGGACTCACGTGAAGAGGCACAACAGGCCTCTTGGCGAACCTCTTCTCCCATACGATGAAGGCGGGGATGCAGAGAACGCCGACGACGAGCATCGAAATGATGGATCCAGATCTCCACTTGGTCACGACTCCTCCAGCGAGCGTGAATGGAACGAGGATGAGGGCGAGGATGGCGATGATCTGAAGAGGTATTCGGCAGCGAGCAAATTTAGCGAAGACAAGAGAGAGAGCCGCGTCGAGAGGACGAAGGAGAAACTCACGAGAAGCAAACCGACCACGTCGAGCTCCCAGAAGAGGGTCGTAAAGAAGTTCCTCTGCGAGTATGGCGAGATGAGAGACGCAAGCTTCCCCTGCCTTCGAGCTCGTCGTTGAGCAAGCCAAAGAGCGGTGATGAGAGGAAGAGCGCAGACTGCGAGACGAGGCGAGCGAGAAACGAGACATGGGTGAGCTGAGCACGAGCGAGAGCGATAGAGGACACAGAAACACCAAAACTGCTTACCTGGGTAGATAATACACCACATCCCGATTCCCCACTGCCACGTCGTTCCGTCCAAAACGGCCTGACTGACGTCTCCCGAGATCCAAGTGTTGATGAGGAAGGGAAGAGCCGGGACGTAACTCCAAAAGACTCGATTCCTCAGGGACGAGACGTCTGCGATCACGACCTCGACAAGGAGGATGATGGCGGTGTATCCGACCTCTGATAGCCAGCGAAAGATGTAAGAGGTATCAGCTAAGTGACGAGGAGAGCAAGTGACGAAGAACGAACGATAGATCACGGCACCGGCGCAGAAACTCTTCACTCCAGTCGAGGTCGCTTCGACGATGGTTCCGAGGATGTAGAAGAAGATCGAGAAGAGGATGAGCTCAAGTCGTCCGAAGTTGTCGGCGATCTTGGCCAGGGGAGGCTGAGGTGAGGGGACGAGGGAACGAATCGAAGTCAGCGACGCGCCGAGCTCGCAGGTCGAGAGAGTGGAAAGAGGCTACTCACCTGAGCGGCAGCGGCGATGATAGATCGGAGAACGTTGACGGTGGCAAGGAGGGAGTGGGTGTAGTACGAAGCGGTAGCGGTTGCCTGGAGAAACGAAAGGACGACGCGCGAAGATAAACGAGAACGAACCAGTCAGCTTCGACTTCGCTTCCTCCTTGCAATCTCGAAGCATGGGGGACGAGACGAGCAGGGATAAGAGACGTACCTGGAAGGTGTATCGGACAGTTCCGTCGAGTCCGTACGCATAGGCGATGAGGAAAACACCTGTGATTGGACGAAGGAAGAAAGTTTCAACGTCGTCGCGACTGCGAGGCCGACATGTCCCTTCCTTCTCCTTCCCGCCCTCCCTCCCACTTTTTCGCTCGCTCGAAGACTCACCAAAGTAAAGCAGGTATCTGTTGAAAGAAGTGAACGACTCTGCGATAGCCTCAATCCTCTTGACTCCAGCCTGCTTCATCGCCAGAACCGACTCGCCGTGAGCGTCGATATTTCCTCCGGTGAAGTCTCGTTCGACTTCCTGCTGTCGATGAAGCTCTGGGATCTTCTCCTCGTCCGTGGGAGAGTGAGGATGGCTATGGTTCTTTTCGTCGTTGAGATCGGCAGCGTGGAAGTCTGGTGCGAGTGACATGTCTGGCGAGGGAAGGGAGGAAGGGAAGTGGGAGGGAGATGTGGTTCAGCGAAAAGTTTGGAAGGTCCAAGCCCTTCTCGATATCAGATCATCACCACATGGCCAAGGGAACGGAAGATTTACCAATTCTACGAATCGGATATCGGACGAACCTTTGTTCCATGAATCCAACGAAAGAGACAGGGATCGTCGTCGCGTCGGCCGAGGCGAACTTGGAAGGGGAAGACGAGTCGTGAGAGGTCGTTCTCGTCGCTGAAGACGGCTCCTCGGGTGGGTCGCGAGATGGCGAGTACTCTCGAGGCATGAGGACAAAAGTTGAAGTTCATGTCTGAGAGAGATCGAAGAGAAAGCGAAGGTCAGCAAGGTTCTTCGACCGAAACGAGTGGCGAGACGTCTCGAAGTCGCGCGTCGAAAGAGACGAGGTCAGGACTCACCAATAGCACTGCAACCTCAGCCTCTCATCACCAACCTACACAAGCTCTCGTCTCCGTTCAGCGCCGGAGGAGGAAGAGCTAGCTTCGTCCCAACACTCTGCTTCGAAATCCACTCCTCCGAATCACCCTCGGCCCTCCTCGCCCTCTTCGTCTCCAGCAGATGGTACAACGTCGGCCCCCTCCCCAACGCTACTCGACTCCGCTCCAAGCACTCTCCAAACACAAGCTCGCTCCCAGACCCTGCGCCCAGAAGGAGGACGCTCTTCGGTCCAACCGCGACGACCTCCTCCAATCGATTCCACTGCTTCGAAAAAGGAACGAGGTGGGTGCTGTACCAAGAAGCGGATGGGAGAGCGATCCTGTTGATGGTTGGAGGGAGAAGTTGAGAGGCTTTGGTTCCGACGGTGAGTTGGAAGCTCGACGGATTGAAGAGGTAGAGGAGGTGGGACCAGAATCGAAGTTCGTTGTCGGGTGACGCGACGTCGTTGGTGAGGATCTCGAGTCGAGTGAGAGGGATGAGGTTTTCAGACGAGATTTCGAAGGGAGGATTCGCGTTGGAAGCGTAGCCTTGAGGTGGGATGAGGAATTGAGAGGGGAAGGGAGGGAGCTCGTTGACGCGTTGAAGTTGAAGGGTCGAAGGGAGGAGAAGGGGTCTGATTCGGTTTTCGGGAGCGGCGTAGAGGAGCTGGTATGGGTGAGTAAGAGGAAGGAGGGAGAGGACGGCATGAGCTTGGGAACAAGGGAAGGCAGGGAAGAGGTGGGGAGTGAGGATGGGCTCACTCGAGCGTTCGCGAACGAGATCGCTTCCCGCGACGACATCTTGGGACAGTGGTAGAGGGTTCTCGAGACCGTTGTGAGGAGTCCGAAGCTGACGAGTCCGAGGATCGACTTGGTATTGTCGGGGAGAAGCGAGGTGATCATGCCTGCGAGCTCGAAAGTTCGTTGCCTTTGTCGACGAGTTGAGCCGAAGTGAGAAGGGTGAACCTCTCCATCGTGGAGAGCCGAGGAGAAGGAGAAGTAGGAGAGACTGAAAGGGGAGGATTTAGAAGACGAGAAGGGGAAGGAAGCTGTCGAAGGTCAAAAGAAGGAAAGAGGTCGAGCTCGCAAGATGAGCTCAAACGTCGATCTCCTTCCTTCCCCTCCTTCCTTCCTTTCCAGGATGGCCTCGACCCCAGGCGATCTCGCAAAGCTTTTCGGTATCCCTTTCGGATCCAAGGAAGATCCCCCTTTGCTCTACAGCTCGGAGGAAGACCAGAACCGGATTCTTGCGCTCGTCAGTCTGACCTTTCCGTCGACCTCTTTCGCTGCACCCCTTCCCCTCCTGCTAGTTGCTGACCACCTTCCTCTTCTCCGTTCAACCGTCCACCAGTGCATGACCATTAAGTATCTTCCTCCAGCTGAAGTTGAACTTTTTATCGTGAGCCCCTCCCTCTGGTCTCGAGGGGAGGGAGACGCTTCGCCGGAGTTGATCGTTTTGACCTCCCCTCCCTCCCTTTCCTTCCTTTCTCAGGCCGAGTTCAACTCCAAATACCTCCCAGGATTCATCAAGCAGTTCCTTATGGGACTATATTTTTCCAATGGGAGTTTCAACAACTGGAGGGACCAGGTGATATGGCTATCGCTCATCCTACGCTACGGGCTCGGAGCGTTCGCTCGTTTCGTCCGCCAGGACGAGGAGCGTGCAAGAAACGCCTACGTCTGGCTCGCGAGCGCTGTCGCTTCCCTGTACGAGACTGAGATCCTGAACGTGAGTTCCTTATCTCTCGGTCCACAAGACCTCCAAAGGTGCGAAGGTGGAAGGAAAGGCGTCAAAGCTGACGGACGCGCCGATCGCTGGGTGTTTCCTCCCTCTCAGACCTCCTCGGGCGAAGACCTCTTCCTTGGAGCCTTAGTGGACGCTCTCGAGTATCTTTCCCTCAGCCCTCTTCAGTTCGGTTCACTCCACACCCATCTCCCCGTCCTACCCCCCATCACGCACCACAGAACCGTCCTCGTCCTCGCCTGCTTGTTGGATCGAACCCTCCTCCTCCCACGAACGAAAGGATCCATCAAGTCGACGCTGCTGCTGCTCGCGAAGTCGCCGAGTGGTACGAGGATGAGGGAAATGATAAGCCAATGGCCACAGCCGTATGTTTGGCTACACTGCGAGTACAGGGAGGAGAAGGAACGGTCGCGTCTTCCTTGCGAAGAGGGAGCGACGATGTTGGCTTGTAGTCGGGTCAGTCTCGCCGTACGCATCTTATCATATCTTCACCGCACTGATTTGTTCCTTTCGCTCGTTTCCCAGTGTCGTTCAGTCCGATACTGCTCGAAAGGTTCGTCGCGTCGCGTCCCTCCTCTTCGCCTCGCTCTTCCTTCACTGACAAGCCTTTTTCCCTTCGGTTCCCACTTTATCAGCGCATCAAAAGCAAGACTGGAAGCGGCACAAGCTCACGTGCTTCCCACCTACCTGGTAGATCTCCTCGCTCGCGGCTCGGACCGTGAGTCTTTCTTTTTCTTTCGTTCGTTTCTTGATCGGCGAGTCTTCGAGCTCCTCACCTCCCTCCTTCCTTCTTTCTCTCACTTCTCAGATAGACATTCAGCGAGCTACTACACGCGTGAATATACAAGCGACTCTCCGTCCCACCGACCTTCATCCCTCTGTCTCTCGTGCTCGTTTCGTTTCGTTCACCTCATCTTTGCTTCTGTCCACTACAACGCGTCTTCTGTGCTTCATTCTCGTACATGACCTCTCCTCTCCCTTTCATACCTTTCATGCACATACCCCTCTCTCTCCATGCCCATCTCTCCCTCTCAACCCTCTCGTCTCGAATCGAACGAAAGAACGACCGAGGACCTCGCGACGCGTCGACCCGCTTCCTCTCTTATCCCTCTCCCTTTCTCTCTTCCAACTCCCAAGCAGCCCACTACAAACGTATGACAAGATCTCATCACAAACCAAACCAACTCCTTCCGTCTCTCCCTCGCTAAACTACTCCGTCTCCTCCACATGCTCCTTGATCGCTCCTCCCTCCCACCCAGCTCCAGCACCCTCTCCCTCACCCTCTTCATCATCCCCGGACTCCTCCATCTCTCCTTCGGCATCTTCGCTTCCCAGTCCATCCTCGTCCTCGTCGTCGTTTCCTCCGTTCGCGTTGGGCGCCTGAGCGGGAGCGAACGACGGCTGTTGCTGGTACTGCTGCGGTGGGTACTGAGGTTGGTTTTGGTACTGAGGAGGGACGAACGAGGGTTGGTAGGACGAGTAGGTGTTCGGCATCGAGGGTTCGGCGGGAGGGAAGTAGGCTGGGTTGTTGTTGTTCGAGGGAGGGAGAGGGAAGGGAGTGGAGTGGTAGCGTTGTTGCTGCTGCTGTTGTTGTTGTTGGAACTGCTGTTGTTGGAACTGGTATTGAGCCTGCTGATGTTGCTGCTGCTGGTACTGAAGCTGGTATTGCTGCTGCTGGTACTGGTATTGAGGGAGATCGAGGATTGGAGCTGAGTTCGAGGGAGGGTAGGACGCGCCGTTTTGGGGATTGCGGGTGAAGGGGTTGGGGTTGGGGTTCGACGAGGGTCCTGCTCCTGCTCCTGATCCTACGACGACCATCTCTTCGTCGTCCGCGTCTTCCTCCTCCTCTCCCATCGCGTCCTCGCTTCCCAACTCGTCCGCCGCTCCGTTCCCTCTCCCTCCTCCTCCTCCCAACCTCGACGCGTCTCCTCCAACAGCTCCGACTCCTCCAGGCGCAGGCGTCGACCCACTTTCAGAGCTCTCCTCTCCAGCCTCCGAGTTGGTAGGAGCAGGCGAGAACGAGTCGACGAGGCCATCGTGCAAACCCAACCTCGACTTCACCCTCACTCCCTTCTTCCCCTTCTGTCCCTTCCGTCCTCCCGACGACGACTCTCCCGAGCCAGGTTCCGACGACGCGTCCTTTGACTTCCGTTTGCGGGCTGCGATGTCGAGAGCTGAGGGGATGGGGTCGGGCGCGTCTGGAATGTAGGAGTCGATGAAGAGTTGTTCGTCGCGTTCGTCGAGAGCTTCTTGGAGAGCGTGGAACGAGGGGTAGATGGAGGAGAGGGGAGTCCAGGAGAGGTTTGGGTTGGAGGTCGAAGCGTCGGTCGAGCTCGTGGAGGTGGGTTCGGTAGGAGGAGGAGGAGGAACGTCGAGGGAGATCTCTTCGGTCGCTGATGGATCCTCCTTGACCTTCGTCGCTGGAGCTGGGATCGACGTTCGAGGGTGCTCTCCTTTTGGATCGAGGAGGTACGCGTCGATGTCATCCGGAGGAGGGAAGCGGTAGTGAGGACCTGGGTTGAAGGTGACTCGCCCTCCTCCGTAACTCGAGATGAACGGGTAGTAACCCATCATCCCGTCGTCGACCGTCCCTTCCTTCGCGACGTAGATCTTCCCGTTGATCACCTCCGCCAGAGCACCTCTCATCTTCTTCGTAATCGCCTCCCTCAGCGGTCGGAAGTCCATCAAGTCCTCGAACGCGACTCCTGGCGACTCTCCGTTGACGAAGAAGGCGATCTTCGAGCCTTTGAGGATGGGGATGGGTCGAAGAGGGTTCGCGCCGATGGCTGGTCGCATGGAGTCGACGGAGGGAAGGGTTTTGTTGGTGATGGTAGTGGGTTTGCGAGGAGCAGGGGCGGAGGGAGCGGAGTTGATGGTGGTGGTGGTGGTAGTGGCTGGAGGAGGAGGAGGGGGTGCTGGAGGAGCTGCAGGTTCCATGAGGGCTTCCATTTCCTTGGAGACTGGTGGGTCGATGGATTCGAAGTAGAGTTGATTCTTGTACCGAATTGGGATTCGATGACGCGTAATTTGAAGAGGTGCGAGATTGGGAGTGGGTTTGGGAGGCGAGGAGAGAGGAGGAGGAGGAGGGAGGGAGGAGGAAGACGAAGCGCCGTTCGCGTCGAAGGAGGGAGGTACAGGAGGGTTGGAGCTGTTGAGAATATCCGACGTTAACGAGGAAGACAAAGGGCCGACGTCCATCTCCCTCCCTTTCCCCTTGTCTACGGCGACGACGACCTCGTCCTCCTCCGTCTTGATCTCGGGGAGCGAGATGTACATCCCAACCACGTCTCCCGACCCGAACCCTTTCCCAAAGTACTCCATCGGACGACTCAACGTAACCTTCTCCCCCGTCTTGTCCCTCAACCCATAGCTGTACCCATCCAGCCCGACTGGGGAGTTCAACTTGGCTTCTCTCCTTCCCCAACCCAACCTGACGTGACTCCCGTCGAGAGCTCCCGAGGGCTCTCCTCCTCCTCGCTCTACGATCATCTCGCAGTACCAAGCTCCTGCTCGAACTGGGATGTTGGCTCGTCCTGATCGGAATCCAAGAGGAGTGGAGCATGTGAGGGCGTCTGTTGATATCCTGAGGTGAGGGGATCGATCGATGAAGGAGAGGTGAACTTGGGAGGAGGGAGCCGAGGTGCGAGGGAAGGAAGGGATAGGTCGGAGGAAAGGGTAGTTCGGAGAGGGAGACACGATGGGGGAAGGGGCGCAGGCGATGTAGGAGAACCCTATGAAGGAAGAAAATCAGAGATCAAGGTCAGCTTTGGGGGTTGAAAGAAGGGATGGAAGGAGAAGAGAAAAGGTCGAAGCTCAACACGTCGCGAGCTCCTCCTTCTCCTTCCCTCCTTCTCGACGCGTTCCCCGGGACCCCATGAAGCTCACCTGCTTTGTTCATAGGCATCTCAGCCGTCAGATAAAGACCGTCTTCTTCCGTTTGAGGTGTCGTTAAGAAGGTTGGAGCCCGAGCGACTTGATCCTCGAAGGGAACCTGAGGAACTCCTTCCAGCGTCGTTGAAGGAGGAGGGACGCTTCCTTGTCCGGAGGGAGGATCATCCGGACCAGGAGACGATTTGGGAGTGTTCTGACCAGAAGAGAGCACCGTCAGGGAAGACGAGTTCTCAGGGAGAGGGCTGGCCATCTGGAAGAACCGGAGAAGGAAGGGAAGGGAAGGGAAGGGAGAAGGAGAAGGGAGTTTGAGGTCGACCTGGACTTCGAGGAGCTCACCTCGCTTTGGGATCCCAACTGCGTCTCGCCCTTAGGAAGGTTTTCCTCCGAGCTTCTCTTCTTCTCGACCGCCAAACCCTTTCGTCCTCGCTCAGCTCACCAGACTCGACCTCGCAAACTGTGAAGGACTGGAGGCCATCGATCCATTCCTTCGAGCTCCACAATCCTCCTCCTCCTCCTTTCCTCTTCTTCCACCCTTCCACCTACCCCTCTACAGCATCGGACGGCATCTCAGCAACACCATTATCCTCTAGCACCCTCGCTGATACAGTCTGGTTCATCTCAAAGCTCATCCTTCTTCACGAACGGCCGACTCGACCTCCTCCCCCACCGCGGCGATCCTGCTCCCTTCGACCTCCCTTCTTCCCTCGCTTCTTTCCGCGATATATCTCGCCTCCTCCACCCATCTCGCTCATTCAACCTGGAATCGACAGGTCTCGTACCCGGCTACCCACCGCAACTACTTTCACTCTTTTTGACATGGTATATCGACTTCCCTCTCCTTCCCAGTTGGAACCCAAAACGCTCGACGAACCATGAACCCCCTTCGATCCCATCGCGGAGAAGCCACAAAACTCGACGATCCCAGCAAATCTAGTGCGTGGAGAAAGAGGACATGTCAGCGCACTCTCTCTCGCCACCACTTCTCCCCTCCTCTCTCCCTCCCATCCACATCCACACTCAAATCTCGACGCGTCGCTCTCATCTCTTCACACGACCCACGCTCAATCACACACATCTATCAACATCTACCAACATCTACCAACATGATTTGCAAGCTCTTTAAATATACTAGCACCTCCAAGAAGGCTGTCACCGACGAGAAGAGGAAGGAAGGAGGAGGAGGAGGGCCCGAGGGAGGAGTTCGAGCTCGAGGAAAGGGAGCGAAGCAGGAGGAGAAGAAGAGGTCCGAAGGAGGGTCGAAGGAGGTCGGAGGTGCTAGGAGGGTTATCAAGAGGCTCGGGGAGAAGCTTGGAGGGATGTTCGGAAGTAGGAAGGAGAGGAAGGACACGAAGAAGGTGTGTTCGCTCTCGTCTCGATTCACCACCCTCCCTCCCGCTCTCGCTCGAAGGTTCTTTTCGCCTCACAGGGCTTCAGAGACTCTCCCACCAACACCTTTCATTCTCTGGAATCATACGGAGTTGGTGAGAGCCCGCTGTAGAAGGCACGAAGCTGACTCTCCTCCCTTCCCTCCTCTTCCTTTGCCTCCCTCCCTCTCTCGCGTCCTCTTTGCTCCCTCCCTCTCCCCAGCCCTCGTCGATCTCGTCGTACCTCTCCTCACTCGCCATCCAAGTCAACCTCGTCCATCAACTCGAGGTCGTCTTCCAAGGACCCTTCGCGCTCGCCCTGGATGCGGGATTCCACCTCCTCAAGTCGATTGCCAGGACGGACGGAGGACCTCGCGACGGACATCAACGAGGGAATCCTTCGAGTCATGGACATGGAGAAGGAGGGAGTCGCATCAGTCGCAGAGTACCTGGGATGGGTGGTTACTGGATTGGAGGACGGGAAGTGGCAGAGGGATGAGGAAGGGAGTTCGAACGGGTGGGCGTTCGTCGTGTCGAAGGTGAGCTCGCGTCCCTCGTCCCTCTTTCTTCTCGCTCCCGCTCTTCGCTTGTTTTGTGGCACGCTGATGAGCCTCATCTCCCATTTTCCGCTCAGATCATCCCGACCCTCTCCGCTGCCGTCCAAGCTCTCAAGTCCGATCCGTCTTCGTTCGACGTCCTCCTCTTGGCCACTCAGCTTCAGCTTCTCGATCCCGAGTCTGGTTTCTTCCTCCTCCGCACCCTCGAGCGAGTTGATAAGACTGACGAGGAGAAGGTGGAGTTGATCGAGGACGCTATCGAGGATCTCGAGGTTACCGTTCGTGTGGTGAGTCCTTCGTTTCTCTTCGTTGGTCGTCTCGTCTCGACTCGAGCTCCTCGCTTCGCCTCCTTCTAGTCGAGCTCGATCTGACTCCCCTTCCCACATCCCCTCCTTCTCACCTCTCCTTCTCTGTAGTTCTACTCAAAATAATCATCTTCCGCTCATCTCCTCAAGGACTCGTTCTTCATCGGTCTTCCCGCCTCCCCCTCCTCTTCCGACGCGCTTCCTTCGTTCGAACCCTACGCGATCGAGCGTCAACTCATGGACTCCTACTCGATCTTCGCCTCCAGTGCTCCCGACTCGACTGTTTTTGAACAGGTCGACGAGGTTGAGCGTGGATTACAGCGCCCGACGTTGAGGAGGACGAAGAGGAGGACGGTTTGGTCCTCAGAGGAGCTCGTCGTCACTGAGTCTGATAGCACGACTGAGGAGGACGAGGAGGAGACGTCGGAGTCGGAAGAGAAGGAGCTCGAGACCCCTGGGCTCGGGAGGGAGGTGGTTGAGGCGTGGTGGGTGGTGAGGAAGTGGGGGCGGAGTTGGTGGTCGTTTTGGTTTCTCGTTCCTCGTTCGTTCGTGTTGATCTGTTCCTTGTCTTTTCTCGATTTGATTCTCGTCCTGGTACCCAGATTCGCCTTACTTTCTACCGTTGTTTCTCCCTTTGTCCCCGTGGTCTCTTTATCCCTAGTGTTTCTTCTCGTTTCCCGTATCTCATGCCTTCGTCGCGTCGTCTCTCGTCTCGTCTCGTCTCCTTTTCCTAGTCTTGTCTTCTCTTTCACGCCTCTCTGGATGACTTCTCCTTCTTGCTCACTGTTCGAAACGAAGGATGACTGCTCACGACATAAAGATCAACTTGAGTCCTCGCGACCTTTTCAATCCAGCTTTCGCGACGCGTCCAACCGAATCGTTCGAAAAGATCATCAATCCCTATCGACTCAGCTTCCTTCTCCCTTCAACCACCTAATCGCTTGATTTTCCGAATCCGGATATATCGTGAGCAGAAACGTCGAAGAGAGTAGTCAGTTGAGTGGCCGAGCTCGAAGAGGAACAAGGCTCGGAGATGATCGAAAGAAAGCTCACCTCAACGCCTCGTTCTCCTCCGATTCACCACTTCGTCTCTAAGCAGACTTCCCTGTGGTTCTTCCAATCCTTCTTTTGATGTTCTGTAAAAAAGAAGGAAGGAAGAGTCAGCCTGCTCGTTCTCGGTGGGAGAGGAAGAAAGAAAGGACTTGACGCGACGCGACGAACCCTTGGAGCAGTAGCGAACGGTGAGGCACTGCAGGACAAGAACGAAAGTCGGTCAGCCCGACCGCCAGGTAGATCGAGCAGGTGAATAGCGATACTCACTCGTGAGCAAGCCATCATCTCCTCGCCCTCAGCCAACTGAACGCAAACTGAGCCTGGATCCTTCCAGCGTTCGACGTCCCGCGTCAGGTCACATCTCCACCACGACCCTGGGGACTCCTTCGCCGCTTCCTTGTACACTTCGGAGTAAAACTCAGGCGAATCCAGCAGCACAGTGATCAGGATCCTCAAGTTCGTACGTAGTTCGGCGGGAAGGAAGGTCTCAGCTCGAGCGACCGGCAGGGCGAGGCGAAGTTTGTCGAGACCTTCGAGCGTCTCGCGACCAAGTTGAGGAAGGTGGGCCAGGAGAGGAAGCTGTTTGAAGATGCACACGAGGAGGATCCTCCAGAGCTGGAGCAGGTCTCGAACGACGGACAATCTCGCCTGCAGAAGCCCTGGCTGAGAAAGCGGAGAGCAAAGAGAGTCAGCTGAAGAAGAACGCTTCCCTCTCCCTCTTGAGAGATTGAAGGTGAATGGACGACTGACTTTGGCGTGACCTAGAGCTCCAAGGGTATCCACTACCAAGACGTAGAGACGCAGACCGTCTGTCTCGTTCTGTCGCAGGAAGCGTTGGAGGTAGGCTGAAACGTAGGCGATTGAGACGGCGCCGAGGAAAGCGATGTGCAGCTCCCACCACTCTCCAGAGGGGCCGCCTTCGAGCGAAAGGGGCATGATGAGGAGCGTTTGAACGAGGCTGGGAAGGTAGGCGGCGCCGAGTTGAGACTGGTCGAAGAGAAAGTGGAGAGACGGGCGAGAGAATCATCAGCTTCCGTTCCTCGACTGGACTTGGAGCGCGGAGGAAGAGCGAGGCCTGTAGGACCTACAACGAACGCCGCTAAGTCACTGGTCTGCTCTGTGCACAGACGACCATACTATTCCAGGGAGCGAAGGGGATCAGCCGCGGAACGAGGAGAGGGAAGGGCTGTCGAAAGAGGGAAGGATCGAGCTCACCATCTCAGAAAGTCGTACAACCTCCTGGGGGGTCGGTTTCTTGAGGACTGGAGGTCCTGGGACGGGGGATAGACCCATGAAATCGGCTACCTCTTCTGGAGTAGGAAGAACCATGGACAAGAGAGGTAAAGGCGGGAGGGAAGGAGGGGAAGGTCGACGTCGAGCTGAACTTGAACTCGTCGAGCTCGCTTCCTCTTTCCTTCCCTCTCACCACTTCAACCTCTTAATAGCAACGGATTTTCTTCTTCGTCTCATCTCTCATCGGGTTCAAAACATCTACGTCTACTACGATGGCGAACAAAAAAACGAGCTCAGCTTCTGACAGAGAAGCTGAGCAACAAGTGAGTGAACCGAGCTCATCAGGCACCCTCCCTTCCCTCCCTTCCTCCCTCCCTTTCTCCTGCCTCGTTCGTCCCATCTTCCTCAATATCCACTCACCTGGCTGACTCCCCTGCTCGATACTTCATCCTCCTCTTCTCTGACAGCCTCAAGTCGCTCCGGTTGAAGCCCAAGGCTCCTCCAGCAACGCCGCCATCTCTTCCCCTCCAGCTCCTCCTTTTGCCTCTCCCGTTCTTCCTCTTCTCGTGCACGTCTCCTTCGAAAACGATGAAGCTGACATCTCGGTTCTCTTGCTCTCGCTTCTCCCAGGACGCTTCTCTTCCCACAAACGTCAAAGCTCGCACGGACGTCCTTCCTCCCCTCCTCCTACCTCCGCCTCCCCCAACAAGTCCTCTACCGCAAACCTTGCCGCCTCTCTTCTTCGGGCTCGAACCACCAAATCCAACTCACCCTCATCCTCGGGAGATCCCGTCGCCGCTCAGATCGCTCAACTCTTCTCCATCGTCGGTCGACTCTCGGCAGAGAACAGAGCTCAACAGACCCATATCGTCCAATTCTCATCCGAGAACGAAGAGCTCAGACGGAAGCAGGAAGAGCACACGAGGATCACCGACGTGATCTCAGTAGCTTCTTTGGATCGAGCGCATTGGAGCTGGGAGGCAGGAGCACCTGGAAGGCAAGGAAGGCATGTTTGGGCGATGGTGAGCTTCGATTCCTCCTTCGTCGCGTTCTTTTCGTTCTCGTTCCCCCTCTTGACGCCCCTATTGTATCTTCTCTTCCACTACCTCGTCGCAGGAACGTCACCGAGATAGTTCGAGTCAAAAAAAAGAACGAGGACGCCTCGCTCGAGAGCCTTCCCCTCGAGCTCTTCCAATCCATCCTCTCACTCCTCGACCATGCGGATCATCTCGCCCTTCGCGTCGTTTCCTTCAAACTCCTGAAGCTCACATCGACCGTCGGATATACGAGGGCTAAGCTTCTCGATTCTGGCAAGGCTGCTGCCTTCGTTGGGGCAAGAGTGAGTCAAGTCTCCACTCCACGAGTACCCGTCTCGTTTCGCTCGCTTCTGCCCTGCTGATTCCGTTCGTCTGTTTCCTCCACCCACCCATCGGCAGACCTCCAAACTCTCTCCATCCTCAGCCCGAGTCTCAGTCCTCCTCGCCCCTCACATAATCATCCTCACCGCGACCAACTTCGACGCTGCCCACCTCTCCTCCCTTCTCGCGGACGATCCTCCCTTCGCGCTCCTCAGGATCTCGATCTATCTGACCCCCTCCGTCACCCTCGCAGACTGGGCTCCCCTCCTCCTTCTACTGGACCCTGAGAAGGTCGTCGTCACCGGTCCTAAACCAAGTTGGAGGGACGATCCGACCTCCCGTCGCTTCGCCGAGGACGAGCTCCCCTTCCTCCCTCGTTGGACGCGACTCCGAGTCTTCCAAGCAGCCGGCTCTTCATCGATTCCCCTCTTCTCCGACGGAACTCTTGCTGCCTCCAGCTGCGTCAAACGCTGCTACCCAGAGAAGCCGGTTTCGTTCATCCTTCGTACCTTCTTTGCGGACGGGAAGCATCAAAAGCGAGAGGAGGTGAAGGAGGGAGAGCTTTCGACGGTTCTCGCTCGAGAGATCGCCCCCGATCCGACGAGGGAGAGCGTGACATTCATTGTGTGCGGCGAAGTCGGACGTCGCAAGAAAGTTTGAACGAGGGTGGATAGAGGTTGAGGTCGAGAAGGAGGACGGACGGGGTTCAAGTCAAGTCGAGTCGCGTCGTGTTGTTTTTGCTTGGGCTCCTTCCCTCGGTATTACTTTCGTACACTGGTATAATTACTCTTCGAGCATGCGCCACCTCATGACCTCTAGCGCAAATCGATAGCAAGCGCAGAGCCGATTCGAAGAGGGAGTGCGACGCGTCGAACATCTCGCCCCTTCTTTCTCTCCTCCTCCAGCGTCAAAACAGACCAGGTCATCCAAGCGAAAGGGTAACGAAAAAACGAGGGAGTCTACATCCCCTATGGGGAGATCCAAGAAAGTGCAAAAAGGGGAATAAACGAAGGAGGGTAGCAGCAGCGAAAGGAATGAGCGCAAGCGAGGGGAGATAGAGCAAAAGCAGAGTGTATAAAGAGAGAGGGCAGGCAGCGAGTGGAAAAAAGGAAGCAAAGCAAAGAGTCGACGAGAAAAAAAGGCAAGAGATACGAAAGGGAACGCGGGGCAATCTAAGGACGACGCGTCGTAGGAAGACCAGAGACAGGAGGACGTTGGGTCACTCCGTTGATGTCCTCCGTCCAGCGGATTTCTGACAGCTGAGCTCGAGAGGGTTTACGTTTATGTGTGGGTGAGGGCTGAATTCCTGAGGGAGTTCGAGAGACGGGCGAGAAGGATCCGGAGAGAGGGACGGTGGATTCGGAGGTGGTGCGACGGATGGCTTTCCGAGGGAGGATCATCGAGGGTTCGCGACATGGTGGTGGTGGTGGTAGAAGAGTACTGAGATGAGGCAGAGGTGAAGGAGAGGTCAGCGAAAGCGACGACGAGAGGAGGAACGCAGGGAGTTTCGGGGACGAACGGAAGAATCTCCAAAGCGAGTCCCTGAACGAGGATCGCTCCATCCTGCCGACTGAGACGCTCGACAATCTCAAGGAGACCATGTTTCGCAGCGATGGCTGCACGGTCTGGGTGGTTCTCGGTGACCGTTCGAGTGATCTTGAGGAGGGAGAGGCGGACGTGAGGTTTCGAGAGCTTGTTGAGGCGTTCGACGAGTCGACGGAAGAAGGTTGGCTTCGAGAGAGCGAGAGCGACGTTCGGGGAGGTACGGATGATTTTGAGGAAGGGCTGAATGTACGAAAGAGACCCAAAAAGTCAGTCTCGAGGAACAAAGAAGAGAGGGATGCGAGCGACTCACATCGAGGATCTTCTCGAAGGCCGCTTTGGCACCGACGAAGCACTGAAGGAGCTGGCTCGCCGATTCGTCCTCTTGAAGTATCCGCTCGACGCGAGTAGTTTCCTCGGAGAGCCTGAAGCGAAGAAGGAAGGAGGAGTCAGCCACTCGGAAAGCTCTCGAAATGGGTTTGCGTCGACGGCTCACCAGACCGAGACAGCTTCGAGAGCTTGGCCTTGCCAGTATCCAGGTTCGCTGACGAGATTTAGGTAAACTGGGAGGGAAGACACGCCGACGTCAGTTCTGGAACGCGACCCCGAGAGCCGACGGCAAACGAAGATCGACTCACTCGGCAGAACCTCCTCCTTCCAAAGCAGCGTTCGAGTGTCCTTCCCAGCGTTGGCGAGATCGAGAAGGATACTGGGAGAAACGAAAGAAGGTCGAAGACAGGTCGGTCTCGAAGAAACGCGAAGGAAAGAGGGGACAAGGGATGAGCTCACGGAACGGCGAACTGCTTCAGCGGCGACGAGTCCTTGATGATCTTCTTGAGGAGCGGGATGATTCCAGCCGAGGCGGCCTCTTCCTGACGCGACTTGTTGAGCCAGCAGAGCTTGTAAAGAGTTTGAAGGATCTGAGAGAGGGGGGGAAAGCCGCTCGTCAGCCAACATAAAACGCGAAGCGGTGGAAGGGAGGGAGGCAGACGGACGTGATTCGAGATCTCCTGGAGACGACGAAAAGAAAGCGAGCGAAGACTCATCAGTTTTGAGCTCAAGAGTCGAAGAAGGGGGTGAATGACGAACAGTGCTATGAGGTCCAGATATGTTCCGTCTCAGCAGATCCGTCACCACCTCGATCGCATTCGCATTTTGAAGAACCTCGAGCGTCGAAGGACTCGTCGAGAGATGGTAGACCGACTTGAGGAGTACGACGAGCAGTACGGGTTCGAGGGAGTTGCAGGTGTTAAGTACTCCTGTTGAACAAAACGAACCGACGAGGCGTCAGTCGCGGCTCTCTCGTTTGTTTCGTCGAGATAAGAAACGAAGGAATGACTCACGTCGAATGATCTTCCGATTGGCCAACGCCTCACGAACTCGACTGTCTTTTTGAGATGCTTGACAGAACATGAGGAAGACGGCGAGGATCTGGATCTTGGCTTCGGTCGCTCCTTCGTCCTTGTCGTCGGTGATGTTGAGGAGAGCTGCCGAGAGAGGATCCTCGATTCCTTCTCGGATGAACATGCGACAGAAGTCCTTACGAGGTGTTGGGCCCTGGGAGTAGAGACAAAGTCGGGGGTCAGTTCGAAGGATCGAAACAAGGAAGAAGAGGGAGGGAGGGAGGAAGGGGATATGAACGAACCTGGAGACGAAACACGCTTCCGATCCCTCCGAGAGCAGCGACAACGAGATCTCGATTCTGGGAGTCTGTGGGTTCGATTCGAACGAGCGGCAGTCAGTGAAGGCGAGAGATAGTAAGGCGGAGAACGAGGAGTCGACTCACAATCCGCATCCAACAACTCGACGAGAACCTTCAGCCCTCGACAACTGATGAACATCTGAAGCGTCTGAACCGACGAGGAGCAGAGAGCCGAGATGAAGATGGCCGCTTCGAGCCGACACTCGTAAGGGAAGGCCTTCTCCGTGCTGGAAGATTCGAAGAAGAGAGCGACTCAGCATCGAGACGAGATCGAATGAGAGAGAAGAGGGGGGGAAGGGAGCGACGAACAAGGAGATGACGATAGGGATTCCTCCGATGAGGCAAAAGGACTCGAGACAGCTGACGTCTTGGATGTTGATCTGTACGAAACGACGCGAGAAGGGTGAAAGTGAGCGAGGTCGTCCGAAGGAGAGCCGACGCGACTCGAGACTCACGATGTTGATGATCCGCAACAACCTCAAAGCGACCTTTGAGAGCGGCTTGACCTCCAAGACTTCCAAGACTGCGAGCATCCCGTGACAGGAGACGAAGTGAGCCTGCATCTCTGGGACTTCGGTGATGATGTTGAGCTGCGAGAACGAGGCGAGGAGTTGGTCAGTTCGACGCGTCGAATCGGAAAGAGGGACGGATAGCAGCGCAAGAGAGACGAAGACTCACGATCGAGTCGCAGACCGTCTCCAGGTCGTAAGGAGGAGCATGAGGTTGTAGTTCGTCGACAAGGGTGGTGATGGTCGCCGACAGACGAGCATGCTCCTCTCGAAGGAGGTTGATCTCGAGATCGGCGTCGTCCTCGTAGGATTCCTCGATCTCAGCGAACGGATCCACCTCGTCGTCGTTGTCTCCCAACCAAGACCGGTTCGAGAGCTTCGTGTTGAGTTGAAGCGTCGAGGATTCGCTGGCGTTCTTGCCTGAACCGACCCCAACCCAAACCCAATCCACAAATCAGTCAGTCCTGGTCGAGATCGAGACGCGTCGAGTCAGCTCGAGGAAAAGCAAGCTCTTAAGACTCACCATGACCCTGTCCCTTCCCAAACACGTCCTCATAATCCTCTGCACCCTCCGAGTACTTCCTGAGATCACTCTCCATCCTCCTCCCACCCTCGCTCCCACTCGTGTCCCCTCCGGCTCCTCCACTCGTTCTTCTCGTCCGATCGCTCATCATCACTCTCTGGGATCCCGTCGGACTTCTCGTCCCATCCAACCCTCCTCCTCCTCCGGGGAGCAAGCCCAGCCCGAGGCCTGTCGGAGAATCGCTTCGCGTTCGAGAGAGGCGGAGGGAAGAGAACTGATGAGGAGGGAGTGGAGAGGCGGATGTTGCTGGGGAGGATGGTGTGGTCGAGAAGGTTGGGTTGGGAGCTGGAGGTGGATGGGAAGGGAGTCGAGTATGTCTCGATGTCGAGCTTGAGATCGCGTTTGTCGAGGAGCAAGAGAAGAGCTGAGGTTTTGGAGAGGGGACGGGGTTTGAGGAGGAACGAGGTGGGTTGGGAGGTTGAGCGGGAGAGGAGGGTGAGGTGGAGAACCCGAGAGATTTGATGTCGTTCGGGTGATAGAGGCCTCGTCGGTTCGAGAGAGAGAGCTACGAGATCCAGAGAAGAAGGAAGGAGGAGGAAGTCAGCTTCTCGAAGTTTTCGCGCGTCCGATCTTCAACCGACGAAATGAAATCGGAGACTCACCTGAGCGACCTTCTGGTTCAACCCAATCTCGTCCTCCCCATCAGCCATATCCGACCAGTCCTCGACCGAGTTCTTCCTCTTTTGGGGCTCGAAAGCAGCGGCGACGGGAGGGAGAGGGGAGTTGCTGAGCGAAGGACTCCTCGTCGGCATGATCGTCTTCTGGTTCTCGTGTTCCGGCTCGTCCTGAGGATCCTCGTCGTCGTCGTCGTCCGTTGGTTTTCCGAAGTCGAGATCCCGAGCTGTGAGAGTGAGCGATAAGAAGAAGTGAAACGAAGAGGCGGAGTCAGTCGACGTTCGAAAGCTCGACGCGTCTTCGCCATCCTTCGCGACGAGACTCACCATTCAGCTTCGTCAAACTAATTCCATCCGCGAAATCGTCATCCCAGTTATCGCTGAACTCCTGACTCTCCTCCATCTTCCTCATCAACGCGACCTGATCGACGACGTTCGTCTTGATCCCTCCTCCGAGTCCTCCGACGGGAAGAGCAGCGGTGGCGATAGGGCTGTTGGACTTGGTGGCAGCCGAGAGAGCAGCAGTGAGGGACGAAGAGGGAGTGATGAGGTTGAGGCTTGGGACGATTCCTGCTCCTGGTGCTGAAGGGACGAGTGGAGGGAAGTGGGTTGGACCGTAGCTGGACGAGGGACGACGGTTGGCTCCTCCAGCGAGGGAGGAAGGGTCGCGAAGGGAAGTCGAGGAGGAGGAGGCTACTGCTGCGTCTGTGGAAGGGGAGGGGATGAGTGGTCAGCCGATCGAAAGCGAGGAAGGAGAGAGCAAAGAAGTCGCGTTGTCGTTTCGTCACTCACAAGTCGTCTTCTTCACCCTCGCATTCCACTCCTGGATATCCTGAATTCCCTCGTCGTGACTCGGGAACCCCAACGCACTCCCTTCTCCTCCTCCTGAAGCAGGCACTCCCCTTCCACTCCCAGATCGACCAGCCGACCCTCGAGTTCCTCCAGCGTTCCCACCACTCCCCGACGACGACGAGGCAGCTCCTCTTTCCTCCCTCCTTCGAAGCGACTGCCCGTTCGCGGTCTCCTTCGACTTGGCCATCTGACGTTGGGCAGCGAGCATCCACGGGTGACGCATGAGCTTCTTGGCGGTGACTCGGAGGTTGGGATCTTTTTGGAAGCAGGCGAGGAGGAAGTCTTTGACTTTCTGGAGAGAGAGGGAAGCGACGCGTCGAGGAAGTGAGAGAGCGAGATCAGTTCTGGGCTTGAGAGCTCCGACGAGAGCTTCACGGATACAGTACTTACCTCTGAAGCTCCAGGTGGTATTGGAGGAGAGTCATCTTGAACGATCCGGAAGAGAGCTTGCATCGGCGTGAGGTCGTGATACGGCGGTTTACCTTCGAGGAGTTCGATAACGACGCATCCCACGCTCCTGTGACGACCGACAAGACGATCCATCAGCCTCTCTTCTACTTCTCAACTCGTCTTTACGAGCTCCAGGAAGCGAAAAAGAGGAGGGAAGGGAACGAAAAGACGAACCAGATATCGGACGCGGCCGAAGCTCCAGTCTGCTCGATAACCTCAGGAGCCACTGGAATCCCAGCAAAACCAACGCCAGTCAGCCTTCCCATCATCTCAACTCGCCGAGAAGGAGCTTAAGCAAGCACTCACTCCAATAGGGACTCCCCACCACCGCCGAATCATTCACACTCTGAGTCGCGACTCCGAAGTCCGCGAGCTTGACCCTTCCGTCCTTGTTCGTGAGGATGTTGGCTCCCTTGATGTCTCGATGGATCACTCCTTGTTCATGTAGGTAGACGAGTCCTTCGAGAACCTGCCGAACGAACGAGCCGAGAGGGCGAAGTCAGCTCGGCTCGAACCCAACGAGCGAACCAGCAAGGGAGGGAAGAGAAGGAAGCGTCGAGCTCATCAACTCACCTGAGAGATATAAACCGCCACCAGGTTCTCCGGGAACTTCCCAAATCGTTTACAGATGGCATGGAGAGATCCGTTCTCGCAGTATCTACATCCCAACCAAACCAAACCAAAGAGTGAGCTCAGCGAAACGAATCGAAGGCAAGAAAGAGGGAGGACTGACTCGAGGATGATGTACAAGAACTCCTTCGTCCGAACGTAGCCCGTATACTTCACGATGTTGGGATGCTGGAAACTCTCGCCCAAATATCAGCCTCGTCCCTTTAGCCTCTCGAACTCACTCATACTCACACTAAGCTTCTGCAACAACCCAATCTCTCCCTGCGAAGAACGAAAGCACGAAACGGTGAGCTTGAGCTTCGACCCTTCCTCCTCCCTTCGCTCCCCTTGTCACTCTGCTTCCCTTGGACGTACCTCTACGTCCTTAACCTCGGCTTGGGATAAGCTCGTCAACTGAACCTGCTTGACTGCTACAGTTTCTCCGTTCGTGAAGTTGAGAGCTCCTGCGAAACCATTCGTTCGAGGGCGAAGAGATCAGCTCTCGTTTCGTTTCGTTTCGTTTCCCTTCGCTGTCCTCCTTCGACTCGAGAGATAGAAGGGGAGATAGAGAAGGGGACTTACGAAACACCTGACCCGAAGCTCCTTTCCCTAACAGGTCACCGAGTTGCTATCCAAGATCCAAACCCAACGCTGAGGTGAGCTTCGCTGGAAGGAAGGAAGGGAGGGAAGAGAGGGACGTTTGTTTGACTCACGTAGTTGGGTAGAGCGGTCTCCTTGAACAGCTCCTTGGGTTCCTTGGGTTTGACAGCAGACATGTGGGTGTCTGGCCCTCGAGGGGAAAAGGATGAGAAGGGGAGAGCAGTCGTTGGTGGTGGTGGGCAGGGAAGGAGGAGGAGAGAGGGGCGAAGGAGAGAGGAGGAGGTCGCCGATGTGATCGCCTGCTGGGCTCTTGACGACGGTGTTTTTGATGAAGTTTCGGCGCGAGGATTTTCTCGAGGGACGGATGTTGGGAACTGTAGTAATCTATGAATTGGGCAGGACTTCGAAGCGAAAATCGGAGAGGAACGTGAGTCGAGTCGACTCGAGTCGCGAACGCGTCTCCTCGCTCGTTCTTTCCCTCTTCTTTGCCGCTTCTTCCCTCGAAACCAAACCCGAAAAAGTCCTTGTAGATCTAAAATCTATGCGAGCGAAAAAAGCAGCGAAAATCTGGGTACAGTAAACGAGCGTGCGTGGAGTCAAACGAGCGATCAAAAAAGCAAAGCGAAACAAGTGTCCATCGTCTCGCACATCATTGAAAACAACGCGGGCTCTCTCCTCTAAGGCGGGCAATCTTCCTCCCCGTCCTCGTCGTCGGTACTAGTAGAGTTGAAGTCCCTCCCACTGTACTCCTCGGCGTACTGGAGGTACTGGTTCGGGATGGGGGGGAGGTTGTCCATTGACTGGGGGAACGAACGACGAGGGAACGAAGTGGTCAGTTTGGTGGGGTGAGGGTGAGAGGTGGAGATGGAGATGGGTGGAGGGGATGAGAAAGGAGCATTAACCTCAAGAAGCACAACCGTCATCCCAGCGGAGAGATGCTGAACGGCGAAGAAGAAACGAGACGCGTCGAGCGAGCGGGGATCAGCTTCCGAGTCTTCGACAAGGAGAGATGGCGAAGTGAGCTCACGAGCGAGATATGACAGTGAATGAACGTAGGCGAAGGGTCGTTGGAGACGAATCTGACGACAGCTGATCGAACGAAGAAAAGGGAAACGAGGTCAGCAAACGCGTCCTCGCTCGGGTTCGTTTTCGTTTCAAAACGAAAGGGAGCACTCGCTCCAAGAAGCCGTCGCTCCAGCAGCAGGCGTATTGAAGTTATCTCTGAACGGCGGGTTGACGAAGTTGAACGATTCAGGAACAGCCGCTACAGCTTCCGCCATCGTCGTCCAGTTGAACGCTCCGAGTCCTGAACCGACGATCCAGCCTTTGACTCCGTGTCTGTTCGAACGAGCGAGGAAGGGACGAAAGCGAAGCGAAGCAAAGGCAGTCAGCGTTTCGGATCTTCGAGGATCAGTCAGAGGAAAGAGGGAATCTTCACTTACTTATGAACAGGATGCGAAGGCTGACCAGGGGAGACGGTAAGGACCAGATCGACCACGTCGTTCGACTCGTACGCGAACGAGAGGTTGCTGGCGATGGGGATGGAAGGATCGAAGAGGACGGGGGTCTCGAGAGTCTTCCAGGGTTGTCGATTCATGACCCAGACGGTGGCGGATTGGAGGGAGAGGTCGAGTTTGACTGAGGGAGGGACGGAGAGGAAAGAAAGGAGGGCGTCGGCGCCGCGAGGAACTCGATTCGATCTTGAGACGCGTCGTTTGTAACTCACTGGTGACGTTCGCCTCTCCAACGGGAGGAGGGTTCGAAGGGTAAGGAGGATGGTAGGTAGCGTTGAACATAGTGAAGTTGGAAGGGTCGAGCGCTTCTCCGCCGTAAGCGATCGTAGCGACGGAGGAGGCTGTCGAGGTGGGAGGGGCGACCGAGGTGTTGGTCTTCGTTCCTCGATGTTTCCTGTGGTCGCGCTTGGGAGCAGGAGAGTCGGTTTCGTACGAGAGGAGAGCGTATCCGGAGAGGACTTGGGGGAGGACGTCGGCGGCGACTCTCTGTTTTCGAGGAAGAAAGAACCGAGATCAGCAAGGGAAACAGAGGAGGCGAAAGAGGAGGGAGAAAGAATCGAGATCAGGGAGGAAGAAAGAGGAGATGGAAAAAGCGAGAGCAGAGGGGAACGAACCATGTTGTAAGACGACCCAACAGCTTTATCTAGCTGCACGAATACGGCGTATCGTTCTCCCATCGAGATGGTGATGGCGTCGACCTTGACGGGTTCGATGTAGGATCCATCAACGCTGTACACCCACATGGGATGCTCATCGACGGAGAAGATCACGTTCCAGTTGCTTCCTCCGTTGAGGAGTTGGAGAGAAACCCACTCGGACTTGGGATCGACTGAAATCTTCTCGAGAAGGGTGTTGGAGGTGGTGTTGCAATTGTAGAACATCTCGGGGTCGACGAGATCAGGTCGAGCCCCAGGGGCGGTGTAGAGAACGGTGTTGAAGGGACTCGCACATCTGCGGATGAGGATGAACGTCTGAGTCAGCGCTGGCTCGGAGGCAAAGTCGAAGCGAACGCAAAGACGAGCTCACCCTTGCCTCGTCAAGTTTCCACCACTGTTACGAGGAGCGACGTTGTAGGGATCCAGAACCTCGTCGGAAGGGCACACTTGCTGACCTGTGAGTGATCACAAACGGCGAAGAAGAGGAGAAAGAGTCAGCGTCATTTTCGAGTGCGAACGAGAAAGAAAAACAACGAACCTTTCCCGTTGATGAGGATCGACTGCAAGCAGAGAGGCTCAATCTGAGTGTCGTTCCAGCGAGCCATGACTCTGCCAAGAAAAAAGCAAGCACAAAGTCAGCGAAGGTCGAGAAGAGAGGGCGCGCAAATCTCGTTGAGCGGATTTGCTCGACTCGAGACGCGTCTCGTTTGGAGGGGGGCAAGAAGGACAAGGACGCGACTCACTGATCCGAAGGAACATGGGACCAATCATGAAGCATCAAGTTCCTGCTATCCTTCTCGGCTCGAAAGAGCTGCTCGACTGACGCTCCAGGGATGAGAGCGAAAGGGTTTGGTCGTCCAGGTCGAGGTCGAATCAGGATCGAGCCTCGCAATCCGTCGGAGAGGAGACCTCGCTGGGTTTGAAGGAAGAAAAAAGGTCAGCTCAGAGTTGAGGTTGAAGAAGTGGGAGCGAGATGAGAGGGAGCGAGATGCTCACATCATGATCGTGGTACCAGTAGAAGCCAGCCTGCGTCGCTTTCCAGATGTAGACGAACGTCGAACCGTTTCGGATGGGGAACTGGGTGATCCCTGCTACACCGTCGCTCCAGGGAGTTCGATGCTGCTCGATACCTGAGAGGGAAGAGGGAAGGTGAGGTTAGACGGGAGGAAGGGGAGGAGGAGGAGAAAGTCGACGCGAGAGGGCGAATGCGAAGGCGAGAAGAAAGGACGAACCGTGCCAGTGAATCGCAATGTCCTCTCCAGCTGCGTTGTTGACAGTGATCTAAGTTGGTGAAAGCAAAGGGCCGTTCTGTCAGAGTCCTGGAAGAGAAGAGGCGTAGCTCGAAAAGAGGGAAGAGGGGAGGAATGCGTTGCCGACGCGTCCGAAAGATTTGCGAACGAAAAACGAACCTCGACCCAATCCCCTTCGTCCAAGATGAGATCCGGCCCAGGCGAGGTTCCGTTCACAAGAATAGCGGACCTGAGAAAGCCTTGCGGTCAACGAAGGAGGAGGGGCGAGGAACGAGGGGCGAGAAAGGTCAGCTCGTCGATCTCCTCCTCTCGCCGTTTTCATTCCCTGTGAATACTCACCATCTGGAGCAATGAAACCCGAAGTCACATCGAAGACGACCTGTCTGGTAACGTTCGTCGAGTAGCTGTAGTCGTTCCCTCCATCCGTGACGTTCGTCGTCGTCGTCGAGCTGTTGTTGACCTGACCGAAGGCAAAGTTGAAAGGGAGGAGAGGGAGGAGGAGCAGGAGGGAGAGGGAAGGGGAGAAGGCCATTGGTGTGATCAGCCTCTCAGAGAGTAGGAATTAGGATAGGCTGTCGATGATGGATGATAGTTGGGGAGCAGAAAGCACTCACGAAAGGGTTTTGCGGATGGAGAAAAGGAGGGACGGGAGAAGCCGTCGTGGTGGCCCAAACCAAACCAAACTCAGACGCGAGATTTCCTTCTGGAAGATGAACGGCGATCCCTTCTTGGATTCCAACCCAAATCATGTAGAAGCTCGGAGTTCGTCAGAAGGCTGCTGAAGATAACGAGGACGCGTCGAGAACGAGGGTCGGATCGAAGGAAGTATCGACGACGAGTGAGCTCGAGACGAAGAGAAGTGCTGCTGCCCTCGCTCGCCCGTGTGCATGCCTTGAGATTCGCTATTCCAGGAGGTTCGGGGGGAATCCAGAATCCTAGAACTGATCAAGATGGAGGATCAGCGTTCTGCACTTCGAGGGGGGCACTGCAAGAGGGAAGGTGCGAGCGAGAGAGGTGAGCGAGGACGACTCCTGCTTCTGAGCCGAGGAAACGCGATCCTAGTGAAAGGATCATTTAAAGCGGTACCTTGATCATAATGCTGAGTAGGTACTCGAGCGAGGGTGAGCTGTAGAGAAGCTGGGAAGGAGGGAAGTGATGGATGAACAGGACGAAGATCGCTCTTCGGTGGTCACCCTCGAAAGGGATCTAGTGGGAGGCGATGCAAGGAAAACCACCCACGTCCCTTCGAATCTAGCTCACTCTCTTGAGTCGCTGCTCGCAGTGAGGTGGGATCTCTGAACCGAGTTGAGTGGAAGGAGAGAACATGTCGCTTTGAAACGGAGGGGAATTGGGAAGGAGAGTCCAGATGGAAAGGTCGAGGTCAGCTCTGGACGGTGCGTTTCCTTTCGCAGAAGAAGGTAGCGTGATGGCAAGGGGAGTATAGACGCGTTTGAAGCAGAGGAGCACTATATATGTTCTGCCTCTCTCCATTTGCGACGAGGCGAACGGAGGCGAGCTCTGATCATGTTGAGCTCGCTCGCTCGCTCGTCCTTCCTTCGATCCCTCCTCTCACTCTCCCCCCTCTGCATCCTCTCGACCGAGGCAGCACACCAAGCTTTGTTGCAGCATACACTCAATCTCTATCAAACCTTCCATCTCACAAAGCTGGTCTTCCCTGCTCATACCACGGATGGATGAAGAGGAAGGGAAGGAAGCGAGCGAGCTCACCAGTTTCTCCTCCCTTCGGCTCCTCTCTTCTTCAGCCCCCTCTTTCCTCCCTCTCGCATTTCTCCCTGCTCCATCTTGCTCACACAAACAAGGCGAGCTTCAAGGACACCGCCTGATGTCTGGAAGTGAAAATTGATTGTGGGTGTTGAGGATGCAAGGAAGCTGCGGGTCCTCCCTCCCTCCTTCCTCCCTTCGAGAATTTCGAGCTCGACCTCCCAACCTCTTCCTCCCTCCCCCTCCCCCCCACATCCCTTCCTTCTTCTCCCTCCCCTCCCTTCTTCTCGACTATGGCTCCCCTCGCGCAGTCCTCCAGGAAGCGTAAAACGGCCGAGCCCGAAGCTTCCTCTTCCACCAGCAAACCTCTCCTTCCCGACAACCTCAGCTTGGGAGCGGACGAGGAGGATGGAGAGGAGCATACCGACGACGAAGCCGTTATGGACGACGAGGAGGAACCCTTCCCTGAGCTCGACCTTGGATCGTCGGACGAGGAGGACGATGGTGACTTTGCGGACGCTGAGGGAGGAGACGACGACGAGGAGGAGGTTGGAGGAGAGGACTCGGACGACGAGGACGGGTACAACTCTTCAGACATCGAAGCTCTCGAGAACGACGACGGAACCTCCCCACCTCCCTCCCTCACCCACTCTCGCTCAACAGCAGGATTCTCTCGCTCCTCTCGATCTCGCTCCAAATCCCCTATCTCCCACTTCATCGCCGAGAACACCACCAAACCCGACGAGCGAGACCCCTCCATCATCCTCCGACCCGAAGACGAACGAGCGGGAGTTTGGACAGTCAGTCAGCTTACCGGACGACCCAAGAGGGTCTACCCTGATATCGAGGCTGGGTACGGAAGTGAGAGTAGTACAGAGGACGTGAGTTTCGAAGTCCTTCGTTCTTCCTTCCCTTCGCGCGAGCTCGAAGCTCAAATCTTGAGCTCACCTCTTTCCTCCTTCCTTCCCTCCCTTTGCTTCCTCCCTCCCTCGCCAGGCCCCCAACCGAGTCGGAGACATCCCCTCCCACTGGTACGACGACCTCCCTCACATCGGATACGACGAGAACGGAAAGAAGGTTATGCGACCTGCTCAGGGAGACGAGCTCGACAGGTTCTTGTCGACGGTCGAAGACCCCGACTCTTGGTCAGTTTCCCTTCCTTCCCTCAAACCTTCCGCGACCTCTCGACCCTTAGCTGACCATCTCTGCTTTCTCTTTCGAACTTCCAGGACCTCCGTCCCCGACAAGCTCCTCCACCAGAACACCGCCCTCACCGACGCCGAGCTCGACATCATTCGACGACTTCAAAACGCAGAGAACCCCGACGAGAACTACGATCCTTACGCTCCTACGGTCGAGTGGTACACCAGTCACGAGGAGGTCATGCCGCTGAGTGGTCGAGCAGAGCCCAAGGCGAGGTTCGTCGCGTCGAAGTGGGAGCACAAGAAGGTGAGCTCGCGACCTCTTTCCCTTCCTTCGCGTCGTCTTTCCCTCTTCCTCTTCGCTCGAGCTGACCACCTTCCTTCTCTCGTTCGTTCGTTTTAGGTCATGAAAATCGTCCGAGCCATCCGACAAGGTCGCATCGTCCCCAACAAACCCGCCGCCACCAAACCCCAATTCTACGCCCTCTGGTCCAACGACGATCAAGAACGAGCCCCTCACGCCATGCACATGCCCGCTCCCGCTCCTCGCCTCCCAGACGATTCAGAATCCTACAACCCTCCCGCCGAACACCTCCTTGATCCGGACGAGCAGCAAGCCTGGGAGGAAACCGAGAAGGGGGACAGGAAGAAGGACTTCATGCCTCAGAAGTTCAGTTCCCTTCGAGCGGTGCCTCAGTACAAGGAGTTCGTGCAGGAGAGGTTCGAGAGGTGTTTGGACTTGTACCTTGCCCCGAGGATGAGGAAGACGAGACTCAACATCGATCCGGAGAGCTTGGTGCCCAAGATGCCTAGTCCGAAGGAGTTGAGACCGTTCCCGACGATGAGCGCGTTGAAGTACGTTCATCCCGGACACGCGAGGGTGAGGTGCATCAGCGTCGATCCGTCGGGGAACTGGTTGGTTACGGGAGCGGAGGATGGAGTGGTCAGGGTGTGGGAGTTGTCGATTGGGAGGCTGGCGTGGAAGTCGGAGCTGGGGAAGGGACCTGTGTTCAGCGTCGAGTGGTGTCCTGACAAGGACGTTTCGCTCTTCGCTGCTACTCTGTGAGTCGTCGTTTCTCTCTACTTATCCTCTTTCTGCTCGACTTAGCAACCCTTGACTGACCTCGTCTTCGTTCTTCGTTCGCTCTCGTTTCCCTCCCTCAGCGAGAACAAGGTCGTCCTCGTCGCTCCCCTCCCTCTCCTCAACCCCCACCTCGCCCTCTCCACCACCACCGCCGCTCTCAAAGCCGTCACCGGAGCCTCGACCTCGGAACCCACCAAGCCCTCGGACGTTCGTTGGGCTCGAGGAACCGACTCGGAGAGGAACCGTGGAATCCTCGTCATCATCGACGTCCCTGGAACGCCTACTCAGATCACCTTCCACCGAAAGGGAGACTACTTCTCGACGGTCGCGACGAACGGTGGGTCTCCTTCTGAAGCTTCACTTTTCGACCCGTAAAGAAGACGCTAGAGGTACTGAGACGCGAACGAAACTGACGCGTCTTTCTTCTTTCCTCGTTCGATTCTCGTCTCAGGTGCCAACAAGTCGGTCCTGATCCATCAGCTCTCCAAGCACATGACCCAGTCTCCCTTCAAGAAGACCAAGGGACTCGTCCAGAAGGTCGCTTTTCACCCTTCCAAACCTCATTTCTTCGTCGTCGTGAGTCTCCGTTTCCTTCGTCTCGTCCGTCCTTTCGACGCGTCTTCCTTCGTCGAAACTGACCTTATCCCTCACCCTTCCCCCCTCCTCACCCCCCTACCACCTACCTCCACCCGCCCACCCTCCCACCCTCCAGACTCAACGATACGTCAAGCTCTACGATCTCGCCGCCCAAGCTCTCATCAAGACGCTTCAGCCTGGACTCAAGTGGCTCTCGTCGATCGACATCCATCCCATGGGAGACAACTTGATCGTTGGATCGTACGACAAGAAGCTCTGTTGGTTCGATCTCGATCTTTCGGCCAAGCCTTACAAGACTCTGAGGTGCGTCCGATCCTCCTTCCCTTTTCGCTCGTTGAGCTCGCTCGACGCGTCGCTGACCTCGCTCCCTCTCTACCTCCACCCGCCCACCCCCCAGATACCAAGCCAAAGCCATCCGAGCAGTCCACTACCATCGCTCCTACCCTCTCTTCGCTTCCTGCTCGGACGACGGAACCATCAACATCTTCCACGGAACCGTCTACTCGGATCTCATGCAGAACCCGCTCATCGTCCCCCTCAAGGTCCTCCGAGGGCATGGAGTCAAGAGTCAGCTGGGAGTGATGGATATCAAGTGGCATCCTACGCTGCCTTGGTTGGTCAGTGCGGGAGCGGATGGGGAGGCGAGGTTGTGGTGCCCTTAGATCGTTTCTTCGGTTTGGTTTCGTTTCTTCTCGTTGGCTCGTCGAGAGTTTTTGGTTCGATTTGCATGGCCTCCTGTTTTCTCATCTTTCGCTTTCGATTTGCGAGGTCAAGCTCGGTCAAGCCTTGCTCGTCGAGTTGAAGGCTGAACGAAGGTGAGCGAACGAAAATGAAGCGAGCTCGACTTCGCTCCTTCCTCCCTCTTCTTGTCAAACAGCGAGTTCGCCCCCTTCCCCCACAGACTCAGCTTCTCGTAAGACCTCAGTGTGTCAAACGAAGGCTGCGATTTCTTCTCAAATATATTCATGTATATTTTACTTCGAGACGGCGCAGCGGCTGAGAACGAAAGAGCGAGCTCGACCTGCAACGATCACGCGCTCCTCCTCCTCCCTTCCACTCTTCCTTCCATGCTCCTCCTCGAATCGACTCTTCCCTCTTCTTCCTGCGGCACCGGGAGAAGAGATGATCGGAACAGCCTTTCAGGAGCCTTTTCTCTCGACATCTGAGAGCCGAGGAAGGAGGTGTCGAGCCCTCCTTCTCGACAGCTTCTCTTCACACCTTTCACCCTCGTCCACGACCACGAGCTTCTCATGCCGCCCCTCTCCCTCATGTCGTTCGAATCTCGACTAGCACGGAGCTCGCTCCCTCTGAACACCGTGCGGACATCTCTCCATCCACCATCTCGTTCAGATCGTTGAGGTTCACAATGAAGGACGCTCGACCTCCTCCTCCTCCTCCTCCTCCCAACGAACCTTCGCTTCCCCCTCCTCCTCTGCCTAATTTCAAGAAGAAGACCCCCGTGGACGCTTCAGGAACCGCAACAACAACAACAGCAACAACACCACTCAGCAACTCCTCTCCTCTCTCTTCGACCACAACGAGCAGGAAAGGAAAAGGACGAGACATCTCGACGTGAGCCTCCCTTCCCTTCCTTCGCTTTCTTCCTTGCCTTCGCCTTCATTCCGTCCTGAAGACCTCAGGGGAATCTACAGGCGGTATTTCATAGGAGGATCCTGACACTCGCTCTCCTTTTGTTCTTGTTCTTGTGGTTCAGATCGAAGTCATCTCGCTCTTCTCCGAGCTCGAATCTCGCGAGCTCGTCGTCGTCCCTTCCGTTTGGACATGTCGATGTGAGCAGATTTTCATTTCTTCGAGACCCTTTGACAGATCGTATCTGACCGCGCCTTCGCTCTCTACTTGATCGCTCGTTGACGACTTACAGCGCGACCTTTCTCACGTCGTGAAGAGGTTCGAGAACAAGGGTTGGAAGGATAAGGCGAGCGATGTAAGTTCGTGTCTACCTCGCTGATCGATCCACTGAGTGATAAGATGGAATGGAATGGGATCCCTGGACGAGCTGAGAACGCAGGAGGTACCCGCGTTGAAGTTCTTTGTCAAGTCGAACTGACCCTCGATCTTCGTGTTTTCTCCCTCTTTTCTTCGTCTCAGCCTACCCAAGCCCGCCTCGACTTCGCTCCTCGACCCGCCAAATCCCAATCTCTCTCTCAGTCTTCGTTCCCCCATCTCATCCAACCTGAATCCCACTCAAAGAGTCCCTCGACGTTCCACCAGCCCACCCATTCCTCGCTCCAGAATTCCTCTTCGACTTCTCGTTCGCCCCCTATCTCCCCGACGTCAGCTTCCCTCAACTTCTCGACATCAGCTGCTTCACAAATCGACAAGGATCGACGGAACCTGAAGAGGAAGAAGACAGATCGGATGGAGGAGGAACATGGGGGTCGGGAGGAGAGCCTCGCAGAAGAAGAGGAGGAGACCAGGATGGTCATGGTCGGCTCGCTGGATCGTGGTTGGAACCTCGGAGGGAACGACGACGAGGACGAGGACGAGGACGATTTGGATCTACCTGAATTGGTCGATTCGGACGAGGTGGCTGGCGGAATGGAGGACTTGAGAACGCCCTCGGTTGAGACTGCTGCTCTGGGAGGGAAGATCTACATCTCGCCTCGACCTTACCGACCCTCCTCCCTCGGTCTCGTCCCCGGAGCCTCGATCGAGCAGCTCGTCCAGGCCGAGACGAACAGTCACCTCCTCCAGCTCGCGGATCGGTCTCATCGATTGTTCGAAGAGTGAGTTCGGGTCGCGTCGTCTTTTCTTTAGCGGCCATTTCGATCTGCTTCTGACTCTCTCCATCATCTTCCACCGGCTCAGCCTTCTCGACACTTGGAATCTTACTCAAATCGAGCCCTTGTGCATGCAGTCTATCCTCCTGAACGGGAAAGGTCCGTCACTTCTCTTCCCGCTCGCTCGACCTTCGAATGCTAACGCCTCCTCTCTTCTCTCGCCTCTTGTGATACAGGTCAGCAAGTCTGTCCTTCCCAGGAAACTCTCCTCGCTGGGGGTGCCAATCTCACGGCTCAAGGGTGCGCCGCTCGCTTTCTTTCTTGTCGTCTTCGTCGATCTCATCTGACTCGAGATTCTCGATCTCCTTCTTTGCGCACAGATGCTTCTCTCCCTCTGGTGGATTCAACGCCGGAAACGGAACTCGTCCCGAACTCGTCGATCCCGAAACGTGAGCAGACCAAGACGCGTCGTATTTCTCGAGACCAAAGAGCGGACCCTGACTCGACTCCTTCTTTCCCTAAAGTTGGTTCAACTGCGTAAACTCCTCTTCAGCCCTCGAGAACATCGTCGTCGACCCTGAAGCTGGATGGGCCGCTCTTCAGCTCAACAATGGAGAATCGGAATGGGAACTTCTCTGTGAGTGTTTTAAGGAATCGCGTCGCGTCCACGCCGAGGCGGAAACTGACTCAGATCCCCTGCTGTCCTCAAAGTCACCATCGACGAGCACGAATTCTTTGTCGTGGCAGCAGACGGAAGCTACATCGAGCCTCAACTCGTGAACGGTCTCGTCGTCGCGATGGGAGAGCGATACATGATCGTCGTCAAGCTCGATAAGCCTGTCGGATCGTCGTACAACATCGTCCGTTTCGTTCCCTCCCTCGATCTCGTCTCCTTCGACTCGCTCGTTGTTTTGAAGTTTGGATCTGACCTTCTGTCTCGTCCCTCTTTTCGCGCAGAGAATGTCCGGCCTTGGACCTCAGCTCATCAGCGGATACGCTCTGTTCTCCTACGAATCCCTCGGACCTTCCAAGACCCCACCTCCCTAGCACCCACCTCGACTGCTTCGTCCGTCGCCAGCATCTCTTACGCGGGAGTCCCCTTCAGCGCCAGCACCTTTTCCATCTTCAACGCCACTTACCACCCTCCCTACCCCGCCAACCCTCCTCCTCTTGGTCCCGCTGATCTTACTCGTGAGTCTGATTGTTTCGCACGAAGTTTCGAGATTCGATTTCGACGCGTCGAGTCCAGTTTGACCACGCGACGCTGACGATCTGGATTCTTCCTCTCCCTTCTTTGCAGTTCGACTCGATCTTGGACCTCAAGGACGTACCGTCTGGGTCCTCAACAAAGTCAGCATCATCGTCTTCTGAGATCCCGTCGTTTTGACCTCGTTCGTTTCAGCCCACTCTCCAGCTGACCCCTCGTTCTTTCCCTTCCTTTCTTCGCCTCGACCCTCTCAAACAGGAGCCCTTCCAACTCTGGAGAGAACTCGAGACTCCGGTTCTCTTCGATCCCTCAGTCTCTCTGGGAGCCAACCTCTCCCTTCCCTACCGATCGGGCGACATCGTCGATCTCGTCCTCGTCGCCACTCCAGGAAATCCTGCTCACTCGATTCACAAGTCAGTACTCTTCTCGATTATTTCCTTCAACGAAACCTGGCCATACTGACTGCTTCGTCTTCTTTTCGGGAGCAGGCACGGAGTGAAGGGCTGGTACATAGGCTTCGGGAGTGGTCCCTTCAATTGGACTTCGACCGTCGAGGCAGAAGCTGCGGTCCCTGAGGCTTTCAACTTCGTCAACCCTCCTTCCAGAGACAACTTCTTGACTCCTGGAGCTTTCCAAGCGCCAGCCTGGGGTGAGTCGAGCTTCCATCTGTCTTTTTGAGAAGACGCGATCGCTGACTTCTTTCCTCGTCTTCCTTTTCTTCAGCCATCGTTCGATTCGTCTCTAACGACCCTTCGCCCACCTTCATTCATTGCCACATCTCGCTCGTACATTCGTCTCACCCTCGTCGCGTCGTCGCGAAGTCGAAGCCGAAAGCTGACCTTTTGCGTGACGCGTCTTCGATCCGATTTTCAGCACCTCTCGGGGGGAATGGCTCTCGTCCTTCTCGAGGTCAGTCTACCGCTCCTCTCACTTTCTGTCACCGATTTTCTCGCTCTCGAGAATCTTTCTCTCGACTTCGACTGACGAAGTACCTCTCTCTCGTCCGTTTCACAGTCCCTCGGCCAGTTCCCTCCCATCCCTGCCAACTACCTTCAGTACGCCGAGGACTTCAGCGGAAAGGTCTTCCCTTCCATCACCAACAGTACCACCACCTCCTAGCTTCATCTCGATCGCTTTTCTCAACCCACGAACACTTTACTCGTCCTTTCCTTCGTCGCGTCGCCGCTCGTTTCGTTTCGTTCTCTCGCCCTGCTCTCCTTTGCCTTACCTAACGATCCTTTCTCAGCTCTCTCCTTGATCAACTTCTTATACCTCTACTCTTACGTCTTGGGCTCGTTGAAGTTCGATCTACACTTTCTTTCTTGAACGATTTCGAGGCGAAAGAGCTGCCCAGATTGTGAGAGTCCATTTGGTCGTCGAGTCGAGTTCACCGAGGGAGCCCGAGGTTGGAGTGCAGGGGATGAAGCCAACGGGGGAGGTATGAAACGCGGTGGGGAGTAAAGAGAGAGAGAGAGGGAGAGAAAGAAAGGCGAATTGCGAGCGAGCGAGCGAGCAAAGATCCGCCGAGTCGAGTCAAGTTGGGTGCGAGCAAGTGAGCGAGTGTATGTTAAGCGTGAAGGATTCCGTGTATATAGAACGAGGGGGATGGAGGTAATGGAGGTGGGTTATACGAGAGAGAGAGAGTACGAAGAGAGAGAGAGAGAGAGAGAGAAAAGCAAAGCAAAAGCCAAGACGACGCATCCGAGATCCGTTTCGATGAGCCCAGCGACGAGGTGGTTCCTGAAGTGCGGACGAAACGGGACGAGTCGTGGTCAGTATGAGTCGAGGAAAGGGTCGAGAGGAGAGATGGGGGATGGCGAGAAAGAGGGAGAGCTCACCGAACCGAGCGAGAAAGAACGACGCGACCGATCCGAGGAGCCCGAGCGAGTAGAGTTCTGGAGACGAGAGAGAGACGAAGTTTGAGGTCAGCTAATGTCTGAAAATGGACAGAAACACGGGGCTTTTCCACAGAAGGGGGAAGGAGGAAATGCAAAAACTGACATCGAGTCCCGTCGCGTCCATCTTCCAACCGAAGTCGCTCCTCCTTGTCGCGAATGTAGGCTTCGATGGACCAGTCTAGGGTTTGATTGACGGAGGGAGTAGTACGAAGCGAATAGAGGGAGGAAGAGGCGGGAGTGGAGCCTTCAGCTTGGAACGAAGGGAAACGAAGAGAAACGAAGCCTACGAAACGACGAGACATCAGATGAGACTCACCTCCATAAGACATCCAAGATTTGATGTACTGCTCATGCTCGAAGTGCTTCACGCCGTCCCTTACTCTGTGTGAAGGTGCGCGCGAGATCGAATCAGTCAGTCGACGGGCGAACCGAGAGGGAAGAGGAAAGACGACAACACCGACGCAAAAACTCACACGCGGTCCCCCAACATGGTCACGAACCGAGAATCCTCTACATTCACGCCAGCTTCCTTGTCCGAGGCGTCCAACAGCTCATGAAGTGTACTCATGTTGGCGACGTTCCCGTGATGAACCAGACGGTAGTGGATCTCGGAGTTTGGGAAGTCCTGAATCGAATCGAAGCCATAGCCCTCGAGAGTATCGAAGTCGTCGGCAACGATCGTCACTCTCTTGAGCGTCGCGTCCCACTCATCGCCAGATACCGCCGGTTCGACTTGAACGAACGTCGCCGTCTCCAACCGAGTCCATCCAGTGCCCGCGCACGCTACGGTGGTCCAACCAGCCTCCGAGACGAGTACGAGGTGTTCGGGATCGACGACGTTGAAGATGTGACCGAACTGTCGATACTTGCGCACCCCGGTAAGGCGAACGACGAGTTTGAAGAGTCGGAGGCGATCATTTGAGGTTCGACGACCGACGAGGTTGGGCATGAGGTCCTTCTGAGGGTTTCGATAGACGGATGCTGGATGGTACCCTTCCGAATCGAGGACGAGCGTCTGGATGCGGTAGAGAGAGAGGAAGGGAGCGATTCGGGGGGAAGGGAGCTTGGTGATCTGAAAGGGGATTGGACGAGACGGAGGTTAGCGTTCAGCTTGATCTCGTCTCTCCCACACCTCGAAGAAAGCTGACACTAACGTTGGGTTTACAAAGAAGCTTCAAGGACTTCTCTCCGTCCAAATGGATGTCGGAGTAGAGTCGTTTCGAGGAGAAGTCGAGGAGAGCGAGGGAGACGAGACAGAGGGCTTGAAGGGTTTCGGTGTCGGCGTGTTCAACGATGAAACCCATGATTTCGAGTGGGAAGCGAGGATCTTCGGGGTCGTTGGAAGGTAGAGAGGGGAGAGGGGACCGAGTTCGAGCGACGACTGAGTTGGAGGCGGAAGCTGAAGGATGAGGACGCGTCGGAAGTCAGCCCACGTCTTCTTTCGAGTGACAGGACAAGAAGGTCGGGGTTTACTGACCGACGTGAGACTTGACTTTGGTTCTCGAAGCCACCATCGATAGTTTGACGGGTTTGCGACCTTCAAGGAGGAGAAAGAGAGAAAGAGGAGACTCAGTCAGGAACGTCGAGCCGGAGACGCCTTCGTCGAGCTCGAGCTTGGCCAGGAAAATCTTGACAACTCACTCTGACGACACTCCGAGATACACCCCTCCATGAGCTCCTTCGCTTGACTTTCCAGCTCAGCCACCCTCAACCTCAACGCATTAGCTTCCCCTTTCAACTCCAACAAGTATCCGTCCTTCTTCCTCAGCGCCTCATCCTTCCTTCCCAGCTCCCACCGATGCGTCTCAACCATCATGCCTCGTCTGTAAGCGCTCTCTTCTTGAACGTCGTAGCACTCTAGATCCTCTTCCTCAAAAGCGTCGTAGATGCGTCGAGCGAGACGATCCGACTCCTTGGGAGACCACTCGGAAGGGAAGCCGAACTCTCTGTAGATGTACTCTCGGAGAGCCTTGGCGAGCTTTTCGGTGAGGGGGATGGTGGTAGAGGAAGACGGCGAGCTTGATGAATTCTCCATGTTGAAGGTGGTGGAGGGAGGCGAGAGGGAGGTCCGTTGAGAAGAACGACGAGAGGGAGGAGGTTGAGCTCGAGGAAGGAAGGATGAGGAGTAGGGACCTTTGACCGACGACAACGAGGTCCAGGGTTACTTGGAGAAGGTTCGAAAGAGATAGGGAATTTGAACGAAGCTGTAGAAGCCGTGTCGAGTCGAGTTTGGGCTTTGGACGGCGGGAGGGGAGGGTGGATGTTGGATGGAAGGAAGGGAGGGAACGAAGCTCATCCGTACCCTCCTTTCCTTGCGATCGACCTCAGGAACGAGCTCGGTTTGGGGAGCGAGGAGTGAAGGGGAGGTCGCTGAGCCACCGTAGGGATCTGTATATTGAGCTGGAGTGCTCCTCGTCGAAGCAAGGGAGTGAAGGGAAGGGTGAGAAGGGCTGGAAGAGTCGAGGGAGGTCGAAGGTTGAGGTCAGATCGAAACGAGCTCGTCGGCCCTTCCTCTTCTTCTCTGTGGGGCGTTTTTCTTTCCTTCTGCACTTTTCTCTGTCTTGGGGAAACAAGAACAAAGACGATGAGCTGACGAGGGCGGTTCTACTCCGGGAGAAGTTCTCTCTGATCAAGTCCGTTGGGGAGTCGAGAGACCGAGCGACGCGTCGTCCTTGAATCGACTAGATGGGAAGAGTGAGACTCTCTCGATTCACCGTCGCTTGAGCGTCTCAAGACTCGCAAAGAGCCGAGGTCGACGGAGGGAGAGGAAGGACGAGCAGAAGAGCGGTTGGCTGGGGGAAAAAGGTCCGCCTCGACGCGTCGTCGATGCCCGTTTTTCGTTCGTTGTTGGGTATGATGGGCACGAAGAGCCGAGGCTGAGCAGAGTGTCGAACTCGTGTAGTGTAGTGTCAGAAAGAAAGCATCACTGAAAGGTGAGTTGCATTGAGAGAGAGAGAGACAGCGAGGGACCCACGACGGCAGACAAAACCAAAGCTCGAACGAAGGATGTCTTTCCTCCTCGCGTCGTCAGGAAAAGAAAGGGCATCAATCTGTAAAACTCAAAGAAGTACCAGCGAGGCTCCTCGTCCCACTCGTCCCTCAGCTGACTCGTCGCTCCCTCCTACCCCCAGATCTCGAGGAAAGCGGACAAGATCGCCCTCTGCTCAACCGACATCGACATCACCCTCCCGTGCGCCATGATCATGAGGTTGTACGCTTTAACGCTCGGATCCTCCGGAGCTCCACTCTCGAGTTCTCGAACAAGCTGATCTCCCACCATCCCCTCCAACTCCTCGAACCTCCCATCCTTGAACTTCGTCTCCCAGTTGAAGGACCAGTCGCTCTCCTCCCCCTCTTCGTTGAGCATGCAGGTCGAGAACGCGAACGACGACTCGAGGAGAGGGACCGTTCCTGGACCGTAGCAAATGAAGGAGTAGAAGATGTTCCAGGAAGAGAGGAAGGCGAGGTCGTCGCGTTGAAGAGGGAAGGCGGAAGGTCGACCGGAGTCGCCTCCGTAGAGCACAAGCGCCAGGGGATCTAGGTGACGAAGGAGAGAATCCCATTTGGTGAGAGCGAAGGGGAAGGAAGAGGAGCGGCTGGCGATGACCGTGAGGTTTGGGAGGGAGACGGATCGAATGGGAACGATCTCCTTGAGGGAGTCGAAGTCGGACGCGGCGAACTTGTCGGAGGGGTCTCCTAGGATGAGGGATTTGGGGAGGAGATGGAGCGAGACTCTTTCTTCGTAGCCCTCCGCCTGAATGTGAAGGGTGTAGGAGGACGAAAGAAAATTAGTTCGAGACTTCAAGGCGAGGACGCGACGCGACGCGACGGAGGCGAGGGAGAAAAGAGGAGACTGGGACTCACCCTGGCACCCACAAACAGGGCAGCAGTCCTCGAATCCATGGAAGCGTCGCGGAGGACGTAGAGTCGCGGAGAGAAGAACTTGAGGGACGCGAGGGATACGCCGCGGAGGCTCGCCAAGTCCGATAGGGGAAGCAGGCGAGCGAACAGCTCCATGATCTCCTTGGGGAAGCAGGTGAGGAACTCCAAGGGTGGACGAGGGTTTGGATTCGAGACGTTAGCTTGATGTCGAGCTGCTCGGTAGACCTCCTGTGTATGAATAGGACGACCCCGGAGGAAAACGTCAGGGAAAGGGAGGAGAGGGCAAGGAAGGAGGAACGAGAGCTCACCGATGCCCAAAGCCACTTTCCCTTCCCTTGTCCCTGCCCTCTCCAGGCCTCCCACATCCAGTGCTCACCAGCCAGTCCAGTCTTCGATATCTCCTGCATGGTCTTCGACATCTCCTCGTCTCTCCTCCTGAGCTCTTCGTTCTCGTTCGAGAGGACGTCGATCTGGTGTTGCTGAGCTTCGACGGTTGAGGAGAGTTGTTCGACGATGGCAAGGATTTGAAGGGTAGAGGGAAGGTTCGGTCCGAGCGGGGAAGTGGAGATGTCCTGAGAAGGAGGAGAGGAAGCGACGATGTTGGACGAGGAGGAGGAGAAGAAGCGTCGAGGGAGGGAGGAGGAGGAAGAGGTTCGTTCGATGGATGGTTCGAGGTCTGAGAGACGAGGGGTTGCTCCTGAATGATGAGAAAAAGCAGAAAGAAGAGGATGGTCAGCGCTCACTCATGGTGAGGATAGCTGGCATAGGAGGGGAGGAAGGATGAACGGGGGAGAAGGGAGGGGAGTCAGCTCGAGCTTGGGCCAGTGAAGGGACGGGAGGAGAGGAAGGCTGAGAGGCTGATTGAGCTGGAACAGAAGCGACTCGGGTCTGGAGAAACAGAGTGGGAGAGAACAGGGGTGGAGAGACTCATCAGCTTCGTTTTGGCGAGACGAGGGCTTCGATGGACGAGGAAAGTGGCAAGAAAGAAGGAAGGGTTCCTGATCAGCTCGAGAGCGATGGGATCGACTCACCTGCTTAGCTTCCCTGGCCACGTCTCCTCTCGTCCTTGGCCTGGAGAGTGAGGGAGTAGAGGTGGTTCCTTTCTTAGCCATCGATGTAAGCATAGAGAAGTTTTCTGGCTTGGAGGTCGAAGGAGTTGGGGAGGAAGAAGAGGCGAGCTCGACCGATTTGAAGAGTTGATCTCGAACCTGGCTCGAACGGCTTCCTCCCCTCTCCCCTCTCGCGTCGTCCGGAAACAAAGACAAAGCGCGCATCTTAGCTGTCTACGTAAACGCCCTTTTCTTCTCTATGAGCTCTAGTACCTGCTCCACTCCCTCGTCAAGCAACGCAGTCGAAAAAGGGAAGTAGTTCTCGCCGTCTCGTTCGCAGAAGGTCTCGTCTTCGTCGGGGACGACGCCTTCGACGAAGTACCTCCGGATGATCTTGGCCGTGCAAGCGTTCTCGGGCGCGAGGTAGGAGTGACCTGAGGAGGAGAGTGATAGATCAGCGATGTGTTTGCCCGACGGGAAAGGAGGGGAGAACAAACTGACCGGCAGCAGCTTGGACGATGAGACGCGACGAGTTCCCGAAGTCGTTCTTGACGATGCGACCTCCCAGGAGGGGCGTGACGGGATCATCTGGGAATCGATGAGGCTCGGAGTTGCGTCAGTGAAGGGAAAGGATGAGCTCGAGCGAGGGTGGGGAAGGAGTGGAAAAGAGAGGACGGACGAGTGTTCGAGATGATGAGAAGCGGAGTTTCGAGGGTTTTCTGAGGAGGAAAGAGACGAGTCAGTCTTTTGATCGGGAAGCGGAAGATGTTGGAAAGAGACCTCACGTTCCAGGGTCCCTGGGGAAGACGGAAGACGAAAGGAAAAGGACGTCAGCAACAGTTCGAGCGAAGAAGAGCGAACGAACGAAACTCGAACCGACTCACCGAGTAGATCTCTGGTCCCTTTCCCGTACTCGGCCAGAACTGACAGCCTCCGTGCTGCTCCATCAGATGAACGCTGAGGCGAAGGGGTCAAAGAACGAGCGAGAGGATCAGCCAACGCGTTCGGTTCGATTCGCCTCGTCTCGAGATCTCGACGCGTCGTCGAACTCACGTTCCTCCGAACCTCGGACTTATGTCCTTCATGGTCTTGAGGATATCATCAACCATCTCTTCAGCGGTAGGCCAAGGCTCTCCTGCTGGGTAGGGAAGAGCGTCGCCGCAGCTTATGGCGAGTCGACCGAGATCCGCTTGGTTGGTTCGACCGGTGAAGGGGCGAGCTGAGACACGAAGAAGAGGAGCTCCGTCTCCCTTGATCGCGAGAGCGAGGAGCTGAGCGTAGGCAGCCCAGAGCTCTGGCATCTGGAGAAAGCTGAAGAGGGTCTCTGAGAATGGGATAGAACGAGAGATGGGAGAGAAGAGCGGAAACGACGGGTCAATCCCGTGGAGCAAACGACGGCGAGCTGAATGAGGAGAAGGAAAAAAAAGTTGCACTGACGACGGACGGCTCCAGACTTGAGAAGACCAGGCCGAGCGTAGTTGGAGACAGGCATGGGTGAATCTTGCAGCTTGTCGATGAAGGTGTCGATTCGAGTTTGGATATCCTGAGGCCCGTCGTCCGTCGACTCGGCGAGATGGCAGCGTCTCGGTCCAGCGTTGAAGCAGTCGGTGAGAAACCAGTAGAGAGACTTCCTGAAAGGGGAAAAGTGTTTAAGGGGTCAGCTGGCGCGAAGAGACGCGTCGAAGGTCGCGGGAGGGAAAGGAACCCCAAGAAACAAAGACGCGACCCACTCCGAATCAGCGAGGAGGAGTTGAAGCATCTCTTGATTTTCGTAATGAGTGTTCGCCCAGCTAAGAAAGAGCCAATAAGGTTAGCTGAAAGACGAAAAGGAAGTGAGAACGGTGAGGAACGAACAGAGCAGCCGGGACGATCCCGTCGATAACGACTTTCCCCACCTTGTGAGGAAGCATGTTGGCGAGGTAAGATCCGAAGATAGTCCCGTACGACTGGAAAGAAGGGTGGGATAAGGACGCGATGATTAGTCGAGAGGACGAGGAGGAGAAGAGCAGAGACGTCGACGGGACTCACTCCTCCGAACTGTTCGAACAAAACGACGAGGACCTGAATCAGTGCCTTCTTTCCACATCAAGAGAAAGAGACGAAGCACTCACGAAGTTAATCTTCGCGTTCTCTCCCTCCAAGACCCTCGAGATCTCCTCCATGTCCCTCACTCCTGCCGTCGTGCTCATGAAGTTCAACGCGTCGCCCATCACCTCGCGACAAGCTCCCGCTTGAGCTTCCTCCAGAGCCAAAGCTTGCTTCTGTTGCTCGACGAGAACGGCTCGTCCCTCGGGAGAGAAGGGATCCTTGGGGATGGAGAGGGTAGATTCGAGAACGGTGTTGGCTTTGAAGTGTTCGTACTCGATATCTGTTCCGAAGCAGTTGACTTTGGGGAGGGACATTCCCAGACCTCGTTGGTCGTAGGCGATGATGTCGTGGCGGTTTCCGAACAGTGCTTGGAGACGAGGACCGATAGCGAGGAGGGCTGAGCGACCAGGGACTCCAGGACCTCCGAACTGCAGGACGAAAGGAACGAAGAGGGAAAGGAGTGCGACGCGGTAAGCGCCGGAGCGAGCAATGAGTCGGGCGGGCGAACGAGCGCAAAAACTCACGTTGGTCATGATAGAACCGAGTCGCTTCGACTTCGGGCAGGTAGCTGAGTACTTGGAGAGTGCGAGGGTGGAGTTTCCAGCTGAGGGGTTGAGGTAATCGGTGGGGACGCTTGGTTGAAGAAGGAGGGGGGAGGAGGGAAGATGGTGAGCCTCGTCTTCGTCCTTCCCCGTTGCCTTCCTCCCGTCTCGAGGCCAAACTCATCTCAGCCCATATCCCAGTACACTGTCAGAGAAGAGGAGCTTGAACTCACACTAAACACCCGCAAAGATAGGCTGGATCCTCGGGACAAGGCTGCCAATCGACTGCAGATGTTGAGCTCGATCCAACTTCCGTCCACCTCTCGAGACCAAGAGTCTATTCCCAAGGGAAAGCGAGTGGTCAGCCTCGCACATGGCTAGATCATAACACACATTTGAAAGATACAGAGACTCACGAGAGAGCGAAAGAGCCCTTTGGCACCGAATGCGAGCAAGCAGAGGAGGAAGAGCAGGACCGGAGGAGGAAGCGAGTGCCAGCGCCAGCGCTTCTCTCCCCTTGAAGGCTTCTCTGATAGCTCCTTTGAGGCAAGACACGATCCCTCTATATCGTAAGCTGACGAGTCCTTCATCGTCGAAGAAAGGAGTGCTGGGGGTTGGATCCTGAAAGCGAAGAGAGCAGGCGAAGCGAGGTGGGAGGAGCCACGAGGGTGAGCTCGCATCTCCGGAGTCGAGCGAAGCACCGTTGCTAAGGCGGCTTCTTGATGGAAAATTGCTCGAGGATATATGTTCGAGCCGACGAGACGAGTAGATCATGTAGTTAAGGTTTGGTGGAGCGAGAAGAAAGTTTGTTTCGGGACCGAGATCGAGTTGAGGAAGAACGAAAGCGACGAGCTCGAACGATTCGAGTTCCCCTTCAACCAGAACAATCCCTCGCCCCCTTCCTCTTCCGTATGGACTCCTCGCCCAATGACCTCGCGACGCTCCTTCAGCTCACCGCAGTGAGATCAAGTGGTCTCGTTGACGAAACCGACAGGAGGAAGTTAGCCGCTCTGGTGAGTCGTTGTCCGTCGTCGCCAGCCTCCCTCTACGGTGCTTTCAGCTGACTCTGACACCCATACGGAACAACAGGTCGTCAAGGTATCCAGACTACCAGCCAACGACGGCGCTGTATTCGTCGTCAGTATTTTCTCACCAGGAAAGCGAAGCAAAGCAAAAATGCCAGCTGGACTCACGAACCTTGTCTTCTTCTTGCCGGTCTTCCAGGCCGAGTTCAACACCAAATACCTTCCAGATCTCGTTGTACGAGTGGCCCGACCCACTTGCCTTCCCGACGGAAGGCTCTCCAACCTCTGGACGATCCACATCCCCCTCCTGCACGTCGTCGTCTCCAAACATCCTCCGACCCTCGCTCGCTTTATTCGTGAGCGTCGAGATGAAGCCGAAGTGCGCTACATCGTGCTATTCATGATCCTAACCTCGATCCCGGACAGCATTCTCGACGTGAGTGCGTTCGCTTCGGCAGAGGGAGGTGACGAGGGAAGAAACTGAAGCGCGCGCCTTGTTTTGCTTTGGTTATTAGCGGCCCAATCCAGAATCATTCCTCTCCCCGCTCCTCCTCACTATTCACTACGTCACTAGGAGTCTCATCTTCCAGTCCACACCACTCCAACCTCTTCCCACTCTCCCAGAGTCAATCCAGCCCCGCCTCGCCCACCTCTTCCCTCGGATCAAAGACATGGCTTTCTTTCGAAGTGACAGGCCGATGGCCGGTACGCTCCAAGGCGTCGAGGCGTTGGCATGTGGAAAAGCTGATGTTAGAGTTTACAGGGTGCTGATGCTGGCGGAGGAGAAGTTTACGTGGTTGAACTGTGAGACGCGAGAGTCGAGCCCCTGCGTCGAGCTCAAAGAAGGCGAAGAAATGCAGGCGTGTGGTCGCGTGAGTTCGCTTACGCCTTTCGCGAAGATATCTCTTTTTATCGCCAAGCTGACTCTTTCACGTCTTCTGATTTCAGTGCCCTTCCGTTCGATACTGCTCGACGGGTCGGTCGCGTCGATTTTCTCGGCTCGTCTTCTTTCGCTTTGCTCTGAGGCGCTGACATGTTTGTTTTGTATTCCTTCCCCTCCAGATCATCAACGAGTAGACTGGAAGAGGCACAAGACGGTCCGCTTGAAGCCCCACTGGTGATTAGGACGCGGACTTCGGAGAGGGAAGAATGGACGACGCGTCGGGACTTCGGTGGGAGACTCCTGGGTGGGAAGGGATCTTGGGAGAAAGAGGGGCGCACACTTGATATTCTATGGAATCCTTTTCCCTCAACCAAGGTTTCAAGAGGCTCGAAGAGGCTTTGACTAGCACGAAAGAGTGTGAGGAGATTGGTCCGCTGAAAAGCGACGTGATTATACTTTGCCGACGCGTCGATTACTGAACATCCTTGGACAAGCGCGCTCTCTTCCCTCGCTGGACAGAGCAGTTCCGCCTCAAACAATCTCTTGTACGCCCAAAAGCCGATAGCTAGACTGGGGGATCTTAGTTGGACGCCACTCAGAAACACCGCGACGCGATCACTTCAACCTTCCTCCCTCTCTCCAACATCTACAGTATACCGAAAGGTCATCATGAATTTCGTCACCACACCAGCACCACACATCCCCTCAGCTAGACTACCAAGACACACCCCAACTCAATCGTTCGTTCGTTCGTGAAGATATAAACAAAGACAAAAACACCCTTCTCTCGAACTCAACTGGACGCGTCTCGTCATCCTCCTTCCTCCTTCTCTCTCAAACACACTCCAGCTTCAAGCCCACGCGAGTACCGGGTCCCGCCAGGCCTGCGACAATGGGGCTTGAAGATCGATGGGATGAGACGGCGGGACGGGACGAGGGAAGGGTTTTAGACGGTGTCGTCCTGAACGAGCGAGCGCGAGCGAAACGAGGGGGGGGGGGGGGGACAGTCAGTTTGGGGTTGAAGTGAGAGAAGGAGGATGAGCGAGTTAAGAGAGAGACTGACGTCGTAGTGGAACATGGTGTCTTTTGGCGATCTGGGTTGAAGGGAACGAGAGGTGAGGACGGAGGCGGAGAGAAGTGGAAGGGGAAGGGAGGGAGGGAGAGAGACAGTGGGACATACTTGGGAGCTCGCTTGACGTAGGAGTCGTTGTCCTTTGGCCTGGAGAGAAGAAAACGGGAAGGGAAGAGGAGAGAGGGAGGAGGTTAGGGTTGGACGCGTCGGGGAGGGATGAGGGAGAGGGAGGGTTCGACGAGTTGTGATGGACGAGAACAGTTGTGATCTGAGTACTTACTTCTCCTTCTTCTGCTCGATCCAGAATAACGAAACAAAGGGAAAGGAGGCGAAGGTCAGCTCGAGCTCGAGAGACGTCAACACGACGCGAACGACACCCTCCGAAAGCAAAGGCAAGGGAGCGCCATCAGATTTTGGAACGTACCTTACAGCTCGCAATCATCGACTGAAGAGTGAGACAGACAGCCTGAACGTTCAGCACGGCTGATCCATCGAACGAGTCGGAGGGAGGGAGGGAGAAAGAAAGAAAGGAGGTCAGCTTTAGCTCGCTCCTCGAACAGACCCGAACGAGACCGAAACAAGCAGAAAACGCAGACTCACGAGACCACTCGTTCCCCAAGATTGAAGCGCAGATGTGACCGTTCGAGTAGCAGTGAGGGTGAACAGGAGCTCTGTTGGAGGTCGAAGAGGAAGGGGGGAGGTCAGCTCGACTTGACTCGATCTTGGCTTGGACGGTTCAGAACGCCTTCGTTCGTCAAGGCATGTAGATACTGAAGGGGAGACGAGACTGACTTGAACTGGTTATCCACGACCCATACGACTTCTGGGCAGTCGATGGGGTAGCGAGGACCGAAGCTGCATCCACGAAGAGGGGAAGGAGGGAAGGGTACGGAGGGGAAGGGGAGGAGAAGATTGTGAGCTTGATCGTTCGAGAGGGCAGCTCTTCTCTCTTCTGGAGAGAGCGTCAAGACGTGAAAGCGGGAGAAAGAGCAAGATGTATGGACGTACGTGAATCGCAAAGCAAAGATCTCTCCCTGTGAGCGACCAGAAAGACGAAGGAGAGGGGGTGCGAAGGGATGGTGAGCTCGAGGTGAAACTCTCCCTCCTTCCTGCGCTGTGCTCAAGTGACTTACAGCGTAGACGCTCTCTCCGAGAACCTCGATAGTGAAGAACCAAGTCATCAGATCCTCAGCTTGAAGGAGAGTGATTCCTGCGAGACAGAGCGCCGAACGAGGGTCAGCTCGATCGAAGGGAGGAGTTCGGAGAGGAGGGAAGGAGGAGGGGCGTGGTGGCGACGACAACAGGTTGAGAACTACTCACCTGCTGGCGTTCCCTTCTCCTTGATTGTGAAGAGTTCCTTAGCGAGTCTCTTGGTAGCGATGCTGGACATGGTGGGTTGAAAATCTGCGAAGAAGGTCTGATTCTGCTGTTGTAGTTGAGAGTTCAACTGGGTCGGTCCCTCCTCGAAATGGGTCGAGCTCGCCTCCTCCCCTCTCCTCCCCTCTCTTGCCTCCCCAACGCTCAACAAAGACAGACGCCCTTCTCGCCTTCCTGATCTTGCACGGGGAGAGAAGATGCTTCGAGGCCCTTCCTCTCTCAAATCTGCCACGACCTCTTCGTTACCACTCGGTCCAACTTCTACTCCTTCGGAACCCCGCCATCTCGTTCGGAAACTCCTCTTCCCTCACCTCGATGCGAGGGCGTCCATACCACCCATTTGGAAGGGTACTGATAAGGATCTGGTAGAGCTGAATGATGAGTGAGTGGATGCGGCCCTTGTTGCATCTTGAAGACGTCTTCTGATTCGTTTGGGCTCGTTCTTGCAGGGTGTATCTCTTCATTGCTCTCGCCCTTCGAGCATTCGTCGTAAGTCCATTCTCTCTCTCTTATCTTGTGTCTTTATCTCGAACAACTGGCTTGAAGGGGAAGCATAGATGGACGCAGAACCGGGTCTGAGCTCTGCTCTGGCACCTCGAGCGTAGGAGCCAAAGAGAACGGTTTGAGAAGAAGGAGAAGGAGTTGGTGAGCTCGAGGGAAGGAAGGACAAGACCGTCGGGTCCGTCCGAGCTTCCCTTGAAACGAGGTTCCTAGAAGGGAATATCAGTGAGCTCGCCCAGAACCTGCAGGAGCGAAGATTTCCACTCCAGCAGCAGACTGGTCTAGACATCGTGGAGATCAAGCTCATCTGAAGGAGCGAGGAGGAGGTCGAAGCTCAAGGCACGACCCTCCCTCGCTCTCAGCTCTTCGACACCCCTCCCTCTGCTCGGACACACTCTCCTCTATACCCCGAGCTTCCTTCTTCTCCATATCCTCGTCAACAGCTCGTCCCAGAGTCACACCTCCTCAGAAGCTCCCTCGCTCGTCATCCAGCTCTCCCCTTTCCAGTCTTCCCCCTCTCGCTCGCTGACCTCTTCCCTCTCCTCCCATCCTTTCCTCCAGCAACCCTGGTACACCAAAATCACTCCTCGCGACAAAGCTCTTCTCCCTCGAATCACCACCATCATCACCCACCTCCTCCAAACCCTCACGCCTCGCCTCCTCCCACCTCCCTCAACCTCCTCGCGAACTCAACCTCAACCCTCACCTTTACTCCCTCTCCTCCTCCTACACCTCCCCATTCTCCTCACCCACCACCTCAAAACCTACCATACCGCAACCTCCCTCCCCTTACCTCGTCCAGCCTCAACGATCGCGACCTTCGAGGCTCTGCAGCCTCACGTGGGGGTGCTGCCGAGGACGGGCGAAGGGATTGAAAATGGAGGAGGGGGGATCGACCCTCTTTACATTGGGCAGGTGGTGGAGGGGTTGATGAGGGCTGGGTTGGAGGAGGAAGATTGGGAGAGTGAGTTGGAGAGAGGGGTGGTGAGGGAGGTGGTGAGTCGGTTGGTGCTGGGAGGGGTTTTGAGGAAGGTTGGCGAGGGGTGGTTTTGGTGGGGGGTTGGATTGAGTTTGTGTGGGATTAGGAAGGACAAAGAGGGGGATGGGGAGGATGGGGAGGAGAAGGAAAGACGTGTGAGTCCTCTAGTCTCTGTCTTAGCTCGTTGGTTTCTCCCTCGAGACCAGGGGTGTCCACTGGTTCGAACGAAAATACGAAAACTCGAGCGACGCGTCTGCTTTCCTCGAACTGACCTCCTCTCCTCCATATTCTGACAGCCACCTTCCCCTCTAGTACCACGATCACCCTCTCCCCTCCCGGATCGACCCCATCGCCACCGTCTCTCACCAACACCCTTCCTCCTCTCCCTCCTCAACTTCCTTCAAACCCTCCTCACCCTCTCGATCCTCCTCCTCTCCCACCTCTCGAAACTCCGTCAACTCATCCTCTCCTCCCCACCAGCACCGTATACAAACGTTCTCGAGCCGTGGATCGATCTCTTCGGAGAGTTGCTGCAGGTTGAGGGGAACGAGCGGGGTCTGGGAGGGAAGATCGTTTGGTGGTGGGTGAGAGGATCGATCAGGGTTGTTGGTCGGGGTGGGGGGGATCGGTGAGTCGTCTTTGACCTTTTTTTTTAGTGCGCGTGGAAGTGGATGCGTACAGGAGGGACGCTCTACCGAGGTCTCATCGAGCTCGAAGTCGAAACCTCGAACTCGAACGCGTCCCTAACCCCCCCGTCCCGTCCCTTTCTCACCCTTCTTCTTCCAGCCTAATCCCCCACCTCCTCACCTCCTCCCTCACCCCAAAAACATCAACCTACCTCATCCGAAAAATCAGGATCATCATGTTCCCCAAAGGGTTTCCTGTCCCTTCGCCTCCTGATCCATCAATCGAGGAAGCTCTCGAGATGAGAGCGACGCTCGAGGACCTTTTGCTGGCGAAGTTCCCTTGCACGTCCCATTCACCCCTTTTTTCTTCGTTTCTTCACCTTCGAGCGAAACTGACGGTTCGCTTTCCTGTTCGTTTCGCTTCGGTTTGGTTCGTGCGCGTTGATAGCTCCCCTCAAACCCCTCCTCCTCGGCTCCTCCTCCTCCGACACCCAATCCCATACCATCTCCGGAATCCTCGACCCCTTCGCCGACGCTCAGATGAACGCTCATCTCTTGATCAATATACTTGATGCGGTTGTGGCGACGATACTGCCGGAGTTGTTGGTCGGAGGGGGGTTGGGATCGAAGGAGAGCTCGGGTTGATTCGAGACGAGGGAGGGAGTTGGGGTTTGCGTTTGGGAGTTTAGACGACGGGAAGCGCTAGACTTGGAGTCAGAGGGAAGGGAGAGAAGAAGGAAGGGATTTCTGGCGTCGGGTCTTCTTGGTTTTTGACGATATTTAACGACTTGATAACGAAACGAATCGGGTGGATGGCGAGGCGTCGCGTCGACGAGGAAGAGGGTTCTTTTCCTTCGAAGACGAGCCCGAGCTCGACATTCTTACGTTGAACTGAGGCTCGGAAGTCGTAGCGGCAAGGATGATGTAGATATGCGCTTGCATCAGCAAAAAACTGCGGGCTGTTTTTGCTCGACGCGTCTCTTTTGTGATGAACTCTCGAGCGGTTCGTTTTGCTGCCTCGAAGGCTGATCGACCTTCGGGCTGGGTGGACCTTAGAAATATACACGTCTTCTCAACCTCGTGAGAGGACTGTCGTAAGTGGCAGACGCGAGGAGAAATCGATGACGCGATTCAAAAAGCCGTTCGACGCGTCGAGCTCCTTTCGTTTCTCCTCCTTCCTGAAGCTTTAAAATGAATCCGTCATGAGATGCAAGAGCTTACTCGTACTACCCAAAGACTAGACCATCCCTTCAGTTCCATCTCCCAACCAAGCGAAAGTCCAACTCCACCCTCAGAGGTCCAAAACAACCACCGCGACGACGACCTTCAGTCCCGATCCCAACTCCTTGACCTTCCCTCGCAGGGCTGTTGCGTCCTCGCTCGACTGTACCCCGAAGACGACAGTCTTTTCGGCTCTTCCAGCTCGAAGGGAGGGGTCGAGGATGATTGAGGTGAGGACTGGGAAGACGGTGTCGAGGAGGGAAGGGAGGAGGTTGGTGGGGAAGTCCAGTTGGAGACGACGGAGGGATGAAGCGAGAGGAGGAAGGTATCGTCGGAGCTGCTTGAGGAAGAGGAGGAGGTTATCTTCTGGGAGTCGAAGGATGAGATGTCGATCGAAAAGGGGATTGAAAGCCCCTCCCCATGTTCCCCTGATGGTAAAGAGGAACCCCCCGTTGAGCTCTGTCATCAACTCGCGGATCTGACTTGGGACGATGCTTCCAAGCCCCAGGGTGATAGGGATGAGAGTACCTCGAAAGCCAGGAACGAGGTGCACCGTGAAGGGGGAGAGGATGAACCCTGTTGGCTTGACGGCGTCTCGGGAGACGAGGGAGAAGAGGGACGTGGGGAATCGAGGATGAAGGAGGGTCCAGACGCTCCGCTTTGCGAACGAAGACGAGGGGGTGTTGCTTCGATTTCAGCACGAGGTCGGTTGCGATCTTGATGGAAAGCTGATCTCGAGTGTCGAACGCGACTTGAGCGTAGAAGAGAGGATGGGCAGTCTCGTTCCAGAGGTGGGAGACGGGCTGAAGTTTGATCGGATTCCAAGGTCGGGATCCAGGAAGGGGATGGGTGACTCCGAGGAGAGCGTTCGAGTAGTGGTAGTAGTGGAAGGGCTGATGGGCGAATCCGAGGATCTTGGCGAGGAGTTCGTTTGGGATGCGGGAGATGGGATCTTCGGTGGTCGAGGTGGTAGGTGTTGGTCCAGGGGGCTGTGAGACAAGGGATATGTAGATAGCACGCTGGTCATTGGGTGAGAGAGATAGAACTTGAGACAGGTGAGTTGAAGCAGCTCACTGAAGCCGGAGATGGAGCAGACTCGTCGTCGGATGGAAAGGGAGAGGTTGAAGCAGGGTAAGCGACGGCCTCGGTGACCTGAGTCTGGCCAGACAAAAACGAGAGGAAGGTCAAAGAAGGTTATATAGAGAGGTCAGCTCCTTATACGCAACGAAGATCTAGTAGGGAGATAGCCAGGGAAGTAGGAATGGAAGGACGGACCTCTTGATGTCGAGCTCTCCCTTCCCTCCCCTCCTCCTCGTCTTGAGATCTGAGGCTCTCGCTCGCGGCAAGATCAGGGTTCTGCTGGGCTTCGAGCTCGACGATCCTCCGTTCGAGCTGAGTGAGTCTGAGCCTGAGCGTTTCGTTTTCGACTTTGGAGTCCTGGAAGGATGGAATGGGAGAAACAAGAGGGGAGGGAGGGAGGTGAGCTCGACGACGTCAGGGAAGTCAGCCCTCGAGAGATGGCCTTCCTTCGAGCTGGAAAAGAAGAGAACTCACACAGCAGGCTACCCTCGACATAGAAGGAGCTGAGACGAGTGATTGTGACTCCGAGGGATTCATCTTCAGATCAAGAGGGAGCGTGGACGGGAAGGGAGGCTGGGAGGAGGAGGAGATCGAAGTTCGAGGCCACCTTCTCTCTTCTCCCTCTCAACCTCTTCAAGCTCGAAAACGACGAGGTCATCCTCGATTTTCTTCTCAGTTCAAGCCAAACTAGTGCTCTGTGTCAGAAATGATAACGAGATCCTAGAAGGTCAACGAAAAAGCAGAGACGAGGAGTCGAGCAGATCGTCTCGAGCTCACGAGCTTGCTCCCAACCTTTTCCTTGCTCTCACCTGCCCGGTTCCCCGTCCATTTTCCCCTCCCACTCTGACAAAATTGACGGCTGCTGATATCTGAGTATATTTATCCCTCTCTATGCTTTCGCAGGCCCAGATCGCTTCGACATCCGCTCAGCCATCCTGTCCCTCTCTAATCCCTCAAGCTCTTCTATCATCTTTCTCTCTCTTTCACGGTCGTAGCAGTCATCAAAGAAACGAAAGAAAAAGCGAAGACACGAAGGCTAAACTGATACTATGCAAGAACTCAACTCTCTTCCTCCTCCTCCTCATCGAACGGATAAAATGCAAGACCTCCTCGACGCTCATCGCCCACCCTTCTTCCCCTTCTTCGCCGACCCTCCTCCAGCCTCCTTAGCAGCAGCAGCGATAGCTTCAGCCTCCTTCGCGAGCAGGTCGTCCAGGAGTGTCTTCATTGGTTGTTCTTTCCTCTGGGGTCCGGAACAAAAGCGAGCGAGGGGAGAGAAGACGAGGTCAGCGTTCGACTTCGAGAATCGAGCCGAGTCGAAACGCGTCTTCGTTCGAACAAACGAGAGGGAGGAAGAAAGGAACTAACCCTCTGCCCGTGAAGCACCGTCTGGTAGACCCACTCGACATCGACGATCCTAGCCTTGTGACTGTTCTTAGCGAGGATCTTGGGGAGTTTCTTCTCTCCATCGGGGAGGACGAAGATGTCTGCTGAGTTGAAGTCGATGTCGTCGGGGTTGGTTTCGAGGATGACGGATGATGCTCCCATGGCTAGAGAACTGAAGGTGACAAGTTCCTGTGAGGAGGGAGGAGTACGGGGAGAGAGATACGAAGAGTCAGGTCGAGCGAAGAGCACAGCGAGAGAGGGAAGGGACATTGAACTCACTCGTTCAACATCCGTCTTCAAGAGACACAGGATCTTCTGGCCGTCGAAAGGACGTTCTCGATATTCCGAGTAGTTGACAGGATCGTAGAGAACGTTCGGATCCTTCCCCCAGGCGTCGAGGATGGCTTGAGTTTGGACTTCGTCGCGTTCGTTGTGGTACGATCGAGGTTTAGGGAGGAGGTAGCTCAGCCAGCCGACGGTTTTCTGCTCGAGGTGAAACGAAGTCGGAAGACAAGACAAGTCAACAACGAGTCGAACGAGCCAGGCGGGAAGGGGAAGAAGAGGGAAGGTGAACACGAGACGCGTCGAACGAAACGAGAACTCACCTCAGCCCTCGCAATCTCAATCCACTTCCTCGACACGCAAGGCACTCCCAACGCCGTCGCCTTCATCATCTTCGGTTTCCTACTCGGTCCATCCGCCACGAGCAACACGTTCTTCAACTCCCCTTCTCCCAACGCCTCGTTCCACTTCAACTCCTCGCTCTCGTACTCCTGATCCCTCATCCTCCCAGCCGACTTGACTCCTCCAACGGACCAGAACGAGTCGATGTCGTGTCCAACCGTTCCTCCGTTCTGCAAGATGGTCTTCTTGAGAGCGTCGGGATCCGAGCAGTTGGTGAGGACGAAGCCGATCCCTTGGAAGGATCCTCGACCGGTTGGGAAGGCGATCCCTTCGACGCTGGCTCGAGCTCGTCCTTTCCCTTTCCCTCCTCTCCCCTTGATGTTGGTAGAGTTGGAGTTGGAGTTGGAAGAGGAGATGACGCTGCTGGGGATGGCGGAAGGTTGTCTGGTAGAAGCTCGAGTCCCTCTTCGGACGGATGTGGAGGGTCGAAGGAGGAGATCCGACGCGACGACGGTTCGATCCGAGAACTGGTCGACGAAGGAAGCTTGGACGAGGACGCGTTCGATGGGGATGTCCTTGGTCTTCTTGGCCGACTCTCCCTTTTTGTAGGCTCGGATGGTGTCTCCCTTCTGCAGAGCTTCTCCGTCCTCCTGATCCTTCGCGACGACGTAGTGATTCCTGTCGAAGCTGAAGATGTCTCCTGCCTTGAAGATGCACCTCCTGAGAGCTGAGAGGACGGCGGTTCCAGTGTCGTCGTCGTCGAACTCGATGGCGTAGGTGTTGTCCTTGGAAGTGAGCTCGGCGACGGTGGCAGGGTAGTAGCTCTTGCCCTTTCCCCAAGGAGCGAGAACTCGACTCGACGACGCGTTGGAGGGGAGTTGGAGACCACCGCGACGAGAGGGACCTGCTTCGGCGTTGGCTGGGAGGGAGGGAGTTGGAGACCCTCCGGCGTTCGAGTCCGAGATGGATCGTCGTCGCTTGTCTCGACCGTTGTTGAGCTGGGGAGGAGGAGGTGGTGGAAGACCTCGACTCTTTCCCTTGGATCCGTAGGGAGTCTTCTTAGCTGGCGATCGCTTGGGAGGAGGAGCGAGGGACTCGGGTTCGTCGTCAGTGTGCTCTTGTTGAGGCTCCTCGTCGACTTCCATCTCGTCGTGAGTTCTCGACGCGTGGTCTTCCTCGTCCTCGTCCGCGTCCTCTTGATCGTCTTCTTCGTCCTCCGTTCGATCGTGTTCCGATGAGGTCGACGCCTTCTTCTTCGACTTCGAGGATACTGCCTCCCAAGTCGAATCGTCAGCGTCCTCGATGGTGTCGTCGTCCGAATCCTCCATTCCGTCGTCGACTGGAGCCTGAGCTCGAGCGGGAGTTCGAGCGAGATGGTTCCTCGAGGTGGTGGGAGCGGTGGTAGACTTCGAAGTTGTCGAGGGAGTTTTGGATGTTGTTGCTGCTGCTGATGATGCTCCTCGTTTCGCTCCTCGACCTCCTCGAGCGGCTCCTCTCCCTCGGTCACTCCCTCTCGTCGACTTGGCTGGAGTGTCGACCTCCTCCTCCTCCTCCTGCTCAACCACCTTCTCCTTCCCCTTTCCCTTCGACTCCTTCGACGTCTCACTTCGCTTCCCTCCCCTCTCCTCAGCGACTACTCCCTCCTTCTCACCCTCCGCCTCATCCTCCTGCTCGACCTCCGAGACGCGTCGCTTCGCCGGAACCTGCATCGCGAGAGGTAGATTGCTCTCAGCCATATCGTCCTCCTCGTCGTCGTTATCGATCTCCATTCCCCCTCCTCCAAGGCCGAGAGGTAGCATCTGGCTTTCCTCGTCAAGCTGAGAGAGGGACGGAACGTCGACGACGATGTCCTGACTTTGGGATTCGAGGAGGGAGGGAGGCGTGTACTGAAGAGGAACTGGAGGACCGAGGTTCTTGGGATGGATGTTGAGATGGGTTTTAGAAGCTGGTTTCGAAGGACCTGCGATGGCGTTCTTGGTCTGAGGAGCGGTGGAAGGGAAAGGGAGAGGGAGGGATGTGTTCTGGGTGCGTTGAGAGACGTATGCTTCGGCAAGAGGATCCGAACTTTGAGGCGAGGCGATGGGAGAGGTATCGGGTTCGGGTCGTCGTCGAGGAGGAGTAGGTGGTCGAGGTCCTTGGTGAGGCATGGAGGACGTAGGGATATCGTGGTCGTCCATCACGTTCGAGAAGTCCTCGACTTCGTCTTCGTCGTCCTCCTGCTGCTGCTCGACCGACTTCTCCCTCCCTTTTCCCTTCGCCTTCTCCTTCGCCTTCTGCTTCGCTGCCCTCTCCTCCTCAGCAGGCCCATACAGCGACTTCCCCTGTTTCCCCATCCATGCCTGTCTCGCTCTCTCGCCAGAGTCCAGCTCCTGATCCGAGTTCCCAAAGTTGCTCTGCTGATCCTCCTCGTCTTCATCCCGCACCGGATCCAGCTCGTCGATGAGCTCGTCCTCTTCGTCATCGTTCTTCGTTGCTCGCGACGAGGAAGTACCACTCGGGTTCGAAGCGGTTGCTGGGATCGTCGTCGTCGAGCCTGTCGACCCGAATCGATTCGAGGGAGGAGGAGGAGAGGCTGCTGCTGCTGGTTGCGTTTCTGGCACTTGGGAGGAGAATCGGGGGGCTGGGGATCGGGGAGGTCTTTGGTGGGATCCGTTAGAGATGGTAGGTCGAGCGAAGAGAGGAGAGGGACGATGGGGTGCTGGGATGGAAGGACGAGTGGAGGAGGAGGCTTGGGTTGGCGAAGGAGGCCCTTGGGAACCGAGGACGAGCGAGGGTTCCTTTCGAGCGATTGAGGGTGGTTCTCTTCGAACTGTTGAGTCTGAGGAGGAAGATCCGTGAGACTTGAGGGCGGATCCAGTGGCGGAGGCGGGTGCAGAGGAGAGAGGGGAGGAAGGTCGAGTCGCGAGGGCGAGCGGAGTGGATTTGGACTTGTCGACAAAGCCTGAAGGACCTGCTTGACCCGTCGACGAGGAGGAAGGGGAGGAGGAGACTGGCGGTGTGTTTCGTTGAGGAGTCTCGGCCACGAGGACCTTGGAGGTGGTTCGTACGAGGGGAGTTCCTGCTGTTGGATTGGATCGTTCTCCCTCCTCCTCCATGGGATGCGACGACGGCAAGAAGCTGACTCTGGTCTTCTTCTTCGGTCTCTGCTCGTCCTCCTCCTGATCCTCTACCTTCCTCCCACTCGACTCTCCCATCCCCGACGAGCTGACTTGGCTCCTCTCGTCCCTTGTCGAGTTCTGTTGAGAGATCTCCATCGACTTGTCCCCGACGGTGTCCATGGACGAGTCCTCGTCGTCCGTGCTGTCGGTGTGAGGAGTAGACTGGGAGTCGAGCTGGGTAGGTTGGAGCTGAGTCTCTTGACTCTCGGCGTCTGTGTCGATGCTCTTGTCGTATCTGAAGGGTTGGGAGTCGGACATGGCTGAGATGTTTGAGGCGAGCGAGTGCTGTTCGGGGTCAAGGATTCCAGAGACGGAGGAGATGCCGGAGGATTTGGGGTTGGAGTCTTCGTTGATTTGGGAGAGGGAAGGGCAAGGTTCAGATTGAGTGGATTGAGAAGGGGAGCTTTGAAGTTGGAGGGGTTGTGCTGGTAGAGCGGAGGAGGAGGCGAGGGAGGAAGGTCGAGGAGGAGGATCCATCTGCGAGACGGGACCCAACGCTTGTTCGACTCCTTCGTCTCGTTCGACTCCCAGTCTCGTTTGAGGGTGACCCATCGACTTGGGAGAAGGGAGAGGAAGAGAGAGCTGTGTCTCGTCGGCGAGAACGCTCCTGGGGAAGGACGGAAGAAGGAGGAAGGAAGAGGGAAGGATGGAAGGGAGAAACGAGGTCAGCTCGAGTCGAAGAGAAGGAAGCGAGGCTCTCGCATACTCACTCCTCCTGCTGAGTTTCAGGCGTTGAAGCTACGAGAACCTTCGTAGACGAAGGATCCGGATTCATCGTTCACGACTGTAGAAGAGAGGAGGGAAGAGAGAACGAGGGAACGGGAGAGAAGGAAGGGAGGGAAGGAAGGAAGGGATTCGAGGGTCGTCAGCTTTCGTCCCTTCTCTATACCTTCCCTTCTACTTGGAAGCGACGTTTCAACTATGTATACGAAGACCTACTCACTATAGATCACCTGTCAAACTTCCAGAGTTCCGAAAGAAGAAGAAACGGTCGAGGGGAGAGGATGTGGGCGGAGGACAGGAAAGGTCGAGCTCACCGCCGCGAGTTTCGAGGCGAAGTGAGAGACGCGTTCCAGTTGGGCTTGACGACGCGTTCTGGACGCTTTCTTCCGTTGTTCGGTTGGTATGACAGGTGGTAATCGACGGCAGGAGAATGTGTTCACTTGCGTCTATCTTCGGACGCTCATTCTAGGAAGCACGAAGAAGGGTAGAGCGCGAAGTTGAGCTCGAAAGAGGGGGTCGAATCAGGAGAAGCTCGTGCAGTAGTAGTAGAAAAAGCAGCAAGAAATGAACCTTAAAACTCAAGCCAGTCCCCCCGCCTCAGTACACATCGTCCCAGCCCCAGCCAAACGCGCACCTTGACGTAACTGTTCCCTCATCTTCCGCAACGCAACTGTCTCCCAGTCCTGAGCGTTCGCCGGCAAAAGGACGCGCGCCAACGACTCCTCCTTCGGGACGCAGATCGCGTAGACGTAGATCCGCAGACGGTTCGGATCGCGAGGGACGAGGAGGAGCTCGGACCATAGATCTTTGGGAGCGACCACGAAGTTCCGTTTCCTCTCCCTCGACGATGATCCTGCGAGGGGAAGCTCCCAAACGACCCTGAGTTCGAGGACCATTCCGGGTGAGGCTCGTTCCATACACTCGACGAGTGCGAAGTCTCCGTGTGTATTGCCGACGACGGGGACGGCAGGGACTCCTCCTCCTGTGAACTTGGTGAGACGCGTCCAGTTCTGAAGGAAAGCGAGGGATTCCCTCTGGACGACGAAGAGACCTGGGATTTGGCTGCCGTGGTCTGCGTTGATCCCTCTGATCTCGAGTTTGACGGGATTGAGAAGTCGAAGGATGGGCGACCATTGGAGGATGGAGAAGGAAGGATCGTCCATGCGAAGCTGGACGGACTCGACGTCGATGGGGTCGATGGACGGCGAGGACGAGGACGAGGACGAGGAGAGGATTTCGAGGTGGCTGATGTCGAAGTTTGTCGAGTCGAGCTTGATGAGGGGTGGGAGAAGCAGACGTTGGACTCGGAAGTCGTCGTCGAGAAGAGAGTTGGCCTGTGGAAACAAAGGAGGGTAGCAGGTGAGGAGAGCGAAGGCGGTCGAGAAAGAGTGAGAGACGAACCATGGTCGAGAAGTACACCGCTGCCGTCTCCGAAGTGAGGACGATGACTTTCCTCGAGGAAGCGAGCTTCGATACCTTATCGAGGAGCCTGAAGGACGTGAGGGCGAGCGAGAGATGTTCCGACTTTCCGACGAGCGACGTGATGAGGTTGAAGAGCTCGACGGGGATGGCTTCGAGAGAGGCGGGAAGGTTTGCGTTGGTGTCGGCGGTGTTCTGGATGGTAAAGTCTCGGTGTCGTTCCTAGGGAAAAAAAAAGAGGAGAAGAGGGGGAGTCAGCGGGAGGGAAGAGAAGGGACACGAACGCGACGAAGAACGAAGGTTTCGAAGCTCACCTTCGCCCAGACAAATCTTCCTCGCCCTCCTGCAACTCCTGCTTTCCAGCTCCAGTGCGCTCGGTCCAAAGCAGAGTACGAGATCTCGTCCATGGTCCTCCTATACTCCTCGTCCTTCCTCCTGAGCTCTTCGTTCTCGGACGAGAGGCGTGCGACTTCCGAGTTGAGCTGATCGACGGTTGAGGAGAGACGTTCGACGATGGCAAGGATATGAAGGGTAGAGGGATGGCTCGGTCCGACCAGGGAGGTAGATATGTCCTGAGAAGTAAGAGAGGAAGCGACGGCATCGGCCGAGAAGGAAGGAGAGGGAGCCTCGAGGGATGGAGGGAGAGGAGGACGTTGGATAAGATCGTTCGAGGTAGAGGCGAGAGGTAGGTCCTGCATGAAGACATCAAGAAGGAAGAAGAGAACGAAAGTCAGCTCTCGCTCGTATCAGGGGGTAGCTGTCCTCCGAAGGGGAGGGAGGTATGAACGGGGGAAGAGGGAGGAGAGTCAGCCTGCTGAGCTTGGGCTGAGGGAAGGAGAGGAGGGAAGGAAGGTTGAGAGGACCCCTGAGCTTCCGTAGGATCGAGTTGAGACTGTAAAGAGGAAAGGAAGGGGAGGCAGGTTTCAGTTGTTTACCTTCGTCGAAGCGAGAAGGAGCGAAGATTGAAGATGGACGAGGGAAGAGAGGGCAAGAGTTGGAGGGAAGGGAGCGTTCCTGGTGAGCTCGAGCGAAGGGAGGGATGAACTGACCTGCTTCTCCTCCTTTGCGGTTTTCATGGATCTCGTCTTCACCATTAGGTACGATCTAGAGTTCTCCTTGATTGAAAGAGTTGGAGTACTTTCGAGGTCGACGGTTTGGAAGGGGTTGGGGGACGGAAACAACGGAAGGCTGAACTTGAAGGTGACCTCGAACTCCGACCTGCCTGCTTTGCCTCCGAGCTCTCTTCCCTTCCGCCGCTATCGATCTCAAATATACTACGTCCAGCCGATGATAGATTGGTGTGTGAGCTCTCTATCCTTTTTTTACGAAGTCAGGTCGTCTCGCGAAGGATGAGCTGTCGAACTCGCCCCGCTCACCTCCCTCCCTTCTCGTCTCTGCCTTCGTTCCCTACCTCCAGGATTCTTAATCCGATCTTCCCACCCACGGTTCGACATCGAAACAAATCTATTTCATTTCATTCTCCTCAAGGTTGATCAGGTTTCGAGAGAACAAACCCGAGTGCTCGGATGATTGTCTAGACGCGACGCGTCGAACGAACGGCATCATCCCGCCTTCGCTGTCTTCAGCACAGTCCAGCATAAACCCTAGCATTTTCGAGCGTAGTTATGGAAGTCTGCCTGTATATTGCGACGCTGGGACTGGCTCAGATATCCTGGGAAAGACGGTCGACGCGTCGCCTCAATTCCGCCTCGCACTTCCTCTCGCACCTATCACCTCCCTTTACACCTTTCCGACCAGCACCCACAGAGGACCAGACGCCCATCAAATCTCAACCCAAACGTCCCCAAGTTCCTCCTCCTCCCTCTTTTTCTCCTCCTCCTCCTTCTCCTCCTCCCTCTTCTTCCCCTCCGCCTCCTCTCCCTCCGTCTTCCAATACTTGCTCTCCACCGTAGCATGCAACCCCCACCTCCCCACCGTCTCCGAAGGCTTCTTCACCTCCGGAACCGCCAACCTCGTCGCCAGATCCTCCTCCTTCAACTGCTCCGTCGAGAGCTTGCTCGCCACCTTCTGCTGCAGCAGATAACCCAACTCCCGTTCCCTCTTCTCATCGTTCCTCCTCAACGTCTCCGAGAAGGCGAACTCCTCCGGGTTGTCCTCGAGAAGAGGAATCGATTTCGGTCCTTGGAAGTTGACGCTTTTGAGCTTCTTCCAGTTGGTCGTGAACGACGCGACGGTTTCCCTTTTGATGGACGGTCCGATGGTGGGAGGGTCGTGGGAGGAAGCGGCGTAGCGGCTGTCAATTTGGAGGAGGTGGGGGTCGAGGTATCGGAGGAGGGGGATCCAGGGTACGAGACCGTGCGCTCGGTGGTGGATGAGGAGTTTGACTTCGAGGCGGGAGATGGGGACGGGAGGTTGGTTGGTCGGGAGGAGAAAGAGGGGGGCGAAGGCGACTGGATCGATTTTGTCTTTGCGTAGGAGGAGCATGGCTTTGGGGAGGGTGACGTGAGGGATTCGGAAGGGTGGGAGGGGAGGATCGTTGATCTGGTCTCGACGGAAGGGGAGGACGAACGAACGAGAGGCGTCAGAACGGAGGGTCTCAGTCGAAGCCCACTGCGACGAGTAAAGCTCGAGGAGAGAGCTCACCCTTGCTGAGACGAAGAGAACGGCCTGTGCTGGAGTGAATCTGGACCTGGAGTAGAGCTTGGCAGAGGAACGTTGAAGGAGCAGGCTTGAGACTCTGCCGGCCGTCGCAAGGTCGTGGACAGAGAGGAGGGCGAGGATCATGTCGAGGAGTTCGAGAGGGAGCGACTGCAGGGAGGTGGGAGGACCGAAGGCGGCGAGTCGAGTAGAGGATGGTCGAGCGTCCTTCTGATAAAAGGAATTAAGAGCGTGAAGAGGACGGACGGTGTCAGCAAGCGTAGAAGGGAGAGCGACCGAACGAAGGAGAGTGCGAGCTCACCACCGTCCTCGTCCAAGTGCCCGTCTTCTGTCTCGTCTTGCCGATCTTCCAGACCCAATGTTGGAACGCTTGACGTTCATCGACGACCCTCCTGACAATCTTAGTCTCCTCCTCTGGAGGATGAACTTCTGCGAACTCGTCCTCCATCACGATGAGCTCGGAAGTCGAGGAAGCGGGAGAGGGAGGAGTGGGAGAGTCGATGGGCGAAGACCGTTCGTACTCCTCGATCTCGACATGCATGAATTCTTCGATGACGGGTTCAGGAGTCTGCAAAAACAAGGAAGAGGCGATGGTCAGCGAGCCTTAAAAGAGTGAAGGTTAGAGGAGGATGGGAGGGACGGGACGAAGAAGGGGAAGGGAATCGAGGGAGGTCAAGACTAACGGCGATCTCCTCTGAGCTCTCCTCCTCCTTCCTGGACGAAAACGTGTTTCCCATCTTGAGGTACTGGAAGGGATGCTGGACGACGAGGCTCCGAGCGAGTTATCTGCTGATGATATCGAAGCGTCGAGTTGGTTGGGAGGGAAGGGAGAGCGAGTCACCTCGAAACGAAACCTCATCCCGGCCGAGCGAGCTCTCCTTCTTTTGTCCATCAACTCCCTCTTTCCCTCTCTTTCAAAGGTCTCCTTTTCTCGTTTAGCATCTCTCTAGAATGGCCGGCTACATCGGTGAGTGCGATCGAGATCATTCTCAGCTGAGTTGACGGGTGCTTGGAGGGACCTGAAGCTGATGAGCTCGGTCGTTTTCAACCCTCCTTCCTTCCCTCCCTTCGCCACCTTCTCGAGCAGATCTCTCCTCCACCCTCTCTACCAAGACACCCAAAATAGATGACCCTGACACTCGACCTGTCGTCTGGCTCGACATCGACAACACTTTATACCCAAAGTCGAGCAAGGTGAGCGCTTCTGAACCTCGCAAACGGGGAAGGGGAAAGAGAGATCTCGAGCTGACTTCGTCCTCCTCTCGTTCTTCGTTCAGATCCATCTTCTGATGCAGCAGAAGATTCATGGTAAGTACCCACCGTCCTTCCTTCTCCCTTCAAGTCCTGCCAGGGGGATTCGTAGCGACGTCGACCTCCCAGAACCTCAGCAACGTTCGCTCACCTCCGTCTCGCTCTCTCCCTCCCTCCCCACGCTTCGTTTGCTTTCCTCCTGCTCTCATCCCTCCTCCAGCCTACTTCCTCTCCCTCGGACTCTCGGAAGAGAAGGCTTCCACCCTGCACAAGAAGTACTACTCGGAGTACGGACTAGCGATAAGAGGTCTGGTGAAGCACCACGAGATCGGTGAGCTCGACCTCTTTCGTCGTTCTGGACCCGTCCGCCATTCGAGCTCAAGAACTGACGATGGGCTCCTTGTTTCACCCTTTCTCAGATGCTCTGGACTACGATCGAGTCTGTGATGCTTCCCTGCCGTTAGAGGAGATCTTGTCGTACAACGCTGGGCTTCGGAAACTCCTCCAAGACATCGACCCTTCCAAGGCTCGAATCCTCGGTTCGTCCATCTTCATCTCTACTTCTCTTTCCTTGCGGCGGCTCCGGGTGCTGACCTTAGTCTTTCCTGCCTCTATCCAGGTCTCACGAACGCTTACAAAACTGTGAGTTGCATCTGAGCTCGCGATTGGTGGGCGGCGAGTCGAGTCGAGTCGACGCTGATCCCTTTCTTTTTAAATTCACACGACAGCACGGTCTCCGAGTCCTCAACATCATCGGCGTGTCAGATCTGATCGAGGCTCTCGTCTTCTGCGACTACGCTCGACCTGATAACGACTTCGGTTGCAAGCCCGAGGCTGGATTCTTCAACGAGGTTCGTCGCGTCTCCTCCCTTTCGTTCATGCTCTCTTCTCTACACTAGAGCAGTCCTCGGGTCGACCAAATCGATTCCTAGATGAGCTACCTCGTGGAGCTCGCTTCGCTGGAGTGTGATGTCGTTGAACCCAATCTGACTCTCTCGTTCTTCTTCCTCTTCGTCGTCGAACTTCCAGGCAACCGCTTTCGCCTTCCCTTCCCACCCTCCCAACACTCCTTTCCCAGCCCAGTACTTCGTCGACGACTCTCTGCTCAAGTGAGTATCTACTTTCCTCCCCGCGATCGCCCACTTCCCTCTTCCGAACGAACGAGCACTAACTCCTCGGACGCGTCTTCCTCCTCACAGCATCACCGCCTCCCTCGACCTCGGATTCAAAGCCGTTCACTTCAAGGAGAAGGGCGAGTGGGATACCGATCACGGAAGAGTCAACAACCTGCCTGTGAAGGGGAAGGAGGGGCTGGTGGTGACGACGGTGGATGATCTGGAGGCGTTGAGGGAGGTTTGGAAGGAGATCTTCTTCGAGGAGAGCGAGTCCAAGTAGAGGGAGGTTGACTTGAGGTTAGTGGAGCAAGTTACCGAGCGATTTTGATCGATTATTTATTCGGTTGCTTTGGAAGTTGGGAGAGAAGGGAGAGAACGATTGGTGAGGAGAGAGTAAGCGAGAGCGACTCGCGTCGTCCCTCCGCGCCACCCTTCAACGGTTTCGATGCAGATTTCTCGTGGGAGCTGAGCTTGATCCTTTCGATAACGGATCTCACCTACTCTTAGCATATACCCTCCCCATCTATGATAGACATAACGCCGCTCGCCTTCGCCTACTACTATTTCTGCCGCTCGAAAGGAAGAGCAGAGGGCGAGGGCAAGCGAGGGAAAGTCGAGCGATCTCGTTCTTCTTCGTTTTTTCACTGTTCGACTTCGTTCTTTTGCAGATGTGATCATCTGAATGTCTAGCCTCGAGTATCATCTTGGTCCCCATCAGGAGAAGAAAAACTTCATCGGTCTCTGGAAGCAAAATTGACCCCGTGCTCCGGTCAAACAAACAACCGCTCTCTCCCCAACCTCCCTCCTCCTCCCTCTCCCAACCTTCGACCTACCTCCTTCGCCTCCTCTTTTCTCTTCTCTCAGCGCCTTCTTCTTCTCCCATGGATCCTCAGCACTGCACCTCTCCTCATTCGCTCCTAGAAGCAGTCTAAGGGAAGAAGCTTTTGATCGAATCAAGTCTCAGGAACGAGCGGAAGAGGATGCCCCCCTCTTCGTTCCCTCCCCTCCTCAGCCCTTGAAAGAGGCTCGTCCCTGCCTTCCCTCTTTCCCTCCAAACCACAACGACCTCTAGACCTAGGAATCCAAGCCTTCGTCCTCGTCAAGTCTAGTTTGGAAGGACTCGGTTCGTAGCTTCCTCACAGCACCAGAGTCCTCGCTCTCTCTCTCCTCCATCGAGCTCACTCACTCCTCCCTCCCATCGGTCGTCCTCCCAGGCCCAGCCCTCGCTCGATCCTTGCTCGTCCAGCATACCCTAGTCGACGAATACCTCTCTTCTCCACGTTCAAGTACCAGAAGCTCAGTAGCTCAGGATCAGTCGCACGAGTGAGTCTAGTTCTTGCTTTCCTCCTCCTCTGCGAGCTCGAGAGTCGAAGCTCGCATCTTCGCTTCCCCTTCCCTTCCCTTCGCCCTGAGCTGACTGCCTTGCTCCTTGGTCTTCTTCTCTATCCAGATACCATCTCGAACCTCTACCCTTCGCTCACTCTCACTCAGCCTCCAGCTTCAAAGGAATCCTCGTTCATCAAGCTCTCAGCAACCTCCAACTCTCGACTCGACCTCGATCCCTCCCGTCCCTTCGGTCAGGTCCCAGCAACCCCTGCTCGCTCTTCGCTTCGTTCATCGCTCTCGGTCGTTACCACGGAGGATTATATACCATCATCATCAAGGTGAGCTTCTGAACCTTTCCCATGCCTCCTTCTCTTTCTAAAGAGCCGACTCGTCTTCAGCCCTCGTTTCGCGCGAAGCTCACCTCGTTCCTTCGTTTGTTGTTCTCTTCCCTCTCAGCTTCGCCAACCTCGTCAAGACCATCAAGGACTTCATCGCTAACCATCACCACTACCACTCCAATCTCCTCCTCCTCGTCGTCTCTCCCTCTACCATCGAATCCCATCAAATCCAGCATCCTCTCGTCAAGAAAGCAACGCCTCGTCGACGCGAGCTTCCAAACTTCGAACACCTCTCTTTCCTTCGGATCCCCTTCTCCCTCGCCTCAACTTCAACCTCGACATCAACGAGACTCCCCTCCGTCCGATCTCGCAGTCCTCGCCTACCCAAATCCTCTTCTTCCAACCTCAACAGTCACCCTTCTCTCCGTCTAAGCCAAACCTTCAGCATCGTCGTCGTCGCCGTCACTCCTCCCTCCGAACCCACCCTCCTTCTCCTTTCCTCTTCCACACCCATCACCTCCACTCCAAACTCCCACCACCATGCCCAAAGCTCCCACTATCGCCACCTACGCTAAAGGAACAAAGACATCTCTCCAAGGAGCGTCTCGGAGGGACGAAGGGACGAGAGATGGCGTTCACTCGCCTCGACGAGCCTCTCAGGGATCGCGACACCAGTCGGTCTTTCCACAGGTCAAGGACAGCCAGGGCAGGGATCGTTCGGCCAAGCCCTACGCCTTTCCATCCCAGAACCTCGGACACGACGGGACGTCCCAGTCTTTCATCGAGGCCGGATCAGGACTCAATCCCGAGGAGCAAGCTGCTCTCGACGAGAAGAAGGCCGCCAAGCTCCGACGTCGCTCGGTCGTTCTCAAGAAGGCGATAGCAGTTCACAAGGATCCTTCCGGAGCGAGCTCGTACGTCGAAGAACCCTCCTCCTCTCCGATTCGACTCAAAAGTCGAGAGTCGCGCTACGGGGACGAGTCGTCGGGGATTCCTCGAGCTCCCAACAACCGGAAGTCGCTCGCTCCAGGTCTCTCGAGTCATCAGCAGTCGGAGGGAACTTCCCCATCGCACGTCGGACGCGCCGTCGAGGACAAGGACGATGCTCTCGAGGACGAAGACCCGGAGGAGGACGAGGATGAGGAAGACGGCCACAGTCCCGAGGGTGAGGGAAGGATGGCCGACAAGGACGAGGAAGCTTCAAGGTCCCTTCAGTCGAAGAACGTCGCTGGAGCAGCAAAGGTCGCCGTCGCGTCCTCGTCGAACCAACCTCCTCCCCTCCCTACTTCTTCCACCCGACCCATGCCTGTTCCTCAAGAGCACCAGGAGGAGGACCTTCTCAGGAACGGAGATGGAACTGCCTTCAGCGCTCAAGGGTTCATGGTGAGTTTTCTTCCATCTCGACCTCGCGCTCGAATCGCGTCGATTCTGACTCGACGCTCTTTCGTTATCGCTCGTCAGACATCCTCCCCGCCCACTCCGACTCAGCTACCTACAGCCGTGCTCACTCCCATCCGTCTCCGCCCTACGACGCCGTCGCTCCTACGACTCAGTTCCCCTCGACGACCTCGCGTCCGAGCTTCCCTCTCCTCCTCCTCACCTCTCAAAAACGGATCGCCACTCGACAAAGTCCCCTACCCCTTCGACATGCCCCTCGAAGTTCGACGACTTTACCGAGAGTTCGCCGAAGGCGTGGCTGCGAACCCCGAGAGGACGGCAGTCAGGGTTGAGAAACTCCTCCTGCAGTTCTACGGCGAGGTCGAATCGGACAAGCGTCGACTTCGCGAGTCGAAGGAGGAGACCCTGAGGGTTCAGAGGAAGCTGGAGGCGAAGGATGAATGCTTGAAGATTGCATTCGACGAGAAGCTGCAGTTGGAGCTGGGTTTGAGCAGTTTGGAGAAGGATGTGAAGGAGAAGACGAAGAGGATCGAGACCGTCGAGGAGGAGCTTCGGGAGTCGGGAGAGAGGGAAGCGGTGAAGGCTGGGTTGGTCGCTCGAGCAGATGAGGAGCTGAGCTTGGCAAGAGCGGAGATAGTCTCGATGAAGGAGAAACTCGCTCAACGTCAGTCCCTCGCTTCTGTTGGGTTTTGAACTCGAACGAGCGAAGGCTGACCCTCCGTCTCCCCTCACTTCTCGCTCTTCGTTCCCGCAGACCTCATCGAACCTTCCGACAGCTCTCCCTCCCCCACCACCTCAGCCGAAGTAGTCAGACTATCGCAGGAGATCGTCGAGAAGGACGCGACGATGCACGGTTTGAGGGAGCAGATTCGCGAACTGGAGGCGAGGGAGATGGAGGCGAGTGAGCTGGCTGTTGGAAGACTCGGTGAGGTGAGCACGTTAAAGAGCAGGATGGTGGAGATGGAGAAGGAGACTTTGGAGCGTGAGTCCTGTCCTGTCTTTCGACTCGATTGACACGAACGAACGCTGACCTTTCCTTGTCCTCCCTTCGCTTCTTCAGTACGCGAAGTCTTCAACACTCCTTCACCTCTGCTTCCCGTCTCTAAGACGTCGTCGACTCAAACGGACTTGGAACCCCTCGTCAATCCTCCCCTCTCCTCCGTCTCCCCCTCGACGCGACTTCGGCTCTCGGAGGAGGACGAGACGACCACCTCGCGACTTAGGGAGGTGCGCAGGGGTGCGGATGCACGAACAGACGAGATGGAGAAGAGGCTCGAGGAGGAGACCATGGCAAGGATCGCGGCTGAGGAGAAGCTCGCCGAGCGTGAGTACCTCTCTCGCTGTCGCCATCTCGACTCCGTCCGTTCGACGAGACTTACCTTCGACCCTTTGCTTCTCCGTCTTTTCGATCGCAGTTCAACGACAGATGGTTCCCACTCCCAGCAGCCCAAGACCAGCAGCCACCCCCGCTCCCAAAGCTGCTCCCACCCCCCCTCAAGTCCCTCCCTCTCCCCCAAACTCGTCCAACTCGTCTCCGACGGTTCCTTCCTCTTCCTCTTCCTCTCCCAATTCAACATTCAACAGCCTTCCCTCTCCCACCACCACGGCCAAGTCCTCGCCTCAAACCCTTCGGACCAAAGACGACTCGGACGCCGACGAGGCTCCCTCTCCTCCTGCAGCACCCCCTCGCTCGCTGACCGTCTCTGAAGCGTCTTCGACCTCGACTGACGGCTCGAAGGAAGTCGAGACTTCCCACGAACGCGAGGCCGAGAAGAAGGAGGGTCGTGAGGATGGGGACACGGGGGAGGGAGCCGGTGGATCGTTGGTGGGAGGGGGGATCGGTTTGGGGATTGAGTGCGTGAAGGGAAACGGCAAGGGCAAGGGGAAGGGGAGGGTCGGACGCGACGGAAGGAAGGTCGGAACGAGTGAGTTCTTAGTCTCTCGATTCAATCTCGATCTCGACGCGTCAAGCTCTCCCTCGAAGTCTTGACTGATCTCACCTTCGCGTTCTTAATCTCGAACAGGTTCAACTCGTGATCCCTCGTCGGTCGAAGGAGGTCACCCAGGAAGCAGTCGTGATCGTCGAAGGAAACGTGAGATACATTTTAACTTTCTGCGGCTCGAGGATCTCTCGTTCGTCGGTTTTGCTGACCTCGTCGTCGACCTTCCTCTCCTCCGTCGGCCAGCTTCGTCTCCTCCTCTCCACTATCATCAGGATTCCAACCTTCAGCTCCCACCTCATCCCAACGACCCCGACTGGAAGCTCGAGACTCAAGTCCGTCAGGCGGAACCGACCTCGATCAGAAAGGCGACTCCGAAGTCGGCTGTCAAGTCGCAAGACCAGGAGACCCCCAAGGCTAGCCCAGGTGAGTGCTATCTGTCTTCTAGAACCTCGTCGCTCGGACCTCCTCGAGATACTGACTCCATCTTCTCGCTTGCGTTACAGCGACCTCGTCGCGTCCTGTCGACGACTCCCCTTCAACGGTCAAGAAGGGTCGCTCTGGCCTCGCCAAGTCGATTTCTGCTACCCAGTCATCCGAGGACAATAACGCTGGTACGATCGTGAGCTCAAGGAGGGATGGGAAGTGCAAGGATCTGGAGCTCTCCGTTGGTTCTTCGTCGAAAGGTGAGTTTCGTTCTTCGACACACTTCTTTTCCCTCGAACAGCAGGCTGAACTCGTTTCGTTTCTTTCTGGTCGATTTTCCTCCGCCTCCTTAGTTGCTCCAGCGTCGTTGAGGTCTAGCCGAAGTACCAGTTTCGCCTCTGCTTCTGCTGGACCGACTCTTCCATCGAAGCTCGTCGCGTCGTCGTCCAAGAGACCCAGCAGGTCTCGCCAGACGAGCGTATCTTCGTTCGAGACAGGAGAGGACTCGGACCACTCGACTGCGTCGAAGATCTCGAGGGTGTCGAACACGTCCAGTAAGTGTGCTCTCCTCTTCCGTCGTGGCTCTCGTTCGTGTTCGTTCGACAAAGGCTGACGGTCGCTCTCCGTCGCTCTTCACTCTCTTCGCAAGCCTCAACCAAAGCGTCGAAGGTCGAAATGACGGAGCAATGGATCGATGCGGAGGCACAGATCTCGGGTCACCTTGATCAGCTGGGTGAGTATCCTCGTCCCTTTTCGTTGGTCGGAAAGGAGCGCAACTCCTCCGCTGACTCGCGTCTCTCCTCCCCTCCCACAGCTGAACTTCGCGTTGAGGGATACGTAGACCCCGACAAGAAGGACACCAAGGGAATGTTCTTTGACTGTACTGAGCTCGAAGGTACGTCCCTCCCCTCTCTTAGAAGAACGCGACGAGGTTGGGCTGACCGCTTCCTCCCTCCCGCATTTCGCAGGCATCAACGCCCTCTCCCTCAAGATCTTTGACGTCCTCTCTCCACTCTCTGAGAAGACCGACGAGTTCCAGAGGATGTTCGGGAGGCAGATGAATTCGAAAAAGGGTTCGCCTCTTGTGAGTCCCTTCCACTTCGCTCGCCTCGCTCATCGAACGTGTCTGACCACTCGACGGACGCGCTTTTTTGTTTCTACAGAGAGAGCGTCTGAGGTCATCATTGGTTCTGAATTGTAAGCCGACGGGCAGCGTCGTCCACACGTTGAGTCCATCTACAAAGCTCGAGACGCGACGCGAAGATCTGACGCCGACTTGCTTTCTCTTCACTCTTCTTCAGCTTCGCTGGACCCGCCATCTCCAACGCCGTTCTCACAGCTCTGGAGGGTCTTCATCTCGGAGAGAGGGCGCTCCTCGGCCTCCAGGAACTCAAGTTGGTCTGCAAGAAGGACAGTCTCTCCCCCATCTCTGCCACCAAGGAGCTCTTCAAGGCGATCGATGCCCACCTCGTCGCGACCGGTTCGGTTTCGACTCGGCAAGAATGGCTCAGGTCCTTCGGGGGAGGAGGAGGGAACCAAGCTGAGCTCGACCGTGTTCTCGTCGAGCGGCGGGTCATTCTGGCCGCTGTTCTGGATCTACCGTCTGAGGTACATCAAGGGCAGGTGACTAACTTGTTCTTCGCGTCTCCCTCTTCGCACTTCTCTCGTCGTCGCTTTCCCCTCTGATCGTCGGAAACCTGACTGACTTCTCGACGTCGCGTTCGCAGTGTAATCGCCTCGAAGTAATTCGAGTGATGGAACGTCAGCAGGTTCGTATACTCTCTCTCTCTCTCTGTCTCTGCGTGCTCATCCTTCGAAGCACTGACCACTTTCGATTCTCTCTTCTTTGCAGACCAACATCGTCGACCGTCCGCTCCCTCCTCGATCCCTCCCCCTCTTTTTCGCCAAAACGAACCTCGACCCGACGTTTTCCAGCTTGATGGTTCCAGAGGGGGTTCAACAGCCTGCGAAAACAAAGAAGAAGCGTTAGCACGAGCTCTTCCGGTGCTCGAAAACGAAGGAAAACGACGGAGACGAGAACGAACGAACTCACGAGTCGCGTCCGTTCACCAACTCGGCTTGAAGCAGACGAGCTTGTGTCGTTTCCAGTCGGCCTTCTGATGTTCTGTTAGAGGGGAAAAGGACGGAGTGAGTTTGGAGTCGTGACGGGACGGGAGTGAGGCTAACCCCTTCGAGCAGTAGCGAACGGCGAGACACTGAACGAACAAAACGAGACGCGTCGAGGACGAGATCAGCCGTCTTTTTTCGGCCGCGAAGAATGCATGGGACGAGAGATCGACTCACTCGAGAACAAGCCATCATCTCTCGACCAACTGGACGCTCGACGCAGGCGATATGTGGTGATCCTCGCGCGAGTTCACAGTCGAACTATGCGCGCTTCCGTTCGTTCTCGCCGACGACCTCTCGAAAGAGCCCTAGATCTCGACCACCGATCGCTTCCTCGAGGACGAGGATACCTACGTCGTGGGAGGAGGGGATGAAGCGAGGATCCTCTTGGACGAGAGCGAGGAGGCGGCGAAGTCCGACTTTGATGGTTGAGGGGAGGGGAGGGAGGAGGATGTAGGACGAGGGAAGTTGCGTCGCGAGCTCGAGCACTAAGAAGGTCAGAGCGGTGATGAAGTTCCAGATTTTGGTTGCACCACTACTGTCGATCATCTAGGGAAGTGAAGAGGGTTCCGACGGCAAGAATGTGAAAGGGAATGAGAAGGAGAGGGAGGGAGTCCGTCAGGCGAAGCAAAGGATTGAGGACGAAGGTAGGAAAGTTTGACGTACGAGCGTAGTTTCAGCGCCTTTTGCAATGAAGTTGAGAGCGTGAGCAACTGCGACGTACAGCTTCAGAGCTTCTTGGGGGTGCTCTCGAACGAACCGAGCGGTCGAGCTCGTGGTGCAGAGATTCTGGAACAGGCCGAAACAGAGCATCGCAGGTCTTCCTTCCTCCTGGATACCGACGAAGGTTCGACCGTAGGACGGGAAAAAGAGACTGGCGAATTGTCCTACGCAAATTTGAGGAAGATCGAGGGCGGAAAGGAGGGAGCCGAGGTCAGTGAGACGAGGGGCGAGCTCATGGATCGGTCTAGAGACTCACTCCGTACGCGCTTGATTCTTCAGCCGAGGCGTCTCTCTCGACGTACTGGTAGAACAAAGGAGAAATGGTCGAGTTGAGTAGGCAGCCCGTCGTCCTGACGGAACTCTCGAGCGCAACGAACCTGAGAGACTGCAGAGACGGTCTCGTTCATGAGCTCCTCCATCGTGCGAGTTCGTTTCGAGTTCACGTCGTTCAGCATCGACCTCGTCTTGGACTCGCTGGGAGGCGAGAAAAAGAGCCTGCCTGAGATCGGGTTGCTGAGAGGGGCGTAGATGAAGAGTAGAGAAGGTTCCGAGATCAGCTTCGAGAAGCCTCACCTTGATGAACGACGGAGATGCTTCGACGACGGGGAAGAGGAGGAGGGGAAGGCTCGCTCTTGGTCTTGTTTGTTTTTGCAGTCGCTGCTGTTGTTGTTTCCATTGGACTCTGTGCTGTCAAAATTTGCTCAGCAACGAAAGGCAGGTATGCTTTTCACAACTTTGAGAACGTGGAGCAAATCTTCATCTTCCCTTGTTGACATCTCGGAACAAAAAAGCGAAGGCGCCGCCGAATCGATTTTGGCTAGTCGAAGGTCGCCCCTCCTTCTCCTCTCCCCAACCCCATCCTTCTCCTTCTTCTCTCCTTCCCTTTCCGGTCCGCCGTCGACGTACGTCGTCCTTCCCAGGCGTCTCCCTCCCCCCTCCTCCTCTCCCTCGCCTTCTCTCTCTTGTAGGAGTAGCTCTACCTCCTCGGCTCCCATCCCCTCGGCGCTCCTTCTCGTCCTCCTCCCCAATGGGTGCTCAATCTTACGCTTTCGTAACCCTTCTCTCTTCGTCCTCCTACCTGTCAGTCCCCTTCGACCTCTCGCTCTCCATCTCGCACTACCCACACGCTGAGTCTCTTCCTCGTCTATACACCTTCGTAGCCCTGGTGCTCTCGTTCTCGGTCACTCTCTTCGTTCTCTTCACCCCAAGAGTTCGAATCCGATCCCTTTCAAACTCGTCTGTCTCGTTACTCCAGAAACGGTAGATGCGAAGAGCATCAAGGCTCTCAGGGAGGTCTGGGATCTCGTAGTAGGAGTAGAGGTGCTCGAGTGTCTAGGTCAGGAGGAAGGACTCGGTCTGCTAGGTGAGTTTCAAGAACGAGATGCGAGGAGAGGGAGGGGAGGACGAGAGCTAGAGGGCGAGCGAGCTTGTGGGGGCGAAGGAGGAGGAGGGGGGAGGGGGGAGGGACCGAGTTGAAAAAGATCAAGACGAGGTCAACAACAGACGGAATGACGACGAGGGAACGTCGAGGGCGAAGCTGTCGCTCGTATAGAAGGGGAGGGGTGGCGAAGGGAGAGGGAGGGAGGGCGAGGTGTTGACGTCCCTCCTCTTCGGAGGAGCAGAACCGAGATGTCTCTCTCCTCCTTCCTCCCTCCCTTCTTTCTACAAATCAAGGGAACAACAGCATGCTTGCCTTCGCTTCCCTCTCTCTCCAATCTGTTCAACCACTTCCCTTCAACCTGTCGCTCCCCTTGCTCAGTTCTTCCTCGTCCTTCCGACCTCCTCCTCTCTCAACTCCGTCTCCTACCGCAGTTGCAAAGGAGAGCTGACCTCCTCTCCCTCCCCTTCCTCCCATGCAGGTCGACCTGATCTCTCAACGGTCCTCACCAAACTCCACGTCTTCAGACTCGCTCCCTTCACCAAAATCATCTTCCTCGACGCAGATGTCCTGCCTCTGCGACCTCTCGCTCACCTCTTCGCCATCCCTCACTCGTCAGTCCTCCCTCCTCCTCCTCCCCTCCTCTCCTCTACGTCACAGCGACCGACGATCTTCTTCACTCTCGATCCTGACTCCTCTTCGTTCGTCGCCATAGATTCTCTGCTGCTCCGGATACTGGATGGCCGGACTGCTTCAACTCGGGAGTCATGGTCCTCGAGCCGTCGGAGGAGACGTTCGAAGGGCTGAGGGAGATGATGCTCGCTGGGAAGGGTCAACGAGGAGGAGGGTCGTTCGATGGAGGAGATCAAGGGCGAGTCGCGATCTCTCTTTCATGTATGTGCTGAGGAGATGAAGCTGACTTTTATGTATCGTTCTTTTCGCAGGATCTTGAACCAGTACTTCAATGGAGAGGATGGTCGACCTGAGTGGAACCGAATCAGCTTCACGTTCGTTCACCCACTTGCTCGCTCTTCCTCCTTCTTCCTCGCTCGTCGTTGACCTATTATCTCATATCGATACAGCTACAATACCACTCCTACGGCTGCCTACACGTTCGTTCATCTTGCCTCCCCCTCCTCGCTCGAAGTTCGAAGCGGAGCTCATCGCTGACCTCGACGCGTCTCCCTCTCCTCCCTCACTACTCTTCTCAACAGCTACGCCCCCGCCTACTCCCACTACGGACCCACCATCAACTGCGTTCACTTCATCGGAGCCAACAAACCCTGGTCCTCCCTCTCCTACCGAGCCTCTCGACCCTCTCCCTCCGAACACCTCCCCTTCGACTACCAGTCCCTCGTCGATCGCTGGTTCGGAGTCTACGACAAGTTCGTTCGCTCTTCCGCCGACGAGAAGAAGAGGTTCGAGGTCCCTCACAACGTCGCTGCCTGGGAGGGAGAAGGTCCTCGTTCCACCGCTGCTTCGTACGGACTGGAGGAGCTCAAAGCCATCGCTACTCAAGGATGGGGAAACCGAGACTCGTCCGCCGCCGACGGAGGATACACGAGCTTGCCTCTCGATGGAAGGATCGACCTCATGCGAGCAAGGCTCATCGTCACTCCTCCCACTGCCGTCGTCGAGCTGGAGAAGGAGGTCGAACAGCAGCAGGAGGAGGCGACGAGGATCTTATCTCCTCAGCCTACGGCGCTTCATCCTGGAGGAGCCCCCTACCTCGCCGTCTGGGATCCAGCACTCGGGCCACCTCCCAAGGGAGAGGGGAAGGAGTTCCATCAGATGCAGGAGCCGATCGATACGAAGTACGGGAACGCTTGGGACGCCAGTGCGTGGGAGGCGAAGGAGAACGAGAGGAGGTGGAGGGAGGGTGGGCAGGGAGGTCAGGCTGTTTGGGATGTTCCTCAAGAGCTGAGAGACGGGAGGTGAGTCATGCTTTCTCTTCTTCTTTGTCGACTTGACCTCGACGGGATGAGGAAGGAGACGAGGAAAGATGCGGTTCGCTGACTCGACGCGTTCCCTTTCTTCTTCCCTCTTCGCCTTCGTTTCTGTTAGGTACAACGTGACCACCCAACACGCCGACTCCTCTCTCGTCGGGAAGATCTTCCCGTGGGAGTCTCGAGTCCGTTCAGCTCCTTCTCGAGTCTTCCCTCGAGGCGAAACCCCACCTCCTCAACGATCCTCCCCTCCCACCTCCTCCAACGACTCAACACACGACCACACCCTTCTCGAAAACCAGTACCCTCACCACCACAACCATCAACCTCCTCCCCCTCCTCCCTCGAGCTTCCAGTCGGCTTCGAAATACGTCAACGCCTGGGACGCCGTCCCTGCTATCCAGAAATACGTCATTCGTCTCACCGGTCCTCCAGCGAACCAAGGAGCGAAGGGAGGATCGACTTCGTCTTCGCGGGGAGGAAGCGAGGGAACTAGGACTCCTCCTGGAGGACGAGGGAGACGAGAGGATCGAGGTCATGGTGGATCGGGAGGGAGGAAGGAGCCCAGTCGAGATGGAGGGGACGATGGAGACGACGAGGAGGAGGATAGCGAGGAGAGTCAGAGCGAGGCTCACGGGGAGACGACTCCTCCTTCTGGCAAGAAGAGGGACGGTCGAGGAGGTGGAGGTGGAAGTGCTGGTGGAGGAGGGTCCTCCCGACCTAGCAGTCGAGGAAGTCGAGGAGGAGATCAACACGGTCACGGAGGTTCGTCGTCGCGAGGACACAACAACTCTTCCAACTCGGCTTCCTACACCTACCCCTCCCACGGAAACGCCTCCAACAACTACGCCAACTCCGCCTCCCAAACTGATCGCACCGGCACCCAGGAACGAGGAGTTCAGTACCAGCAGGACGATCGAGAGGACGCTCAATCCGAGTCAGCTTCTTCGACGAACGCGTCCCAACTCGAATCCGGATCGTCCACTCCTACCAACTCCTCCCAGGAACGAGAACGACTCTCTCAACACTCCCCTCATCAACAACGACCTGCAGCCTCTCATCCCTCAGCTCCCACCTCGCCTGTTACCACCTCCCTCCCCAAATCACCCGAGCAAGAGCTGTCGAACCTCAAGAGGTACGGCTTCGAGCCCTCCAAGCCTAAACTCGCTCCCAGGAGGAGGAGTCAGGAGCAGGAGGATTTCGAGAGGGAACGCGAACAGGAGAGGGAGAGGATTGCGAGACTTGGTGGAGCGGGAGGAGGATTGGCTCACGCGAGGCAGGAGAGCTCGGAGACGGTGACGAGCGCTGGGACGAGTGCAGGGGTGATTACGCCGCTGGGGAGTCCTGAGATGGATGCTGGAGGAGGGAGGTTCGGTGGGAAGACGGGTGGGGGTGGTGCGGTTGGAAGGAGTTGGGGTGAGTCTCTTCCTCGATCTCGGTTCCCTCCTCGAACTCGTTCGTGTTCTCTCGCTGACTTCGCTTCCTCGCTTCCTCCCTTTTCGTTCTCAGATCCCGCTCGAAACGTCGAGCAGTTCAAAACGGAGACCGTCTCGGTTCTCCATCGGTTCATGAGGTCGGCGCAGGAGCAGCAGCAGCAGCAACAGCAGTAGGACGATCGACCGTTCGACGCGTCTCGTCTCCTCGCTCTGTTCGCCCTCTCCGCCCTCGTCCCGGTTAGTTTCGCTTCCTACATACATTAGATGACTTGCTCTTGCTTCGCTTCGCTCTCCCTTCGTACGATTGCTTGCTTAGTCCTGTCTCCTCTCTCCTCTCGTTCTCGTTCGTTTCGTTCGTCTCGTTTCCGTCTCAACCCCTTCCCTTACTGCATTAGATTAGACTTTGCTTTGCTTGCTCGTTACGCACCTTGCTGTCTGCACCCCCACCCCCACCCCCACCCCTTGCACATTTTCGCACTCACATTCGCTTCGTTCTCGGTCATGACACCATTCCATCGCTCTCTTTCCCTCCTCGTACCTAATCGCCTTTGCCTCTTCCGAGATCAAGTTTGATTATACTGCTACTGTTCAACGATTTCCTACATACAAGAACCTCGCTCCATCTCCCCCGTTCGTTTACGAACCATCGATCAAAAGTTTCTCACCGCTTGCCTTTCTTTCATTTTTCTTTCTTTTTCTTTCGGGGGTTCTCAGATACACGCAGTTTGGCACGAGATCGGTTTGCTGGACTCGAGCAAGAGACCTAAGGAAGGGAAGGGAGAGGGGAAGTTGGGACGAGGGAGATGTTGTTCGAGTGAGACGCGACGCGACGGGTTCGAAAGGAGCGAATTTGGGGTCGAGTTCGGAGGCCTGAGTTTGAGACGAGATGGATGAGAGAGCTAGCCGAGAGTTTTAAGAATGAACTCGTGCTGCGCGTTCTATACCAAGGCAGGAGAGAACGCGTCGAATGGAGGGGTTGTCGAGATGCTCGACTCGCTCGAGACCAGTCGCGAACACGTCCAGAAACAAGCAAACCCCGCCTGTCTTGATCTCCCTCCCCCCCCCCCTCCAACTGGTCCCTGTGTAGATCTAAAGTGCGTTCATTACGATCATCGTTCACTCTCCTTCCCCTTCTTCCTCGACGCGTCGACCTCCCCATCCCCAAACCCAAACTCTCCCCCTTCCCCATCCTCCCAAGTCCCACCCTCCGACTTCCTCTTCTTCCCTCTCGACGCTCCATTCGCAATCACCGGTCCAGCCATCATCGAGTCGAAATCCTCACTCCCAACGGACGTAAGATCTCCAACATCCTCCCCTCCACCTCCTCCTGCAACTCCATTCACCAACCCATCGTTCATCAACCCATCCGACCCATGCTCCTCCGCATCGTTCATCAAGAACGAGCTGATATCGAAGTCCCCGTACCCTCCCGCCGTCGAGGGAAGCCCATTCGTCGCGTCGTGGTGGTTCTGATCCTGGTGTAGAGGTCCATTCGGTCCATCGATGACTTCTCCTCTCAGTTGAGCAGCAGCGTTGGCGTCTAATCCCAAGCTGGAGACGAGAGCAGCGATGCTCGTCTGAAGACGGTCGACGTCGGCGGAGATGTCTTCGGCTGACTTGTAGGCCTTGCCGAGTTGGGAGTTGTGGGCGTGGGCGGAGGGACCGGAGAGGGCGTCGTTTCGGATGGAGGTGGAGAGGAGGGCGAGGGTGGAAGGGGAGAGAGGTCGAGCTGGGTTGGTGGAGGAGGAGGAGAAGTCGTTGTTGAAGTTGAAGGGAGGAGGGACGAGGGTGTTTTGGGAGAGGGGAGGTGGAGGGGAGAAGGAGTAAGGGTAGTCGGTGACGAGACCTGCGACGTTTCCATTCGAGTTTTGGGAGGACGACGCGTAGGCGTTGGTGTCTGGGACGCTAAGGGTGGCAGGAAGGTGTACGTCGGCGTTCATCCACTGACTGAAGGGAGAGAGGGGCTGAGGCGAGGGAGGTTGAGGATCCGAGGGAGTCGCGTGGTTGGTTTGAGGGGAGTTAGGGAGTGCGAGGTTGGGGAAGGAGAGGGCTAGGCTGTTGTTGAGAGGGGATGGTCGAGCTGTGGGAGTGGAGGAGGTAGTGGCATGGTTGGAAGGGGAGAGGGTCGTGAATCGTTGTTCAGGAGGGGAGTCGAGGTTTCGAATGGAGGAAGAGGAGGAGCGAGTGTTGGGAGCGTTGTTTCGAGCTGGAGGTCCACCGAACTTGGGGACGCTGTCGGTGGTAGGAGAGAAGGCCTCGTTGAAGCGACCTGCGAGAAGGAAGAGGATGGGAAGAAGGGGGACGAATGTCAGCTGGAGCTCGACGAAAGGCGGACGCGTCGAACCTCGTTGGAGGGAAAATCAACTCACTCGACGAAATCTCCTCCATCTCCTCGTTCTCTCCATCAGCGTATGGCAGCTCAATCTCCTCCAGTCCATCATCCTCTCCAGCATCCTCGTCTGCCAGTCCAATCCTTCCGTCTCCAATCATCAACCTCCCTCGATCCTTGGGCACAACCGCAACTCCTCGCTTCCCCTTCCCCTTGTCCCCCGTACCTCCCTGGTCACTCGCAGGACTCTCCGCCGTCCCGCTCGCACCTCCACTCCCACTCGCACCACCGGCCATGTCTCCAGCAGCTCCAGCTCCAAACACCCCAGCCAAGAACCTCAAGATTCGATCTGTCGTCTCCTGGTGACGCTTGTGTCGTTCTCTCGACGCGAGAGCCTCCTGCCAGAGGTGAGCGTTCGAGTTCTGAAGATCCTTCAGCTCCTGAGATATGGATGCTTGTTGAGCTCGGATGTTGGTAATTCCAGAGAGGACGGTTTGCAGGTCGAGAGGATGGGAGGAGGTGCCGGAGGGACCAGCTTTGGAGGAGGAAGCGGTAGGTTGGGAGGAGGAGGAAGGGTCGTGGGACGAAGAGACGAGATTGGTGGAGACTCCTTCGGACTGAGTCTTCTTGCGTTGGACGAGAGGGAGGAGGTCGGGTTGATCTCGAAGGAAGTTGGGGTTGACGAACTCCCAGAGCTCGGTCGAGGAGTTGGGTTCGAGGACGCCTGTTTGAAGGTGAGGGACCTTGTGGAAGCCGTACCTGATGAGAGAGAGAGGGTCGATAGTCAGCTCCGAGGTCCGAAAGCAAGGATGAAGGGATAGAAGAAAGAGGGGAAGGAGACGAACATGTTGAGCTGCCTGACGAAGCTGGAGAAGTTGGAGTGCTTGAAGAATCGAGGAAGGAGCTCCTTTCCGAATCGTTCATGGTTGGGGACTGCAGACAGAGGTAATGGTAGAGGCCGAAGGGGACGGTCAGATGAGCTCGTGGGAAGATGGGAAGGGTTGGGGAGGGGAAGGAGGAGGGAGAGGGAGGAACAGGAGGAGAGGTCGACGTACCAAAGAAGGAGTCTCCGTCGTCTGACCAGTGAATGAGCTCGTCCGTAGAAGGATCATTGACCATCCTGTAGAGATCGATAGGAATGAGAGTACGGTCAGCTTCGAAGTCTCTAGATAAGGGAAGGATCGCTGCTCTTTGACCTCTCTTGAAACCGGCGAAGGGCGGAGGGAGTTGACGTCTTCCTCTCCTTCGCCTCTTGCCCTGCCCACCATTCTCCCTCCATCCCACCTTTCATCTCCATGGACCTTCTAGCCCATAGAGAGGCGAGCCAGCATATATAGAGGGGAAGAAACTCACGAGTACAGCTTGTTGAGAAAGGCTGGGACCTTTGTTCCTACTCCAGCGACGCCCGACTTTGGAATGTCTCCTCCTGGTCCTGATCCTATCCTCGCAACAGCGAGGTTGTTCGCAGCCTGGACTGCTGCTTTACGAGGAGCCATGTCGAAGGAAGGGAGCTGCTGGATGGATGGCTGGGAAGCGAAGGCGTAGAAGCTTTCCAGCTTGGAGGAGAGGTCGAAGGAGTTGGAGGAAAGACAACGTCGAGCTCAAACTTGATGCGGGGTTGAAGAGGGAGTCGTCGTCAAGACCAGGCAAATTTTCGTACTTGACTCCACTCAACCCTCATCTTGAATTCACAGGTGTCAGATGGATTCGAGTCGAAAAAATTGCCTGTCGACGTCGGTCGCTGAGAGAGCGAGAGCTGAAACTGAGAGCTCCTCCCTCGAGCTGACCCCAACGTCGAGCGCCTCCTCTTCTCCCTCCCTCCCTCTCTTCTTCCTCACCATGAGTCATTCTACTACGACCCCCAAGCCCGTGTAGAAAAGCGATTGCGCGATCTATCCACTTCAACACAAGAGTCCAGAAGAATTACGAAGATGAGCTGTTCGCTCGACTTGCGTTCCGACGAGATCGTCCAGGGAGGGAAACGTTCGTTCAATCGTAAAAGTAGCAAGAAAACTCAACCCAGTCCGAAGGCAGGCAACCAACTTACACCACCCCTCCCGTCTCAGTACCCATCGTGCTCGTCCCAGCAAAAATCGAACCGTCGACGCGACGAGCAGTCTCCGAACCGCCTCCTCCTCCCCCTTCTCCACCCTCCTCCTCTTCCTCCACCGAAACGCACTCCGCCAGGACATCGAGCCGCGTTTGACCCAGGTTTTGACCCAGCTTGCGAGGAAGACAAAGGAGTCGTACGGCGAGGAGATCGGTAATGCTCATCCCCTGTTGCTTCTTCTTCCCCGACGAGCCTCGGACGAGAGAGGTCAAGACGAGGTAGATTTCGAGTTTCGTCCCCGGCGAAGCTGCTCGTTCCATACACTCGGCGAAGGCGAAGGGACCGAGGAAGTCTCCGATGATGGGAACGGCGGGGTTTCCTCCTCCTACGAACTTGGCGAGACGCGTCCAGCTTTGGGGGAAAGCGAGGGATTCCCTCTCGACGAAGAACTCTCTCGGAGTTTGGTAGGGTTTCGCGTACCCGCGGCCACTGATCTGTAGCTGGAGTGGGTTGAGGAGTCGGAGGACAGGGATCCACTGAAGGAAGGAGAAAGAGGGATCGTGGATGAGGAGGGCGACAGCGTCGACTTCGATGGGGTCGAGGAGCGGCGAGGGCGAGGAGAGGGTTTCGAGGTGGCTGGCGTCGAAGTTTGTCGAGTCGAGTTTGATGAGGGGTGGGAGAAGGACACGTTGGACTCGGAAGTCTTCGTGGAGAAGAGAGTTGGACTGAGGAAACAAAGGAGGGTAGGAGGTGAGGAGAGCGAAGGCGAGAGGTCGGGAGAGAGTGAGAGACGAACCATGGTCGGGAAGTACACCGCTGCCGTCTCCGAAGTGAGAACGATGACTTTCCTCGAGTAAGCGAGCTTCGCGACCTTATCGAAGAGCCTGAAGGACGTGGCGGCGAGCGAGAGATGTTCCGACTTTCCGACGAGCGACGTGATGAGGTTGAAGAGCTCGACGGGGATGGCTTCGAGAGAGGCGGGAAGGTTTGCGTTGGTGTCGGCGGTGTTCTGGATGGTAAAGTCTCGGTGTCGTTCCTAGGGGAAAAAAAGAGGAGAAGAGGGGGAGTCAGCGGGAGGGAAGAGAAGGGAAACGAACGCGACGAATCGAAGCTCACCTTCGCCCAGATAAATCTTCCTCGCCCTCCTGCAACTCCTGCTTCCCAGCTCCAGTGCGCTCGGTCCAAAGCAGAGTACGAGATCAAGTCCATGGTCCTCTTATGCTCCTCGTCCTTCCTCCTGAGCTCTTCGTTCTCGGACGAAAGACGAGTGACTTCCGAGTTGAGCTGATCGACGGTTGAGGAGAGACGTTCAACGATGGCAAGGATATGGAGGGTAGACGGAAGGCTCGGTCCGACCAGGGAGGTAGAGATGTCCTGAGAAGTAAGAGAGGAAGCGACGGCATCGGCCGAGAAGGAAGGAGAGGGAGCTTCAAGGGAGGGAGGAGGAGGATGAGGTTGGATCGTATGGTTCGAGGCAGAGACGAGAGGTTGGTCCTGGATGAAGACACCAAGAAGGAAGAAGGGAACAGAGGTCAGATCTCGTCGGTCTCGGGAGGTAGCTGTCCTAGAAGGCGAGGAAGGAATGAACGGGGGAAGAGGGAGGAGAGTCAGCCTGCTGAGCTTGGGCTGGAGGAAGGAGAGGAGGGGAAGAGGGTTGAGAGGCTCCCTGAGCTCCCGTAGGATCGAGTTGAGACTGAGAGAAGGGAAAAGGAGGGGCAGATCAGGTTTCGGTTAGTCGTCATCGAAGTAGAGAGGAGCGAAGAGCGAAGATGGACGAGGGAACAGAGGGCGAGGAGCTGGAGGAAAGGGAAGGGAGCGTTCCTGATGAGCTCGAGCGAAGGGAGGGATGAACTGACCTGCTGCTCCTCCTTTGCCATCTTCATCGATCTCGTCTTCACCATTGGGAACGATATGGAGTTCTCCTTGACTGAAAGAGTTCGAGTACTTTCGAGGTCGACGGTTTGTAAGGGGTTGGGGGACGGAAACAACGGAGGGCTGAACCTGAGGCTGACCTCGAACTTCGACCTGCCTGCCTGTCCTCCTCAAGTTGCCTCCGAGGGCCCATTCTTGCCTCAAAATGTATAGGTCGGTCTCAAATCTACTCGTTCCACCTCCTTACATGTCGAGGATAGCATTCTGTTTGAGTTCTGTTCTTTTCCAGCTCGAAGGAAGGCTGTCTCTCGAAGTATGAGCTGCCAGTCGAACTCGTTGAGCTCACCTCCCTCCCTTCTCGCCTCTCTCTTCTTTCCCTACCTCCAGGACTTCAGATCCGAGGACGAAGACCTCGGCACCAGATCTATCTAGATGAGAGGAGGATCTCCGAGGTCGATCTCAGCAAGCGATCAGCTTCAAGAGGTTCGTCCGTTCCTCCTTCACCCCCCCCCCCCCCCCCCCACCCCACCCCCTCCCTCTGCGTCTTGTTGTGGTTGAGAAGATTGCTGGATATTAAGCTGATCCTTATATCCTCCTCTCCTCTCGTACCATCTCATCATTCCTTGCTTGCTTGCGAGGTTCAGATCGCCACGGCTCTCGCTTTCCCTCCTTCAACTCCTCCCTCTCCCTCCGCTCGATTCCTCGCTTCGATAAGCTTCTTTGACCGCCTCTGTGCAATCCCCCCCATCTTTCCGACTGGCCAGGATACTCTTTGTCTACTTTCCCTTCTCACAGATCTCTCATTCGACCTCTACAGTCTCAGCGACCGAATCTCCCATCGACTGGATCAAGACGAGATCCTCGCCCATCAGCCCTTCCTACTACCATCACTCCATCGCGCTTATCAACGCTACCCCTCGTCCGCCTGGAACGATACCTGGCGGCCATCTCCCACTTCACCTCGTCTCCCGCCTCTGGAACGAAAGCGCCAGAACCTCTCTTCTACAACCGAGCGCGTCGCGACGCGTTTCCCTCGCCAACGCCGTCACCTTCCTACGGTAGCACCGGCTCGTCTTCCCTCAGCAGTCCGTATAAATCGAGACCTGATAACTCGACGCAGCTCTCCTCGGCAACGTCGCACAGATGGTTGGCTCGCGATCGTTCAGCACCAAGTGGAACGGCCGACGTCGCTCTCGCTCTTCGTCGAACGACATGGAAACTATTCTCACGAATCCCTCAAGCCTTTGAGGCCAGCGCTGCTACCTGTAACTTTGAGCCTTGGGAGTCAACACTCTCCTGCTCAGGCTTGACTCGTTCTCAGAAGATCCGCTAGCTCCTCAAGCTGATCGCGACGCCTCGAGGACTTTTCGTTTTTTGAACACACGCCCCTTTCGTTCCCTCCCCTTCCTTCTTCCCCTCCTGCGCTCCTCCCTGGGATGGACACCCTCTCGGCTCCCCTCCGCCTCAATCGGCTTTGGATGAGTTTCGAACCGACGCGTCGTCTCCCCATCGATTCTAATCGGAGGGAGCGAAGGAAGGCCGGTGGAATGCGTCGAGCCTTTGCGATGCTTTTGGCATGGTCAAAACAGCTCTTCGTGATGCAGCAGCCTGGGTCGTCGAGAGAAGTTTTTAACAGATCCGAGCGAGCTGCTCGACGCATCGAGAACCTGCCACGTCGACGAGCCAGATCTTTTCCTTCCCTCGGTGGATCTGATGCCGTCGGATCTTGGATCTTTTCTGGGACGCCTGAGGATGTGGCGGGTCGGCCCGACTTAAGTACCCGCTTCTTGATCTCGCGTCCAAAAATACGCGTCGAAACCAAACGACTCGGTTCCTCCTTCCTTCCCTCTTTTCATTCCCCCAACCACGACCCTTCCTTTCCACTTCTCATCCCTCCCTCACGACATCAAGATGGTCAAGACAGTTACCATGGATCCCTCGCTTCCCGCGGACTCTGGAGGAGGAGAGAAGGCACACGTTACTCATCGAGAGATGGTTCGTTCTCCCACCCCTTCCTCCTCTTCGAGTCCCCACAACTTTGGCTGGCGCTCCTCTTCGTCTTCGGTGATTTCTTCGCTGAGCTGACCTCTTCGAACGTTGGGATTGGACAGTACGCCAACGAGGATGGGCTCAAGGAGTTCAACTCGAACACGACGGATCAGACGAACCCTGCCTACGCGTGAGTTGACTCGCGGCCTTCCTTCTCGACCTCGCTCGACTTTCGATCTGTTCAGCCGAGGTAGCTGACCTCCCTCCCTTCCCTTCCTTCATTCCTTCCCCTCGCTCGTTTGTAGTGAGCTCACGGCTGAGACTCGTAAAGCAGAGAGGAAACTCGTTCGCAAACTTGGTGAGCTTTTCGTTCCTCTTCCCCTCGTTCCCTTCTTTCTAGTTCGACTTCCCCTTCGAGATCAGCTGACCCCTCACCTTCGCTCGTACTCACAGATGTCCTCATCCTCCCTCTCGCTGTCCTTCTCTACCTCTCTGCCTACCTCGATCGAGGGTTCGTTCCTCCCTCCTCGCTCATGCCGCGTTCGCGTCCGCATTCGCTCTCACCCGAAAGGAACCAACCTTCGCTGACTCCCTTCCTCGTTCCTCTTACTACCCCACAGTAACCTCGGAAATGCCAAGCTTCAAGGGCTGCAGAAGAGCGTGCTCGGTGGCAGCGATTTGAAGTACTCCATCGCGTTCGTCCCACCTTTCTCGCTCTCGTTCCCTTGCCCCTGCTGTCGTTCTTCCTCAGCTTTCCCTTTCCTTCCTCTCTTTGAATCTTTAAACTGACTTGTCCCTGTTCCTCTTCTCTTCCTTCCAGCCTCATGGTCTTCTTCATCTTCTACATCGTCCTCTCCATCCCTGGAACTCTCCTCGCCAAAGCCTTTAACCCTTCGACAACCATCTCGATCGGAGCTATTCTCTGGTCCATCGGAGCGACCTGTCAAGCTGGAACCACCAATCCTGCCGGTCTTTACGTCTGCAGAGCTTTCGTTGGGTGAGTCGACTCTTCTTTGTCTCCGTCACTGCTCCACGCGTCTCTTTTGGTCCGTCTCGTTTGGGCTGACTCGGGTTTGTTATTTTCATGCATCCTTTCGGTAGTATCGGAGAGGCTATGTTCGGTCAAGCCATCGCTTTCTACCTCACCTGTACGTCCCTTTTTCACCCACGGAAACAAAATCAACTAGTTCTCGCTCGGTCTTCGAAACGAGACGCGTCGCTGACTCTCGATCGCATCTCTGCTCTTTTCCGCAGACTGGTATAAAAAGGAGGAGCTCGCCAAGCGTGTCGGACTCTTCATCTCTGCTGGATCCCTCGCTGGAGCGTTTGGAGGCTTGATCTCGTTCGGAGTCTCGTCTATCACCAACAGCAAGATCCCTCAGTGGCGAATTCTCTTCCTCATCGAGGGAATCCCTTCATGTACGCCCTCTCCCATCCCCTCTTCTTTTTCTACCTCACCCTCGACTCGTGACTGACCCTTCGCTCTCGTTCTGCTTCTTTTTGATCAGTCATCCTCGCCATCGTCGTCTTCTTCTGCCTCCCCGATCGACCTCATGTCTCGAAGTACCTCAACGAAGACGAGCGAGTCATCGCTCTCACTCGACTCAACTCGGAGAACCTCGGAGAGAGCTCCGTTGGTATCGACAAAGGAGTGAGTCGCGTCATTGCTTCTTCGTCGTCGCGTCCAGACAATCGAGATCGAAACTCACCTCGTTCTCTCTTTCTCTTTCGCTTTCGCAGGCCGTCATTCGAGCCTTCACCGACTGGAAGACCTACGCCGTCTCGATCGCCTACTCGTGCATGAACCTCGGTCTCGGATCCGTCTCTGCTTACCTGCCCACCATCATCAAGGGACTTGGGTACACCAACGCTGAGGCTCAGGTGAATTTTCGTGACGTGTCTCTTCGTCCTTCGCTCCCACTCGACTGACTTCCCCGTTCCTCCTCTTTGTTTCATTCTAGCTCTACACCGTCCCTCCTTATGCCGTCTCTCTGGTCTTCATGCTCATCGTCACCTCCGTCTCGGATCGATACCAGCAGCGAGCGATTCCAGTCATGATGGTCTTCCTCGTTGGAGTCGTCGGATGTGAGTCTTTCACTCTCGCTCTTTCTCACTCACTCCCCCGCCTTTCATCTCAACTCGAGGCTGACTCTCGCACTCCTTGCCCCTTGCTTTTTCTCCTCCAGGGTCCCTCCTCCTCGGAGTCTCTCCAGTTCATGCGTCCGAGGGAGCGCTTCGAGCTCGATACTTCGGATGCTTCTGCGTCGTCGCCGCTGGGTACACCAACATCCCTCTCATCATCTCATGGCAAGCTGGAAACACTGGAGCTCAATCTCAGAGGGCTGTTTCCCTCGGAAGTGCGTTGTCTCTTTTCTCTCTTTGCTTTTCTTCGTTCGTTCGCGACGCGTTCTCGTTTCGATTCCAAAGAGCTGACGTTCCCCTCCACCCCCTTTTATCGCGCTCCTTTTTCCTCTCTCCAGTGCTCAACACCATCGGTCAATGCCTCGCCATCCTCGCCGCCTTCCTCTTCCCCTCCGTGGAGGGACCGAAATTCATCAAGGGCGCGTCGATCAACGTCGCCTTCCAGACGCTCGGATTCTTCATCACCCTCGGAATGTACATCTTCTACAAGACTGAGAACAACCGACGAGATAAGAGGGAGGGTGGAAGGTACGTTTTCATCTCCGTTCCTTCTCTTCGCTGTTCGAGTCGACGAGCTCTGGCTGACCCTTCGTTCTTCTTGGGTTCTTTCCTCCTTCAGGCCCGCTCCCGGAGCTCCTATCGACGTGGTCAACGACTACGATCTCGCTGTTGGGTTCCGATATACTGCCTAATCTAGCTTTACGTCGCCTTGGCTGGTGTGTTGCTGGGGGGTAGGTCGAGGACGAACGAGCGAGTCGCGTCTCTTTTGTTCACGATCTTACCTTGCCCTCTGTCTGTCTGTCTTGTATCATTACACTTTCAGCAACGATCTATGTACGATCCCTCTTCCTCACTCAGACTTCCCCCTTTCCAAACAAGTCTCCTCTCAAGACGAAAGCGAACATTTCGATGTCGACGCGTCGAGCGAAAAGTCGAATGACACGCGCTTCGTTCTTTTTTATCACTCCAGCTTTTGATTCTGAGTTACATGAAATTTGCCTGGTTGGACTACGTATTATCAACACTCTAAGACCGCTTCGTTCGTTCGACCGAGAAGCGTTCAGAAAGGCATGCTAGAAACGCGTCGGCTCTCGCCTCGCTCGCCCTCGGGGGAGGCCAACGATTTCTGAGTTGACCCGGAGCTGAGTCCAAAGCGTCTTTCGATGAAGCACATGGGACTCGTCTTGAACAACCCCAGAAGAAGTTGAGACCCCACGCGTTTGGGAAAGAGGGCGTCCTGACTCCAGACCTGCGTTCGAGGGAGCGCTTTTCTTCAACCAGTGCCCACTGCGATCTCTTCAACCTCGTATCTATTTCTTGCGGTCATGTTGACGCTGAAAAGATGGAGAAGAGGCTGAAGACCGCAGTGGAGAGAGGGTCGAAGAGGAGGAACTTGAGAGGAGGAACTTGAGAGGAAGAAGAAGAAAAGCCGTTCGGAGCACGACGCGACGTGGCACTCGTTGGGACCGCGGAGGAAGAGAGAGAGAGGGAGAGAGAGAGAGAGCAGATGACGAGACGAGTTGATGCAGAAAGATCATCCAAGCGAATTGAAGTGAAGAATGAGGCCAACGGCGGGAAAAAGAGAGAAGAGGACAAAGGAGCGGCGCGTCGACTCGAACGAACGAGATCAGCCTCTTACGCTTCATCACTTTGCCCCCTCACAGAGTCGACATCACCCTTCCTTTCGTAGCCTCCACCCTTGCTCCCACGTAATGAGTCCGTGGGGAGATGGATGAACAATCGAAGCGGTAGGGGGACGGAGAGTCCGCGAAGGGATGGGAGGGGGGAACGACGCGACGACGAGAGGGTAAACAGAAGGAAAAATATGAGAAGAACGTTTTGAAGAGGAGATGATATCCCAGGAGACTAAGAGTGCGAGAAAGGGAAGAAAATGAACAGAGAAAAGACGAAGGACGAGGAAAGGAAGAGGAAGTAAACCCGTTCCTCTCTCTCTTCTCCAGAAAAGCGAGAAACGAAGCGAAGAAACGCGTCTCGACCTCGCTCTCGCTCTCACTCGTCGGCGTTTGTCTTCCTGCTCTCTCGTTCTCAAAAGCCTACCTCATATGCTGTAGGAGCGAGAGGGGCAGTGGTCTTTGTCAGAAGAGGACGAGAAGAGAGACTTCTAATCGAACCAAAAAGAGGTCTTCACCCCCAAAAAACGTGAGAGTCCAACCGCGTGTTGAGTTGATTGAGGCTAGGTTTCGCCTGAAAGGCGCAAAGATCTTCATCGTTCGCTGCAACGACGAAGGGCTCCGCGTCGAGCTCACCCATGAATAAGTGCATCGATGTGCCTTCGATTCATTCAGCAGCCAGCTCGAACGGAACCAATCGAGGCTCTTGAATGAGTTTTGTGTCGGGATAGTTGCTTGTGAGATCTATGGTGAGTGACCCGTTGAGGTCTGACATCAACCAGTTCGCTGCCGGGAAGGGTGCAATCAGTCGGATGAGACGCGTTTAGTTTGTTGCGCGTCGAACGATCAGTTTACTCTTTGAACGGATGGAAGCGATGAAACAGATTCTTACCAGGGCTAAGATGCTCGGAAGAGCGAGAGATAGTAGGTCACTTGCTGCTGGCAAAAGGCAATCGGCTACGAAGTCTGGGAAGCAGCTGCGATTAGTTCGAGCCGTCGACGCGATTCATCAGCCAGCCGGAGAGTGAGTCGATTTCTTTCCGCTTCGAACGAATTGACGAGCTGAAGCAAATTTTCACCAGCATTGCGGCCCGAACTGACACCCCCCATGGCGTTCCATAATCAGTGAGTCGACCGGCGTCAGATGCTGGCTGTTGTTCCTTCGAACTCCCGCTGACCTGCTTTTCCTCTTGTCTTCAGTCTTCCCCGGGGACCCTGGAACGTGAGCCGTTCTCGTCAAATCTTCAACCCAGCGCGAGTGCCGAGTCCCTGTGATTGTATGAAAGGGAGCTTGGTCCTGGGGATGGGTGAAACGGGGAGGCGGAACGCGGGTGTAGGAGAGGAGGAGGAGGTAGAAGAGAGACTGACGTCGTAGTGGAACATCGTGTCTTTGGCGATCTGGATTGGATGGAGGGCAACGAGGAGGGTCAGCGAGGCGGGGTGAGGACGGAGGCGGAAAGAAGTGGAAGGGGAAGGGGGAGGGAGAGAGACAGTGGGACATACTTGGGAGCTCGCTTGACGTAGGAGTCGTTGTCCTTTGGCCTGAGAGAACGAAGATGGGAAAAGGAGGGAGGGGGTCAGATTTGGACGCGTCGAGAGGACGAGGGCGAGGCGAGGGTTCGACGAGTTGTGATGGACGAGAACAGTTGTGATCTGAGTACTTACTTCTCCTTCCTCTGCTCGATTCAGACTGATGAACGGGATGGGAAGGAAAGGAAGCGAAGGTCAGCTCGAGTTCGAAAGACGACCACACGACGCGAACAACACCCTCCGAAAGCAAAGGCAAGGGAGCGCCATCAGATTTTTGAAACGTACCTTACAGCTCGCAATCATGCACTGAAGGGTGAGACAGACGGCCTGAACGTTCAGCACGGCTGCATCAACCATCGAACGAGTCGGAAGGAGGAGGGAGAAGAATGAAGAAAAGAGGTTAAGTTTAGCTCGAGACTCGCACCCGCTCCTCGAACAGACTTGAACGAAACCGAAACAAGCAAGACAAAACGCAGACTCACGAGACCACTCGTTCCCCAAGATCGAAGCGCAGATGTGAACGTTCGAGCAGCAACGACCCATACGACTTCTGGGCACTCGATGGGGTAGCGAGGGCCGAAGCTGTGTCCATGGAGAGCGAAGTGAGGGAAGGGGACGAAGGGGAGGGAGGGAGAAGAATGTGAGCTCGAGCGTTCGAGAGAGCAGCTCTTCCCTCTCCTGAGAGCGCATCAAGACGGGTAGGCAGAAACGAAAGCGATAAATATATACGTACGTGAACCTCAACGCGAATATCTCCCCCTGTGAGCGATCCAAAAGACGAAGGAAACGGGGGAGGGAAGGCATGGTGAACTCGAGAGAGAAGACTCTCCGCTGTGTGCTCGACTGACTCGACTTCCGGCGTAGCTGCTTTCCCCGAGAACTCCGATGGTGAAGAACCAGATTCTAAGCTTCGAAGGAGCGTGAGTCCTGCGAACCAGAGGGAGAGACGAGGGTCCGCTCGAGAGAAGAGAGGAAGACGGGAGAAGTGACAGAGGGAGACGCAGTGGCGACAAGGAGGGCCGGCGATCTGCATGCCTAATCTGTCCGCGATGATATGTTGTACTTAGGTCGAAGGGATCAAAGCGAGCAGACACCATACTAGATGGGGCCCGATGATGTAGCGTGAGAGCTGGGAGAATCAAAAGCAAACAATGACGAGGAAAGAGCGAAAGGTCTGATGAGAGAGAGTGTCAGTCCTGCACGGCGGGAGGGCAGATCAAGGAGTAAGTAACACACCCCAGTCTCAGGCCGAGAATGGGGAGATAAAAAGAGTTGGAGTCGAGAGCAGAAATGAGGGTGCTGTGCGTTGGACGTAAGAAACGAGTGCCTTTGACGGCGCCTCATTTCGAGCGTTGTGATTTCCTGTCGACGATGGCTCTCAAAAGCCAGAACACCCCAAGAGAAAGTTCTTCATGTTGTCTCGTCGTTGGAAGGATCCTTCCAGGGTAACACCATGCCACCGAATGACATTGGCGCTGAAAAGGCTTGGAGTTGGGACAGATGCGAGTTGGCGAAAGCTGTCTGCATGGTCATGTGTAGCCCGGTCGATAGGCATCTTGCTAAGATCCGTCTCACGCAAGAGACGTCCACGAGCGACGGTTTGAGCTCAAAGAAGCGAGCCTTAGCGTTCGAATCCGCTTAGCGTATAGAGCCACCCGGCATGCGATCTCATTCGGTCTGTCGTAACTAGAAAGATCCCCCAGACGCTCGACGAGCATTAGTCGAAGGTCATGTTTTCGGTCAGCCAGGAGGTCTCTTCTTTCTCTGTCTCAATCCTCGGTCTTCTCTGTCCAGCCAGCGCTCGCCGAACCCTTCCTTTCGTCTCTTGATCGCATCCCGTTCAGCCGACCCACTCGCTTGCAAGCCCATGACGCTGTTTGTTTTCATTCTGCGGGGCGAAAGGAACAGACCAGCGGACGAGATTCGTCAACCAGAGGACATTCCTAGTGCAAAGGAAGGAAGGGAGAAGAACAAACGCATCCCGGAACAGCGAAAGAGAAAGGGATGAGCGTGACAGAGCTGAGGTCGAAGACCCTCAAGCAACAGTCTTTCAGTGCCGGAGAGCAGAGCAAGGGGACAAGCAGAAAGAACGGCAGAGAAGCGAGGTGGTTGCTCTGAAAAAGCGCGAGAGAACGGGATCGCTCGAGGGCTCTTAGGCTTCGCAAGCGTCGTGGATCTATGACGCAGACCTCAATCGATTCGCGTGAGAGGGGATGGCGCGAAGGGATGGGGGAAAAAAAAGAGAGGAGAGGAACTTAGAAGACGGAGCAGGCAAGAGAGACAAGGAAGGCGAGCAAGCAGTATCGAGTCTCGCTCGTTTACATCCAGAAACTGCTCCGCTAGTCGATACTGTTAGAGGCAGAAAAGGGCGGATGCTCCTCCCTCTAGAAGAGAGGCATAGAAACAGAGCGGAGAGAGCGCGGAGTCTTTCGTTTTCAGACCACCAGATCGCGACCTCATTTCGAGCGTTGTGATTTCCGGATTCTGACTCGTTTCCATGGCCAATCTCGCCTCGTGGAAGGTTTTCACGCGTCTCCTTTGCTTGGTTGGATGGAGTGTACTTGGATTAAGAGACTGACGAAAGTCTGCGTCGTACGGAGGTCGGGAAGGCAAAGGAGTTGGGAGTGAGTGGTTGGTTGGGAGCGAAACGAAAGCTCAGAATCAAAAGTCAAGAGGAAACGAGTGCATCGACGTGTTTCAAGTTGAACGCGGGAAGTCTTTCACTCGGGACAATCTTCTAACGGGTATGCGCCCCGTTCCTGCCTCCAGGAACGGGCCTCTGCGTACCCTCGAGGGTACGCATGCGTACCCTCCGACCGTTCCTGGCGCCTTTCCGGAGGGTACGCAACCTGCGCGGCTTCGTTCCTCCCTCCCCTCCCAACCGAATCGCAAACGGGAAAAACGACCAGCGAGATCTACCTATGAAGCCCAATGTAGCAGAAGCACAGATTCATACGATAAAATCTGCATTGTCGACAGCGACTCTCCCGAGAGGTACCTCAAAACGATGAAGAGGGCGAGCTCGAGCTGACTTCCGCGAGTTCTTTTCGGAGGAGCTCCATCCTCTCTCTTTTAGCTGCACTGTATATTCAAGGCCGAGTTCCTGCTATGCGAAGAGCTAGGGCCGCTGATTAGTAGCTCTAGTATGTCCGGTATAAAGGGCTTAGCTCTAGAGTGAAGATTTGCCGACGTCTCGAGGTTGAAAGGTATAAGCTCAAGCTCACCTCCCAGCTCCTCCTCCTTTCTCCTATGCGAGTCTGAGCCTCGTGGTAAGAAAATTTGCTCGCTCGAAGAGGGAACGTGTTCTTTATATCCGGCTTCCTGACTAATATGTTTTCAGATTTCGATTTACTGCTACAATCGTTGCGCAGCGGCAGCGAACCTGTCGATGGAAGGGCCTTCTTGTTCGTTCAAGCTCACCATCGACCTCCTCCCCTCTCTCCCTCCTCTCTCGCTTACCTCCTACAACAGCAGTGCACTCTTCCTGGACCTTCTGCCTCTTTGGTACTATAGGATCAACCTGGGTGATGGAAGGGTGGTTTCATAAATCGGTGGATCTACAAAGCTGTGGACCGAAGGGGACGAGCTCCGAGTCCATCCCGTGTCTTCGACGAGAAGTCGCGGAGCTGCTCTCTCTCCCCCAACCACATCGACATCGACCTCTTCCCTTGACACCTTCCTTTCCATTTCCACTTCCCCTTACCAACAACTTGTCAGATCCTACGAGGGACCAGCCTCCTTCCCAAGGACCCACTGGAGCAGTGCTCGAACGGCAGACTTGGTGAGCTCCCTCGCCTTATCGCTCCCTTATCGCTTCCCTTTCCTCAACCCCTCCTCCTCTCGCAAAGGAAGGGAAGTCCTTTCTCTCCAGCTTCTATGTTGGGAGAGCATCATTTGGGGTTAATAGAACCCACTGAGAACCTGGATGTATGCTGGGAAGGTCTCGCGTTGGAAGGAAGGAAGGAGGAGCTCGCTCGCTCGCTCATGACTCGGTCTTCCCCTCCTCCTTCCCTTCCCTCCTCCACGAGCGAGCTCGATGCTGACCCTCTTTCCTCCCCTTCCCTCTCTACCAGGAACTTCTCCGTCACTTCTACTCTACTCCTATCCATCCAACGGATCCGATCGACTCTCAGAACCCTCTCGAGCTTCCTTCGAAAGCGACCTCAGCCAAACCTCCTTCCCCTTTGACACCTCGCTGAACGAGCGCTCGAGAGACCTTCTCGTAGGATTCAAGTGGGTCTTTTGCTTTCTGCTATGGAGCTGGAGGTTGGGAGAGGTCGGAAAAGGTGGGGCCTGCCCTTGGAAGGGGAGGGGAGGGAGAGGGAAGGAAGAAGGAAGGAGAAGGAAGGAGGAGTTGCGAGCTCGAGCTGACCATCGTTCTTCCCTTCACCTCACTCGCTCTCCCTCCTTCCTCCTTCCTCTCAGATTCTTTCTTTGATCACGTATGTTCCTCTCGCCTACACCGATCTTCCCATACCATCCACCCGCCACTGAGTTCTGTTCTGACTCTCGACTTCCCTTCTCTCGTTCGGGCTCGAGCAGATGAGCTTCTCCTGCCCGAGAGCTGTCTGCCATGGCCTCCCACCCTTCCCCTCTCGCTCTCAACTCAACCAACACACTAGGGATCAGCACCAAGCTGAAGTTCTTCTTGCTGAAGGCATCCGAGGTCAGCTCACCCCCCCTTTTGCTGTCTCGCGTTCCCGAAGGACGAACCGAAGCTCATCGGCCGTACTTCCTTCTCCCCTCTCCTTTCCCCTCTTCTACGTCAGTTCCTCGAGGGTTAGACAGCCAGTTCCTCTGTCCTCGACCTCACTTCAAACCACACTCCTCTCCTACTCCCAGCGCGATTCACAAGCACTACAAGACCTGCGACATCACGGAACCCTTCCACCCTCTCTTTCCTTCTCCTCTCGTTCGCTCTCCCTCTTCCTCTCCCCAACCCGACGCTCCCCCTCCACCAACCCAGGATCAGCAGGAGGAGGAGGACAACACTCACCTAGGGGATGGGGAAGGGTTTGATTTTGGGATGGACAAGGGGGAGGGAGAGGGAGAGACCGAGCGAGGTGGTGGCGAGGGAGTTGGAGGGAGTGTGAGTGGGTCGAGCTTGAGTGGGACGAGGAAGGGGAATGAACGCGAGGTTGTTGTTGAGAGTGAGGCTGTTGGTGGGGAGGATGGGAACCTTTCGGAAGGTGGAGGGGTTGGTGCTGCATGTGGGATGGATGGAGTTGAGGGCGAGGTCTCTTCGGACAATGGTGAGTTTCTCGCGTTCTGTTCCGTCACTCTCGTTTGCTCTCTCGCTCGAGAGTATGGACTCGTGCTGATCCTCCATCAGGCTCAATAGCATCGGTTCGTAGAGACGACGGGGCTGGGAACAACAGCCTCAGGGGACTCACGATCGGAGGATCTTTCGTTCGAGACGCGTTCTGGAAGGGACCTCATCTCGCCAGTTCGTTCTTCTTCCCCTCCCTCATCCTTGCTCTCTCCTTTCCTTCCTGACGCTGACCTTTCTCCTCTTCCTCCTTTCAGCCACTCCCGCTCTCAATATCGCCTCTCTCGCTGTCAACACTCGCATCGGCCTCGTCATCTCAACCCACGAGGACTCCCACGGAGGAGGTGTTCGTCCCTCTCGCATCGGACACCATCTTTCACTCCACACTCCGTCCCTCTCCTCCTCCCAGCGGAAGACTCTCACCCGAGATGCCACCCACCTCCTCAACCTCTCTTCCTCTCTCGACACCTCCGACTACGCTTCCCTCGCCAACAACCAAGACGCGATCGGCCTCCTCCTCTCGACGAGTTCAGGCTCGACCTTCCCTATGGTCGAGGGACTTGCTGTGAGGTCAGGAGTAGGGTGTGGGAGCTGTGGAGCTGTCTACAAGAATGGCGACTCCCTCCGAAGCCACCGTCACAAGAGGCACGGAGGAACGAACCTCGCTCCCACTCCCGCCTACTTCCAACGGCTCTTCCCCGACGCTCACTCCCCCGCCTTCGCCGTTCCTCCTCCCTCCCACGACTCCACCAACTTTGTTCCTCCTCCCCCTCCCAAGGTCCCACGATCGGATCCCCTCTCGGCATCAGCAGCCTTCCTTCTCAAGCAGCAGGACGAGATACTCTCCTCCCTTCCCACCCCCAGCGACAAGCTCGACAATTCCCTCTACCACCAACCAGTCTACCAGAACCCTCTCGGCTACGGCTCCTTCATCCAACCCTACCCTCTCGCCATCCTTCGCTCAGCCATCTCCCCCGCTCACAACTACCGATCCTCGGACAAGACTCGAATCGAAGACCGCGACCCTCTGCGAAACGTCTGGGTCCACGTTCAGGATCTCGCCTTAGGAGTTCGGAAGTACGGGACGAATCCGAGCGAGTTTGCTGTGGCGAGGAAGATCGGGATGGGGGACGGGTCGGTGCAGATCTCGGAGGACATGGTCGAGGAAGAGCGAGGAGGGAAGGGACCGACGAGGATCTTCAAGCCGCGGCTCGCGGATTCGACCCTCAAACGATACAGCAGGGATTCAAGCTCGCTCATCCTCTTTGCCCTCAGGGTCACGCCAACGGTCTACCGAAACCCCATCCCCATCCCTCAGGGCGAGCTCGCACCTCCTCCAATCATCTCCCCTCCTCCCTCCTCCTCCTCCTTCACCACCTCCATCGACCTTCCCTCCTTCCACACCACCGAGCGGATGGTACTCGCAGCCAACACCCTCCGTCAAGTCCTCCAGAGGGACGTCCTCACCCAGCCGAACGGGGTCGTCGGAGGAGAAGGGAGAGGAGGAGTCGAGGAGTCAAAGGAGGTTCAGGACGCCCTCCTCCAGTTCCTCCTTGCGATCTACTCCCCTCGATACTCATCCACTCCTCCTCGGGGCCAGATGATTCTAGATCAGTTCCTAATCTGCCTTTCCCTCGCTGCTGGAGGAGGCTTTCGGGAGATCGGATCGTTCGGACCTCAGCTCGCGTCCTGCGAGTTCTTCGTTCGACTCGTCGTCTACCGCCTAGTGCTGGACGAGATTGGATGGGGAGAGGTTAGGGAGTTGGATGAAGCTGAGGTTGGAGCAGTGCCAGTGTCGAGAGGGTAAGTCGGTTGTCTTGATCGCTTTGGGGTTCGAAACGCGTCGCTCACCTCTCTCTTTCTTCTTTCTCAGTCTCGACTCGCCGCTCTTCGAACTCGTCACAGCTCACCCCAACGGAGCTCAAGTCACACCCTTCGTCGTCCTTCGAGCTACTCGCTATCCCATCTCCCACGCCATCACCGCTGCTGGACCCGTCGTCTCCATCCAACCCCTCCACGACCCAGTCGAAGGCCACCTCCTCCCTCTCCTCTCCTACAACCGCTTCATCTCCCTCACCGCTATTGCCGACGCAGCCAAGGGAGCCATCGCATCAGCTGCTTCCTTGATCAAGACCCTCACCTTCTCGGCAGACCTCTCAGCAGTTGGCCGAACGATGGAAGGAGTGACGGTCGGAGGAGTTGCGGGAGAGGTTGGAGGATCGATCTTCACGGATCCATCAAACTGCATCAAGCTCGGGATACCTCGGAACCAACAGGCTCTCCTCCTCTCCCTCTCTCTCTCCAACTCCAAGCTCTGGATCTCAAACCCTTCGGATCCTCTCAAACCCCAGCTCAACCTTCCTCACGCCCGAGCCTTCCTTCACTCCCTAGCCGCCGCGAAGCTCAACCTCCTCGTCGCCATCCACCTCTCCTCCCCTGGAGGTCGAGCTTCGGAACTCGTTACTCAGCAGCTCACCCGAACGGTCGACCACGGCTCCTCTCTCTTCATCACCTCCAACCGACTCGCCGTTCGTACGGAGGTCAACAAGACAGGAACGAAGACCATCCATCGCTTCGTGTCGCCGACCCTCGTGCCTCTCGTCATCCAGCTCTTCGGAGTCGTACAACCCTTCGCTCTCTACCTTCTCTCCCTCCTCCACTCTCTCAGCCCTCTGGACAACAACCTCGACGTTCAGACCACCTTCAGGACGTTCCTTTGGACGAACGGTGTCGGGAAGCAGATCGTCGCCGCCGACCTCAGATCCCACCTCAAGCTCGCCTTCGTCTTGTCAGGCTCGTCGTCGGGAGTCGGGCTCCAAACGGTTCGACACGCCGAAGTCTTCATCAGTCGGATCATCCTTCCTCTCCTCGGATCCGACGCTAACGGACTCCTCGTCGCTCTGGAGACTCAGTCGAGCCAACGGGGCCACTCGCTCAAGACGGACGAGGCGGCTTACGGAAACACGGATTCGAGTGGTGGGATTCGGGACTTGGCTGCTTTTGGAGATGCAACGAATGCGATGAGGGTTGTGAGCCTGTATCAACTCGCGTTGGGAGTGGATCCTGTGAGTCTTCGCCTCCAGGCTCGTTCTCGATCTTCACTCGACCCCTCGTTCTGACCAACCCTCCTCTTCCCCCTCCGCTACGCAGGTTCTCAAGATCGATCGCTTGCCCGACAGGCTGGATCTGTTTCTTGGGCGTAGCTCTCATCCGTCGGTGAGTCCTTCCTCCGTTCTCTCTTCTGGCGACGTCCCTCGCCTGACTGACGCGTCTCTCTTCCTCTCCTTCTCTTCAGCTCTCCTCCAAGCGTCCCTCCTCCTCTTCTCTCTCTTCCTCCCAACCTCTCTTCAAACGTCCCACACCAGCACCACCCTCCCCTCCTCCAGTCTCAGGGTACGACGACGAAGGATCCGAGCCGATGGAGCTAAGTCGAGACGACGCGTCAGGAGGAGGAGACAGCGCGAGAGACCCAGTCTTGGAGGAGGAGAGGAGTTCGATTCTTTCATCAAGTGCGGTGGAAGTATCCTCAAGAAGCCGGACTCCTCTCGATCTCCAAGCTCTCACGGACGGTGTCGACTTCGACGACGACATGGACGACTTCGACGGATCCAGTCCCCCTCCTCCTCCTCCTCCGCCTCCTCGCGTTCATCCCGAACCCTCCCCTCTCCTCGTTCCGCCTCCCTACTCCCAAGCGGACGTCATCACCAGCCTTCTTCGGGAGTGGACCGGCAACCCATCAGCGGAGCTTTACCAAAACCAGCTCGAAGCTGCTGCCAAGATCATCCGCGGAGGAACCGATTACCTTCTCAGCAGCCCTAACGGTATGCGTGCCGTTCCTGCTAGCAGGAACGGTCGATTCCGTCAAGTCGACTTGACGGATCCGTCAAGTCCGACCGTTCCAGCAGCCTTGACGGACTTGACGGACTTTGCGTCGCTTCGTTCTCCCTCCTCCCTCCACCAAATCGCAAACGGGAAAAACGACCAGAGAGATCTACCTATGAAGCACAATGTATCAGAAGTACAGATTCATACGATAAAATCTGCATTGTCGACAGCGACTCTCCCGAGAGGTACCTCAAAACGATGAAGAGGGCGAGCTCGAGCTGACTTCCGCGAGTTCTTTTCGGAGGAGCTCCATCCTCTCTCTTTCAGCTTCTCTGTATACTCAAGGCCGAAACCGCGGATTGTAAAGAGCTGGAGTCGTTGGTACATAGCTCTAGTATGTCCAGTAAAGAGGGCTTAGCTCTAGAGTGAAGATTTGCCGACGTCTCGAGGTTGAAAGGTATGAGCTCAAGCTCACCTCCCAGCTCCTCTTCCTTTCTCCTATGCGAGTCTGAGCCTCGTGGTAAGAAAAGTTGCTCGCTCGAAGAGGGAGCGTGCTCTCTATACCTAGTTTCCTGACTAGGCTTTTCTCAGATTCCGATTCACTGCGAGAACGCTGGCGCAGTGGCAGCAAACCTGTCGATGGAAAGACCTCGTTCGTTCAAGCTCAGCATCAACCTCCTCCCCTCTCTCCTTCCTCCCTCGCTTACCTCCTACAACAGCAGCTGGACTCTTCCTGGACCTCCTGCCTCTTTGGTACTCTAGAATCGACCTGGGCGATGGGAGGGTGGTTTCATAAATCGGTGGATCTACAAAGCCGTGGACCCAGGGGGACGAGCTCCGAGTCCATCCCGTGTCTTCGACGAGAAGTCGCGGAGCTGCTCTCTCTCCCAACCACATCGACCTCTTCCCTTGACACCTTTTTCCATTTCCCACTTCCTCTACCAACAACTTGTCAGATCCTACGAGGGATCACCAGCCTCCCTCCCAAGGACCCACTGGAGCAGTGCTTGAACGGCAGACTTGGTGAGCTCCCTCGCCTTATCGCTCCCTTATCGCTTCCCTTTCCTCAACCCCTCCTCCTCTCGCAATGGAAGGGAAGTCCTTTCTCTTGAGCTTCTATGTTGGGAGAGAAGTCTTTGGGGTGTATAGAACCCACTGAGAACGTGGATGTATGCTGGGAAGGTCTCTCGTTGGAAGGAAGGAGGAGCAGGCTCCCTCGCTCATGACTCGGTCTTCCCCTCCTCCTTCCTTTCCCTCCTCCACGGGCAAACTCGATGCTGACCCTCTTTCCTCCCCTTCCCTCTCTACCAGGAACTTCTTCATCACTCCTCCTCTACTGCTACCCATCCAACAGACCTGATCTACTGCCAGAACCCTCTTGAGCTTCCTTCGAGAGCGACCTCAGCCAAACCTCCTTCCCCTTTGGAACCCTCGCTGAACGAGCGCTCGAGAGACCTTCTCGTAGGATTCGGGTGAGTCTTTCGCTTTCTGCTATGGAGGTGGGGGTACGGAAAGGTCGGATGAGGTGTGATCTGCCTTTGGAAGGGGAGGGAAGGGAGAGGGAAGGAGGAACGAAGGAGAAGGAAGGAGGAGTTGCGAGCTCGAGCTGACCATCGTTCCTTCCTTCACCTGGCTCGCTCTTCCTCCTTCCCCTTCCACTCTCAGGTTCTTTCTTTGATACTGTATGTTCCTCTTACATGCACCCATCCTCCCATACCGTCCACCCACCACTTGGTTCTGTTCTGACTCTCGATTGGCCTTCTCCCCTTCGTGCTCGAGCAGATGAGCTTCTCTTGCTCGAGAGCGCTCTGCCGGGACCTCTCACCCTTCTCCACCCTCGCCAAACTCACTCAGCATGTGAAGGATGTTCACCAGGTTCAAGTTCGTCTTTCTGGAGGTCTCAAAGGTGCGCTTGCATCTATCTTCACCGTGCTTGTGTTTGCTTCGTTCAAGCTCGACACTCAACCCATTGCTCCCTCCCTCTCGTTCCTTCCCCTCTCTCCTCTCAGTTCCTCGAGGCAGCAACGGATCCTTCCCCTGCCCTCGCCCTCATGATCAACCTCACCTCTCTCCAACTCCCTCTGCTCTCCACGAGCACTGGAAGACCTGCACGGTGGCTGAACCTCTGCATCCGCTCTTCCCTTCTCCTCTCGTCCACTCTCCATCTCCCTCTCCCCAACCCGACACTCCCCCTCCGCCAACACAGGATCCGCTGGAGGAGGAGGTGCCTGCTCACCCTGCTCACCTAGGGGATGGGGAAGGGTTTGGTTCTGGGATGGACAAGGGGGAGGGAGAGGAAGAGACCGAGCGAGGTGGTGGCCAGGGAGTTGGAGGGAGTGCGAGTGGGTTGAGCTTGAGTGGGACGAGGAAGGGGAAGGACCGCAAGGTTGCTGATGGGAGAGAGGTTGGTGGTGGGGAGGATGGGAACCTTCCAGAAGGTGGAGGGGTTGGTGCTGCATGCGGGATGGATGGAGTTGAGGGCGAGGTCTCTTCGGATGATGGTGAGTCTCTCGCGTCCTGTTCCGTCACTCTCGTTTGCTCTCTCGCTCGAGAGTATGGACTCGTGCTGATCCTCAAACCCTTCTTCCCTCCATCAGGCTCAACAGCATCGGTTCGTAGAGACGACGGGGCTGGGAACAACAGCCTCAGGGGACTCACGATCGGAGGATCTTTCGTTCGAGACGCGTTCTGGAAGGGACCTCATCTCGCCAGTTCGTTCTTCTTCCCCTCCCTCATCCTTGCTCTCTCCTTTCCTTCCTGACGCTGACCTTTCTCCTCTTCCTCCTTTCAGCCACTCCCGCTCTCAATATCGCCTCTCTCGCTGTCAACACTCGCATCGGCCTCGTCATCTCAACCCACGAGGACTCCCACGGAGGAGGTGTTCGTCCCTCTCGCATCGGACACCATCTTTCACTCCACACTCCGTCCCTCTCCTCCTCCCAGCGGAAGACTCTCACCCGAGATGCCACCCACCTCCTCAACCTCTCTTCCTCTCTCGACACCTCCGACTACGCTTCCCTCGCCAACAACCAAGACGCGATCGGCCTCCTCCTCTCGACGAGTTCAGGCTCGACCTTCCCTATGGTCGAGGGACTCGCTGTGAGGTCAGGAATAGGGTGTGGGAGCTGTGGAGCTGTCTACAAGAATGGCGACTCCCTCCGAAGCCACCGTCACAAGAGGCACGGAGGAACGAACCTCGCTCCCACTCCCGCCTACTTCCAACGGCTCTTCCCCGACGCTCACTCCCCCGCCTTCGCCGTTCCTCCTCCCTCCCACGACTCCACCAACTTTGTTCCTCCTCCCCCTCCCAAGGTCCCACGATCGGATCCCCTCTCGGCATCAGCAGCCTTCCTTCTCAAGCAGCAGGACGAGATACTCTCCTCCCTTCCCACCCCCAGCGACAAGCTCGACAATTCCCTCTACCACCAACCAGTCTACCAGAACCCTCTCGGCTACGGCTCCTTCATCCAACCCTACCCTCTCGCCATCCTTCGCTCAGCCATCTCCCCCGCTCACAACTACCGATCCTCGGACAAGACTCGAATCGAAGACCGCGACCCTCTGCGAAACGTCTGGGTCCACGTTCAGGATCTCTAACGGTATGCGACCCGTTCCAACGCGTTGGAACGGTCGTTTCCGTGGAGTCGACTCCACGGATCCGTGGAGTCCAAGCGTTCCAACAGACTCCACGGACTCCACGGACTTTGCGTCGCTTCGATCTCCCTCCCCTCCGGACCGAATCGCAAGCGGGAAAGACGACCAGCAGGATCTACCCATGAAGCCCAATGTATCAGAAGCACAGCTCTTTATGATAGAATCTGCATCGCCGACAGCGATTCTCCCGAGAGGTACCTCAAAACGATGAAGAGGGTGAGCTCGAGCTGACTTCCGCGAGTTCTTTTCGGAGGAGCTCTATCCTCTCTCTTTCAGCTTCTCTGTATACTCAAGGCCGAAACCGCGGGTTGTAAAGGGCTGAAGTCGTTGGTACATAGCTCTAGTATGTCCCGTAAAAAGGGCTTAGCTTTAGAGTGAAGATTTGCCGACGTCTCGAGGTTGAAAGGTATGAGCTCAAGCTCACCTCCCAGCTCCTCCTCCTTTCTCCTATGCGAGTCTGAGCCTCGTGGTAAGAAAATTTGCTCGCTCGAAGGAGGAACGTGTTCTTTATATCCGGCTTCCTGACTAATATGTTTTCAGATTTCGAGTTACTGCTAGAGTCGTTGCGCAGCGGCAGCGAACCTGTCGATGGAAGGGCCTTCTTGTTCGTTCAAGCTCACCATCAACCTCCTCCCCTCTCTCCCTCCTCTCTCGCTTACCTCCTACAACAGCAGTGCACTCTTCCTGGACCTTCTGCCTCTTTGGTACTATAGGATCAACCTGGGTGATGGTAGGGTGGTTTCATAAATCGGTCTACAAAGCCGTAGCTCGAAGGGGACGAGCTCCGAGTCAATCGCGTGTCTTCGACGAGGAGTCGCGGAGCTGCTCTCTCTCCCCCAACCACATCGACATCGACCTCTTCCCTTGACACCTTCCTTTCCATTTCCACTTCCCCTTACCAACAACTTGTCAGATCCTACGAGGGACCAGCCTCCTTCCCAAGGACCCACTGGAGCAGTGCTCGAACGGCAGACTTGGTGAGCTCCCTCGCCTTATCGCTCCCTTATCGCTTCCCTTTCCTCAACCCCTCCTCCTCTCGCAAAGGAAGGGAAGTCCTTTCTCTCCAGCTTCTATGTTGGGAGAGCATCATTTGGGGTTAATAGAACCCACTGAGAACCTGGATGTATGCTGGGAAGGTCTCGCGTTGGAAGGAAGGAAGGAGGAGCTCGCTCGCTCGCTCATGACTCGGTCTTCCCCTCCTCCTTCCCTTCCCTCCTCCCCGAGCGAGCTCGATGCTGACCCTCTTTCCTCCCCTTCCCTCTCTACCAGGAACTTCTCCGTCACTTCTACTCTACTCCTATCCATCCAACGGATCCGATCCACTCTCAGAACCCTCTCGAGCTTCCTTCGAAAGCGACCTCAGCCAAACCTCCTTCCCCTTTGGAACCCTCGCTGAACGAGCGCTCGAGAGACCTTCTCGTAGGATTCAAGTGAGTCTTTCGCTTTCTGCTATGCAGGTGGAGGTGGGGGGAGATCGGATGAGGTGTGACCTGCCTTTGGAAGGGAAGGGAAGGGAGAGGGAACGAAGAAGGAAGGAGGAGTTGCGAGCTCGAGCTGACCATCGTTCTTCCCTTCACCTCACTCGCTCTCCCTCCTTCCCCCTTCCCTCTCAGATTCTTTCTTTGATCACGTATGTTCCTCTCGCCTACACCAATCTTCCCATACTATCCACCCGCCACTGAGTTCTGTTCTGACTCTCGACTTCCCTTCTCTCGTTCGGGCTCGAGCAGATGAGCTTCTCCTGCCCGAGAGCTGTCTGCCATGGCCTCCCACCCTTCCCCTCTCGCTCTCAACTCAACCAACACACTAGGGATCAGCACCAAGCTGAAGTTCTTCTTGCTGAAGGCATCCGAGGTCAGCTCACCCCCCCTTTTGCTGTCTCGCGTTCCCGAAGGACGAACCGAAGCTCATCGGCCGTACTTCCTTCTCCCCTCTCCTTTCCCCTCTTCTACGTCAGTTCCTCGAGGGTTAGACAGCCAGTTCCTCTGTCCTCGACCTCACTTCAAACCACACTCCTCTCCTACTCCCAGCGCGATTCACAAGCACTACAAGACCTGCGACATCACGGAACCCTTCCACCCTCTCTTTCCTTCTCCTCTCGTTCGCTCTCCCTCTTCCTCTCCCCAACCCGACGCTCCCCCTCCACCAACCCAGGATCAGCAGGAGGAGGAGGACAACACTCACCTAGGGGATGGGGAAGGGTATGATTTTGGGATGGACAAGGGGGAGGGAGAGGGAGAGACCGAGCGAGGTGGTGGCGAGGGAGTTGGAGGGAGTGTGAGTGGGTCGAGCTTGAGTGGGACGAGGAAGGGGAATGAACGCGAGGTTGTTGTTGAGAGTGAGGCTGTTGGTGGGGAGGATGGGAACCTTTCGGAAGGTGGAGGGGTTGGTGCTGCATGTGGGATGGATGGAGTTGAGGGCGAGGTCTCTTCGGACAATGGTGAGTTTCTCGCGTTCTGTTCCGTCACTCTCGTTTGCTCTCTCGCTCGAGAGTATGGACTCGTGCTGATCCTCCATCAGGCTCAATAGCATCGGTTCGTAGAGACGACGGGGCTGGGAACAACAGCCTCAGGGGACTCACGATCGGAGGATCTTTCGTTCGAGACGCGTTCTGGAAGGGACCTCATCTCGCCAGTTCGTTCTTCTTCCCCTCCCTCATCCTTGCTCTCTCCTTTCCTTCCTGACGCTGACCTTTCTCCTCTTCCTCCTTTCAGCCACTCCCGCTCTCAATATCGCCTCTCTCGCTGTCAACACTCGCATCGGCCTCGTCATCTCAACCCACGAGGACTCCCACGGAGGAGGTGTTCGTCCCTCTCGCATCGGACACCATCTTTCACTCCACACTCCGTCCCTCTCCTCCTCCCAGCGGAAGACTCTCACCCGAGATGCCACCCACCTCCTCAACCTCTCTTCCTCTCTCGACACCTCCGACTACGCTTCCCTCGCCAACAACCAAGACGCGATCGGCCTCCTCCTCTCGACGAGTTCAGGCTCGACCTTCCCTATGGTCGAGGGACTCGCTGTGAGGTCAGGAATAGGGTGTGGGAGCTGTGGAGCTGTCTACAAGGATGGCGACTCCCTCCGAAGCCACCGTCACAAGAGGCACGGAGGAACAAACCTCGCTCCCACTCCCGCCTACTTCCAACGGCTCTTCCCCGACGCTCACCTCCCCGCCTTCGCCGTTCCTCCTCCCTCCCACGACTCCACCAACTTTGTTCCTCCTCCCCCTCCCAAGGTCCCACGATCGGATCCCCTCTCGGCATCAGCAGCCTTCCTTCTCAAGCAGCAGAACGAGATACTCTCCTCCCTTCCCATCCCCAGCGACAAGCTCGACGATTCCCTCTACCAACAGCCAGTCTACCAGAACCCTCTCGGCTACGGCTCCTTCATCCGACCCTACCCTCTCGCCGTCCTCCGCTCAGCCATCTCCCCCGCCCACAACTACCGATCCTCGGACAAGACTCGAATCGAAGACCGCGACCCTCTGCGAAACGTCTGGGTCCACGTTCAGGATCTCGCCTTAGGAGTTCGGAAGTACGGGACGAATCCGAGCGAGTTTGCTGTGGCGAGGAAGATCGGGATGGGGGACGGGTCGGTGCAGATCTCGGAGGACATGGTCGAGGAAGAGCGAGGAGGGAAGGGACCGACGAGGATCTTCAAGCCGCGGCTCGCGGATTCGACCCTCAAACGATACAGCAGGGATTCAAGCTCGCTCATCCTCTTTGCCCTCAGGGTCACGCCAACGGTCTACCGAAACCCCATCCCCATCCCTAACGGTATGCGTGCCGTTCCTGCTAGCAGGAACGGTCGAATCCGTCAAGTCGACTTGACGGATCCGTCAAGTCCGACCGTTCCAGCAGCCTTGACGGACTTGACGGACTTTGCGTCGCTTCGTTCTCCCTCCTCCCTCCACCAAATCGCAAACGGGAAAAACGACCAGAGAGATCTACCTATGAAGCACAATGTATCAGAAGTACAGATTCATACGATAAAATCTGCATTGTCGACAGCGACTCTCCCGAGAGGTACCTCAAAACGATGAAGAGGGCGAGCTCGAGCTGACTTCCGCGAGTTCTTTTCGGAGGAGCTCCATCCTCTCTCTTTCAGCTTCTCTGTATACTCAAGGCCGAAACCGCGGATTGTAAAGAGCTGGAGTCGTTGGTACATAGCTCTAGTATGTCCAGTAAAGAGGGCTTAGCTCTAGAGTGAAGATTTGCCGACGTCTCGAGGTTGAAAGGTATGAGCTCAAGCTCACCTCCCAGCTCCTCTTCCTTTCTCCTATGCGAGTCTGAGCCTCGTGGTAAGAAAAGTTGCTCGCTCGAAGAGGGAGCGTGCTCTCTATACCTAGTTTCCTGACTAGGCTTTTCTCAGATTCCGATTCACTGCGAGAACGCTGGCGCAGTGGCAGCAAACCTGTCGATGGAAAGACCTCGTTCGTTCAAGCTCAGCATCAACCTCCTCCCCTCTCTCCTTCCTCCCTCGCTTACCTCCTACAACAGCAGCTGGACTCTTCCTGGACCTCCTGCCTCTTTGGTACTCTAGAATCGACCTGGGCGATGGGAGGGTGGTTTCATAAATCGGTGGATCTACAAAGCCGTGGACCCAGGGGGACGAGCTCCGAGTCCATCCCGTGTCTTCGACGAGAAGTCGCGGAGCTGCTCTCTCTCCCAACCACATCGACCTCTTCCCTTGACACCTTTTTCCATTTCCCACTTCCTCTACCAACAACTTGTCAGATCCTACGAGGGATCACCAGCCTCCCTCCCAAGGACCCACTGGAGCAGTGCTTGAACGGCAGACTTGGTGAGCTCCCTCGCCTTATCGCTCCCTTATCGCTTCCCTTTCCTCAACCCCTCCTCCTCTCGCAATGGAAGGGAAGTCCTTTCTCTTGAGCTTCTATGTTGGGAGAGAAGTCTTTGGGGTGTATAGAACCCACTGAGAACGTGGATGTATGCTGGGAAGGTCTCTCGTTGGAAGGAAGGAGGAGCAGGCTCCCTCGCTCATGACTCGGTCTTCCCCTCCTCCTTCCTTTCCCTCCTCCACGGGCAAACTCGATGCTGACCCTCTTTCCTCCCCTTCCCTCTCTACCAGGAACTTCTTCATCACTCCTCCTCTACTGCTACCCATCCAACAGACCTGATCTACTGCCAGAACCCTCTTGAGCTTCCTTCGAGAGCGACCTCAGCCAAACCTCCTTCCCCTTTGGAACCCTCGCTGAACGAGCGCTCGAGAGACCTTCTCGTAGGATTCGGGTGAGTCTTTCGCTTTCTGCTATGGAGGTGGGGGTACGGAAAGGTCGGATGAGGTGTGATCTGCCTTTGGAAGGGGAGGGAAGGGAGAGGGAAGGAGGAACGAAGGAGAAGGAAGGAGGAGTTGCGAGCTCGAGCTGACCATCGTTCCTTCCTTCACCTGGCTCGCTCTTCCTCCTTCCCCTTCCACTCTCAGGTTCTTTCTTTGATACTGTATGTTCCTCTTACATGCACCCATCCTCCCATACCGTCCACCCACCACTTGGTTCTGTTCTGACTCTCGATTGGCCTTCTCCCCTTCGTGCTCGAGCAGATGAGCTTCTCTTGCTCGAGAGCGCTCTGCCGGGACCTCTCACCCTTCTCCACCCTCGCCAAACTCACTCAGCATGTGAAGGATGTTCACCAGGTTCAAGTTCGTCTTTCTGGAGGTCTCAAAGGTGCGCTTGCATCTATCTTCACCGTGCTTGTGTTTGCTTCGTTCAAGCTCGACACTCAACCCATTGCTCCCTCCCTCTCGTTCCTTCCCCTCTCTCCTCTCAGTTCCTCGAGGCAGCAACGGATCCTTCCCCTGCCCTCGCCCTCATGATCAACCTCACCTCTCTCCAACTCCCTCTGCTCTCCACGAGCACTGGAAGACCTGCACGGTGGCTGAACCTCTGCATCCGCTCTTCCCTTCTCCTCTCGTCCACTCTCCATCTCCCTCTCCCCAACCCGACACTCCCCCTCCGCCAACACAGGATCCGCTGGAGGAGGAGGTGCCTGCTCACCCTGCTCACCTAGGGGATGGGGAAGGGTTTGGTTCTGGGATGGACAAGGGGGAGGGAGAGGAAGAGACCGAGCGAGGTGGTGGCCAGGGAGTTGGAGGGAGTGCGAGTGGGTTGAGCTTGAGTGGGACGAGGAAGGGGAAGGACCGCAAGGTTGCTGATGGGAGAGAGGTTGGTGGTGGGGAGGATGGGAACCTTCCAGAAGGTGGAGGGGTTGGTGCTGCATGCGGGATGGATGGAGTTGAGGGCGAGGTCTCTTCGGATGATGGTGAGTCTCTCGCGTCCTGTTCCGTCACTCTCGTTTGCTCTCTCGCTCGAGAGTATGGACTCGTGCTGATCCTCAAACCCTTCTTCCCTCCATCAGGCTCAACAGCATCGGTTCGTAGAGACGACGGGGCTGGGAACAACAGCCTCAGGGGACTCACGATCGGAGGATCTTTCGTTCGAGACGCGTTCTGGAAGCTACCTCATCTCGCCAGTTCGTTCTTCTTCTCCTCCCTCCTCCTTGCTCTCCCCCTTCCTTCCTGACGCTGACCTTTCTCCTCTTCCTCCTCTCAGCCACTCCTGCTCTCAATATCGCCTCTCTTGCTGTTAACACTCGCATCGGCCTCGTCATCTCAACCCACGAGGACTCCCACGGAGGAGGTGTTCGTCCCTCTCGCATCGGACACCATCTTTCACTCTACACTCCGTCCCTCTCCTCCTCCCAGCGGAAGACTCTCACCCGAGATGCCACCCACCTCCTCAACCTCTCTTCCTCTCTCGACACCTCCGACTACGCTTCCCTCGCCAACAACCAAGACACGATCGGCCTCCTCCTCTCGACGAGTTCAGGCTCGACCTTCCCTATGGTCGAGGGACTCGCTGTGAGGTCAGGAATAGGGTGTGGGAGCTGTGGAGCTGTCTACAAGAATGGCGACTCCCTCCGAAGCCACCGTCACAAGAGGCACGGAGGAACGAACCTCGCTCCCACTCCCGCCTACTTCCAACGGCTCTTCCCCGACGCTCACTCCCCCGCCTTCGCCGTTCCTCCTCCCTCCCACGACTCCACCAACTTTGTTCCTCCTCCCCCTCCCAAGGTCCCACGATCGGATCCCCTCTCGGCATCAGCAGCCTTCCTTCTCAAGCAGCAGGACGAGATACTCTCCTCCCTTCCCACCCCCAGCGACAAGCTCGACAATTCCCTCTACCACCAACCAGTCTACCAGAACCCTCTCGGCTACGGCTCCTTCATCCAACCCTACCCTCTCGCCATCCTTCGCTCAGCCATCTCCCCCGCCCACAACTACCGATCCTCGGACAAGACTCGAATCGAAGACCGCGACCCTCTGCGAAACGTCTGGGTCCACGTTCAGGATCTCGCCTTAGGAGTTCGGAAGTACGGGACGAATCCGAGCGAGTTTGCTGTGGCGAGGAAGATCGGGATGGGGGACGGGTCGGTGCAGATCTCGGAGGACATGGTCGAGGAAGAGCGAGGAGGGAAGGGACCGACGAGGATCTTCAAGCCGCGGCTCGCGGATTCGACCCTCAAACGATACAGCAGGGATTCAAGCTCGCTCATCCTCTTTGCCCTAACGGTATGCGTGCCGTTCCAACGCGTTGGAACGGTCGTTTCCGTGGAGTCCACTACCCGGATCCGGGTAGTCCGACCGTTCCAACAGCCCTTTTTGGACTACCCGGACTTTGCGTCGCTTTGTTCTCCTTCCTCCTTCCACCGAATCGCAAACGAAAAACACGACCAGCGAGATCTACCCATGAAGCACAATGTATCAGAAGCACAGCTCTCTAGAACAAAATCTGCATCGTCGACAGCGATTCTCCCGAGAGGTACCTCAAAACGAAGGAGAGGGTGAGCTCGAGCTGACTTCCGCGAGTTCTTTTCGGAGGAGCTCCATCCTCTCTCTTTCAGCTTCTCTGTATACTCAAGGCCGAAACCGCGGATTGTAAAGAGCTGGAGTCGTTGGTACATAGCTCTAGTATGTCCCCTAAAGAGGGCTTAGCTCTAGAGTGAAGATTTGCCGACGTCTCGAGGTTGAAAGGTATAAGCTCAAGCTCACCTCCCAGCTCCTCCTCCTTTTTCCTATGCGAGTCTGAGCCTCGTGGTAAGAAAATTTGCTCGCTCGAAGGAGGAACGTGTTCTTTATATCCGGCCTCTGACTAATATGTTTTCAGATTTCGATTTACTGCTAGAGTCGTTGCGCAGCGGCAGCGAACCTGTCGATGGAAGGGCCCTCTCGTTCGTTCAAGCTCAACCCCCATCTCCTCCCCCCTCCCCCTCCTCCCTCGCTTACCTCCTACAACAGCAGCTGGACTCTTCTCGGGCCTCCTGCCTCTTTGGTACTATAGGATTGACCTGGGCGATGGGAGGGTGGTTTCATACATCGATGGATCTACAAAGCCGTGGACCGAAGGGGACGAGGTCCGAGTCAACCGCGTGTCTTCGACGAGAAGTTGCGGAGCTGCTCTCTCCCCCAACCACATCGACCTCTTCCCTTGACCACTTCCTTTCCATTTCGCACTTCCTCTACCAACAACTTGTCAGCTCCTACGAGGGAGTAGCATCCCTCCCAAGGGCCCACTGGAGCAGTGCTTGAACGGCAGCCTTGGTGAGCTCCCTCGCCTTATCGCTTCCTCATCGCTTCCCTTTCCTCAACTCCTCCTCCTCTCGCAAAGGAAGGAAAGTCCTTTCTCTCGAGCTTCCATGTTGGGAGAGTATCCTTTGGGGTGAATAGAACCCACTGAGAAGGTGGATGCATGCTGGGAAGGTCTCTCGTTTGAAGGAAGAAGGGAGGAGCTCGTCGCTCGCTCGCTCGCTTATGACTCGGTCTTCCGCTCCTCCTTCCCTTCCCTCCTTCATGAGCGAGCTCGATGCTGACCCCTTTCCTCCACTTTTCTCCCACCAGGAACTTCTCCTCCACTCCTCCTCTACTCCTAGCCATCCAACGGATCCGATCCAATTCTACAACCCTCTTCAGCTTCCTTCGAAAGCGACCTCAGCCAAACCTCCTTCCCCTTTGGAACCCTCGCTGAACGAGCTCTCGAGAGACTTTCTCGTGGACTCAAGTGAGTCTTTCGCTTTCAGTTGGAGGTAGGGGAGGTGGGATGAGGTGTCACCTGCCTTTGCAGAAGGAAGGAGAAGGAAGGAGGAGTTGCGAGCTCGAGCTGACCATCGTTCTTCCCTCTACCTCGCTCGCTCTCCCTCCTTCCCCTTGCACTCTCAGGTTCTTTCTTCAGTACCGTAAGTTGCCCTCGCATACCTCAATCTTCTCATACTATCCACCCTCCACTTGGTTCTGTTCTGACTTTCGATTGACCTTCTCTCGTTCGTGCTCGAGCAGATGAGCTTCCCATGCTCAAGAGCGATCTGCCATGCCCTCTCACCCTTCTCCACCCTTGCTAAACTCACCCAGCATGTGAAGGATGTTCATCAAGCTGAAATTCGTCTTGCTGGAGGTCTCAAAGGTGCGCTTGCACACATCTTCTCCGTGTAGGTTCCGTTCAAGCCCAACACTCATCCCGTTCCTCCCTTCCTCTCGTTCTCCCTCCCCCATCCCTCTCAGTGCCGCGTGGAACCAACAGATCGTTCTCCTGCCCTCGACCTCACTCGGAACCTCACTTTTCCCGTACCCCAAACGCGTTTCATAAGCACTGGAAGATCTGCATCCTCACCGAACCTCTCCACCCGCTCTTCCCTTCTCCTCTCGTTCACTCTCCATCTCCCTCTCCCCAACCCGACACTCCCCCTCTGCCAACCCAGGATCAGGAGGAGGAGGAGGAGAACGCTCACCTAGGGGACGGGGAAGGTTTTGGTTATGGGATGGACGAGGGGGAGGGAGAGGGAGAGACCGAGGGAGGTGGTGGCGAGGGAGTTGGAGAGATTGCGAGTGGGTCGAGCTCGAGTGGGACGAGGAAGGGGAAGGAACGCGAGGTTGTTGATGGGAGAGAGGGTAGTGGTGGGGAGGATTGGAACCTTTCGGAAGATGGAGGAGTTGGTGCTGCATGTGGGATGGATGGAGTCGTCGGTGAGGTCTCTTCGGACGATGGTGAGTCTCTCGCGTCCTGTTCCGTCACTCTCGTTTGCTCTCTCGCTCGAGAGTATGGACCTGTGCTGATCTTTAAACCCTTCTTCCTTCCATCAGGCTCAACAGCATCGGTGCCAAGAGACGACGAAGCTGGGATTGGATGCTTCAGGAAACTCGACGTGGAAGGACTTGTCGCGTTTTGGAAAGGAGAGAGCCTCGCTTGTTCGTCCTTCATCTCCTTCTCTCCAATCTCTTGCTTCCCGATCCTGATCTTCCTTTCTTTTTCTCTCTCTCTCTCAGCCACGACCAACCTCCACGCCGCTTCTCTAGCCATCAACATGAGGATCGGTCTCGTCGTTTCCACCCACGAGGACCCGTACGGAGGAGGAGTCGCACCATCCGGACTCACCGCTCACCTACTCAAGTTCTGCCCTTCCCTCTCCTCCTCCCATCGAAAAACCCTCGTCCGAGAAGCAACCCTCCTCCTGAACCTCGCGAACTCCTTCAAGCACTCCATCTACGCTCCCCTCTCCGATCGGAAACTCGCAAGTCAGCTGCTCCTCTCGAGACGGTCCACCTCGACCTTCCCTATGGTCGAGGGCATCGCCGTGAGGATGGGAGTAGGGTGTGGGAGCTGTGGTGTGGTCTGCAAGGATGGCGACTCCCTCCGAAGCCACCGTCACAAGAAGCACGGAGGAACGAATCTCTCCTCCGCTTCCGTTCACTCCCAACGACTCTTCCCCGACGCTCACCTCCCCGCCTTCGCCGTTCCTCCTCCGTCTCACAACTCCATCAACCTCGTTCCTCCTCCCCCTCCCAAGGTCCCACGATCGGATCCCTCCTCAGCATCAGCAGCCTTCCTTCTCGAGCAGCAGAACGAGATACTCTCCTCCCTTCCCACCCCCAGCGACAAGCTCGACAATTCCCTCTACCACCAACCAGTCTACCAGAACCCTCTCGGCTACGGCTCCTTCATCCAACCCTACCCTCTCGCCGTCCTCCGCTCAGCCATCTCCCCCGCCCACAACTACCGGTCCTCGGACAAGACTCGAATCGAGGACCGCGACCCTCTGCGAAACGTCTGGGTCCACGTTCAGGATCTCGCCTTAGGGGTTCGGAAGTACGGGACGAATCCGAGCGAGTTTGCTGTGGCGAGGAAGATCGGGATGGGGGACGGGTCGGTGCAGATCTCGGAGGACATGGTCGACGAAGAGCGAGGAGGGAAGGGACCGACAAGGATCTTCAAGCCGCGGCTCGCGGATTCGACCCTCAAACGATACAGCAGGGATTCAAGCTCGCTCATCCTCTTTGCCCTCAGGGTCACGCCAACGGTCTACCGAAACCCCATCCCCATCCCTCAGGGCGAGCTCGCACCTCCTCCAATCATCTCCCCTCCTCCCTCCTCCTGCTCCTTCACCACCTCCATCGACCTTCCCTCCTTCCACACCACCGAGCGGATGGTACTCGCAGCCAACACCCTCCGTCAAGTCCTCCAGAGGGACGTCCTCACCCAGCCGAACGGGGTCGTCGGAGGAGAAGGGAGAGGAGGAGTCGAGGAGTCAAAGGAGGTTCAGGACGCCCTCCTCCAGTTCCTCCTTGCGATCTACTCCCCTCGATACTCATCCACTCCTCCTCGGGGCCAGATGGTCCTAGATCAGTTCCTAATCTGCCTTTCCCTTGCTGCTGGAGGAGGCTTTCGGGAGATCGGATCGTTCGGACCTCAGCTCGCGTCCTGCGAGTTCTTCGTTCGACTCGTCGTCTACCGCCTAGTGCTGGACGAGATTGGATGGGGAGAGGTTAGGGAGTTGGATGAAGCTGAGGCTGGAGCAGTGCTAGTGTCGAGAGGGTAAGTCGGTTGTCTTGATCGCTTTGGGGTTCGAAACGCGTCGCTCACCTCTCTCTTTCTTCTTTCTCAGTCTCGACTCGCCGCTCTTTGAACTCGTCACAGCTCACCCCAACGGAGCTCAAGTCACACCCTTTGTCGTCCTTCGAGCTACTCGCTATCCCATCTCCCACGCCATCACCGCTGCTGGACCCGTCGTCTCCATCCAACCCCTCCACGACCCAGTCGAAGGCCACCTCCTCCCTCTCCTCTCCTACAACCGCTTCATCTCCCTCACCGCTATTGCCGACGCAGCCAAGGGAGCCATCGCATCAGCTACTTCCTCGATCAAGACCCTCACCTTCTCGGCGGACCTCTCAGCAGTTGGCCGAACGATGAAAGGAGTGACGGTCGGAGGAGTTGCGGGAGAGGTTGGGGGATCGATCTTCACGGATCCATCGAACTGCATCAAGCTCGGGATACCTCGGAACCAACAGGCTCTCCTCCTCTCCCTCTCTCTCTCCAACTCCAAGCTCTGGATCTCAAACCCCTCGGATCCTCTCAAACCCCAGCTCAACCTTCCTCACGCCCGAGCCTTCCTTCACTCCCTCGCCGCCGCGAAGCTCAACGTCCTCGTCGCCATCCACCTCTCCTCCCCTGGAGGTCGAGCTTCGGAACTCGTTACTCAGCAGCTCACCCGAACGGTCGACCACGGTTCCTCTCTCTTCATCACCTCCAACCGACTCGCCATTCGTACGGAGGTCAACAAGACAGGAACGAAGACCATCCATCGCTTCGTGTCTCCGACCCTCGTGCCTCTCGTCATCCAGCTCTTCGGAGTCGTACAACCCTTCGCTCTCTACCTTCTCTCCCTCCTCCACTCTCTCAGCCCTCTGGACAACAACCTCGCCGTTCAGACCACCTTCAGGACGTTCCTTTGGACAGACGGTGTCGGGAAGCAGATCGTCGCCGCCGACCTCCGATCCCACCTCAAGCTCGCCTTCGTCTTGTCAGGCTCCTCGTCGGGAGTCGGGCTCCAAACGGTTCGACACGCCGAAGTCTTCATCAGTCGGATCATCCTCCCTCTCCTCGGATCAGACGCCAACGGACTCCTCGTCGCTCTGGAGACTCAGTCGAGCCAACGAGGCCACTCGCTCAAGACGGACGAGGCCGCTTACGGAAACACCGACTCCAGTGGTGGGATTCGGGACTTGGCTGCTTTTGGAGACGCGACGAATGCGATGAGGGTCGTGAGCCTGTATCAACTCGCGTTGGGAGTGGATCCTGTGAGTCTTTGCCTCCATGTTCGTTCTCTCGATCTTCACGCGACCCCTCGTTCTGACCAACCCTCCTCTTCCCCCTCCGCTACGCAGGTTCTCAAGATCGATCGCTTGCCCGACAGGCTGGATCTGTTTCTTGGGCGTAGCTCTCATCCGTCGGTGAGTCCTTCCTCCGTTCTCTCTTCTGGCGACGTCCCTCGCCTGACTGACGCGTCTCTCTTCCTCTCCTTCTCTTCAGCTCTCCTCCAAGCGTCCCTCCTCCTCTTCTCTCTCTTCCTCCCAACCTCTCTTCAAACGTCCCACACCAGCACCACCCTCCCCTCCTCCAGTCTCAGGGTACGACGACGAAGGATCCGAGCCGATGGAGCTAAGTCGAGACGACGCGTCAGGAGGAGGAGACAGCGCGAGAGACCCAGTCTTGGAGGAGGAGAGGAGTTCGATTCTTTCATCAAGTGCGGTGGAAGTATCCTCAAGAAGCCGGACTCCTCTCGATCTCCAAGCTCTCACGGACGGTGTCGACTTCGACGACGACATGGACGACTTCGACGGATCCAGTCCCCCTCCTCCTCCTCCTCCGCCTCCTCGCGTTCATCCCGAACCCTCCCCTCTCCTCGTTCCTCCTCCCTACTCCCAAGCGGACGTCATCACCAGCCTTCTTCGGGAGTGGACCGGCAACCCATCAGCGGAGCTTTACCAAAACCAGCTCGAAGCTGCTGCCAAGATCATCCGCGGAGGAACCGATTACCTTCTCAGCAGCCCCGTTGGGTCGGGCAAGACCTTCCTCTCCCTCCTTCGAGCTCTCCTCGACCGCAGTCACCCTACTGGTCGTCTCGTCGTCTTCATAACACCCTTCCGCTCCATCCTCGCTACGCTTCACGCTCGATGTCGGAACAGCAGTCTCGACGTCCACACCCACCCCTTCCCTCCCGAAACCCCTCTCGTCAGCCTCCGAGGTGTCCTCCTCATCTCGATCGAGCAGCTAGGCAACAAGCAGCTTCGAGAGGACCTCGTTTCCCTCGGCACCATAGGGAAGGTCCTCCAGTTCGTCGGGGATGAGGCTCACACCTGGGCGACTCAGTCGGATTGGAGGCCGTCGATGGGCTACGTCTCCCTCGCTCGACTCGCGCGAGCTCCCTTCCTCCTTCTCTCCGGCAGCTGGACTGAGGGAGCACGGAGACACGCCGGAACACTCCTTCACTCAACCCTCACCGAGCTCAACTTCCCTCTTCGTCGTCCTGGAGTCACGTTCCACGTTGTGAAGCTGGACTCCAGCGACGACGTCTTCAAGACGATGATGGATACTTTCGGGAACGGTCACCTCTCTGCTCCTAGAGCTCCAGTCATCATCTTTGGATTCACCAAGAAGGAGCTGGACGCGCTACGAGGAAGGCTGGTTGAGGAGGCGGAGAGGAAGGGTGTCGAGGTGAGGACGGAGGTCTACTACGCGGTGACGGGTGTGGAGGAGACAAGGAAGATGGATGGAACGAGCAGGGATTGGGAAGCCGGAAGGATCGACTACCTGTTCTGCACAACAGCGGGGATTCAAGCTCTGGACTGTCCGGTGAGTCAAACACAACCCCCCTTGCGTCGCGTCGGGTCAGGACGAGAACAACAACCGAACTCTCTTCCTTCCTCTTCCAGCAATGCAACCTCGTCATCTTCCTTCCTCACCCAAAAGGATGGACAGTCTCCGAGCGCGTTCAGGGAGGAGGTCGAGGTCGAGACTGGGAGACCGTCGTCTGGGACTTCCAACGGAAGAAGTCGCCGCTTTTCTTTTTTGTCGACCACCCAAACGGGTTCGACCCTCGCTTCCGCTCTCCAAACAGCTGCATTGCCAAAGCACTGGAGGAGCAGCTCAACGATTTCTCGTCGGGAGACTGTGGGCTCTGTACGGAATGTCGTCGTCGTCGCGTTGCCCCTCCTCAATCTCCCTCCCTCCCCTCCCACCGAACCACCAACCTCCTCCCCTCAGCCATCTCTCCTCCCCTCATCAGCTCTCTCTTCCCTACCATCCCTCACTCCTCCGAGATCCCCGAAGCCTACCTCCAATCCCGTCAGCTCCATACTCAAGCAAACATCCTCCACGACGAACTTGCCCATCTCCTCCGAACCCTCGACTCCCTCTGCTCGTCGTGCATCCTCCTTCACCCAACCACTCAACTCTCTCCCAACGCCACCTCACTCCACAAGTACGGATGCCCCAGCAAGAAGAAAGAGTACGTTTTCGATTCTGTTTGCCTCTCCTTCTTGACCGCGACGCGTTCTGACGTCGCTTTCTTCTCTTCTCTCGCAGGTGCTCGTACTGTACTGGCTGCAACTGGAGGAGTCTCGAGACATGCGCAGTCCTTACCGCTCAACGCTCTACCTACTCCAACTGCTGTTTTGGATGCCTCTTCCCTATCTCGCTGCACGAGGAGGCGGCGGAGGGTGGGATGGGAGGAGGGTGTCCGTTCAGAGCTGCGAAGATGGTTGTTCCTCTTTGCATGCAGCTGTTCCGGGATCGGAGTTGGAGGGAGAGGGCTATCGAGGAGGGGAGGATTGGATCAGACTGGGGGTGGGTGTCTGACGGAGAAGGGATACTGCTGGGGACGAGGGAATATTACAAGTGGAAGATCACGAAGGAGAAGGACGTGGAGTTCTCGTTCTGGCTAGGTTTGCTCTCCCCTACACTTCCTTTCACCAACGCTGCTCTTCTCCTCCTCTGGTTCTACAAGACTGTCTCTCGCCCTACGTAGTAACTCGTGTCCTCCTAACGGTATGCGCCCCGTTCCAACGCGTTGGAACGGCCGTTTCCGTATCCCCAGGGATACGGATCCGTATCCCTCGAGCGTTCCAACAGGCTTGCCGAGGGATACGGACTTTGCGTCGCTTCGTTCTCCCTCCCCTTTCCATCAAATCGCAAACGGGAAGAACGACCAGCGAGATCTACCTATGAAGCACAATGTATCAGAAGCACGGCTCCGTACGAGAAGATCTGCATCGTCGACAGCTATTCTCCCGAGAGGTACCTCAAAACGAAGGAGAGGGCGAGCTCGAGCTGACTTCCGCGAGTTCTTTTCGGAGGAGCTCCATCCTCTCTCTTTCAGCTTCTATGTATACTCGAGACCAAAACCGCAGATTGTAAACAGCTGGAGTCGTTGGTACATAGCTCTAGTATGTCCCGTAAAAAGGGCTTAGCTTTAGAGTGAAGATTTGCCGACGTCTCGAGGTTGAAAGGTATGAGCTCAAGCTCACCTCTGAGCTCCTTCTCCTCTCGCCCATGGAGCTGTGAGCCTTCTTAGCAGGAAAACCTGCTCGCTCGAAGGGGGATCGTGTTCTCTAACCCTACTTCTCAGGTTTGGATTTACTGCAACGACCCCCTCACAGCAGCGACGAACCTGCCGATGGAAGAAGGAGCGTTCCGTTCGTTCAAGCTCAACATCGACCTCCTCCCTTCTCTCCCTGCTCTCTCGCTTACCTCCTACAACAGCAGCTGCACTCTTCCTGGACCTCCTGCCTCTTTGATACTCTAGGATCGACCTGGGCGATGGGAGGGTGGTTTCATAAATTGGTGGATCTACAAAGCTGTGGACCGAAGGGGACGAGCTCCAAGTCAATCGCGTGTCTTCGAGGAGAAGTCGCGGAACTGCTCTCTCCCCCAACCACATCGACATCGACCTCTTCCCTTGACACCTTCCTTTCCATTTCCCACTTCCCCTACCACCAACTTGTCAGCTCCTACGAGGGACTAGCCTCCCTCCCCAGGACCCACTGGAGCAGTGCTTGAACGGCAGACTTGGTGAGCTCCCTCACCTTATCGCTCCCTTATCGCTTCCCTTTCCTTAACCCCTCCTCCTCTCGCAAAGGAAGGAGAGTCCTTTCTCTCGAGCTTCTATGTTGGGAGTGTATCCTCTGGGGTGTATAGAACCCACTGAGAACGTGGATGTATGCTGGGAAGGTCTCTCGTTGGAAGGAAGGAGGGAGGAGCTCGCCCGCTTGCTCATGACTCGGTCTTCCCCTCCTCCTTCCCTTCCCTCCTCCACGAGCGAGCTCGGTGCTGACCCTCTTTCCTCCCCTTCCCTCTCTACCAGGGACTTCTCCCCCACTCCTCCTCTACTTCTATCCATCCAACGGACCCGATCTACTGTCACAACCCTCTCGAGCTTCCTTCGAAAGCGACCTCAGCCAAACCTCCTTCCCCTTTGGAACCCTCGCTGAACGAGCGCTCGAGAGACCTTCTCGTAGGATTCAAGTGAGTCTTTTGCTTTCTGCTATGGAGGTGGGGGTAGGGAAAGGTCGGATGAGGTGTGATCTGCCTTTGGAAGGGGAGGGAAGGGAGGGGGAACGAAGAAGGAAGGAGGAGTTGCGAGCCCGAGCTGACCATCGTCCTTCCCTTCACTTCACTCGCTCTTCCTCCTTCCCCTTGCACTCTCAGGTTCTTTCTTTGATCACGTATGCTCCTCTCGCCTACACCCATCCTCCCACACCATCCACGCACCACTTGGTTTTGTTCTGACTCTTGATTGGCCTTCTCTCGTTCGTGCTTGAGCATATGAGCTTCCCGTGCCCGAGAGCTATCTGCCACGGCCTCTCACCTTTCTCCTCTCTCTCTAAGGTCACTCAGCACATCAAGGATCGGCACCAAACTGAAGTTCTCCTTGCTGGAGGTTTCCAAGGTGAGCTCCCTCTTTCTCCATACGTCTCGCTTCTCACTGAACGAAGCACGAAGCTCATCTCCTTCCCTCCCTCTCTCTTTCCTCCCTCCCTCTGTCCCAACCTCCCCGCTCAGTTCTTCGTGGAGACGATGGTTCTCTGACCTGCCCTCGACCTCACTCCAACCCCCACCGATGCTCCAAGCCCTTCGCCCTACACAAACACTGGAGGACGTGTACAGTCACCGAACCTCTCCATCCGCTCTTCCCTTCCCCTCTCGTTCACTCTCCCTCTCCCTCTCCCCAACCCGACGCTCCCCCTCCACCAACCCAGGATCAGCAGGAGGAGGAGGACAACACTCACCTAGGGGACGGAGAAGGTTTTGGGACGAGGAAGGGGAAGGACCGCGAGGTTGTTGAGGAGAGAGAGGGCGGTGGTGGGAAGGATAGGAACCTTTCGGAAGGTGGAGGGGTTGGTGCTGCATGTGGGATGGATGGAGTCGAGGGCGAGGTCTCTTCGGACGATGGTGAGTCTCTCTAGGTCACTCTTGTTTGCTCTCTCGCTCGAGAGTATGGACCTGTGCTGATCTTTAAACCCTTCTTCCTTCCATCAGGCTCAACAGCATCGGTGCCAAGAGACGACGAAGCTGGGATTGGATGCTTCAGGAAACTCGACGTGGAAGGACTTGTCGCGTTTTGGAAAGGAGAGAGCCTCGCTTGTTCGTCCTTCATCTCCTTCTCTCCAATCTCTTGCTTCCCGATCCTGATCTTCCTTTCTCTTTCTCTCTCTCTCTCAGCCACGACCAACCTCCACGCCGCTTCTCTAGCCATCAACATGAGGATCGGTCTCGTCGTTTCCACCCACGAGGACCCGTACGGAGGAGGAGTCGCACCATCCGGACTCACCGCTCATCTACTCAAGTTCTGCCCTTCCCTCTCCTCCTCCCATCGAAAAACCCTCGTTCAAGAAGCAACCCATCTCCTCAATCTTGCACCTTCCCTCCACCACTCCATCTACGATCCCCTCTCCGATCGGACACTCGCAAGCCAGCTGCTCCTCTCCAGACGGCCCACCTCGACCTTCCCTATGGTCGAGGGCATCGCCGTGAGGATGGGAGTAGGGTGTGGGAGCTGTGGTGTGGTCTGCAAGGATGGCGACTCCCTCCGAAGCCATCGTCACAAGAAGCACGGAGGAACGAACCTCGCTCCCACTCCCGCCTACTCCCAACGACTCTTCCCCGACGCTCACCTCCCCGCTTTCGCCGTTCCCCCTCCCTCCCACGACTCCACCAACCTCTTTCCTCCTCCCCCTCCCAAGGTCCCACGATCGGATCCCTCCTCAGCATCAGCAGCCTTCCTTCTCGAGCAGCAGAACGAAATACTCTCCTCCCTTCCCACCCCCAGCGACAAGCTCGACGATTCCCTCTACCAACAGCCAGTCTACCAGAACCCTCTCGGCTACGGCTCCTTCATCCGACCCTACCCTCTCGCCGTCCTCCGCTCAGCCATCTCCCCCGCCCACAACTACCGATCCTCGGACAAGACTCGAATCGAAGACCGCGACCCTCTGCGAAACGTCTGGGTCCACGTTCAGGATCTCGCCTTAGGAGTTCGGAAGTACGGGACGAATCCGAGCAAGTTTGCTGTGGCGAGGAAGATCGGGATGGGGGACGGGTCGGTGCAGATCTCGGAGGACATGGTCGAGGAAGAGCGAGGAGGGAAGACCGACGAGGATCTTCAAGCCGCGGCTCGCGGATTCGACCCTCAAACGATACAGCAGGGATTCAAGCTCGCTCATCCTCTTTGCCCTCAGGGTCACGCCAACGGTCTACCGAAACCCCATCCCCATCCCTCAGGGCGAGCTCGCACCTCCTCCAATCATCTCCCCTCCTCCCTCCTCCTCCTCCTTCACCACCTCCATCGACCTTCCCTCCTTCCACACCACCGAGCGGATGGTACTCGCAGCCAACACCCTCCGTCAGGTCCTCCAGAGGGACGTCCTCGCCCAGCCGAACGGGGTCGTCAGAGGAGGAGGGAGAGGAGGAGTCGAGGAGTCGAAGGAGGTTCAGGACGCCCTCCTCCAGTTCCTCCTTGCGATCTACTCCCCTCGATACTCATCCACTCCTCCTCGGGGCCAGATGGTCCTAGATCAGTTCCTAATCTGCCTTTCCCTCGCTGCTGGAGGAGGCTTTCGGGAGATCGGATCGTTCGGACCTCAGCTCGCGTCCTGCGAGTTCTTCGTTCGACTCGTCGTCTACCGCCTAGTGCTGGACGAGATTGGATGGGGAGAGGTTAGGGAGTTGAATGAAGCTGAGGTTGGAGCAGTGCCAGTGTCGAGAGGGTAAGTCTGTTGTCTTGATCGCTTCGGCGTTCGAAACGGGTCGCTCACCTCTCTTTCTCTCTTTCTTCTTTCTCAGTCTCGACTCGCCGCTCTTCGACCTCGTCACAGCTCACCCCAACGGAGCTCAAGTCACACCCTTCGTCGTCCTTCGAGCTACTCGCTATCCCATCTCCCACGCCATCACCGCTGCTGGACCCGTCGTCTCCATCCAACCCCTCCACGACCCAGTTGAAGGCCACCTCCTCCCTCTCCTCTCCTACAACCGCTTCATCTCCCTCACCGCTATCGCCGACGCAGCCAAGGGAGCCATCGCATCAGCTGCTTCCTTGATCAAGACCCTCACCTTCTCGGCAGACCTCTCAGCAGTTGGCCGAACGATGGAAGGAGTGACGGTCGGAGGAGTTGCGGGAGAGGTTGGAGGATCGATCTTCACGGATCCATCAAACTGCATCAAGCTCGGGATACCTCGGAACCAACAGGCTCTCCTCCTCTCCCTCTCTCTCTCCAACTCCAAGCTCTGGATCTCAAACCCCTCGGATTCTCTCAAACCCCAGCTCAACCTTCCTCACGCCCGAGCCTTCCTTCACTCCCTCGCCGCCGCGAAGCTCAACCTCCTCGTCGCCATCCACCTCTCCTCCCCTGGAGGTCGAGCTTCGGAACTCGTTACTCAGCAGCTCACCCGAACGGTCGACCACGGCTCCTCTCTCTTCATCACCTCCAACCGACTCGCCGTTCGTACGGAGGTCAACAAGACAGGAACGAAGACCATCCATCGCTTCGTGTCTCCGACCCTCGTGCCTCTCGTCATCCAGCTCTTCGGAGTCGTACAACCCTTCGCTCTCTACCTTCTCTCCCTCCTCCACTCTCTCAGCCCTCTGGACAACAACCTCGCCGTTCAGACCACCTTCAGGACGTTCCTTTGGACAGACGGTGTCGGGAAGCAGATCGTCGCCGCCGACCTCCGATCCCACCTCAAGCTCGCCTTCGTCTTGTCAGGCTCCTCGTCGGGAGTCGGGCTCCAAACGGTTCGACACGCCGAAGTCTTCATCAGTCGGATCATCCTCCCTCTCCTCGGATCAGACGCCAACGGACTCCTCGTCGCTCTGGAGACTCAGTCGAGCCAACGAGGCCACTCGCTCAAGACGGACGAGGCCGCTTACGGAAACACCGACTCCAGTGGTGGGATTCGGGACTTGGCTGCTTTTGGAGATGCAACGAATGCGATGAGGGTCGTGAGCCTGTATCAACTCGCGTTGGGAGTGGATCCTGTGAGTCTTCGCCTCCAGGCTCGTTCTCGATCTTCACTCGACCCCTCGTTCTGACCAACCCTCCTCTTCCCCCTCCGCTACGCAGGTTCTCAAGATCGATCGCTTGCCCGACAGGCTGGATCTGTTTCTTGGGCGTAGCTCTCATCCGTCGGTGAGTCTTTCCTCCCTTCTCTCTTCTGTCGACGTCCCTCGCCTGACTGACGCGTCTCTCTTTCTCTCCTTCTCTTCAGCTCTCCTCCAAGCGTCCCTCCTCCTCTTCTCTCTCTTCCTCCCAACCTCTCTTCAAACGTCCCACACCAGTACCACCCTCCCCTCCTCCAGTCTCAGGGTACGACGACGAAGGATCCGAGCCGATGGAGCTAAGTCGCGACGACGCGGCAGGAGGAGGAGATCCAGTCTCGGAGGAGGAGGAGAGGATTTCGATTCTTCCACCAAGTGCGGTGGAAGTATCCTCAAGAAGCCGGACTCCTCTCGATCTCCAAGCTCTCACGGACGGTGTCGACTTCGACGACGACATGGACGACTTCGACGGATCCAGTCCCCCTCCTCCTCCTCCTCCGCCTCCTCGCGTTCCTCCCAAACCCTCCCCTCTCCTCGTTCCTCCTCCCTACTCCCAAGCGGACGTCATCACCAGCCTTCTTCGGGAGTGGACCGGCAACCCATCAGCGGAGCTTTACGAGAACCAGCTCGAAGCTGCTGCCAAGATCATCCGCGGAGGAACCGATTACCTTCTCAGCAGCCCCGTTGGGTCGGGCAAGACCTTCCTCTCCCTCCTTCGAGCTCTCCTCGACCGCAGTCACCCTACTGGTCGTCTCGTCGTCTTCATAACACCCTTCCGCTCCATCCTCGCTACGCTTCACGCTCGATGTCGGAACAGCAGTCTCGACGTCCACACCCACCCCTTCCCTCCCGAAACCCCTCTCGTCAGCCTCCGAGGTGTCCTCCTCATCTCGATCGAGCAGCTAGGCAACAAGCAGCTTCGAGAGGACCTCGCTTCCCTCGGCACCATAGGGAAAGTCCTCCAGTTCGTCGGGGATGAGGCTCACACCTGGGCGACTCAGTCGGATTGGAGGCCGTCGATGGGCTACGTCTCCCTCGCTCGACTCGCGCGAGCTCCCTTCCTCCTTCTCTCCGGCAGCTGGACTGAGGGAGCACGGAGACACGCCGGAACACTCCTTCACTCAACCCTCACCGAGCTCAACTTCCCTCTTCGTCGTCCTGGAGTCACGTTCCACGTTGTGAAG